>VSWD01000008.1:31863473-34263473 GCA_033119305.1 Pinctada imbricata
AACCAAATCAATCATCATTTTCCCTTTCCAGGAAAGTTAATTGAATTGTTTCATCTTTCACTAATTTTTCAGACTGAGAGTGCCTTTTCCGTCATGGGTACAACAGATTCTCTTGAAAAGGTAATAGGATTTTGTCAGTATTTTCATGCAATTTTAGGATCTGTTTTTCAATGAGACTTATACCACTTCAGATGACTTTTTAAGAAGCTTCATTCATGTTTCAGATATCGTATTCTCTACATTCCTTCATCGCCTGCTTATGGCGTGTTCATATTTCAATTGATACGCTATGCCAGAGTAAGAAAAAGGGAAGAATCTCCAGCATTACCATCGTGCACTCACACAGCGAGACAAACCCACAAGAAAGCGACACATAAATGACATCAGACAAAACAAAAAAACCACAAAAAGACAAACAATATTCACTTGAACATCATACAATACAATCGAAACAAAAGTAACGTACAGAAACATCACATCAACAATAATTACAACACATAAAAGGAAGGAGACCAATGTGCACCCGGCGCCGACTTTAGACGGCCATCTGCTATAAGCAAATGGTGTGTTTATCCGGATGACGTGCGCACAACCCTCCTACTTATCCGGATACACAGATGTCTCCATAGACGCACAAATATAAACGTTTTAGAAATTTCAAGAAATTTTGATAACAGAAATTTTCGAATGAATTTCTAATAGAAATACACATTGACAACAGACGAAAGATATAACGTGTTTATTCGCATTATTTAACATTCCCTAAAATATTGAATGTTATACCGAAAACTGTCTTTGTCGTTGCACAAAGTTTTTCAGTATTCTCTGATTGTCATTAATTCAGGGTGTAGTACAAATTTGCTGTACAATATAAGAGGATGGAATCAATAGAAAAGAAGGTTTGAGATTTCATGACTTTGCATGTTCTCTTTGCAATGCTTTTTTTTCTGGGGCTTTTTTATTTAAAGTGCATGGTATTTGCTTCCCATGTATAGTTTTGCTTTAATGTTTTTCCTGATATGCACCTTACTAACACTACATGCACTAACACTAATATATCACTTATGTATTGATTTGTATTTTGACACTTTTCTCTCCTCTCTGACTATGTGTAGCCTTATGAAGAAGTATAACAATGTAATTATTCAATTATGATAACTGTTATTTTATTTAATTAAGTTACATGTAACTGTGAGAAATAACTTGAAAAGTTTTACAATTCGAAAAAATATCTATTCGGTAAGGGACCAAGTAAAGATTGTCAAAATTACCAGAAATCTATAAGTACATGCAGATAAATAAAGCCAAATTCACGGACTGAAATTGCCCAAAAAATCTATCTGGAAGAGGCTGAGAAAAAATTGCCAATAAGCAGAAATTGATTACATGCAGATCAAACATAGCCAAAATGGTCGGTGACAGACCCTGGTCATCTGAGGGAAAACCAAATTTTAAAGATAAATAATTTTACATGAATTGTAAATCATATCTTTAAAACTCTCTTGCACTGATTGCCCTCTGTTCTTTTTTGTTAAATAAAATATACAGATTGGAGAGGAAGATGTGAAGAAAGGAGCAGAACAGACTAATAAGAAGAAGGCTAAGATGGATAAAAAGAAAGAGAAGATGGATAAGAAAAAGGCTAAGAAAGAAAAGAAAGAGGAGAAGAAGAAAGAGAAGATGGAGAAAAGGAAAGAGAAGATGGAGAGGAAGAAAGAGAAGATGGAGAAAAAGAAGGAGAAGATTGAGAAAAAGAAAGAGAAGTTGGAGAAGAAGATAGAGGAGGAGGAGATGGAGAAAGAGAAGATGGAGATGAAGAAGGAGGAGATGGAACAGAAGAAGATGAATAATGATGACGATAAGATGGCAGGAGACTCCAGATGGAGAAGATTTCTGAAAGCCGTGTTACCTTGCTGCTTCAAACGCCAAGAGGATTAGGATAGTTTTAGGAATGGACAAGAACTAAACAAACAATGTGTTAAAAATACAAAAATATGTATAAAAAAAACAAAAACTAAAAAAAAAAAAAACTACAAAATTAAAAAAGGAAAAAAAAAACACAAAAGATCAAAACGAATAAAAAAAACTTATAAAATTGGGAAAAAAACTAAAAAAAAAAAAACCATAAAAATGAAAAGAGTATCATAAAAAAAAATCATAAAAATGTGGTACATTAACAGATATTTCCAACATTGAAGTAAAGAATAAAGGTTTTGGAGAACACTGTCAGCTTCTATTATATATACATAAGTAATTTTTCTTTTTGCCAATCTATATTCTCTAGCATCTCTGCTTCATTAATGTGTTAATTTATTTTTCTTCATTAGATTTGAAATCGATTCGGCTTTATATTTCTATTGTTTTCTTTGTTAAGTAATAAAGTTTCATTTGCTTCAAAAGTTGTAGAGTTAAACGCTTAAAATCTCATCTAAAGCACATGGATTTCCTGTGAATGCTCGACTAAATAGTTTCCCTTTTAATCTCTGATGTAGGATCAGTCAACTTTTGCTTCAAGTCAGTATTCAATGAACTTAGCATAACTTTCCATTTTACAATATCTTAAATGTACATCATTGTATTAGTATCTTGTGACACAATAAAACGGACAATCATCAAGATTACCCTTGCATTAAGTTAACTTTTAGCCAAGGTATAAGGATTGTTTCTTTTCTGTAAATTAGAGAAGTTTTAATTGATCACAAATTCAAATTTCTATCTGTCATTATTGTTATTGTCTCCCTTTTCATCATGAGAATTACCGAAAGAAATTGTTGCTTAAGTTGAAAGCTGAAGTTTGGATTAGCTGATTGAGTAGTAAGTTTATTGTTTGGGTTAATGGGATCAACAGTATGAATGTCAGTATGTATGTCTGTGTGTCAGTTAACATGTTTGTATGCGATTTTTAACGATTGAACATCTTTTGCTTGAGTATTAATTTGCTACTTTCGCTTGTTACTTATAAATCATGTTTTAGTATACTTTTGCATGGTTACATGTAAGTAATCATTTTTATGGCTAAGTAATCATGTTTATGGTTGAGCAATCATTTAGCATACACAGTTTATGTTTGACAAATCATTTGTACGCTTGATTAATTATGTGCTCGTTTAATAATTCATTTTTATGCTTGATTGATTATGTTTCTGTTTGAGAAATCATTCTTATGCTTGATTAATTATGTGTTTGTTTCAGAAATCATTTTTTATGCTTGATTAATTATGTCTTTTTGAGAAATCATTTTTATGTTTGATTTATTATGTACTCGTTTGATAAATCATTTTTGTGCTTGATTATTTATGTTTCTGTTTTAGAAATCATTTTATGCTTGATTAATTATGTGTTTGTTTCATAAATCATTACCTTTGTTTGCTTTAGTGAGCATTTTGCTGTTTTTCATATTTGAGAAATCATTTTTATGGTTGATTTATCAATTGTTGAGTTGTGATACACATGTTTTTTTTTTAAAGATTTGTTTTGCTTGATGTTTTTATTTGAAAGATCATTTGCTTGATATTGATATGAAATCAATTTAATTCTATTTCATCTATCTCATATGCATAAGTAATTGATTATTTTTGTTTTTGTTTTTTTTTTGTTTTTTTTTTTAAATATTTCCACATTAATTGTTGAAGTTTGAATGGTTTTACACTGATATAGTTTATTTGAGTGTAGGTTTTAAGGTTGCATTTAGGTTTTCCAGTCCTCAGTAATACTTGTTTTGCTATTTATCCATTGAAGTTTTTATTCTTAAAATTATTTTGGCAACCCCCCCCCCCCCCCCCTTTGGAAAAGTAGCTTTTTGTTGTACAACATTGTTTGAGCATGTAAGTTTAGTAATTACATCGAAATGGTCAGAGGTCACCTCCAAGGTCACATCAGAGTTCACGTCAACTCTTGTCAAAGGTCTCATGAAAGGTTATGCCAAAGTCAACTCTAATTAAGGTCACGTTAAAAGTTTAAATTCCCACAGGGGTTGACATTGCCATGGGTAATTCTAAATTGGTCATTCTATGAGTTATTTTCCTCTAACTGGAAATTTTTGTGCGAGATAAACTCCCATGTGAAAAGGGCCTCTTAACTGAGAATTCATTTCCCATGCGACTTTATTTAATTTCCTTTTAGAATCTGAAAATATCCCATAGAATATGAAATGTTCATTTCATCAGATTGATGAATTCCCGATGGTAATGTCAACATCCCTTAGGAGTTTAAATTTTATGCCTTCAAGGTCAATAAAATATAGTTAAGGGTGTGTTTTTACTAGATCATGATGTTCAATCTAGACTTCAAGTCGATTTCAAGTATCAGAAATGAATAATATAAGATTATTTCTTGTTTGTTTCTTTCATTTCTTTTTCTTTCTTTTTTTTTTTTTTGCAATGTGCTTCATTGTGTATCTGACATTTTCTTTGATTATTAGAAATATACCCTCCTAAAATTTAAGTGTTTAAGATGATTTTGCTATTGGTATATAAGGGACATTAAATAAGTCAATTAAGTATGCTGTTAGTATAGCAGTATCATTGTTTGATTTCTGATGGTTCTTATGCTCTTACTAATTAATCTGATGTGAAGTATTGTTTTTGTTTTCATGGATTTTTATCCATCTTGCTCTTACTTGCTGTGTGAGTGAATCAGGTTGTATGTAGAATGGATGAGTAAGTGAGACATTAAAAGGGAGGGTGGAGGGCTGTGTAAGAAGGGAGGGGTTTAAGTCAATCAATTAGTTAATCCTTCTCACTGATCAACTACTTTTTAATATCACTTTTGACTGTTCTATCAAAATAAAGACATTTGTTGAGCATTCACTGGAAGCACATGCTTTAATTTGAAAAAGAACGGTTACGATATTTTTCAGCAATAAAGATGTTTAAAAGTATAACTAAATACTTGGAAATTATTTTCTTTTTATTTCCATCCAAAAAGTCATAAAATGGTTGCTTATCGTTACTTGCAAGATACAGTCTTTACTTTCTATGTCAATTTATTCATCGTCCCGAACTCTTACTAATACTTGAGCATAAAAGCTGAAGCACAGATTGTACTTATATTGTATTACTGCATTCATACTCAGAAGTATTTTGTTACACCACTCTGATTGTGTGTTTTTTCTACCACACACGAAATTTTAATGTTCTTGAAGATTATGGATTGTTTTCTTCTTATAATCAAGTGATTACATAGTTACAAACAATTTCTAACTTTTTCTCATCGATGAAGTTACTATATTTGGCATAAGCTATCGATCGTTCAATATTGTTGAATAAATGTACCATTGAAATATTTCTGTGTCTATTTAGAATCTTTGTATCAAAGATTGAACGTCTTCAAATTCGAACAAAGGAAAACACTTCAACAAAAACTATGTGACAACGGGAACTAACCATAATCATATGAAAACGTTACTATATATCAACTTTAGTTTCGGAACTTTCGTCTACAAATACTTATATCAAAAGCAATGAAAGTGTCCCCAACATTTTGAGCAAACATAACAGTGAAATGTCTTCATTCAACATCCCTATTTCTAAATTGGATCTTCCTACAATATACTGCATACCAAGACTGCACAAATCTCCTTACAAATTTAGATACATTGCTAATTCTAGCAACTGCTCAACTACATGTTTGTCTAGAAATCTGACTTCAGCCCTCACGGCGATAAAGGAACATGTTGCAAAATATTGTGAAACTGTTCTGAACAGGAATGATGTAAATTTATTTTGGTCTATTAAAAATTCAGGGGACTTATTAAATGATGCTATAATCGAGAGGTAAAAATTTATATTTGTACATCTGAATCAAAGGGTTTCTTTTCCGCTACAGAATACAAATCATGGACATGTAGCGACCTGTGTAGTGCCTTGTCCTTCCTCTTGGACAACATTTATGTCAGATTTGCTGAGAATCTCTACCAGCAAGTTGTAGGGATTCCTATTGGTACAAATTGTGCGCCTCTTGTTGCAGATTTATTTTTATACGCGTATGAAAAAGAATTTATTCAAAATCAAAGAATACATGATGACGTGAAATGTTTCATTGGTACTTCTAGGTACCTGGATGATATTCTTACTATCGATAATCCTGTTTTTGAAAAGTATAAAGAATTGACTCTAAACAAGGCAAACGTTACAGACACAGAAACACCATTTTTGGACCTAAATATCAAAGTTGTCAATGGAAAAATTCATGTAAATGTGTATGACAAACGAGATAATTTTGGATTCAACATAGTAAATTTCCCCTGTCTTGACGGTGATGTCCCTAGATTACCGTCATACGGTATCTACATTTCACAGCTCATCCGGTATGCTAGAGTATGTACTGATGTTTTGGATTGCAAAGAAACTTTTTTGGTCAAGGTTTTCGCTTGTAAGAGCGCATTCTTAAGACTTGCACTATGACTGACTATGACGACGGGACTCAATGACGGGCCCTGTCCAAAACTCTTTAGAGAAGACAGGGCCTCGACCACCTATCCTCTCTGAATGTCAGTCTGACTCCTCGGGTGATAACATATATGAGCTCGCTACAGCCGACAGAGCACGGACTGTATTACGCACGTCCTCTTTTATATCCATGTACATATTCATCTGTGTTGCTTGGACCCCGTGTTTTGCGGTCTTGTTTGTGTGTGGTCATCTAACAGTGAGGAGGTTGTTTTACACCAAAATTGTGCGTTCTTCGAGACCTCTGGGAAATCGGAATAGTGGAGGGTTGAGCGCACGTAATCCGAGATAACCACACCGTCTGCTATTAACGTGGCAGATGGCCGTCCTAAGTCGGCACCAGTTGCCCATTGGTCTCGTTGGTTTATGTGTGGTCTTTTATGTATAATGTTTCTATGGTGTGAGTTGATGTTCCTTGTCCCTTTTGCGTCTCTTTCTGTGGGTGTCTGTTTTGTGTGTGTGTGTGTGTGTTTTTTTGCATTGGGTGTTTTGTGGTTTTGCTGTGGGTTCTGCAACCTAGTGTTGTTGGAGATCCCCCCCCCCCTTTCTTCTAACCTTTACTTACCATAGCGAACAAACACACAGGATGCATAGAACATAGGAAAAACACTTCAACAAACACTATGTGAAGTGACAACAAGAACTAATCAATACGTACAACTGCCAACAAACCCACAGGATGCATCGAACATAGGAAAGACGCTTCAATAAACACTAAGTGAAGTGACAAGGAGACCTAACCTATACGTTCCATATCCAAAAAAAAAAAACCCCAACCACATAGGTAGGAAAAACACTTCAACAAACACTATGTGAAGTGACAACGGGAACTAACCTGTACGTGCCATAGCGAACAAATCCACAGGATGCGTCGAACATAGGAAATTAAAACACTTCAACTAACACTATGTGACAACGAGAACTACAACCTATACTACCATAGTGAACAATCCCACAGGATGCATCGAACATAGGAAAAACACTTCAACAAACACTATGTAAAGTGACAACGAGAACTTATCTATACGTACCTTAGCGAACAAATCCACATGATGCATCGAGCATTGGAAAAACACCTCAACAAACACTAGAGAACAACGAGACCCATAGCATTACCAACACCGAACGACCAATGTGCTACAGGTGCCGACTTGGACGCCCATCCACTATTGTCTTACTAATTGATGTGGTTATATTTAAAACAATTGATCATTCATTATCAACTAATTACGGCTTTTGCAAATACGGAATGTAGTTTGTTTTGTAAACCAGATTACTTGTGTGCACGTGATGGTGCGTTTTGCTGTCTTGATTTGTGTTGCAACCTTACGACGAAAATGCCTTTTGTTTGTTCGTCTTTGGAGACATCTGTATATATTGATAAGTGGACAGTTGTGCGCACGTATTCCTGATGACCACATCATATGCAATAAATATATAGCGGATGACCGCCAAAAATCGGCATTTATACGTATTGGTCTCAGTATTGTCTTTCGTTTTCAGAAAATAAGGATAATACTATAATGAAGGAGTATTTTTATTGCCTATAACTGTTTGCTTGTGTGGTAAATGTTGCTATATCTATGAGTTGATCTAGTCACAAGTCCCCAGTGTGCATTATTTAAATTTTGACAAGTCATGCAAAAGTCAATCCTTTTTCTTCATATCTATATGTTAGGATTATCTAAATAAAGTGTTGTCCCTCAAGTTTCAATGATACGACTCGGTTGAATCCGTTGTCTCCGATTGTTTGTTCCATTTTACTTGTCTCATCTGTGTGTGTTCTGCTGTTATCACGATATCATGTTGCCGATCTGTATGTGTGATGTTTGCATAACCTTCATCCACTATAAAAACACAAACAAAAACACAAACACTCAATTACACAATTTTCGGCCCCTTGGCCTTTATCAAGTGTAAGAAATGACAATGACGACCAAAAACACACATTGTCGTTTTTTACACTTGATAAAGGTCAAGGGGACGAAAATTTGTGTATTTGAGTTCTTGTGTTGTTTTAATTTGTATCATCCCTTCCCTCTGTAAGAAATATTGTAATCTACTACATCCAATAGTTGCTGTATATTTTTTCTTCAGCACCAAAGGTGTCTGTGAAGGAAATGTGGGATTTCAGACTCTTATTTCCAGACATATTTATGAGGACTTTTATATTGGATTTCAGGGTCAGGTCCGAACTAACTGTTCCATCGAGATCAAAGCCCCATGAATTTGCTTACGCTTGGATAAGTTGAAGATGCATGTAATATTGTTGCTGAAAAATGACCATTATGTTACACTGTTACAGGTGGCAAAAAGACATCGTTCATTTCTCCTGACAAACTTTTATTGAATTCATTTATTCAAATTTAATGAGAAAGAAAAAAAAAATACAAATTGATTCACTATTTCCCTGAGTAAATACAATAACTCAATCGGATTCTTGACAAAGGACATGACGGCGTTTATATAAAATCTGTTTTAGTTCATTTGTTGGTCCCAATGTTTCCAATACGTGTCTTTTATTCTGTCTAAATATCGCAGTAAATTTGGACACTCCTCTCTTACCACTGTTCTCATTGGATAATTAATTGGTACATAGGCTACCTGGGATAATATTCCAAACACGGAACAGTCCGCCTGCAAGAAAAATGAGAGCATCTGTCGTTATTTCATAAAGATTTCTTTAAATATGAATTCGATACTATCAGAGCTACGTACCACACATTGAACACTCTATATAGTCGGCAGCATATATTGGGAAGGATTTTTCGTGAATGGGTCATTTCTTTAATTCAAATGGGCCGTGCTTTGAGAAAGTACACTGATTTTAATAGCCAATGTCCTTTCCAATTACCGTGACAGTACAAGTATTAAATAGACTATGACAATGACTTTACCAATTAACGTGTATAGTACTTGAAATACCAATCACTTAGACATTGGAAAGTATTGTTTATTGTTTATTTCTAAAAATGATACCATGAGTTGGATTAACAAATCAAACGAGGTGGTAATTCGATTGGTTGCATTGCTGTAATTATAACGACATATGTAATCAATTTTTGTTTTTCATCTTTATCGTTTCAAAACAATTAGATTTTAACCATTTTTTAATTCACTCCAGAATAAGTTCGTGAACCTTTCCAACAGACAGTAAAAAGTTGTTCGTTCTAGGGTTTTAATCGATTTTCCTTATGAAATGCAGAATATGTTGAGTTATCCGTCACGAACATGAAGAAAAGGGAATTATCTCAAGCGTGAACACCATGAGTTCTTGTTTATCATAATTGTTGTGATAATTCATTGTTGATTAGTGCTACTCCAGCTTATTCAGTCTTGTCGTTCTTTTGAAAACCAGACAATTTCTGCACGGTTAATATGACAGATGTTGTTACAAGCAGGAGATGCTTCCTCATCCCGGACATCTGATATCATCTCCATTGGGAATTCACTTTTGTACTATGTATAATAGTATGGTTGTTTTGCGTTGGTTTTGCATTTTTTCCTGTTGAGTAGATCTGACATTAATTTTGACTGATGAATTCATATTTACTGTCCACGCGGCATACTTGGAAAACTAGATAAACGCCATTTTGACTACTTTTTCAAGCAAAAATTTAAATAAAATCGATACTATGAAAATATATCTCGCTTAGTCATTAATTTCGGTACAAGTCATACTATAATCGGTAAACGCAACCAAACTTTATAGGAAAAAACAAGTTTTAGGTGGACCATTTCCCATGCTATTTTTTCTCGTGACGTTGTCCTTAGACTCAATATTAAACTCGGCGACGTCACGCTTAAATTTAACATTGGAAACGTCTCATCTAAACAGTTAACCCATGACCATATAACATATACCAAAATTTACGACTACACGAAAACTATTCAATTATATCAATTTTATCAAAATGTTTGCATGACAAGATAACCATAATCGCGATTAACCATTTCCCGAAGTGAGCCGCGCGGACTGTACAGTAGGGTTTTCTGTTTCCCATCGATACCTCAGGTAACCCTATACACGTTTAAGTTTTTTTTAAAACTAAATACAATAAAATAATACGTACTAAAACAGGTTTGTCACCAAATAGGAACTTTTTGTCTCCAAGGAAAGCTGAGATAGCCCGGATGTCGTCTGATCCTACTTTGTAGATTTCCTCGTTGGTATGACGACCGATCCCGTGCTTTTTAGCGCGGTCTACAAACTGTTGTTGGGAAAGTACAATAACACAGTATGTGACGCTTTGAAGAAACATATTTCTATTGATATTACTATCATATATCATTGAAAGCTTCATTTGTTATGAATATTTCAAAAATTCGCAAAATTTTCCTTTCTATACAGTCATACTGATCGATATTGGAAAGAACCCCCACGCCTCCCCCTTTCCATTAATTTTGTTCCTTGGGGAACAGTTAAGTTTCATATCTTGACATTTGAACATCGGAGGCATCATTTTAAATAAATATATTTGTTTTTTATAAGGATTTTTATATTTTGTTTCAAATTTTAAATTGCTTTCTTACCCCAGCGCCGATTCCTACTAGTTGTTGTTCAGGAAGCGTTACGTAGTTAATATACTCATCCTTTGGGTGATGTACATACCGATACCAAAATATACTCCTAGAAAAGATGTATATACCATTTAATTACCATTGTCATTCGTAAGAAACGAAGATTCTGATTGGCCGAAAAATTGTGTTTATACCTCCAAACCAGATGTACGCGCTTCGCAACGTCATTGGCAACACAATTTCAAAGGTGCAAATAAACGTTGGTTGAAACGCGACTAAATGAAATGATGAGGAATCATTGTAAGATCATTTTGGTTGATCGAGGTATCAACACCAAAACTTGAAGGAAAACGTATGAATTTTGCGCTACGCGCACGATGCTGTTTTCCCTCATCAACCTCGATCAACCAAAAAGAATATTACAATGATTCCTTAATGGAACTTCACAAGTAAGATAATATGCTATCAATAATGGGATATAAATACTTGACAATCTGGAAGTTAAATTTTATTCTAACATGACTTGATATTTTCTCCCTATATGAACTGTTGAACTCGCCTGGCGTAAAATCTCCAACAAACTTCCAGTTCGCTAAGCTCCGCCCATGCACGTGCTATAGAGCTCGTGCAGAAAATATTAGATTAGGAATAACAACTAGCTACCTGTTATTTGTTGTCCAGTAATTCCTCTCGTCGCATATCACCTCACCGCTTCGCGGCTCGGTGATAATTTGATTGGTTCGTGCGACTTCGGGAATTACTGGACAACAAACCACGGCTAGCTAGTTGTTATTTCTTAAATATTCATTTACATTTGATTTTTTTTCATAAAATTTTGTTTGGCACATTGCCATTTCCATAGCTACTTTCGATTTTTTTAAATTTACTTTACATGACTAGCATACGCCCTGCTTCTTTTCTTTTAGGATGCTCTTTGTGTGAAAGCCTATTGTTGTATCAACAGGAAGATTAATCTGAGCCTGCAGCGTCAGAACAGTAACTTTTATGCACACATTGTACAGTACTTTTATCTGACATTCAAGGGTATTAGTCCAGTCATATTAATATGCCAAAACAAAATGTGCAGAAATCGAAGTAATTGCAAAAGTATTGTTTAGACTTGATTTTTTTTTAATAATGTCCAAACACACGTACAAAACACATATTAAATGTCTTCAGTCGATACTTTTCGGAAAATGCAGTATATCCCCCCCCCCTTCATTTTAGTCAAAATGCAAAAAAGATTAAATGTGGCATTTTCAGTTGATCAGATAATCAAGAGATGAATTAAGTTTTAAATTTTTTTGTGACATCTTTAGTAACTATACATGCATAAGACATTCAATAAAATTCAAGCTTGTAGAACAGATTTCCAGGAAGACAATTTTACACTCTTCGGAGCCATGGAGCGGAACTCACACGCAGGGATATATACGTTTTACAAGAAGCTGATTTCATCACTTCAACCGAGTTTCAACGTTCCGATCTTAATGCTATTTTTTCTTTGAAGATTTAAAATCTTGATTTACCAGGACGTGCTATCTTCCACCATTTTCAAGAATGCTCTTGCAATCCCCTTGTCTACGGACGTTAGTCCTTCATCCGGGTCTTTGTTGAAATATTTACTGAGATATTCGATGATAAAATTTGTATCCGGAATTTCTTCTTCGTTGAACATAATAAACGGACTTTGACCCTTACTGGAGAATCCCATGTGATCGATTAGCTGGAAAAAAGATGTGTTTGTGAATCACTCGTGTATTCGGATGGTATTCATTTAGAAGAGAGATTTTTGTTTCAAAACAAGTTTATGGTCAAGGTCAAGGAATCATCAGAAAGGCCTTGTCACTAAGAAAACACATTTGATATAAGGATAAAAAATACACGATACTAATCCTCTAGACGTGGGAGTAAGATCTCCCTTGGTTCACATCTATAATGTATGATATGCAGCCTGTATTTTATTGAAAATGCAAGACTAAGAGCAATATTTACAAATAACCTGCGGGTTGTTTCACAAAACTACTTACGAAAAAAAAATAATAAAGAATTTTCGTAACTTTTGATTGCTTAGTACTTCTTATAAACTAAAAATAGAGATGTTTTGTTTCTGAATTTACATTAAGTATGTAGAAATGATATTAGAAAGCACAATACAATCTAACTTGAAAAATATTTCATATTTGATGATGAAAGTAACGAAAATTCCTGAAATTTTTCGTAAGAATTTTTGTGAAACTGGGCACTGTAGTATTCACCACGTTGAGACCAAATGACATATGCCTCTAGTTTAATTGTATCAACTATACAAATAAAACGTTTTTAATTAAAATTAGTTCCATACCTCATATTTAATATCGTGAATAATCAGCCATGTTTCAAGCTTCATTGCAAAAGGCGACAGGTTTGGTATGCATTTTGTGAGCTGTCTTGGAAAAACATGGAGATAGACGACATCCCTGAGCCATCCCTCCTTCCATTTCGGGTGGTTAGATCGAGGGTTAGGTGGTTCTCCACTCATTTTCTATCCGTTTGTAATGTGTATACGAACTAGTGTAACTAGATTACATGTTATCTATGCGACTTTACAATGTGAAACTTTTATCAGCTACTCGTGTATATTTAATATGGGTACACCTTTACTTTAGGTAAATCATTGAAGATTTCGTATCTTAACATTAAAATATCTCGCGCAAACTCGTGTGATTGGTTAAATCGATATCCCCCTCCTTAGGTTAATCAATTCTTAAAAACAAATTTGTTCTTTGACACAGTCCATTTAATATTCTTGACAGAGGGGTGTCTTTGGGTTTTCTTTAAAACAACTTGATGAAAAAATCTTAATCTATTGAGAAAATTTATATCCTATGAATGACATAGGATCAATATTTTCAAAAAACCAAGTATTTCGGACGGTCTGTTTGATATTCTGAACTGAGGGGTGTCCTATGTTTTCTCTCTAAAAAGCGAATAGTGAGACAGAAAAAAATAAACTTCCTCTCACGAGAAAATCTATAGATTGAAGGGAATAAAACACTGTAACATTAATAAAGACAATTAAGTAAATTGATCATAAATCCTTCATCCTAACTGATTTTTCTTGATATTTTGGCCTTATTATTACAATTTTCAACACTACAGTTTATATTGGAAAATGAGAATAAAGGCTTGAATGTTATCACAAATTGCTTCAATGTTCAAACTCGCTTCAGGGCCCCGTTGCATTTTCTTTAGACATTTTTAAAAGCACTTTTCGTGTAAAATATCAACATGAAATTCAAGTACATATTAAGATAAATACAAGATAAAACTGTGATAATAGGAACGGTGACAGATCCAAAATTTGTTAAAACTACTAATTTAAACAAGACTTGTCTTGTTTGCTATGATGGGAGCTGTGACGTTACTTTACTACAATAAAAGTATTTTATTTATGCAACAACTGTGTGACATTGAGTACCTCAATGTGATACAAATTCGGACGATAAGGATACAATTTGCTCAGCAAAGTCAGCGCTGGGTGCACATTGGTCTCTTTCTTCGTAAGTGTTCATTATGTTCCTGATTGTTTACTTCACAGTTGAATATCACATGGTACGCAAAAGATTTAAATTGTTTCACGGGAATCCCCTTTAATTAAACCAGGTTAATACTGTCTAAATCTACTTTATATGAGGTTATATTCAAAGAACACTTAAGCAGAAAACCTATGCTTACCACATGTTGTGATGATCATATAATTGATGGGCCTAAAATAAATTCATATAAAGTAGATTTAAACAGTATTTACTTGGTGTAATCAAAGGTGAATCCCGTGAAGATATCATTTGCGTGTCATGTGATATGCAACCGTGTATTTGTTGGTCCATTTTGGATTAGCTTCTTTTCTAGTTGTTTGTTAAAGTAGTTGTTTCGCACGAGGGCTGATTGATATGTTGTTAGCCTTGTATTGAACGATTTGAATTTATCAGACTTTTGCACTATTTTTCTACAAAATCCCCTTCAGTATCTATTTAAGGGCCTCAATATCACTTTTAAAGAACTCCTTGATTGGTCAGAAAGCCATCCACTGCAAATATGACGTCATCATCGGACTGAAAGTGGGTGCCAGAAATAGCTGCTCTCAGTTTTGGAATAGATGGAAGTCTGATGGTGAATAAGGCGGATGTTCAATCAAATCAAAGCCACAATCATAACTGGCAGTGACAGGCTTGTGAACAGGAGCATTGTCCTGATGGAACAACACGTACACCTTTAACTAGTAAGCTTTTCGGGGCGTATATACGTAACTTGCTTCACATGTGTTAGAACGTATTCGCAGCGTTTTATATTCGCGAATCGAAGAACATCGCGAAAATTAAAACGCTCGGAAATAAAAGATGGTTTACAGTATGTCGCAGTCGTGTGGATGTATTATGCAGTGCCCAGTGTAACAGGTCTTGTTGGAGATCAACTAATTTACTTTTAATAGGATAAGACAATGTATATGTTGATATACTATACATAGAGTCCTGCTTACAAGACTCCGGTATACTGCTAACGCACCGGAGTCTTGTAGCCCCCGCCATTTTGGTAACGCGTTCTTTACGCATCGGATGTTAGCGGAAACTAGAACAGGGAAATTACAATAATTTTAGCATTGACAGCGAGTAAGATTACATTGAATGGATGGATATCATAATATATTAAATTATTATTGACTAACCTTTAAAATGTTATATAAAGTCCAACACTTGGTGTAATCTTGTCATTATCTGACCACATTGGATTTACCAGTGGAATTTAGCGATACAAAAAACTCGAGCCCGAGTTTTCATTCGGATCATAAGATTTCAAACAAATAACATATTTGATCAACGCATTAATTACAATAATAATAATTATAATTTAATTTGACAATACAAAGGTAAAAAAATGGTGTTTGTTTAACATACAGGCGAAATAAATATGTCTTATGCTAAGCGAAATCTCTCTTTGCCATTTAAAAGCTGACAGATATAACCTTGCGCGTCTTGCAGCGAGGTTAAATGTTATAGAACTAACTATATATACATATAGAAGGTTCTATAGAAGGTACGAGAAAAATAAATAACAAGGACAACTCTGACTTACAGTATCGTCTCTTGTAATCAGTTTTAAATGGTCATTTCATATTCTACTTCAGAGAAGCTTGTCTCTAGGTCTGGTCACTAAGCAATGAATATGCAAATATTTCTCAATACACCAATCTTATTAACTTTCATAGAATTATTTACATTATGTTAATTAATATGAAGAAGAAAAGATAGACCTCTTTGTTCAGATGTAACGTAATATTCTTTTGAAATGACAGATTCCACAAAAAATGATCATGTCTGGCTGGCCTTAGGATAAATGGAATTGTATGTATCAATTTTAGTGTACATCTATTTCTTTATCGGATTTATTTAGATTTATTTAGGGTGGCGCTACATGTACTTACAACTATTTTTGGTCTTTCTTGACCAATGAGCGAAACTGTTGGTAACACTAAAACACAGAAATTTGGATGGGCTTTGGGATTCTTTTTTGAAAAGATATTATACTTGCATTAGATATGTAACGTGTGATAATAATTAGTACAGCGCGTTTTAACAGCGCCACCTAAAATGCTTTCTACGATTCCTTCCACACTTACATTGGCGATGGTTCATTAGATAAGTTACATGTATCCCTCGTGTTTCTGTATCTAGAGCTTGTCATTGTCTTCGTCGGTTTGTGTTTTCCTTTTCGCGTGAGAAAGTTCTGTTTTGTGTTCTTTCCAAAATTCGTTAGCCTTTTGATTGTGTTTTTTGGAATCTTGGCTTTTGCTCTATTGTGAGTGCTGTTGAGACTTTTGTCAGGATCTTCATTTGTGTCACACTTATGTCCGTGTGGAGCTCGTAAAAAAGTGTTTTGAATATTTTCCCTGACATGCTCGCCATAGCACTTTCTATATAGACATAACCTCAGACAGTGCATGTATTTTATATATTGTTTTCATTTCGACTGCGCGTGCGGCTAGCCAACAGGGGATGCTTACTCCTCCCGGGCACCTGGTCCCACTTCTAGCTTGCTAGGGGTCCGTCGATGCTCAATTCGGTGCTCTGTTGTGAGGATCTTCTTTTAACTCATTTGTGTCACACTTACGCCCTTTGCCGTGTTGAGCCCGTAAAAAAGTAAGAAGTAAAAAAGGGGTTTGACAGCAAGTGTTTTGAATATTTTCCCTGACATGGTCGCCATAGCATTTTCTATATAGACATAACCTCAGACAGTGCATGTATTTTTATACCCCCACCATATAATGGTGGGGGTATGTAGTGATGCACTTGTCCGTCCGTGCGTCCGTCCCACCTGTGGTTTCCGGACATTTAAAGGAAAACTTTTACAGATAATCAATTCATTTCTTGCCTACAGCTTTTACACCAAGAAATACAGGTCAAGTTCGAATATGGGTCATGTCCCTCAAATTTGTGCAGAGTTATGCCCCTTGAAACTTTGAAAAATTCAAAATTTTGTGGTTTCCGGACATTTAAAGGTAAACCGTTATAGATACTCGATTCATTTCTTGCATATAGCTTTTACACCAAGAAATACAGGTCAAGTTCGAAAATGGGTCATGACCCTTAATTTTGTGCAGAGTTTTGCCCCTTGAAACTTTGAAAATTTCAAAATTTTGTGCTTTCTGGACATTTAAAGGAAACCGTTACAGGTGATCAATTTATTTCTTGGATATAGTTCTTACACCAAGAAATATAGGTCAAGTTCGAATATGGGTCATGTCCCTCAATTTTGTGCAGAGTTATGCCCCTTGAAACTTTTAGAAATTATCATTTTTGTGGTTTCCAGACATTTAAAGGAAAACTGATACAAATAATCAATTCATTTCTTGCATATAGCTTTTACACCAAGAAATACAGGTCAACTTCAAATATAGGTCATGTCCCTCAATTACGTGCAGATATATGCCCCTTTAAACTTGGAAAAAAAAAATCAATATTTTGTGCTTGCCTGACATTTAAATGAAAAAACGTTACAGGGAATATATTTATTTCTTAGATGTAGCTTTACATTGATAAATACAGGTCAAGTTCAACTAAAAGGTCATGTTCCTCAATTTTGTGTTGAATTGTGCACCTTCATACTTTTTATATATTGCTTATATGTAGAATATGCCAGGCGGGGGTATCATTGATCCTTAGATCAACAATAAATTTCATATATATTGTTTTCATTTTCGTGCATAAACATCGACGGCGGGTGCGGCTAGCCAACAGGGGATGCTTACTCTTCCCGGGCACCTGGTCCCACCTCTAGCTTGCGAAGGGCCCTTCAATACTGAATTCGGTGCTCTATTGTGAGTGCTGTTGAGACTTTCGTCAGGATATTCTTTAACTCATTACTTTTATTCACTTATAAAGGTTATAGTCATTCAATCCATATCAATATTTAACGGGTAAACAATTGATGCAAAACATCAATTCTCCAGGAGAAAAAGATACGAAAAGTGTAATCCCTTATAACTGTATAGAATCTAAATATGGAATATCTTTTTATCACATGATACACCCGTAAGCAGTTTCATAAAGCCATTTCATTAATATATGATATGATAACACGTTACATATCGCTATGCGTGAATGCGATTGGTCAAGTTTGGCCTTTCAAATATCGGTCAATTGTTATATTCAGACTTGTATTCAATATCAATGATTAAAATTGTTGTAGAATTAATTATTGCATTAAAATATTTAAAAAAAAAAAAAGAAATATGTTTCTCTTACGCACAGAATATATCTATACGATAGGGAACTACTTCTCATGGCGTAGCAGGCGACCTGTAGGTCACGGCATGGTTCGCCTCTAATTCTCAGAAACGTTGATTTCACGTCAGAAATACACATATTTAGGCAATATCATGTGATAAAAAGGATCGCAAATGAATTTTCATTTCATACGAAGTATTATGAAACTTGTTGTGCGTTTTATATCCCCTCGCCAAGGCTCGGGGATATAAAATACACAACTCGTTTCGAACTAAATCGTATGAAATAAAAATTCATTTGAGATCCTATATATATGTATTTGAAGATCCCACTGTAAAAAAACTCCTCTTTATATGACGTAAGTCCCTTCCTGGCATAATGGTTGCTCTATAATCAAGTCAAGCTATATAACATTAACGTTATAGCTGGACTACGGACTTTTCACTTTAACCATGTAAGAAAATTAATTCTATAAAATTGAAAATTGGTCCCACCTAGTTTCGAGGGGGGAGGGGGGGGTTAAAACCATATTTTTTTTGTACTTCAAACTTATAGCTCACTCTAACTATGTAACATGTAACTATGAAATTCAAAAAATTAATCTTCTTTTTTATTGAATTAAATATTCTATACAACACTTGGTTTCTTCTGCATAACGTTTCGGCCATTAGGTTTATTCTATTTTTTATTAATATAAACAAAGCCATTTGAAAAAAAAATACACAGGCGGGATTCGAAACCGTGATACCGTGCACTAGAAGTGAGTATGTTCACCATTGTGCCACGACTCCCTTGGTAATGGAGATAGAAATAAAGAATATAAACCTTGATCAACGGAAACTCAAAAACAAAATTTGATAAAAACATCGAATTTCTACATGGAATGGGGTCCACTTGAATTCAATTGAACATGTTGCATGGTTTTCGTGCAGTTTGCGTTTTCATTTTATTACAAGTATGCTTAAGCGATGCAATAGAAACTGTAAAATGAAGTGAAGCTAAGTCCGCCATTATTGACCATTGGAAAGAAGACATGTTACGTAACACTTTGGGGTCATTGCTGAAAACAGATATACAGTAAGGAAGCATTCATGAATAGCATTACCGAGAATAGTAACAATGAAAAGATATTTCTTGAATGTTTATCCACTACTGTCCTTCCGTAGTAGAAAAATCATAGTCAAAGCTATATATATATACATAAAAAGCTTAGATGACACGAAAAATAAAGCTTCACTCGAAATGGGGTCCAACTCTAGGCCTCCTGCATGCTCCACAGGCGAGTGTCTATAATGATCTGAACTATGAAGATAGTGACATGTACCATTAAAGGCGGTTAGTAAGTGATGATGTGCAAAGGTTTCGTATGCATCTGACATTTGTGGACAGGGAGTCGGTCAAACTGTATTTCCTTTTGTGTCAATTTAACCGATGATTAACAACGGAACGAAAATCAGAAATATGGTTGACACTCCATGAACTACAGTTGCAGCAGTTGTATCCTGGGATCTGACTAACAAATCGCTTTCACATCTGATCATAAGATACCTTTGACTCCCAAGAAGCTTTACTTGACCATAAATTTCAGTACAACTACTCTTCGGAAAGTCGTGATAGTAAGTGAGTTTCCTCAGAAATTCGGTATCTTTCTTCATTCCGAGGACTTGGTCAACATAAATCCTTTTTAATTCTGTAGACTGAGTGTAAAGTGCTTTTTCCCTCCTTGGAAGGAACCTAATGTGGAATGTTGTGTTTCCATTTTCATTTTTCTCGGTATAAGTAACGTTGATTCCTTCGATCCATAGCTTTATATCAAGAATCTGATTGGGCTTTCTAACCTCTCTAAGAACTATATCCACGTAACTCAGGTAAAGACCACCTATGGATCCATTTACTTTTGGGGAAGTTAAGCCTACTCGATACTTCATCGAAAGAGTATCAAGATTATAAGCATTTCGTAGACAGAATTCTACAAACAGAAGGGCTTTTGATATTTCCATCTTGTCATGGTTGCCTATGATCAACGCAATAACCATTTTCTCAAAGAGGACATTTTGGAAGGACACTTCTGCAGACGTTGTTTCTGTGTAGGTTGGTTGTCTTTTCTGAAAAGTTATAGAATCCGTTAAAGAGGTTGTATCTGTAAAGCTAATTGCATTGAAATACACGTATCTAGCACGCAGACAATGGTTGGCAAACAATTCGGTTTTCAAAGAAGTATTACGGTTTTATAAAAGATAACCTTTACACATGGACAATGCTTCGTTGATAGAAAGAAGACGGATAACATCTTATCAAAAGGGGCTCGTTGTGAGGATATTTTTTTATTTCCATGAAACCAAACTGCAATCAAAATGTCAGCTCCCACTTTCATATGCGTAGAACATATTGAATCCGCTTAAATTCGTTGTAGCTGATTGAATAAAAACAGGATCTGCAGTATGATTTCATGGAAACATGAAATCTTTGAAACAGCGCCTGTGATCTCACCATGGCAATATAGACCTTTAGCTGTGTCCTATGACATATCTTTAATTTTAATATGTCATAGGACAGCTGCCACGGTAGCATATCACGTGACATGCACATAATCTCTAGTATGGCAATTCCCTTCTATTAAACAAGGCAAATACTTACTAAATTTACTTCATATGCAACTATTTTAGGCCTAAAATATAGACATTCTGGTTAAGAATAGAGGTATATTGTGAGAACACTTCAACAGGAAATTATATATATTTACTCGGTATAAAATTGTGCAGGTATACCTGGATATACCTCTTTTCTTTAAAGGAATAGAATAGTTTCGGGAGTTCGCTTCTTTTCATATGGTGGAGGTTTTTGTTTGTTTGCTTTGGTTTCTGTTTTATCCTGATTTTGTATGCCTTCGGTTTCTGAATTATCGATTTTGTGCTGTATACAGGGATATGATCATTATCCATAGTTGTCATAAACTTGACAATGACGCACATATGACATGCCTAGAATAGTTACATATAATAAGCATTAAAGAAGTACCTAACAATTATTTAAAGTAGATTTAGACAGTATTTACCTTGTTTAATCAAAGGGAGTTCCCATACTAGTGATTATGTGCATGCCCCGTGACATTGATTAGTTGATCACGGTGGGTAATCTCGCAACGCAGAGCAATAAGTTTTTCTATATTTTTGTGCGATATAGATAATTTATAACAAAAAGGGGAATGTGATGCAGTGTAAGAATGCCTTAGCTATGAGTTGTACCCAAAATGAGGTGAATATCAGCTTTTAATAACGCATAAAAACGATTGGCGTTCTACTTTCATTTTCATCTACATGGATCACGCCGATCGTTTTTTTAGTTTTATAAACAGATATGAATCTCTTCTTTTGGATAAAACTCGTGGCTATGGCATCCTTACACTGCATGACATTCCCCTTTTTGTGATATATAATCTATATCACGCAAAATTATAGAAAAACATGTTGTTCTGCGTTGCGAGATTACCCACCGTGTTGATAGATTTTGAATTGACTCTATATCATAGAATGATAATGAATTTAGATGCTTCAGCTTATTACCTGATATTGATTACGGGATTGGAGCTGAAAAATGGCTGTCATTGACGTTCCAAATCTTATATAAAGTTGTTTATCAGAGTAAATATCACTCTTCCCACAAACCGTACATATTTGTTCAAATTGGGAACAACATTCTTTGTTCTGGTAAGTTCTTGCATATTTACTTGATCTAACCGGAAGTCTTTGGCTATTGCATACACTTTCATTCCTGAAGAGATTCATGCAAAATCTGGGAATAGGATCTCTTGGAGGAATAACTCTAAACTCGCATCCCAATTTGAAATATGCATTTGCTAGTTCGATATTAGACATTCCTTTCAACATATGAAAATCTATTTTTTCCTCGCACACTTGAAAAAGAAAGGCCACATCCCAGATGTTAAACTCTCGCTGATTGTTGCATTTTGCGATATTTATATTTTTATAGACGACGGAGTTTTTCCCCGTGACCGGAATTCTACTCTCAATGCCTCCGTCATTCGCTACTACTCGGCTTTTATTAAGGCAATCAGAAATTAGGTAAACGCCAAAATTATATCCAAACAGTTCTTTGCATTCCAGTCGGTGAGAAAAGCCTACAAGAGAAAGAGATAAAATGGTTTATGTGTATTAAAAAAATCTAGATTTAAGAAATTGTAATAGGCGGGAGGAAAATTTGGCTGGTTCGGGAATCAAACCCGAGGCCTTCTGCTTACAGGGCGGATGCTCTTACCGACTGAGCTAACCGGGCACGATACCCGAACCGTCACATGTAGCCCTCTCGGGTCTACAAATCATGTACTTCGCGTTGTGTAGTTTACTTAGTCATTTTTAACTCGGAATAAAAAGTCCTGGTAAAGTTTTACCGTTTATTAACATACGAAAGTTACATGTTGGTTATAGCAGTATGAGAATGAATCTAATTCTGTTCTCTAGAATCTTACATACAAAATCATGCGCACAGTATATATTAGGAGCCTGGGATATTTCACAATCAGGTGGAAATCGCCATCGAAATTCATGACTAAATTGGAATTCAGACGTATAAACAAAGTTGCCTAAACTTAGAACAAATCCTCGCCATTTCGTCTATTGCACCCAGACCTGTGACAGGCGAACCACTATAGCTTCTATTGCTGTCAAGTGACCCAAGAACACCTCGTATTGACAGACATAGGGTTACACACTGGCGGGAATGACAATCATTTCTATTACATCAACTTAGCACGTGATCGTAAAGTTAACGTTTGAAATTAGAGTTATCTTCTCCTGGACAATTGGAAATATCCCATAAAAAAAATAAATGGAAATTAATTAAAAATCAAAATACTTAATTTGCATAATTATTGTGGGGGAGAGGCCATATGGTTACACACACAAAATTTCAATATTAAATGTAATGTGAAACGTCTTCAAATTCATTAGCATCATTTAAGGACAGATAAAATTCCAGCATGGACCAGACGTGTACGTTTCGGGTACTTTACCCTCGTCGGTGATCCTCAATCTAAACAATGTAATATGGCCAAAAAGTGTGAAAATTATTATGGCCAAAAGTGTACCAAAAATCGCATATCAATCACGCAAGACTTCCCGTACGATGATGTTCTTGGCAGGATATATCGCAACATTTGGAAACTCCGAAAATTAGATGCAAGTCTCATTTGATTTTTAATACTAAGTTAGACTACAGTTCGGAGAAGGTTGTTGCTAAAAAGAAGTAGACACTCACTGAACACGTATTCTTTTGGAAGATCCTTTTTATTACATATGCAGGATTGTATTTTTATTTGTAGATGATACTATTACTAATCTTATATCAAAATCCATGCTATTACCATTTCTCACTGTGGCGTATCACGTGAAACGCAAATGATATGTTCCACGGGAATCCCCTTTGCTTAAACCAAGTAAATACTTTTTAAGTCTTCTTTATATGATTTTACTTTAAGCCTATCATATGGCCATTATCATCAATGATATGATGGTAATCTATCTGGTCAAGAATAGACGTGTATTCGGAGAACACTTAAACAGAAAGTTTTCAATGCTCACCACATGTTATGATATGGTACACGGGCAGATACAACATTTTCTGTTTAAGTGTTCTCCAAATATACGTCTATTCTTGACCAAAATAAATTACCATCGTATAATTGATGATAATGACCATATGGTAGGCCTTAAATAAATTCATATAAAGTTGATTTAGACAGTATTTACTTGGTTTAATCAAAGTGGATTCCCGTGGAACATCATTTGTGTAACACGTGATACGCCACAGTGATTTCTGTCAAGCTGATAAGAATGTGGGATACAAGTATAGCTTGGCAGTTCAATTTTGTGAGTATAAATCTGTTTATTTGTTTTGTACTTTTTCTATTATGATCTTGAAGTGAATGCATGTCACGGGTTCGAATTTGCAATATTAAAATATATGTTTTGTTACAGAATTTCAGTGCACAATAAGTGCATTTTACATGTAATATATTCTAAAAGCGCTATATTTTATTTACTTGAGTATGGTGTTTTTCTCACACCTACACTACAAAAGAAAGAATTTTCTAATGAAAGAGATATAGACGTATTCCCTATCTTTCATATCATGTGATATCTTTCATACAACTTGACAGTTTTTTTTTCAAATATAAGGTTATTATGAAGTCATGATACATACCCACAAAACAAACTCACTAGTGTCGACAAACAACCATTTATCGCTCCTTATGATATGTTTTCTTGACTAAAATACATGTACTTAAATGCTTAATTCTTCTGGTTAATTCCTATAGAATTAAACATGGGGCGGGGTGGGGGGGGGGGGGGGGCGCTAAAGTCGAACATTTGATGACCTTTGGGATTGAATTAACTTGATATTGCAAATTTCTCATCTTCTCTTTCGACTATTACTTTGGCTCGAAATATGAATGAAAAATACTCCTTCATGGTCTGCTACATGTATCATCTGGGTAAAAAAAACACTCAGAAAGCCTGAGCTTTTTCATATTTTAGAGAACCCTCTTCTGGAGCCTATATTTCTCCCATATTCTCAAAGCGTCCTCATAAAAAGTTCAAACAAAAAATGAGTAATTAATAACCCACGGCATGATATGCTATCAATGTGATCTTCTACTATGACATCATAAAAAGAGGGGGTCTCCAACAAGACCCGGTCACAGCACCAACAGCAAAACACCCAAAGTTAAAGCATAATAAGACATTCATAGCAAGAGATAACAGAACAACAAACATGACATTAAAACACAGGGACCCATAAAACACACAGATGAATATGCAAATGGATATAAAAAACAAATGACATTCGTGCTCTACCGGCGGTAGGGAGTTCATGCATGTTTTTAATTGTCACAATAAAGTTCGTATCCGTTCATTGAAGAACTATACCGTCAGCGAATTTGTACAACAACTAGCAAATGTTGACTGGAAGGAATGTTCTAATACCGAATGTGTAGATACAGCTTGGAATGCATTTCAGAAAATTTTCCTTTCAGTATTAGATAATGTGGCTCCGATAAAAAAAGTCAGACTAAAACAACGAACAGAAGAGCGGATGAACTTAGATTTAATACAACAAAGAGACAAATTTTTATATTGTTTTAAAAACAATCTGGTAAAGATGAAGACTACAAACGTTTTTGCAAATTACGGAATAGAGTCCAAGGAGAAGTCAAAAGGGCCAAATCTGATTTTTTTACAGATGAGATTGGAGATAACAAGAGTAACCCCCCCAAAAAAAACTTTGGCAAAGCATTAATGAACTAGGGCCGAAAAAAAAAAAAAGGATTTGGAAGCAAACTTGTAATGAAATATGTCATGATCCCCAAACCATAGCTGAAAGTTTTGCGTCATTTCTTTCAAATGTGGCTTCGAACCTAGTGTCTAAGTTGCCAGAATTCCCAAATATTTTTTCTGTAAGTAGTGAATGTTTGAAATCGTTTTATTCTGTGGAAAAAGCAAAAGGGTCAAAATTTATTTTAAAAACAGTAAGTGAAGATTTTATCTACATAGAATTGTTGAACATTCGGTTTAGACGATATACCAGCTAGGTTCATTACATCTGTTTTAAAGATTCGTATTACTTTTATTGTTCATTTGTCCATTACATCAGGTGTAGTACCAGAGGGCATGAAAGTGGCACGAGTGAAACCCTTTGTATAAAATGAATAGTTCTCTTGAGATAGGAAACTATAGACCTGTTAGTATACTTAGCAGAGTGTACATTCACGACTGTCAAATTTTTTATCTAAAAATAATCTTTTGTTTGAATTTCAGTCTGGTTCCAAAGACAAATATTCCATCGACACTTGTTTGATTCATTTATTAGATCATATTCGTGATCATAATGCCAAAGGTCTCTTTACTGGAATGGTTATGCTCGACTTGCAAGAAGCTTTTGGCACTGTTGATCATACAATTTTATGCAAGAAATTTGAGTTTTTGGGGGTTCATTTGTTAGGTGGGTTCAAATCTTATGTGAATAAATGGAAACAATATGTATGTGTCAATGGTGCCACCTCTAGTCCAGGATTTGTCACGTGCGGTGTCCCACAATGTAGTACCTTGGGCCCGCTTCTATTTTTAATATACGTAAATGACATGTCTTTGAGTATTGAACATAGCTGCAAGTTAATTTTATATGCAGGCGATAGTGCCATACTTTTTTCTCATAGATGTACAGATTCACTGTGGTGTATCACGTGATACCCAAATGATATGTTCCACGGGAATCCCATTTCATTAAACCAAGTAAATACTGTCTAAATCTACTTTATATGATTTTACTTTAGGCCTATCATATGGTCATTATCATCAATGATATGATGGTTATCTGTTCTGGTCAAGAATAGACGTGTATTCGGAGAACACTTAAACAGTTTTTTTTCAATGCTCACCACATGTTATGATATGGTACACGGACAGATACAAAATTTTCTGTTTAAGTGTTCTCCAAATATATGTCTATTCTTGACCAGAATAAATAACCATCATATAATTAATAATAATGGCCATATGATAGGCCTAAAGTAAATTCATATAAAGAAGATTTAGATAGTATTAACTTGGTTTAATCAAAGGGGATTCCCGTAGAACGTATCTTTTGTGTATCACGTGATACGCCACAGTGAGATTGTATTTCAAAGAAACTAGGTAAAGTACTTGAATCTTGATCTAATTGGTTGATAGACAATAAGTTGTCATTACATTTAGGGAAAACAGAATGCATTTTATTTGGTCCCAAACGAAAATTATGTAAGGTTGAAAATTTGTCTATTTCATACAAAGACCATGTTATAAAAGCAACTCAGAAGGTGAAATATTTAGGCTTGTACATTGATGATAAATTAAGTGGTGAAAGTATTGTGTCTACTACTGTTGAAAAGGTAAACAACAGGCTTAAGTTTTTGTATAGACAAGCCAACTTTTTGGCTCAAAAAAGTAAATATTCTTTATGTTCAGTACTTATTCTTTGTCATTTGGACTATTCCTGCAGTTCATGGTACTCGGGTTTAAATAAAACATTAAATAGAATGTTACAAATATGTCAAAATAAGGTTATAAGATTCATTTTAGAATTGTCACCTATGCTTTCTGTAGATGCCAGCATTTTTAGCTCATTGAACATCTTAAATGTAGAAAGAAGAGTGATACAAATGAGACTGAACCATGTTTTTAATATTGTACATAACAAAGCTCCAATATATCTGAGAGATACTTTTACATACATTTCTGACCATTATTGTAATACCAGGTCAGCAGATCGACTTGACCTTAAAATATCATCTATCAAACTATGTCAAGATAAGACTTTTTATTACAATGCCATTAAAGATTGGAACAAACTGTCCTCAAATTTAAAGCAGAAAACAAGGAAATTATCTTTTAAACATGCTCTCCAATTGCATCTAATGGAAGACCTGAAATGTTGTGAGGAAAGTTCATACGTTTACTATTGATTTTAAAGTACTGCTATTTAATCTTATTATTTGTTAATTCATATTTTAATTTGTGATATTGTTATAAATATTAAAATGTACTAAGGGTACGAGGGTTTTTATTCCTGCTTTTAGTACACAAGGTGCCTTGAATAACCTTCTGTGCCAAAATCTTGTCTATGTGTATGAATTTTGTTTTTGTCATATTTGATTAAAAAAAAATTTCACAAGAGGACCCCATTGGAAATAAGCACATGTGCTTTTATTGGTAATCCTCAGGCATAAATCAATACGTTGTGATCTCAAAAATATTTTGATAAATTCCAATGATCTCATCTGTGATATTAACTTTTTAATTGTTCATATTTTATTCAAAATCGGAATCTCATGCAACTCTTAACCAGTCCACAGGATTATAAACAAATTATGTACGCAGCTTCTTATGTTGTTTGCAAATTTTATGTGATATACATGCATGAATCCAATATTACTTTGTGTACCCTGTATCGTATTGATTTTACCTATATGAATCTATCTATCTGATGAGTCACACCGAAATTCAGAGAAAACAAGTTGTCGGGGTCCTGTCTTGGATTGGAAGGGCCCGTCATGGAGTCCCGTCAAGGCAGTCAGATGTTAAACGTCTTTAAATATGATGAATTTACAGCATGGACCAGACATGCACGTTTCGGGTACTAAACCCTCGTCAGTGATCCTCAGTCTAAACAATGTAATATGGCCAAAAAGTATGAAAATTATTATGATTGTCCAAAAATGTACCAAAAAACGTAGCAGAATGGGTGGGATATGATGCTACAGGACCCACGTTTTAGAAATTTCAAGAAATTTTGTAACAGAAAATTTCAAATGCGTTGAAAAGACAGACGATCAACCGAAGTTGATCGAACTTGGCTACATGTGCCCTCGGGGACTCTTGGTCCACCAGCAGTGACACTCACCAAGTAGTTCAAATGTTAAACGTCTTTAAATTCAATAGCATCATTTAAAACCTGATAAATTTACAGCATGGACCAGACATGCACGTTTCGGGTACTAAACCCTCGTCAGTGATCCTCAGTCTAAACAATGTAATATGGCCAAAAAGTATGAAAATTATTATGATTGTCCAAAAATGTACCAAAAGACGTAGCAGAGCTTCTTAAGAATGCGCTTGTATAAGGCTGTAGATTTGTCAAGTACTATGACAAATATTGATAATGACCATTTCTTTTTCAATTTTTTTTAAATGTAACCCTAAGCCACGACAGAATGATACTTGAATGGATTCGGTACTTTAATATCCTTGAAAGGTAACACTTTTCCCAGATGTCGGTGTATTTCCGGGCACTTTTTTCAGCCAACAAAAAACAAATAATGAGAGACATTGTAAAGTCTGAGAAAAACATGTACATTACCTTGAATTTGTTTGTCCTGAGATATTTTGTCAGATATCTTGAAATCAAAGCAGCAGTCATTATAAGCTTGGCAGGAGCTGTCACAGTAACAGTTCGGAATAAGGATGTTTCGACTGTAGTTACAGGTATTGAATTCTTGGCATCTGTCTGTTCTTAGTGACCTGCTTACAAATTCATTGTTGCGCACGATATTTGTATCGTTACCTGGATATAATGGAAAAGTTAACATTTTAAAATATACACATAAAAAATAAATTTTTTTCTAAATGAAGAAAAAAAGTTTTGTTTACGATATGACTGTTTGGGGCAATTGTTTCTGTAAACTACCTAACCTTTTCGATGATTTTCTTCGAAACGATTGCGAACCCCAGAATAAACAATATTCCGAAGTAAGACAAGGTGCCCGGGAATATTCAGGATGTCCTGTTTGCATGCAACACCCGTCACAATAGTTCCATGAAACCTGTCAAGGGTAAATGTATCAATATTGATGTTATCAGCTAAAGGTGTCTTGTCCGGTGATGCTGACAGCCATTCAATTGCAATCCAGAATGTCACTGATCATTCTGGAAAGAGGGATCTCGTATGCTTTTATAGTAGCTTACATTCATAGAAAGGAAGAAACCCCAAACAACATCCGGTTGCAGTACCAACAACGAAACTCCAAAACACCCACTGAAAAAACACAAAGCAGACACGCACAGAAAGAGACGCAGATAGTACAAGGAACGCCAAATCACATAGAAACATCAGACACAAATGACTACAAATAAACCAAGGATACTAATCGGTGGCGACTTAGGACGGCTATCTGTCACGTCAGTAGCAACCATTGTGGTAATCCGGATTACGTGCGCACAGCCCTCCCAGTTTTCTGATTACGTACAATTGTGGTGTAAAATAACCTCCTCGCCATACAGATAGCATTACACACTGGCCCAAAAAACACACAGATGTTTATGCAAATGGATATAAAAACATAAGGCCTACGAAAAACGAGCTCATGCATGTTATCACCAAAGGAGTCCGACTGAGATTCAGATAGGACAGGTGGTCGGGGCCCTGTCTTCTCTAAAGAGGTTTTGACAGGGACCGTCGAGGAGTCCTGTCGCCACAGTCAGTCAGAGTGCAATTCTTAAGAATGCGCTGGTACAAGGCTGTACATTGGTCCAGTACGTGCACCAATCAAGTGTCGTCTGACTCTAACGATTAAATATTCATATTTGGAGTATGCCTTGGTGTACCGAATTGGCCGAGAAACAAAACACAATAAGAAAGAGAAGACGGAGTGTTGCTCCTCATTAAAAGGAAGTTATTTATATGGAAGGTGAAATCATCACGCTTGTGATAAAGTGAGATGTTCAAAAGACCGTTTGCGAAGAGAGATATAACTACATCGAATATTTACTCGATCTTTATTGGTCCTTAAAGTTCCTATTATTGATGGAAAACACGTAATCTATGTTTCTGAAGCTAAATCTGAAGTAAAATGCGAGGTGCTTTTAAAATCAGCTTCTACCGATTACAATCAACTGTGAACACCAGATTTGAGTCTATATTTAAAAACCCTGATGTTATCACAGAGCTTACCTACCTTCAAGAACTTTATGTCATCACACCAGTGGACAAAGCCTAAAAAATTACACATTTACTTGCAAAAAGTACTATTTATACAGTCTAGTTAAAGAGTTGGGGTTTAAATTCGACATCTGGAAATCCCACTTACACCCCAATAAAGCTTTCTGCCTCTGAAATAATAGATAACCACAAATCAGCTCTTGTTTCCTTTGGCATGGACACTCAAATTCAATAGCATCATTTTAAAAGAGATAAAATTTCAGCATTTAGATTTACCATACTTATACTGCATGCCTAAAATGCATAAGAATCCGTACAAAAAAGTTCTACCAAATCTGTATCGATCTTACTCACCAAACTTTTATCTGAAATCATATCTGGACTTCAAAAATATTGTTCGACAGTATATTCTCGCAGTGGTATCAATCAGATGTGGATTTTAAAGAATTCGAAGGAACTTTCAGAACATCTGAAATCCACTCATTTTAGTAGAGTCCATTCGATCAAAGCCTTTGATTTTTTGACACTTTACACTACAATTCCACATTCAAAATTGTAAGAAAGACTCGCAAAAATCATAAGTAATGCGTTTACAATTAAGAACGGTAATCGCAAATACAAATTTATTGTTGTTAATTGTGACAAAACCTACTTTGTAAAAGAAAAGTCCGACTCTGAAAATAAGTACACAGAAACAGATATTATTCAGATGTTAAACTTTCTGATCGACAATATTTTTGTGGTGTTTGGAGGAAAGGTCTTCCAGCAAATTATCGGAATTCAAATATGGATCAATTGTGCCCCACTCCTTGTCGACATTTTCCTGTATTCGTACGAAGCTAAATTCATTCAATCTTTGGTCTCTGAAGGGAAAAGATACTTAGCTTCTGACTTCAACTTCACTTACAGATATATGGACGATGTGTTGTCCATCAATTATCCAAAATTCGCGGATTACCTGAGCAGTATCTGTCCTTCGCAGCTTGAAGTAAAAGAAACTACAAAGACAAATAATTCAGCATCCTATTTGGACATAATGTTGTCTACGACACTGATGGTCACATGAACACCTCACTCTATGACAAACGTGACGACTTTAATGTCAGCATTACAAACTTTCCTTTTCTGATTAGCAACATCCCTTCATCGCCTGTTTATCTCATTTGATACGCTATGCCAGAGCAAGTACCAAATATACAGATTTTATTCTAAGAGATATGTGTCTTTCACATAAGCTTCTCTGTCAGGGATACGTTTGTGGCCGATTAAAATCGTCACTGAGGAAGTTCTACGAACGATATGGGGAACACGTCATAGACTATGATCTCTTACTCTCTCTATGGTGGATGATATTCTGTCATTGACCATTTGTACCATCCAACCAAAGATTATACTTTATATCTTCCAAAATGGAAGTTACCGGATGTGACAATTCTACCAAATTGAAGCGACGGGTGTTGCATGCAAGCAGGAGATGCTGACTCTTCCTGGGCACCTGGTCTTACTCCCATATCGGGAGTTCGCTTCTTTTCGTGTGGTGGAGGTTTTGTTTGTTTGCTTGGTTCCTGTTTTATCCTGATTTTGTATGCCTTCGGTTTCTGATTTTTTAAAATATCGATTTTGTGCTGTATATAAGAATATGGTCATTATTTATATTTGTTATTCATATTTTGCGTTTGCATTGGTGTGTGCAAAACAATTGGTCATGGTAAAAATTCAATGTTCCTGCTGCACAGAATTTTTCCCATGACCAAATGTTTTGCATACACAAATGCAAACGCAAAATATGAAAAACAGTTCTTAAATACATGTAATTAATCAGCTATATATATATTGCATAGCTTTAGCGGAGGGATACCAGGCATATTATTGGACACATACTTACCTGACAACCATTGTTCTTTTTCGTTTGTACGTTATGTGTCATAAAGATATCGCGTCATTACCATAGCAGAAACATCCGTCGGAGCTTGAAGTGAAAGAAACTATAGAGTCTTATATTTCAGCAACCTATTTGGACTCAAAACATGACTATGACGTCATCCCATTGTCTAGACAGTTCTTTCTATGTGATATTGTCTCAGCATGATCCTTTTTCGTCCAAAAGTTCACCTGTAGCTGTCCATTAAGTTTGCCGAAACTGTCCATTATCAAAAATAATGGACAGTTAAAGGTAACTTAATGGACAGTCACAGGTAAATTTTCAGACAAAAGAATCCTAATTATTATGACTTAATATCACACAGAAAGAACTATATGTCCCAACGAAAATTGTTTTTAAAGTTTCTTTGATAATTCCGATTTCAAATTCCATATCCATTACTATTCCTCTCTTGGGGTAAAACATGTTCCTCAATATTAATAAACGAAAGAATCCATCAATGCGCGGATTTCGTAATTTTTATGGGGAGATATTTCAAGCTCGTAGGTCCGAAAATACAATGAAATAGAAGTTAATCAAATACATGTAAAATAAAGTAAGCAAAACTAAAAAAATGTTGAAATCCAAGACGAATTACATCCTATGTTTCGCGTTGTCTTTAAAAAAATACTTAAAAACACCGCTACAGTCTACATCCAAAACATGACCCTTCAATTAAAAGTGACCAATTAGTTTCTTAAAAGCATTAATTTGATAAAAATAAAAACGAGGTCCATACGAAAAATACGATATATATCCAAAGCATGGCTACATCGAAATGAATTATTTTCTCAACAACTCAATGATTGACCTTCACATGAAAGTGTCCATTATGAAGACAAAAGAAATCGATCGGTTGACTGGCCATGGATTCAAGATACGTGCACCTGATCATCATCCCTTGACCAATGATACGGTTCTTGATTTTGAGGTGTCCAAATTCTGCGAAAGGATCTTACATGTGACTGTCCATTATTAAAACAAAAGATGTCATGTTTTAAGTGGGAGAAAAGCCTCAAAATATCCATTATGTCAGAGAAAGAACTGATCTCGGCGCTGACGGGCCTCGATCAGTACTTTCTCTGACATAATGAATAGTTTTCGGCTTTTCTCCCTAACATAATGCTGTCCTGTGACAATGATGGTCACATGAATATCTCACTCTATGACAAACGTGACGGCGACTTCAGTTTCAGCATCACAAACTTTCCTTTCCGAGTAGCAACTCTTCGCCTGCTTGACCTGTTCAAATCTCAATTGATACGTTATGCCAGAGCAAGTAGCAAATATACAGATTTTGTTCTGAGAGCTTTTCAGTCAGGAATACGTTTGAGATCGACTAACATCATCACTGAGGAAGTTCTACGGTCAATATGGGGAACTTTTCATACACGTTGATGTCCCATTGTCCAGAATGGTGGATCTTAGACCATTTGAACCATCCATCCACAGACCACATGTATACTAGCTTGTATTTTCCGAAATGGAAGTAACCAGATGTGATATTTCTGCCGAATTAAAGCGACGGGTGTTGCAAGCAAGTATGAGATGCTGACTCTTCCTGGGCACGTGGTCTCTCTTCCATATTGGGAGTTCGCTTCTTTTCGTGTGGTTGAGGTTTTTTGTTTGTTTGGTCTGGTTCCTGTTTTGTCATTTTTTGTATGCCTTCGTTTTACGATTTTGAATTATCGATTTTGTACTGTATATTGGGATATGGTATTTGTCCATATTTGTCATGCAAATAATTTTTATATCACATACAGAAAACTTGACATAGAAATGGCAACTGTCCTTAAGGGACGAATTATACTCCCAGCCGAATACTTTTGCTGAGCAGATCAATTGTATGACCTGAAATTTTATGACTTGACCTGACATTCAATTTTCCAAATGGATATTCTTTAATATCATCATTCAGGGTTAAGGTCACTATATCGAATAAAAGACTATGTTTGTTAAATGTTTTATGATATCTTTAAGATAGCCTTATGGGATGAGTGATGACAAGATTCAACATTTGAAATGCATAAAAAAATAAGTCAAAGGGCAATAACTTTGGTATGACCTTTTTGGCACATCTACATATTATCATCTTTCATTGTGTAAAGTTTCATTGAAATATATATATAAAAGTTTGAATTGAAAATAATTTAATGCACGAAAAATCTCAATCCAAGGGCCATAACTCAGGTCAAAAATTTTCGACAGCAATCCCTTTTCTTCGTGCACAACTACTTATGATATTTCATTGTGTAAAGTTTCAGTGAAATTCATCAAATGGTTTGGGAGGAGATGAAAAGGTGTGACATTGAAAATGCATGAAAAAAGTCCAAGGGCCATATCTCAGGTATAGCTATTTCAACAGCGATCCCTTTCTTCACGCACAACTGCATATAATATCTTTCATTCTGTAAAGTGTCACTCAAATGAGTTAAAGAGGACCTTGATGATAAACATAAGCACAAAATTTAGCATCGACTGACCCCTAGCATGCTAGAGGTTGGACCAGGTGCCAGGGAAGAGTTAGCGACCCCTTGTTTGGCTAGCCGCACCCGTCGTCGATGTTCATGAAACACGAACATGAAAACAATATCTTAAATACATGCACTGCCTGAGGTTATGGCGACCTTGTCAGGGAAAAACATTCAAAAAACTTACTGTCAAACCCCTCGCGGGGAACTTTTTTACGAGCTCTACACGGCAAAGGGCATAAGTATGATACGAATGAGTTAAAGAAGATCCTGACGACAATCTCAACAGCACTCACAATATTTAGCATCGACGGACCCCTAGCAAGCCAGAGGTAGGACCAGGTGCCCGGGAGGAGTAAGAATCGCATGTTTTGCTAGCCACATCCGCCGTCGATTTTCACGCACGAAAGTGAAAACAATATCTAAAATATCTGAAAAGACAAGGTGCGTTAACCCTCAAATCGGGCCTTATAATTTCGACAAAAATGATTTTAATAAACGATTCATTAATTATCACTTTTTGCAATGTTGAATGTTTGAGAAGATACGGCGCCAAATTTTGAGCCCTAGTTTGCCCTGAATGTTACAAAAACGAAGGAAAATAGTAGTATTTTACACACAAAGTTCATCTACGCTCCAGGGCTCGCCCACATATTTTATGCAAATTAAAAGGCCGATCAGAAATCCATTAATTGGTACAAATATTACCATAGGCAAGGACTGGAATGCTAATTGGGTATTCCGAACCACTTTTTTAATTTTGCCCTCGTTTTGTTCTAAGATAGAGAATACAACGATATATTCATTTTTATCAATACACAACTTACTAACGCCATAATCACCGAAAGAAAAAAACTACAAAGGGAAGTCTCATTAAAATAATACAGAAGATCATTGATAGCGAGGTAGACTCGTCACCCGAATCAATTACTCACTTCCGAATCACTGTGATAAAGACGTTCAGAAAAAGATGCATATTGTGTAAAATGACAAAATATCTGACATGTCATGCACATCTAGATATCATGATCTTTCATTATGTAAAGTTTCATTGAAATCCATTGATTGGTTTGGGAGGAGTTGCGATGACAAGCTTTCGTCTACAGACGTACAGAGTGAATCCAGCATACCCCCACAACTTTGTACGGGGGTATAGTGAACAAAAGGCAAAAGTTGAGATTGTCCAGTTCTAAGTCAATGACCTCGGTATAGATCTTAATAAAACCAATTTCGTGACAAGCCAATTTAGCTATTGTGTTTGTTTACGGGAAACCTGTACATTCATAGCGTAAAAAGTTAGAGAGGAACTATCTAATTTTCAGGACGGAAAGTTAGAAAACTTCCGAATTTCAAATAAAACATTCAAGTCCGAAACTCTGGTTTAATAAAAGCAGGAGAGGAGGTTGGGGAGGAAACAGGTTCATAAAATATGAAATAAATTTGACAACGATTAAATTTTATCTTCGCATATGCAAAATTTCCTGCAAAGCTTTTGTAAAGATGGCATTATGAAATCTGTGATTAAATGAAAATTATCTTCCATTTTTATAATAATAAATCCTAATTAAATTCGTAACGATTAAAAAACAACATGTGAAAAATTCCATATAAATCCTTTTCAGTAAAATATTCCATCCCCCTAAAAAGAGAAAATAGCGTGTCATGAAAGAATATGACTCGAGTTTGCACGAAACGTTACCAAAGTTAAGTTTCTCTGCATCCTCCTATCATAAAACTATGTTTCAAATTTTATTTTCAAATACATATTCGCTTTAGAAAATTCTGGAAAACTGAAAATGAAACAAACGGACATGCAGATTGACATAGCATAATGATACTAACATATCAATACAAACATATTTTTATAAACAATTAATATCTTAAATACTAAAATATTAACATACCAGCTGCCACTGCATTAGTCTTATGGCCGACTGATGCGATGTGCAATATAGTAAAAATGACATGAAGTGAAAAATAATACTCTCCTAGCATCTTGGAATTAATCCTTGCTTATTGGAGTGAGTGATGGTATCTTCTCCATATAAAGGTATTTATACGAAAACATTCTGAGACGACTGGATGAAATAACGCAGCTTTAAATTAGCAAAGATGTTATTCGGCAAAATTGAAAGTTTTTATGTATCAATTTTCAAAATCCTCATAACGAAAATGAAAATTCATTTTGAAAATATGATGAAATCTAAATTATAGAGAAAAACAAAAGATTTTACATAAAAGCTCATCACTGCAAGTTTTAATTTGTCTATGGTCCCTGAAGGAAGTAATCATCGAAAATTGTTGTAAAATAATTCAGCGTCATGTCTTTTATATCAACATAACAGACAATCTAATAGATATTTGAAAATAACAGTCACACCAAAGGACTAATCAAGAAATAGGTATTTAGTACTTAAAAATTTATTTACAACAATATATAAGTAAATAAAATTTTAGTAACTGATCTGCAAGAAAAAGTTGTCTTTTCAAATTATTAAATTTCTTTATAACTTATATTCACCGCAAAATTAATATAAATGTCGAGTAGATCCGTTTTAGATACATTTACATCCTCTGACTGAATGTCACCTTTAATTGCAAATGCATTACATTCAAAGCTCATCTCATCGCTGGTGTTTTCACATCAAATGTTCTTCTTGGGAGACCTAGGTGTATAAATGGGAGCGTTGTGAGCACGTAATCTGCAAAATCCAAGATTTGCTATGATTGTTGTGTTCTAGGAAACATTTGTATCGCTCCTTTTATTTGTTGTCGTCAGTTGATATGCCTTATTTCTTTAGTAGAGTCCGATTTTTTTGTTGTGCTCATGTTTAATGCTAGTTTATTGCTATGATCATTGTATCAATGGAGATATTTACTTTTACTTATACAAACCAGTCAATCAGAATTGTTTTTCATGGTTTGCCTAGCATTGGTGCATGAATTTTTTTATCATGACCAAATGCTTTGCACACACCAATTCATAGGCAAAATAGGAATAACAATACTACTTTTATTGAACAAATCCCACTGAACGTCTCTGTATTATACATCTTGGCGGAAGAACAATGTCAGAACAGCTTACGACAACCGAAAGATGACAAGTAGTTCTGAATTTGCACCCGCCTTTAGCTATATCTTATATACATGCATGCTACATAGAACATGTACTATACTCTTATTTTCAAGAGTATAAAAATAATCAAATCAGATACGCCTTATTTCATCTTGTTGTCGATTCTACAATAATTGAATATGGTTGCGAAACGTTATTTTTCATCTTTAGTGATGCATATGCCGACCGTCGCCTATTACGAGGAGATTCATAAAATGTATTTTAATGTATTGTAGAAGGATTTTCTAGCTTTATTGAGTATATTTATATCTATACCCGACAACGTACGAGATAGAGTACGTTATTTCGGGCCTCGTCAAATTTAGTGGCTTTTAAACTTTATACTCTCTTAGAGTAATTCCCCTTTCATCGTAAGAATATTATAATATATGTAACAAGCGGACGTGCATTCGGATCAGCCTCAACCTTTTACTTCGAAAAAGGACTCGGACGTCAGACGGCGCCATTTTAAAAATGGTTCCCCGTGGATCTATTAGTTTTGTTATAATCTATCATGAAATACAAATTCCAACACTGTATCCTAACTGAAAAATATGTTACTCGCAACAAATAATCACTCAAGTTGAAGAATTTTGTATGTTGAAAAAAGTGCCTTTTTACTTTTACATCGATGTGATATAAAACCTTCCACCATTGGCACCCGAGTATTTTCATGCCGTTACAAATAAAGGCGAGGGGATCCGAATGGCGATCGTGATAATCATTTCTTCACTCGTGTCACTTGCGTGCACTTTTCCCGCATTTAGATTATGACGCAATGTCAACCCTGATTTGCACAATTTAATAAATTATTATTCCTACACTTCGGCAAAATAATAAATTCCGATTTCCAAAGATTGACACAAATAAATTGCAATAAAGAGTCTTTTTCTACAAATCACATATCCTTACCAAAGCCATGTTCGTCGAAATCAGTTAAATGAATTTAAGGTAAGTGATAAAATGCTGAATTTCGCATACAGTAAAAACACGTCCATTACCTTCAAATTTTCAAGACGAAAGAATTCATTTCATATCTCAATGTACTATCTGTTATTTTTCGCATGTTGATGCCCGGGTACATGTTTCTTTTAATGAATATTTCACATGTTGTCAGTTGCGTACAAATGTAGCTACTCTGTGCCTCAAGTTGCGGTAAGAGTTGCAAAGCTTTGAAATTATGTCGTTTTATTTTCCCATATGCCATTTTTTGCGTTTAGTCTATCATTACTCCGATATCTTACTATTTTTATTATTTATTTTACACGATGCCAAAACGTAAGCTTTCATCCTCTGCAACAGGAGGTCACTATACCCAGGTGCCATGCCTGCCAAACGACAAAGCAGGCCCATTATTATAATACTGCTGTCTCACACACAGTCTAGCCGGAATCGTAGGACAGGTCGACTCCTCGCAAGGTTACATCAGAGTCGGACGCCCCGCCCACCTCTAACGTTAACGTTAACCTGGTAACCATTCCTCCTGTCACCGCCCCAGCGCCAGCCAACGACGACAACGATGTGGAGCATAATATTGCCGTCAATTTGCCTCATGTACTACCTCAGCAAGGTATTGACAATTCTTTTTCTTCCGATTCAATCAAAGCTGTTTAGAGCGTACATTCGCCTATGGGTAGCCAAGTTTCGGAAACAATACGTAAAAAGATAGTCATAGGTGATTGTGTTGATCTGGCATTGTTGTTAAAATGGTTCGTTAGTAACAAAACCAAAAATATTGGTCAAAATTTCGGATATCAATAAATGGACAGATGCATTTCTAATATTTGCACCTATCTACGGCACTGTTCACCCAGATCAATTGCTTTCTCTTTTAAAATACATGTATTGCAAAACATTTGAAGGTACTTCTGGGACCCCAGGATTGGGCTGGAAGCATTACGACGAACAATTCAGGCTAAAATGAGTTCGAACCACACTATGTCATGGGATGTCATCGACTGTGAGCTATGGCTCCTTGAAATTACAAATACGCAAATGGTTTGATTATAATTTTAAAGGCTACTGCTCTTGCCAGGCATGTTTTTACAAACTGCAATACACAACATCAAAGCTCCTCATGCGCACTACAACGACAAGCCAATTTAATTAAAGATCTGGCGATATTCCCCCATACGGCTAGCTCGGCCAAATTACAAGAGGACTTTACTTCCGGTTTCAAGCTGAATTATTCAGGTCCAAGGAGTCGGCTTATTTGTGAAAATGTACCGTCTGCAAACAAAAACCATAACGAAGTGCTAGAAAATATTGAAAAAGAACTGTCCCTGGGTCGTATGGTCAGCCCCTTTAAAATTATCCCATTTCAAAACTTGCATGTATCCCCTATAGGACTAGTTTAGGATGCGGAGCATACTTTGACGGCGAAAGGGCTTTTTTCCCTTGGCCTGAGAAATGGAGGCTCTCTCCTATTTTGAGAGAAATTACACTACCCAAGCTCGTACCGATTCTTCTAGCTGTGTTTCTATGGGGTTCAAAATTCGCGAACAAAAAAAAATTCGTTTTTATACGGATAATCAAGCATTGACAGCGATAATCATTGAGAAGACGTCCAAATCAGATAACGCTGTGTCCCTTCTCCGTCCCCTTGTCCTACATTGTGTGACGAATTATATCACTTTTAAAGCCGAACAAATTCCTGGATGTTATAATACAATTGCTGTCGCAACATCTCGAAAAAAAATATGCACAGGTACACCTTTTAGCCCCAGAAGCGGTTTCGTCCCAAAAACAGATTCCACCAGAATTCATACAGCTTATCTTCAGCCTTCAATAGAACAACTGTTAATAGATCGGTCTCGGTAAATACACATAAAGCTCATAGTACAGGTAAAGTAATTTTCAACCAATTTAGAAGTTCTCATCAAATTCCCCTAACGTGGCCCCCTCATTTGGATAAGATAATAAATTTCGTCGCTTTTCTGTTCGCATTTAATTATTCCTATGCGACTACTCGATCCTACGTCTCTTCAATCGTCAGGATCTTCTTTAATTCAATATCCATGTATCAAAGGTAGAATTGACAACGGGTTCGATCCGACATCCGCATTTATTGTTTCGAAAATGCTAGAGGACATGCGTCGCTCAAATAATACGACCGATGCTCGTCTGCCTATCACAAGAGACTTGGAGTCCGCTCACCAGTTTCTCTTACCCGATCACACGGCACAGAAATATTGCACAATCATACATAATTTGACGTCATAATTATCATTTTATTTCTATATATTTCACATTATTATACTATATATCAATCTGTTCTTTATATCTACAGCTTTTATATGATACTAGTCTCAAGGTCATGTTAATATTGCTATACATAATAAATATCATACATGTTTGCTGAAAAAGGTTCAGAAAATTGGCCTAAAATTCATGGTTTTTGCCATTTTTCTGTGTATTGTTTCTGGTCTCCTGGAAAAATTTCAGAAATAATGCTTATATTTCCTTAAAGCTATTATCTTATACTCCATTCTAGCCAAATTTTAAAAATTTCCAACACATGTAACTTAAAAAAATGTGTAAAAACCCAAAAACTTCATATTTTCCCTTATGAAGTCTTGTCAAACAGGGAAAAATCGGTACGCCTTTTAAAATGTCTATATTTAGACTAAATAAGTCATGTGACCTAAAATTTTTATTGCTCTTACACAAGGCAGGCATACTCTACAATATGCATCTTACCATTATAGACTATCTTCATAATGGTCTTTTCAACCCACCTTTCAAAACCACTCAATTTCCCCTATTTCAGCTTTTCCACCCTGGACATTTTGGGTTTACTCTAAAAACCGGTGAGCGGACCCTTGCTAGCGAATTTGTTGATTCCCTTGCCAGTAATTTGTAAAACGAAGTACGAAGCATTACTATTTTCGGCAGCATTTACCATAGCTTTTGCGGCATTCCTCCGCTTAAGTGAGCTCGCTGTCCCAAACAAAACAAATTGTACACGGGTTTTGGCGATTAACGATTTATTTTTTGATGATAAAAACGCTCTCCTATACATACAGATTAAAATGTCAAAAAGAGACCAGTATGGTAAAGGCGTCATCCTCTTATTAATGTAATCACTCTATGTGCGATTTCACAGTTGTGAAAAGTTTTCTTTCTCGTAGTGCGCCCGAATTGCCCCGGTCCTCTATTTTGTCATTTTGATAAGAGCCCGCTATCTAAATTTCAGTTTTCGAGAATGTTTCAAAACTCACTTAAAGCGGTTAATATCGACAATAGTCGATTCACATCACATTCGTTCAGAATTGGTGCAGCTACTTCCGCTTACATGGTAGGCTATCAGACCACTGATATTCAAATCTTTTGATCACATCTCTATCTTTCACCTCAATATTCGTAGTTTAAGAAATAAAGTTGCTTACCTTAGTGATATAGCTTCCGATTATGACATAATCTGTGTAACCGAAACTCACTTGGATGAAAATGTATCTAATTCTGATATCTATATAGAAGGCTTTTACCCTGACCCCATTCGTGTAGATCGTACTTGTCATGGTGGGGGTATTTTGATATATATATCGGAACAATTACTTGTTACTAGAATGCAACATTTTGAATTCGATTCGGGCGAAAACATATGGTTAGAAATAAAATTTCCACAGTACTCTTTCTTATTATGTACTATATATAGGCCTCCATCGTGTAACAATGAGTTTTGGAACTTGTTGAATAATTCTGTCGAAGATGCTTCTAATCATAATCCTAATATAGTAATTGTAGGCGATATAAATGTTGATTTACTCACTGAATCAGTACAGCCCTTCATAGATTTAATAAATTCATATCAGTTCATAAATCACATTAAAAGTCCAACACGCTACGGTCCCATACGTAATTCACTACTTGACCCAGTTTTAGTACGCGAGTGTTCGATTGGAATGAAAGAGGTAATAGATATTGACCGTAATGTATCTGACCACAGCGCTACATATGTTGAAATTTTGACTAATTGTAAAATTAAGAAATCCTACAAAAGAGAAGTTTGGTCATATGGCCAGGCTGACTTTCAATCTTTTAATGATGATATTTTGAACACTGACTGGGTTGATCTTTTTTCCGAAATTTCTGGTGTCGAATTGTTATGTAATTCATTCACTAACAAATATATTGAAATGGCAAAGAAATATATTCCGTCTAAATTAATAACGATTAGATCTAATGATAAGCCATGGTTTAATTCTTCTATTCGTAGGGAAATAAGAAAAAGAGATAGACTTCGTAAAAAGATAAAACAAGGAAATAATTCAGAGGTAACCCTTCGTAATTATAAGAAACAAAGGAATCATGTAAAAAATATGAAAAAATTTGCTAGACAAAGTTTTTATTCCGACGTCCACTTTCTTATTGATAGTTTTTCATCAAATAATAATAGAGAATTTTGGAAACTTATTCGATTTATGACTAAAACAAGTGGTTCCGTAAATATCATCCCTCCATTACTAAATCCAAACTCTAATGTAATTGAAACACTTGATGACAGTAAAGCAGATATATTGAATGACTATTTTACAAGTATTTCAACTTTGGATGATAGTAATATAAGTGTTCCCGATTTTCCTTCGCGTACTGATAAAACAATAAACAATATTGATATTCAGCAGCAGGAAATTACTGATATACTTCTGTCTCTGAAGCTTCATAAAGCAGTAGGATTGGATAACATTAGCCACCAAATGCTACATAACACTGCTCATACTGTAAGTTTTCCGCTATTCTTGATTTTAAAAAAGAGTTTAGAGTTAGGTATTTTCCCGTCATCTTGGAATCAGCTAGAGTTATGCCCCTTTTCAAAAAAGACGACCGACACATTCCCTCTAAATAGACCGATTGCTTTGTTAAGTACTGTGGGGAAAGTTTTCGAAAGAATAATTCACAAAAATTTACATAATTATTTGCTTGAAAATAAACTACTTTATAAATTACAATCAGGTTTCCTTCCAAATAATTGCACAGTATACGATAGAAATTTATCATAATATTTGTATAAATAGGGAAGCGAAGAAAAATACTTGTTTAGTGTTCTGTGACGTGTCTAAAGCTTTTGACAGGGTGTGGCATAAGGGGATGTTAGTCAAGTTATTTGCTTATGGTATTTCTGGGTCTCTTTTTTCTCTTTTGCAAAATTATTTATCTGATAGGAAGCAATGTGTCATCGTTAATTCTTCATCATCATCATCATCATCATCATTTCGAACTACTAATGCCGGAGTTCCGCAAGGCTCAGTACTTGGTCCCCTACTTTTCTTAATATTTATAAATGATATAGCCGACCATCTTATTAGTATAGCACATTTATTTGCAGATGATACTTCTCTATCCTCTTCTTCCAGCAATAAAAACGAAATTATAGACGATATGAATACTGATCTTTTGGCTGTAAACGATTGGTCTAGATCATGGCTAGTAAATTTCAATCCTTCCAAAACTGAAGTTCTCTATATTACTCCATCAGGATCCGATTCGATCGAAGTACGTTTTGGCGACACCATATTACATAATGTACAAGAACATAAACATCTTGGCATCACTTTCATGTCAAATGGTAAATGGACTTCCCACATTGAAAATATTTGTAAATCTGCTAGCAAACAAATTAACTATTTAGGCACGGTCCATTTGATATTCTGGGGGGGGGGGGGGGGGGGCTTGGGTTTTTTTCGAAAAAAATAATTTTGCTCTCAATTTTGATGAACAAAATTAATTTGCTTATGGTGTGACAGAATAAAATAATCTTGCTCCTACATATAATCTGAATTTGGAGAATTACCATAAAATTTCACTAAAATTCTTGAAAATTTTCCGGCTCGCTTCACTCGCCGCAGTTTTCAATTTGTATCAAAATTTTTGGCTCGCTTCGCTCGCCATTATAAGTTTTCTATCAAAACATTATTTACAAAGTTCATATATATATACGAAGATATCAAAAGTTATACATGTGTGAATGAAAAAAGGGCTTCCTTAAAAGCTTATATATATTGTGAATATATATTTATTGCTATTAATATATATTGCATATATCCCTTTATATTACTTCAGTTATTCACTTATTTACAATTATACATTTAAAATTTGTTTAGGAGACCTTCCCCTCAGACCCTCTTATACATGTTATATACATGTACCTTAATTATATAAAGTATTGAGAATTGTATTGTAAAAATCTTTTATCTCTCTGTTTAAAAGTGAATTGAATTCTTGCATAAAACTAAATTAATATATTATAATATTTAGAGTTTTGAGTAAAAATATAAATAATTTCTAACAATAAAACACATACATTCTTAATATGCGCATCACTTTGTTAAAAAAAATTTCCTTGCTCCAACTATGCAAGAAAAAAATAATTTTGCCCCGGTTCGGGGCGAAAAAAATAATCTTGCTCCGACAAAAAACCCAAGCCCCCCCCCCCCAGAATATCAAATGGACCGTGCCTTACGTAAATTGAAATATACTCTTAGTAAGGAAACACTTTTAAAGATTTATAATACATTCATTCTACCATCTTTGGAATATGCTTGTGAAGTCTGGGATGCGCTGGGTGTTTGTGATATTGAAAAATTAGAGAAAGTTCAAATCAGTGCAGGTAGAATAATTACAGGTTTACCAATTTTTGCCAAAAGAGAATCTATTTACATGGAAACTGGGTGGGAACCTTTGAAGGACAGACGAGAACGACGTAAACTCTGCCTTTTTTTCAAAATTCATAACAATCTAGTTCCTCAATATTTGTCTGACATTACTACACCTATGAGAAGAACAAATTCTAGAAATCTTAGAAATTCATATGACTATTCTTTACCTATTTATAGATTGGAAAGTACATTAAGATCGTTTATACCCTCATCTGTGAAACTTTGGAATAATTTGGATAGTGATTTTCGAAATTGTTCTTCTTATAATCAATTTAAAAGTTTTCTTAAAAGTGATGTTTACAAGATTCCTTAATATTTTCTCGTGGGTGATAGATTTACAAAGAATTAGACATATGTGTAGTTCTCTTAACTCTGACTTATTTAAATCTAACATTAGTTCTTCTCCATCATGTTCTTGTGGTAATCCTTTTGAAGATGCGTTTCACTTTTTATTCGAATGTCCTAGATATGTAAATCAACGCGATTTCTTGATTGATGAACTCTCAAATTATATACCCCTAACTCTAGAGCAATTGTTATTTGGAGATGTTAATTTTGACGATGAAACAAATTCAATCATTTTATTATCTGTGCAAAAGTACATTAAAGCAACCAAGAGATTTAACTGAGGGTCATTTTCTTAAAAATTTATTCATATTTATATATATATTGTTATTAAATATCATCATCATCATCATCGTCATCATCATTGTTATTTCAAAAAATGTGAAGATACCACTTGTCGCCATCTTTATGACTATTTATTTCTATGTATCATGTATAGGGAGAGGGCTTTATATAATATTGGTAAAACTTGTTGCCCAATCCCTTTTCGTTTTATTGAAATAAAATATGTTTAAACTAATTCAAATCGCGGGCAGGTGGAAAACGCACGCCTACAAGTCATACATTAGATGTCCCACATTTGATAATCTAAATGAATGTTGATCAGTTGTCACACTCAGATCTAAACATAATTGATTTCGGTGAACGTCAGCATTTGGTGTCTGGGATCATCCTTCGTTAAACTGGCTGAAGTACATGCTTTCCTCAGCCCCGGGGGGAAGCTAATGAAAATCAATTGCATATCCTTGTGGTGGCAGGGTATCCGAGGCTTCCGCCTCCTTAACCTCGAACCATGATTGCGGCACCTCCTTTCTCTGGAAGACCCCCCCCCCTTGCTTCCCTTTTCTACACTGCTGGGCGAATGACATAGGGACCATTAGAATTTGGTACCTACTAGTGATGTATATTGATATTGAAGAGTATCGATATTCTGAGATTTTCAATACATATCGATACATAAATGCTGAGTATCGATACTTTCAATACTTCGGTTTATAATTTTCTGAATCATCGATTTTGTTTTGTGTATTGAGATAAGGTCATTATCCATATTTGTCACTCTATCTTACATTGAGTTGAAAAACAAAATGGGGAGGTCAGCTGTTTGGCAGCACTTTCACAAAATCTTTTTTTTTTCTTTTTTTTTTTAATTTTTTTATTTTCAGTCTGAGTTGATATGATACATATATGCAATATGTCATTTTGTGTTTTTAGTATAAATCAATACATTTTAATCTAATGACAAATCTTATTACTCATAACTGGGGGTTTTTTTTTGTATCATTCATTCATTAATTAATTAATTAATTCATTCATTCTTTCATTCATTCATTCAACCATCCATCTATCTGTTCATTCATTCCTTAAGACGTTTATCACACGGCTCCGAACCTTATTATGCAAATTATATGCATACAATCGGAAGAATCTCGAGTCAAGATTTTACCTTACACACGACGGAAAAGAAAGTCCGTTCCTATTCTAATTTTATAGTAGTCTCGTCTAAAACATTCTCTCGTGGACTTCCGTTCGAAATTTGAACACGTAGAAATGCTTCTTTCATGCAAGTAAACCAACTGTTCAAGAATACAGACACATGGCTCATCTTAAGGTATGTTTTTAAATTGATTTATGTATCACGTGGAACACATATGATGGGATTTTAAATTATTCTTCTTATCAGAAATTCTCGACATGGGAGTGCTCCATGTTTTCATGTGAATGAGTTTCATGATTATTTATCGGTGTAAGCGAATATCTCACAAATATTTGTTCTTTAAGGCCATTCCTGTCTTTCATTACATCTTAATAAACATCTAAATATAAGTACACACCATGAATTTGAATAAATTTGATGTCAGTGTTAGTTATAATCAGTATCAAATATCAGTTCTGTAACCTGGTGCTGTAGTGTTGGTGGAAACAGTATTTGAATGGTTTTTATTATTATTTAAAGGGATGAATTTCAAATCAATTGAATATTTTATTTATTCTTTACAGTAACAACCATAACTGCCAGACAAAAGAAGGAATATACTCTGAGAAAAGTCTTCATGCGCATGTGTGCATCAGATCCAATGAAATAAAGTGCATCAGAATAGTGGAATGCTTATAGTGCTACTAGTACTAGTACCAAACTTGTAAAGTTGAAGAAATACTGTGGAATATAATATTACAATTGTACTACCATATATGATGTTGGCCACCATGGTGTGAAAATAATTCACTTGTGAAAGGAGAATGAAGAAAATTGTTCAAGTGCATATTTCTACACGAAAAACATATTCAATGTGTACATCGACAACATTTTACTTGTGAAACTGTGGAATGAGATTTTGTGTTATAATGTAGAGGAATTCATCATCAATAGAATAGTGAGATCGACAGATGAAACTGTATCACAGCCTCTTGCAGTAAACATGCTGATATAGCACTGAAGGGTAAGTTGTACATATAAATGTATACTACATGTAATATACATGTTATAATAATTTTGTTAATCTAATAATACAAGTACAAATAACATTATATTTATTTCATATTTTATACGTGTATCCCTTGTGATTCACCTTAAATGGTAAGTTACATGCTTTCATATTTCATGTGTACATGTACAGTGTATTGTTTGAAACAAGACCTTCTCATGCATACCAAAATTTGTGACCTTGACCTTGGAAAATGACCAACTTTTTAAAATCTTACACCATGGCCAGAACTTTGGAATGGTGAGTGATATATAGACATGTGCTTTTGTTGTGTAAATTTCCATGGATACCAAATTATTGTCTTTGTGACCTTGAACTTGAAGATTGACCTACTTCCCAATTATTTTCTAAAGTAATATTATGCTTTTAAGTGATAGGGCTTTCATATTCTTATATATATTCCTTGTGATAAGGTCTTCGTATTAATACCAAAATTTTGACATTGTGACCTTGATCTTGAATAATGATCAATTTTTGAATAACTTTAACCATGTTAACCTTGCCCTTGGTCATAACATGAATTGCAAGTGATAGTGCTATCATATTTTACATGTGTATCCCTTGTGGTAAGGCCTTCACATTAATACCTGAATTTTTACATTGAGACCTTGACCTTGGAGTGTGAAATACTTTTCTACAATATATCTGACAACAAGGGCATTCATGTTCCACAAAATAAAACATGGGTTTAATTTTTCTTTGTCCTAAGCGGGCTCTTACACATGACACCCGTTTTTAGCTCTACTGGGTATAGTCGAGCTTATGCGGTACCCCCCTTGTCCAGTGTCCGTCCGTAAACAATTCTTGTGCTCGCAACTCCTCTGAAAGTATATGAGACAGAAATGTAACTCTTTTTGCATAAGACTTGGTCTGTGGTCTAGTTGTGCACATGAAATCTTGTTTGAGCCCCTGACTCCCAGGGTCTTAGAAAATGGGTGTGGTCATTTTCTCCTGTATGACTCTATGTAATCTTGTATTCGCAATTTCTCTGACACTAAATGATGGAGACTTTATCCTTCTTGCAATACGATGAGTCTGTATTCAAGTAGTGCACCTGATATTTTGTTTGAGTTCCTGCCCCCAGTGACTAAGAAAATGGATGTGGCTATATAAGAATTTTCTTGTCATTAAGTGAATTAAAAAACAACCAGGAGAGCTACAGTCTCGTCAGAGACTTCTGGTTGGGATTGGATTGGGCCTTTCAAATTGGGAAAATTGGCTATACATGTATTTTCTTCAAAATTGAATATGATAGATTTGGTCAATGGATTTAGGATTTTTTACTTTCTCTTTTTTAGAATTTTCTATGAGGTACATGTACAGTATGTATCAAATTGGGAAAAATTGGTCAATAAATAGGGAAAATGATGCTATTTTGCATAATTTGAGAATGGCCGATCGAAAGCCCTGTAATTAAATTTGTATGTTAGTACTACTACTGAAACTTTACAATTACATGTCATGTAATTTACATACATGTACATCATTATGATATATACTACTGCTGCATGTTCTGGTAAATGTATGCAAAACTCATTCATTTTAGAGCTTATTTAATAATATTAAAATGAAGTTACTAGTATTCAATTCAATTCATTACCTCTTTTACTTTCAGAGTGAGACTGACATCATCTTCTGTACATACATGATGGCTGGACAATAAATTCCTCATTTCTGGGTATCAGATTGAACATCTATCTCATCCTTAAGTTTTACTATAGACACTGGAGAAATCTCTGTACTAGTATTTGAATATTGAACATGTTTTGTGCTTACTTTCATGTGCTTACGCGTACATGTACATGTATGTACTAAATGTAGGTTAAATTGCCTATAAATGCATTGAAAACTTTTTACTTGAGAAAAGACCTGCACCTGTTGAATGGGGAAAAAAGATATATTTATTTCATTATTTTCATAGCAACAATTTATGACTTTAAATTCTAGGTACATATAGACTAGACATGTAAATTCATATAAAATATTTATTTCAAAAAGAAATAAGCATATGATAAATTATAGAGAAAGAAAAATATCCTTTCACAAGTACAAAAGTATTATGTTGTAAATTGATGATACTATTACATATATATATATATATATATATATATATATATATATATATATATATATATATATATATATATATATATATATATATATATATATATATATATATAGACAGCACAAAAGAGGTGAAAACAACCACGTTCACTATTCAGACAATGTCGGATCAGCCCAACAAATGGCGAATGCACGTCGCTTGGAAAAAAAAGATATAAAAGCACAAAAAAAGGTACAAGCGACCACGACACTAAACGTGTTTAAACCCAGCGGAAGGGACAGTACATCCCTTGAGCCCTCTGGATACACGAATATGTACTTGTATCCAGACGGAACAAGGGACAGTACGTCCCTCATTCCGTTCGGACACAAGTACATAAAAAAACATACACACACTCTCATGCTAGTCAGAACCTGTACTATACTGAAGCTCGAAAGGCTATAACTAGTAGACAAGTAGTATATATATATATATATTCGTGTATCCAGAGGGCTCAAGGGATGTACTGTCCCTTCCGCTGGGTTTAAACACGTTTAGTGTCGTGGTCGCTTGTACCTTTTTTTGTGCTTTTATATATATATATATATATATATATATATATATATATATATATATATATATATATATATATATATAGATATTGCAGTGATAATGATTCTTCTTTAGTGATTTTCAGAGTTTTGAATAAAATTTACAATTAAACTTAATAAATCTTAAAAAACATGATATTTTAAGTTCATTACTCTTCTACACAGTATACATTTGTGTAAGAATATCTAGTAGCCTTGACCTACTTTCCTAATATTTAGGATTTGCTACAACACTGGTCTGGCAAATGATAGATGATATGGTATATGTATGCATTGTGTCCAGAAATTACTTAAGATAGATTTAGATTCAATATGTGACCTTGAACTACATGTTTGACCTTTTCTTGGAATTAAAGAATCTGAACTTGGAGAGTGATGTATATATTGAAGAATTTGAAACATTTAGTATCAGAGAATCCTGACCAAACTGAATCATTGACAGTTGTGAAAAGTCTGAGAGTCTATTAGCACGTCTAATGCTGAAGATGCTGGAGAAAGATGTTTTTCCTTTCATTCCTCAGTGAATGCTTGATTTTTCCGCCAGTCATGCAGAAAAATATTTTTTCAAAATATTCCGAGCTGGATTTACAAAAGCCCCCCCCCCCTTAAAAACCAAATGGTTGTACATGTTTACAAATGCCTATTGGCATATGGACAAGAGAGAAAATCATGCGCATAACCAGGCGTACCATTAGAGCTTTACCAATAACAGACGGTTGTTGGCCGACGAAGTACGTCCGAATGAAACGCGACGAAACTCTCCAAACATAGGGGGTTGTGTATACAAAACATGATACATCTTTTTAAAATTTAAACAATCTATTAGTGTTGTAGTCAGTAATGAAAAAAAAAACATGAATAAATACATATATAGTTATATGTATTCGTCTTAATAAGTCTTATCTAAGTTTTTGAAAGATATATCATGTTTTTCTATATACACGACCCCTTATGTATAGTGAGTTTCGTCGCGTTTCGTCCGTACGTACTTCGTCGGCCAACAACCGTCTGTTATTGGTAAAACTCTATTAGAACGCAGTTGCTCCCACGTCGTTTTGCAAAAAAAAAAAAAAGAATGAAAGAAACATTAAGGTAGAAAACTGCCCTGTACATAAGCAAAATTGATTAGATTCTGAGACTTTGCCCCTTGAATATCCACAAGGGCTTCTACCTGGACCAGTACGCTGGCTAAGCGCCTGTAGATGAATGCATATACATAAAATGTATACACTTCGTACGAGTAAGAGGGAAAAAGATTCCCGCATATTGTACATGCATGTATCTGTTAAAACGGCCAGAAACTATTGAAATTACATTTATTTATATATCGTATTGTGATTCTATGAGATGAAAAAAATATGTTAGTTTGCTGTGGTTGGGGGATTCATTTTATATATTGAAATTTATCAAAATTTTGGAAAAATTCAGAATATAATTACGGGGGACAGGTTTGAGTTAAGAGGGGGTGTGGAATACCTCAAAGCCCTGTAGCAGGTTCTTGGGGGAACCCCACTCCCCAGCGGAAAATTATCTCGCATGATATATAATGTATATAGCGAGCCAGCGAAATTTTTCAATTATCAATTACTTATAGTATATACATGTATCAGAAACAGACCGGTAAAAAAACATAAAAATAAAGGTTGAGTCGTGGAAGGGGAAACATTGCTTCATTGGCTATTGAGCATGGAATGGACATATTTCTGTATCCCCCCTGTAAAACACTGTATATCTAATGATATCATGCTTATACCTTCGGAATTTTATTTCAAACCATGATATCGGTTAATATTCTAAATAAAGAAACATGGCGAGCGACAGGGAGCCAGCGAAAACTTCTAAAATTCGACTTCAAACTACCAGAAATTATGTTTACACATACTTGTTTGAGTCCAAGTAATTCCTTATTTTTACGACTTTAGGGGAGGGGGGGGGGGGCGTGCCAATGGATTGGTAGGGAAAAATCAGGATAGAAAGAGTAAACTTGTTAGAGAATTTTAGATGTAGGTGCAACCTCCCCCCCCCTCCCTCCCCCTCCCCGCGCTATTGAATCGGATGGGGGCTTATACACGAGAAATTATCATTGTTTTTCTGCTGTTATCGAGAAATATAAAATTAAAATCTTATGGGTACAAATGTATGCAAAATTGATAATGTATAGAATCGCTCAGTATTCAATCGAAGCGGGGTAAACGAACCGCAACGATAAACTTTGAAACGAACTATAAAAAGTGAAATTCGTGATTCTTCAGTGCAGTAACGAATTATCCATGGCTTGAATATTTAAATAGCAAAGTTCAAAAAAAATTTAAATGACAATAACATTGGGAGCCGTGTATCAGTTACATGTGACAATTTCAAATACAATAAATAACTTTTCAATTAAATGCGTTTATCAATGGATTCCATTTTTCAATAAACATGCATGCTGTATTTTCCCTGAATTCTGTAATTGTATTTTTCTAAGTCAATATAGTATTTTATATCTTTTTTCAATTCATTTATTTGGAGTCTTTTGTCTGTGAATCTCTTTCTGTATATGTATAATTTTGTCAGTACAATAATCAAACTTATATTTGTACACTTCTTTTCGTCAAATAAAAGAAATACAACCATTGGTGACAATTCTATTTCCACCTCACATTTTTCTTTTATATTTGCTTCTAGATTTTCCATAAATTATTTACTGGTTCACAGTAGAAAAACAAATGTTCTAAAGATTCTATTGCACTCAAGCAAAATGTACATAGAGGGTTTTGTACAAGTTTAATAGTATGTAGAAATTTGTTTGTGGCCAAAATTCTATCGAGAAATCTATATTGGAACCAAATAAGCCTACTTTCATTTGAAAAACAATGATTAGATATGTAAATTTGTTTCCAACATGTACTGTCAGAAAGGTTTAAGGCCGATGGATACTTTTGAAATTAGACTGTTTACCCTGTATTTTTTGGTTAAAATTGAAAGAACAACTCAATATCTTGCAATTGAAACCTTAATCTAAGAGATTATCCACATATTTTCTTAAAAAATACAGTTCAAGGCCACCCATTGAAAATACAAAATGGCCATTTTCAACAAATACAGAACATAGTTATAACATGTACTCTTATTTATTGATAAATGTTCTGAAACATATTCTTTTATATTAGTTTTATAGAAAATAACTCAGTATACATTCTCAATAGAAAAAATGCAGGAATTTCTCATAATAATATCAAATTTTGGTATTTTTAACCCATAACGTTCATTGAAAAAAAGTAATAATTTTTCACTTTATTGCCAATTTCTCAAAATCTAAACTGTTAAGGTATACTTTAATTTGCATTAATATCAAGAAATATATCTTAGGTCTATAAAAAGACTTACTTGAAGAAGCCTGCCCACAGTATTTGTGTACAATTGCATATTGAATATGTATACCCCCTTATTTCAAACGTCAATTTTGTTGTAAAATTTTTCACTTTCATGCAAAACTTCTTTAAATCTATGTGTAATGATGTTTACTTTACTTCATATATAATACACGGGCAGGAACACGTTACGTCGTCTTACAGTACCGTTGTCAGAGGTATTTAAAGTTCTGCACTTAAAACCGTCCGTTGACATTATACCACAGGTAAGGATATGAAGGAAACCATCCGTTGTCGTGACAATGAGCATGTGTGGAAAGTGTGATTTTCTAATAAACGTTGAAATTTTAAAAGTAATACACTCGAAAATTCAATGGGGGGTAGTCATAAAACTAAGCTATTGGTTTATATGCTTTTCTGGTACTGATATACAGTTTGAAAAGAGGAGATCGAGTTGGCGTACTTTGATCACCACGTCCTGCACATGTGTTATTCTTCCTTTTCTTGAAATCTTTGAATATTCAGGTAATCTTATTCCAGAAATATACTAATAATAAATATCAAGTCTATATAATGCTCCTCTGGTAGTGTCATGATGACGAATTCAATTTTGGACCACTTTTTGGGGACTTTTCTAAAATGAGTCCGTTGTCAATCCATGTTGCGAAAGTTCTGTCCGTTGTCAGATGTCCGTTGTCTGCTTTAATATTTTAATTTTCAACCAATTTAAAATGGAGACTGAATTGCCCATAATTGAATTCGCAGAATCATCCGTTTTGTTAAGATATCCTTAACATTAAATTTTATTCGTCCCGTGTTAAATTCATCTTCTGGGCTATGGGTGAAAAGGGTAAAATATAAATTGAGGCGAAAATTTGAATGTATACAGTATCTTACTTAATAAGTGTATTATAAACCGGTGTAATGCAGTAGTTTTCTCATAGGAAAATTTGCTGTATCAGAGGTCTCTTCCCCTTGGAGATATTCCGCTATATATATTAGACTTTCCTCACATTAGCATGGATTTTCCCCATAGAGAAGAAATGTTATATAACCATTTTCCCCCTGTTAAGTCCGTATTTTGTTTACCTTCCATTGACTTCCAATATTGCAAACTACATGAAAAATGCTCCAATGGTCTTACATATATATATATATATATATATATATATATATATATATATATATATATATATATATATTGCACCCATGTCTCCTCTTTACCCACCAATAGTCTCTATCACTTTTGAAAAGTTGACTTTATAATTTGATTTTCATCATGGGTTCTGCAGAAGGAACGCGACATTTTGAAAAGTTTACAGACTGGCGGAAGACAGATGGTGTGCTGTAATAAAAAAAAATCACAAAACTTCAACAGAGCAGGATATAATTACTCTTCCCGGACACTTGACCCCATTCCTATTTTTACTTTGTAGAATATATAAGAGGTTTCTGGGAGGGGGAGGGTTAGACACTCACACATATATGTGGTTTTAGACAAATTCATATATACTCAGACAAATACATATATACAGACAAACACATTCATCAACAGACACACTCATACAGAAAGATATGCATAGGCAGACGGATAGACAAGTAGACAGACATACACAGATGTACTCACCCTCACACAAACAAAAACATGTATTGACTTTGATTTCAGTAAATCCACAGTTTATCACAGCATGCAAGACAGACGAAAAATCAGACTAGGCCAATATCTCTTTCTTGACAAAAACCTCTCATCAAGTCAAGCAGAAAGACACACATAGTCAAGCTCTCACAGAAAAAACACACACAGGGAGAAACAAAAAGAGATTCACACAGACAGACTCAAAGACAGACACTGATCAAAACACAGACATGAACATGCTGAAAGGAACATCCTGAAAGACATACACAGACATGCGCAAAACGACAGACTGACAGACACGTACAGGGTGTACACAGACATACGCAAAAACAGGCGGACAGACAGGCATGTATATAGACATACACACACACAAAAGACACAGGCAGATGCACTCACTCACATACAGACACACATGCTAACAAACGCGGACAAAAGAATTCACTCGCAGGCAGACGGAGACACCTATATCGACGCTGACATAAAAAACCACACGAACTTACATACAGACACACACAAATGTAAATAACATATCAACTACAATTTTCATCATCACCTGAGATATACATGTAAGGTCTATATCATACCCCCATCGAAGATCTCTATTGAATGCAAAATTATAAATTTAGTGTTTCAAAGAGAAAAATTTTAATCCAAACCAAATCATTAAAGGTAGGCGAGGGAAATCTGCTTAAGGGGACTTCAAAGACAACAATAAAGTTTTTTTTTTCGCCGGGGGGGGGGGGGTCTCCAGTAAGTGTATAGCAGTTTTAGGGATCTACTATGGGCAAAATTATAATGGCCATTCATTACAAGTATTTTATTATTATTATTATTTTATGTACGTTTTTATTCATTTTTGTGCATTTGATATCATTAATTTTTGTCCCTTCGATAAAACGGTGCCTGATAACCCATCTGTAGGTAAGAATCCTATTGTTTCTGGAAAAAAAAAGCATGCGAAAATTCTAGATCAAAGAGCGATTTCATGTTAAGAACGTTCGGAACAATTACGTGATAAAGGCTGAGGCTATCAAAATGTCCTCAATGACCGATATTGGATGTCTTTGTTTTTAACGCTATATATATGACTTCAAAATCACTTTAACAATTATTGTTTTATTGATCAATGTATAAATTCATGAACTCATCCTACACCTCTTCAAATTCATTAATCATATTTTCAATTTTAATCTATTCTATACGATCTATGTTCACGTAACCTGAAAATTATATGATATCCTCCTTTACAGCTTTACAAAAGAAATGAGAGCTGAATACTTTAAGAATTTACTAAGCTAATTTAATTGCTCAGCCTTAGATTCGAAATAAAGATTCAATTCCCCATTCACGCCCAAATACCGTTAAGAGTCATGACAATGGACCATATCTTCTTGTCTTGTCATGACAACGGACATTCTTTATCAAATAATCAAAGTATACAATAAACATACAATTTAACAGACGGTTATTCACATATATTGTTTGGATAATGTTGTCGATAATTTTCTACATACAATTGGTATATAAAATCAAATAATTAAGAGACAGGATAGTTTTCCTGTTCAAATTTCCGTTTTCGTTGCTGACAGTAGGTCATCGCCAATTAGATCTCCTCATAACATAAAAGGAGTTTTATTCATTTCATGGTAATAATGTATTACTGAAGCGTGTGGCTACCCCCCGTTGGCTTTTTAAAAGAAATCACCGGTTACCCAATGATTTATTTGTGATTTTACTGAAATTTTGTCGATAATTTTCATGACAACGGATGGTTTCCTTCATATCCTTACCTGTGGCATAATGTCAACGGACGGTTTTAAGTGCAGAACTTTAAATACTTCTGACAACGGTACTGTAAGGCGACGTAACGTGTTCCTGCCCGTGTAATAGGAATAATATATTATGTTTCAAATAAGTAACAATAGAAGAAGCCTACCCTCACCTATTGTATATGACTGCACTAAGAATACATATACCCCCTTAATTAAAACGTCAATTTATTTAGTAAATATGTTCGCTTTCATGCCAATTTCTTCAAATCTAAGGTGTTAAGGTATACTTTAATTTGCATTAATATCAAGAACTATATCTTAGGTCTATAAAAAGACTTACTTGAAGAAGCCTACCCACAGTATTTGTGTACAATTGCATATTGAATATGTATACCCCCTTATTTCAAACGTCAATTTAGTTGAAAATTTTTTTCACTTTCATGCAAAACTTCTTTAAATCTACATGTAATGATGTATACCTTATTTCATGTATAATAGGAATAATATATTATAATTCAAAAAAGCAACAGTAGAAGAAGCCTCCCCTCACCTACTGTATATGACTGCACTAAATATACATATACCCCCTTAATTAAAATGTCAATTTATTTAGTAAATATGTTCACTTTCATGCCAATTTCTCAAAATCTAAGGTGTTTAGGTATACTTTAATTTGCATTAATATTAAGAACTATATCTTAGGTCTATAAAAAGACTTACTAGAAGAAGCCTACCCACAGTATTTGTGTGCGATTGTATATTGCATATGTATACCCCCTTATTTCGAACATCAATTTTGTTGTCAAATTTTCACGTTCATACAATTTTTTTTCAAATCTATATGTAATGATGTTTACTTTATTTTATAAATAATTGGAATGATATATTCAGTTTTAAAAAAGTCACAATAATAGAAGCCTCCCCTCACTTATTGTATTTAATTGCACCTTGAATATGTATACCCCCTTATATAAAACATCAATTTTATAGTAAATATTTTCACTTTCATTCAAAATTTTGTAGAATCTAATGTGTAAAAATGCTATCTTTTTCTCATAAATAAAAACAAACGTATATTTAGTTTCTATAAAGTCACTAAACTCTTTATTTAGTAAAGAAGCAGCCTACCCACACCAATTATGTATAACTGCATCTTGAATATATATACCCCTTCATTTGAAACATCAATATTTTTGTCATAACACATACTTTCATCATCATCACTGTTCATGCAAAATTTCTTGAAATCTCATGTGTAATTATAAATAGTTAATTTTTATAAATAGTTATGTTTTTTTTCAAAACTTATAATAGATAAAAGCCTTTCCTCAAATATAATGTAAGACTAGTAAATCATTGTACTTCTTGAATAGGAACATTGCCGCAAAAAATGAAATTTCCATATTTTTCATGAAAATTCATGACAGAAGACTGAACATTATGAATCATTTATAAACTCCTTACAATAGTTAATATGCTGAGCAGCATTCTTAGTTTGTTTATTTTGTTGTTGTTGTTGTTGGTTTTTTTTCACATTAGGGATTCTATCGATCTTTGTATCTTAAGAGTCTCCAACTGCCTCACTATGAATACACTGTGCATCCAATTGTGTGAATCGTGTCTGTACGTTAATCTTTATATAGACACAGAGTTACACAGTCTGTACCGATAATGATAGCTAGGATCACTCGATCGTTATACATATACTATAAGATTATACTCAAACCATGTTTATTAAATAATTTCAGTGTACTACTATTACCATGAGGATTAAACCAACAGAAATAAGGAAAATAATCATAATAATCAAAACATATCCAGATCAATATATGCAACATGCACTTTACTTTAACACATTGAAATCTTGGTCCTGTCATGGATGGAGCAGAGCAGCCCACAGTTCAAGAGTTGACATGCTAGAATAATTATCCATGTTAACCCCTTCCCAACCCCTAGGTTCACACGTTACCTAGCCTGTTGAAGTGTTTGACATGGACCATGCACAGCTCAGATTCTGTTATACATTTCCGATCATCTAAGCCACAGGCTGCCGATGTTTATCTATTAAAAAATATAAACCAACCTTTTGTTGTTTTTTATCATACGTACGGGTTCTTCTTTCCCTGTACGTATGATAAAAAACATCAAAAGGTTGGTTTATATTTTTTAATAGATAAACATCGGCAGCCTGTGATCTAAGCCAGGATGTACCACCTCAACCAACATACTGATCGAAACTTAGAAAATGGAAATTAAACTAAAAGCCCATCAAACACAAGTCACAACTCCGAATTTCCTCGTGTAACTAAATGACAGAAATGTTCAGAACTTACGCTTTTGGGTTTATCTCGCCTTTAATATGGCTTCTTGACGTCGCGAAATAGACAAATATGGCAAAATGCCCCTTTGAATTGTGAAATATCACCATATTTGTCTAAAATAATCTCATTTTCTGTACCTGCGACCACCTGTTATTGCTACTTAGGAAACCGGCGACGCATAGTAAAATCTGAACCGGATGCGCGAAAGTTCCCATCCGCCTTAACAAGGTTTTCCACTTTAATTCATATTTTTTTTCCATATTATTATCTGACATAAAAATATCATACAATGTCCTTGAACCTTTTTTGTCTTTACCTAGTATTCTTGCAATAATTGGTTGGTTTTGTATAAAACGGTCTATTTGTAAGTTTCTTAAAATAGGCCAAGCATTTAATATAGTAAGTCTTATTCCCATGAAAATAGTAAATGGTTTTTGAAAATTAAACTTATCACAGAAATGTTCATAAGATAGCATTGTACCATCAATGTTAAATAGGTCTTGTATACAAGAAATCCCATTTATGCTCCAAGTTTGACGTAGAATAGGTTTACCATCTATTTTAATGTTTGTATTCAACCATAGTGGTGCATTCATTATATCTTTAATTTCTTTTATTTCATTTAATAATATTGAATGTAAGTGTGATGTTTATAATAAAGTCTCTTTCCAAAATTTATTTCTCGAGTTTTTTGATAGGTCATGTAACTATTCCCTCTTTTTAATATCAAACTTACAGATGTATCATGAGAATTTTCAAATAAATTAATCCAATCTACTTCATTTGATGATTGCATCATTCTCCTGATCCAAGTTATCTTTAAACCCTTAACAAAATTTTCAATATGAATCATACGAAGTCCCCCTGATTATAATCCCTAGTTAAAAGTTTCCTACTAATTCTATCGGGTTTGTTATTCCATAAAAATTTAAACAACAAGGATTCTAGATCTTTAACAAAATTTCCTGTTGGAAGTGGAATAGTTAAAAACAAGTGTGTTAATTTTGGTGGCAAAATTGATTTTATCACACTTTTTTTTCCAAGTGGAGTAAGATTACGTTTATTCCAATTGTTTATTTCCTTCTTAATCTTATTTAGTTTTGCAGAATAATTAATATCCCCTAAGCCCTCCAAATCTGATGTAAATGTGATACCAAGAATGTCAAATGGCTCAGTAGACCAATTCAAATTCATGTCTGGACAAATAATATCATTGCAATTTATTTTTGAACCTATCCATATTGCTCTTGTCTTATCAATGTTGGGCTTGAGACCTGAATACTTTGAAAATTGATAGAGAAGGTCAAGGACACTTTTAAGGCTTTTGTCTGAACCGTCTAAAAATAAAGTTGTATCGTCCGCGTATTGTGATAAGCAATATTCCTTATTATAGAGTTTTATTCCTTTAATATTTTTGTTATGCCGAATCATTATGGCTAGAATTTCAACACATAAGTTAAACAGATATGGGGAGACAGGGTCGCTCTGACGACAGCCCCTCCCAATCCCAAAGAATGAAGAAAATATACCATGTTGTATGACACATAATTTTATATCAGAATTAATAATATTAATCCAATGTTTAAAATCTTGACCAAATTTAAAGAAATCTAATACTTTGTTCATAAATTTCCAAGAAACCGAATCAAAGGCTTTTTCAAAATCTATAAGCCAGGTATTTGTTTTACTCTACATTCATGAAATATATCATATGTTAATCGCGTGTTTTCTCCTTTGTTTCGCCCCGAAATAAATCCTTTTTGATTGTTATGTATTAAGTGTGAAATTATTATTTTCATCCTATTAGCTAAGCAGGCCGAAAGAATCTTATATGAAACATTCAGGAGTGATATTGGGCGCCAGTTTTTTAGGAGGTCCCTTGATTTTCCAGGTTTCGGTAATATTGTTATTATTCCTTGTTTTTGAGTAAGTGATAACTGACCAGTAATGAAAGCTTTGTTTAAAGATCTTAACAAGAAATAGCCAATGTCTTTCCAGAAAAATTTTAGAAATTCTGCAGTGAAGCCATCACTGCCCGGGCTCTTATCATTCTTCATTGATCTAAGGGCTTTAGAAGCTTCTTCCCATGTAATGAGCCCCTCTAACTTTTTATTCATTTCGTCATCCAATTTTGGAATGTCGTCATATGGCAAGAGATTACATAGGTCAACTTCTTCCAGATGATCATCTTTTGATTCATATAATTTCATATTAAATTGTTCTATTTGTTTGAGAATTTCTTTTTGATTTTGAATTATATTTCTATCCTTATCTATGAGCTTGGTAACTGTTTTATCTACAACTTTCTCTTTTTTAATGCACAAAAATACTTTGTCGGCTTCTCTCCTTCCTCAATCCACTCAAGTTTTGTTCTAATGAATAGACCCTTTATCTTTTCTTTTCTTATCTCTTCCAGCTCTTCTTTGTATTGAAAAAGTGAAACATTTTGTGATTCTAAATCAGATGATTCTAATTTTTCAATTCTATTTTCTAAAAATTTCTCTCTTGAATACTTTTCCTTTTTCTTAGCAGAAGAATATGAAATTGTTATTCCCCTTATGTGTAGCAATAAAAGTTCAAAAAAGCTTTGGTCATCAATAATGAGTTCAATGTCCTCTGCTTTAATATTATCAATTGCATCGCGTTCATATGGGAAGACCGCATATTGCTGTTTTATTTCTTCAATGGCTTTTTTTAACTTTTTCTATGTACTGTTTATCCCGTAAAAGTGAATTGTTAAATTTCCAAAAACCCTTCTGTCTTTCAAAAGTATCAAATTTTAATGTAATATCAATGATGGAGTGGTCAGTTCGGTAGCCTGGTTTTATTGATGTTCTCTCAACAAATGCTATTAGTTCAGTAGAAATTAAGAAATAATCTAGCCGTGCTTTTTTTACTGGATTATCACAAAACCAAGTATATTAATGAGTATCTTGATGCTGGATTCTCCATGCATCTTCCAAATTATGTTACTTTTACAAAATCCTACCGAAGAAGCCAAATGTAATTATGTAAAAAGTCTTTGGTAGATAAAGAAACACTTTCCATACCTGCCATTGTTATCGTTTCAATCCTGTTTTTCTTTTAATTGAAAACATACATTTTTGTTCTGTGTCGTAAGGTTGTCATTGATTAAAAGATAAAAACTCCATTTATTGGTTCATTATAATGGTCAATTTGAGAAAATGAAAAAAAAATGCGTATTGTATTGAAAGTATTGAGTATTGAAGCAAAATGTATTGTATCATATTGTATTAAAAACTTATTTCAATATACAGCACTAGTACCTACAGGCTAGAACCAAAGAGTTGCTAGTACGGATTATGGTTATGAATATATGTGTCAGTTGACAATAATAACTGATTTTCCAGTAAACTCAAGAGACAATCAAGAATCACTTAATTAAAAATTATGTTCCATTGCTATCAAATGGTTATGAATCTTATACCGGTATGTCAGTTGACGATAATAAGTGATATTCCAGTAAACTCAAGAGACAGACATTACAAAAGTTTGCGATACTTTCATTGTGACGTCTTAATAAAAAGCATGAAAACACATCAAGGTGCTTCCAGACAGTGCGATCAGATGTGATGTCACAATGAAAAAAAAAATGCCAAAAGACGTGATGTCTAATGTCTGTGTGTATCTTTTATCTCGAAAAATGAACAATTCGAAGGCGACACTGAAACATGAAAACTAAACATTTTATAACGGCAATAGTACCCCTGCCCTGTTCACTAAATCCACCGTATACAACGTCACATTAGGGGAGTCAGCCATGTGGGCCCGGGGAGTCGCTCCCGAAGCGGACGCACGACAAGATCGGTGAGTATTTCTTCAAATTTCTCGGATATTATACCATATTTCTCCAAAATTCAAATTGCATAGAGTATGGTAAACATTCCTTGGTCTATCGCGTGTGGCACTGGACTTCAGATACCTCTAGATACTTCAAACACTTCGCCCGCGTTTTACGAGTAAACCTAAATCCTGGAAATCGACGATTTCGATCAGTCTTTTTCGCTTATTTCTCTTCCATACTTACCTAATTTGCTGTGTAAGGATTGACTATAGCATCTTGATACTGTTTTAAATGTGTATTGAGTATGTATTGGCTGTTTCATCCATGTATTTTGATAAAATATCGCCAAATTGTAGTGTGTCACACGTTTTTAAGTATGCCGCGGGGAGTATTCTCAAAATAAATGTGTTGAAATAAGCCTTGGAAACAATGGTTATAGTGTATATAGGGAACACAGTGACCGTCTGATTGTCCGTCTGTAATGGTGCGGAAAGGGGATGACAATATTCATCCCTTCTTCCCCATATTATCCACCTCCCATCCCATTTTATCCCACGGAATACTGTTATCAATAATTTGAGGGTTATATGTAAGGTATTCCCCGAGTCGCATGACCAAATCGAATTATCACCAAGCCGCGAAGCGGCTAGCTTGTTCTGCAGACGACAATGGGCAGAGCTTAGCGGACTGGAAGTTGCGGAATATTTCCAAAAACTGATAGTCTGACTATCACTGGTCAATACAGATCTGTAAAACAGCGATATACTACATGTAGTATATAAGGCCATACCAAATTAATTAAATGTTCTTTGGATATTCTTGTGAAAAAAAGGGTGCGAGCGGGCGAAAATATAATTTCATATTTTTTTTATGTAATTGCAGTTTTTACGGTGCAGGCGAGTAAAATAATTTCAATTTTGATATAGGTTACCCCAGTAATACATTTCTGATGTTTTTCGTATTCAAAAAGGAATCCCCATAGGAATCTGGTGACTAGGAAGCCTTGAACATAACTCTATGGAAAAGATATTCGTACATTTCCCCCTCCTAGACTTTTGATGGGACAACAAATTTGCTCCCAACATAATTTTTCAAACACAAGAAGTATTATTTTCTTCAAAATTTGCACAATCTCAGACTTCTAGAAGCTTTCAGATATGCAGAAGTCATAACCGACCCTAAAAAAATCTTGAGCCAGAAATTTCGTGGTGCGGGCGAGCATTTTATTTTTATAATATTATTTTTTGAATTTTAAAAAATATGGCGCGGGAAATCAAAAGAACATTTGATTAATTTGGTATGGCCTAACTGATATATTTTAGGTTTCATTTTGCGTCTCGAATCTTTGCAAACATGCCCATACTACCAAAGGTTCTGTCCTGTAAATACTGGTGGTCTAGCCCCTCTCCCGAGCATTCGCGTTATTTTATTCTATTTTTTTTTCTTTTTTCTTTTGTTTGGAACTTTTGTTTGTTTGTGTGTTTGTTTTTATTTTGGATTTTGAGAACGCCCACCCTATCTAACTTAAAGGGTTGCATATATAGGCGAGGGGTTTGGCAGAGTTTTTATTTTTAAATGTTTTACCCTGACATGGTCGCCTAGCACTTTATATATACAGACAAAGCCTCAGACAGTGCATGTTTTTTGGATATTGATTTCATTTTCGTGCGTGATCATCGACGGCGGGTGCGGCTGGCCAAATGGGGAATGATTGCTCCTCAGTTCCGGGCGCCTGGTCCCACCTCTTGCTTGATAGGGGTCCGTCGATGTTCATCTTGGAGCTCTATTGTGAGTACTGTTGAGATTGTCGTTCAGATCGTTCACATATTCTTAAAATAGTTTACATAAAGTCAAAGATATGATTAATCGAAATGAGAAAATATTGATTTGGTTTCAAAGCCCTACGTACATTGTAAAATAAGAGTTTCAAAACATCTAAAAACGGTAAAATCATTGAAAAATCATTACAAAATTATGAAATTAAGTAGCGGGTCGTAGGGGACCTTGAGTAATTACCTAATTCCTGTACAGTTAAGTTTCTTGAAATTCTGCAGAATCGAAGTTGAATACACATCGACCACGATCGGCGATGGGAAATTGGTAAAAAATCTTTTAGAGAAGTAATTTTAATAATTTGTTAAGTAAACGAACGGACGGACGAAACACATACGATTAATTATACGCTCTTTTAGATATATTCATAGATGCCAACTAGATTATTACCCCACAATTTTATAAGAACAATAAACTATAAAACCTGTCCTTTCTTTTTGCTTCCTTGATCTTATTTTATCTTATATAGGTACATGTATAAGTATATTAACATTTTGTTTTTGTTTAACAATAGTCAGTTCTCTAAGTCCCTCCCTCGTTTTTTCATCAGAGCTTGGCATTTAGTGCATAATCATTATTCTCTATTCTAACATGGCTTGAGATCGCCTGGTGTAACATCTCCAAAAACTACAAGTCTGCTTAGCTCCGCCCATTGTCGTCTGTAGAACAAGTTGGCCGCTTCGCGGCTTGATAATTCGATTGGTTTAACTTAACCCTCAAATTATTGATAATAATTTTAAGTATTCCATGAAATAAAGTGGGATGGGAGGTGGATGATATGGGGAAGAAGGGATGAATATTGTCATCCCCTTTCCGCACAATTACAGACGGACAATCACTGTGATCCGTATATACACTATAACCATCGTTTCCTAGGCTAATTTCAACACATTATATTTTGAAAATACTCCCCGCGGCATACTTAAAAACGACCCCTCGTGTGACACACTACAATTTGGCGATATTTTATCAAAATACATGGATGAAATAGACAATACATACTCAATACACATTTAAAACAGTATCAAGATGCTATATATAGTCAATCCTTACACAGCAAATTAGGTAAGTATGGAAGAGAAATAAGCGAAAAAGACCGATCGAAATCGTCGATTTTCAGGATTCAGGTTTACTCGTAAAACGCGGGCGAAGTGTTTGAGGTATCTAAAGTCCAGTGCCACACACGATAGATCAAGGAATGTTTACCATACTCTATGCAATTTGAATTTTGGAGAAATATAGTATAATATCCGAGAAATTTGAAGAAATATTCGCCGATCTTACCGTGCGTCCGCCTCGGGAGCGACTCCCCGCGCCGCGCATGGCTGACTCCCCTAATGTGACATTGTATGCGGTGGATCCCCCTGTTTTTGACTGATACTCAGTTTATAGATCACTAAGTCTTTAACAGAAAATGTTCTTCTTTTGGTTGTGCGTAGCGTAGTTCCAAAATTCGACGGAAAATAGAATGTCTACAGGATTTTTCTATACTAAAATGACTTAAATGCGTGGCATTACTGTTTGCCATTGTTGATACGGAGAACAATATGGTGACTGGCTGAAATTTACATGGGAATTTTCCGTAGACATTTTATTTTCCATATACTAGTAGCAGCTTAAAAACAGTTGAATGGGTGAGTTCATGCACATTCCCTGTTACGACTAAAGGAGATAATAGATAATAAGAAAATTCCTAAGATGGCAGAATGAATCTCCAAAATAGGTTGCGTTAGATATAAAGAACAGAATTGTAATAAAATTTATCATTTCAGACAACGCGACTCGAAGAAGACTCTATTAATATACCAACATGCCTAAAGTAATGACAAATATATGAAAGAAGGGAGGGGATTTCCAACTAGACCCTGTTGCAGTATCATCAGCAAAACGCCAAACATCCCATGTAAAAGCACAAAGATAAGCCAGGCAAGAAGCAAAAAAGAGACACACAACACAGAAACATTCAACACAAAAGACCACACATAAACCAACCAGACCAATGCCGACCCTGGACGGCCATTTGTTACGCAAGAGCAACTGGTGTTGTTATCCAGATTACGTGCGCACAACCCTCCCATTTCTCCAGTAACCAAAAGGTCTAGGAGAACGCACAATTTTAATATCAACCTCTTCACTGTTACATGATCACTCAAACAAGACAGCAATACTCAGGGGTCCAAGCAACAAAGATGAATATGTAAATGGATAAAAGAAATGGAGGCGTGCGTACATGTAATACAGTCCGTGCTCTGCCGGCTGTAGTGAGCTCATGCATGTTATCTCCCGAGGAGTCCGACTGACATTCAGAGACGACAGGTTGTCGGGGCCCTGTTTTCTCTACAGAGGTTTGGACACTGCCCGTCATGGAGTTTTGTCGTCACAGACAGTCGGTCAGAGTGTAATTCTGAAGAATGCGCTGGTACAAGAAAGCACATTGGTCAAGTACCGAGCCTTTGTAAATATATATAAAAATAGGGTAGGGGCGTGCGAAATGCAGTCCGTGATCTGCCGGGGGGGGGAGGCTGTAGCGGGCTCATGCATATAACACCCGAGGGGTCCGACCAACATTCAGAGAGGACGGGTGGTCGGGGCCCTGTCTTTTCTAAAGAGGTTTGACATGCAGGGCCCGTCGTCACAGTCGGCAGGGACGGGGTTATTAAAAATGTAATTGTAATTGATAACACTCAATTACATTTTTCAAGTAATTGAATGTTATTTGTAATTGAAGATTTTTTTCAATTACATGTAATTGTAATTTAATAAATTACAAGGCAAAAACAGCAAGTAATTCCAATTTCAGTTCAATTACTTTTTAATTACATATGCAACTAAAAAATGAATAAACAGATTGAACTGTGAAAAGAATTAACTTGTTGAGTAATCAAATATCGTTGATGTAAGGCACAGATAAAGGTTAAATAAACAGTTTACCTGAATGACCAAAAGGCCTAATGTGACTTAAGTTATCAAAACACAGTCTGGTTATATTTTGCTGTTCTCATTAACTTGTTTGTAGCTTCTGGAAGGACCTAATATATATAAGTCTTAATATGGATTCTATGTAAAAACCTAAAAAATCAGACATGTTTGGCCACGACATGTCTCAGATTTTGGATATCTTTTGTGTATAAGGTAAATATGATGTCCTCAGAACGAATTGACCTTCCATTTTTTTCTCCGACGTTCCGATGCCATGGTAACCAAGGTTTTGTATAAAAACACCTTTACACAAGGCATTTTTATTCATCCCGTTACCATGGAAACAAATGTTGAATGTATATGTAAGATTATTTAAATCCTCATAAGTTGATACAATTTGATTTTTCCATGTTCCTTCTTTCTGTGTGTCATGTAAATTAGCTTCAATTTCAAGAAAAATTGCTTATTAAAAATGAGCCATTTTTGGCCAATTTAGGCCTTATTTTACCTATATTTTACTTACTTTTGACAAGAGTAATAATGCAATTGCACAAGATTTGAAATACAGTTGACTATTTCCTGAAGAGTATTATCCTAGGACTTCATGGGAATCGAAGGAAATTTATCTAGAAGTGAGATTTTTCTGTTTACATGCCTTTGAAATAGGTTACCATGGCAACATTTGGTATGAAGGTGTTAATACCTGTCATAAGTAAAAAGCTAATTTCTACAGATGTATGCCTGCTATTGTTACAAAACTTGGTATGTAGATGTATTAAAGACCATTTAATGCTATCATGACCTTGAGAAAATGTCAAGGTCATTTGCTCAATTTTCAAGGTCATTTAAAAATATATGCTATTTTCAGGCCAAATTTTGTGGTTTTTCACTAAAAAGAGACATGATTAACAGTAAACAGTATGGAACCTTGGCAAAACAATCAATTATCGGTAAAAGTATGATAAATGTATTATTTGTTGGGATGAGTATCACATTTATCAGAGTCCAATGAAAACCCCAAAAAATGTCACATATTTTACGAGAAAATTTTAGAAAATCGCAATTTTATGCTCTTTTGAAAGTATGTCATACATAGAAGTGAAATACAATTTAACAAAATTGTGATGAATTCTACTTCTTTTGATCGGTTGTTCAACTGTAAATATTTAAAATTCAAAATATCTAATGAAATAAGTTAGAGAAATCAATTTAAATTAATTGGAAATCCTGATTTTTGTCTTAATTTTAGTCTAAAGTTAGAAATGACCTTGACATTTGGACAGGTGACCTTGAAATGATTTGAAGGTCAATTGATAATGATAAATATAATTTGTATACTGGTATGCTATTTCATAATCATAGGACTCAAACATGAGGAAAAAATGTTTTTAAATATGCGGTATATGGTAATATGGATTCCAAGTTGCTATAGCAACGGATTTTGATTGGCATTCGTGACAAAATGGTGAGTTTCACCATAGATTTTATTTCTTGATTTTTTCCAGCTATAAACATTTATTTTGGCAAGGTGATGTTAAATACCCATAACATTCACCGAATAATGCTTTTCAACCTTCAAAATAATCAAAAACAGGCCAAAAATGACCCTAAAATTAGACCTTATTTTTGCTAAATTTTCACATAATTTGACTGAATATCAACAACTACCTGATAACCCCCTCCTCCGAAAAAGTTATTCTTGTCAGAGTTAAACTTACAAAGAAAAGTTTTTGTGTTCATAAAGTAAATTTTGAACATGGTTTCCATGGCAACAGAATGCCACAATATGTCTTATCTCTCATATTTATGGGGCTGTCAAATAGATTGACCCCGTTACCATGGCAACCGTTGTTCAAATATAACAATATGGTTTGTTTTCATTGTTTTTACATTAAGTATGATAATTACAGAAAGTTTCATCAAAATCCATGACATGCCGTGGCCAGCTGTTTTAGTTTTTTACAGAGAATCCATATTAAACATAATACATTTTTAACCTGGTTGTCCACAATAGAAAGAATGAATAAAATTGCCAAATTTCACTGTTTACAAATTCTTATGTGTTTTGATACTAATGTAACAAAATTCAGTTGGGAAGACTAACTTATCAAGAACAAGGACAAAATGGCTAGTAGTTTTAAGTCCCAAAAATTGTGGGAGAAATTTCAAGGCGAAATGTGTGCATTGCCATTCTCTGTAAGCACTTAAAAAAATTGGGCACGCATGATCACCGATTTACTTGAAAATTTGCATACTTATTGAAGTTAAGTACCAGTCTTCGTAAGAATCATGCAAAACCCTATATAAGGGTGATACATCGAGGTCAACAGATTGTAACCATTTTTGATATATTAATTGCCTATTCATAGATATTCATCAGTGCAAAAAAAATCAAATCCATTCACCCGTTTTCTTCCTACGTGGACCAGAACTTCGCACTGCATCTTTCTTTTTCCCTATCATTTCTATACAAATTCAAAATTTCAAGCCCTTCAAAAAATATCCTTCCTCGATGGATATGCAGAAACATATGTATTATTAAAATCATGATATCACCATTTACAACATATCAAAAATTCACCAGATGCAAAGTACCTGGTTTTCGAGATAATTCCCCCTAAAGTTACCCTTGTTTCGCTAAAATCTCATTGTCAAGAAAGATAACTCTTACAAAAAGTAATGTACTTGACGTCACCACGGGTGAATATGTAGCTGCGATTATAGCTTTTCAACGTTGTTTTATCTCATTTTGATTTTGAAACATTTTCAAACAAAAAGTATAGATACCCGAGACAATTTGCATTGTAAAACAATATTGAATAGTAAGCCAGCTGCAGATTTAGCTCTACTTTCATTTTCCATGTACTTAACATAGACGAAGTTTGAATTGCTATGGACATGTTGAAATAATGAAGAAATGCATCGAATATTCAGTAAAAACGTCAGTGAGATGCAGAAGATACTATTAAACTGTCTGTTTTTGTTTTGTTGGGGGGTGTTCAACATGGGTGCGTTTTTTTATGGGGGGGGGGGGGGGGTCAAGGGCACGGCCGTATAACTGCGTACTGTCTTGTTCACTAATTCCAGAGCACCCTGTAGGGAACTTAAAATTCTGTGAGCCAAATAAAAATGTTTTTCATCATGTTCATATTTTCAGAGCAAGATTATTTTTATTTAATAACAGAGCTCAATTAATTTTATTCTATCACTCAGAAATATATTAAAATAGAATATGATAAGCTTTGGACGGTTAACGCAGAGACTAAGCCGGGGAGGACAGGGAAGTTCAGTAAAGTCATATTTATAAGGTTAATGAGGCAAAAAGAACAACGCCTCCTAACCTCACCCATCCTGAAGATACAAAGACCCTGACCGCTCCCCCCCCCCCAAAAAAAATCGATGTCATATTATGTGTTGAAGATAAGGATTTTTCAGACAGTTAAAAGATCCTTAAAGAAATGTGCACGTGCGCATAAAATCATATGCTCTCCGAAAAAAAAAAAAGAAAAAAAAAGAAAAAAAAAAAAAGAAATGGGATATCATTGTCTGTCCATGCGCCTGAGCTCATATCTCCTTCACCATTCTTCAGAATTTAATAATATTTTACACAATTAGGATATAATAGAATATAAATAGTTGTGCTGGATTCGCCATGATCGTCCATGTAGGCGAAAGCTTGTTATGGCAACACCTCCAAAACCAATCGATGGATATGACAGATCATGATGAAGAAAGTAGATTGCTGTCGAAAAGGTTAGACCTGAGTTATGGCACTTGCACTTAGATTGTTCATGCATTTTCGACGTCAAACCTTGCCATCGCATTTCCTCCCAAACAATTCGATAGATTTCAATTAATCTTTACACAATGAAAGATCATGATGATCATGACAGTACTGTAGATGTGCAAGAAGAAAGAGGATTGCAGCTGAAAAGTTTTTTACCGGATACATGGCCCTTGGACTTCCGATTGTCATTGCACATCTCGGGAGGCTATCATATCATAAAACATTTAAACATTTAACATAGTAGATATGTAAGTATCTTATCGGATGTACATGTAGTAACCTAACCCCCCGTTTACACTATGTTCACGGCGGCCAAGTTTCAAGCCCCCGTGGACGAAACGTGGTGACCGTGAGACAACGTAAGGGAACGGGATCGACAATCGTAACTAGCCGTGGTTGCCGGGGCTGACGGGGCAAATGTTTAAACTGTCAAAACATTTGTCACGGCAGCCCACGGTGCAGATGGCCTACTTTAGAAACCGTAGCAAAACGGGTCGAACGCAACGCAACGTGACAGAACGTTACAGACCGTGACAAAACTTGGGACAGTGTCCGTAGCGGAACGGGAAGCAAAAGTATGACTCAACAAATTACGATCCTAGCGAAGTTGAGTTACGGTCTGCCACGTTTAGCTGCGGCTGCTTTAGGGCAGATGCACGTTTTATCAAGGTGAGCTACGGTTTCATACGGCGAGCTAAGGAAGTGTTAGCCGTTTCGTCACGGTACGTCCCGGCTTGTTACGGTTTATTTCAAGTTCTACTACGGCCTGGCACGGCAAGCACGGTCACTCAAGAAGTATAACAAACCAAACCACTTTATGCAGCTTTTTGAGTCTCCTGTTCCCGTAGTGGGCCTTGACAGAACTTGGTAGTCGTGGCCAAGCTGATTGGATCGTAACAAACCGTGACAGACCTTATCAGAACGTGACAGGTCGTGAGGAAACGTACAAACGTCCGTAACAAGCCGTAGGTTGAAACGTAGTGCCCCGTCAGGTCTCCGGGATTCAGGAGCCGCGGCGTGTCAAGGATACCTTGATAGACCGCGTGAAAACGTAACGAGACCTAACAGAACTTGAATACCAAGATAAAAACTGCCAAAAATCATACGGTGTGCTACGTTTTTGGCCGCCGTGACTGCCGGGAACATAGTGTAAACCTAGGGTAAACACTAAATGATGACCTTATATGAGAGAATATCCGTATTATAAATCGGATCTGCTCAGAAAAAGAATTATGCCACGGAGGTATAATTCATCCCTTTAGGGTAGTTTTCATTTGGATATACTCGAGAGACAACACAGCTAGGACGTGCTATCACGGATTTAGAAAGTGGGGGGGGGGGGGGGGTGTTCCGGCCCTCCCCCTGACATTTTCGAAGCATAGTTTTATTTTCATAAACATCCATATCTGTTCAGATTAGATCCCGATTCCCCTTTTGTTGTCATAATATTTGAAAACTATAACGTCAATTTGTATTGGAAATCTTTCATTTAGATAATATTTTGCCGTCAGCATTTCAAAAATTTCCTCTGGCTCGTTTCCACTTGCCAGAATTTATTACATACATGTACGTTATTTTCAGATGTTCAAAGCTGCTCTTTCATATGTGTCAACAAACAGGAGCACTAAGATTAATGAAACTGAAAGAGACGCGAATAGCGAATTTTATTCAAATCCTCGGAAAAAATTAACTGGCTTGCTATCGCTTCCCATTTGTTTTATTTACTTTACATATTAGAACTGACAATCAATAATCAAGTACTATGATGTGAAATTTCGATCAAGTTTTTTTGCTCGCTAAAGCTCGCCAGTCATCTATTTTATTTACATTTGTATGATTAGAAATAGAACTGAATTAATCAAGTTCTTTTTTTTTTTTGGTTTGCTCTTCAAAATTTCGGACATTAGGACACCCCCTCCCCCTTGAGAAAAAAATCCTGGATCCGCCCATGATGTAAGCTCATTATCGAAGGTCACTGAAAGTTATTCATGTAAGGTCAAGGTCGTTTGTATAGAAACATCAAGAATACATAAAAATGAATACGTATAGTACGTATCTCTTTTCAAAAGAATTAGATTATTAATACACTTTTTTCATGAAGCGAGTCAACAGAGAACGGGCTTCAATGTATCGCTTAAATTAATGTGAACAATAGGCGTACCTACGTTTCTAAAATGTCGAGACAAAAAGTACCCATCGGTTTTACTGATTAAGTTTAATATCTTCATTACTTTCAAGTTTTAAAAAGGGAATTACCATGGAGGTGCAATATAAGTGGACCAGCTGATCTCGAGTAATGTCCTTGACATTCAGTTTTGATCGACCTTGAAAGAATTATGTGGAGGTGATCTATCATTGTCTATATTGTTCAAAGTCATATTAGATTTTGGCATGGAAATACAACAAAATAAGAGGATCTAATTTCAGCTTATAATCTCGACATAGCAATTTGATCTTGAGATTTTATCATGACCTTCAAATTTTGAAATACATCTGTAGTTGGCCATAGACATATTTCTGTTTCTGCTCAACCTGCCTGGTTTTTTCATCTACTGACTTTTAACTAGTTTTGGCCATTAATCCATTCAAATAACATGAAATTATAGTGAAGATTCTTTGTTTTTTCATACTACCATCAAAATGCTATAGTCCCCTTCAATAAACTGTACGACGATTTCCTGCGGATTCTAAATATATACTACACAGAATAAGGAAGAGGGGGGGGGGGAGGGGTGGCTGGGATTTAATTTAAGTATGGTTTCATGGAAATAGAAGAAATCTTTGCAAAAAGCCCCTGGGATTCCAAGTATTGTTAAAAAAAACTTTTGGTTACACAAAAGTTTCATAATAGGTGAAAATTCAGGTTATGTCACACGTTTAATGTTTTAGGATAATTTTTTGGATTTTTTTTTTATTATTTTCTAAAATAATTAAGATATCAAAGACAATATTCGGAGGGCACCGTTCAAAATTTTGAGGAGTTGGAAGCTATTTTGCAGCCATCCTTTACTTGTACACGTACATGTATGCTTGTGTATGTGAGTAATGCAAAAAAGTGAAGTCCCGCAAATGAAATACTGAAAATACACCCTCCTACAGACTCGAACCAGGGTCATCCCGAATGCTAATCGAGGGCTCCACCTTTGAGTCCCGTACGCCACTGGATTGACTTGCCCAGTATGGGCTCATTACAAGATCACACCATCTTCAGTATGGAGATTTCTTAGAAATTCTCGTCTAAGAGAGGCTACTGAAACGTTTGTGATATCAAGATAGCAGGATTAAGAAAAACTTCCGAATGTGACTTATTTTGCCTTAGCTTTGTTTAATTAATTTACCTCGCCAGGACGAAAGTCCGGAAAGGTCATGATATACCCTAGGCGCCATTACTGAAACCACGACCTACTGAACTTGTGACCTTGACTTTGGCCTGCATGTACTCTTTAAAACTCTATTCAAAAACTCGGCTGTATCCCTTGAACCATGAAGGATAGAGCTTTTACAAACGAACACATTAACAACTATAGTATATGTACATGTATATGCTCCCTTTAATATCTTTGATTTCAAGGGCTTAAAGGGTATATATGTTGCCATTGACACATTAACTAAGCAAGATATGCCATTAAATATGCACATACATGTACTAGTACCTCATCCACCATTACACATGACAAAGTTATACTTTCTTTCAGACATATTAGCAGGCATGTTACATAGAACTGCTTCGTAACTCAGTAAATGAGACAAACGTAATGGTTGCTACGGAATATTAAAATCGTTTCTATGGTATTCAGAACTACAGCTGTACAATTATCAAACCTCTAAAACTCATTTATGAAAGTTTGTGAATTGTATCTGTAGTTTGCTGCAACAAAGTAAGATTGTTTTGTGCTCTTTATTCTGAAAAAAAATGACCCACGGGAATAAAATGGAACAGTTGCTATGGGATTAAGGTCGTTGCTATGGAGTTTCTGCATGTTTCATATGATAACTGTAAAGAATATTTTGTAAGAGGTTTTACTAATCAGACATGTCTATAATTCTGCATTGTTCTGACTCAGATATCAATTAGACATTGATTGAAGCAAAAATTTTGACAATTTCTGAACGGTTGCCAAGGAGTAAATTTCGTTGCTAAGGTTTTTTGCTTTTGTTACAGAATCATATAACTTAAATATCTTTCTGAGCAAAAAAGCTTTCTTCTCATATTCAATGTTATTATCAATCATCAAACAAAATATGAAAGGAACAAGTCATATCGAAAAGAGAAAAAATGTGCATTTTCGAGAAAAATCAAAAGTAGTCAATTTTTAGCCTCAAATTGTCAGAAATCTAACCCATGTGTATCTGGTGATTTTTTCATATTTTGTTGTGTTAATGTTGTTTTATTTCTTGTTGATAAAATAATTTCAAAAGCATCGAGGAAGGATATTTATTTTTTGAATTAAAATTTTTATGTGTTGAGCGAATCTCTGTTGCTAGGGAACTTATAACCTAGCAACCAACTTTAAATATGAATATTGTATGAAAAATTTCTTTTTAAGTATGAAACTAGACTCTTACTTTATAAACTTAATTAAGTTTCAATTTTAATTTCAATTAAGAACAGCTTCTTTTAGGACCTCAAACTATGGTAATTTCACATGTATCAAATAATCATTTTCGATCGCAGTGACCCTGTAACAAAGTAGCCTCTGTATCTTAGCAACGGGGGACACATTGATGAAATGAATTTTGAATTTTATCATAACTCAACATAATCAACAGCATGACATAAAAATTTTGAAAATCTGTGACATAGGGTGTATCACTTTTTGCATGATTCTTACGAAGACTGGTACTCAAATGAAATACAAATTTTATAAACTGTTTTTTGATATTTAGAAACGGATGTTTTCTATTGTGTTATGCTTCAATATAAACTTTGTGCCGTATTTCATTGAAATCTGAGATCATGCGTGCCAAGCCCTCTATATAAAAGTGTAAATGCCTACAGAGAACTGCTATTAATGGTTTCACATGGAACCTTAAAAAGACAATGATCTGTAAAAATAATATTGTCCTACACTTTCTTGCATTTTGTCAGACTTAAAATGACTATTCAGCATTGTTAATAAAACGACATGCTAAAGATAAATTCATGAAATAAAATGCAATGTGTAATTTAATTAATTATATTGGCAATGTAACTGTAATTTGTGTTTGATGTTTCTGTGTTGTGCGTTGACGTTCCTTGTCCCTTACGCGTCTCTTTGTGCTTGTCTGCTTTGTGTTTTTGCATTGGGTGTTTTGGGGTTTTGCTGTGGGTGCTGCAACCTGCTGTTGTTGGAGATCCCCTCCTTTGTTTTAATTAATTACATTGCAACAAAAATGGCAAAGCAATGTGTAATTTAATTAATTACACCGACAAAAATTACAATGTAATGCGTAATTAAGTTACATTTCACTGTAATTGACCCCATCCCTGACAGTCGGTGAGAGTGCGCAGAATGCGCTGATACAAGACTGTAGATTGGTCAAGTATCAAGCCTAGTGTAATGTACTAGGATAAGGATCATATCCACGATATTGATGGCGTTTGATGATTCTAAATCATTTTCGATGCTTATCATGTCTATTTTTGATGCTTCTAATTTTGTTTATCATCAGATTGTTTAGACACAAAGTAATATACTCTGTTTCATATATAGATCCGAATTTAAAGAGAAGCTGACTGTAATTTTTGTAACATTTACAGAAAGTCTGAACTAATTTATGAAAGCGGAAATGACAGTGAAAATGTGCACGTCAGGCAATTTCATGATGTGCAAATTAAATGAAATCTAATACCCCGAAGCTTGTTCTATATCATATTCAGATTTACTATTTCATGATCAAAAAGGGTTCAGAGCATTCAAACAGCAATAGACGTTTTAATTATTACTCTTAGCCCCTCCCCTAAAGGTTTGTATGAATTCAAGAACATCCCCAGACCTTTTTTGGCATGTCGATTTTTGTCTTTATAAAGAACATAGTCTTATGATTACAGAAATCCTCATTAGATGCAAATACATGATATGGAATGATATTTTATTTTCTTAAAAATCTTCTTTTAATCTAGAACACTGATTAAATTCTGTTCAAATGGTATTTCATATCTCATCAGTAAGGTGGTTTTTCATTAAAAAAAATACATGGTAGTTTGAAATAATGAAAAAGATTAATTTCATCAGAACTTTTGACTAAATAGATTTGTCATTTTATCAAAATGAATGAAATATTCAAGAAAAGGTTGAGTTGATTGAAAATCTTAAACTTCAATTTCACTCTCAAGGAATACAGAATTTGCTTTCAAGTAATGAGTTATCGACATTAGCTCTCCCCGGGCACCTGGTCTCACTTCAGCATGTTGTTGATTCCGGGGTTCGCAACCGTTTCCGATGGGAATTCTCACTATTTGGTCTTGCCTTCTCGACTTTGAGACTGAATAACTGTTAGGTATTTCTTTGATGTTTACTTTAATAGTTCAATACCGGTGATTTGACATAAAGATCACAGTACATATGGGTTGAGAACTTAAGTCCGCTTAGTCTAGATGTGTTGTGATCTTGATCAAGGAAATAAAAAGATCTTGACGACAATCTCAACAGCACTCACAACAGAGCACCAAATCGAGCATCGACGAACCCCTAGCAAGCTTGATATTGGACCAGGTTCCCGGTAGGAGTAAGCATCCCCTGTTTAGCTAGCCGCACCCGCCGTCGAGGTCACAGTACAAGTGGATTGAAAAATCTATCGAAACCATATTTTTTACTGCTGATATATAATTAAATAAAATTTCACATTATCCCCAGGAACCAAGGATGTTTCAATCTAGAATGTTTTGGTCAAAAGGAAATTTTTGTAGCAGGTGAAAAATTTTACCGAAAGCTTTTGTAGATGGAATCTTTATTAGAGAAGACAGAAGTCTGACTACCTGTCCTCTCTAAAAGAAATGATTGCATGTATTTGGTCGCTCTAGTCAGACGAGTTCGGACTGTTTTTGTATGCTCATATGCTTTTGATATATAGATTCTATTTACATATTTATTTGTTTGTATATTGGATACTTGCGTTTTCGTGTTTCTGTCATCGTCTTACGACAAAGAGGGTATTTCACGTGTTCGGTCTTCGAGGTCACTTAATAGCAGGACAAGTGAGAGGGTTGAGCGCTTGTAATCTGGATAAAGACATTCTGCTGCTAACGTGGTAGTTGACTCTCCTAAGTTGGCACCAATTGCTAATTGTGCTCTTTGGTTTATGTATACTTTTTTGTTTTGTTTTGGGTATTTTTTCGTATTTTGATGTCCTTTTGGTCTTGTTTTGTCTCTTATCTACTCTGAGTATTTGTTTTTGGTTGTTCAATTAAATCTTGATACTTCAACCGAGTCTGTTTGAGTAACACACGTATATTTCTTTTATTTCAACACAGGCAAGACGTGCAGTTCCAGATGAGTGCAAATGCAAATTTTGACGAAGTCTACATATGTTATTGCGATGTTGTTGTTGTCTCAACTGAACTTTAAAGATACAGTGTCCCTGAAAATAAATTTTATTGAAAACGTAAATATTATTCATAAGGGTCTACTGTAGATAGAGGAAAAAAGGAGCTATAAAAAGTTTTAATTGAAAATAGGCTGTAACGACCAAAATATTGCCGAATTCGCAAAATCAAGTCTCCATATACCTCCATTGTAAAAACGCAATACATTGTAGGTGGCGCTAGTGGAATGAGTTAGAGCTGCGCAACCCCAAAAAAAAAATACGTTTTTAAACGGCTATGACTGCGAATGTATGTGTTAGATTAGCCTGAAAATTTTGGTTTTTTTTTACAAATGAGAATGTAAACTTTCATGAAAAGAAAATTTTTGCATTATACCGTATAACCAGAAATTTTCGCGAGTATCAAATTTCGCGACTTTATGGGAAAATGGGGTGTCTTTATTTTCGCAAGTACAATTTTTCGCGATTCCTAAATAACAAACAAATATGAAAACATGATGTTACTATTTTGTACCTTTCATTATTGATTTTTATAGTTAGTTCTATCACAAGAGTACACTCAATTCACTTCTCTTAACCTTTAATCAGAAAAAATTAAGAATGGCACATGTACAATAAGAACAAAATGTAACTGATGTACAAATCTACGATATACTTTATCAAACACAATATTTCGCGAAGATTTATATTCGCGATCCCAAATCACTCGCGAATATAGCGAAAATTAGTATCTCGCGAAAATTTCTGGTTATATTGTAAAATTTTGTATAAAAAATTATTTTCAAGTAGATTCTACACCGTAGAAAATCAAATGAAGATATTTTTCAAAAGATAACATATTTAAAACTCATCTATATTTGAATAGTTCGTATATGAACGGCTTGATAACAAGAGTGATAATGAAGAGAAATCCAAGATAACTTCAGCAGAAAAAAGAAGAGATAATATTTGTGTCATTGAATTTGAACAAAAGATGTATAAAGGTGATACAGCTTTATTGAGAAGACTTTAAAAATAGTACCTGTGTGTCCGGAATACTTTTTTTTTACAATTGATAGTGAGAGAGAAATCATGATGCTATTGAATTTAAAGACGTTTAGCATTTTAACTACTTGGTGAGTGTAACTGCTGGTGGACCAAGAGTCCCCGAGGGCACATGTAGCCAAGTTCGATCAACTTCGGTTGATCGTCTGTCTCTTCAACGCATTTGAAATTTTCTGTTACAAATATCTTGAAATTTCTAAAACGTGGGTCCTGTAGCATCATATCCCACCCATTCTGTTACATCTTTTGGTAAATTTTTTGGTCATAATAATTTTCATACTTTTTGGCCATATTACATTGTTTAGATTGAGGATCACTGACGAGGGTTTAGTATCCGAAACGTGCATGTACCCGAAACGTGCATGTCTGGTCCATGCTGTAAATTTATCAGGTTATAAATGATGCTATTGAATTTATAGACGTTTAACATTTGAACTACTTGGTGAGTGTCACTGCTGGTGGACCAAGAGTCCCCGAGGGCACATGTAGCCAAGTTCGATCAACTTCGGTTGTAGACTAAATAATCCAGTCTCTCCACTGCCGCTTACAGAGACTGAACGCCACTATGGTTGTTACAGAACGAAGTTGGACGAAACTGTTGCCAAACGATGTTTCCAAATTAAAGACCTTTAATATTGATTTTCTTGCAGGTGACACTTAAGTAAACATTAAACTAACTATCTACACCCACCTCGCGTTTTTTTTTTCTCGCTTTGTTGTTGCATTCTTGCCAATTTTAACTCCCTACCAAACTTAATAGGCAAGGCAAAATGGGCAAAAATGCAATGTTCAACGAAGCGAGAAAAAAACGCGAGGTGGGTAGAGATAGTTAGTTTAATGTTTACTTAAATGTCACCTGCAAGGAAATAAATATTTTAGGTCTGCACATGGAAAAATCGTTGGGCAACAGTTTCGTCCGACTTCGTTCTGTAACAACCTTAGTGGGGTTCAGTCTCTGTTAGCGGCAGCGGAGAGACTGGATTATTTAGTCTACTTCGGTTGATCGTCTGTCTCTTCAACGCATTTGAATCTGTTACAAAATTTCTTGACATTTGTAAAACGTGGGTCCTGTAGCATCATATCCCACCCATTCTGCTACGTCTTTTGGTTTATTTTTGGACATAATAATTTTCATACTTTTTGGCCGTATAACATTGTGTATCTTCAATGCATTTGAAATCGCTTGTTACAAAATTTCTTGAAATTTCTAAAACGTGGGTCCTGTAGCACCATATCCCAGCCATTCTGCTACGTCTTTCGGTACATTTTTGGACATAATGATTTTCATACTTTTTGGCCGTTTTCAGTGTTGAGACTGAGGATCACTGACGAGGGTTTGGTACCCGAAACGTGCATGTCTGGTCCATGCTGTAATTTTATCAGGTTTTAAATGATGCTATTGAATTTAAAGACGTTTAACATTCGAACTACTTGGTGAGTGTCACTGCTGGTGGACCAGGAATCCCCGAGGGTATATGTAGCCAAGTTCGATCGACTTCGGTTGATCGTCTGTCTCTTCAACGCATTTGAAATTTTCTGTTACAAAATTTCTTGAAATTTTTAAAACCTGGGTCCTGTACATCATATCCCAACCATTCTGCTACGTCTTTTGGTACATTTTTGGACATAATAATTTCCATACTTTTTGGCCGTATTACATTGTTTAGACTTGGGATCACTGACGAGGCCTAGGGTTTAGTACCCGAAACGTGCATGTCTGGTCCATGCTGTAAATTTATCAGGTTTGAAATGATGCTATTGAATTTAAAGACGTTTAACATTTAAACCAGTCTTGTTGTCAACATTGTGGCCGGGAGGAGTAAGCATCCCCTATGTGGCTAGCCGCAGCCGATGTTCGCGCACGAAAATGAAAATAATATCTATAATCATATACTCTAATTTAAATAACCGTTCATAAGCTTTCCAATTGGCCAAAACGCGGTTACGTGCTATGCGATTGATCGTCGTATTGAACTGCTTCCGGTCATATTGACGCGTTTCCTGTTTTGTGTAGAAGAAAATTGTAGTCTGCAGCAAACTTGAGTGTTGCCGACATAACTGACCATGATATTTTGTAGCACTTTTAGATAAAAAGAAAATAAAAGATGAAGGGTCAAACATTTTACTATGATATAAAATCTTTATCTGAGAAAAAAGTGAAAGTGAGCAGTGCTATAGAAGCAAAACGGAAGTTACCATTTTCTTTTCAAATTTTCATGTATATGATAAAACAGTTATAGCACAGATGATTTGGTTGATATGATGATTTATAGAGTGATAAAACCAATATCAACCTCGGCCTCGGTCGATATTGGTTTTATCACTCCATAAACCATCATATCGACCTCATCACTGTGCAATAATCGATAAAATACATGCACTGTCTGATGTTATGTCTTCATAGAAAGTGCGATGGCGACTATGTCAGGAAAAATATTCAAAACACTTACTGTCAAGGGGACGGAATGTTCTAGAGAAGAGATACCTGCTCTCCTCGGGCTCCTGATCTTATCTTCATTTACGTCTTTGTTTCTTACTGTTCGTTTGTGTGGTAGTTTTCAGAGTCTCACATGAAATTAATATGTTTGTCAGGTTTTGAAATGAATTTATTCATTTACTTCTTATGTAGTGGAAATTCGATATGATCGAATGTTATGTTATTTTCAACCGCAATGATTTTTTGGGGTATCTTCCGTACAGTCAGAATATATTTCATTTGACATTTTTAAGGTCGCTAAAAAGGAGCTATAAAAGTTTTATTTGAAAATATGCTGTATCGACCAAAATATTGCCGAATTTGTAAAATTAAATCTCCACATACCTCTATTGTAAAAACGCAAAACATTGTAGTTGGCGCTAGTGCCAGTAGTGGAATGAATTAGAGCTGCACTCACCAAATTAAAAATCACGTTTTTAACCGGCCATGACTGCGAATTTATGCGTTAGATTCGCCTGAAAATTTAAATTTTTACAAATGAGAATGTTTCATATGAAAAGATTAATTTTGCATGATAAAATTTTGTAAAAATAATTTGTTTTAAAGGCCATCATAGCTTTAAGAACAGATAAATTTGCAGCTTGGAGCAGACATGCACGTTTCGAGTACTTAACCCTCGTTAGTGATCCTCAATCTAAACACTGAAATTTGGCCAAAGAGTGTGAAAAAATTTATGTCCAAAAATGTGCCGAAAACCGAAAGACAACCAGGATGGATGGGATATAATGCTGCAGGACCCACATTCTAGAAATTTCACGAAATTATGAAAACAGAAATTATCGAATGCGTTGAAGAAACGATCAACCGAAGTTGTTCGAACTTGGCTACATGTGCCCTCGGGGACTCCTGGTCTACCAGCAGTAACACTCGCCAAGTGGTACAAATGTTAAACGTCTTCAAATTCCGTTCTTGCAGTTGACTCCTATTTCTCTTTCGTTCCACTGTTTTCACCGATCTTCTTCCTATCCTTGTTTTTATGTCTTATTCAAGAATGTGTATGCCTATGTAGTGTGTTTTTTTAATTCTAATTTTGTGTTGGAGTTTCATTCACTCTAACTTTAGGATAAGCAACTTTTTGCATTTGGTGTTTTGCTGTATTGTGAGTGCTGTTGAGAGTGTAATCAGGATCTTCTTTATCTTATTTGTGTCACAATTATGCCCGTTGCTCGAAAACAGTTCCCCGCGAGGTGTTTGACAGTAAGTGTTTTAAATGTTTTTACCCTGACATTGTCGTTAAAGCTCTTTCTATCTAGATATTACATCAGACAGTGCATGTTTTATAGAAATTGTTTTCTTTCTCATGCGTGAATTTCGACGGCGGGTGCGGCTAGCCAAACAGGAGTGCTTACTCCTCCCGGGAACCAAGTTCAATATTTTCCTTTTCTGAGTAGCAACATCCCTTCATCGCCTGCTTATGGCGTTTTCATATCTCAGTTGATACGCTATGCCAGAGTAAGTGCCAAATATACAGATTTTGTTCTGAGAGCTAGGCGTCTTTCATATAAGCTTCTCAGTCAGGGATGTTTGTGACCGACTAACATCGTCAGTGAGGAAGTTCTACGGTCGATATGGGGAACTCGTCATACACTATGATGTCCCACTCTCCAGAATGGTGGACGATATTCTGTCTTAGACCACTTGAACCATCCAACAACTGAATATACTTGTATCTTCCGAAATGGAAGTAACCGGATATGATCTTTCTACTGAATTGAAGTGACGGGTGTTGCATGCAAGCTGGAGATGCTGACTCTTCCTGGGCACCAAGTCTCACTCCCATATCGGGATTTCGCTTCTTTTTTTATGGTGAAGGGTTTTTTTTGTTTGCTTCGGTTCTTGTTTTATCCTGGTTTTGTATGCCTTCGGTTTATGATTTTCTGAATTATCGATTTTGTACTATGCATTGGGATATGGTCATTATCCATATTTGGGTGCTCTATTGTGAGTGCTGTTGAGGTTTTGGTCAGGATCTCCTTTATCTCCTTGGGGTTTTGCTGTAGGTTCTGCACCCGAGTATTGTTGGTGATCCTCTATTTTTTCAAAAAAAGCATTTTAATGTCCCTTAGGGAGAAAGTTATTATTATTTTATTTTATAATCTTTGTATAAATTGTTTTTATTTTCGTGCGTGAACAGCGACGGCGGGTGCGGCTAGCCAAACAGGGGATGCTTACTCCTCCCGAGCACATAATCCCACCTCTAGCTTGCTAGGGGTCCGTCAATGTTCAATAGGTTCTCTATTGTGAGTGCTGGTGAGATTGTCGTCAGGATTTTCTTTATCTTTTTGATGAAATATACGAAAATTCAGAAATCAATCAGAGGACTCAACTAAAATAATTTTGGCTAAAAGTACACGTGAAGATGATTTTCAATCCTAAACATGTGTCCGGTGCATTGAAGTTGGTTTCAAATATTGTTTAAGAAGGCCACGATTTGGAACAATTCATTTAATTGTCTTACTCTCTTTTAAAGTGTGGACAATTGATCAAATTCCCTGCGATTGAAAGTTTAAAGTACCTGCCTTTGAAGCTCTGTTGCTTGATAGAAGCGTTGTACTGGAGCTTAATCAATTTATCGTCTTTTTATTACTTTCCTTTTTTCAAATAACCTTTGTACTATCGAACTTGATAAAAACGTAATCCTGTATGCTTCAGATACATGAGTATCACAACTTGAGAAGAATTTTGACATAGTGCCTAAAAGTTTGCAAACATTTTCAGATCAATAAAGCAAGAGCAGCTTAAACATTCAAATCCGAGAGGCTTCCTCAGCCGAAGAATACTAGTATTGCAAAGAGACGTTTTAAAAGATAATGGTTATAAGCTTGAAAGGCACATATATATTTTATTTTACACTACATACAGATGATTTCAGGTCATGTTTAGAATTTTACTCTTAACTACAATATTCATTATTTGAATTTCTACTTTTTAGGCCTCCAGCGTCATTGATGAGACATTTTTAAAGGAAATGCGCATATGGTGCACTATAATTATTGCAACAGAATTTTTTTTTCAATATTGATTATTTCAATCACTGGGATAATATCTCTGCTGATGGACTATAAGTCCAGGAAGATATTGTTACCGTAGTCTCAGTGTTTCGTCAATCTTGTGCCGCATCCTTTTGAGCGGCGTCCCTATGATAATTTCGAATTAACATTTGAGGATGTTTAACATTGAACGATATGGAAATTATTCATACCGACAACGTTGTCCTTTACTTGGTATTTCTATGGGATGATATTGTCGTCTTCATCTGTTTCTCGTGAGAGTATAATAAGATGGAATATTCCAACTCTTTACTTTCTTGGAGAAAATTTCGAACCAATTTTAATGCAACAGACGAGTGTTTCGGATAGTAAATCCTCATCAGTGGTACTTTAATGCCAAAGTGATTTTTAGACACAGCCAAATTTATTTAACATGAAGTAGTGCTCTCTACTAAGCAAAGAGTACACGGCTCCTTTCGGGTATGATCGATTCAAGATTCTTTCAGGAGATGGAGCTTGAAAGAAGTAATTATTGTTTAAACATCAAATGGTATGTTTCGCTATTGGGGATTTCCTCCTTTCTTTGTTTTGTATTTTCATGGTGACAATGAATTTGGATGCTGATTTTCGGTTTTGTGCTTGAATTTCGTTTATTGATCAAAGACGACATCGAAAGGCTTAACACAAAAGGCACCACATAAACAAGAGAGACTGATGGGAAACCGTTACAAAATGAGGAAGGCCACGTAACCGTAGGTAATGCTATTGAATGGGGATATATAATCGATGAGAACAAGTTATTTATACTTTCGAAGTAGCACGTTCCGTCTTCAGACGAACATATAACACTTTCTTTATAGACCTATACATACTATATATTTCCTCAGACAGTGTATGTTTTGTAAATATTGTTTTTAGTTTCATGTGTGAACATCAACGGCGGATGCGGCTAGCCAAACAGGGTGTACTTACTCCTTCGGAAACAGGGCAAATACAAAGATTAAACTTTCCCTTATTACCAAAATTTTAAACCAAAGGTAATCAGTTATCGCAACAAATGAATAAAAAAAAGAATTTTGCGGCGCTGCACAAATTGTCTATATATGCCGCTCGTCATGTTGTACAAATCAAAACAAACGTGAAACCATTGACGGAAAAGAGGCGAAAACGTACAGATACTCAGATTTGGATAGAGGAAAAAGAACAGACGAGACAGATCCTGAATGAGCAAAACGGAAAGTATGCACTGGATAAATGAGATTTGGTGAAAGATGACTTAAATCTTGTCGCATACATCGGAGAAGCTGGTGCTTTGCTGGAAAAATAAGTCAGATTAGCTATAATCGGTCCTTAATCGTTTGAAACACATTATTTGTTTGTTACTATTAAAAATGCTGTGTGAAAGAAACATTCAATTATCGACTTTGAGACTGAACAACTGATAGGTACTTCTTTAATGTTTATTTATGTTTCACCTCCCATTGTTTAGATCATGGAAATAGCATATTTGATTGGTAAATGTCTCAAATCACGTGGTTCCTCGGGACTTTCCTGCTCATCAATATACATTAAGTTGCGCGACTACAGCTGGAACTTTGAACGCCTGTATTTCTCAAACGGGGGAGGTTTCAAATTTGATACATGGTACGCCGATTAATGTTCAAAATATGGGATAGAAAATAAGTATAACAAGTATCAAACAATTGAAACCCGAAGTCGGAATGTGTTGATGTAAAGATGACGTTTCTATCTAATCTCCGAATCCGACTAAACATAATTAAATCTGAATGTAGAGCCATTGATGGTTCTTGAATATAGACGTGTCGTAAATGAGGTCTGAATTGCTCAATGGTTTTAGCTGATTAATGTTGAGGTATGTGCAGTAATGGCATCACTCAAAAAGAAGTAGAGAATAATAAAGACAATGACACTGCTATCGTACAATAAATAAACTTAAATGAATTAGAAATCGTATATTCTGTTTTTGAAACTGCTTTATTCAAAGCCTCAAGTAGATTTATAAGGTTTATCTAGACACAATGTAATAAACATGTGTAATGAACATGTGATACACATTTGAAGGTTTTCAAATCGTTTAACATTTTGTGAAGCAATACTTGTAGGTTTTCTTATAGAACATGCAAGATGATATCATGTTTACACTTCTTTTCTAGGGAGAACAATTTGCATAATACATTTATTATGATGTTCTTTCCCCCTTGTCTCTTTAACTGATATTTATATATGACAGAAAAGCTAAATATATAGCTGACGTTCCATGCGCAACTGTTGCCACATTTGTATTCTGAGTGCTCATTGTTATGTCGGTTTCACATGAGGTGAAAACAGATCTTTGACTCCCCAGAATGTTAACTTGACAATAAATATCAGTACAACTTCTCTTCGGATAGTCGTGATGTTGAAGTTTTCTCAGAAATTCGGTATCTGTTTTCATTCCGAGGCCTTGGTCAATATAAATCTTTTTTAATTCTTCAGATTGAGTGTAACGTGCTTTTTCGCTCCTTGGAAGGATCCTTATGTGGCATGTTGTGTTTCCATCTTCACTTTCCTCGGTATAAGTAACGTTAATTTTTTCAATCCATAGCTTAATGTCAAGAATCTCAACCGGCTTTCTTATATCTCCAAGAACTATATCCACGTACGTCAGGTAAAGACCACCTACGGATCCATTTCTTTCTGAGGAAGTGAAGCCTACTCTATACTTCATTGAAAGAGTATCAAGATAAAAGGCATTTCGTAGACAGAATTCCACAAACAAAAGAGCTCTTGATATCGCCATCTCGTCGTGCTCACCGTTGATAGATGCAATAATCATTTTCTTAAAGAGGAAATTCTGAAAGGTCACCTCTGCCGAAGTTGTTTCCGTATAAGTTGGGCGTCTCTTCTGTAACAGTGATAGAAATCGTTATAGAGGGTCTATGTGGTACGCGTATCCACTTGACAAACACTTATCAGGCATGTATCTGCTTAGAAACGATTGGTTTTGATGAAACAATCGAGTTTTTAAGAAACACATGTATTATTCGAACATCTGACTCTTACAACGGAAAAAGTTATCAGTTTCGAGTCATATTTGCATGCATATACATGTGTGTTAGAAACGTGTTTTTCGATACAATACTCTTATCAAATCATCCACGTATGTTTAAAAAAAAAGGATAGCTTGTGACGAGTACAAATTATAACTAAAGAAATGAGTGTCTTAATTTTGTGTTCATGACTATATCGCTTCGCGATTCATAGAATTTGCACGTGGATAATCATAATTATATAATAGTGTTAGGTTTAGTGTTCACTATGCCGAAATAGTAGTCTGGGTTCTGGCACATAGTGCACGACCCGAAGGGGAGTGCACTATGTGCCAGAACCCAGACTACTATTTCGGCATAGTGAACACTAAACCTAACACTATTGTTATTATTTTACTGACTGTTTTTGATAGTGTACATCCATTGATTCATTTCATACTGCGTCTGACAAACACTTATTTTTTTTCACAGTCTGCTTTTTGATAGTCTTTGCCTTCTTCTAACATCATTACTGGTATACAGAGGAACACTTTTTTAATAGTTACTGATCTTTGATAATGTACAGCAACAAATGTGTATACCTGGTATTCCCTTCATAGAAAACGTTTTCAATATATATGTTATGAACATTGATTGCACGAGTTATTTCTCTTTCAAAAACCCTGTGTTACAGGAAAACATGCTCTGGAGATACCCCTCTTTGACTGTAAAAGATCTAATAGTGTGGTCGTTTAGTATAGGCAAAATTTAACAAGAAAAATATAGCAACATAAATTTGGCAGTAATTTTAAAGGAAAAATAAATATCTAGGAACATTTGCTTGGGTATGCAAACAAATTTAACTAAATATCTTGTATGAAAACCACATGTCTGTATATATAAGCAGGTCTGCATTACATAATGTCAAGAACACTACTGTGGAAAGACAGGGGTGCACTATTAGGGTGATAGAGCACACTTGGAAAGGTGATAGTGTACACCTAAACCGTCCTCTGTCACAATATGGTAAAGTAGAATCTATCACAGAAGAAAGGAGGGGATCTCCAACAACACCTAGTTGCAGCATCAACAGCAACCTCCCAAACCACCCACTGTAAAATACAAAAATGACACGCACAGAAAGAGACGCAGTAGTACAATGAACGTCAAATCACAGAAAAACATAAAGCACAAATGACTACACATAAACCAACGAGACCCATGGGCAAACGGTGCCGACTTAGGACGACCATCTGCCTCGTCAGTAGCAGATGGTGTGGTTATCCTGGATTACGTGCGCACAACCCTCCCACTATTCCGATTACCCAGAGGTCTCGAAGAACGTACAATTGTGGTGTAAAACAACCTCAAAACTCACTGGAAGCAAAATAATTACAAAGAGTGAGAAAGTAATTACTAAAATTTACATTCGCACTAAAAATTAGACTTCCGTCTTTGCTCGAACATAGCGCATATACATTTGTTTATATAGAGTGTATCATGTACACTTTCAAACGTATCTGTCTGAGCATTGGTCATAGATATTTTTCCGTATATTGAAAACTTCAACTTGTTGTCATAATAGGCAACCTGTATTTTTGAATATAATTCAAGTTACATAATAAACGTGTAATCTGTTAGTAGAATTACGAAGCGCAAGTAAACATTATTCCCTGTATCTGGAAAGTTTTAAGTGATATTCTTTATGACATTTAAGATACCAGGGCTGATTGATATGTTGTTAGCCTCATATTGAAGAATTTGAATTTTATCAGACATTTTGCATTATTTTCCCACATAATCCCCCTCAATATATATACACTTTTTCCGCCGGTGTTTAGGGGCTTCAATCATACTTATAAAGAAGTCCTTATCTTGTCTGGTCAGAAAGCCATCCACTGCAAGCATAACGTGATCATCGGACTAAATGTTGGTGCCAGAAAAAGCTGCTTTCAGTTTTGGGAATAGATGAAAATCTGATGGAGCAAGATCAGGTGAATAAGGCGGATGCTCAATCAAATTAAAGCCACAATCATGAATTGCAGCCATGGTAGTGACAGACTTGTGAACAGGAGCATTGACCTTATGGAACAACACACCTTTAAATAGTGGGCTTATCACGGCGCTTAAGTTTATTATTTTTCCAAAACTGTGTCAGAAGGGACGCATAGTATGTGCCATTGATTGTTTGTCCTTTTTGGAGATAACATATCAGCAGAATAACTCAGAACTGCACCCTAGAAAACCGAGGCTCACAATATATCAATTACACCTAGAAACATTAGGAGAATCATTACTGAATGAAGTCCTTGATCAATTGTAGATTTAACAACCAAACACGGATTAATTCATACAATATTAGGCTATAAACAATCATCCCCCCAAAAAAAACCCACGAACGAGAGGCCCAGGGCTTACAGCGCTCAGATGAGAACACTGTACGTTTGACAGTGAATTATTCATGTGATTTATATACATCTGATAATCAAACTCATGATAAATCAATAAGTATATATAAAATCCATGTTTCAGTAGAATTGATAAAAGGAATATTTTGTAATAAATTCTTCATTTTTCAAAGAACTAATTTGGCAAATATGACAAAAAGACATAAAAAACAAACAACGCACATGTTATCAACCCATACGAGAAAATAGTCATGTTCGAAAATAACATAAGATTAAAGGTACGGTGTCCCTGAAAATAAATTATTTTTACAAAATTTTATAATGCAATTTTTTTTCTTTTCATATGAAAGATTACATTCTCATTTGTAAAAAATCAAATTTTCAGACGAATCTAAAGCATACATTCGCAGTCATAGCCGTTTAAGGTATCCGTTGTACAATTGAGTCATTTTACATAGTGTTTTAATCATCTCCATTGTAAACTATGGTAAATTTTATGCCTGGTAAGGTACTATGAACTATACATTTTCTGAAAGGTAATGATGCCCTGGGTATAGATGTAAGACTCCTAGGTCTTGAAAATCAAAGGGAAAAAACTCTTGTACAACTTTATTGTTTTGCATATGTTTCATAGAGAAAATAGACAATTTGAATGCTTCATCGGTTATTTCCCTTTGTTTTTCTGACTCCAAAATTATTATTTCTGAGCAGTGGGCATTATAACCTTTCAGAATATATATAGTTTATAGTACCTTACCAGGCATGGAAAAATGCCTTATTGTACATCGGATACCTTAAGACGGTAGTCTCAGGGTAAGGGACGCAACTCAAAATTGATCTCGCGAACGTTTGTTGTCTTGCGTAACGTTACCATCGTTTGTTTTCACGACAAGCATCTGCATGACTTAATCATGACGTCATAATAGGGGAATTTCCCGCGCGCTGCACGGAGGTAAACGGGAATTTATGGTTTCTCTATATATCATTATCTATTTTCATAAGTAAGCATTTCATTTTCTCTGATTTATTTCCTGAAATTGAGCATTACTAATAGATTGAAAATATTTCCGAGATTAATACGTTTCTTTATTCTTTTGATATTTTCAGTATCTACACTTATCCTTTGACCTAACGTAAATGTCGAAAGAAATCTGATGTCATCTGATAATTATGACCATGATTACTTCGATTTTATTTGAGCGTGATTAGTGTAAATAAAGTACATTTAGGTACATAAAGGTGTCCGACTCGGCAATCTGGGACGATTAGTTTTTATTAAGAAAGATCGGGAAAATAAAAAAAATTGTATGAATTTCAAAAGGAGAGGTCCAGAGTGGGGCGGGGAGGGGTGGTGGTGGTTTCTGTTCTAAACCACTCGACTCCATCTATACCCGTGCATTAGACAATCCATCCAATTTTTCCTTTTTCTCTTTTTTTTTTTTTTTCATTTTCCTTCTTATTTTTTTTATTTACTTTTTGTTTGGTTGCTTCCCGTGTTTAATCGTAATATCAACTGAGTCAAATGCACGAATTACGTCCAAATTCTGAAATAATGATAACTGTTATTTATTCAAATTAATTTTACAATTTTGCGTAAGCATGTTGATTATAAATTTGCCAACAAGACATACAACGCTATGCTTAACCTCGACGTTACATATCGCGACGTAAAAAATGGGGTAGGGGTAACCCAAATGGCGCTAACTCGATAAAAATAAGTTCGATTTCCCTGAAATTTGCACAGATTTAAGATAGATAATTAATCTCTTTTCCATTAGTTTTTCATTGAAATTAAATGATACGTTTTTTCATGAGCTAATGTGTAAATGTGTAAATAAGTAAATGTGACAATTTTCGGAACTTCAGAAAGGTACATGTTTATCCTTATTTTCTATTAAAATCGTTTCTAAAATAAATATGGTGATATTAAAACATCAAAATTTTACTAAAAAAGACAGATGTATGTATTATCTTTGAAATGCAGTGCTGATACTTAATAAATTTGCAGGCTCATTGAATATCTGAGAGCAAATTTCGTAACAAAGTCGCCATTTTCTGCATTGAAAAGGGGACAGAATTTGGAAATTTTGAATTGCGACCCACGCAAAACGATTGGTTCGATTTCTTTCAAACTTAAGCAAAAGATGCATGACATCATAGTTAAAGATGCAGTGTCCCTGAAAATAATTTTTTATTGAAAAAGTAAATTTTACTCCAAACGGTCTAGATAGAGGAAAAAATGAGCCAGAAAAAATTTTATTTGAAAATATGCAGTAACCACTCTAATATTGTCGATTTTGTAATAATTAAATCTCCGTATACCTCTATAGTAAAAACTCAATACATTGTAGGTGGCGCTAGTGGAATGAATTAGAACTGCGCACCCTAAATTCAAAATGACGTTTTTAAAGGTCTATAACTGCGAAAGTGTGCGTTAGATTGGCCTTAAAAATTGAATTTGTACAAACGAGAATGTATACTTTCATATGAAAAGAAAGATTTTGAATTACAAAATTTTGTAAAATTAATTAATTTTCAAGGACACCGTCCCTTTAATTAATATTGCAATTATGAAGAAAATTGAATGTAGGGGTTATGGTGAGACTACCACCTTAAAACGTAATTTTTAATTTGGGGTGCGCAGCTCTAATTCATTCCACTAGCGCCACCTACAATGTATTGCGTTTCTACAATAGAGGTTTTTGCAAATTTGGCAATATATTATCCGTAACAAGTAAAATATTTTCAAATAAAACGTTTTATAGCTCCTATTTTCCTATATCTATACCCTTAGGAATAAAATTAATGTTTTCCCCATTGAAATTCTTTAAGACCGGGCTTCTCAACTGGGTGGTCTTTAATATGCATACCTGAGTGTCGTAGGCGGGACATAATTGCTTTGACGATAACGGTGTTCACTCAAGTGATTTTTTTTTTGTTCAGCATCATGCCCATCAATGGAAACATATCTACCTATCCGCGAAAAACAAACAACAATGAGACATTTATATGTGAAGAAAACATACGGAATTCCCAAGAGAGTCGGATCTAATGGAAGGGAAACAACGAAAGTTACACAAAATTACCTTTTTGCGACATTTTAAAAATAATTTTCAGGAAAGCTAACGTTAGTAAGACTAATTACCCACTGTAAACTATTAATACTACCTTCTGTCTGAAACAAAAAGCCAATATAGATGGAAAATATCGAAATAATTTGTTTGTTTGGGTTTTTTTTTTATTTTTGCAAAAAAGTACCCTGAAAATCTACCAGTCCGCTAAAGCCTAAAAAAAACCCAAAAACAAACAAACTTGATGTTGCCTTATTGAGCTTCTCAAAATAATCTTATAACACAACCATGTCCGAATGGACGCCAGAACTGTAAATTTCTATTTTCAGATCTTCATTCCGAACACAAGTTATATTAATCCATCCATAATAAGGAGCTTCTGAAAGAGGAGCACCCTTTTCGACATTTTAAAATATCTATCCTGGATCTAACAACGGATCTGGATAGTAAACATAATTGAAGAAAAAAAAATGAGTAAGAAAAGATAAGAATATCCAGCATCATTACCCTGCACTGACCCAGCAGAAAAAAACACAAGAAAGTGACACATAAATGACACAAGGCAAAGTACAAATCGCCATAGGACACAACAATATGCACTAGTCTAAGAACATCATACAAAACAGACCAAAAAAAAAAAAAAAAAGAGAAAAAAGCAGTCGAAAAAGACGTACAGAAGCATCAAACATTAATGACAACCCATACACGGAAGGATACCAATGTGCACCCGGCGCCGACTTCGGACGGCCATCTGCTATCAGCAAAAGTTTTGGTTATCCAGATTACATGCGCACAGCCCTCCCACTTAACCGGGTACACAGAGGTCTCCATAACACACAATTGCTGTATAAACTTCTCACTGTAAGATGACATCACAAATAAGATAGTTAAACGCAATGGCCTTAAGTACATGTAACACGGATTCTATGTAAACGGATATAAAAAATTCTATGGCATGCGCATAACAATCTGTGCTCTGTTGGCTGAAGCAAGCTCAAGATCAATCATCCAAGAAGTCTGACCAACTTGTAAGTATGACAGGAGTAAATCATGAATACTAAGTTTCATCTTAAGCAATTCCGAAAAAGATTTAAAGGGGAATCCATACAAAGATGATGAATTTATATGCTTATTACCTGATATTCATTATGGTATCGTATCTGAAAAATTGCTGTCATTGACATTGGATGTTTCAGAAAAAGCTGTTTATCAACGTAAATATTACTCTTCGCGCATACGTCACATTGGTCTTCAAATTGGGCACAACATTCCCTGTTCTGGTAAGTTCTAAGTACCTTACTAGACCTAACACTAGACCTAACTGGAAGCATTTGGCCACTGCATGCACTTTCATTCTTGGAGACATTTAAGCAAAATCTTGGAATTATGCCATTTGGAGGAAATACTCTGAATTCGCAACCAAAGTTAAAATATGCATTTGCTAATTCGACATTAGACATTCCTTTCATCATATCAAAATCGACTTTATCCGCGCACATTTCAAAAAGAAACGACACATCCCAGACGTTAAGCTCTCGCTGGTTGTTGCATTTTGCGATATTTATATTTTTGTAGACGATGGAGTTTTTTCCCGTCACTGGAATTTTATTCTCAATGCCTCCGTCCATTGCTTCTTCTTGACTTGCATTTAGACAATCAGAAATAAGGAAAACGCCAAAATTGTTTCCAAACATCTCTTCGCATTTCAGTCGACGAGAAAATCCTGCAAAACAGAAAGAAATTGAAAATCTTTCCTATTCGTTGTGAGATAGATCTTTCATATTTCATACATTGGTTGTCCATCGTGGGGGTATGATATCTATACCTCTTGAGGTTGGAAAGTCAAAGATCAAGAACATACCATGAACCTAAATGTTTAACGTTAATTCATCTTAGCATCTTAGTTGTAACACAAAACTGTTCGGAGTACATTTGTTGTCCCTTATACATGTTACTGAAATTCAAGGAGGGGGGATGACAAATATGGATAATGACCATATCCCTGCCTACAGTCAAGGAGGGGGGATATTCGAAAATATTTTCTTACTGCTATGTGCCAGGCTTCCTAGTCACCAGGATCCTATGTGGATTACTTTTTGAGAAGATCCTGACGATAATCTCAACAGCACTCACAATAGGGCACAAAATTAAACATCGACGGACCCCTAGCAAGCTAGAGGTGGGACCAGGTGCCCGGAAGGAGTAAGCATCCCCTGTTGGCTAGCCGCACCCGCCGTCGATATTTATGAAGCATGGAAATGAAAATATATAAAATTCATGCACTGTCTGACGTTATGTCTATATAGAAAGTGCTATGGCGACAATGTCAGGGAAGTTTATTCAAAACACTTACTGTCAAACCCCTCACGGGTACTTTTTTACGAGCTCCACACGGCAACGGGCATAAGTGTGACACAAATGAGTTAAAGAAGTTTGAGTACGGAAAACATCAGAATTGTAGTACTGGGGTAACCTATATCAAAAATAAAATTATTTCACTCGCTCGCACCTTAAAAACTACATAGAATAATTACATTTTCGCTCGCTCGCACCCTATTTTTCACATGAATATCCGAGGAAAAAATATTTATTTAATTTGGTATGGCCTTAGTTTACTATTATTTTTTAGCGGGATGTATATCAAAGCGCTGTTGAGGGTGCACTAATTCAAGACTTCCGATTGTATAAACTTGATATTTCCAGTTTCTTAACTTTTTCTTTCAACATTTACTTTTGCTTGAAATATGAAAGAAAAATTCTCGTTCATGGTCTGCAATGGAAGAAATTGTCAATATTGAAATATATGATGTTCTATAGTACCAAATTCATTGTACTAGACACGTGTTTCGGATATTGAATCCTCATCAGTAGTACTTCACATCAAACAATTTAAATAAACTTAAAAGTCAAATTGAATTTTCCTGGCGCAATCTACAATATAGACTTTAAATTTCCTCTATTATTTTGTATTTATATCTTTTAAATTTTTTAAATATGTTTTTATATTTTTTTATGCTTGAGTTTTTGGTTGACAACATTTTTGTTGTGTTTGGAGGAACCTTATTCCAGCAGATAGTCGGAATCCCTATTGGTACCAATTGCGCCCCGCTGCTTGCGGACTTATTTTTTTCGAAGCCGAATTCATCCAGACGTTGCTCTCGACTCGGCGAAAGCACCTCGCATTTCAGTTCAAATTTACTTTCAGATACATAGATGCCGTGTTGTTCATCAATAATCCGAACTTTAAGGACCATCTACATGAAATCTATCCTCATGAACTATTTACGTGGCAGATGGCCGTCCTAAGTCGGCACCGGTTGCCCATTGGTCTCGTTGGTTTATGTGTAGTCTTTTATGTTTCATATTTCTATGTTGTGAGTTGGTGTTCCTTGTCCATTTTCCGTCTCTTTCTGTGGGTATCTGTTCTGTGTTTTTTGACTGGGTGTTTTGGGATTTTGCTGTGGGTGCTGCAACCTAGTGTTGTTGGAGATCCCCTCCTTTCTTCTAGAGATGAAGGAAACAACAGAGAGCGACAGATCTGCTTCGTACTTGGATATACTTCTATCTTTCGACGCAAACGGCCATTTGAACACCTCACTGTATGACAAGCCTGACGATTTCAGCTTCCACATAACTAACTTCCCTTTCATGAGTAGCATCATTCCGTCTTCTCCTGCTTATGGCGTTTTAGTTTCTCAGCTGAGGCGGTACGCCAGGGCATGTTCCAAATATGAAGCTACTTGTTCAGGGTTATATCACGCAACGGCTGAAATCATCATTGAGGAAGTTCTTCGGTCGCTACGGGGATATAATAAAAGCATATCAGATCCCCCTTTCCAGAATGATCAGTGACATTCTACATTGTGGTTGAATGGTTGTAGTCATCACCAAACAAGACATACTTGTCTTATCTGTACATCAAAATGCACATCGAGACAATCACCGAATTTGATAGGTTTCATTCGAGCTGTGCACGTGGCGACGGGTGTTGCAAGCAATACGGATATGCTGACTCTCCCCGGGCACCTGGTCTCACTTCGGAGTGTTGTTCACTCTTGGTTTGCAGCCGATCCGATGGGAATTCTCACGATTTGCCTTGTCTTCTCGACTTTGAGACTGAATAACTGTAAGGTACCTCTTTGATGTTTATTATATTTTTATTTCAACATTGTTCGCATAATTTGAGTCCAAAAATCGTGCAATACCCTCAGCTAGCCTTGCGTTTTTCATGCTTTCGAGACCCCAAGGGTAAAACCGATATATTTGTTACGGTAGACCATGCAATTGCAAGATTTTAATTTTCCATATTTGGTAATCCTAAACACTCGTCAGTGATCCTTAGTCTAAACAATGTTATATGGCAAAAGAGTATGAAAATTATTAAGTCCAAAAATGTACCAAAAGACGTAGCAGAATGGGTGAGATATGATGCCACAGGACCGACCCACGTTTTAGAAATTTCAAGAAATTTTGTAACGGAAAATTTCAAATGCGTTGAAGAGACAGACGATCAACCGAAGTTGATCGAACTTGGCTACATGTGCCCTCGGGGACTCTTGGTCCACCAGCAGTGGCACTCACCAAGTACTTCAAATGTTAAACGTCTTTAAATTCAATAGCATCATTTAAAACCTGATAAATTTACAGCATGCAATAGATTACAATATAAAATTTGATATCCTGTAAACATTATAATTTCTGTGCCTTCGGCGTAAAGATATATAGCAAAAGATGTCTGAACTATATTTAACAAATAATAATATAAAATATACTGAAGGACAAATAAAAAGAAACGTTACAAAATAACAATATCAATTTTCGAAAGTCTCAAGAGAAAGAAATCAAATTATTTCATTCCAAATCATATTAAGGCAATTTAAATTGTTTCTAAGTGATAAATTCTCCTATCGAACACTCTTAAGGCCGTCGCAGTTCGATAGCAAATATGCGTACTTTACCGCGATGCTTCGCTATTAAACGTGCGTGGTGTTCATTCAGGCGCGCAGTTACTCCTGTACGATTGCATGTTCGAAAAATCAGCTTAAGTTTCACATAAATTCAAGAACCGAAATACCGCGTTTAGAAACAGCTGATAGGGAGATGTCGATAGGAATGCTTTAAGTCGGTACGTCGCAAGCGGAAGTTGTGAGTCATTTCAGTGTATCACGCATGACAATATCTAGACTATGGCGTAGGTACAGATATACAAATTCAACTGCCGATCACCCAAGGTCGGGAAGACCACGAATAACTACCCCTGTTGAAGATCGCTAAATAGTGATTCATCATCTCCGAAATCGGATGATCACGCCTGCAAGTACAGCTGCATCGATACCCGGTCTACGCAGAATAAGTGCGCGCATCGTTCGTCGATGTTAACGGGAAAGGCGATTGAAGGCCCACAAACCCTATCGTGGGTCTTTTCTCACCGCACGTCAAAAGCGCTTACGGCTTCAATGGGCTCGAAGTCATCTACGTTGGAAATTGCAAGACTTGAGTCTCGTTTCATGCTGCATCGGTCTGATCGGCGTATGCGGGTTTACAGGCGGAGAGGTGAACGATACCATGCATGTTGTGTGATCCAACACGATAGATTCGGCGATGGAAGTGTAATGGTGTGGGGGAGGTACCGACCTTGTCTTCGTTGACGGAACCCTCACGGCACAGACATATCGCGACGATATTCTCATCCCGCATGTTCTGCCTTTTGTCGCTTCCCGCAATTTGACATTTCAAGAAGATAATGCTCGACCCCATGTTGCTCGTCCGAATATGGATTTCCTACGAATGAAATGTGTTTCCTTGGCCGGCAATGTCTCACGATATATCGCCGATAGAACACTTGTGGGATCTCCTGGATCGCCGAATCAGGAGGAGACCGCAGCCGCCGCAAACAATCCCGGAATTACGTCATGCTTTGCAGCAGGAGTGGAGGAATATTCCTGTTCACAATATCAACAGACTTATGACATCTTTGCGTCGTCGCTGCCGAGCAGTAGTCAATGCAATGGGTGTGTTCACTAGATACTGAACATGTCATAACTGATATCTGTATGCTGTCGCATTTTGGCCGGAAGTACACTTTGTTGTATTGATTAGAATGAATGTATTGCTTTAAATTGATGTTATATCATCTAACGTTGTACATTTTCGAAGATGTAATAAATTTTCGTAGACGTAATAAAAACTAATTTCTGAATGAAATAAATATTATTTTGTTATATGTAACGTTTCTTTTGTACTTCAGTATATTTTATGTTAATGTATGACATTAACTTCGTATATACATCACCCTTTATTTCTTCGTCCTTAGATATCGTCTCTGAAATCTTGTAATCAAAGCAGCAATCGTTATAAGCTTGACAGGAGCTGTCACAGTAACAGTTCGGCATAAAGATGTTTCGACTGTAGTTACAGGTGTTGAATTCTTGGCATCTGTCTGTTCTTTGTGACCTGCTTACTAACTGTTCGTTGTGCACCTTATTTGTTTCGTTGCCTAGATATAAGAAAAAAGGTTTACATTAAAATTTATTATTCGCTATCGCAAAAAAATTAAACAAGTTTTTTATGTAATATTTAAATAACTTTCTTTACGCCATTGTTTTCTAAATAGGGATATATCACTTTTCACGTATCCTTATCGTATCCAGGTACTATCGTGTCTATATTCTTACTGTAACTGAGTAAATGCCCGGATTCTTCATTCATCTTAGTATTATTTAATTCATTTTGCTTTGATTGTTGGAAAAAGAACTTGCTTTAGACAGAATACGACATCATACGTAATATGAATATAATACAACACTATAGACTTCGAGTACTAAAGCATTCAAAACGAATACTCTTAACGAGGCCCTGGACAATAAGATAACTCATAAACAGAAATAGAGATTTTGATTAAATTCATATCATAATGTCATTTACTTATTTACAAGAGTTTGGTGAAAAATGAATCAATTTCACCGCTTAGTTTTTCGGGGGACCATCTCAAAGATTTCCTTGTTTTCTCCATATGATTTCATAGAAAAACAAGATTTTTTGCATTATAATTGCAATTTATAAAAAAACTGAAATAGAGAATTTGATAGGATTATCATATGTTGAAGAGAGAAACATAAGACAAAATATATCAGGTTCTGTGGAAGTTTGACCGCCTGTGTGAGCTTCAGGGAACATCTCAAAATCATATTTTTACATATTTGCCCTTTATTTTGAAATAAAGACATCATAAAGGATGAATATGTCCTTATAGTTCTTGTTTACGGCATATAATATTTGTTAGTATATATTTCTCTAGAAAAAGACAGCAAAATTTAATCGTGAAAATATATCAGGGGCGATCTCAAAGCATATTTTGCAATTTTACACATAACGTGTACTCTGTCTTTATCAGTACAATTGAAATTATAAAAAAAAAAACTGAAATAGAGAATTTGATGACATGTTCATACAGTGAAGAGTGAAACATAAGCCAGAATATATCAAGTTCTGTAGTACAACTTTGACCGCTTGTGTGAGCTTCAGGGAACATCTCAAAATCATATTTTTAGCATATTTGCCCTTTATTATGAAAGAATGCCTCATAAAGGATGAACGTGCTTGCATATTTATTGTTTATAGCATATCATATTCGTTAGCACATATCTATCCAAAAAAAGACAGCCAAATGATATTGCCAAATATGTAAGGGACCATTTAAAAGCATATTTTTGCAATTTTACAAATAACTTGTACTCGCAGATATAAAGTGAAATTTAGAAAAAAAACTGAAACAGAGAATTTGATGGCATATTCTTATATATTTTAAAGAGAAACATAAGACAGAATATATCAAGTTCTTTCAAGTTTGATGTCCAGCCGTTTTGTGTGAGCTTCAGGGAACATCTCAAAATCATATTTTTTAACATATCTTCCCTTTATTTTGAATAAAGAACGAATGTGCTCGTATAGTTATAGGGTTTGTTCCTGTCATACTTCCTACTCAAGGTACTTTGAGTTGGAAGTATGACAGGTACAAACCCTATAACGAATTAATCATACCGAGAACCATTTCGTAACGTTTTCTGTGTAATTCTTAACGTTTGAAAATTTATTGACCTAACTCGGCGTCAACGTAGGACACAATGTGACCGTAATACTGCGACGTCATTGGCTGAAATTAGTTCGAGGCGTGATAATACGACATATCACATCCCTCTCGGGAAAGACAGCCAAATGCTCTCGTCAGAATACAAAATGTATGTTATGCCCTGTTCACACGAGTGTGCATTAGATCTTATTCGCCTTAGATTTGATGCGCTTTATTCTAATGCGAATTAGATTCGCATTGCGCTCACACGACAAATTCTAATGCGCATTAGATTTTGGTACATTTGCACCGAGAGCCGTATATACTTTAGATAGTAAACGGGTCGAATGCATGACTGTATATTGTTTTGCTCATAATAATTTACCTCGTCGTAAGTTGGGCTTATGCATGCATTGCATGACGTCATTGTGAGATAAAATGACGTCATAATATATTGTCACTCTACGCATCTACTTACATAGCCGGAGTGTTCATTGTGAATGAAATCAATTACTTTAAGCCCTTATTCTATGTTTCGAGGTCCAAAGGTGATTAAAAGTGCCCAGTTATGATGGAAATGTACTATAGAATTCTAGTAACTCATATACGCATGCGCCAGATTTAATGCGAATTAGATTCGCTTTGCGTTCACACGACAAAATCTAATGCGCACTAAATCAAATGCGAATTAAACTAATGCGCATTAGATTCTCCGTGTGAACGCAGCTAAAATCTAATGCGCATTAAATTCGATTTAATGCGCATTAAACACGTCGTGTAAACAGGGCATAAGGGACAATCTCAAATCAAATTTGTGTAATTTTAAAACATATAACTTGTACTTGCAAGTCTCGAAGATAAAATGAACAAAGCAAGTCTCGAAGATAAAATGAACAAAGCGTTTTTCTCTTATTGCCTTATCTTTTGTCTAATTTGATTCAGCAATATCGATATCTATATCATTATTCTAAAATTTTAATACATCGTATTTTGGGGGAAACGTTTGAAAAGTTACATGGATTACTCACAGATCACACATTGCATGCTCCCCTTGCAGAATCGTGTACTCGACAGGTCTCAGATCTATAAGCGTTTCTATAGGCATTTTAACTATGCTATATAGGCGGCCGAATCCAAAACCATACTCTCCCGTAAACGACCCCCTCCCAAGTATCAGTGACCCTCCCCCTTCCGAGGGAGGAGTTGATGTACTTGGTCCATCCCTATCTAGACGTCCACATAGAAATCACCCTAGCTACGCCACTGTGAAGATTAAGTATAGTATTGCATGCTCACGCGAAATTGCAAAAATAATTCGAATACGATAAAAAATCATGGATGGATACCAAATGTAAAGTAAAATTCAAAAGAATAAGGAAAGTGGAAAGGGGCTACCCCCCATGCGCGGGAATAGATTTGGTCGAGTTGTTTATGAGCGACTCCTATTTCCTCTTTTCCCGATTATTGCGCATAATATTTTTAAATTCATAAAATGGACCAAATGAGTTGAAATGACCGAGCTGGACCACCTCTCCCTCTCTCTGATATATTTCTATTCGAAGCAATTTTATCCGATCGCTAAGCTAAAATGTACGTTGAAGACAATGATTACGTCCATCATCGTGGTCATAATAATTTATGGAATGGAGTATGCCGTAGGACAAAGTATTCTCTGGTTGAACTGCACTATATATTGGTTAGGGTTCTCAGGGGCGGATACAAGATTTGGGTTTGGGAGGGCGTCATGAATATCAAAAAGGCAAAGGGTCTGGGGACCGGGACCGCTTCCTCCCTCCCCAGTGGGTCCAGGACGAAGTCATGTTTTGGGTTCCTTTGACCACCAGAACGGAAAATGAATAATTCATACAAAAAACGTAGAAACCATGTATTATTGAATATATCTGGCGAGCGAAGCGAATCAGCCAACTTTCTATAATTGTTTTAGAGAGGGTTGGGGTACACAACCCAAATGGCATCCCCTTTGCTGGAAGAGCACATGTTTGTTGACTAAAATCTTAGTACATATGTCAGAAAAAAAAAACCGTCCAAATAGTCACAGTAAAGTAAAGGTATGGAAGGTGTAGTATCACTTTATAATTCTGGCTATTTTAGCATGAAATGGTCATGCTTAGCAAATGGTGTGAAGTTAATCTAAATTGAGTAAGGTGGCGAGCGGCAGCAAACCAGCGAAAACTTTCCGACATTCGACTCAAAACAGCCTGAAATTGAGTATACACATAAAGGTTAAGCCCCCAAAATACCTTATTTCGATGATTTTAGGGGGGAGGGGCGTGCGCCCCTTGCACCCCCTTCAAAATCCGCTCATGTATCTATACTGAAATTAACCCCCAAAAATGAAGAATCGGAAAATGTATATATCTCGGAAACTTCTATAACTTATAAGTAAATGTGAATTTTCGCTCCGGCTCAATTTCAGAGAATGAAACCCTGAAAATAAAATGCATACTATATATTTATACAGCTACTTTTTCTGATTGCAGGACAGGAGCGCCTCGTTTCAATGGATTAATGTACTTTATTTAATATCTTATATTTATAAACTGCTTGTGAAACCTTGAGAAAAAAAGATCATGTAGCGACTTTAATCTGAGTACTTCCCCCTTTTTTCCCCTGGAAAAAAAGAAAATGACATATATCTATGTAAAATACATTTGCTTACCTTCATACTTATTACGAGGATATATTTAAAATATACTTTAAATAATTCAATTTAAAACTTTAATAATTGAATATTTTCTACTCGATTATAAATGGTATGCAGATCCCTCGCAAACTTTTCTAGTTTAACAATGCCATCCGACCTCATGAGAGAAAAAAAAAGAAGTTCAAGTAAAATGAAGATTCGTCAGCGTTGTTGATTATGAAATTTGCGAGCAAGGTGAGACGATTTACTTGCTACAACTTGGCTGATAAACCTCTCGATTAGACGAAAAGGAACATCAAGCCATTTCTGAACAAAAAAAAAATAATGATGAGAAAACACGTGCTTCCGTGCCGTGCGTATTACTAGCTAGCACCCCCCCTCCCCGCCCAATGCATTGGGATTATAATACGATGATTTATGATGCAAAAAAAATATGTGTACATAGTATCAGGAAAGTACATGTTGTTGTTGTTTTTTACAAAATTAATGAATTAAAAATAGTTTTGATCGATGAAGTTCTATTTATTTTTCTATTTGTTTCTTGTTTTTTTCTAAAGGCCCCCGTTATAAAATAAAATAACTATTTAGTGGGAGGAGGTGCACCAAATAATGATAATGTTAAAAACCTTGAGTCAATCCTATTCTGACGATCTCATCATCTAACCATGCTTTGCATTAATCTTCGTTTATTACGAACATACACAGATTACTAGCCTATTGATATTTAGCGCGGCGTTAAATGCTTTGTCGCGTCATTTGATTGTGACGTCATAGTATGACAGTACGTTAGGTGCGATGTAGAGATAAAAGATTGAACCGGTTACGGGAATGCGCGAAACGATGCGCACACGTTTTGTCCAGGGCCTCGTTAAACGGTCTAAAACTTCATGTAATTTGTGTACATGTACATTAAATATGGATCCTTTATTGAGTACAAAATTATGTCGATGTGAATGTCGTACACTGTTAATATATGATCTATGCGTATTAAATCTGCACGATTTTTGTTCCGTTATAGACTGGAGAATAGGCACGGTTACGGATACGTCAAAAGTGATATATCCCTAATAACCAGCCTTACGTAAAGTATTCATTCTTTAATCACAATTCAATCGATCGTATTTTTGTCTTATTTGTTTGGAACTCAGATCAAATGAAATTCCTTCACAAAACATATTTTTTTCTCATCAAATTTTTTGATTTCTTATTTTTTATTGTCATGACTTCGTTCGTAGAAACATCTGTTTTATTGGACATGTTTGACACACGATTTGGCATGCATATGTAATCAAATTTTCTACACCATATACTTTCAGCAATCGTGGAGATATATACATACATTTTGCATTTGTTTTGCGTCTGAATGTATTTGTTGAGATTGTCGTCAGAATCTTCTTTATCTCATTTGTGTCTTCGCGAATACGATTTTTCCTCGAAAATGATGTCAAAATTGGTATTAACGCGTGTTGTTATTGGTATTAGAGCAATGTCTTATTAGAAATAACATTTTCTGTTTTCACCAACCTAACTTATACGGGAAAACAAAGCAGTACTTCCACACAAACAACAGATCAATTCCAACTCCCTGTATTCTTGAGATAGCACCTAATATTTTCACGAATAATCGCAGCATGTTTTCGAAGATGGTTAGTAAGCGCCTATATGTCAATATGTCATTCAAATTCAAATAGGTCATTCCATTAAAATTGGCTTTTATATAGCATACAAATTGTTTGAAAGGGTTAAGATAATACCACATTGATAACCGTTCTCAGAATTCTTTTGAATATAATCGATTTTTTTCTATATAAATGGTCAAAACATTATTTTTGCTCTTAAATTTAGCAGTCTAATCTATGTCATATGCAAAACACAATTTTATCGTCTGACTTCGTTCAAATTGCAGCTATTAAATCATAACGAAGATGCTTTCAAATCAAGGATGGCAATGTTGTACAGCAACGTCATTGAAAATGCGTTTGAAAAGTGTAGCAGTATCTGTATAACATTATTAGTATTTTAATTATTTGCAGCCGAAATATAATGATTTTACAATCGTACATACCCGTTTTACCTCTCCGCTTATAACAATTGGTAGATAATGCCACAAGGAACACACATGTGAAATATGACAGACCTATCACTTACCATTTAAAAGTTATGGCCAAGGTTAAAGTATTTCAAATGTAGGCCACACTTTAAGATCAAAGTCACAATGTCAAATACTTCGGTATCCATGGAAAGGTCTTGTCACAAGGAATACATATGTGAAATATGATAGACCCATCGCTTACGATTCAAAAGTTGTGGCCAGGTTAAGATTTTTTTGCGGACGAACAGACGAACTGACACACCAAAATCTGTATGCCCCCGAATATCCGATTACGGGGGTATGAAAATAAGGCATGTTCAATACAAGCCTAGCTTTTTTAAAACATAAGAATCATGAAAACTATTCATACAACGCATCAATTCGCCGAAAGAATTCAGATACAAAAAATACATGTGCACGAATGTTTGTTACCACCCCCTCAGCGTTCAGCCTTTTAATTTGTCTTTTGTCCCTTTCTGAATTAATTTGTTTGCTCCCCAAAAGATTCACATTTAATGCTATTTTTATAATAAGGATGTGTTCCAACTCTATACCTTCTTGTAGAAAATTTAAAACCCATTTGAATACACAAGAGACGTGTTTCGAATATTAAATGCTTATCAGTGATGCTTCCAGGCAAAGTGCTTTTCACTTTCTGTATAGACATTACCTCAGACAGTGCATGTTTTAAGATATTGTTTTCATTTTTTCGTACATGAACAGCGATGGCGGGTGCGGCTAGCCAAACAGGGGATGCTTACTCCTCCCGGGGACCTGGTCCCAACTCTAGCTTGCTAGGGGTCCGTAGATGCTCCATTTGGTGCTCTATTGTGAGTGCTGTTGAGATTGTCGTCAGGATCTTCTTGATCTCATAAACCGCCTAAATTCCTCTGGTTTTATTTTTAGAATTGAAATTTGTGCATTTACTTTACAGAGAGTGCGTGGGTCCAAATTTCCTGTAGAGTCAATTCAGGATAAGTTCAATGTTCAAAAAAGCATTAGAGGGATGGTGCTAAGATATTAGCCTACTTTAAATTCGATGCTATTTTTATGAAATGGCAAGTTTCCGACATAGAAAAATATGATGTCAAATTGATAAATGGAAAAATATGTACGATGTCAATTTGACAAAGAACCAAAACAAAGTTTCTTTCGGGCGATAGAGCTGGAACTTCAATTGTCGCCATAGCACTTTCTATATAGACATAACGTCAGACAATGCATGAATTTTATATATTTTCATTTCCATGCTTCATAAACATCGACGGCGGGTGCGGCTAGCCAACAGGGGATGCTTACTCCTCCCGGGCACCTGGTCCCACCTCTAGCTTGCTAGGGGTCCGTCGATGTTTGATTTTGTGCTCTATTGTGAGTGCTGTTGAGATTATCGTCAGGATCTTCTTTAACTCATTTGTGTCACACTTATGCCCTTTGCCGTGTGGAGCTCGTAAAAAAGTTCCCCGCGAGGGGTTTGACAGTAAGTGTTTTGAATATACTTCCCTGACATTGTCGCCATAGCACTTTCTATATAGACATAACGTCAGACAATGCATGAATTTTATATATTTTCATTTCCATGCTTCATAAACATCGACGGCGGGTGCGGCTAGCCAACAGGGGATGCTTACTCCTCCCGGGCACCTGGTCCCACCTCTAGCTTGCTAGGGGTCCGTCGATGTTTGATTTTGTGCTCTATTGTGAGTGCTGTTGAGATTATCGTCAGGATCTTCTTTAACTCATTTGTGTCACACTTATGCCCTTTGCCGTGTGGAGCTCGTAAAAAAGTTCCCCGCGAGGGGTTTGACAGTAAGTGTTTTGAATATACTTCCCTGACATTGTCGCCATAGCACTTTCTATATAGACATAACGTCAGACAATGCATGAATTTTATATATTTTCATTTCCATGCTTCATAAACATCGACGGCGGGTGCGGCTAGCCAACAGGGGATGCTTACTCCTCCCGGGCACCTGGTCCCACCTCTAGCTTGCTAGGGGTCCGTCGATGTTTGATTTTGTGCTCTATTGTGAGTGCTGTTGAGATTATCGTCAGGATCTTCTTTAACTCATTCAAGTCAACACACTAAAAATGTATGACATTAGATGACAACAATTAAACTTGATGAATGGGTGCGAACGCGAGACCGATGCTCGTTTCAGTCAATTAAGAATCCTGATATGGTCCTCCACTTTTATGAAAAGCTATAGGAAATGACGGGGACCATCTCAGTAGTGTTCATTCGGATTACCTCTTATTTTAATATTTGGCATGATGAAGCAAAGATATTCCGCATGACCATGGGCAGAAGTGCAAAACTATCCATGATTAATTATTAAACCAAAGAACGAAAATGGACAAAATTCTCTTTTTATTGGATAAAAGGGAAAGATTTGGGATACACAGCTAATTACATTACATGTTACATGGGAAAGAAGCATAGCGAAAAACCTTGCTTTTGTACTCTCAAGATATACAAATCAGTGAAGGAATGTCAAAACAAAACCCCAAAGTAGAATCAAAATCATCATTTTGCAAACAAAATGATGGAAAAAGCCAAACAAAACAAAAATCTTTCAAAGGAGCAAAATTGAACCCAAATGAGGATGATATCAAGTGACCGGGGAAAGTAAGCGTCTCCTGTTTACTCACCGTCAGCTTAACGGTCTGGAAAAGGTAGGACATGATGGAAGTGTGAAATACCGAGTTTTGGGATGACTCTAACTTAAGGTATTTAATGGGTAATGAAAGAAATTGTGTCATCCTGATTGTCCAACATTTATATAAAAAGGTGAATATGTGGTATATTTTTTGTTGGACAATCAGGATTTTAGGTAGTACCAATTACATTGTTTGTATAATTAAGTAATTGATCTCATTGATCTGGCGGCTAATTGGCTCAGGTAAATGTTGGACAGATATGCCATAACCTCATGAATTTATATAGAAAATATCCAGAAATCTACTCCTTTTTTATGAAAACGGACATCTCCCCCATTTCTACTCAAAAGGGTACAAAGATGGTTACTATGTTTACATTCTGGTCAACACAATAGCACATAGAGTAAAGCTGCCCCTAATACATTTTGAAGCAATTTTAGCTCTACTGGTCATAGACCAGTCGAGCTTATACGATACCTGTCGTCAGTCCGTCCGTCCGTAATCAATTCTTGTGCCTAAAACTCCTCTGAAACTATAAGAGATAGAAATGTAACTCTTTTTGCGTTACACTTGGTCTGTGGTCTAGTTGTGCACCTGACATTTTGTTAAAGCCCCCGACCCCCCAGGGTCCTAGAAAATGGGCGTGGTCATTTTCTCCTATATAACTCTATGTAATCTTGTACTCGCAACTCCTCTGAAACTATTAGAGATAGAATTGTAACTCTTTTTGCGTTACACTTGGTTTGTGGTCTAGTTGTGCACATGACATTTTGTTTGAGCCCCTGACCCCCCAGGATCTTAGAAAAAGGGTGTGGTCATTTTCTCCTATATAACTCTATGTAATCTTGTGCTCGCAACTCCTCTGACACTATAAATGATGGAAACTAAATTCTTTTTGCAGTATGATGGATGTAAGGTTTAGTTGTGCACCTTATACATTGTATTTTGTTTGAGCCCCTTAGCCCCAGGGTTTTAGAAAATGTGTGTGGCCATTTTCTCCTATATAACTCTATGTAATCTTATGCTCGCAAAACCTCCGACACTATAAATGATGGAAACTTAATTCTTTTTGCAATATGATGGGTCTATGGTCTAGTTGTGTGCCTGATATTTTGTTTGAGCTCCTGACCTTCAAGGTCTTAGAAAACGGGTGTGGTCATTTTCACCTTTATAACTCTATGTAATCTTATGCTCGCAAATCCTCTGACACTATAAAGGATGGAGTCTTTATACTTCTTGCAATATGATGGGTCTGTGGTCTAGTTGTGCACCTGATATTTTGTTTGAACCCCTGAAACCTAGGGTCTTTGAAAACGGGTGTGGTCATTTTCTTGTATTTACATGTAGTTGTGCTCTCAACTCTTCTTAAGCTATTAATGATGGAAACTTGTTTATGCAATATAATGGATCTGTAGTCCTATTGTGTCATTGATAGTTCATTTGAGCTAGCAGCCCCTGACCCCTAGGATCTTGGAAAATGGGTATATCATTATTTTTTGAAATGCTTTATCTCGGATATTAACAATTATATGAGTGATATTCTAGTTGCAGTCTATTGGATATGTTATTTCGTTGTGCTACTTATAATTTGTTATAGCGTCTGCTTGCTTTGGTCTTTGGTTTAAGATAAAATGGAAATTATTATTTATGGATATGTATCCTATTCACTTGTCAATGAGTGAATAAAAGAAAACAACCAGGAGAGCTACAGTCTCGTCAGAGACTTCTGGTTATTAGTACATCTAAACTGAAGAACTTAATCGATTAAGAAGTCATGAAGAAATTGTTAAGGTCGTACATATAGTACCAATTGTCAAGGTTACCTAGACTGTGATATACCAAATTCTGAGACTTTTCGTAAAATGATAGGTATTAACTCAGAAATCATGTAATATTGGAGTAAAACAAACTCAAACATAGTGATATTGGATATGTTAGATAAAAGCTGCAAAGCTCTTTAAAAAATCTATGAAATCCTGAATTTGTTGTTTGTATGTCATACATGATTATCATTTTTTTTTTTGCGAAGAGCTTGTTTTCTAGGAATTAAAAAAAAAAACTTTACTAAAGATTGTAGTGTATTTTTCTCCTTATTGTCCTCATCTTTTCAAGTAATTATCTACTATTACATGTAGCCAATGATCTACTAAAAATCATAATTGAAACATAAATTAATTTTGAGTGAAACTTAAACATTTATTCTACTTTAATTTTTTTATATCAAATTTAAATTAACTTTGTACGATTTGGCGAAAATAGATTTTCAAGTATGAAAAAAGCCCTAATTGGTATGTTTATTTAGACAAGCAGGTGTGTTTATTTAACAATACAGATGACCTTAAATTTTTTGTTGGACAATCAGGATATGGGATTTTCAAAATGTTGGACAATAAGGATTGAACCAAAGAAATTACGACAAAACATTGACATTAGGCCACACCAATTATATTTGCAGTTCGTCGGAAATCCCGGTCGTAAAAATTCGATTCCGGAATTTTTTTTTTTTTATTTTGCGCGCGGTCCATATTTCAGATTCAGAAAAAAATGGAATCCATATCACTGAAGCGTTTGACACAACGTGTAAATGACAGAAAAGAGTGTCAAGTACTCGTGTATGTTGAGTTATCTCGTCCAAGTTGAAAACAACGTTTGTTGTATATGTTCGTTCGACAAAAACAAGACAATCTGTCCCCCTACAGTGAAACCCTAGCGGATTTAGACAATGTAACCTTTCAGGAATTGTTCAGTTCTTTTAATGTTGACCAAGCATTGAAACGATGATCGTAGAACTACTCAAACAAGGCCGGTTGGGTCGAAGCAGTTCGAGAAAACTGGTAGTAGATGCAAATCTCGTAGTAAACTGGTAAAGACTACTCAAAGTGGCATTGGAGTTGAATTTAAAGTATATAGAGTTCATAATTGAAACTTCAGATGGAGAGAGTGAATGCCGTGTTGATGTCCCCCCCCAAAACAGATCATTCTCCCCCGCATCAAAGAAAGTGGCACCCAAACATTATAGGTTGGGTCAAAACTGTAGATGGTGGGTGGGACCATGGAATCTATTTTTTAAACAATATGTTATGTGTTGTCTGTATGTATGCCTGATCATCAGTATTGTAGTATTCTTTTACATGGGTGACTATTACATGCACTTTGTACAAACGTAAGTTCAATGGAAAGAAGATAAAGTTAAACAGAAAATGTATCATTACCTTTCATATAACTATTCATATATAATAGAGTAAAAGAGTAATGTACATCAAGTACAAACTACTGACACAAGATTTCCTAGACTGTTTAAATTGTTTTAATGTAACATAGTACCAGTAGAAATTGTACAATTTATTTTACATGCTTTTTATGTGGCATCCTCAAATTAAATTTTCTTTTTTTGTCAAAGTCAATACCTTTTAGTCAAACAGATGATATATGCACTATTATGTGTCATGTTTGATATGTAACTTCTTTCAGAATATTCATTTTCATCACATTTCAGCATAATAACTTCTTGTTATCTGCGATTTCTTGAATGTTTTATTCATTCATTCAGTTGTTGTTTGAGATACGAGAATGAATCTTACATTAGTTATACATGATAGTTTGATATCATTGTTTATGAAATGTACATGAAAATCAATGGAAAAGAATAATTTTCCCTCGTTCGGTCCTTTGTCAATGGGTTCCGGTCCTCGATTGTTAAAATTCAAAAACTTTTATTTTAAAAGAAATTCGTTCACTCGTTCCTATTTTTTCATAAAAAATCCCGTAGAACTGCAAATCAAATTAGTGTGGCCTTAGATGTATTCATCATTTAATATTTTCTGTGTCATATGATATTTTTGAAATTTGTATACTATCCCATATAGTAATATAGAAAGCACTCACACGAATATGAACGGATCCCTAAAAAGGAATGCAATGTTGTTTTCCGGAAAAAATAATATAGAAAGCACAAGTACATATTCGTGTATCCAGACGGCCTAAGGGATGTACTGTCCCTGCCGCTGGGTTTAAACACGTTTAGTGTCGTTGTCGCTTGTACCTTTTTTATCCCATATAGTAATATATATAGAAATATTTTGAATAGGGTCATGCTTCTTAAATGATGCTAATGAATTTGTAGACGGTTTACAAAAGAAATTATCTCCCTTTGATGAAAAATACCGGAAAAAAAATTAATTGCAGAAAAAATAATTGGTATCATTGGTGAACTTTTGATTTTTCATCGAAATTTGATAATGTATATTTTTTAGAATTCTTTTTACCAATCGATATCTGATACCGGATGATTATAATGTAAAATCTAAGAGAAAGTAATATTTTTCCATTGAATTCAATATAAACTCTAAGGGTGCATAACTCTTTATATTACTAATCATTTTTTAAAAGTATCTAAATTGGTCAATTTTTTTCAATTTATGTTTACCGTATAAGTATGCAGTGATGACAAATATGGATAATTATGATATGATTTTAGGTCTCGGGATTCCATATATGGCTGGTCCAATTACCCCTCATTACCCATTGAATACCTTAAACAACACTACATGTGCTCCAAAGAGATGTTATAGTATTATGATGTATATAATAAACATCAAAGAAGTACCTTACCGTTATTCAGTCTCAAAGTCGAGAAGGCAAGACAAAATCGTGAGAATTCCCATCGAAACGGTTGCAAACCCCGGAATGAACAATATTCCGAAGTGAGACCAGGTGCCCGGGGAGAGTCAGCGTCTCCTGTTGCATGCAACACCCGTCGCAACAGCTCCATGGAAACCTGTCAAATTCGGTGATTGTCTCGATGTACGTTTTGATGTACAGATAAGGTAAGTATGTCTTTTTTGGTGATGACGACAGCCATTCAATCACAATGTAGAATGTCACTGATCATTCTGGAAAGGGGGATCTGATATGCTTTTATAATATCCCCGTAGCGACCGAAGAACTTCCGCAAGGACGATCTCAGCCGTTGTATGTTATTCAATGATATAAATCAACGTTTCAAAGTAGTAGGATAGCAAAGTTTGCACACAAAACGTAACATAATGCAAGAAAAAAAACCCCAAGAAAAATCTTCACCTACCTGAAGTTGGACTTCATCAAATCAAAAGACAGAAAATGATATACTGTGTTTGAAACAAATTTGAATTGTTGAAAGAAAGTGTTCTGGGTTTCATCTTTTCACAGCAGTGTTGGATTTAAATGATTTTTCAAGAAGATAACTCAGAGTTATCTTTCTTTGAGTATATTAGAATTCATCCTAGTAATTTTCACATGTATATAATGGAAAAATTCATGGGAAGAATTAGTTAGCATAGCTTTTGGGGGTAAGTGGTCCTATGGTTAGACAATAAAGGAGGGGATCTCCAACAAAACTCGGTTGCAGCACCAACAGCAACACACCAAGACACTTACCTGATAATCCTCGTTAGTATTTTTGTATGCGTCATAACTGTAATTCGTGTTGAAAACAATTTTTCAAACAGATAAAAAAAAATCATAGAAATTTTGACGAGGCCAAAGATCAAAAGACGAAGGATATGTCCAGTTCTAAGATAAAGGCCTCAATATTTACACTTTCGTGACTAGATTATCTAGTTATTTGGGAGCGGAGGGAGGTTTCAGAGAGTAACAGTTTCTATTAAATTTATATTTTCCTCGCATATAATTTTAATCAAAGCTTTCATGTAGATAACATTATCGAAATCAAATTCGTTACAAGTCAAAACCAAGGTATTTAAACCCCATCCTAAAACCATTTCAGTAGAATATTTTTAGAAATGCATCCCATCAAAGGACACGACTTAAAGCTGAAAGCCTACATTAAAAACTTTGACGAAATAGTAAATTTTTTTGGGGACGGAGATTGTTAGATATAGACTCTAACAATCTCCGTCCCATGACATAGAAATAAGCTATAGCGACCCTTCACACCTGCTGACGTATGCATACTAATGAAGATACGACCTAAAATCCAGGGACATCGCTACAGCGCCGGTATATAAGACGAGCTTCAAACTCGTCCACCGTGACATTCAGTGATTAGAAGTCTGGGTGTAAATACATGTAACATCTGAAATGAGAAATGAAGTCATCTGATGAGTAATCAGAAATAGGCAATAAATCCACTTTGAATAAAAACTTTAAAATAAAGCTTGCAGTGCATATCTAGGGCGGATGCAAGAACGGAAAGATGGGGGGGGGGGGGGGTTACATTTGCATTTGAATTAAGTCAATACTATTTATAGTAGTTTCAATAAGGTTTTTGTCTTTGCGGAGGGAGTGGGTTGTACATCCAGTTTCCTTGCTCAATGACTAAATTTTGACCAACTAAAAAAGATTTAGCTTTCCTTTCATTTTTGCAAACAGTGCTGGATCCGCCCATGTGAATTCGTACTTGTCCTTTGATATGTCATATGAATGAAGACAGTATGTATATGTAGTATTATGGTAAATTGAAAATTATATTCAGGACGGACAGACTGAAGAAAAAAATATCGTATCTCACCTGATAAGATAATAAATCCTGATGCACCATCAATCTGACACTTGCTATGCTACTTCCGGTATAAGTTTATCACTGAGAGTGTTCGTTTGGAAGCAATACTACAAATGTATATATATTTCATTTGAACTGTCAAACATGTTTGCTGACTCGCCATCGCAGCCATATATTGGTTTTGAAAATAATAATCAAGGACCACATTGTGAAACTCCAGTTTTTTTGCCAAAATGATAGTTTTCTTCTTTCTATTTATTTTTTTTTTTCAAAAACTATAGCTAGAACATCCCTTCCTCAAATGGCTAGTAACCCCTAGAAAAAAAATCTGGATTCGTCCATTGATAAATGGAGCATTAGAAAGACCCTTACCATCTTTCCCCTATTTTAGATCCGCGCATATTTCAATGAAATTATATACATTTATTTATCATCTGTATTTCTTGAATAAAACATGAAAACAAAATGCAATCATGTAAAATATGTAATATCTGTATGTCAAATAAAATGGAAAATTAAAAATCTTGAGGAAAGAAAATTAAAATTGTATTATTAAATTCGACATCATTAGTTCATCCTTTCTATTTCTGTGAATAGATTACCACGAGTACTAAGAATCAACAAAAGATAATCTTAAATTATCAATTCTTAGCTGCATTTGTTTGTCAGAATTTACTGTATATCCTACATATTTAAATTCACCGAGAATAAGGCGAAAGGGAAAGGCGGGAGGGGTTCTTCAACCTCGAAAATGTAGTGAATGAGACGTTGTTATTTTACCTTATGCAAACGAACACTCTCAAAATGTCAGTTATACCGGAAGTGATGATTTTCGTCTTGTATACAGGAAGGCTGACATCGAATCTAGTAAATTCATTTTCTAGAGGTAAGATATAACAATTAATGGGCACACATTTCAGGTTTTGTTTTTATTTTACTATTTCAGACGAAAAGGCCGAATTAAAAACTAGTATTGGATATCCAAATAGAAACTAATTTAGGGCTATTGAAGTAGTTTTTTTTTGCAAGGGGGGGGGGGCTTAAAAGAGATGGGGTCTTTTCATATATTCTTTGTTTATGTTTCAACGTAGGTAAATATTTGCAGCACATAGAGCTTTGTACATTGGCGTTCGTACTGACTTTATAGACGTGGTATAAGGTGGGGAGGGGAGGGGATTTTTAATTTTATTTAATAAATAAATTCATTTCTTCGTAGTTCAAAGTTTTCGATATAAATGCCTGCTTTTGAAATCGATTATTGATTATTTCATCAAATAACTCCATTTTTCATTTCAGGTGTTACATGTATTTACTCCCAGACTTCTAATCACTGAATGTCACGGTGGACGAGTTTGAAGCTCGTCTTATATACCGGCGCTGTAGCGATGTCCCTGGATTTTAGGTCGTACCTTCATTAGTATGCATACGTCAGCAGGTGTGAAGGGTCGCTATAGCTTATTTCTATGCCATGGGACGGAGATTGTTAGAGTCTATATCTAACAATCTCTGTCCCAAAAAAAATTTACTATTTCGTCAAAGTTTTTAATGTAGGCTTTCAGCTTTAAATTTCAACAAACTGTTACCAAAGTTAAGTTGCTATGCATCTTTGAATGAAAGTCAAACACAAAAACCGAAATGAGATTAAAAAATCACAATCGAAAGGCTAACAAATTCTTAAGAAATATAAAACAGAACTATGACAAATATGGATAATGACCATATCCCTGTTTACAGTACAAAATCGATAATTCAGAAAATCAGAAACCGAAGCATACGAAATCAGGATAAAACAGGAACAAAAGCAAACAAACAAAAACCTCCACCATATGAAAAGAAGCGAACTCCCGATATGAGAGTGAGACCAGGTGCCCAGGAAGAGTAAGCATCTCCTGCTTGCATGCAACACCCGCCGCTTCAATTCGGTAGAACTGTCACATTCGGTAACTTCCATTTCGGAAGACATAGAGTACAATCTTGGATTGGATGGTTCAAATGGTCTACGACAGAATATCACCCATCATTCTGGAGAGTGGGACATCATAGTGTATGACGAGTTCCTCATATCGACCGTAGAACTTCCTCAGTGACGATGTTAGTCGGTCACAAGCATATCCCTGACTGAGAAGCTTATCTGAAAGACGCCTAGCTCTCAGAACAAAATCCGTATATTTCGTACTTGCTCTGGCATAGCGTATCAACTGAGATATGAACACGCCATAAGCAGGCGATGAAGGAATGTTGCTACTCAGAAAAGGAAAGTTTGTAATGCTGAAATTGAAGTCGTCACGTTTGTCATAGAGTGAGGTGTTCATGTGACCATCAGTGTCGTAGGACAACATTATGTCCAAATAGGATGCTGAATTATTTGTCTCTGTAGTTTCTTTGACTTCAAGCTCTAAAGGATAGATACTGCTCAGGAAATCCGCGAATTTTGGATTATTGATGGACAACACATCGTTTATGTATCTGTAAGTGAAGTTGAAGTCAGAAGCTAAGTATCTTTTCCCTTCAGAGACCAGAGATTGAATGAATTCAGCTTCGTACGAGTAAAGAAAAATGTCGGCAAGGAGTGGGGCACAATTGGTTTCCATTGGAATTCCGACAATTTGCTGGAAGACCTTTCCTCCAAACACCACAAAAATGTTGTCGATCAAAAAGTTTAACATCTAATTTAAGTTTTCTAAGTTTAATATCTGTTTCAGTGTACTTATTTTCAGAATCGGACTTTTCTTTTACAAAGTAGGTTTTGTCATAGTTCACAACAATAAATTTGTATTTGCGATTACCGTTCTTACTTGTAAACGCATTACTTATAATTTTTGCGAGTCTTTCTTTCAATTTAGAATGTGGAATTGTAGTGTAAAGTGTCGAAAAATCAAAGGCTTTGATCGAATGAACTTTACTAAAATGAGTGGATTTCAGATGTTCTAAAAGTTCCTTCGAATTCTTTAAAATCCACATCTGGTTGATACCACTGCGAGAATATACTGTCGAACAATATTTTTGAAGCCCATATTTGATTTCAGATAAAACTTTGGTGAGTAAGATCGATACAGATTTGGTATATCTCACGCGAAACGAATAATCGGACAAACAGACGGACACAATGACGCAGTTTCATAAAAACACTACATAATGAACAATCTCAAGAGTCCAGTGCAGATGCGGAATACACTGATGATTAATTATCATATTGAAAAAGTTATTCTATTGTAAAAATTTAATACACCATATATAACCTAGAACATTGTATGTTTTGTAGATATTCTTTTCATTTTCGTAAGTGAACATTGACGGCGGGTGCAGCTAGCCAAACAGTGGGTGCTTACTCCTCCCAGGTACCTCGTCCCACCTCTAGCTTGCTGGGGATACGTCTGTCTATGAGTTAAAGAAGATAACATCAACAGCACTCACAATAGACTACAAAACTGAGTATCGACGGACCCCTAGCAAGCTAGAGCTGGGATCAGGCGCCCGGGAGGAGTAAGCATCCCCTGTTTGGCTAGCCGCAGTCAATGTTCATGCATGAAAATGAAAACAATATATAAATTACATGCAATGCACTGTCTGAGGTTATGTCTATACAGAAAGTGCTATGGCGACCATGTCAGGGAAAATATTCAAAACACTTACTGACAAACCCCTCGCTCAATTTGGTGCTTTTTATTTTGAAATATCTGTTCTAGCTTAATAATACAGTGCATCATATTCGCATTTTAACAAACCAGTGATGCTAGGACAAAAGAGAGAAACTACGTTTCAAGTTCTTATCCGTCACAGAAAATTTTCCAAAATTGAAAATTACGCGAATGCATAGACGAGTCGACAAAGCATTGGATACTAGCATTGCACATTTAGAAACGTTTTATATGTATATCATTCATATCGTTAATACTAAAATATTAACATACCAACTGCTACAACGACAGTCTTATTGCTGAATGCCATCTGAAAAATTGTAAACATGACATGAAATGAAAGAGTATTCTCTCGTAGCATCTTTGACACTGTTCCTCAATGATTGGAGTGAATGAGGATTTCTTCTCCTTATGAGGTATTTATAATATTCAAATAACACAGCTTAAAATCAACACAGATGTTATTCCAAAAATTCAATATATTTTTTTTTTGTTTATCAATTTTCAAAATCTTCATAACGAAGATAAAAACAGAAATTCATTTTGAAAATGAGATTAAAATCGAGCTATCCAAATTATTGAGAACAACAAAACATTTTACAAGAAAGCTCATTACTGCAAGGTTTTATCTATGTATAGCACTCTGAAAATTTTTGTGAAATCAAATAAAGTGAAACAATCATCGACAACACAACGACGAAGAGATATTCCATATCAACATACGAAAAGTACCGAACTAATGTTAAACGTCTTCAAATTCAATAGCATCATTTAAGAACAGATTAATCTGCAGCGTGGAACAGACATGCACGTTTCGGGTATTTAACCCTCGTCAGTGATCCTCAATCTGAGGAATGTTATATGACCAAAGGGTGTGAATAAAAACAAAACCATAGAAATATAGAAGTAAATAAGATACTAGCCGTATTTAGTTCTGAATTTGATGTCTTATTTCTTCTGCATCACGATTCTTATGCAGAAAAAAATCATGAAAATATTATAATTTGAAGATTTCTGTGTTTTACATTTCGATGAAATACTCCTAATATTCTTAAATTACAGCAGGATGGAGGTATGGAGATGGAAAACAAGAGCCCCAGGGGGCACAACGCTCACCTGATACCCATGCACGCTCTAATTGACATACTGACATTGAATACTGATAGTGCCAGTACCAGGATTTTAGCCCACAACCTTTCTAACAAGATTTTTGCCAGATGCAGACAAGTTTTTTTTTCAGACAACCTTTAAAAGTACAAACAAGAGAAAATAGTCACATTTCAAAACAACAACTTTTTTACTGATTTGAAATGATGGATTATGCGATCCAAAGTCATATGCCCAGCTAGTATAGTTCTATTATGCAACATCAAAAATAAAATCATTTTGTAAAATTCCACATTAATGTGCAACAGAAACAGAATAAAACAATGAAATGATTTCATAAATTAAGTTTATTTAAAATTGAACACCAAACCTTTCATTATTAAAAGCTAGTATGCCAGAAAATAATAAAGCCTGTGTTTGTGAAACACGAATGCCCGCGGTGGCATCTTTGTTAGTATAAACACCATTTTCTGTTAAGTATGTGAGAGGTCAGGGTCAGAGTAATGTTGGTATCAATGGAAAGATCTTGTCACAAAGAATACACATGTACAATATAAAAGCCCTATCACAAACCATTCAAAAGTTATGCCCAATGTTAAAGTTTTTGAAAAGTAGGTCAAAGGTCAAGGTCAAGGTCACGAGGTCAAAAATTTTGGTATCAATTGAAAGGTATTGTCACAAGGAATACACATGTGAAATATGAAAGCTCTATCACCTTCCATTCAAAAGTTATATCCAATGTAAAGTTTTTCGGACAAACAGACAGACGGACAGGCCAAAAACTATTTGCCCCCGTATCTTTGATTCCGGAAGCATAAAAAACAAAGACTTTTCGGTTTTGCCTTTATTCATTTTAAATTATACAGAAATCTATGAATGAGAGCTTTTGAATAATATTGATTTCATCTTAATACATGTAAGGTACAGTCAAAATCGTGTTAATCCAATTAACACAGACAAGTTGTTAGCGGACAATAATAATTCAAGTGAGTTGTGCAGAAATTGAGCCAATTTATTTTCCAAACAGCAGTGTACGGTGTATCAAACCTCATGACCCAGTGAAGCCAATTGGACAAATTATTTTCGGTAAATATGCTGAATTGCGGCGCTTGGAAATGTATTTTTAGCATATTGAATCAATAGTCGTTATAAATTTAATTTCGAACTTGATCTTGTCTTTTATGCAATCTACAGATAGGTTTGAAAATATGCAAAATTCGGAACATTTTCGATGAGGACGCAGAGTTCCTGTAAAAAAAGTGAAATTTGCAAAAAAAGGACATGCATGACCCCCCCCCTTTTTAGCTCACCTCGACGAAGTTGAGATGAGCTTATGCTATAACCCCGGTGTCCGCGTCCGCGTCCGCGTCCCCGTCCGGTTAAAGTTTTTGGGTAACTCAGTATCTGACAAAGTATTGATGCTACAGTAACCAAACTTGCACAAGTGATTCATCTTTGGATGCTGAGGTGAAACCATGTATCGGATGCTGCATCTGACCTACATTTTCCGTTTGAATGACTTTGTCAATATCTGGTTTAAGTTTTTAGGGTAGCTCAGTATCTGACAAAGTACTGATGCTACAGTAACCAAACTTGCACCAGTGATTCATCTTGGGATGCTGAGGTGAACCCATGCATCAGATGCAGCATCTGACCTACATTTTCCGATTGAATGATTTTACCTTTAAAGGCCAATATTGAGCAAAGTATAAGTACTACATAAACCAAACTTGCATATTAGATGTATCTTTCATCAAACTTTCAGAAAATGACCTTGACCTACTTTTTCCGCTTTAGTGATTTTGCCTTTAAAGGCTAATATTGTGCAAAGTATAAGTGCTACATGTACCAAACTTGCAAATTGGATGTATCTTTGATCAATCTTTCATAAAATGACCTTGACCTACTTTTTCCGCTTGAGTGATTTTGCTCTATAAAGCCAATATTGAGCAAAGTATAACTGCTACATGTACCAAACTTGCATATTGGATGTATCTTTGATCAAACTTTCATAAAATGACCTTGACCTACTTTTTCTGCTTGACTGATTTTACCTTTAAAGTCCAATATTGAGCAAAGTATAAGTGCTACATGTACCAAACTTGCATATTGGATGTATCTTTGATCAAACTTTCATAAAATGACCTTGATCTACTTTTTCCGCTTGAGTGATTTTGCCTTTAAAGTCCAATATTGAGCAAAGTATAAGTGCTACATGTACCAAACTTGCATATTGGATGTATCTTTGATCAAACTTTCATAAAATGACCTTGACCTACTTTTTCCTCTTGAGTGATTTTGCCTTTAAAAGCCAATATTGAGCAAAGTATAACTGCTACATGTACCAAACTTGCATATTGGGTGTATCTTTGATCAAACTTTCATAAAATGACCTTGACCTACTTTTTCTGCTTGAGTGATTTTGCCTTTAAAGGCTAATATTGAGCAAAGTATAAGTACTACATGTACCAAACTTGCATATTGGATGTATCTTTGATCAAACTTTCATAAAATGACCTTGACCTACTTTTTTCCACTTGAGCGATTTTTCTTTTAAAGCCAATATACATGTACCTAGAGATATGTTTTAATTGAATTTTGCTGCAGCGAGGTGAGCTTCGTAATCTTTGATTACACTATGTTTCTTTACATTTTTATATGTGCCAAAGATTCGCAATCAAAAAAGACCAATTTTACAGACTTCTGGGCATTTCAAGTCAGTCAAAATTTTTAGTGTGCACCTTTTTATTTCCTGTAGTTACCCCTACTAAAGGGGCAAGGAGGTATTGAACCAATCAAATCTGTAACACAAGATATATGGCGACTATGTTTACCATAGATACAGAAATAAGACAGAGAAAATAATCATTAAATAGGGAAATTGTTCTGAAATATGCATGTATGAAAAAAAAGCAATCCAAGGAATGCTTGTGTCGCCTGCGTAGCGGATTTTTTTTTTTTATTGAAATTAGGTCAAATATCAAGGGCAAGGTCACTAGGTTAAAAATTATGGAATGTTTAGAAAGGTCTTTTCATAAGGAATACAAATGTGAAATATCAAAGCCCTATCACTTACCACTCAAAAGATATAGCAAATCATAGATTTGTTGAAAAGAAGGTCAAATATACAGGGCAAGTGCACGAGGTAAAACATAGGTAATCACAGATTACGAAGCTCACCTCGTGACAGCAAAATTCAATTCAAACATATTTCTTAGTACATGTATATTGGCGTTTAAAGGCAAAACCACTCAAGCAGAAAAAGTAGGTCAAGGTCATTTTATGAAAGTTTGATCAAAGATACATCCAATATGCAAGTTTGGTACATGTAGCAGTTATACTTTGCTCAATATTGGCTTTTAAAGGCAAAATCACTCAAGCGGAAAAAGTAGGTCAAGGTCATTTTATGAAAGCTTGATCAAAGATACATTTAATATGCAAGTTTGGAACATCTAGCACTTATACTTTGCTCAATATTGGCTTTTAAAGGCAAAATCGCTCAAGCGGAAAAAGTAGATCAAGGTCATTTATGAAAGTTTGATCAAAGATACATCCAATATGCAAGTTTGGTACATGTAGCACTTATATTCTGCTCAATATTGGCTTTTAAAAGCGAAATCACTCAAGTGGAAAAAGTAAGTCAGATGCTGCATCCGATGCATGGGTCCATCTCGGCATCCAAAGATGAATCACTTGTGCAAGTTTGGTTACTGTAGCATTAGTACTTTGTCAGATACTGAGCTACCCCAAACTTCTTATCCAAATCACTCAAGCGGAAAATGTAGGTCAGATGCTGCATCCGATGCATGGGTTCACCTCAGCATCCAAAGATGAATCACTTGTGCAAGTTTGGTTACTGTAGCATCAGTACTTTGTCAGATACTGAGCTACCCCAAACTTCTTGACCAAGTCACTCAAGCGGAAAATGTAGGTCAGATGCTGCATCCGATGCATGGGTTATAGCATAAGCTCACTCAACTTCGTCGAGGTGAGCTAAAAATGATGGTATGTGAAGAAAGGTCTTGTCACATGGAATGCACATGTGAAATATCAAAGCCTATCACTCAGCAATCAAAAGAAATAGCCAATCTAAGATTTTTTGAAAAGTAGGTCAAATATCTAGGTCTTGGTCTTGAGGTCAAAAGTTATGATATGTGTAGAAAGGCCTTGTCACAAGAAGGAATACACATATGAAATATCAAAGCTCTATCACTTACCAATCAAAAGATATAGCAAATCTTAATTTTTTTGAAAAGTAGGTCAAATATCTAGGTCAAGGTCATGAGGTCAAAATTATGGTATGTGTAGAAAGGTATTGTCAAAAGGAATACACAAGAGAAATATCAAAGCCCTATCACTTGCCAATCAATAGATATAGCCAATCTTGGTTTTTTTTAAAAAGTAGGTCAAATATCTAGGTCAAGGTCACAAGGTTATAAAATATAGTATGTGAAAAAGGGCTTGTCACAAGAAATACACATGTGAAATATCAAAGCCCTATCACTTACCAATCAAAAGATAAAGCCAATCTTAGATTTTTTGAAAAGTAGGTCAAATATCTAGGTCAAGGTCACGAGGTCAAAAAATATGGTTTGCGTAGAAAGGTCTTGTCACAAAGATTACACATGTGAAATATCAAAGCCCTATCACTAATCAATCAAGAGATATAGCCAATATTAGATTTTTAGAAAAGTAGGTCAAATATCTAGGTCAAGGTCACAAGGTCAAAAATTATGATATGTGTATAAAGGTCTTGTCACAAGGAATACACATGTGAAATATCAAAGCCCTATCACTTACCAATCAAAAGTTATGGGGTGTGACACCCAAGTGTGACAGACAGACGGACAGACGGATGGACGGACAGACGAACAAAGGACAAAGTGATCCCTAAGTGTCGCTGTGCTTTGCAGGCGACACAAAAAGTCAACATCTTAAAAATAAATTCAGAGTATATTTGATAGCGTATGTGGCCAAGTTAATTCGAAGTATGAAAATAAGTACACAAAGCCAAACTAGCTATAGCTTGTCTTATTTAAAAAATCATTAAAAATCTAAAAGTTGATATTTTGACAAAATTCTCTTACAGTTTCATTACTAGCGATAAATATAAAAATAAAAAGAGAAAAAAAAAACTGAAAAAGGGAAAAAAAATTTTTTGGGGTCCCGCCGGGTCCCCATGGGTCCATTTGGCATGGAAAACATACATTATACCTATGTACAATCTTAAAACATAGGTAATCACAGATTACGAAGCTCACCTCGTGACAGCAAAATTCAATTCAAACATATTTCTTAGTACATGTATATTGGCTTTTAAAGGCAAAACCACTCAAGCAGAAAAAGTAGGTCAAGGTCATTTTATGAAAGTTTGATCAAAGATACATCCAATATGCAAGTTTGGTACATGTAGCAGTTATACTTTGCTCAATATTGGCTTTATAGAGCAAAATCACTCAAGCGGAAAAAGTAGGTCAAGGTCATTTTATGAAAGATTGATCAAAGATACATCCAATATGCAAGTTTGGTACATGTATCACTTATACTTTGCTCAATATTGTCTTTTAAAGGCAAAATCACTCAAGCGGAAAAAGTAGGTCGAGGTCATTTTATGAAAGTTTGATCAAAGATACATCCAATATGCAAGTTTGGAACATCTAGCACTTATACTTTGCTCAATATTGGGCTTTATAGAGCAAAATCACTCAAGCGGAAAAAGTAGGTCAATGTCATTTTATGAAATATTGATCAAAGATATATCCAATATGCAAGTTTGGTACATGTATCACTTATACTTTGCTCAATATTGGCTTTTAAAGGCAAAATCACTCAAGCGGAAAAAAGTAGGTCGAGGTCATTTTATGAAAGTTTGATCAAAGATACATCTAATATGCAAGTTTGGAACATCTAGCACTTATACTTTGCTCGATATTGGCTTTTAAAGGCAAAATCACTCAAGCGGAAAAAGTAGGTCAAGGTCATTTTATGAAAGTTTGATCAAAGATACATCCAATATGCAAGCATTAGTACTTTGTCAGATACTGAGCTACCCCAAACTTCTTATCCAAATCACTCAAGCGGAAAATGTAGGTCAGATGCTGCATCCGATGCATGGGTTCACCTCAGCATCCAAAGATGAATCACTTGTGCAAGTTTGGTTACTGTAGCATCAGTACTTTGTCAGATACTGAGCTACCCCAAACTTCTTAACCAAGTCACTCAAGCGGAAAATGTAGGTCAGATGCTGCATACGATGCATGGGTTCACCTCAGCATCCAAAGATGAATCACTTGTGCCAGTTTGGTAACTGTTGCATTAGCACTTTGTCAGATACTGAGCTACCCCAAACTTCTTAACCAAGTCACTCAAGTGGAAAATGTAGGTCAGATGCTGCATCCGATGCATGGGTTCACCTCAGTATCCAAAGATGAATCACTTGTGCAAGTTTGGTTACTGTAGCATCAGTACTTTGTTAGATACTGAGCTACCCCAAACTTCTTAACCAAGTCACTCAAGCGGAAAATGTAGGTCAGATGCTGCATACGATGCATGGGTTCACCTCAGCATCCAAAGATGAATCACTTGTGCAAGTTTGGTTACTGTAGCATTAGTACTTTGTCAGATACTGAGCTACCCCAAACTTCTTAACCGGACGCGGACACGGACGCGGACGCGGACACGGACGCGGACGCGTGGGGTTATAGCGTAAGCTCACTCAACTTCGTCGAGGTGAGCTAAAAATATTCCTTAAAAATCCAAAAGTGGATATCTTGACAAAATTCTTTCACTTGTAGGGTACCATGCATGAGTACCTCATACCTACAAATTGTCATGACAATCTGAAGAGTGGTTATAGAAAAGAAGCAGAAAATGTATGAAAATCAACCCCCCCCCCTTCCTTTTTACATAAGAAAAAAATTCATAAAAAATCAAAAAAATAAATTTTAAGCATAAAATACATATCAAAGCATTAAGTAAGTTAAATATGATAAATATGTAGTAAATGAGTGTGTAAAATCATACACTTATTGAGTTATTTAAAGAAATAGTGCAAAAATGTGCATTTCTGACAAAGTCCGAAAAGACGTCAAAAACGCGTCAAAAATTTGACTTCGAAGTGGAACAAAAAATAACAACACTTCTTAAGACATCTCTCTAGATCATCCTGATGCTTTCGGTTTGTCGATACATGCTTTGGTTCTGAAGAAGAAGTTTGTCAAAGGAGGGTACCCCCCGTGACCTACTTTTGGCTGAGGTGGCGCCACCTGTTGACAGATCCGGACGAAAAACAACAACACTTGTAGGGGACCATGAGTACTTCATACCTACCAAGTTTCATCAAAATCCCTTCAGCCGTTCTGGAGAAGAAGTTTAAAATGTGAAAAGTTTACGACGACGGACGACGACGGACGACGACGACGACGACGGACGACGGACGCAACACTATGACAATAGCTCACTTGAGCCTATGGCTCAGGTGAGCTAAAAACTGATAATATACAAAAAAATTATATAAAAAGGGTTGAATGTATAGAATGTTTTACCCAAAATTGATCAATATTATCAATGAAAGAAAGGAAGGGATCTCCAACAACACTCGGTTGAAGCAGCCACAGCAAAACACCAAATGCAAAAACAGAGCAAACAAGTACAGATGCGACAAGGCGACAAGGAACACCATCCCAAAGCAGAAACATCAAAGACAAAAGACCACACATAAACTAACGAGACCAATGGGCGGTGCCGACTTAGGACGGCCATCTGCTTCGCCAGTAAGAAATGGTGAGATTATCCTAAGTTCGTACGCACACTCATCCAGCTTTTTCGGTTACCCAGAAGTCTCGAAAAAAAAAAGCCCCATAGTGGTGTAGAATATCCTCACTGTAACACGCAGCAAATCACACGGGCCCAAGCTACACATAGATGAATTTGTAAATGGATATAAAAATAGAGGACGTACGAAATACAGTCCGAGCTCCACCAGCTATAGTGAGCTCCTGCATGTTATCACCATAGGAGTCAGATCGACATTCAGAGACGACACATTGTTGAGGTCCTGTCTTCTCTAACAAGGTTCGGACCGGATGCGTCTATCTGAGTGCAATTCTTAGGAATGGGCTGGTACAAGGCTGTAGATTTGTAAAGTACCAAGCCAAGCTTCAAATCCCCGGTATGAATTCTAAGTTGTGAAATATGCTTAGTAATGTTGCAAAAATTGCTACTTGGGATTACAAATTAATATCGAGTCCACTCCATCCAATGTGTTTGAATATATTCCCGTATAACTGCACGATGCTCTTCAGCCAGCTAGAGCCTTCCTTCCAAAGACAGCGCGACACGTCGCCCAACGCCGAACCTCGAAGTGCTGGTGTTGGCTGTATAAAGACGTTTTTATTGCAAGCCAAGCGACATTGTGTTAAGAATACAAAAGTGTGAGTACTTAAGGTCTAAGACTTTCATGATCATCCGACTTCTCAGGGCGAAACTTTCAAGCATATCGTAGATAAAATGAGTGAGACTTTTTTCCTTGTGATTCAGCTTACAAATTAAGCTTTATCATGAATAAATATGTCTCGATCAAATACAGTCATGATAATAACAACTTGGTCTGTTTTATCGCCCGACCCTCAAGAGTTCCTCTGACATCCATGCTACTTTCGTTACATTGTCCCCTTCTATGAAAAAGTATTCATCCTCGAATGAAACATATCATTATATAAGAAGTCAACAATTTGAATAAATAACATTATGATAATCAACATAGGTATTACAAATGTTAAACGTTTTCAAATTCAATAGCATTATTTAAATACTGATAAATTTGCAGCATGGACCAGACATGCACGTTTCAGGATCTTAACCAATAATTTCGAATATCGCATTATTATAAGTTGAGATCAAATTGTTGCATGAAATAGCTATCACAATGTATACTATCAGGAATAATGCAATTGTAAATAATATATGTACAAATAATCACATGAAGTCCATATACTTAAACAATAACAAATCCCAGAAAAATAAAAACAGTTTGTTCACATTGTTCATTCAGTTCAAAAGAGATGATCAACTGCCTCACGGAGTATTGGAACTAGTCCTTCAAGCTTCATGTGTAAATAGTCTACTCTAGTATATATGTAAATATATGGACATCTCTGTCCAGGAAATAAGTCGCGATGCTGCTGTTCTATGGTTGCAACGGGAATATGTCTTTCGTCATCACATCCAAAAAGGGAAGTCGGTTCTCTGTTCAGAATAGGAATACTTGTTTCGAATTTATGTTTACCTAGGTTGAGAATAATTCCTTTCTGCTGATGCGTCCTTTTTTATGAATCCGTGTTGTAAGTCTTCTGTCTTGTGTCCTCTGATAAATTTGGTTGTTGTAACATTTGTACCTCTTAATCCTTATTGTCTGTGTCCTGAATGTCCAAATTTCCTCTTAACCATGTTCTTGCTCTGAAAGTAAGGGCGAGTAGGTTTGTGATGGTGTCCAAACAATGGGCGAGAATTTTAGGGGGGTGCCTCCTCTAATGTTATCTATGAATCCACCAGAGAGGGCATCATGTTCAGGTTGGCCTTCTTCATCTTCTGATACGTCAATATCTGTAGCTAGTGGACTTTCATTTGTGATCTCCATTTCAACGTCTCTAGTTGCTTCCTCTGTGATGCACCTTGGTAGCATTAGCACATTTTATATAGGCATAACCTAGTCAGTGAATGATTTGTATATTTTGTTTTCATTTTCGTGCATGAACATCGACGGCGGGTGCGGCTAGCCAAAGAGGGGTGCTTACTCCTCCCGGGCACCTGGTCCGACCTCTAGCTTGCTAGGGGTCCGTCGATGCTCATTTTGGTGCTCTATTGCGAGTGCTCTTGAGATTGTCGTCGGGATCTTCTTTACCTCATTTGTTATTGGTATGTCCCTGTTTGTTTATTGCGATTGCTGTTGAGATTATCGTCAGGATCTTCTTTAATTCATATATGCTGGGGTATTATTCTCAGGGGTATTGTCCTTAGGAGTTGTGTTTTTGTGAGCTTTTGAGTTATGCATTATGCGTCTAATTACAGGTGATGTTTATAATACTATTCCCATACAGCGCCTTCTTGTGCTTTTGAGGTACGTCCCCGGCTATTCTGTCCTTTTTTTATCTTCCTCCTTCTTTTCTTTACCTGTATCTCATTTTCTGCTAGTAAATTGCCTTTCGCTTTGGTGTACAAAATGTACCCCTGTTTGGTTGTTCAAATGTATGTAAGGGACAGGTATCATTATCTGTTTCTAATCACCTAATCTCCCCTATTTTTGATGTACTCGCTCTCTGTAATACAAATGTAAAAATCTAACTTCAAATAATTAAAGAGGGCGCTACTGAAATTATTTTTGGTGGCTTCGCTGAAAGCATTACTGATGAGAATTTAATATTCGAAACACATGTCTGGTGCATGTAAATTGGTTTGGAAATATTCTTCAAGAAGGTAGAGAGTTGGAACCCTTCGACATTATCATTATATTCTTTGCTTTCTTCTGCAGTGAATGTCATGGTCGTATACTCTTTAGCATTTATAATGAAGGAGTAGTGCATCCTTTATGAGGCCGCCGTGTCCACCAGTTGGCCGTGCCTCCACATGAATCCTGAATACACAGACACCAATGGCCTGTGGCAAGTAGGAAGTTTAGTAAACTTTCGAGTAATCTCAACATAGAGTCCATTTCGAACGAGGGATCTGTGATGTAGATAAATAACCTTTTAAATGATTATGATGTACAGTTTTAGGGTGTTTAACCTTTTTTATTCGATAAAGCACATCACTGACTTTCTTGTGAATCTTGAATGGTCCTTCCCACTGATTGCAAAGTTTTCCATTTGAAACATTTATGAACAATAAAAACAGGATCTCCGATATTCCCTTTACGTATTGTATTGGTAGATTAGAGTTCCGATATGTCTCTTACAAATAAATGTAATTTATCGGGAAATCGGAATAGTGGGAGGGTTGTGCGCACGTAATCCAGGATAACCACACGGTCTGCTATTTACGTGGCAGATGGCCGTCCTAAGTCGGCACCGGTTGCCCATTGGTCTCGTTGGTTTATGTGTAGTCTTTTATGTTTCATGTTTCTATGTTGTGAGTTGGTGTTCCTTGTCCCTTTTACGTCTCTTTCTGTGGGTATATGTTCTGTGTTTTTTGCATGGGTGTTTTGGGAGTTTCTGTGGGTGCTGCAACCTAGTGTTGTTGGAGATCCCCTCCTTTCTTTTAATCAGTTTAATAAGTGATATTTTCTAACAATATTCTGAGGTGTAAGTATTCCTTCTCACAGATGCAACCCTTCCAAGAGAGAGGTCAACAGACAGATTTATGGGCCTCCCTAGCATCATTTCGCAGGGACTAATACCGGTGGCCACGAGTGTTGATGAGTTATAATCCATCATGAGAAGGTGTATATGTGTATCCCAATCGTTTGATTTTTTTTTTGTGTATCCCAATCGTTTGTTTACAAGAAGGAAAGAACAGTGGGCAAAATAATTATGAACTTGCACGCTAGTTCATTTTTTGCGCCCGCCGGGGCTGAAGATACAGCAAAACCAAATCACATAGAGGATACCAAAATTAGTCAAATAGACATCTCGTTAACCTGTGGCACTCCTGGCACCTGAGATATTCACCTTAATTACAAAAAAAAAATTCTGCGGGAAATTCGAAAATCCTGCGGGAATTATCAAATCCTGCGGGAATTATCAAACTCCTGCGGGAAATTGATAAATTCCTGCAGGAATTTTTTTTCCTGCGGGAAAAAATTCCTGCAGGAAAAATTTTGTACTTAGAAAATTCCTGCAGGATATTTTTTTCCCGCAGGATTTTTCTGTATATTAAAAATTCCTGCAGGATTTTTTTTGTTCTGATTAAAAATCCTCCAGGAAATTTAATTTCTAAAGATTTCCTGCAGGATTTTTTTCAAATCTTTTGTTCTTAAAATATGTATGAAAAATAAGAAAAAAAGTAGCAATTTTACACATTGTATATTAAGTTTCTAAAATCCTTGAATATCTTGGGTACTATGAAGCATTATTTGCTTTCTAATGTTAGTAATATGAAATTTCCAAATCAGACTGATATGTCCGGTTACTAATTAAAAGTAATGAAAAATTGTAGCTATTTCACAGTGGTACCATTATTATGATGTAATATGAAGTTGACATCTGTGAAGAAAAAAAATTAAATACTATATGCCAAAAATCATTCCAAGGAATACACAAAGTGACACATATGAATCACTTTAATATAGGGTGTGACATCCAAGTGTGACAGACGGACAGACATACAAGGGACAAAGTGATCCCCAAGTGTCGCTATGCTTCACAGGCGACACAGAAATGTACCCTAAATATTCATTTAGTTCTATCAAAAATTAAGGGGGAAAAACAGATTACAAGGTTTAAAATATTGGGATTTTTTTGTAGGAAGAGCTATGATATGATAAAAGGCTGATTCTGGTATAAAGATTGTGACTGAATTCATTAAGACAATATTCTTAGAGAAAGCTCCATTCTTGTCAGTTTGAAAATAAGTGTTGCAAGTTAAACATTTTAAAGTTTAACGATGTGTATTACGGTGAATGAAGGTAGATACAAAAAATCCAATGTCCAAGCGCTTTTAAAAACATATACATGTAATACAGTATTGAACATGGATTTCGAGTCAAAATAAAAAACAATTAAGTGAAAATGAGTATCAACTTGACTCCCCTTCTTAATCTGCCACTGGTTGGAAAAAAAATTAGACTAAAGCTTATCTCTGAAGAGGATACTAGTGATGTGAACTCTAAAAACAGGTACATACTAACATACTGATTGTGAAATCTGGTGTAATACTGTGATATTGTCTAAGTGTCATACATGTATGTATGTCAAGTAAAAAGGAAAGAGAAATTTGAACCTTGTAGGTAGACCTCCATTACTTTATTGTAACACTACTGAGATCATTCTGTAGTTTTAAACTGCAAAATAAACTGATGATTTATATAGAAAAAAATTAAAAATTCATAGCGAGCGAAGCTCGCCCTTCTGGTAACGCGTATACCCTTACTTTATTGAGAAAAGATGCTGAATCAGTGAATGAGAATATAATACTATGCTTTCAAAAACTTTCGTCCTCTCGCAGAGTTGCTGCGGAGATGCTGGATATTGCCATTTACATCTTTTTTCGAAATTATATATTTTTTTTACATATTTATTTCCCTATCACTGGCTTATTTAAATTTTATTTACATGCTCATTTATACATTTTCAATTTCTAGTAATACATATTTTATTTTTCATTGTCTCTTAATGCGTCCTCACTATGGCTTTGCCATAATTCACTTGAATAATTTGTAAATGTGATGAAAATGTGACACCTTGATGAACATACAAGTTCTATAATTTTTGATTTACATGTGGGATAAATGTCAACCTGTACTACACATGTTTGCGACACTACTGCACAGCACATGTCATCAGGTTGGGTCCAAAGCCACTGGCTATTATAGCCCAATCGGGCTATATTCAGTCAATCGGGATATAAATTTACAGCCCGATCGGGAAAAAAGTTGATTTATTCAAATATAAACTGAACTATTCATTTGCGCATCGAATTTCCTCTACAAATCAAGACTAAGAGATCCACACCAAAAAATCCCAATTTCATCGCGTAAATTTTGTGTTCATCACCTAATTTATGGCGAGGGAATGTCAAAATTATTCTGAAATTTAGGGCATCTTTTGCAGAATGTTTTGAACGATTAGTTACCCACAGCTTTCAATATTTCTTCCGCCAAACTACGCTGGATCAGGATCAAGCAGAAGCTTGTTAAGACTACAAGATTAACCAGATCACGGATACGGAGGAGAGCCGGTATCGTATAGAGAACCTTCCCCCATAGAGACTCTTCCCCCGGAAGGCTTTCTATATAGAGAACTTTCCCCCGGAATGTTTTCTATATAGAGAATCATCCCCCACGGAAGGTTTTCTTTATAGAAAATCATCCCCCAGGGTGAAGGTTCTCTATATTGAAAACGTTCCCCCATCATAGAAAACCTTCCCCCCAAATCCGGAAAGCCATACAGATTTTTGATATCGTCTTGGGTTTTTGACTTTCTACCATGATAGATGCATGGAAATTTAAAGATAGTGATATTTGAAATAGAATTTAAAGTGTTTTCGATTATTCTTTTGAATTTGAGGGATAACTAAACATATGAAACACCAAATGAAAAAGTTTAATTTGACTTGATTTTTTTTCTCTTCATATCTTTTTTGATTTAGATCCTTGGATTTCAGTGTGGACTCCATTTCTCTTGAGGAAGGACTACACATTTCAATAACACGATTTCTAGCATTTTGAAACGGACATTGAACCATCCAACCAAAGATTTGTTATACTCTATGTCTTCCGAAATGGAAGAAACCGGATGTGACAGTTCTACCGAATTGAAGCGGCGGATGTTGCATGCAAGCAGGAGATGCTTACTCTTCCTGGGCACCTGGTCTCTCTCCCATATCGGGGGTTCGCTTCTTTTCATGTGGTAGAGATTTTTGTTTGTTTGCTTTGGTTCCTGTTTTATCCTGATTTTCTATGCCTTCGGTTTCTGATTTTCTGAATTATCGATTTTGTGCTGTATACAGGGATATGGTCATTATCCATATTTGTCATTTTCTAGATTTGGAGGGGTGTTTCCTTATGAAATGTGAAATGTTTTCTTATGACATGTTAAATGGAAACATCAAATATTTCTAGACATTTTTTTCTGTGATTAATTAAATGAATTGAAAAACATGCACCCATAAACAAAATAAATAAATGAAATAAAATAATTTTTTTCGACTTCATGCGTTTTTTCATTTACGCGCGACAATGCACTGAAGTGTTTCATCTAGTATATGTCTTTTTTGAACAAGAATATTGTAAATATGCTAACGTGACAGATGGCCGTCCTTAGTCGGCACCGGTTACCCATTTGTCCCGTTCATTTTTGTGTGGTCTTTTGTGTTTTAATATTTCGATTCGTATTTTGTGTTATTTGTCCCTTTTTCGTCTCTTTGTGTGCTTGTCTACTCTCAGTTTAAGCAAAGGGATAAGTGCTGCAACCGAGTCTTGTTGGATATCTCGCCATTTCTTTAAAATAGTACATCAAGTACATTGTACATGTACATTTTGTTGAATTAATGGGTTCTTTAAAATAGAAAATCAAGTACATGTACATCGAATTGATGGGTTCTGTGATATAAAGGTTTCGTATAAAATTAATCTCCCCGTAATGATCAGCATATATCTGCAGTTCTAGCAAACGACATGGAGAACATTGGAACAGTTATGGGGGCGGACAGGTAGTACCTTCCCCCGCCCTTTCTCTTTAACCCTCCTTTTCACCCTTCCCTTACCCCCGCCCCCTTCCTCCCTCCTCCAACCCCTTTTCTCCCTCCTCCCACCCCCTTCCGACCCCTCCCTTCCCTTTCTCCCCTTCCCCTTCCCGCCCCTATCTTCCCCTCCCTCCCTTTCACTTTGTCCACCTCCTCAGTTATCTATTTTCCAAAATCATTTTTCTTGAAGGACTACAAATTTCAGTGACACGTTTTTGGCTAATTCAAATTTTCACTTCGAATTTCTAGCATTTTGAATCGGACATTTTCTAGGTTAGGAGGGGTGTTTCCTATAATAGAGAATACCTCCCCCCTTTCAGTCACATACAGTTTGTCTCTGGTTCTCTAAAACAAGTGAAAGTCAAACGAAGAATGGTATGGGGGGAAGGTTTTCTATGGGAACAAAGGGGGAACGTTCTCTATATAAACAACTCATAAAGGTTATGGGTATTTAATATAGGATTTGTGCAATGAGTACTTATCATAAGGGTTATAAGTATTGATAAATTTGCATTTGAAGGAGTTCCAGAAAGCGTGTGTTCTGACTGAAGGACTTGAACGATTCAAGATTGAAATCGATGTTTGACCTTAAAGAGTGAGTAATCTTATTTGTTTTAATTATCTGTGTTTTATTTCTTTAGAAAATAGCAAAAATATCATACTCATAAAATACTCTAATATAAAACGTAGGTCTTCATTAGAGGTTACCATGTTATTAATAAGGGGATTGAGGGGATCTGCAGCTAAACCAACGAGACCAATCGGTGTGAATTTATGACTAAGTAGCAAATGGTTTGTTATCCTGTCCCCCACCCACCCACACACACATACACTTTTTTGCTTAACCACAGATCTCTAAGAAACGGCGCCAAATTGGTGTGTGTAAGAACCTCATCACTGCAAGATGACAACACAAACAAGACAGAAATACATTATGGGAAGGTCATAAATGAATAGAAACAACAGGCCCATGAAACTGACTCTGGAGAAGTCGAAATTTGTCAGCCAATCAGTGCCCTTGATGGCCATATTTGTTAATCGATCGGATCAGGATCAAGAAAAAATTTAATATTAAACATCAATATATATATATATAGGTATAATATAACAAGAAGCCCAAGGGGGTACATATCACTCACATGAGTTGCAGACATAAGACGTCATATCTGACAATTTAGCGGAGTCTCTTGAATACAAGTTTGCCTCCTGTAAAGTTTCGTGAAATTCTGTGAAGCTGTTGCAGAGGATAAGTCGAAAACGTTACAACCAAACAGAGACATTAGCTATTTTATCCATCAATCGATTCTTGAAAGATTTCTTGAATTTATGTGAAGCTGTTGCAGAGCCAATCTTAGTTCTTGGTGGCTATATTTATCGACCAATCTGCACTGACAAGAAGCACCTCTAGTATTTGCATCGGTTTCAGAGAATAAAGTTAAAACTGAATCAGCAAATCAGAGCCCAAGGAGGCCATATTTCTTGATGAATCGGATAATGCATGTCACTCACAGAAAAGAGGATATAAACAGCACAAAAATGGTAATCGTATCATTTTAACACGTTCATAAATGAGTTAAAGAAGATCCTGACGATAATCTCAACAGCACTTACAATAGAGCACACAAATGAGCATCGACGGACCCCTAGCAATGTAAACGTCTTCAAACGGAATAGCATCATTTAAGAACAGATAAATTGGCAACATGGACCAGACATGCACGTTTCGGGTACTCAACCCTCGTCAGTGATCCTCAAATCTAAACAATGTAATATGCCAAAAAAGTACGAAAGTTACTAGGTCAAAAAACGTACCGGAAGACGTAGCAGGATGGGTGGGATATGATGCTATAGGACCCACGTTTGGGAGAGAGATGGGACCATGTGCCCGGGAGGAGTAATCATCCCCTGTTTGGCTAGTTACACCCGTCATTTGATCAAAGATGTAAGAAAATGATTACACAATACATACACAAATCTAGAAATTAACCTCTCAAATAGTTATTTTATCTGAATTTGATTTATTCTCTTTTCAAAGTGACTTCTCCTAAAACTTTCAAGACAACCCTCGCAATGCTTGTTTTCATGAAAACATAAATATTTTCAAAAATACCTGCTTCTTTCTGAAACATTTCCCATTATTTTAAGGGGAAATGGTTACCGTGGCGCAAAAAGCTTGTGGATGGACGTCATTTAGTCAAACATTTTATCAGGAAATTGAGATGAGGGACACAAAGGCCAGAGTACTATCACCTACACCAATTCATGATTTTATGTGTAAAAATGAAACCTTTACTGTGTCTGGTGATGTGTCAAAAGGTGAAGGTGGAGATTTTATTCTTGAATCCAAGAATAGAAAAATTAAGAGGATGATGCCCCCTGGACACCCTAGCAAAGATACTTGGACACGAGTCGTTAGAAATGCAGACAATACAGATCAGGTCATTGTCAATAATTTTTAATGTGATCATCACAGTAATAATCAAACATATTCAATGCTTTATCGTCTAACAATTTTATATTAAGGCATCTAACATGAATCCATACATCACAATCGAGTGCTGAGCACCCCACCCATCGCACACCACCCTTGTCATTGTCGTATTGAACTCCACATTTTTTGCAAAAGTATTTCTCTTCTTGCATACTTCAGTCTCTTTGGAGGTGGTGAGGGAAAGCACTGATTTGTTGCGGATGCAACTGGCACTGGCATTTCAGGTCGTGGAGCAACTGTTTCATCGGTCATAGTTTCTTTTCCTGACCCATTTCTTTGGCTATATAATATAATTTTAAAATAATTTAAGTATTATTCTCGTGAAAAAAGTAAACGATTGACATTATTTTCGTAGCGGTGTCCAAGGAGATTGCCGCGCAATTGATCAGCGAATGCAAAAAAAAATTAATAAAAAAAATAAAAAAGAAAACAAAAATTGAAATTATAATAATAATAATAATAAAATTATAAGAACGAATGAAATAAATGTTTTACCTTTTACGCCAGGAGTAAACCCTGTGAATAAGCGACAATAAGGTCCCTAGACTGGCTTAGAATTTCAACACTTACATTGGCTTTTGTCATCACATGTAGCTCTTCAGCCTTTCTCACAAAAAAAAAAAAATATATATATATATATGCATAAATCATTAATTATTGTAAAAAATGCATGCCGGTTCCTTTATTCATTTAACAATTGTTGCATGTAAATACTTTACCCATAGATTCATTTTTCTACCTAAATAACACCACAAATCGATAAATGAATTTGCATATACATGTATTATGATATAAAATATTATGATGACATCATATTTTTCAAGATACGAGGGCTGATTGATATGTTGTGAGCCTCGTTTTTAAGAATGTCAATTTTATCAGATGTTTATCTATTCATTTATGTTAATAAATAAATGTAAATCGAAAAGAATATATTAAACATTATAACAACAATATATAACATTAAGATTAAGAAACTACTATATAACATTTGAGAGAAAAATTCGAGGAAATCCTTCAATTAGATTCAAAGAAACATGGAAACAAACCGCAAGATTTGACAGGAGAAATCAGAGAAGTTAGAAATTTCATCAGAGGTAGAAAATACATAGAAAATACAAGAGAAGAACAACGTACGACACACATCCATCTCAGGAGTTCCACTTGACATAGAGCAGAAAGACTTCGCGTCGCAATGCATGGGAAATAGAGAAGTGTATCTATATAAGAATGAAATTTATCCACAAGAATTAACACTTAACAAGGCAAACGTTACAAATACAGAAACACCGTTTTTGGACCTAAATATCAAAATTGTAAACAGAAAGATTCATACAAGAGTATATGACAAAAGGGATGATTTTGGATTCAACATTGTAAATTTCCCCTGTCTTGACGGTGATGTTCCAAAGATTACCGTCATATGGCATTTTCATATCACATATAATCCGGTACGCTAGAGCATGTACTGATATTTTGGATTTTCACAGTAGAAATTTACAAATTACCAAAAAACTTTTACAGTAGGTCAAGGTTTCCGCTTTCATAAACTAGTTAAGACTTTCTGGAAATTTTACAAAAATTACAGTCAACTTCTTTTAAAATTCGGATCTATACACGCAACAGAGTACATTACTTTGGGTATTACACAACCTGTCTTTTATGGTGATATGATAAACAAAATTAGAAGGACCAAAGGTAGGCAGCATAACCATCGAAAATGCATCAGAATCATCAAACGCCTTTTATACCGTGGAGATGATCCTAATGTCACCAGACGGACACTAGGCTTGGTACTTGACCAATCTACAGTCTTGTACAAGCGCATCTTTAAGACTTGCACTCTGACTGACTGTGACGACAGGACTCCATGACGGGCCCTGTCCAAACCTCTTTAGAGAGGACAGGGCCCCGACCACCTGTCCTCTCTGAATGTCAGTCGGACTCCTCGGGTGATTACATACATGAGCTCGCTACAGCCGGCAGAGCACGGACTATATTACGCATGTCCTCTTTTTATATTCATTTACATATTCATCTGTGTTTCAAGGGCCTCTACGTTTCGCGGTCTTGTTTGTGTTAGGTCATCTTACAGTGAGGAGGTTGTTTTACACCACAATTGTACGTTCTTCGAGATTTCTGGGTAATTGGAGAAGTGAGAGGGTTGTGCGCACGTAATCCAGGATAACCACACCATTTGCTACTTGCGTGACAAATGGCCGTCCAAAGTCGGCACCGGTTGCCCATTGGTCTCGTCGGTTTATGTGTAGTCTTTTGTGTTTGATGTTTACATGTAGTGTGTCCCTTTCCGTCTCGTGCTGTACTCGTCTTTTGTGTTTTTGCATCGGGTGTTTTGATGTTTTGCTGTTGATGCTGCAACGGGGTCTTGTTGGAGATCTCTTCCCTTCTTTGATGATTTGGCAAGAGGTATGTTAAATTTAAAAAACGTTTCATAACTTTTGGATATATATTAAAAAATTATTTCATATATTATTATCATTTAATTATATACTTTATTTCCATTCTTATTGGCTAAGTACTGTACATGTGACCAATATAAAATGAATATACAGCGATTTATTATAAGTATTTACTATAAAAAAAGATGGATCTTTACAAAAACGCATTTTATTATTATTTATTTTATCAACTTTTTTTATCTTCATATGCCTGTCTTTTAGGTTTATCGTGCGGAAAGGGGGAAAAACTTGTCCCTATATTCATTCTCTCAGAGGACAGAGATTCATTTTATAAAATTGAGAACAAAACAAAAGACGAATTACAGGGTTCAGTTTTAAATAAGTATAATTCTCTAGTTACAATTATATTCGATAATATTTTCATGCGTAAAACGATAATTCAGAGTGTATAAAGAAATAATCATAAGTATTTAAACTCATGACAATTTCTTTTTTTAGTCAAATTCTAGTCAATTTTATATTTTCAATGGGCATCTATAAAAATGTATCGACCAAAAAAATGTTCATTAAAAGTATTCAATATTTTAGAATATGATTCATGAATGCATCAACGATGTACATCAGTATGATGAGAAGGATGCTTACTACTTAAGGACTATATGGGACAAGGATGTAAAAAAAAGGAACAAAACTAGAATACATAAATTTCTACGCAGAGTGCATAACTTCATTACAGCAAGCTTCTGCACATATTGGTAAATTTAATGACATACCTTCTTTAACAAACCCTCCTTTCGTTTTTATACGTCGATGCTCTCTTGGCATTATCTTCTATATAAGATACTTTAATGGGTCCAGAATAGTGGATTTTTGGACGTCATTATTTTGACCTCTGTTTTGGCCTTTCAATTTCTCGGAAACAACTTCCTATTTTAAACAAAGTAATACAAAATGAAAATTTTGACTTCTAACAAATATTTTTTTCACTCGTGACTTATATATTTAAGTATCTTTTTATTCAGAATGTGAAGATAATGAGTAGTACATACTCACCATGAGTCGATAGCCTCAGCTCAAGATGCAAATGCATGCACAGAAATGGTGAGTCTTTTATTTATCATAACCATGTGAGATGTTTTACAGGTCAAATCGATTTTAAAATATTGAAAGGTCATGCTTATATTTTTATTCGGGCTCGTCGAACCGGTTTTTAGTACCGGCTCTCCTTCGTATCCGTGGTCTGGTTAATCTTTTAGTCTTAACAAGCTTCTGCTTGATCCTGATCCAGCGTAGTTTGGTGGGAGACATGTTGAATGCTGTGGGTAACTAGTCGTTCGAAAAATTCTGCAAAAGATGCCCTATTTAAGAAGAATTTTGTCTATTTGACATTCTCTCGCAATTGTTAGGTGATGAACACAAAATTTACGCGATGAAATTGTGATTTTTTGGTCTGGATCTCTTGGATACTTTCGGCCTTAGAAGTCTGTAAAATTGGTCTTTTTCGCTTGCGAATCTTTGGCACGCATGGAAATGAAAAGAAAAAAGGGGGGTCATGCATGTCCTTTTTTTGCAAATTTCACTTACAGAAACTCTGCGTCCTCATCGAAAATGCTCCGAATTTTACATATTTTCAAATCGATCTGTAGATTGCATAAAAGACAAGATCAAGTTCGAAGTTAAATTCATCACGACTACTGGTCATATTTTATCTATTCAATTTGCTAAAAATACATGTACATTTCCAATTTTTGACCAATGGTGTGACACCTTTTATTCAGTACTGTTCACCAGTCAAAACAGAGGGGAATCCCCGCGAAAAGCAAAGTCGCCATACTTTATATCTTGTGTTGCAGATAGATCTACAAGCCACGTTGTTTGTTTTGTAAAATCTTAGGACATTCATAATAAAAGCAATATAAATTCACATTATAAATGCAATTTTTTTCATTACTTTTAAGACGATTTATCTTTTTCAAAAATGCAAAATTGTTTTTAAAAGTAATGTAAAAAGTTGGTACGAAAATTAATATACATGTATATATAGGATCTCAAATGATTTTCTATTTCATACGGTATTTATGAAACGAGTTGTGTGAATTTTACATCCCTGAGCCCTGGCGAGGGAATTAAGGTATTCAACCCCTAATAAATAATAAATACCGAAAATAAAAATTTCTAATCTTTTCGAAAAGAATGCTATACATACTTTTCTAGCTGAAATAAGGGATTACATTTCTCATACAATGACCTACTTCGTCATCCCGAAGATTTCCGATCAGTAAATCATCGGCATTTGAAGGGAAACTATGAAAATGTGAATAGTTTTTAACCGGAAGTACTCTATTAGGGTGCGGGATTCTTAAAATCACACAATGAGTTTCATACATACTGTATGGAATAAAAAAAAAACATTTGAGATTCTTTTTATCAAATGAAATATGACGTAATTGATCAAAATAGCGTCAAAATATTATGATTCGAACAAATAATGCGCCAACGTCGCCCTTTCTGTCGTGACGTCACAAAGCATCTGGAACGCTTCATCCAATGATCACGCCCCTAAAGTGATATGTAAAGTGTTATCATAAAATGTATTTATGAAATGGCTTTAAGTAACCGAATAAAGGGTGTATCATGTGATTTATACATTTATGTTAAAGATTTGACAACAGAATTCTTAAATTTAATTTTAAGATGACTGCGGGATATAATTATCATCATTAATGGTTATTATTAAAGATTATCATTAAAGATTATCAACTGATCAGTGAGATTTATTGAAACAGTGCATCTGCGTGCGCTTATCGATAGCTACAAGGACCAATTTTGTTTTCATAAATACCAAAAAACGCTATGACCAAAAAACAATAAAGCATGTTGGTTTCCAAAGATATCGAACAGTTTGATATTGTATTCATACGATACTTTTAGTACTTACGTTGTCAACCCGTTAAATTTACACTATATGTATCTATTTTTTCGAGAAAATTTGCCCGTTGAGATATTTTAACGGTACTACGTTGCTATGTTGTGACAACGGATAAAACGTTGTGCTCTGACAAACCCTGATAAATATTATTTCAATAAATGAATCGACTTCTCAACAATTTTAATGCAACCGTCATGTAACCGTATGTTCATTAAGAGTTTACCAAGTGCGTCCTTCCATCCTTTTCAGTTTTTCAGATGGAAATTGCAGAACCGTTTACACCCATCCATTTGAGATCCTATATATACATGTATATTAATTTTCGTATCAACTTTTTACATAACTTTTAAAACATTTTTGCATTTTTGAAATTGAATTGGTGATAACGTGCTTCTGATGTTATGTTGCGGCCGATAAATGCTAATTTTATGGTCCCAAACTGAGTTTTTCACTTACTGCCATGCAGCACAAAGAACGTCAGAAGCAGGTCATACCCATTCTGATACAATTTCTGTTTTCGAGAATTTAAGACAAAATGTGACTGTTTTCGTGTTATCATGGCCATACATGAGGACGGAAAAGTTACCTCTAAAATTCGACTTTGTTGCGAAATGACATAATGGTCACCATTGAAGTAGGCCTATTGATTTTAAGGAAAGGTCAAAGGTCAACATCCTGATGTAGGAAATGAATTCAAAATACTGGTTTCCAGGTGATAGCTCAAGATGTGGTGAAAGGATTTCGACTATCCAAACAAAATTTAACCAATGTAATATGGCCAAAGAGTACGGTAAAAATTATGTTCAAAATTGTACCGAAAGAAGCAATAAAATGGGCGGGATATGATGCTACAGGACCCACGTTTTAGAAAATTCCAACATTTTAGAATGCGTGACAGACGATGAATCGAACTTGGCTACATGTGACCTCTGGAACTCCTGGTCCATCAGCAATGACACTCGCCAAGTATCCCACCCATTCTTCTACGTCTTTTGGTACATTTTTGGACATTATAATTTTCATATTTTTTGGTCATAATACATTGTTTAGACTGAGGATCACTGACGAGGGTTTAGTACCCGAAATGTGCATGTCTGGTCCATGCTGAAAATTTATCAGGTTTGAAATGATGCTATTGAATTTAAAGACGTTTAACATTCTAAACTAGTATGGAGAAAATAGGGAAAAATCACACCCCCCCTAAAAAAAGCCCCATCAACCCGACAAATCTAGCTACCCTATGTTTTCCCAGTATGTTTAGGGAAACACATTTTTAGGCTCATGTGAGCTATTGTCATAGTGTTTCAAAAGTTGTTACTCTTTGAAAAAAGATTTTCTCTGCATTTGAATGAAACTTGCTGTGCAGTTTCAAACTAATAGTTATACAGATGTACGATGTGGTTGATGTTGACCTACTATAGTCCTTGTACAGGAGTCACTAACCTTTGTTCATTGTAATGAGCCATTATTATGAACAATATACCTTTACAGTGACACTGAAACTTCATACTTACTTACCTGACTCTCACATATTTCAGGATGTTTAAACAAAAGTGCAAACTTTCCACATTTTAAAAGTTCATAATTTTAGCATCTTGGACAATCCAGTGCATTATTTGATACACTTAAAAAGAAGGCTCTTCATCTGCTGCAAGTACTTCCTTTGCTAAAGCAAAAGTTATAAAATGCCTCAATCTTGTTTGATATCCTAAAAGTGAATATGGCTCTCATGTGAGCGATGTGGCCCTCTGGGGCCTCTTGTTTTAGAGTCTTTGAGAGTTGATGTTGTTCAAGGTTTCTCATATATTCTGAAAACACATTTTGACCAACATTTTCAGGATCTTCCTAAAACATGGTTGAAAAATCATAGATTCATACATTATTTTTTTATTTTTCTACTTTGCTTCATAAACATCGACGGCGGGTGCGGCTAGCCAACAGGGGATGCTTACTCCTCCGGGCACCTGGTCCCACCTCTGGCTTGCTAGGGGTCCGTCGATGTTTAATTGCGTGCTCTATTGTGAGTGCTGTTGAGATTATCGTCAGGATCTTCTTTAACTCATTTGTGTAAATTGTCTCCTAACGTCCAGATTAAAAGTAATGACAGTTACCCATAAATTTAAACTATCTTACTGATGATATGTTTATAATCAAAACAAGGGGCCCTAGGGGGAGAGGGCCACGATCGTTCACCTACATTTACTATAAGCATATTAATAAACATTAAACAAAAAGAAGTTTGTCAAAAACTTGACTTCGAGGTGGAACCAAAAAATAACAACACTTATTAAGACATCTCTCTAGATCATCCTGATGCTTTGAATTTGTAGATATGTGCTAAGCTTCTGAAGAAATGTTTGTCAAAGGAGGGTACCCCCCATGATTTATTTTTTGCCTGTGGTTGCGCCCCCTGTTGAAGGATCGAAGGTAGACAGAATTACCATCGAAATTGTGTTAGAATCATCAAACGTCTTTTATACCGTGAATATTACCCTTCTGCTACCAGATTGACTAAATATACAGCCTTGTACAAGTGCATTTTTTAGAATTGCGATCTGACTGACTGTGACGAGAGGACTCCATGACAGGCCCTTTCCAAACCTTTTTAGGGAAGACAGAATCTCAGTCAGATTTTTCGGGTGATAACATGCATAAGCCCGCTATAGCCGGCAAAGCACGGACTGTATTCCGTACGCATTCTGTTTTTATATCCATTTACATATCCATCTGTGTGTTTCTTGGCCCCTGCGTCATGCTGTCTGTTTCTTCGTTCATTTTACAGTGAGGCGATTATTTTACACCACAGCTATACGTTCTTCGATACCTCTGGATAATTGGGAAAATTAGAGGGTTGTGCGCACGTTATTTGGATAACCACACAGTCTGCTACAGACGTGGAAGATGACCGTCCTAAGTCTGCACAGATTGCCTATTGGTCTCGTTGGTTTATGTGTAATCATTTGTCTTTGATGTTTCTATGTAATTTGTCGTTCCTTGTACCATTTGCGTCTCTTTCTCTGCATATCTTCTTTGTGTTTTTGCAGGTGGTGTTGAAACCGGTTGTTGTCAGAGATCCCCTTCCTATCTGTTGACAGATCCTGACGGAAAATAGCAACACTTGTTGGGGACCATAATCATCTCATACCTACCAAGTTTCATGGAAATCTGAAAGTCTTTTCAAAATTGTTTGAAGCTGAAAATCTCCCTTTCTTTTTACATTTGAAAACAAATTATAAACATTCTATCAGTTGAAATTTCAGCCTAAAATACAGCTAAACGCATTTAGTAAATGGAATATGCCAAATATGCAGTACATGAGTGTCTAAAATCATACATATATTGAGTTATTTAAAGAAAATGCAAAACTGGGCATTTCTGACTACGTCCGAAAAGATGTCAAAAAAGCGTAAAATTTTGAATTCGAAGTGGAACACTTAAGAAGTGTTATTAATTTTGGATCCACTCCGAAGTCAAATTTACGTTTTGGTCAAAATGTTTTGTAATATTTAGCTTATATGTTTTAAGCAAATATTAAGGAAATGTTTCACAAAAATATTTTGAAAATGTGAGTTTTAATAACATTTTTTAAATTTGAATAAACATTATATTGAAACGTTTCAGTGATATTCTGTTATACTGTTTACGAGGAAACATTTCTAGAACGTGTTTGAAAATTATTTAAAAAAATATTTTGTAAGGTTTTCTTAACATTTTAAAAACTTCTTTTGAAACATTTTGTCAAAATGTGTTTGTAACATTTAATTTATATATTTTAATCAAATATTTAGGAAACGAAGGTTTCACGAAAATGTTTTGAAAATGTGATTTTGTGGAGTTTTGATAACATTATTAGATCTTTTTGAATAAACTTATATTGCAATGTTTCAGCAATATTGCTTTCGGGGAGACATTTCTAAAACGTGTTTGAACAATATTTCAAAAACGTTATTTTATAAGATTTCAATAATATTTCAAAAACTTTTCTAGTAATGTTTTGTCAAAATGTTTTTTTATCATTTAACTCAAATGTTTGAAGCAAATATTTAGGAAATATTTCACAAAAATGTATTGAAAACGTGATTTTGTGGAGTTTTGATAACAGTTATAAAACATTGGTTATAGACATAATATTCTTGTTTCATTTAGTCATGTTTTTGTAACATATTTATATAATATATATAATTCAATATTGACAATTTCAGCCATTAGGTTGGTATCACTGCTGGTGGACTGTTAGACCCCGAATATATCACTCGCCTAGTTATTGTGCTTACGCACTGCATTGAATTATATACTAAATTAACTGTCATCCACCTAAATTCCCAAAAACTAAGGAATATCTCCCTCGTTGCATAGCTCTGTCCTTAGCTGGGATTTCAGCATAATTTTTTCGGTCATATTTAGATTTTAAAAGCTCCTTTCGCCTACCCGCAAACGATTTTTAAATCTTAAATCTGCTGGTGGGCCAGGAGTCCCCTAGGGCACATGTAGCCAAGTTCGATCAATTTCGGTTGATCGTTTCTTCAAACGCATTTGAAAATTTCTGTTAACAAAATGTTATCAATTTTCTAAAACCTGGGTCCTGTAGCATCATATCCCATCCATCTTGCTTCCTCTTTCGGTATATTTAGGACATAATTTTCAGATTTTGGCCATATTACATTGTTTAGATTGAGGATCACTTGATTTCTGCAGCCCCCTTTTTCATTATTTTGAATTTGTGTATTTACTTTATAACAGTGAGCGGCTACAAATTTCCTGAAGGGTCGATTAAGTACTACTGGCTAGGATTTAATATCCAAAACATGTATCTAGTACAATAACATTGGAACTATAGAACATTTATTTCATTATTGACAATTACAATATTTCAGTGACGTTCATTTCTAATGTTTTCGAGGAAACATTTCTAAAATGATTGCTAAAGACAATAATAATGTTACAAAAATATTTTGACAAAGTGTTTCGATTAAAGGATTTGAAATTTTAGTGAAACCTAGCCAAATGTGTTTTTAAAATATTTTTTAAACACGTTTTAGAAATGTTTCTTCGAAAACATAAGAAAAGAAAGTCACCGAAACATTGCAATTAAAATATTGAAATATATGCTATATAGTACTTATTTTATTGAACTAGACACGTATTTCGGTTATTCAATCCTCGTCAGTAGTACTCTATGTCAATGAGGTTGAATAAAGCCAAAGTGGATTTTTCTGGCGTCGTCTACAACATAGACATTTAACTTCCTCTTGTCAAAAGTGGGCGACTCCAACTTTTGTGTAGGGTGTTTTCAGAGGCGTACTTAAATGATAAATGAGGCCAAAAACCGTTGGAGGGTAGGCACAATTTAAGGAGCTTTTAAAATCTAAACATGACCGTAAAAATTATACAGAATTCTTAACTTAATGTAACAAAATATTATGTTTATTCACAATGTTTTAAAAATGTTATCAAACTCCACAAAATCACGATATCAATACATTTTTATAAAACATTATATATTTATGTATATATTTGCTTCAAACATATAAGTTAGATGTGACAGTTCTACCGAATGGATCGGCGGACAGTGAAGCGGATGTGACAGTTCTATCGAATTAAAGCGGCGGGTGTTGCATGCAAGCAGGAGATGCTTACTCTTCCTGGACACCTGGTCTCCCATATCGGGAGGTCGCTTCTTTTCATGTGGAGGTTTTTGATTCTGTTTTATCCTGATTTTGTATGCCTTCGGTTTCTGATTTTTCTGAATAATCGATTTTGTGCTGTAGGGATATGGTCATTATCCATATTTGTCATATAAGTTAGATGTCACAAAAACATTTTGACAAAATGATATAAGAAAAGTTTTTGAAATGCTATTGAGACCTTACAAAAATAATGTTTTTTTAAATATTTTTCAAACACGCGTAAGAAATGTTCCTTCGAAAGCATTAAAAAAATGTTACTAAAACATTGCGATCTAATGTTTATTCAAAATAATTTTAAAATGTTATTAAAACTCAACAGATTCTTATTTCCAAAACATTTATTGTGAGACATTTCCTAAATATTTGCTTAAAACATATGAGTTAAATGTTATAAACACATTTTGACAAAATGTTTCTAGAAATAATTTTAAATGATACTGAAACATTACAAAAAATGTTTTTCAAATAGTTTTTAAAACACGTTTTAGAAATGTTTCCTCGAAAACGTTATAATAAAATGTGACTGAAACATTACAATATAATGTTTATTCTAAATGTTTTAACATTTTACTAAAACTCCACAAAATCACGTTTTCATAACAATTTTGTGTAACATCTCCTTAATGTTTGCTTTAAACATATAAGCTAAATGTTACAAAAACATTTTGACAAAATGTTTCAAAAGAAATTTTTGAAATGTTGCTGAAACCTTACAAAATAACGTTTTAAAAATAGATTTTGAAACAAGTTCTAGAAACATTTCAGAAGAATGTGTCTTAAACATTGCAATGATATGTTTATTCAAATTTTTTTTAATGTTATTAAAACTCCACAAAATCACGTTTTCAAAATATTTTTGTGAAACATTTCCTAAATGTCTGCTTAAAACATATAAGCTAAATGTTACGAAAACATTTTTGAAAAAAATGTTTCAAAAGAAGTTTCTGAAATGTTATTGAAACCTTACAAAATAAGGTTTTTAAAATATTTATGAAACGAGGTCTAGAAACATTTCAGAAAAATGTCACTTAAAACATTGCAATTAAATATTTATTCAAAATGTTTTAAATTGTTATTAAAACTCAAGAAAATCACGTTTTCAAAACATTTTTGTTAAACATTTCCTAAACGTTTGCTTAAAACATATAAGCTAAATGTTACGAAAACATTTTGACAAAAGTTTTTGAAATGTTATTGAAACCTTACAAAATAACGTGTTTAAAATATTTTTGAAACGCGGTTTAGAAATGTTTTCTCGGCAATATTTTGAAAGAATGACATTTAAACATTACAGTGTAATATTAATTCAAAATGTTTTTAAAATGTTATTAAAACTCCACAAAATCACGTTTTCAAAACATTTAAAAGAAACATTTTCCAAACCATTTTAGAATATTTTTAAAACATTTAAAAAATATTTCTGTGTTAGCTAGGTTTTCTACTGCAGAGTGATATGTGGCAGTCATTAAAATTAGTTTACGTAAAAAGGAAACATCTTGCGTGCCCAATTCTTAGTACATACTGGTTAAAATGTCCCTTCTGGAGTTTTGAGGATGCGTTACTATCATCTCATGAATTTCGAAAGCTCAGAGTTACTATCATAAGAAATTTGCGTTACTATCGTCTTAGCTGAAAAAAAAATCGCTGGCCTATTTTCTGCTCTACATAGAAAGATAATAGATTTATGACTAAAGTTACTATCATCTGTTTAACGCCAGTGATAATTACGTTAATTCAAACATATTGGGGGAAAACATGGATGCATCGCCACTGGTATATTTGCAAATGTTTCAGTTGAGGAAGCTTCTTCCTCAAGAAAGGGACTAAAGAAGAAAAAACTAGAGAAACCAAAACAGTAAATAGAGAACCTGGAATTGGAAAATTTGGCGCTGGAAAATAAGAAAATGAAGACGGAAATTGAAAAGTTAAACCTAAAAAAGAGAAAATTTGAAGTGGAAATCGAGTGTATGGAACTCAAAAAAACATATTTGTTATACAAGATAAATGCGGAGTATCCTGAATCTACAAGTATTCTGACATTTGAACAGCAATATTCACAAAATGTCTAGGAGCAAATATGTTTGTTGACATTAAATCTGTATTTGCATTCACAATTCAATACCTGATATACAATAAAGTAAATACATGCTTTTAAGTAGTGATTTGAGATTCATAATGTCAAGAGAGATGAATGACTTTTTTTGCTATTTCGGAAACTAGACATTTCACCGATAAATATCATCGAAATTAAAGGAGTTTAACATCTTAGTACCATCCCTCCAATGCTATTTTGAACATAAATTTTATTTGGATATGCTACTGAATCGACCCTACAGGAAATTTGGAGCCGCGCACTCTCTGTAATGTAAATGTAAAAAATCTAACTTCAAAAACTTAAAGAGGGCGCTACTGAAATTATTTTTTATGGCTCCGCTGAAAGCATCACTGATGAGAATTTAATATTCGAAACACGTGTCTCGTGCATGAAAATTGGTTTGGAATTTTCTTCAAGAAGGTATAGAGTTGGAACCCTTCGACATTATTAGAAGTCATAGCTGTGACTGTCCATCATTTATAAGAGCTGCGCCTGAAAAATAAAATTTAGAACAGCGGATACTAGTAATCATAATAACATAATGTCACAAATTCTCAGCAATTTAATCATTATGCAGAATTGAATTATTTATGTAGACATTCTACTTCTTAGTTCATCATACTCACGTATCTATCTAAAATACGTTTATGCTATGTAGTCCCGCATGCGACTTTCTTCATTGATACTAAACGATATTTGGTCCGTTTCACTGGAACCAGTCACAGGAGGCGTATCCACAATATCCCCGCGGTAAATACCAATATTATGAAGGACAACACACGCTACCACATAACCCACCGCTTAATTAGGGTTTGTCCTACAGATAAAAATTATTTATGTTAATGGAGATTTTTATTATGCCATGAAATGAAAGCAAGATCCTGAGATTTTTAGGGATATTACAATCTGGGTTTGTTTTTGTTTGTTTGTTTTTACGGATGTGTAAATATGAATTAAAATTAACAACCTAGTACCTAAGAGATTGTAGAAAACAAGCAAAGCGCCTCTTTAGAACGCCAAAACTCTGTTCCACAAGGACACGTATCTTGCATATTGCAGCGTTGTACTTATTCTGATGGTCGCCTGTGGGTTGTATGTAGGGTGTCAAAGGGTATCGTCTGCAGGGATAACCCGTATCTCCAAGCAAAAATCCATTATGTTCACCTTTTTTCGAAGACAAAATGTATATCAAGCAAGGAACAATAATATTTCGCCTATTCAAAGCATCTCATCGGTTATTGGAAGTATAATACCACCTACAGGCTTAGGAGCTCGATGCCAACAACCCTCAATGACACCCCCTCTCTTGACGAGAGAGAGAGAGAGGTGGATCGTTGGCAACCAGCTTCTGTGTGCAATACAATTGTTAAACGTCTTCAAATTCAATAGCATCATTTAAGACCTGATTAATTTACAGAATGGACCAGACATGCACGTTTCGGGTGCTAAACCACGTCAGTGATCCTCAGTCTAAACAATGTAAAATGGCCAAAAAGTATGAAAATTGTGTCCAAAAATATACCAAAAGACGTAGCAGAATGGGTGGGATATGATGCTACAGGACCCACTTTCTGGAAATTTCATGAAATTTTGTGACAGAAAATTTAAATGCTTTGAAGAGACAGTTTATTTTGACTATTTACTATGACAGTAGGGTGTAAAATTGAATTGGTACCCCAATATCAAGATTCTCCATGAAGAGTACCCCCCCCCGGTCGTCGAAATATTGTCACTTGTCTACACATATACATGACAAAGTGAAATTAACACAAGTATTTTTATCTTCAAATTAGTTAGATATCATAATATTAACCTCTTTCAAATTGGTAGCAAAGACTCGATTCTCTTATCAATATATTTTACTGATGTTTGCGGACGATACGGTATTGATTGCAGAGACACCGGAAGGTTTACAACAAATGTTAGATTCTTTATTGTCCTATGCACAAAAATGGCACTTAACTGTCAATACGGATAAAACTAAAGTAATGGTTTTTAGAAATGGCAAGAAAATGAATGAAAACGAATTTTGGACATATGATGGGAAAAGGCTTGAAATAGTAGACCAGTTTAATTATTTGGGAATTCTATTAAACTACAACGGAAAATTTTTACAAACTCAAAAACATATAGCGAAACAAGGGCGTAAAGCATTATTTGCCATATCTAGTACGTTAAAAAGATTCAACTTTAACATCGAAACGAGGTGTTCTCTGTTTGATACTTATATAGGACGTATTTTACATTACGGTGCTGAAATTTGGGGATTTCATAAGGCTATTGATGTTGAAAAAGTACATTTGATGTTTTTGAACGAATTTTAGGTGTGAAAAATACTACTACTACGACTATGATTTACTACGAGCTTGGAAGGTACCCACTTATTATCAAAAGAAAGTTAAGAATATTTAAATATTGGTGAAAGATAAGAAATTCAAATAATTGTTTACTGAAGACATGCTATGAAGAAATGATACAAAACGATAACGAATGGGTAAAAAATCTGAAAACAGAATTGTCTAAGATAGGACTTGGTTATGTATGGAGTGAAATCAGATCTGATAAAGATATTCTGGCTTTAATTGAGAATAAAAAAACTGATATATATAAACAAGAAACATTATTAGCAATATCTAGATCACCAAAGGGATTCTTAAATCAACATTTAATCGACAATTTTACTTTACAATATTACTTGACTAAACCAATTCCATCCCTCTATAAAAGAAATATTACACGATATCGTTTGGTTTCACATAAATTAAAAATTGAGCAAGGACGTTACACACAAGAAAATAGAATAAACAGAATATGTTCACATTGTAATCTTAACGATATTGAAGATGAGTTCCATTTTATTCTTATCTGTCCTTATTTCAATACTCTTAGAAAACAATTTATTAAGAAATACTATTTATAACAAACCCAGTGTTTTCAAGTTAATACAGCTACTAAGCGTAAACAACATAAAAGAACTTTGTAATTTAGGTAAATATCTATATTTAGCAAGTAAACAGAGAAATAATGAATAAATTCACTCTCCTCTCAGTGTAAGTCTGCGTGACCTTCTTTTTGTTCTTGATGGGTTATATTTGGTTGGGGGGATTAACTTCCCCGTATGCTTTTGTATGTTTTTTACACAGAAAAATTCCACATATATATGATTCATATACTTTAATATTTATTATAACTAAATTTTGTAATCCATATATTCATGATATCCATTTACTTTGTATGTTTATGTGACTTTTTTTTTGTAATATGCCTATGAGTCTGTGACTTATGGAATAAATTGAATTGAAAATTCTGCTGTCGTGAACGCTCCCCGGCCAGTTAGCACACACGCTCGTGAATCTAAATCTTGCATCATAAAACCATCTTAACAAGAAGAAGATTGCATGATGAACAAGGCGTTTTCATCTGGAGAACAGAATTAAAGAGCTGATTTCAATGTATATATACATTGTATTAAAACGCGTACCGATTTCATCAATCATCGACACTTTTGCATGTTATTGGGCAAACATACCCATGTTATTGTCGCTTAACAGCGTTCTAGGTATTTTCATTTGTTTTATAAAATGGTCATAATGACAAATTCTTCTGAAAAATGTATTTTAGAATAAAAAGGTCAATTTCAATGTCAATGTAACGTACTTGGGGTCAAAATAAAAAAAACAAACTCATCTAAAATAAATTACAAGTCCAAATGTTTCGAAATTTTGTTCGATTCTCCCCGGGCACCTGGTCTCACTTCGGAATATTGTTCATTCCGGGGTTTGCAACCATTTCGATGGGAATTCTCACGATTTTACTTTGCCTTCTCGATTTTGAGACTGAATAATGGTTAGGTACTTCTTTGCTGTTTATTCAAAGAAGGGAGGAGATCTCCAACAAAACTCCGTTGCAGCATCAACAGTAAAACACCAAAACACCCGATGCAAAAACACAAAAGACGAGTACAGCACGAGACGGAAAAGAGACACACGACATGTAAACATCAAACACAAAAGACTACACATAAACCGACGAGACCAATGGGTAACCGGTGCCGACTTTGGACGGCCATCTGTCACGCAAGTAGCAAATGGTGTGGTTATCCTGGATTACGTGCGCACAGCTCTCTCACCTCTCCAATTACCCAGAGGTCCCGAAGAACGTACAATTGTGGTGTAAAACAACCTCCTCACTGTAAGATGACATCACACATCAAGAAATGAGCAGTCATAGATAGCTGAGCGTTTCATCTTATAACAATTTTAAGTATTCAGTATATACATCTACAGGGAATTATTCTTATATTTTTTTCAGTCAAAGTATGAAGTCAGTACATGTATGAGTGTGCGTTACATGGAATATTGACATAAAATCGGTAAATTTAAATATTAAAGAGACTATTCCAGTATATACTATAATACAGTAAAGAGAAAGAAAACCTTTTCTGTTCACATAATCTGCTTCACTTTCTGTTGGACCTATAATCTTGATGAAGGTTCCATCAGTCGAGAACGTTGGGAAACCGTATAGATTTTCTACTTAATCTTAAGGGCCAGATTATTTTTTTTCTAGAAAAAAAACTTATGTACTGAAACGTAAAATAAACCACTGCCCAATTGAAACCTGCTGCACAGAATTTCGTGAGACCTCATAGGAAGGAAGTACTAAAGGTCATGTTACAAATTAAATTTTTTCTATCCGATTCGCAAAAAAAAAAAAAAATAAATAAATAAATAAAATATGGCCACCAAAAGGGCTCTAATATGCTGACGCATTTTCAATATCTCGTAACCTCTGCTCAAAATCATCTACAAAGTTTGTGTTCTCCAGCCGGAGCTATATAGCTTGTTTGTCGCTTCTACTTCTTCTCTGCAACTTTATATGCCATACAATAATTTATAAACTTAAACTATAATAAACAAAATTCCTCGGAATTCTATAAAAAGGTCATAAAGTCTTTGTCGCTGCATAGAATTTCAAATTCGTACAAAGTTAAATGTACATTGTACAGTATTCTCAGGTGAGCGCTGTGTCCATTTTGAGCCTCCTCTTCTCTCTTTTTTTTTTAGTCTCCTACCAGAAACGCAGTACCTCTTAACTTACTCTCCATATGTCCGTCCGTCCGTCCGTCCGTCAGTCAAATATTCAGTTTTCCAAACTTTTTTGTCTGAAATATTCATCTGAAATTTGATACACAGCTTGTTTTTGAAAAAGTTAGAACGCAAGTTATAGTTTTGTCAAGCTTGACATGCCCCTTGGTGACTTGAAACGTGTAGTTTTCCATACTTTGTCAATTTCCCGGACTTTTTTTTCTGCGATGGATGGAGCTATTCAGGTGAAATTTGATACAAAGCTTAGTTTTGAATAGATACAGAGCAAGTTCAACTTTATATAGTTACATACTTAGTTGTGAATAGATACAGAGCAAGTCCAACTTCGTCGGTTTATGTGTAGTCTTTTGTGTTTGATGTTTACATGTCGTGTGTCTCTTTTCCGTCTCGTGCTGTACTCGTCTTTTGTGTTTTTGCATCGGGTGTTTTGCTGTTGATGCTGTAACGGGGTCTTGTTGGAGATCTCCTCCCTTGTTTTAGTAACGCTTGACCTAATTTATGAGAAATTATGGCCCTTGGTGACTTGCAAAATTCACTTTTATCAGTTTCTCGGCCTTTTTTTCTGCGACGAATATATTCAGGTGAAATTTGATACAGTACTTTGTCTTTGGTCACATTTGACCTATTTTCCGAGGAGTTTTGCCCCTGATGGATTGCAAAATTCATGACTTGCAAAATTGTTGCTCTGCTACTTATAAAAATTCATATTCTGATGAAACCTGATGGCTAGCCAACAGGGGATGCTTACTCCTCCCGGGCACCTGATCCCACCTCTAGCTTACTAGGGGTCCGTCGATGCTTAACTTTGTGCTCTATTGTGAGTGCTGTTGAGATTTTTGTCAGGATCTTCTTTAACTCATTGAAATTTTCATAGATTTTGATAACTGACGAGGGTTGAATACCCGAAATGTGCATGTCTGGTCCATGCTGTAAATTTATTTGCTCTTAAATGATGCTATTGAATTTGAAGACGTTAAACACACCTTGGTCTCGATAGATACAGAGTAAAGCTGACTCTGGGTAACGCATGACATTTTTCGAGGAATTATGCCCCTTGAAACATTTTTTTTTTAGTTTTCTGGAATTGTTTCAATTCTGTTATGGGCCAGAATACCCCAAAACGCCAGCAAAAATCAGACAAAGACAGAATATAAATTTACAAGTTTAATTATGTACAAAATATATATATTTCAAATGATTACAACTTACAATACAATGTCCGGATCAAAGTGTCCGTTACGGTCCACAAAGTCTATCGAATGTATGGTTCCGGTAATCAGAAACGTTCTCGAAAGATCAGTGTCCAAACGTTGTTAAATGGATTAAAGTCTCAACAAATAAAGTGTCCCAGTATATCAGAATAGATGAATGAATCGTGTCTACGAATGTGTACGAAAGCCCCCTCAACACATTTCCTCAGAGGTATATATACTTAATACCAATGAATTTACCAGAAGCTTCTAGAACAATGACTCATTACACATAATTAACAATAGAGTAAATTCTAGAAATCACAGTCATGTGATGATAATGATGTAAGAAAGAACATACTGGAATATTCTATAATGAAATAAACATGACATAGTAAAATCTAGAAAGAAACATTATGAAATCATAATACATGTGTACCTACAAATAAAGTAAAACTAAAATAATACATGACCCACAACATCTCCCCCCTTAAAAAAAGTTTGAATGTCAATGAAAACTTAGGTGGTAAATTCTGCAAAAATCACTCACGAAACTCTCGATAGTGCATCTGCAATCACATTGTCTTTGCCCTTGATATGGTTAATAATGATATTGTACTCTTGCAACAATAAACTCCACCTTGTAAGTCTTTGATTCTTGTTTGACATTTTGCGCAAAAATGTGAGAGGGTTGTGGTCAGTATATACAAGAATGGGATGTAAAGTAACATTCAAATAAACATCAAAATGTTGTAAAGCTAACAATAATGCAAGACACTCTTTTTCAATAGTAGAGTAATTCTTTTGACATTTTGTCAATTTCTTTGAAAAATAACAAACAACTCTATCTACACTATCATCATTTTCTTGAAACAAAGCAGCGCCGATTCCTACGTCACTGGCATCAACAGTAAGCTTAAATTGCTTATCAAAATTTGGAGCTGACAGGACAGGACTATTCATAAGAACACATTTGATTTTCTTAAAAGATTCGTCACAGTCATTGGTCCATGCAAAATTCACTCTCTTTTGTAACAGATCGGTAAGTGGACCAACAACTGACGAGAAATTTGGACAAAATTTTCTGTAAAATCCTGCCATTCCCAAAAATCTCATTATCTCTTTCTTATTGGTAGGAATCGGGAACTTTGAAATAGCTTCCACCTTGGCCATGATAGGAGTAACAAAACCTTGACCTACTTTGTGACCCAAATATTCTACAGTCGCATGACAAAATTCACTTTTCGCAAGGTTCACTGTGAGGTTTGCTTTCGCCAGTATGTCGAAGAAGGTACGCATGATTCGGAGATGGTCATCTCAGTTGTCGCTGTAGATGATGACGTCATCGATGTACGCCTCGCATCCTTCGAGATGATTTAGGAGCGAATGAATCATCCTCTGGAATGTGGCTGGTGCGTTTTTCATACCAAGGGGCATTACTTTATATTGGTATAGACCATCTGGAGTCGCAAATGCCGATATTTCTCTGGCTCTCTCGATCGGTAAGCAGGACCTGCCAATAGCCTTTAAGCAAGTCAAATTTACTGACAAATTTTGCACTTCCAATTTTATCTATACAGTCATCGATTCGTGGGATCGGATAAGAGTCAGTTTTGGTGACTGAATTGACTTTTCTAAAGTCCGTACACAATCGGTAAGTTCCGTCTGGCTTCGGAACAAGAATACATTGGGAACTCCAATCACTATTGCTGGGTTCAAGAATGTCATTTTCAAGCATGTATTGAATTTCTTTCCGCATGTATTGAAGCTTTATCGGGTTTAACCGATAGGGATGCTGTTTGATAGGTGACGCATCACCCACAATGACGTCATGATGAGATGCATTCGTCTTTTTTGGAACGTCCGGAAAGATGGTCGTATATTCCCGCATTAATTGGTGCATTTCCTCTTTTTGATGCACGGACAAATGTCCGAGTTTCACTTCCGGATTTGTCAGAATTTCGGAATTCTTCAAACGGACACTTTGAGCGAAGTCTTTTTCGACAGTCTCTTCATTACATTCAGATTCAACACAATTTTCTAATGTATTTGCATTGGCCAAAGTGGAAACTGGTTTTACAAAATTTCGGTCACTTCTATCAAAATACTCTTTCAACATGTTAACATGACACACTCTTTTTTCTTTTCGCCGACCTGGTGTCTTAACCACATAGTTAACATCACTAATTTTACTCTCAATCTCATAAGGACCGAAATATCTAGCTTGCAAAGGATGACCAGGGATAGGCAAAAATACAAGAACTTTATCGCCTGGTTTAAAAACTCTGTTTATAGCATCTTTGTCATACCATGTTTTCATTTTCATTTGTGATGTTTTGAGATTTTCTTGAGCCAATTTGCAAGCCTTATATAATTTCTCTTTGAAATTAGACACGTAGTCTAAGAGATTCAAATCGCTAGTCTCAGTCAACCATTTTTCCTTCAATAACTTCAATGGCCCCCTGACCGTATGCCCAAAAACTAGCTCAAAGGGACTGAACCCCAGGGACTCCTGAACCGCTTCTCGTGCCGCAAACAACACGAGGTGAACCCCTTCATCCCAGTCTTTTCCATACTGGTGACAATATGTTTTCATCATAGTTTTAAGGGTCTGATGAAAGCGTTCAAGTGCCCCCTGGGACTCAGGATGGTACGCAGAAGACTTATACTGCCTGATACCTAGCTCATGCATAACCTGCTGAAACAATCCTGACATAAAATTCGAACCCTGATCTGACTGAATAGCCTTGGGAGCACCTACGAAACTGAAAAACTTTGTAAGGGCCTTAACTATGGTCTTTGCCTTGATATTCCTAAGAGGTATGGCCTCAGGAAACCTAGTCGAAGTACACATAATTGTCAATAAGTACTGATTCCCTGACCTAGTCCTAGGCAAAGGACCTACACAATCAACTAACACCCTACTAAAAGGTTCCTCAAAGGCTGGAATAGGTTGGAGGGAAGCAGGTGGTATAACTTGATTGGGTTTACCTACCATCTGACAATTATGACAAGACTTACAAAACTCAGACACATCTTTTCTCAACTTAGGCCAGTAAAAGTGACTTAAAATCCTATTATAAGTCTTATTGACACCTAAATGACCTGCCATGGGTGTGTCGTGAGCTAAACTCATGATGTCCCCGCGATACGCTACTGGAACCACTATCTGGTGAACGACCCGCCACACGTCATTAGGGGGTGCATCGGGTGGTCTCCATTTCCGCATAAGGATGCCATCTTGTATGTAGAAGCACTCTCCGACTTTGTCCGCTTCTTCTCGGGGAAGGGCCCTCTTGCTTAGTCGGATGATCTCTGGATCTTTAGTTTGCTCGGAGAGGAGCTGCTCACGGCTTAAGGCATCTGTATCTCTGTCTAATGGCGGATGGGAATCGTCCCCAGGTACTGTCGGAGACTTGTCAACATGAAGTGGTACTGACGTCTCAGGTATGCCGTCATCAATGGTAGACATGAATGTGTCAGAAAGGTCTATATTTTTGGAGGGATGGTCCTCGTTAAGTGCAGAAGTACTCTCAGCCTCTTTCAGTCTGTTCCTGGTCATCGCCCTGGTAACAGCGCAAGCTGGGTACAAGTCGTCGTCTTCATCATCGGACACGACATCGGACGTGATTTTCTCACAAACAATCGGATCGGCTACTACTTTGCCGCCAGCTAAATCGTTGCCAAGCAACAAGGAAACGCCTTGAACGGGAAGAGTAGGTCGAAAACCTACGATAACAGGTCCAGTTATTAAGTCTGAATTCAAATAAATTTTATGAAGGGGAACATCAATTACGCCTAGCTCCACACCCTGTAATAAAACTGACCTACCAGTAAAAGTGTGCTCAGACAAAGGCAATGAACCCTCTAACAATAAAGTCTGGGCAGCACCAGTATCTCTTAAAATCTGAACAGGCAACGCTTCGCTAGAATCACTGAGTGAAACAAATCCCTGTGACAAAAAGGGCTTATAATGATCCTCCACAAAATCATCAGAACTGGACTTAGAACCCTGAATCTCAGGAGTGTCATAACAAATCGAATCTAAGGCTTTCCTATCATTTCTAACAGACGCACAGGCCTGTGACTTCAGTTCATTTTTCTTCTTAAGCTTCAAACACTCACCAATAACATGACCTTTTTTCTTACAATAATTGCATGTAGGAAGCGACCCCACCCCTGGGGATGCCTCAGAACGCTCGGACCTAGGTCCGGACGTAGAACCACCTTGAGATGGTGACTGGGAACTAATGGACGACTGAGACTCTTGTAGATTTTTCTTTGGAAAATCTGTAGTTTTTGCGCTATCGCTAGATTGAGTTTTTGACAAAAAATTTTTCTTATGAGTGAGAGCATACGTATCAGACAAAACAGCGGCTTCTTCAAGAGTTTTAACATTTTTGTCTTCCAAATGAGTTCTTAAATCTTGATGTACACACTCTTTGAACTCTTCTATCAGAATTATTTGACGCAAATTGTCAAATGAATTCGGAATTTTCTTAGATCGAAACCACTGGTCAAATAAATCTTCTTTTTCTCGAGCAAATTCAACATATGTTTGATTTTCAAACTTTTTGTACTTTCTAAACTTTTGTCTGTACGCCTCAGGTACTAACTGATATGCTCTCAAAATCGTGTCCTTGACCTTGTCATAGTCTGAACTCTCAGCAATACTGAGCGCCGAGTACACTTCAGCCGCTTTGCCAATAAGTACGCTTTGTAACAAAGTTGGCCAAAAATCACGTGGCCACTTCAGATTGGCCGCGATTTTCTCAAAATGTGGAAAATATTTGTCCACGGACTTTTCTTGAAATTTTGGTACTAATCGGATGTTTTTGGCGGCGTCGAATTCAGACTTGACAAGCGAAGGAACAGGATTTTCCTTAGTGCTTTTCTCTAATTTTAACTTTTCTAACTCAAACTGGAGTTCTTTCTCGTGCATACGTTCCTGTTTCTCTCTTTCTTCTTTTTCTCTTTCAAATTGTAAATGTCTTTCTTTTTTTTCTTTTTCAAATTGTCTTTCTTTTTCTTCTTTTTCAATTTTAAATTGTCTTTCTTTTTCGTCTTTTTCAATTTGAAATTGTCTTTCTTTTTCAAATTGTAACTGTATTTTCATTTTCTCTAATTCAAACTCAAATTTTGACATTTTGGTTTCGCTTGATACAGGTCCAACAGGAAAATCGTATGACGAAAAGATTTCCTTAGCTAAAAGCTCTTTAGCCACAATATTTCTAATTTCTTGTTTTCTCATAGAAGATTTTACATCTAACTTAAAGTGAAGACCTAAACCAATCAAATCATCTTTTTTCAGTGATTTGAACTCATCTACAGTCGGCGATTTCAAAAATTCAGTGACCGAAAATACCATGATTGATTTCTGCTGGCAAAAGTTTGGAGAATTTTCCTTTTTTCAAAAAAACGAACTTTACGTAAAAATGCAAATATGCAGAGATTGCGATCCCGGACGAACCCCCAATTCTGTTATGGGCCAGAATACCCCAAAACGCCAGCAAAAATCAGACAAAGACAGAATATAAATTTAGTTTAATTTTGTACAAAATATATATATTTCAAATGATTACAACTTACAATACAATGTCCGGATCAAAGTGTCCGTTACGGTCCACAAAGTCTATCGAATGTATGGTTTCCGGAAATCACAAACGTTCTCGAATGATCAGTGTCCAAACGTTGTTAAATGGATTAAAGTCTCAACAAATAAAGTGTCCCAGTATATCAGAATAGATGAATGAATCGTGTCTACGAATGTGTACGAAAGCCCCCTCAACACATTTCCTCAGAGGTATATATACTTAATACCAATGAATTTACCAGAAGCTTCTAGAACAATGACTCATTACACATGATTAACAATAGAGTAAATTCTAGAAATCAGTCATGTGATGATAATGATGTAAGAAAGAACATACTGGAATATTCTATAATGAAATAAACATGACATAGTAAAATTTAGAAAGAAACATTATGAAATCATAATACAACATGACTAAGTACATGTGTGCCTACACATAAAGTAAAACTAAAATAATACATGACCCACAACAACACATAGAGTTTGATAGATGGATTGGCCTTTGATAGTTTATGCAGAGCAAGTTCGACTTATGGAGAACGTCAACTACGTCACCCACAAATTCACATAGAAATCACCCCATCTAATATTAGTCATAAGGTTTGTCACTGACCGTCTATAGAGATTTGTCGGTTTGATCAAATTTTATTAATTTGTTTTTAATTTAACTTCCATTTTCGGGACGTTAGAAATTTTAAAAACGAAAAAAGAAATATACTTGATAATTTTGAAAAAAAAAAATTAATAAAAGATATAGGAAACAGCATGACAATTGATTTAAAAAAGAGGATGACATAAAATTCGTTTAATGTAAAATGAATTAAGAAAAAAAAAAGAAATAATGAATAGAAACTTAGAAAAAAACCTGTATTTGTGAAACATGAATGCCCCCGTTGGCATCGTTGTCAGTAAAACAAATGAAAAGTAGTTTCACATTTGAGGTCAAGATCACAAGGTCAAATTTAGTATTCATGGAAAAGTATTGCCACATGGAATTCATATGTGAAATATGACCGCGCTATCACTTGCCATTCAAACGTTATGGCTAATGTTTCAATTTTCGATAAAAGGTCAAACTCCAAGGTCAAAAATGTTGGTATCCATGGAAAAGTCTTGTCACAAAGAATACACATGTGAAATATGAAAGCCCTATCACTTACTATTCAAAAGTTATGCCCAAGGTTAAAGTTTTTTGCAGACAAACAGACAGACGGACAGAACAAAAACTATATACCCCGAATCTTCGATTACGGGGGCTTAAAAAGAAATATATAAACACTTTATCATTTATATAATTTCTTTGCTAGACTTGGACGAATTGTATTACAGACCAGTCTGCATTAAGTGTTCCGAGAGTTATTCCTTTTGCTTTCAATAGAATCAAAATAAAGTGTCATACCCGCAATTTTATGAAACTGCTGCTTGTTCTGTAGAGCTTTATGGCGTTTAGGAAAGGATATAGTTGATCCCCGATTCTTCAAGAGGATCGATGTTATACGACGGCAGCACCTGCCAACAGTGCATTCCGAAACATTGAAACTGTCCCCTACGAGTTTATGGAATGCGCCGGTGGCAAAAAAAAAAAAAAAAATTAAAAAAATTAAAAAAAAAAAAAAAGCGGAGACAAACAAGGATTTGTAGTGATGGTGACAGAGCGTAGTTCTTTACGGTTTGTGTCAAATCGTTATTGATCAAGTCCAATATACATGTATAAAATTTACCTTCTGAATCGGTACCTCTCAAATACTTCTTCGTCTGTGTAAACATCCATGGGATTCAGACGGTCGCGAAATATTCGCTCTGAAGGTTTTGTGGTATATTTTTCAAGCAAACTGCGATACTTTTTGTGTCTACGACGTCTGTCTGCCATCTTTGAGTGAGGGCTGAGGTTGCTACGAAGCTCCCTCAAATATTTGACTTTTTTCCTCAAATATCGGTCTTGAGGAAAACTCAAATTTGAGTGGTGACGGCGACTTGAGTGAGAAAATGGGGATTTGAGGGAAAAACTCAGATTTTAGGGTGAAGGAGGTTGGTGACGGCGGGGCCTGAACTCTAAAATGTCTTGAAATTGACTGAGGCATGTAGCATTTTTCTATCATGGTATTTCTCCTTAATTAGCTTGTACCATGGAAAACTTTCCCTTGCCTTAAAGAACAAGTTTCATATGAATTCTAGAACATCCAAAACAAACCTATTTTGGCAGGTCATCTATGTCTAGATATAGAATAAAGTCTTCAGGTTGCAGAACAAAAATTATAACATTCTATATGCAATACATTCGTTGGGTATTTTGGGTTTTGCCGTGGGTGTTGCAACCGAGTGTTGTTGAAGGTCCCCTCCTTTCTCCTGTGTTAAACGTTTTCAAATAGACGATTTTCACATTACCATAGTTGACTTGTATTTTACACATCCTAAGACCCGACATCACATGATTTGACGTAACTGTGACGTCGTATCTGATTTATGACGTCACAATTGGAAATAATGTCAAAAGTAGTGATTTCGGGTGTTGGAGTGTCTAAAGGGCATGTCTACCGGTAATATGAAGACGGTCTATTCAATAGCATCTGTTAGGAATAGATAAATTTGTAGCATGGACAAGACATGTACGTTTCGGGTACATATGATATGGAGTGAAAATACTTTTGTGATTTTTGGGGGGATTTAATATAGACTACTGATTAAATTCTTTGATCAATTGTTATTTCACATCTCATCAGTAAAATTGTTTTTGATATTGAATTTGTTTGAAATAATGAAAAAGATTAATCTCATCAGAACTTCTGACTTAATAAATTTGTCATTTTAAAAATGAAATGAAAATATGGAATTAATTGAGAATCTGCGTTGGCATCTTTGTCAGTAAAACAAATGAAAAGTAGTTTCACATTTGAGGTCAAGGTCACAAGGTCAAATTTAGTATCCATGGAAAGGTCTTGTCACAAGGAATACACATGTGAAATATGAAAGCCCTATCACTTACCATTCAAAAGTTATGCCCAAGGTTAAAGTTTTTGCGGACAAACAGACAGACGGACAGAACAAAAACTATATGCCCCCGAATCATTGATTACGGGGGCTTAAAAAGAAATATATAAACACTTTATCATTTACATAATTTCTTTGCTAGACTTGGACGAATTGTATTACAGACCAGTCTGCATTACGTGTTCCGAGAATTATTCCTCTTGCTTTCAATAGAATCAAAATAAAGTGTCATACCCGCAGTTTTATGAAACTGCTGCTTGGTCTGTAGAGCTTTATAGCCTTTAGGAAAGGATATAGTTGATCCCCGATTCTTCAAGAGGATCGATGTTATACGACGGCAGCACCAGCCAACAGTGTATTCCGAAACATTGAAACTGTTCCCTACGAGTTTATGGAATGCGCCGGTGGCAAAAAAAAAACAAAAAACCCGGAGACAAACAAGGATTTGTAGTGATGGTGACAGAGCATAATTCTTTACGGTTTGTGTCAAATCGTTATTGATCAAGTCCAATATATAAAATACGGTTTGCCTTCTGAATCGGTACCTCTCAAATACTTCTTCGTCTGTGTAAACATCCATGGGATTCAGACGGTCGCGAAATATTCGCTCTGAAGGTTTTGTGGTATATTTTTCAAGCAAACTGCGATACTTTTTGTATCTACGACATCTGTCTGCCATCTTTGAGCGAGAGGCTGAGGTTGCTACGAAGCTTCCTCAAATATTTGACTTTTTTCCTCAAATATCGGTCTTGAGGAAAACTCAAATTAGAGTGGTGACGGCGACTTGGGTGTGAAAATGGGGATTTGAGGGAAAACCTAGATGTTAGGGTGAGGGAGGTTGGTGACGGCGGGGCCTGAACTCTAAAATGTCTTGAAAACTTTCCCTTGCCTTAAAGAACAAGTTTCATATGAATTCTAGAACATCCAAAACAAACCTATTTTGGCAGGTCATCTATGTCTAGATATAGAATAAAGTCTTCAGGTTGCAGAACAGAAATTATAACATCATATATGCAATACATTCGTTGGGTATTTTGGGTTTTGCCGTGGGTGTTGCAACCGAGTGTTGTTGAAGGTCCCTTCCTTTCTCCTGTGTTAAACATTTTCAAATTCTCAATTTTCACATTACCGCAGTTGACTTGTGTTTTACACATCCTACGACCCGACATCACATGATTTGACGTAACTGTGACGTCGTATCTGATTTATGACGTCACGATTGGAAATTACGTCAAAAGTAGTGATTTCGGGTGTTGGATTGTCTAAAGGGCATGTCTACCGGTAATATGAAGACGGTCTATTCAATAGCATCTTTTAGGAATAAATAAATTTGTAGCATGGACAAGACATGTACGTTTCGGGTACATATGATATGGAATGAAAATACTTTTGTGGTTTTTTGGGGGGATTTAATCTAGACTACTGATTAAATTCTTTGATCAATTGTTATTTCACATCTCATCAGTAAAATTGTTTTCGATATTGAATTTGTTTGAAATAATGAAAAAGATTAATTTCATCAGAACTTCTGACTTAATAAATTTGTCATTTTAAAAATGAAATGAAAATATGAAATTAATTAAGAATCTGCGTTTGAACCTAAATTGAACCTACAAGTTTAGGTAGAATTCGTTTCCAAGTAATGATACATCGGCATTCGCTTGATAAGCCATACCGGTGGAAAAGGGGAGATACCAGTTTAGTGCTGAATATTAAAAAAATTCAATCAAATACAATTAGCTTCAATGTTTAACGTCTTCAAATTCATTAGCATCATTGTAGAGCAGATAAATCTACAGCATGGCCCCGACATGCACGTTTCGGGTATTTAACCCTCGTCAGTGATACTCAATATTTTTAATACCATAGTAAGTCCGCTATCATGAAAAATGTCCGATAAAAACACACAAAATTGTGTATTCGAGTGTTTGTGTTTTTATTTGTATCATCCCTTCCCTCTGAAAGAAATATTTCACTTATTTTTCTCAAATAAATCATAATGAATCAATAAATGGAGTTTTTCTGTTTTAATTAATGAAAACTTTATATTATAAAACAAAACAAAAATAAACAACAACTGAATGTTTTCCATAATTTAAATGCAATAATTAAAGGAATAAACATATGGCAATGGCAGGTAAAGAAAGTGTTTCTTTGTCTACCAAAGAATTCTGGTTGGTGTCTGGTCATTTACAAATTCCGTGAATCGCGAATTATACACCCATGAACACAAAAACTAAGACATACATCTCTTATATTTATTATTCACACAGCGAATTACAGCGTCAAAGGTATTTTAACATTTGCAAATTCTTCTTTAGTTCAAAATTTGGACGTGACGTCACATTGGCAACCCGATTTATCTAAAATAATTACAATAGAAACTTTATTTGAACTCGTATATGTCTGAACGTTCATGTGTTCAAAGAAGATTAAGAGGACATATGAAAATAAGAACCAAAAACGAATTAAAAGTTTATAATTTTATTTTATCAAATGTATTGAAAAGTCAAATATAGATAATGAGCATATCCCTGTATACAGCACAAAATCGATAATTCAGAAAATCATAAATCGAAAACATACCATATTAGGATAAAACAGGAACCAAAGCAAACAAACAAAAACAGTACGATACTCAGCATTTGTGTATCGACACGTACTGAACATCTCAAAGTATCGATACTCTTCAATATTCCTATATCAATGTAAAGCACTACTAGGTACCATAGGTTTCTTATCCACCAGTGAGGGGTGGGCTGAGAGGAGGAAGGAGGGGAATGGAAGGGTGAAAGGACGGAGGGAGGAAAGAAGCGTTAGAGGGAGAGAGGTGTCCCCTGTCTGCCCATCATCAGTCTTCCCGTGAGTATGAAGGAAACTGAATAACTTCCATATTACTAAGGACAAAAAGATAAGGTGTTGAGATCACAGTGTATTTTCATATAAAAGCTTTGCGTGGATCTAAATATTTCAAAGAATCGTTGCTTAGAACCCACGAATGCGTCATGATCTTGAACAAAGGTCGTTGGTAAAGGTCATAATAAAGGTAATAATACATGCCGGTTGGGAAATCGGTCAGGACCATATTTTTTACTGCTTGCATTGAACTCAATAAAAGACCGGTAGAATTATTTTTCTCCTTCAAAAACTAGTACAAGGTGGCCACAGATTTTGAGAAATGAAATTCCATGATTTTCCCTGACGCATTCAATATCTTCCCTAACAAAACGCGCTCAAAAACGGTACAATTTTACACTATTTTTGTTCAAATATTAAACTAATTTTAACTATAAACTCACGCAATTCTTGAAAATTGTACTTTGTATTCAAAGTACAGTATGTCATTTGTCTACTGACTCAGATAAGAGGGGAATTATTATTATATATGTAATAGATAATCTATAGGTAGTAATAGGTAGTTAGTATACTTTGAGGTATTGTTGATTAGAGGAACTATGTGGAGTTTTTGGGGGGTTTTTTTAAGTAACAAAATCGTTGTGATTTCTGTGAAGTATTTAAAATTTGCAAATCCAAAGATGTAATAAAATGATAATGCATAAGTAAATAATACGGGCGAGAGAAGCGAGTCGGAAATTTTTAATTTTAGGAAAATAAATAAGTGTATTTTTCCAATTTCATCTGAGTAATATATCTCTTTAGTGAGTTTTAAACTCTTGTTTTAACCATACTTATTACTATAAAGAAATCAAATATGTTTTGATTGACTAAACAATTTCCATCATCTTAAAGTTTCCAGATCCTGTCATTATATCTTGTAATTTACCATATATGTGATCTTCAAATAAATACAGTTTAAACTAAAGTTTCATTCTAGTCCAAATGCACTGTTAAGTCCAATTCATGAACATTGCTGTACCCAATTTACTTAAGAACTGGAGTTATATGTATCACATTGTAATTTGTCAAGAAGTTTTTACAATTCATTGAATATATATAGTGATTCATGATGTAGTGATTAAGTACAATTTCATCAGGTGATATTTAACTTTTTAAACATCAGCTATAAAAGTCCCTGATTTTCTTCATATTTTCAAATCCCCTGACTTTTCCCTACAGAGAATCTTTATTTGGCATTTTCCCTGTTTTCAGAGTCTGTGGCCACCCTGTAAAATTTCTTTTCCGTACTTCATTTTGGTAAGTCATTATACTCCAAATATTTGACAATTGATAAATCCGCTTAGTGCGTTTACATTACGAAAAGATAAGCGAAAAACTATCATTCGTAAAAAGAGATACTAGACTGTTTGAAGAATAAAGGAAATAAAATATTACCGAGAACAGCGTTCTTTTTGGAATTGTTTGAATGAATTTCTCAAAAGAGAAATATGTAGTCGCAGAATGTTTTTCACACAAATCAATTCATCAATGTCATAAAAGTAATAAATTGATATACATATTATTGCTATGTATCATCACTCTAAACTCATCGAAAGAAAACATGATAGATTTATGTATAGTAATTCACGATTTCGAGCCTTTATCGCCCCCCCCCCCCCTCCCCTTTTTTTGTTATTTCGATCGCCTGAATGGCATCGTTCCCCATCTTGCTATAGGATCTTACTTGTCATGATGGTAGATCTTGTCAGACTTAAGTTTCTATGAAAAGGAAATCCTGTAGCAAGGTGGGGACCAATACTCTAGAAAAACTTTTCGAGTTTCCATAGGCTTTAGTGTTAGAATTAACTGATGTAACCCAAATTATACACAAAATATAGGTCACATTTAAAAATAAGATTCAGCAAAATTCTTACAGAATTCAGAGTTTAAATTCTTTTTAATAAGAAAAAACAACTTGCGGTCCCAACTGGGCGGAATTTCCTAACAAATTGTTTGAGCTCCTTTCACATAATTCTTGCCCAGGACCTAAGAATAATCAAATTTGCATGGTTTTACCAATAGGCAATATATGTCGCAGGCGAAAATTCATGCTGAAACAGGTTTGTCAAAATGAAACTTGACTACTGAAGACGATGCCTAGAAAACATGTTAGCTCTGAAAAGTCAGATCCCTCAGTAATAGCTCGCTCCAACTAACAGAGTATGGACTGGTTTTATATATTTATTTCCATATTCATCTGTTTGTTACTCAGTCCCCTCCACTCTTGCTGTCTTTTATTCATCTTATAATCACAACAGGTTCTAACACCCTCTCAATAATATACAATGTAGCACTATTAGAGATAAACATCGAAGAAGTACCCAAACGTTATTCAGTCTCAAAGTCGAGAAGGCAAGGCAAAATCGTGAGAATTCCCATCGAAACTGTTGCGAACCCCGGAATGAACAACATTCCGAAGAGAGACCAGGTGCCCGGGGACAGTCGTATATCAAAAATGGATAGTGAGGATCACATTTTCATGACTCAAAATTCAGCTTGAGAAGAGAAAAACTACAACAATGACTCTGATATTTTTAATATGAAGAACACAGAAGCCAATTTCATTTTTGAGAAAAAGTCGACGCGAAGACGTTATATGTAAGCGATTACGATTTACTTCTAGCCACTTTGAACGTCCAGAAGGAAACCGTCGATTTTCTAAGCCGCATTACATACAGGCAATACAAAATGTACATAATCTTCTTAGCGGTGATGAACTAAGAAATACCCTAAAGAAATCACTGTGGATGTTTAACTTACTTTGCGCATTGTTGAAGGAAAGAAAAATCGAGAGGATCTTTATCATCTTTCGAACGAAAGCTAAACGATTTCATAGGCAAATTAAGGAATAAAAATGGACTGGATGATACGCCCTACACTGTACGATGTCATAGGCAAATTAAGGCAAAAAAGGACTGAATCATAGGCCCTACACTGTATCAGATCATAGCGTCAAAACAGCATTATTTCCGTCACAACGACAGATTCATAAATATTTTGATGATGCTGAACTCAGCAAATTCAGAGAAATGCGTGACGCAAAAATGAATGAAATTGCTCAAACTGTACTAGGCAGTATTAAAGTATCTTACATGTATGAAATATATGTAGAAACTTTCGTCAATAACTTTTTGTTTTATATAAAAAAGAGGATATAGAAAAAGTAATTAGCTGCAATGACACAGTGAATGAATTCAGGGATTCTAATGAATGAAGGGAGAAAGTACAAAATAAAGGAGGGAAGGAGTCATTGGTTAAAAAAAAAAAACAAATCTAGTATCACCAATATTTTTATCTTTTTGTACTTTGTTTTTGCTTATTGTGATCGGTTCTGTATTTTAATGTAAATTCCTGAAGAAGTTGCATAAATCTTTATTTTCATTTTTTACCCGACGTCTACCTCGTGGTATGATGATGTGGCTTTTGGATTTCATTCCATTCAGAAAACTGTGGGTAAATTGTGTCGGTAATACGGATGTAAGGGACTTTATTCATACCACTCTTTGCGAGCTAGGCTGCTACACGGCTATACTCAGCAGGTGTCGACGAACAACTTATCTCGGAAAAAAAACGGACATCACTCTAGATCCTTCGCTCTAAAACTTCTGACGCGCAGTTAGAGATAGTTGATTCCATGGTGAAGTGGAAAAATGTGAAATATATATTCTGATGTTTCTGTAGCTGGAGCCTCAAGAGAGGAAACACAAATTCAGGACATGAAACATACCCTGTGAAATTAAATCCAAGCCTCGCGTGATTCATTATCAATCAACATTAAATTTTAAAGAAATTAAATACTTTCTGAGTGTAGAACATATAGTGCATTGTGTAGCTATGTTTGATGTACTTTCTCGTGATTTTTTATTTATGGATTAAATTGAATATATATTTTTCATGTAATTCTTGTCACGTGATTTCTAAAATAGGAATTAAACAGGTCGCCTGACACATGTACATTCTATAATTAACCTAGGACTGTACAGTAATAAATCTAGGTCGCGAATATTTCATTTAATAAACGTGACCTAGATTTGAAAGTCATAGGTAAATTTTGGTCTTGCAGAACAAAGGCATGACGTCACATCCATGCTTTAATTTACATTAGATACCATTAAGCTATGGTCATGTTTAGAATTATCTCTTCATAATTATATTCATTATTTAGATTTCCATTAACCGGCCTTGAACATCATTGATGAGACCTTTTTGGATACATGTGTATATGCGCATATGTACAATGTACACTACATTTATTACAATAGAACATGATTTCACTATCTCTGCTGTGAACTGTTAGTCCACAAGGATATCATACGCCTAGTCTCGCAGTGTTTAGTCTCTCGTCTTAAAATATTTATGTGTAGATATCCCGTCACTATATTTGATGAATTATTCTTAAGTAAAGTTATATCCCTGGGCTTTGGTTCTTAAGCATTGATAAGAATCAATCCCTTCATATACTCATTATTTCCATGGATATTCATGGATTTTTTCACTTTTCGATTTCATTACAATGAAATGCTTATTTGAAGTAATTTTGGACACTGATATGTGTAGCGAATCGCTTTCTTTTCAGTGACGCCACCAATGACAATTTCTGTTGGAGATAGGACTCTGTGGAATAGACCTTCTTCTTCAGTTTTGTTCGTACCCTGTAAGACAGCCAAACGACCAATCAGAGACATCGTACTAAAGACGCGTGCGGCTTTTGGAAGTACTTCTGGCAATGAAATGTTTACGAAGCTTGAGTTTGACGTCAGAGGGCTATCATGTGAGTTTGCAGACGTGGGACAAACTATTGTGAAATTCCATGTATCAGGTTACACTTCATAGTATCCGCAGTGTCGTATTTGGAATTTGGCTAGCTAGGGATGATTTTTTAAATAGGGGACAGATGGGGTCCAGCTTCATTATGTGATCTTTATAATTGAAATAACTATGATTTTTGATATTTGAAAGAAATAAGTAGCTTGTCTTGAGAAAAGCCCATTATTTCCATTGTATACCTCATATGTATAATTTCATGCCAAACACTCAATTTCAAATGGCCAATACTGTGTAGTGCAACCTCAGTAAGAAAATCACGATCGTTATCTATTCCATCACCGTTCTCTACCGCTTAGCATTTTGTCTCGACAATGCGTACTAACCATTGTCAATGAGTAACGACAAGATCGTAGCTATTTAAAAATGAAGAAGAAATAGATTCTGTCACTTTCTACAGATTGAGGCATAAACATTTACACTCGTGACGGAATTTGTTCATCTTTTCCCTCGTTCCGCGTAGAGATGAAATTTCCGTCACTCGTGTAAAGTTTTATGTCTCACTCAGTAGATCGTCATAGAACCTATTATTCTTCACATTACCGCTAAACTTGCATTCTAGGCACGCCAAGACCCGACATCACTACTTTTGACGTTATATCTAACTGTGACGTCATAAATCTGAATCTGCTACGACGTCACAGTTTAAAATTACCTCAAATCTTTTGATGTCGTGTGTTAGGGTGCGGTAATGTGAAAATCGTCTATATGTTCACGTCGATAATGGTGTCCTTCGTCTCAGTATGTATGTCCTCTTTGTCTCGTCTTGTGAGATTCTGTTCCGCTGTTGGATATTTCCTCCTTTCTTTGTTTTATATCTTCCAAGGTTATGAATGCCCATTAACAATGATTTTTAGATTCTGAATTTGTGTTTTGTATTTGTCTTTCATTCATTGATCAAAAACGACGACATCAAAACACTTAACACAATTTCTTAAAATTGCAGCAGAATGAAATATTTCTTCTTGAAGAAAGGAAAAATATAAAAAACACAAATGCTCAGTTATACAATTTTTCGACCCATTGGCCTTTATCAAGTGTAAATAACGACGATGCAATGCAATGTTGACATTTGAAATAAACGCGTGAAAAGCAAAGATGGAAATTCAAGTGACATTGTTATCGCAGAATCTTAACTCTGAATAAAAAAAACAGATACATATGTTTTTGAAAATGATTTATTCAAAATCTTAATAAGATCTATTACGTCTATATATTCAAAATCTAATGAACATAATGGTAGACATTTGAAGATAATATTCAAAATACAGTTATATTTACGCCTACAGACGATAAATTTATACTGTAAACCGCCTTTTATTCGCGACGTATTAATTTCACGGACAGGAGTGAAGTGACTGGTTTTCGACGTTTTATTTTCGCGACATCGCATAAACGTATCTTTCTACAAATGTGTTGGGACATATTCGCGGCGTTTTATTTTCGCGAATCGAAGGACATCGCGAAGATAAACTCTCGCGAATAAAAGACTGTTTATAGAATTCTATAAATAGCAATGTATTGTATTAGCATGATATATCCGTTGTCTACTTCACTGATGATTATAAATGACAGAAAATCTAGACAAATGGTTGACATTCTATGCACAACTGTTGCCACATTTGAATACCGAGAGTTGGTTGCTTTGTCGTTTTTACATGTGATGAAAACAGATCTTCGATGCTCCTGACGGTTTACATGACCATAAATTTCAGCGCAACTTCTTTTCGGAAAATCGTGATTGTAAAGATAATTAAGAAATTCGACATTATTCCTCTCTGTGTGTATTGGATCAATATATATTATTTTGAATTCTTTAGATTTTGTGTAAAACGATTTTTCGCTCCTTGGAAGGAATCTTATGTGAAATGTAATATTGCCTTCTTCAGTTTCTTCTGTATAGGTAACATTGACTCTTTCAATCCATTGCTTTATGTCAAGAATCTCATGTGGCTTTTTATCATTTACAATAATTACATCAACGAAACTCAACAAAAGACCGCCTATTGATTCATTTTCCTTCAGGGAAGTGAAGCTTATTCGATACTTCATTAATAGAGCACCAAGATTATTAGCATTTCGTGTACAGGATTCTAGAAACAAAAGAGCTCGTGATAACTCCATCTCGTCATGCTCATCTATGCTAGACGCAATAACCATTTTCTCAAAAAGGAAATTTTGAAAGGTCACCTCTGTTGAAGTTGTTTCTGAGTACGTTGAGTGTCTCTTCTGTAAAAGTTATAGATCCATTTTAATATTAGCATATTATGGATTATATTGAAAGTTTGTATTATTGATGGTCATAGCTTACATGTACTATTGATTGTCATAGACATGACCAACAAGAATTATCATACATACCTGAACGTCAAAAGTAAGACAGTAATTTCTTTACATTATTGACATTATTATACAAATATGGACTTGGTCAAGGTTATTAAATTATTATGATCATGAGATTTGTAACATCGAACGAAGTCCTTATTTGTACAAACGACTAGTGATGAATTTGGAGACGTTTAACTTTAATATTACTAGAATAATGATTCAATGCAATATTTACATATTATTTATACAATGTAATTTTTAATTCTGTTATGGGTCAGAATACCCCAAAACGCCAGCAAAAATCAGACAAAGACAGAATATAAATTTACAAGTTTAATTATGTACAAAATATATATATATTTAAAATGATTACAACTTACAATACAATGTCCGGATCAAAGTGTCCGTTACGGTCCAATAAGTCTATCGAATGTATGGTTTCCGGTAATCACAAACGTTCTCGAAAGATCAGTGTCCAAACGTGCTCCAAACGTTGTTAAATGGATTAAAGTCTCAACAAATAAAGTGTCCCAGTATATCAGAATAGATGAATGAATCGTGTCCACGAATGTGTACGAATGTCCCTTAACACAGTTCCTCAGAGGTATTTATACTTAAGAACAATGAATTAACCAGAAGCTTCTAGAACAATGACTCATTACAAATGATTAACAATAGAGTAAATTCTAGAAATCACAGTCATGTGATGACAATGATGTAACAAAGAACAAACTGGAATATTCTCTAATGAAATAAACATGACATAGTAAAATCTAGAAAGAATTGTGAAATCATTAAATAACATGACTAAGTACATGTGTACCTACACATAAAGTAAAACTAAAATTAAACATGACCCACAACACCTCCCCCCTTAAAAAAAGTTTGAATGTCAATGAAAACTTAGGTGATAAATTCTGCAAAAAATCACTCATGAAACTCTCGATAGTGCATCTGCAATCACATTGTCTTTGCCCTTGATATGGTTAATAATGATATTGTACTCTTGCAACAATAAACTCCACCTTGTAAGTCTTTGATTCTTGTTTGACATTTTGTGCAAAAATGTGAGAGGGTTGTGGTCAGTATACACAAGAATGGGATGTAAAGTAACATTCAAATAAACATCAAAATGTTGTAAAGCTAACAATAATGCAAGACACTCTTTTTCAATAGTAGAATAATTCTTTTGACATTTTGTCAATTTCTTTGAAAAATAACAAACAACTCTATCTACACCATCATCATTTTCTTGAAACAAAGCAGCCCCGATTCCTATGTCACTGGCATCAACAGTAAGCTTAAATTGCTTATCAAAATTTGGAGCTGACAGGACAGGACTATTCATAAGAACACATTTGATTTTCTTAAAAGATTCGTCACAGTCATTGGTCCATGCAAAATTCACTCTCTTTTGTAACAGATTGGTAAGTGGACCAACAACTGACGAGAAATTTGGACAAAATTTTCTGTAAAATCCTGCCATTCCCAAAAATCTCATTATCTCTTTCTTATTGGTAGGAATCGGGAACTTTGAAATAGCTTCCACCTTGGCCATGATAGGAGTAACAAAACCTTGACCTACTTTGTGACCCAAATATTCTATAGTCGCATGACAAAATTCACTTTTCGCAAGGTTCACTGTGAGGTTTGCTTTCGCCAGTATGTCAAAGAAGGTACGCATGATTCGGGGATGATCATCCCAGGTGTCGCTGTAGATGATGACGTCATCGATGTACGCCTCGCATCCTTCGATATGATTTAGGAGCGAATGAATCATCCTCTGGAATGTGGCTGGTGCGTTTTTCATACCAAAGGGCATTACTTTATATTGGTATAGCCCATCTGGAGTCGCAAATGCCGATATTTCTCTGGCTCTCTCTGTAAGCGGGACCTGCCAATAGCCTTTAAGCAAGTCAAATTTACTGACAAATTTTGCACTGTCAATTTTATCTATACAGTCATCAATTCGTGGGATCGGATAAGAGTCAGTTTTGGTGACTGAATTGACTTTTCTAAAGTCCGTACACAATCGGTAAGTTCCGTCTGGCTTCGGAACAAGAATACATGGGGAACTCCAATCACTATTGCTGGGTTCAATAATGTCATTTTCAAGCATGTATTGAATTTCTTTCCGCATGTATTGAAGCTTTATCGGGTTTAACCGATAGGGATGCTGTTTGATAGGTGACGCATCACCCACACTGACGTCATGATGAGATGCATTCGTCTTTTTTGGAACGTCCGGAAAGATGGTCGTATATTCCCGCATTAATTGGTGCACTTCCTCTTTTTGATGCACGGTCAGATGTCCGAGTTTCACTTCCGGACTTGTCAGAATTTCAGAATTCTTCAAACGGACACTTTGAGTGAAGTCTTTTTCGACAGTCTCTTCATTACATTCAGGTTCAACACAATTTTCTAATGTATTTACATTGGCCAAAGTGGAAACTGGTTTTACAAAATTTCGGTCACTTCTATCAAAATACTCTTTCAACATGTTAACATGACACACTCTTTTTTCTTTTCGCCGACCAGGTGTCTTAACCACATAGTTAACATCACTTATTTTACTCTCAATCTCAAAAGGACCGAAATATCTAGCTTGCAAAGGATGACCAGGGATAGGCAAAAATACAAGAACTTTATCGCCTGGTTTAAAAACTCTGTTTCTAGCATCTTTGTCATACCATGATTTCATTTTCATTTGTGAGGTTTTGAGATTTTCTTGAGCTAATTTGCAAGCATTATATAATTTCTCTTTGAAATTAGACACGTAGTCTAAGAGATTCAAATCGCTAGTCTCAGTCAACCATTTTTCCTTCAACAACTTCAATGGCCCCCTGACCGTATGCCCAAAAACTAGCTCGAAGGGACTGAACCCCAGGGACTCCTGAACCGCTTCTCGTGCCGCAAACAACACGAGGTGAACCCCTTCATCCCAGTCTTTTCCATACTGGTGACAATATGTTTTCATCATAGTTTTAAGGGTTTGATGAAAGCGTTCAAGTGCCCCCTGGGACTCAGGATGGTACGCAGAAGACTTATACTGCCTGATACCTAGCTCATGCATAACCTGCTGAAACAATCCTGACATAAAATTCGAACCCTGATCTGACTGAATAGCCTTGGGAGCACCTACGAAACTGAAAAACTTTGTAAGGGCCTTAACTATGGTCTTTGCCTTAATATTCCTAAGAGGTATGGCTTCAGGAAACCTAGTCGAAGTACACATAATTGTCAGTAAGTACTGATTCCCTGACCTAGTCCTAGGCAAAGGACCTACACAATCAACTAACACCCTACTAAAAGGTTCCTCAAAGGCTGGAATGGGTTGGAGGGGAGCAGGTGGTATAACTTGATTGGGTTTACCTACCATCTGACAACTATGACAAGACTTACAAAACTCAGACACATCTTTTCTCAACTTAGGCCAGTAAAAGTGACTTAAAATCCTATTATAAGTCTTATTGACACCTAAATGACCTGCCATGGGTGTGTCGTGAGCTAAACTCATGATGTCCCCGCGATACGCTACTGGAACCACTATCTGGTGAACGACCCGCAACACTTCATTAGGGGGTGCATCGGGTGGTCTCCATTTCCGCATGAGGATGCCATCTTGTATGTAGAAGCACTCTCCGACTTTGTCCGCTTCTTCTCGGGGAAGGGCCCTCTTGCTTAGTCGGATAATCTCCGGATCTTTAGTTTGCTCGGAGAGGAGCTGCTCACGGCTTAATGCATCTGTATCTCTGTCCAATGGCGGATGGGAATCATCATCAGGTACTGTCGGAGACTTGTCAACATGAAGTGGTACTGACGTTTCAGGTACGCTGTCATCAATGGTAGACATGAATGTGTCAGAAAGGTCTATATTTTCGGAGGGATGGTCCTCGTTAAGTGCAGAAGTACTCTCAGCCTCTTTTAGTCTGTTCCTGGCCATCGCCCTGGTAACTGCGCAGGCTGGGTACAAGTCGTCGTCTTCATCATCGGACACGACATCGGACGTGATTTTCTCACAAACAATCGGATCGGCTACAACTTTGCCGCCAGCTAAATCGTTGCCAAGCAACAAGGAAACGCCTTGAACGGGAAGAGTAGGTCGAACACCTACGATAACAGGTCCAGTAATTAAGTCTGACTTCAAATAAATTTTATGAAGGGGAACATCAATGACGCCTAGCTCCACACCCTGTAATAAAACTGACCTACCAGTAAAAGTGTGCTCAGACAAAGGCAATGAACCCTCTAACAATAAAGTCTGGGCAGCACCAGTATCTCTCAAAATCTGAACAGGCAACGCTTCGCTAGAATCACTGAGTGAAACAAATCCCTGTGACAAAAAGGGCTTATAATGATCCTCCACAAAATCATCAGAACTGGACTTAGAACCCTGAATCTCAGGAGTGTCAGAACAAATCGAATCTAAGGCTTTCCTATCATTTCTAACAGACGCAAAGGCCTGTGACTTAAGTTCTTTTTTCTTCTTAAGCTTCAAACACTCACCAATAACATGACCTTTTTTCTTACAATAATTGCATGTAGGAAGCGACCCCACCCCTGGGGATGCCTCAGAACGCTCGGACCTAGGTCCGGACGTAGAACCACCTTGAGATGGTGACTGGGAACTAATGGACGACTGAGACTCTTGTAAATTTTTCTTTGGAAAATCTGAAGTTTTTGCGCTATCGCTAGATTGAGTTTTTGACACAAAATTTTTCTTATGAGTGAGAGCATACGTATCAGACAAAACAGCGGCTTCTTCAAGAGTTTTAACATTTTTGTCTTCCAAATGAGTTCTTAAATCTTGATGTACACACTCTTTGAACTCTTCTATCAGAATGATCTGACGCAAATTGTCAAATGAATTTGGAATTTTCTTAGATCGAAACCACTGATCAAATAAAACTTCTTTTTCTCGAGCAAATTCAACATATGTTTGATTTTCAAATTTTTTGTACTTTCTAAACTTTTGTCTGTACGCCTCAGGTACTAACTGATATGCTCTCAAAATCGTGTCCTTGACCTTGTCATAGTCTGAACTCTCAGCAATACTGAGCGCCGAGTACACTTCAGCCGCTTTGCCAATAAGTACGCTTTGTAACAAAGTTGGCCAAAAATCACGTGGCCACTTCAGATTGGCCGCGATTTTCTCAAAATGTGGAAAATTTTGTCCACAGACTTTTCTTGAAATTTTGGTACTAATCTGATGTTTTTGGCGGCGTCGAATTCAGACTTGACAGGCGAAGGAACAGGATTTTCCTTAGCGCTTTTCTCTAACTTTAACTTTTCTAACTCAAACTGGAGTTCTTTCTCGTGCATACGTTCCTGTTTCTCTATTTCTTCTTTTTCTCTTTCAAATTGTAAATGTCTTTCTTTTTCTTCTTTTTCAAATTGTCTTTCTTTTTCTTCTTTTTCAAATTGTCTTTCTTTTTCAAATTGTAATTGTATTTTCATTTTCTCTAATTCAAACTCATATTTTGACATTTTGGTTTCGCTTGAAACAGGTTCAACAGGAAAATCGTATGACGAAAAGATTTCCTTAGCTAAAAGCTCTTTAGCTACAATATTTCTAATTTCTTGTTTTCTCATAGAAGATTTTACATCTAACTTCAAGTGAAGACCTAAACCAATCAAATCATCTTTTTTTCAATGATTCGAACTCATCTACAGTCGGCGATTTCAAAAATTCAGTGACCGAAAATACCATGATTGATTTCTGCTGGCAAAAGTTTTGAGAATTTTCCTTTTTTCCAAAAAACGAACTTTACGTAAAAATGCAAATATGCAGAGATTACTATCCCGGACGAGCCCCCAATTCTGTTATGGGTCAGAATACCCCAAAACGCCAGCAAAAATCAGACAAAGACAGAATATAAATTTACAAGTTTAATTATGTACAAAATATATATATTTAAAATGATTACAACTTACAATACAATGTCCGGATCAAAGTGTCCGTTACGGTCCACAAAGTCTATCGAATGTATGGTTTCCGGTAATCACAAACGTTCTCGAAAGATCAGTGTCCAAACGTGCTCCAAACGTTGTTAAATGGATTAAAGTCTCAACAAATAAAGTGTCCCAGTATATCAGAATAGATGAATGAATCGTGTCCACGAATGTGTACGAATGTCCCTTAACACAGTTCCTCAGAGGTATTTATACTTAAGAACAATGAATTAACCAGAAGCTTCTAGAACAATGACTCATTACAAATGATTAACAATAGAGTAAATTCTAGAAATCACAGTCATGTGATGACAATGATGTAACAAAGAACGAACTGGAATATTCTCTAATGAAATAAACATGACATAGTAAAATCTAGAAAGAATTGTGAAATCATTAAATAACATGACTAAGTACATGTGTACCTACACATAAAGTAAAACTAAAATTAAACATGAACCACAACAATGAAGAATTCTACAATTTACTGCATTTTTTGTCTGAAAAGTGTATCTTAACTTGTAAAATTGTAACTCTGATATTCTAACTTAAACAAATGACCCGTTCTCAATTCTTATCGTAAATATTTAAATCAGGAAAAATACCACACCGAGTCATTATCATCCATCAGCGGTCATTATTGGAAAATAACGACTCACGCGCTAGCCAATCAGAATCGACGATACATATTACTAATGTAATATTTTTGAATATTGTGTTGTAAAATTAAACAATCATATAAGTTTTAAGGAGATATTGAACACTTGGGTGACAAACTATATATGGTTTACATAGTAAAATCGGGGCTCCTTTCAGGGCAAAATCTAAAATGTTCATGAAGTAATGAATTGTACTAATATTTATTATACATTAGTGAATCACACGATAAATCCTCGGAATTTCATTGGTTAAGCACGCGGGGACTATGAAAGAATAGTGCCCGGCACCCGGGCATATTCAAGAATTTTCCTATTTGTCGTGAAAAAATGAGAAAACCGTTGGTTACATTAGGCAAAATTTGCAATGTCTTCGAAAGACAAGAGTGATTTTTATAACTAGATCTCTCAAAAAATAGGTATTTAACTTTCTAAAACTGACAACAAAATTTAATTTTGGAGAAGTCGATTTTAGGGGGCCACTTTACTACATATATTCCTTTCTGGAAATAAATTGAAATGTTTCTTTTAGTGGGAAGGTATTATACAACTAAATAACGCAAAAACTCGAAAACACAAATATTCGGCCCCTTGGACTTCAGCAAGTGCAATTTCATATACGCGTTAATTTATGATAAATGTGCGAAGACAGTATGTGTAGGTGAAACCGAACAAGCACTAAATGACAGGACCGAGAAACATATAAGTTAAAGAAGATCCTGATGATAATCTCATTAACACTTACAATAGAGCACCAAATTAAGCACAGACGGACCCCTAGCAAGCTAGGGTGGGATCAGGTGCCCGGGAGGAGTAACCATCCCCAGTTTGGCAAGCCGCACCTGCCGTCAATGTTCACGAAATGAAAACATTATCTATAATACATGCACTGTCTGAGGTTATGTCTATATAGAACGTGCTATGGCGACCATGTCAGGGAGAAATATTCAAAACACTTACTGCCAAACCCCTCGCGGGGAACTTTTTTACGAGTTCCACACGGCGAAAGGCACAAGTGTGACACAAATGACAATTACAAATATAAGTGACATGAAGTGCCAACGAGATAAACAGATAATGAAACATTTAAAAGATCATAATGAGCGCGATCTACGAGTGGCCGTGATGTATAGAATAAACTTCTGAAAATTCAAAGGCATCATTTAAGGCCATTTAAGATAAATTTGCAGCATGGACCAGACATGCACGTTTCGGACACTTAACCCTCGGCAGTGATCCTCAATCTAAACGATGTTATATGGCCTAAAAGTATGAAAGTTATTATGTCCAAAAATGTACCGAAAGACGTAGCAGAATTGATGGGATATGATGCTACAGGACGCGTGTTTTAGAAAATTCAAGAAATTTTGTAACAGAAAATTTCAAATGCGTTGAATTATAGACAGACGATCAACCGAAGTTATTCGAACTGGGCTACATGTGCCCTCGGGGACTCCTGGTCCATCATCAGTGACACTCACCAAGTAGTTCAAATGGTAAACTTTTTCAAATGTAGATAAAAATTACAGATCTTAATGTTGAAGAAAACTGGATAAAAAATCTTGAAACTAGAGCATCAAATGGTTATATCATTCAAAGGAATACACGCAAAATATTTTTTAAACAAAAGGTGTACGCAGAAAATAAAGTTGCCACAATGGGCGTGTATTTCTTTAAATTATATAATAAGACAATCCTATAATTATATAAGTAAATATTATTGGATCACGTGTTTATGTTTGTCCCCTCTTCCTTTCTGCTCTAATCTCCTACTTTACTTACCGGATGTGACAGTTCTAGCGAATTGAAGCGGCGGGTGTTGCATGCAAGCAGGAGATGCTTACTCTTCCTGGGCACCTGGCCTCACTCCCATATCGGGAGTTCGCTTCTTTTCATATGGTGGAGGTTTTTGTTGATTTGCTTTTGTTCATGTGTTATCCTGATTGTGTATGCCTTCGGTTTGATTTTCTGAATTATCGACTTTGTGCTGTACACAGGGATATCGTAATTATCCATATTTATCATTTCAACTAAACTTCTGTCTTATTGTCTGTGACATGGTCTGTCTGGATATCCTTGTAGGCATCACATTTGCACTTGTATCTCACAATTATTGGGTATGTTTAAATAGGTTATGTTAAATTCAATGTTATCCGAAACACGTGTCTAGTACAATAAATTGGTACTATAGAACATATATTTCAATGTTGACAATACAAATGTATAAATGATGATTTAGTTATTTAAAACCATCTAGATCGTCCATTATTACAAGACTTTGTAAGTTTTCGCGGATTACGCGAAATGCATGCATGTGTCGCGAAAATCATGACGTCATTGACTAACGTAAACATTTGCAATGAACGCTAGAGAAGCAAAGATGGATTTGACCTAGTCTTAAAATTCAATATGAGTGTATGCAAAGTTTTCCTCTCACTGATGGTATCCGACGTAAACCCATTGCGATCGAATGGAGGGGATCTCCAACAACACATAGTTGCAGCACCAACAGCAACCTCCCAAAACACCCACCGTAAAACACAAAGAAGACACGCACAGAAAGAGACGCAGTGGCACGAGGATCGCCAAATCACAGAAAAACACAAACGACTACACATTAACCAACGAGACCAATGGGTAAATGGTGCCGAATCAGGACGGCCATCCGCCACGCCATCATCAAACGATGTGGCCATCCTGGATTACGTGCGCACAACCCTCCCACCCCCTCCTATTACCCAGCGGTTTCGAAAAACGCACAACTTCGGCGCAAAACAACCCCCACTGCCAGATGACAACACATAAACAAGACCACAAAACACAGGGGTCCAAGCAACACAAATGAATATGTAAATGGATATAAAAAGAGGGCATGCGTAATATAATCTGTGCTCGGCCGGCCGTAGCGAGCTCATGTATGTTATCATCCGAGGAGTCCGACTGACATTCAGAGAGGACAGGTGGTTGGGGCCCTGTCTTTTCTAAAGAGGTTTGGACAGGGCCCGCGCTCACTCTGATTTCATGAAACTTGAATGACAACGTCAATTTTAAACCATCGTTTCCCAGACTTTTAGGACGGTTTCCATAGAATTTTATGACGACATAATCAGTCTACGTACAAACGGGAAGTAACTCTGTTTTTTCGAAAATAAGGAATTATACATTGTCGTTTTAACACTTTTATACAGGCCAACGGAACGAACATTTACACTTTATACAGGCCAACGGGCCGAACATTTGTGTTTTGAGTGTTAGCGTTTTTATTTGTGGAAATATTTCTTGTCTGTCCTTGATTCTAGGCTTTATATTTTCGATTTTGTCCCCGCTAAGACTGTCCGATTTTTACAAAGTGACATGCGCTTCCTTCTACATAAAAGTATTAACGAATACACTGAGGTGAAGATTGATTTTAAAATTTGTTAAGTGTATAGTTTCACTACGACATTTTTGTAATTAATGATTTTATAGCTGTTTGAAAGTGAGCGTTCAGTTTCCCCTTACATGTATAACGTTGGAATGACGTCATGGTTTGCTCACTGATAAAAAAAAACTGTATTGTCCAAAATTTCGAAAAGTGGTATAATTTCTACAAATGACGTCGGAAAATTTTCTAACTCCATAAGCTGAGCCAATTTTTTTTTTCATTCAGTGTTTCGAATTTTTGAAGGTAGGTCAGACTGTACATTTGAAATTTTCTTCAAGAAGGTATAGAATTGGAACCCTTCCGTATTATTTAATTGAACGTGAGAAGACAAATTATGCAACCGCCATCTTGTTGTTAAATTCCTCCTTAAACCTTTCTATGAAGAGGGAAAGTAATGTTATTTTTCCAGCCCCTGGTGGAACGTGCTTCTTTAAAGTATCATATCATGCCTCGTTCACACGGTTGCGCAATAAATTTATTTCGCAATAACTTTATTGCGCAACAAATTTGTTTCGAAATAAGCTTTTTTGCGTTCACACGAGACCGAAACTATTGCGCAATAAAATGCCACTAAACATGCACAAGAATCATGAATAAAAGTGTACAACGAATACCTTAAGGAAACATTGTTCGAAAATTTTTCGTAAAGTCAAATTTAAGACTATTTTGGAGGAAGGTCATTCATTTATTTGTCATTTCAGTCTAGAGCATGACGTCATTCAATTGTGACGTCATTCTCTACAAGGGGCCCAGACTTAAAGAAAATCGTTCCTATATATACGAAAAATCGGAATCTCTTAAAAGAATGGTAAATTAAAGACGTCGAATAGTTATATTCGTAAGAATAACAATCTCTTTCTCTTGTCATGTTGATGCGCATGCGTCAGATTTATTGCGCAACAGTTTCGCTTAGCGTTTACACGGCAGAATTTGTTGCGCAATAAAGTTATTGCGAAACAAATCGAAAATTTATTGCGCAATAAATTTTGTCGTGTGAACGCAAAACAAATTTATTGCGCAACAAATTTACGTTTATTGCGCAATAAACTCTCCGTGTAAACGAGGCATCATATGGTTTCGCAGGGATTACACTGTCAATAACGAAGTTTTACTGTTAATGGGTTTTAAATACTACCATTAGTGTACCCATTTTATAAGCAATAAATGATCATAGCTCGGTAGCGAGGGCATATTTAAATGTTGTAACCAGCTAGTTTCTAATTTCTAAGCATGATATACCCGTTTCCATTAAAAATTTGAATTAGATAGTTGATTCATGTTTTGATCTTGACTAGACCAAGTGTAACTTTAAACTGGCAAGTATTTTGTGTTAAGTGTTTGAATGTCGTCGTCGACCTTTAGTGTTTAATCTTGTCCCTTCGGTGTCTGCCATTTTGATTATACACTTCATGTTGAGTACTTTAGTGTTTCGCTTTGGGTGCTGCAACTGAGTCATGTTGGTGATCCCCTATGTTATTAACTTAAAAAAATGAACGAAAAGAAGTAGTAGGCTGGGTGGGATATGATGCTACAGGACTCACGTTTTAGGAATTTCAAGAAATTTTGATAACGGAAATCGAATGTGTTGAATAAACGAACAACCGAACTTGATCGAACTTGGCCTCATATGCCTTCGGGGACTGACCAAGTGATACAAATGTTAAACGTCTACAAATTCAATAGCATCATTTAAAGCAGATAAATTTGCAGCATGGACCAGACATGCACGTTCCGGCTACTTAACCCTCTTCAGTGCATATTTCTCAATCTAAACAATATAGTAATACCAAAGAGTGTGAAAGTTATTAAGTCCAAAACTGTACTAAAAGACGTAGCAAGATGAGTGGGATATGATGCTACAGGACCCACGTTTTAGAAATTTAAAAGTGTTTGAAAACAGAAATTTTCGAATGCATTGAAGAATCGATCAACCGAAGTTTATCGAACTTGGCTACATGTGCTCTCGGGGACTCCTGGTGCACTAATATTGACACTTGTAAAATGTTAAACGTCTTCAGATTCAATAGTAACGATATAGGTAACTGATTTTTTTTACCTGATAACGATTGTGGAATTGGATCTGAAAAATTGCTGCCATTGACGTCCCAAGTCTGAAATTCAGCTGTTTATCAAAGTAGATATCGCTCTTAGCGCAGATGCTACATTGTTCTTCAAATTGGCCACAGCACTCACTGTTTTGGTAAGCTCTTGAAGTTGTACTGGAAAAAATTGGAAACCTTTGGCTATTACATACAGTTTTATTCCTGAAGATATTCATGCAAAATCTTGGAATTGAGCCAGATGGGGGAATAACTCTAAATTCGCAACCAATGTTAAATAATGCATTTGCCATTTCGATATTAGGCATTCCTTTTAACAAATCAAAATGGACTTTCCCAGCACACACTTGAAAAAGAAACGATACGTCCCAGACTTTGAACTCTTGCTGATTGTTGCATTTTGCGATATTTATATTTTTGTAGACGATGGAGTTTGTTCCTGTCACTGGAATTTTATCCTCTATGCTTCCGACAGTTGCTTCTACATGACTTCCATTTCGACAATCAGAAATAAGAAACACTCCAAAATTGTTTCCAAAAAGCTCTTCGCATTGCAGTCGATGAGAAAAGCCTGCAAAATAGAGAGGTTTTTAAATTCTATCTTATTGTTAAGACGAGGATGTCAGTGAAGACGTGTTCATTCTCATTGTTAAGACGAGGATGACAGCATTCCAAATTGATTACCTACAATGCTAGGCACATGCTTTCACTCATGTAGGAAGGATTTTTTTTTATTCTGGGCTATTGGCATTTCATCCGCACTGGAATGACTTTTCTGGGATGCTTATAGAACATGCTCACTCTTTTTTTTTGACAACAGACCTAACTAAATGTAACTGTTTTTCAAAGAATGGTTGGTAGATAGTTCTGCATTGTAGGCATTTTCTTTTGTTGGTCTTGTCGTGTATGTCTTCATAATTGCGTGGTTCACATATTCCGTAAAGCCATCTTTTGTTATAACATGTTCATTGTTTCATCCATATAAGGAAATCCACCGGATGCGAATGTAACTTACTTTAATTCTGGAGATCAGATGAGACAAATAAAAGACCATCATGCCACAGAAATGTCCTCAGGACTTCATAAAATAATAACGAGGTTCAACTGTACTTTTTCACTGACTTCACTGATGAGGGTTAAGTACCCGAAACGTGCATGTCTGGTCCACGTTGCCAATTTATCTGTTTTTAAATGATGCTATTCAATTTGAAGACGTTTACATTGTAAAGTATTTGTAAACTTTCTGATACTAATTTTGATAAAATATTCTGAAACTAAGGATTATCTCCCGCATGGCAAAGAAAAGGGAAGGATATCCTGCATGACCATCCTGCACACACCCAACGAAACAAACCCACAAGAAAGTAACACATAAATGGCAGTATACAAAACAACAAACCGCAAAAAGACGCAATATTCACTAGAACATCATACAAAGCAATTATAACAGAAGTACAGAAACATCAAATATTAATGACAACACAAAGAAGGTAGGAAAGCAATGTGCACCCGGCGCCGAGTTTGGACGCCACCTACTATTAGCAAACGATGTGGTTATCCAGATGACGTGCGCACAGCCCTCCCACTTATCCGAATACATAGACGTATCCATGTAAGTTGACAAACGCGGCGGTCTCTTGTAAAACATTTTCTACGGTAATGGATCTAAAACAATTCTATGGTATGCGTATAAGTCTGTGCTTCGTTTGCTTAAGCGAGCTCAAGATCAATCACCCGAGACTTCTGACCAACTTTCAGATAAGACAGAAGATCAGGACCCTGTCTTCTCTGACGAGATTTAAACAAGGCCCGACATGGAAACCCGTCGTAACGGTTCACTAATGTGCAACGATGGGAAAGGCACTGGTACAAAACTGTAGATTGGTCCAATACCATGCCCTGTGGTTTTTGTGTCGCCTGCGAAGCAAAGCGACACTAAGGGATCACTTTGTCCGTTATCCGTCCTTCACACTTGGATGTCTGTCACACCCTATATAAAAGAGATTCCTAAGTGTCGCTTTGTTTCGCAGGCGACATATGCATTCCTTGGAATAATTTGTTATGCCTATAGGATCATATCCTCGGTATATCGGGCGTCCGACTACTTTCTTACATTTGTGGTTAAAGTTTGATCTGCCTTTTATCCTGATTTTGTTTCTTAGGTCACCGTAAAATGGAGGGAATGAAACTCCCAATGATGCATACTCTGATGGTGGAGTCACAAAATTTGTAAAGTTCAGAATAGCTTTTGTAAAATTTCCAAAAAGATTTTACAAGTTTATGGTATCTAAATCATTGACTTATAAGTTTTTTTGTATTTTTTTTTTATATCTATCAAGGAAGTCCGAAATATGGGAGCAATCTCTAGCGTATTTGATGAGCTGAGAGATGAAAATGCCGTACGATGGTAATCTCAAGCCAAAGAAGCATACATATTTTTATCTCTTTCAGTCTTGTCAGAATGCGCATGTGGTGCACTTCATAATTACAAAAGAACATATAAGTATTTCAATATGATGATTTCTATCCTAGAATTATAGTGAGAAACAATATCGATTTACGTTCGATGGTGATTACCATTTTAGAAAAGCACATGCAGATATATATATATGCTGGAAGCATTACTGATGACAATTTAATATTCGAAACACGTGTCTGGTGCATGGAAATTGGTTTGGAATTTTCCTCATGAAGGTATAGTGTTGGAACCCTTCGACATTGTTTTCATTTTGCTTTCTATTCAAGTTCAAAAATTCATTTCAAATCAAGTCAATGTCTTTTAGGGATATTTAAAAAGAGCAGAAATTTCTATATTCATGAATGAAAGGAAGGGATCTAAACACATCAATATATTAATTCTTCTTGTGAAAAGGCTAGCACCATCCCGCTTATCTAACAATAAAAAGAATCACACTTCCCCGCCCCTTTTTATCTCTCATCGGAACTTTCCATTGATTAACATATTTGTATGTGTTTTCTTGCATGACGGGAGGGTAGAAAATGAATGGGACATACTGTTTTTATATAAGTTATATAAACAATGGCCTAATATGCACACCCCTAAAAGAAGGGAGGACATCAAAAATAGGGGTTTGATTGTGGTGCTGAGTATAATACAGTTGATTATTTAACCACCAGTTTCACACAATCATGAAACATTAAAATATTCGCCGTTTTCGGCATCAAGAGGCGCAACATTCAGAATCATTTGCAGGGTCCTATGGATCATATTCAACAAAAATCAGATGCTTGTACATGTATGATACTGATTTTCAATTCCTTAAACTCACTTTGTTCAACTTCTTTTATTTCTTCGTCCTCAGATATCGTGTCTGAAATCTTGTAATCAAAGCAGCAGTCGCCGTAAGCTTGGCAGGAGCTGTCACAATAACAATTCGGTATATAGACGTTTCGACTGTAGTTACAGGTGTTGAATTCTTGGCAACTGTCTGGAGTGTTTACAACTTCATCATTGTGTGCGAATTTTGTTTCGTTACCTAGATGAATGGAAAAGAAATGAAAAAGTAATAAAACTTTGATTCAAAATTTCTCGAATGAAAAAAGAAAATGTAATTACACTTTCTTTCGCCATTTTTTCTAAAACCTAAGTGAAGCATCATTGTACCTTAATTTTCCGTCATATTTGTAAGGAAGATCAATATGTTTCCTATGCAAAAGTGAGAAAGCTAACAGATTGTGCGCACGTAAGCCGGGTAACCACACCATTTGCTGACGTAGCAGATGACCGTACTTAATCGGCACCGGTTGCCAATTGGTCTCGTTGGTTTATGTATGGTCTTTTGTGTTTGATGTATCTGTGTTATTTTTGGTGTTCCTTGCTTACTCCTCCTGGGCACCTTTTCCCACCTCTAGCTTCCTAGGGATCCGTCGATGCTAAATTTTGTGCTCTATTGTGAGTGCAGTTGAGATTAACGTCAGGATCTTCTTTCACTCATTTGTGTCACACTAATCCCCTTTGCCGTGTGGAGCTCGTAAAAAAATTCCCCACGAGGGGTTTGACAGTACGTGTTTTGAATATTTTTCCCTGACATGGTCGCCAAAGCACTTTCTTTATGGACATAACCTCAGGCAATGCATGTATTTTAATTTTTTCTTTATATTTTCGAGCGTGAACATCGACGGATGATGCGGCTAGCCAAACAGGGGATGCTTACTCCTCTCCTGCACCTGGTCCCACCTCTAGCTTGCTAGGGGACCGTCGATGCCCAATTTGGTTCTCTATGCTCAATTTTGTTCTCTATTGTGAGTGCTGTTGAGAAAATCGTCAGGAACTTCATTAACTCATTTGTCCTTTTTGTCTTTTGCTGTGAATGTGAATTATGTGTTTTTGCACGAGTTGTTTGGTACCGCAACCGAATGTCGATTCTCCTTCCTAATTTTAACTTATATAACTTCGACGCAACTGTGTTACTAAACTTCATTGGTCAAGAATTTTGCACGCAAATCAAACCGAATGTCTACACTATTTACTTCAAACTGCTTTAAAGTCGTCGATTGAGGGGGGGGGGGGGGGGCACTGTGTTTACTTGGGTCGTTATTATTTCAAAATTGGTACTAAGAGTACTGTTGTTGTTAGAAAAGTCTTCTTTCAGAATAGTCTTTCTACAATAATACGGAAGGGTTCCAACTCTATACCTTCTTTCAGAAAAATTCAAACCAATTCATTATACACCAGACACGTGTTTCGGATATTTAATCCTCATATAGCCTTTTGTACCCTACCCGTAAACTTTTACACAAAGAAAAGGCAAATTTCAAATGGGGGCTAAATGCCAATTTAATTCATATTCTAATATGACTTGATTCTTTTTCCCTATTAAGACAACAGACGCGAGCCGGGCTCTGTTCTCCAATATAGGCCCTATAGCGATAAGCCACGCCTACCAATTTTCTGAAAGCAGATAAACCGGCAGAAAGTGGTTATTACCAAGAATCGAAAGGTCCAAATTTGGTCATCATTAGAATAGAAATAAAAAATGACAAGCCTCGCGTCCTCAACCAAACACATTTATCACCTCGCCGCTGACGCGACTCGGGTAATAATGTGATTGGCTGAGGACGCTCGGGCATTATGAGACAATATAGCCCGGCTTGTCATTTTTCATTTCATAATTGAAGTATTACTCAATCTTCCTTAAAGAGATGTCACATACGATGCAAACACGACTGTTCCTGTAATCGTTTAAATGGTCGTCACAATTCCATACAAACGGTTATTAATTTGATTGAAATGCAGTATGTTTTCTCAAAGTTGGGATGGTCAAGCATGATGGAACTCAGTTTAGAATCAGAATCACATAGTTCAGAGTCAAATAACCGACAGGTGACAAACCCCTTCAGGAAGAATTTTATTTGTCCCACAAGATTAGGCGAAAGGGGAAAAACAAACCACAAGTCTGGTTTACGTTTTTGTTATTTAAAAAAGTGATATAAAAATCAAAGGACTGAAGGTCCTGAGAGATACTTCTAGATCTACAAAAAATTTATTTTCAGCATATATCAAAATGTTGAATAATTTTATCGTAAGGCAATGATGATTATTTCTTTTAACACAGGATGCATATGTGAAGCTTATAATATCTCTATAAACAACACAAACTATGTTTTTCTAACCTCAGTGTCGATATAAGAAAGAAAACTCTATAACTTTAATGTAATTTTTCAGTTATATTTCCTAACATAAGCTACACAAAGTACTATATTACTACGCCACCATTGTGCTGTTAAAACAATAATTATAATTGATATTGTGTGGTGCAGCAGCATTTATTCTATATGAAATTGAAACTGTTTTCACTATGGAGAATATTCTTGTTCTTGTATTTTGTATGTGGTAGACAGCAAATTCCTGAGCTAGACACAGGACTATATTTTGAGGTGCAAAGCGGCAGAATCTCAATTTGCACACTTTGAAGTAGTTACCATAACAGTAAGATACTTCCTAAAAGGAAGTATCTCAATAATGAAAACTAGATGGATACTATTGCCAGCACAGACGGATTCCCCCTTTATTAGATATCCGTAGGCACTAAAATGTTAAATCCGATTAAAGATGGAAAATAGAAATAGCTTTATTTGTTCCCCATTTAGAAAATAAGTTGCATGAAGTACTACTGACGAGGATTCAAATATCCGAAACACGTGTCAAATACAATAAAATTGGTACTATAGAAAATACATTTCAATATTGACAATCTGTTGCTGAAAATTTGAACAAACATTCAAGAGAAAGGGAGAAAGTATAGGCATAAAAAGCGTATGTCTAACTCGGGACTCTTATTAACCAACAAAATAGAAGAAAAGATAATAAATACCTTTCATGTTTGCGAAAGGTTTAAACTCAATGATATATCAACTTTAACCCTTAGACTGTTATAAAACCTATTATATACAAAGTCCACCACTGCTGAATAAAATAGATAGATATAGTAGATCAAAACAGCACCATACCATTGGTTTATGCATCCATAACTTTTTTACCATCAATATTTTTTGCAAAATACCCATACATAAAATGTTCAGCTCATCGAGTAGTTTTTGTGTATTTCATCAATTTCCATGTTTCATCATGTATTTACCTGTGCAGGTGTAATAAAGGTGAAAAATAGGACTAAATTTCAATAAACATCATATATTTATTGGTTTAGACAATGAAATCATGAAATGATACTTTAATGTGATTGATTCTAGAAATATTTCATTTGTATGTTGATTACAAAATTTCGTCAAAATGACATGTTTGTGAAAATTTCATATCGTTACCTGAAATGTAAAATTCATTAGCCAATGCGATAAAATAAATAAATTTGAATTCAAATTTCTTCATAATCATTTCATTATCATGAATGCTTTGAACACAACAACTTGGAACTGTGTCTGAGAACATGTTGATTTACTCCTCGGGATTAGAGTCTGACTCGGTACTGCTACCTGTGTTACCAGGTAACAGGTGAGCACGGTAGTTAGCCAAGGTATGGTATGCTTTGAAGCAATCGAGGACGCATAGTGGTTTGTTGCATTCTGGACACCAGTATGATGTTTTTTTTTTGCGTTTGTATCCTGTACGTCTCTTCTTCGATACATTGCACTCACCACAGTCGCGAGAAGGTCGTTTTCGTTTCGCACCTGGCGCAGGTGTGATTAGCACAGGGAAGTGCCTGCCTGTTAGACGTTCAGGCCTTTCCTCGGTTGATTTTCGTCCTTTTGGTTGCGGTTTTGGGGCATTTGGTGAATCATGTAGTAATGTCTTGATCAAAGACATTCTGAACTTGTGATCTTTACCTCAGGTGCAAATTTCTTGTAAAGAAGGTATGCATTTACAATCGCAAGATTCATCAGGTGAAAGAACAGTTTTTTGTACCATTTCAGTTTTTCGTAGGCAAGTGTAATAGCTGTTTATCTGATCAGAGAGGTCAACACCCCCCCCCCCCCATCAGATGAATGAAATCGACGGTTCAAATAGGTTTGACAATAGGCTCCCCAGTGGTATGATTCTCCTTCCTCAAGACGGCCATTTCGGAATTATGTATTGTCGATAACATAAGAACGTCACGCTTTTCAAGGAATTTTAAGGCTAGAAGATTTTTCATTCCTTCAAAAAATGCATTGATTCTGTTTCAACTTTGACTTAGCTTTTATGGCATCTGGAACATCTTTTCTGTTTCTGCGTAGGGTTCCACAGGCATATGTATTCAGAACATGTAGCTCACGAAACAATGCCGGAGAGGTGTAGTAATTATCCATGTAAACATGGTGTCCTTTATCCAGTAGACCACATCGGGCTAATAAACCCGTAACTAATTTCGTTGTTGTGGTGCATTCTCTATCAACACCTACTAATTCTGCATAATCAATGCAATTTGATGCATCACCTGTGTATACTGAAAGTCCAAGTGTATATCCCGATGTTCCTTCCGTGCTTAAACATCGACGGCGGGTGCGGCTAGCCAACAGGGGATGCTTACTCCTCCCGGGCACCTGATCCCACCTCTAGCTTGCTAGGGGTCCGTCGATGCTTAATTTTGTGCTCTATTGTGAGTGCTGTTGAGATTATCGTCAGGATCTTCTTTAACTCATTTGTGTCACACTTATGCCCTTTGCCGTGTGGAGCTCGTGAAAAAGTTCCCCGCGAGAGGTTTGACAGTAAGTGTTTTGAATATATTCCCCTGACATTATCGCCATAACACTTTCTATATAGAGATAACGTCAGAGAGTGCATGGGTTTTAGATATTGGTTTCATTTCCGTGCTTAAACATCGACGGCGGGTGCGGCTAGCCAACAGGGGATGCTTACTCCTCCCGGGCACCTGATCCCACCTCTAGCTTGCTAGGGGACCGTCGATGCTTAATTTTGTGCTCTATTGTGAGTGCTGTTGAGATTATCGTCAGGATCTTCTTTAACTCATTTGTGTCACACTTATGCCCTTTGCCGTGTCGTGTGGAGCTCGTGAAAAAGTTCCCCGCGAGGAGTTTGACAGTAAGTGTTTTGAATATATTTCCCTGACATTATCGCCATAGCACTTTCTATATAGAGACAACGTCAGAGAGTGCATGGGTTTAAGATATTGTTTTCATTTCCGTGCTTAAACATCGACGGCGGGTGCGGCTAGCCATCAGGGGATGCTTACTCCTCCCGGGCACCTGATCCCACCTCTAGCTTGCTAGGGGTCCGTCGATGCTTAATTTTGTGCTCTATTGTGAGTGCTGTTGAGATTATCGTCAGGATCTTCTTTAACTCATTCACATTCCTTGTACAGTTTTATGCCAAATTTATTTGGCTTGGCTGGATTTGTACACACGAAAACGGAGCCTCCCCTTCCAAGCACAAGTACCCTCATCAAAGCTAAGGTCTCTTTCTGGTTGATAGACCTCTTTAAATGCATCAATGAGTTTATTTATAAAAGGACGTAACTTGAACAGTGCGTCAAATCCCGGCTGTACTCTCGGAACTGCATTACCGTTGCGTTCAGGTGAAAATTACTCAAAATCAACAAAAAGCGATCTCTGGCCATGCACTTTCCAAAAAATGGTGTTCCATCAACTTCGTCTGTAGACCAGTAATCCTGAATGTCATTTCTCTGTACTAAACCCATGGCGATTACCAATGCAAGAAACACCTGTATCTCCTCATGTTCATCTTCACGCCATTTTTTCATGCGACTGAACTCAGGTAGTCTTTCATGTTCAAGTCTTTTCCGTGCGAATCTGTTAGTTTCAGTTACTTATATTTAAACAAATTCATCATCAGTGAATAGCTTGAAAAAATCAATTGGGTCGCTACGGGCCATATCTGCGAGTACTTAGCTTCCCCTTTGAACGGCGCATTCAAGGGCATGTCGTCCTCCTTTTTCCATCCCGCGGCAAAATCCGATTGCAAATCGACATCATTATCAGGTACAAAATCACTCAACGGCACTTAAGCTAATATAGAGTTCAGAGAACTTATGTCTGACGATAAAAAATCTTCGAAATCATCATCATCGCTGTCAATATCGGCGAAAAATGAGGCAACTGCTTCGTCGTCACTCCAGTTTACATCCGCCATTTTACTTTCGATATCGTTTCTACGAAATTTGCATTTGCAATAGTCGCGCTTAGCAGTGGCGGACCGAGTAGCGCGGCGCGACTTTAGTCGCACTTATCAGTCAAAGGGTTAAATCCTTTACAATTACTATGTCAAAACAGAAATTGTACGATGATTTTGCAATGAGAAAATTCCGATAAATAGAAAATAGAATAAGACATGTAATAAGTCATGCTACTAAGGAATAAAAAGGAAACAGGGAGCAAGAATAAATGACTTTTTATATGTTAAGTTCAAATATTAAGGACCAATTTTGTGAAGTATAATTAGTATCATGAGTATAGGCCAAAAACTGAGTATCTACAAGTAAATGTTTTAATGGCATTGAGAATGAATATTTGACCTTGAACGAAGGTCACAGATAAAGGATTAGTACTGGAGATTAATTTTAGTAAAGATTGATCTGAATCGAATCAAAGCTCAATATTTTATCAACAAAAGTCTGATGTGACCTTGAAATCGAACGAATGACCGTGGTCAAGGTGAAAGGACTTGTTGGAAGGTGCTGCTACAGGGTCTTGTTGGAGATTCCCTCCCTTCTTTAATCGGAATTGAATATTTTCATTTTTCTGAAGAGGGTATCAGGGCTTGTCAACAATGTAGACCTATGGACCTACAATTGCGTTGTGCTATAACTCGTCTTGCTCTCACAAAGTGCATGCACAAATTTAAATTAAAAAAAAAAACTAATGGGCGCTACTTAGATACTTTTATTCTGTGTCTAAAAAATCACTTATCTAAAATGTATCACTGATTGGCATTTACTATCCAAAACACGTGTCTGGTGTATTAAAATTGGTTTGAAATCTTTATAAACATTCGCAACTCTGATATATATAGCATCGCTGCCGTGCGTCACGGTGTGTGTGTGTGTGTGTGTGTGTGTGTGTGTGTGTGTGTGTGTGTGTGTGTGTGTGTGTGTGAGGGTGTGTGTGTGTGTGTCGAGATTCTTGTGAGCAGCATAGAAGACAAAAAATGATCATAGAAACATCAAACTTTCCACACATGTTCCCAATGGGGAGAGGATGAACCCTATTAATTTTCTAGGTCAATGTGGACTTAGGCTTAAAATCCTTGTAAACAGAATAGATGGCAAAGCAAGCATCATAGAAATATCAAATCTTCCACAAATATTCCCCATTGGGGAGATGATGTACACTATTGATTTCCAAGGGTCAAAGGGCAAGGTCACTGTAGACTTAGGCTTAAAATCCTTGTGAACAGCATAAAGGCAAAGCAATTATCATATTCCACAAATGTTCCCCATATAGAGAGGATGAACCCTATTGATTTTCAAGGTTAAGGGTCGAAGGTCACTGTGGACTTAGGTTTGAAATCATTGTGAACAGCATTGAAGGCAAATCAATCTTTATAGAAACATCGAAAGTTCCACAAATGTTCCCCGGGGGAGAGGATGATTGTCAAGGTCAATGTCACTGTGACTTGGGCTCAAATTCCTTGTGAACAGCATAGAAGGCAAAAAAATCATCATAGAACTATCAAACCGTTCAAAAATGTTCCCCATGGGGAAAGAATGAACCCTATTGATTTTCAAGGTCAAAGATCAAAGTCATTGTGGACTTAAGCTTAAAATCATTTTGATCAGTGATATAGAACATGCAATTGCGAGGGGATGATACGCATGCGTTGCCTTTATTTAAGGAAATAACGAGTTAAACCACCTCATTTTTTTGTATTTTAAGTGCTTTTCAGTTTACTTTCATTCTAACAGTGGCACCAGTGGAAACCCTTGCTTTGTCGTAAACATGGTAAAACCAATGATATAAAATTTTAAAGTTTAGTTCCTGCATTTAATTTATATTGCAAATGAAACTCACGCGAGATCTCGCAATGTAGGGCAATGAACCTACAACTGCGTTGTGTTATAACTCGTCTTCCTCCTGCGAAGTGCATGCGCAAATTTAAATTAAAAAATAACTAGAGGGCGCTACTAAAATACATTTGGCTGTGTCTGAAGTATCACTAATGAGCATTTACTAACCGAAACACGTGTCTAATGTATTAAGATTGGTTTGAAATTTTATTCAAGAAGTTAACGAGTTAGGACACTTCATTTTTTATGTGTTTGAAGTGTTTTTTTTTTCTTTCAGTGTACTTACTTTCCAACGCTGGCACCAGGGAAAGCTTATGGCATAAAACCAATGAAATAAAATATTTTTAAAAGTTTAGTTCCTGTATTCAAATTAAAGTATCTATGAGAGTTGTCCAAGAATAAAAGTAGACATTAAGAACGAGAAAGATGAAGAGTGATTACAATTCTTATATTTTGCATGCACTTCATTCTGATAAGTATTTGCGAAAATCGAAATTAGTTAGCTCTATAATATATACCGGGATAAATCTCACAACGAATTTTTCGCAATTTACACCAATCCCATTTCTGATTCACCTGTCAAAGTTTGATTTTAATTAAAAAGTTTGAACTGTAAAAGATCAATACTTTAAATTCTTATATCTATTATGAATATAAATTCATGAAAGTAAGCGCAATAGGTTTTCTATATTCTTAGCACAATGGGAACAAAATTAAATTTAATATTGTGAATGAGTTAACGAAAATCATGACGATAATCTCAACAACACTCACAAAATTGAGCATCGACGGACCCCTAGCAAGTTTGAGGACCAGGTGCCAGGAAGGAGTAAGCATCCCCTGTTTGGCTAGCCGCACCCGCCGTCGATGTTCACGAACGAAAATAAAAATAATATCTAAAATACATGCACTGTCATAGGAAGTGATGCCCCTAGAGTAATCCCTTTTTTGTGTGTTTAAATTTAAGAACACCGTGCAAGGTAAGCTGCCTCACACTTTAAGCAGAATTTATAAGAATCCCGACTTTAACATGTAAACATATGCGCAGCACATTTAAGAGCCAATCCGGCATAAAACCATGCAAAATCGTAAGAATCGTCCAAAAGGGTGGTCAAAGTTTTACATTTTTATGTATGTTTCTGTAATCTATGATGAAAAACATTCGAGAAAAAAATTATTTTGAGTCTCATATTTGTCCCGTTTTATAGTAATGGGCCCATTTTGTTTGTATGGCATACATGTAACGCCATTAACAGGGCTAAAAAACAACACTAAAATAGCCCTATTTTCATCGTTGAATAAGATTTGATTTTGATATGCAATAATTCTTTTCACGATAAAATCACATTGTTACTCAATTTATCTTCATTACAGTACTCGCAAAGATAAGATATTCGAACTGACTTGTCACCAGGGGGCGCTCTCATACGACTTATATTGGGATTTGACAAAAGCGTCCCTATTTTGAACATGAATAAAATCTATAAGAGAGAAAATTTTCCCACAAAATTTCAGAATAATAAAGTAAACGTATCATACTTTAATATATAAAAAAATTGTCGCTGCCAAATGTATCTAAGATATGCAAAATCTATTAAGAATATTCAATATTTTTAGAAATATGATAAAAGAATGTTCAAAGGATAAGCATATTTGATCATAATCTAGAGAAAAAAATATGATATTATCAAAATATCAAGAACAAGAAGAAAAAAAATTGTTTGATATGATTGTCTCATTCTTAATTTCAACTCCAAGTCAAAGAGCGCAGTCAACCAAATGTGTCATCTAAGGTTATGATGAGAAAAGTCTTTGTTTATTCCAGGTCAAAATTTGGGGCAAATTTCAGGGGCCCTTACAACCTCTCCGTCATATTTCTTAACCTCCATCCACTCCCCCTCCCGCGTTAACAAAAATCTTACTGGAAAAAGCACTCTTTTCCCTGGACCCCCCCCCCCCCCTTATCACTCTAAATCCTTTCCTTTGTATAAACTGTTTTGCTCCGTATTCATCTGTTCCGGTCCGTATGCGTGTAAATTATGAACTTCGAAGTGTTGATATATCTTGTACAAAAGCAGAGCGGTCTTCGTTCTATATAAACAGTACTTTTATTGAAAAGAAAAAAAAAGAGCTCATGGAACTCCATCTTTCAAAAAAAAAATTGTAAAAACAAAACCAAACACAAAACGAAACGAAAAAAAAAAAAACCTTACCCCCTCCCCCTCTCCAAAAAAAAAAAAACCCGAAAATTATACAGAAAAGAAATAGGAAACTCCTGGGCTAATGTACATGTATAACATTATACACCTTTCAAAGATCAAAGAGATATGTAATTCTATTGTATATAACTTCTTTCTTCTTTTCTGCAAAAGCGTAATTCTTACATTGTTAGTTCGTGTTCTGAATATGAAAAGAAACGAAGAAATGATGTGAACTTCAAGAAACAAAATAATGATGAGGATAAATCAATACGGAGAAGCGAAAAAAAAGAGATAATTTCTTCAATTCTCCGTACTGATTTCCTCACTTCAATTTTAAAATTGCTTAAATAGTTTTCAATAATTTTCTTCGGTAACATTTTTCATATTTGTTCCCAAATATCGATTACACAATTTTTAACAAAGAGTTTGACCTTGACCTGCATGTGAAAAGACATGATCAAATAAGCTGTGGTCACAACTCGCCGCACATGTATGCGTATTTCTACGTGTGCAATCTTTGGGATTCTGTACGCGGTCGATGCGTTACGTACATGACATCAGTTCGCCTCCATACGGATTTGGGTTCAGTCAAAAAAAAAAAAACCATGCAGAACTCTCGCTGTGTGCGGTCTCGATCAGTGCGTTCTACGGATTCATCAAGAAGCAGATACGCACGTTGTAAGTGAGTTACAAGTACATGTACATTTATGAATTAATGGCGACAAAACCCGTCAGATAGTGGTCCCTCGTGAAGCAAACAATGTCGTTCGCCCTGATGCTAAAACAGCGCTTTCTAGTTTAAGTATCATACATGTATGTATATATAAATCCAACTGTATAATTCAGTGATAACGAAAAGAGACCCCCCCCCCTTCTCAAAAGAGTGGACGTATGTGTCAAATCTACTCCTGTCATACTTCAAGGTCATTGTTGCAAGTTATGTTATTATATTGTATTTGTTTGTTTGAAATTTCCGAAAACGTCACGGAGACGGAGAGCTAAATGTTGATCTTTGAAATAGACATTTCACGGCATGTATTTCTACTTCTTATGAAGTTTACACTCATTGGTATTTATTTTTGAATTAAACTATATTTCTGCATTTAATACATGTGCATGTATGTTTAAGCAGTATGTTCAAACTCATCTGGCAGGTTTTTTTTTTAATAAAAAACCGCTATTTACGTCTATTTTTCGTTTTAAAACGTAAAAATTCACTTTGATGTATATTTTAACTGTCTATATGTCGATACATAATAATTTGGCATCAGTCGTTTTTTGAAATATTTATAAGGTTAAAGTACAGAGTTAAAAGATGAAATTTGAAAAAAAATTAAACTTCTCTTACAAAAGTTATTGGTGCGTGAAAAACGTCTAAAACGTCGTTTTCTCGTTAAGCTGATTATAATGCATATTTAAACTGTCTATATCTCGATACGTATTTATTTGGCATCGGTCGATTTTTGATATATTTATAAGATTAAAGCAAAGAGTTAAAAGATGGAATTTGAAAAAAAAATCAAACTTCTCTTACAGAAGATATTGGTGCGTGAAAAACGTCTAAAACGTCGTTTTCTCACTGAGCTAATTTTTACTTATTTTCAAGTTACGTTTTGGCTGTCTTTGGAAATTTATTTTTCACACATAATATTATCCTAAGATAGAATAAAATGTTATATTTCAATATATCAATAACAATATTTAGTCCAATTTAATTTACACTTTAAATTTTAGAAAAGTATATCAGCGAAAATAGGGATATTTCTACGTCCTTTTTGTAAATTTGGCGGGAAAAATCGTGGGGTGGCATATCTCTGTAACTATGGACATTTGAACGAAATATTTGACAGTATTATTCTTAGTCATTTATTTATTAGAATAAATTAAAATCATTAAATTTGGTTACTAGGTCATTTGGATCAATTTGCATGGTTTCATGCCGGATTGGCTCTTTAAAAGGCCTTCCATAGAAATGACGTAGAAGTTTTTTTCCGCCAAATAACGTAACGTCATATGACGTCATGGACCCCGTGTCGTCAGGTTAGGTAGCAACACATTTATTAGGTTTCGTTATCGTTGATTCCTTTATTTACTAGATAAAATTGCATTCATACAAATGAGTTAAAGAAGATCCTGACGATAATTTCAACAACACTCACAATAGAGCACAAAATTAAGCATCGACGGACCCCTAGCAAGCTAGAGGCGGGACCAGGTGCCCGGGAGGAGTAAGCATCCCCTGTTGGCTAGCCGCACCCGCCGTCGATGGTTAAGCACGAAAATGAAAACAATATATATAAACTTCATGCACTGTCTGACGTTATGTCTATATAGAAAGTGCTATGGCGACAATGTCAGGGAAATATATTCAAAACACTTACTGTCAAACCCCTCGCGGGGAACTTTTTTACGAGCTCCACACGGCAAAGGGCATAAGTGTGACACAAATGAGTTAAAGAAGATCCTGACGATAATTTCAACAACACTCACAATAGAGCACAAAATTAAGCATCGACGGACCCCTAGCAAGCTAGAGGTGGGACCAGGTGCCCGGGAGGAGTAAGCATCCCCTGTTGGCTAGCCGCACCCGCCGTCGATGGTTAAGCACGAAAATGAAAACAATATATATAAACTTCATGCACTGTCTGACGTTATGTCTTTATAGAAAGTGCTATGGCGACAATGTCAGGGAAATATATTCAAAACACTTACTGTCAAACCCCTCGCGGGGAACTTTTTTACGAGCTCCACACGGCAAAGGGCATAAGTGTGACACAAATGAGTTAAAGAAGATCCTGACGATAATTTCAACAACACTCACAATAGAGCACAAAATTAAGCATCGACGGACCCCTAGCAAGCTAGAGGTGGGACCAGGTGCCCGGGAGGAGTAAGCATCCCCTGTTGGCTAGCCGCACCCGCCGTCGATGGTTAAGCACGAAAATGAAAACAATATATATAAACTTCATGCACTGTCTGACGTTATGTCTATATAGAAAGTGCTATGGCGACAATGTCAGGGAAATATAAAAAACAAAACATATTACTTCATCACTGACACATCGCCGAGTCAATATACTTTTGAGAAGACCCCTAATCTATATCTGTACTCTGTGACCCCGTACACCGAAGAATGCGATCTGCGTTACTTAGAAGCTTGAGATGACGAACAGGTGCGAATCAACAGTTTACAGAGCGGGTAAAACGAAAAAAGGCAGATTTTGGTGATTATAAGCGATATCAAACTTAAATAACTGGTGCTGTATGAAGGAAATATCTTAGAATTAGTACAAATACATTATGGAATCAATTTATTCATAGAAATAAAAGGAAACTCGTTGGATTACCAAGAGACATGTGTGAAATGTATGTGTAAATGACAGAATTTCAACGTGTTTTACTTTAATTACACTGTTACTGCAAAGCTGAATACGCGGGTATGTTAAGGCGTCCCATGGAAATATCATCACCTTTATCGCACCTTTGTAATGGACACCTCTTTCTCTCAATAAAATATACTTTAATCAAAAGTATGAATATGTACTTTATAGAAGGAAAGTCAAGGGTCATTGACGAGTTCTGCAGGTGTGCTGAAAGTCACGTGATCGCTATTTATAGCACATATACACAGTACGAAAAAGAAGCTTCGAGCGCAAGTTGTTCCACTAATTTCTCAGTGAACTTTTGGTTTATGTTGTGTAGAGAAATGTTCAAATTTCATATATCAAGTCGTGAATTCCATATATTTATGGATGAAATTAAGGAATTCTACGGCGCACCCTGGTTTTTGCGTTACACCTTCAATGACTACGTCCCTGTATAGGTTTAATATGAAAAAAAAATCAAGTTGTCGTAGCAAGAACTATATAGATAAATCATGGAAGATTCGATTTACACCAAACTTCTTTCAATTTATTTTGAGGAACAACTTGCGCTAATCTATTTTCTATGAGTACCCCTAAAAGTTCTCCTCCCGAGAACCATTTCAAACGTTCAAGTGATGCGCCATTGACAGGGGGAGATAATTTCTCAAAAACGTTTCAGTACAGGTACATTTCGACGAAAATTCATATTCTTCTGTCTCAAAATCGGCATGATCAAGTGAATTCGGCAAGAATTTAATTTTTCTTGAAGAATTTGAAGTGTAGAGTGTCAATATTTATTATAATATGTTGGTGAAGACTTAGAGTAATGTACAAATCAAATGGAAGTCATGATCTAATGCAGTAGATTAGAATACTCTTCATTAAAGAACCCTTTGTGCGCCCCTCTGCTTTTCTATATTGCAATATTTATCTGTGACAATGTTTTCAAGTTTCTATAGTCCGACTTGCAGACCTACGACGGTGTTATCTGTTTTTTCGTCTTCGGTCTGACTGCTATGCATAGGCAAAACTTGAGAATTTCTGTGCGAAAAAAATTTCGGCATGGCATCCTTTTTTTGACAAATTCCAGTCTCTTCAACCAAAAAATAACTCACCCAGTCCTCCTCCCCCTAAAAAATCCCATTAGGCCTGCTTTCACCTCTGTGCGCATAACAAACTGTCGTCGATCAGAGGAAAATCGGAAGAGAAGAAGAGAAGAAACCAGGCTTAGAGGGGATTTTTAGGGGCAGGAGGACTGGGTGAGTTATTTTTTGGTTGAAGAGACTGGAATTTGTCAAAAAAAGGATGCCATGCCGAAATTTTTTTCGCACAGAAATTCTCAAGTTTTGCCTATGCATAGCAGTCAGACCGAAGACAAAAAAACAGATAACACCGTCGTAGGTCTGCAAGTCGGACTAAAGTTTCTATTGATTTTCAAATAAATTCATAATTTGATTTAAGCATCATTTTAATTAAAGGTACGGTGTCCCTAAAAATTAATTTATATTACAAAATTTTATTATGCAAAATCTTTCTTTTCACATTAAAGTTTGTAACATTAATATTCTCGTTTGTATACATAAATTCAAATTTTCAAGCGACCCTTACGCATACATTCGCAGTTATAGTTAACGTTATTTTTAATTTTGGCTGCGCAGCTCCTATTCTTTTCACTAGCGCCACCTACAATATATTGCGTTTTAACAACAGAGGTATATGGAGATTTAATTTTACAAATTCGACGATGTTATCGTCGTTACTGCATATTTTCTAAATAAAACATTTTATGGCTTCTTTTTTCCTGAATCTAGACCTTTCGAAATAAATTTTACGTTTTCAATAAAAAAAAAATTCAGAGACGCTGTATCTTTAACGGTTCTATTATTTTATCACTAACTTAATAGCTTTTATCACTATATAGCAATGTCTTTCTGATACATTTGTACTACTGATGATCCATTCATTCCATTTTTTTTTCTTTCTGCTAGTCAGAATGCTTGGAGGAGGGGTCAGATGAAGCGTCGAGTCTTCTGAAATTATTTTTCGTCACTCAGGAAACCTTTTTATTTATTTATTTTTTTATTTCCACTTTTAAATTATGCTGGTGATAATACGGGTCCATAATTGTTCACGTGAAAGAGAGAGAGAGAGGGGGGGGGGGGGGGGGGTATTACATATGTACTAGCTTATATATTTGAAGGTGGCGGGGGCGGTTCTGATAGCAAATATACGATTTTTAACAAGCTTTAAGTGAAGCATATTCATTTCGTAATTCCTTCATTAAATTACATGTTACATACGATAGAAATACAACAAGGGTTGGAAGGATCCTTATCAGGGAGAGGGGGGGGGGGAGGGTCAAGCCTGCCCATGCAGGGTGATGAATCCTGTTATACATGTATGTAATACTGCTCCTTTTAAACTTCAAGCCTACAAGTTCAAGTTTATCTTATTTTCCCTCCGGAAAAAATATTTCAATCTACTGCTTACCGGGATGATTAACACACAGAACAAAAAAAAAAAAAAAAAAAAAAAAACGCACCCAGATTCGAGGAAAAAGGATATGATCAGTACTACTTTAAAACTTTAATAATGTACCAATCTCGCATAATCATGACCGGCCATGACCTTGACAATGGATGTAAGTGACGTGAAACTGCGATTACCTCTCCACTCAGGAAAAAGCCGGAAAATACAATTTTATGCAAATATGCAATGTTCAACGTCAGGGGCACCGAAAGGAGAAACCTCCACTCTGTCGAGATAAATCTATATTTACATGTATACTTAATTGAAACCTGTATCTCGCCATCACCGACAAAATTTTTACTTTGTCTGCCAATAATATTCTTTATTTTATCACCACATTTTTCGAATTCGTGAGAGGAAGGGGGGGGGGGGGTATCCATCTTTCAGCTTTGTATAAAATCATTCGGTCATTGTTTTCCTCATTTTAAGATGAAATCCATGGTCATATTTAGACCAACAACCCAGTATTATATACATGTATTATAGGCTGTATCACCCTGCATGATGGGCAGGCTTGACCCCCCCCCCCCCTCCACCCTTCATAACTCCTTATTATTTAAATTTAGATCTGTACATTATTTAGATACAAAGGACGGAAGATTTGCTATGATCAATTTCAACAGATTTTAATATAAATAAATAAACAAAATAACTCAGCAGCTCTGTATTTATCAGGTGATAGACGTGAACTCCTTTGTACATGTACATTTAGAATGGCATCCTTTATCACAAGAATTGAATAGCTCTGTGAAAACCATTATGCGTTAGGACTGTAACTTTGTGCGAGTAACATGTCAGTCTTGTATAACAAAGTATCTTTGAGTTGACAGTGGTGTAGCTACAATGTATGCTAAAGCATCCACTTTTCCTCTAAAATTCCTCAATTCAGTAAAAATTTTCCTCCCTCTGGGGTTTTTTTTTGTAAGCTGCTGGAGGTAAATCTTTATTTGTATTCGACTTCGTTCATTGCCATTCGAATGTCCTAAGCTTCTGAACTCATTTTCCTTGTATCATGAAGGGATTCACTTAGTTTTGCCCAAGCTACGCAACTGATAGAGCGGCTAGAGCCCATGATTAAAATAAAACACCATGATATCCATATGTTTATAGACATCAGAAAGACTCCAAATGTAGGCTTTTATAGTTTAGGATTAAATATATCACAAATTCATGTACTTCTTTACAATAAAAGATCTTTATTGACACATTTTTTAACATTTGACAGACACTTGACGTGACATCTTCTTGCTGGCATTCGGGTAAAGTTATATTTTCTTCCAAAGGCAAATCTCTGAAATTAGAAGAAAATTCAAATTTAGGTAAATAAATAAGTTTTTTTTGTATTAAAATGTAATTTCTTGCAGAACCTTTTAGGGGTTTTGGTGTACTGTTAATTTAACTTCTTCACAAGTCAATTATTATAACTTAAAAGAAAAGAAAATAATGTTAACAGTTATAGATTTGTTCTGACAATATTCATAGATAGATCTAGATTTATATCAAACTTCAACTATGTATATATATATGGGAAGATATTTTTACACTCAAGTCTCTAAGAAAATAATATATCATATATATACCTGGTCATTGAAAAGTTCTTTCAATTATGATTCTGGGCTAATGCAGCATTCAACACTGATCCAGTGCCAAAATATTTCTGTTTTGTTTTTTTTTGTTTTTTTTGTTTTTTTGATGAGGTGATTGAATATGTAATTTTCATCAGTCTGAAATACAAATGAATAAAAAATAAGTGTTATAAATTGTATAATACAAAGTAGTTTCATTGTTACATACTTAAACAGTACACATGCATGTCCCACATCCGCCCCACCCCAACCCCATTTTTTTTTCTCCTCGTAAAGTTTACCTTTGTCATGCATATGCGTGTATCTAGATAATATATCGTAGCAGACACCGATGATATGGAAAATAAAGTAATAATAATAGCGCTACAACCATACTTTTTTCACAGCATTGATGCAATAATATTCCTATACGACACATGCATCATATGACATACGTGTACTCCGTCAGTACTGTAAACAAGGTACATAAAAAGAATGATTTCGTACATTTTTAAATAGTTTTGTATTTGATTACATATATGATTGAGTATATTAGGATATTTTCTCTGTGCAGCATCTCTGTTTTCATGTAATTTTAACAAATACATACCATTTTCCCAATTTTTCTTATCACCCGCCTTGTCAACTGTCGGATCGCACCTTCCATCGCTTCTCAAGCTTCTCAGTAACGCAGAGGTCCTTAACAACGCAAGGGGGTCACAAAGTGCACTCAATAGATTGGGGGTCTTCTCAAAGGTATATTGAATAGACGGAGTGTCAGCGATTGAGTTAAAGTACATGACATTTAAAACTGATAACTTTCATCCTTTGAATTTACAAAATATCATAAAAATTAATTGAATTACTGTGTTGCTACCGTACTTGACGACACGGAGTCTATGACGTCAAATGACGTTACGTTATTTCGCGGCAAATTTTTGACGTAATATTCCATGGGACGCCTTAACATACCCGCGTAGTAGCTTTTATGTGAATAGTTTAGACACTTGTAGATTATGACATCAGTTCGTACGAAAGTTGAATGATGAGGAAAAAAGGGCGAATGTGATACTAATGTGCCCATGCCCATGTATATGTTGTTTTCATAACATGTACCTATAAAAATGTTTGCATCTGAGTTCACTTGTACAATAAGTTATACTTGCAGTAGTATGTGCACCGAATTATCAAAATATTCAAAAACCAATTATTGGTTTTTTTCTTCAGAATGTTAACTTAGAATGGATTTCACACCAGCTGCTGCATAAAAAGAAATATTGTCACACACTGTGAAAGTTTCAGAAACACATGCATGTATCATAGGCTAGCCACAGAGTACTGTTCATTTTGGATATTTTTGCAGGTACAGAATTTTTAAATTTATGTGTAGAGTAACATTTGTTTTGCCTTTTAAGGAATATTATAATGATTTAAAAAAGAAGTCAAATAAAATAAATGCATTTGCTATCTATAGTGAATAATCTAAAACTATAGCCATACCAGGCTTATTTATAATTCATGAAATAATAATATATCACTGCGAATTCTTTGTAAGTTATGTCGCTAGGACATACATGTATATTATTATTATGTAAAGGTTCCCCGCGAAGGGGGTTTGACAGTAAGTGTTCTGAATATATTTCCCATTCGGATTAGACTCGACCTTTTCCTTCGAAAAAAGACGAGTCTTTTTATGCCGTTACAAATAAAGGGCGAGGGGATCCGAATGTATATTTCCCTGACATTGTCGCCATAGCATTTCTCTTGACCTTGTCATTGATCATAATAGATCAATATAGACCAAAACATAAATAAAAAAGAAACGATCAAAATCAATTGAAAATGATTTAAAGGGATGGTGTCCCTAAAAATTAATTAATTTTACAAAATTTTGTAATGCAAAATCTTTCTTTTAGTATGGAAGTATACATTCTCATTTGTACAAATTCAAATTTTCAGGCCAATTTAACGCACGCTTTCGCAGTTATAGACCTTTAAAAACGTCATTTTGAATTTGGGGTGCGCAGTTCTAATTCATTCCGCTAGCGCCACCTACAATGTATTGCGTTTTTATTATAGAGGTATACGGAGATTTATTTATTACAAAATCGACAATATTAGAGTGGTTACTGCATATTTTCAAATAAAAAATTTTCTGGCTCATTTTTTCCTCTATCTAAACCGTTTGGAGTAAAATTTACATTTTCAATAAAAATTATTTTCAGGGACACTGCATCTTTAATTATACAAATTAGGAAGGCACGCATATACGCAGTGTCGATGTATGCAGTCCATTGACAATACTCAAATCAATTAATCTACATCTAATCATAGTTCTCCTCAAATCAAAAACACCGCACTATCTAATAGTCAATCATAAATAAATTCACAATGTGAGCATAAAAATGCTCATATACAATGTACGAAAAAATATAGGGGTAAATTCATATGAAAATATAGCATGAAAAGCAGCAAATCACCCTGAAACCCGTTTTTCTGTAGAAAGACAATCAATATGATGATAAGATTAATCACAAATGTAAATATATCAAAAGATATATAAATGAATATATATATATATCGGATTTCTAATGAAAAATAAGAAAATTTAACAATATGATGTTATCGACAGGGCGTTTGCGTGTCGAATTTCCAGAATGAGACACGGAGCACACTTGGCGCGAAAAAAACAGAAAAGCGCCCTCTATCATGACAAATGAAAACCAAGAGAAATTAATTTCAGTCTTATGCACTCCGTTTAAACGAATGAAATTACATTTTCTATATAGACATAACGTCAGACAGTGCATGAAGTTTATATATTGTTTTCATGTTCGTGCTTAACCATCGACGGCGAGTGCGGCTAGCCAAAAGGGGATGCTTACTCCTCCCGGGCACCTGGTCCCGCCTCTGGCTTGCTGGGGGTCCGTCGATGCTTAATTGTGTGCTATATTGTGAGTGCTGTTGAGATTGTCGTCAGGATCTTCTTTAACTCATTTGTGTCACACTTATGCCCTTTGCCGTGTGGAGCTCGTAAAAAGGTTCCCGCGAGGGGTTTGACAGTAAGTGTTTTGAACATATTTCCCTGTCATTGTCGCCATAGCATTTTCTATATAGACATAACGTCAGACAGTGCATGAAGTTTATATATTGTTTTCATGTTCGTGCTTAACCACCGACGGCGGGTGCGGCTAGCCAACAGGGGATGCTTACTCCTCTTGGGCACCTGGTCCCGCCTCTGGCTTGCTGGGGGTCCGTCGATGCTTAATTGTGTGCTCTATTGTGAGTGCTGTTGAGTTTGTCGTCAAGATCTTCTTTAACTCATTTATATAACTAACTTGTAAAATTATGAATTTTGTGTACAAGCTGTACCATACAGTTTGGATTTTAAAAGCTAGATTTATATAGTCAATATTTTTTTTTATTTCAGATCCTTGCCTTGCAGAGTGAATGCTTGAATAATAACTTTGAACAACCACACACATTACAGATGAAGAAATATAATAAAGAAAATTCATATCTCCTAAAAATTGCTTTTGTTTTGATAGTTTGTTTGCCTGAAGCATTTAGCCGAGCATGAGAGGGCTTTCAAGGTCAACATGTACACAAATTTCTATGTGCATGGCCTGAGCAGATACGAAGATTTGAAATTTAAGCTTGACTTTCAAGCTTTCAAAAGATATATGTAGCTACTGACACCTGCATGGTATGTAACAAAGACACGTAAATAAATTATTGCTGTACTTGCAGAACATCTCGTACAAGGTGGCTATTAGGAAAGGTCCCATAATACCAGTTATTAGAGCAGTTGCATTTAGTTTACTTTACCACTACTTTTACCTCACCTCTACGCTTCAGTGGTCACTGTGGTTAGGGGTTACATAATCTTGTTCTCGAGTATTGACTACTTCAGTTAACTTTTAAAGCTGACCTACCCTGACGTTTTACGGGTACATTTCATGTCTTAGACATAAAACTTACGGGTACATTTTATGTAAATTTCCCCTGTTCAGACGAAGAAAAGTTAAGCATTGTAATTTTTGCTACATAAATAAATGATCTTTCCGTCTGCATGTCCGTCCGTCTGATGATAATACTTTTACATTTAAATGGTAAAAAAGTGACAGGTCAGCTATAAAAGGTAACTGTAGTTGGATCGCCTCAGGACAGGATTGTGTATTGAACAATGTAAAGCCATGACTGTGAAATATTCTGTTTAACGTGTGCGGACTGGTACCTTTCGAGACAAAATACCAGATAAAAAGCATACACTCACAATTAATTCGAGATTGCCAAAGGTATCCTGTCTAACTGAAAAAAAGTTCCACTACGGCTTTATTACTCGAAATGAAAAACGGCTAAAATGGATATATTTAACCCCGACTTAGCTATAATAGCTCACATTCCCGTCTCCTCTGACTTGTGCAGTGGATGACAAATACGGATAATGACCATATCCCTGTTTACAGCACAGAATCGATAACCCAGAAAATCAGAAACCGAAGGCATACAAAATCATGATAAAACAGAAACCAAAGTAAACAAACAAAAACCTCCACCATATGAAAAGAAGCGAACTCCCGATATGGGAGTGAGACCAGGTGCCCAGGAAGAGTAAGCATCTCCTGCTTGCATGCAACACCCGTCGCTTCAATTCGGTAGAACTGTCACATCCGGTTACTTCCATTTTGGACGATATAGAGTACAATCTTTGGTTGGATGGTTCAAACGGTCTATGACAGAATATCATCCACCATTCTGGAAAGTGGGACATCATAGTGTATGACGAGTTCCCCATATCGACCGTAGAACTTCCTCAGTGACGATATTAGTCGGTCACAAACATATCCCTGACTGAGAAGCTTATCTGAAAGACGCCTAGCTCTCAGAACAAAATCCGTATATTTGGTACTTGCTCTGGCATAGCGTATCAACTGAGATATGAACACGCCATAAGCAGGCGATGAAGGGATGTTGCTACTCAGAAAAGGAAAGTTTGTAATGCTGAAATTGAAGTCGTCACGTTTGTCATAGAGTGAGGTGTTCATGTGACCATCAGTGTCGTAGGACAACATTATGTCCAAATAGGATGCTGAATTATTTGTCTCTGTAGTTTCTTTGACTTCAAGCTCCGTAGGATAGATACTGCTCAGGTAATCCGCGAATTTTGGATTATTGATGGACAACACATCGTCTATGTATCTGTAAGTGAAAGTGAAGTCAGAAGCTAAGTATCTTTTCCCTTCAGAGACCAAAGATTGAATGAATTCAGCTTCGTACGAGTAAAGGAAAATGTCGGCAAGGAGTGGGGCACAATTGGTCCCCATTGGAATTCCCGACAATTTGCTGGAAGACCTTTCCTCCAAACACCACAAAAATGTTGTCGATCAGAAAGTTTAACATCTGAATAATGTCTGTTTCAGTGTGCTTATTTTCAGAATCGGACTTCTCTTTTACAAAGTAGGTTTTGTCATAGTTTACAACAATAAATTTGTATTTGCGATTACCGTTCTTACTTGTAAACGCATTACTTATAATTTTTGCGAGTCTTTCTTTCAATTTAGAATGTGGAATTGTAGTGTAAAGTGTCGAAAAATCAAAGGCTTTGATCGAATGGACTCTACTAAAATGAGTGGATTTCAGATGTTCTAAAAGTTCCCTCGAATTCTTTAAAATCCACATCTGGTTGATACCACTGCGAGAATATACTGTCGAACAATATTTTTGAAGCCCAGATTTGATTTCAGATAAAACTTTGGTGAGTAAGATCGCTACAGATTTGGTAGAACATTTTGAGGAACCAGCGATGAAACGTTGTTTGTACGGATTCTTATGCATTTTAGGTATGCAGTATAAGTATGGTAAATCTTAATCTAAATTGGTAGTGTCGAAGCCAAAGGAAGAAAGAGCTGATTTGTGGTTATCTATTATTTCAGAGGCAGAAAGGTTTGTTGGGGTGTAAGTGGGATTTCCAGGTGTCGAATTTAAACCCAACTCTTTAACTAGACTGTCCAAATAGTACTTTTTGCAAGTAAATGTGTAATTATTTGAGGCTTTGTCCGCTGATGTGATGACATAATGTTCTTGAAGGTAGGTAAGCTCTTTGATAACATCAGGGTCTTTAAATATAGACACGAATCTGGTGTTCACAGTTGATTTTAATCGGTTAATTCTAGATAAAAGTAACCCTCTGATTGATTTTATCCATTCGGAAAGGGTGTCGAGCTGTACATCCTCTTTCTTTGCCCAACGTCTTGCATATTCCTCACAAGAGTCCATGATAATTTTGACATTTTGGTTCCATGTAAAGGACATACTTTCTCTGTATTTGGGACCCTTTTTTAACAATTCTCTCAACTTGTCGTTCTTGACTATACTAAGGTCACCAGTAATAACGTGTCCACAAGGAGAGTAGTTGAAATCTGATGAAGAACATTCGCAGGGAAGTGGATGTAGTGAGGGATTACTTAAATCAATACACTGCAGAAATCGTTTGTAATTGTAAATTTTAGATGCAACTGTTGGTTTGTAGCTATAGGAAATACAAGGAGTTTCTTTTCTTTTGAAATATGGTTGGATTTTTTCTGTGACAGTTTTGTGATTCACAATTTGACCAAGATTCAAGTTATCAATACCTTTGTTTGCAAATCTTTCTTTAATGAAAGGGCGGTTTGTTTTCTCCTCTGATTTATCCGATCTAACTGCTTGAAATAAACGAAAAGTAGAAATGTCCAAGATGACTCCTTGTAGTCTGTATTCTGGGGAACGTGTATCGGTATATGCGAGGTCCTTCGTATAATCGTAGATTTCGTGTAACTTCCGTAAAGGAACAGAGTATAATTTGGTACGAATATAATGCAGGCCTAGAGGCTTATTCAAAAAAGTCATCGAAGGAGAAACTATGTATCTCAGGCCTATTATATTTACGAATGCCATGACTTCGAGGTCTTCTTTGCGGTCTGTTGAATAAGCTAGTCACATTTACCGATTGACAACCGGGACTTGTTAAGTTTCCTATAGTGCTGATGTTATCGTTGCACCCATAGGGCGCTGCAGTGTTAAGATTTTTTATCCAGAACTCTTCTCTGTTGCGACGGAAAGGTGTGCCCAAATTGGGATTGTTTGTGGGGTGATGTATTTTCTCCAGGATTCTGACTTTCATAGATAAAACAGAATGATCCGCCTGGTCAAAATGTCGATAAAGGAGTTGACTTCCTTTATTATTTATTTTTGACCGGTGTCCTGACATTCTTTTTCGGAGCTGACCTTTGGTTTCACCCACATAAATCAATCCACAAAGTTAGCACTCTATTCCGTACACAACATTAGATGTCATGCAGTTAAGGTTTTCAAAACTATGCGTGTTAAATGTTTGTTTTGTGAGATTACTTGAAAAAGAAGTGTCTGTTATTAGGATGTTACAAGTTTTGCAGTTCTTCATGCCGCACTTAGAAATTGAGCAATCGCTTGGTGAAAATTGGTGCTCTTTTAGTATATCGATCACTTCAATCTTACAGGGCTTGATTTTAATATACCCATCTGCATGTTTATACCAAAACTCATGGTTGTTACTTACTACAAATGTTTCATGTCTAATGTCGTGTAAACTAATTCTAGGGACACCTAAGTTACCTGTTGCGTATGTGTCCATAGACGCAACAGGTTGGGGCCTTTTTATAGTGGGCGACGCCAGCCACTTTGTAGGTCTCTTGATTTCTATCCATTTAAGCAAAAGACTGCCCGACAAGTGCCCTCGGGGACAATTTGTCCACCAGGAGTTACACATGGACAGTGGTAAAAATGACAAATATGGATAATGACCATATCCCTGTTTACAGCACAGAATCGATAACCCAGAAAATCAGAAACCGAAGGCATACAAAATCAGGATAAAACAGAAACCAAAGCAAACAAACAAAAACCTCCACCATATGAAAAGAAGCGAACTCCCGATATGAGAGTGAGACCAGGTGCCCAGGAAGAGTAAGCATCTCCTGCTTGCATGCAAAGCCCGTCGCTTCAATTCGGTAGAACTGTCACATCCGGTTACTTCCATTTTGGAAGATATAGAGTACAATCTTTGGTTGGATGGTTCAAACGGTCTATGACGGAATATCATCCACCATTCTGGAAAGTGGGACATCATAGTGTATGACGAGTTCCCCATATCGACCGTAGAACTTCCTCAGTGACGATGTTAGTCGGTCACAAACATATCCCTGACTGAGAAGCTTATCTGAAAGACGCCTTAAATAAAATTTCAGAATAATACATGTCATTGACAACAATACAAAAATTGTATGTTTGTGTGTTTTCGCCTAACTGGAGGGTGTCTTTCTTTGAAACATCAGGATGGAAAACGAATTTTAAATACCACGGCCTAATCCCTAACCACGGTGACCACTGAAGCGTAGAGGTGAGGTAAAAGCAGTGGTAAAGTAAAAAGTAAAATAAATGCAACTGCTCTATGAACAGCAATTCTCTGTAAGAACCAAAGAATTTCAAAACATGTTGGCACGGCATGTCATGTATTTTTGAGATTTTTGGTATGGAAGTTCAATATGAAGTACTAGTATGTACATCAAACCCAGTTTTTTTCAAAAAGGTTGTCGTTGCCATGGTAACCGTGTCTGAAGTTTCAAAAATCGGGAAAATCTATAGGACAAGGCATATTTGTAGGCTTCGTTACCATGGAAACAGGTACATTTTAAATCTTAAATTGCTTTGATTATTTTCTTTTAATCCTTATTATTATGCATATTTGTAAAGTTTTTTACATTTATCTCGGATGCCTTATGTATACAAGATGAAAAATTGGGCCAAAACAGGGTACCAAAAGGCTTTGTTTTGGGCACTCAAAGGCCCTTTTTTGCATGTTTTTACTGTTTTACAAGGTTGAAAATTTCATAAAAGCACCAATTTTTGAAGTACAAATTCTAGTTATCAAATTAGTATCATCTTTGAACTCTACATGAATATAAAAAATCAATTGGGCTTATTTGTCCTTTTATACACAAAGCAGCATCAAATTTAGTTGCTATGGCAACAATCGGCTGAAAGGTTTCAATACGATGAATTTAAATACAACCTCTATCAAACTATCTACGCATGATATTGGAACAGAAGTTGATGTTGATATAAAAATGACCTTGAAAATATTTCAAGGTCACCCTCTGAATTTTCAAGGTCATTAAACTTTAAGTGACCAGATTTGACGAAAAATCCTGATTTTTCAGAAAATGAAGGTGACAATGTCTTAGAAACCTTGAAATATTGAACTTAACAGTTATTTGCCATAAAATGATAAATGTATCTCTTATTTCTTAGAACTATTGATTACGTTTCTTCACATCTTCGAATATCTAAATTCTTGGTGAGTATTTTGACAAAAAAGGGACGAAATCTGTATTTTTCTTGTTTTTTGACGGAAAAATAGTTTCCTATTGAATTGCTAGAATTCAATAAATTCTAAGATTTGTCTTTCTTATATTCATGTGCTTTCATAATATATATGACCTATGAAAATATTTAAATAAAAAAATCACTAAAATCGGTAACAAAAAAATTAAAAAATCAACATTTTATACAAAATTTGAGTCTCAAAGTATAAATGACCTTGAACATCAAGCCAATGACCTTGAACAATTTAATTGTTCTTATGTAAAAGATATAAGTCAAATCTATAAATGCATACATTTCGACAATCTTATGTAACTCTCAAGAGGAATAAAATCAATTTCAAAGATAATATGAAACAAGCAAAAAGGTCTAATGTTGCCATGGCAACGGTCTTTGACGACAGAATTTAGGTAAAACTCTTGAATACCCACTCCAATTTTTCGTTCATTTTATTTGTCAATAAACATACATTTCCATTGATGAAAATCACTAGTCTCCTATTGGTGCCTTTTGTGATATTCAAGATTGAAAATGGTCAAAAACACACTAAATTGGCCCTTATTTTCATCTCTATTTTTCGCTTCATTTTGACTTATTTTGGCTTAATACAATAAGCTTCCTGTAACAAATATCACAATATCTAAGTGTACTAAGTAAGAATGGAAGTAAGGAAGAATAGATTATATAAAGATGAACAAGCTGTTACAGTGGTATCCATGGCAGCGAAGTCTCCGGAGCTGGCTTATTTCATGGTCCTAAAAGTGCTGTAAATAGAATGACCTCGTTACCATGGCAACCAGAGGTCACATTGGCTGAAAAGTGTTATTTTCATGGTCAGTACTTGATATATACCCATTATACCGAAAGTCATCAAAATCCATGACATGCCGTGCCGAACGATTTTGGTCCTTACAGAGAATGGCTATTAAAATGTCGGTCACTCTTATGGTGATACATGTAGGAAAAAAAATGACAAATAATCTCAAGCTCCTGGCAAGAGTTATTCACGCACCATTAATTTGTTCCAGTTTAAAAATAATTTTATTTGATATCTACAATGCAAAAAAAAACAAAATTGGGTCATCGGTCATAACAAATTTGAAATACTGAAAATATTCAACAAAGTTGCTTAATGCTTACATCAAATTTGTCATAGGACAGTAGTTTATCTAAATTTTGGTGGATCACTTTGTCTGTTGTCCCCCCCCCCCCCATCATGTTTTCATGAAATTATCGGGAGTAATGAAACAAGGTAGGATTGCTCTTCGACCATTCCGAGGCACATTTATTGATCATATACATACAAATGTTTGTTGCGACAAGGATCCGATATTATAATAAAGGAGTAACCTTTCGAATATTTTGAAAGGCAAAGGGAAACATGATTGCTGCATGAAATCCGGCTATAGATTTGACCCCAAAAATCTCTGAATTTTGCATCTGTTAATAATCCTGTCTGGACGACTATCAAATAAATTCATGATCTGAAAATGCAAACAAAGGGAGAGAAAAAACACCAAAAACAAAGCCGACATACACTGAAAAGTCCTCTTGCCCGACCCACCCCCTTAAATCAATATTTCTGTCAAACGCACTACCATGTATTTCGTCGATCTCACGAAGAATTTGTAAGTGCTAATTCACTTTCAGGGGACATGGAATTCAAATAAAACATATGAAATTTAATTAAATAAAATCGAGCAGAAGATTTCCAATGTCAGTGCAGCCTGGACGATGAATAGAAACTCGAGGTCACGCTTTACTTTCAATTTTCATCAACTTTTGCATGCAATTACAAGTTGTCAATTATAAGAGCTTTTCAATGTCAATGTCAGCTACGCTTTTACACGGCTTGTGTTTTTATTTATTTATTTTTGTTATAGAAAATATACACTGAAACATTGAAATTAAATTTTAAATCATTATGAAAGTATACCTAAATTTTAATATTAATATGACAATGGACATCATCCACGGAATTTGCCGATTCCTCTATTTCCAATTTAGATCAAATTTTGTTTTGTTTTGTTTTTTCTTAAAATAAGAAACCAGAAAATCCATTACATAAAGAAATTTTGGGATAATCAGTGAAGAATGTATGTATGTTATCAATCCCATTGCGGTCAAAGGCGTCATAAATCGAACAAGTTTTTTTTTCTGTAATGATTATTAAGGGATGTATAGTGTATATAAATAAATATTACGAATTAATATAATCAATCCATGCAATTCTAATGCATGTCCTATATTATGCAGCATCGTGTTAATTTCATGTATATTTGGTTCATGGGTTAGTACGGTAACTGGCACGACCGACGCCCCGGCGTGGCGCCCTCCCCCCTTTTTTCCCCGCTATTCAGCCCTCAATATACAAAAAAGAAATGAAATTTGACAGACTTGAATAAATATTGCTTGATATTTTTTCATATGATCATGATGATGAAATGAAAAGTTTATTTAAATTAAGTTTTAAGAAATTAAAATTGAATTTACAGAGAGCAATTAACGCGATTACGTCCCTTGAATAAATCTGATTCCACAGAACGTTTATTTGGTAAACGAACGAACTAACCATTAGCATCTGTCAGAAAAACTGCAACGGCGAAAGATGTTACCGTACATAAATTTTAGTGAAATTTTGCACACATTTTAAGTAATAAATGTTCTTCAATAATTCAACTGGGGGAAACGTTTACATTCTATAGTTTCTTTTAAATTCTCTGCCATTCGTGCAAGTGTCGGTAATTTTTTTATGAAATGGGTACATTTTTCCCGATTTTTTAAGTAGTCGTTCTTTATCAAAGATTTCCCCAGCAAGAAGTAGGTAAATAAAACCACCCTTTGTAGTATGGTATCGATATTTTCTTTGAATGATAAGGTTTCACCTTGCGCCACCTGATTTTGTATGACCAATGATGATCTACGAACATATACGTGTGACATGACAACCCGACGTTCGGGGAGCATATATCAATAATTAACAGATAAATTATGATAACGCACCTATACTGACACATAAACTATTCCATTCCATTTTATTTGGACAATTTTATAATTCCTTGAAAATAACTATCAAAACTGACATCAAATTTTGTCAATGACGTCATGGAAGGCCTTAAATGTGCTGCGTGTTCGTTTAGTTTAAAATTTTTAAGATTATACTTTGCTAATTTGAAGACGTTTAACAATAATATTAAATGTTTAGGAAGGGAGGCAATTCTAGCTTCCAATTGTTTCTTAAAGTACGAAGCTATTGTGAGACAGGGAATAAAAAGGCGCATAATATTAATGAGTTAGATCAAATATTGTATTCATCACATAAATATTTTCACATGATATACCCGTTATGCAGTTTCATAAAGCCATTTCATAAATACATGATATGATAAGACGTTACATATCGCTCTGCTTGAATGCGATTTGTCAAGTTTGGAACGTAATCACATATTTGTGACCTTTCAAATATCAGTCAACTGTTAAATTCAGACGCGGATTCCATATCAATAATTAATTTTTTTGTTGTTGAATTAATTATTGCATTAAAATACTGAACAAAAATTGAAATATTTTTCGCATACGCACAGAATATCTATTCGATGGGGAATTGCTTCTCATGGCGTAGCAGACGACTTCTATATCACGGCTGGTTCGCCTTTACTTCTCAGAAACGTTGATTTTACGTTAGAGATACAATTTTTATGCAATATCAAAGCTCGGTTATACAATACACACAACTCGTTTCATAATACATCGTTTGAAAAGAAAATTCATTTGAGACTCTATATTATATAGATTTACTTTATTTCATGCCAAGATTTTATATGGGAGCCATTATTTGACCTTTGGTAAAACATACATCTAAGAAAGTATTGCACATATAGCCAAATTCGATCAACCGTGTCTTCAACGGATTCAAAATTTGTTCTCAAAATTTCTTGAAATTTCTAAATCGTGGGTCCTTTAGCATCATACCCCACCATCCTGCTACGTACACTTTTGGACATAATAACGTTTACACTATTTGGCTATATTACATTGTTTAGATTGAGGATCACTGACGAGGGTTAAGTACCCATAATCTGCATGTCAAGTTCATGCTGCAAATCTAAAATGATAATATAGAATTTGAAGACGTTTAATATTTGAAGCAATACAAATGAGATGAAGAAGATCCTGACATAAATTTCAACAGCACTCACCAAAGGGCATCAAATTGAGCATCGAAGGACCCCTAGCAAGCTTAAGGTGGGACCAGGTGTCAATTAATCTTGTTTTAAAGTAAGAAATTAGTTACAGTTCAAAGAAATGCAACCCTTTAAAACTTTCTTTAAGTCAAGGCGAAGATGTTTAAAAAATTATATCCTTTTTAATCCTTTGTAGATAAAGATATCCAAATATATTTGATTTTTTTTTAATTTGCGACCAACCAACTACTGTACAAATGGCTAAATGTTTAACGTTTTCAGATTCATTAGCATCATTTTGGAGCAGATATATTTACAGCATGGACAAGACATGCACGTTTCGGGTATTTCACCCTCGTCAGTGATCCTCAATCTAAACAATGTAATGTTGCCAAAATCTGTGAAAATTTTGTCCTAAATATACCGAAAGACGTAGCAAGATGGCTGGGATATGATGCTACAGGACCCAGGTTTTAGAAATTTGAGACAATTTTGTAAACAGAAATTTTCAAATGCGTTTGAAGAAACGACCAACCGAAATTGATCGAACTTGACTATATGTGCCCTCGGGGACTCCTTGTCCACCAGCAGTGACACTCACCAAGTTGTACAAATGTTTAACGTCTTCAAATTCATCAGCATCATTTACAGCAGATAAATTTACAGCATAGACCGGACATGCACGTTTCGGGTATTTAAATATTCATCCATAACTTAGATATGGTTCATATTCTATCTTGATTTTCCTATCAACTGAAGTTAGCAGTTCATACACAGAAAAGATAATTTTTACGATGTTTTTAGAAATTAATGCTTGATATCTGTAATACTAAAATATTAACATACCAACGTCTGCAGTGTCTGCCTTATGGATGATAATGACGACCTGAAAGAATGTAGAAATGAGATGAATTGGAATAAAATTTCTTAGTTCCATTTTGGAGTTTGTGGTGTGTTTCTTGGAAAGACTGGCGATGTTCTTCCCTTTTAACTCACGAGTAAAGTGCAAAACTTGTGACGTGACAAGACTGAATTATCCAATTTAAAATCTGCACAGTTCTCGATGTCATTTTGTTTCAATTTTCTGAATCATCATTACGGAGATTAAAACAGAAATTCATTTAGAAAATGAGATGAAAATCGTGCTTTATGGATTACAGAAATAGACAAATTTAAAGATTTTACTTGGCATTTCTAAAAGCTCATTAGTGCTTGTTTATTTTCTTAGAAGATTACTTTGACGCAAATAAACTAATGAAATCAAAGAGTGCAATTGTTTACCGTCTTCAAATTCATTAGCATCATTTTAGAGCAAAGCTTTTGAACAATGAAATTTTGTACTGAAACACACATACACCCTTACCTTACCGTCACACGCACACCCTAACTGCCACACGCACACCTTACACGCAACACACACACACCCTAATCGCAACCTAACACAAGTAAAATAGAAACAAAGTTTACCTACAGAATTAAATATTTTAATCATATGCAAGGTGAAAGTCTAGATAATAACAGTATTCAACCTCCAGTTGGCCTTTTTAACTTTTATATTTTTTCTCCTTTATAACAATAAAATTGACGTGTTCCAGCTCTATACCTTCTTGAAGAAAATTTCAAACCAATTTTCATGCACCAGACACGTGTTTCTAGTATTAAGTTCTCATCGGTGATGCTTCCTGCCAAAGATATTTTCATAAGCAGCCCAAATTAATGTCACTAGCGCCCTCTGGTTATATTTTTAAAATTTGAATTTCTTCATTTACTTTACAGAATGCGCGGCTCAAAATTTCGTGTAGGGTCGATTCAGTAGCATATTCAAATAAAATTTTCAAATACATGCGAGACAAGTAAATATGTTAAACGCATTAAAGTCCTTATGCTTAAAACAGCACGTTCCGCTTTATAAAAATTAAATGACAGGGAAAACTTTGTATGTGGATGGTATTAGTTATAAACATTCCGTTAATACCAAAATTTTTAACCAAATGTCCCCTACTTTATCGCAATAAATGAATTTTAAAACGATTTATTTGTGTCGCCGCACATATTGCCCATATGTGAGATAGGTCAGTCTTCGCGCGTGCGCATCGTCATGTAAGTATGGCGCGTAGAGTGCACCCTCCACGGAAAACATACATATACTCAGACCTTGATAGACAAAGAAGAAAAGAGGAGACAGATCGTGAATGAGCAAAACGGAAAGTATACTTGGGGACATACTTAGATTGAATTTGTGAAAGATGAGATCAATCTTGTCACACCACGAAGTACAAAATGTAGCAGGCTTTTGCTGTTCAAGCATGTCAGATTATATATAATCGGTCCTAAATCGTTTAATGCACATAATTAATTAGTTACTATTTGATATGTTAAGTGAAAGAAACATACGATGCATATTTTACCTCTCCTTCTTTAGAATTATCATGGAAATAACCTCAAATCATGTGATTCCTCGAGCTCTTCTGTTCATTAATATGCATATATCAATATGAAAAGACGCTACTAAAGCTTGGACTCTTAACGCACGTATCTCTCGAACGTTGAGTGTACATGCATCGGATTTGATACTTAGTGCACCGATTAATGACTATAATATGGAAAATCTATGATTATCAATATATAATTACAACCCGAAGGCGGAACATACTGCAATAATGTCACCGACTATTGAAAGCCTGTTGAAATATATACACACAGTTGATAGTTCTTATTAAAAGAAAATAGGCTTTGTTAACATCCTAATGTCTTTGGATACTTCAGTTTATCAAGATAAGAGAGGGCATTGTGCGCTCGTAATATTCATGACAACCCCTTTAATCTAGGTAGTTGTAAATTTGTCCTGCCCCTTTTATGTGTTATCATTTGATGTACATTGGTGTCCTTACTTTATTTCTCTGCTGCTCGTCGCCTCCGATTGTTCGTGTAGATGGTTATGTGGTTCTAGAAATAGTAGCTAGGTCTTACCCGCCCTACCAGAAGCAGAGGCAGTTGGAAGCAGACAAGAGGATGAAGGCGACCGCCTGTATAACTCAGAAGACGGAGCTATATGGTGAGATTGTGTAGTTAGTTCCCCTCTACAGATAGGTACTCTCCGGCCACTAAATCCCATATCCAATTGCTAAGCGTGGATTTTGTTATTCTCAAAGCAGTAAGGTCTTGATGAAGAATCAGTGAATATACGTTTTAAAATAAATCCGAAATCAGATTCAAAATTGAACAATCGAAAGACTGTTTATTAGATAATCGCAATAGGAATGCAATGAAATTCCCAATGATACATACTCTAATGATGGAGTAGTTCAGAAAAGTTATTGTAAAATTTCCAAATTTTTACTATTTTATGATATCTAAATCCTAGATCGTAGCGAATTATACCACGATTGTGCATCGACTTTTTGAGGTTATTTCCCATAACCAAAAAGAATTTTAGAAACATTCCTTATAATTTAATTTTAGGTTATATATTACATTATGTGCATCTTATTAGATCTTTGAAAATCGCAAAAATGCTCAATGCAAAGTTCCTGCGTAGGGATTATCTCCCTCGTTGCTAATAACAACAGTCGACAGTACTGGTAGTTGAACGGCGCCGGCGTTTGTTTTCATACATTTTAACCCGAGTCATTTAATCTATTTTATACGATGAGAATAGAATGGCTCTGGATGGGATAGCAAAGCATCTGACAATCAGGTACATGTTTGATAGTGATAGATTTTGATTAAAATGCAATCGTTCATCAGCGTGACCTATCATCGCACCGACTCTACAAATCTCGTGGTAAGTACTTCATTTAATCGTTTACCTGTTGCTACAATCGATTATATTTGTATATCTAAAGATTTAAATAGTATAAATGACGTGTATCTTGTATCTAGTCTTCGTTTGAGGTAAAATTCAGTGTATCAAGTTTACGGGATCCGCCATTTTGGTAGTAGTTCCAGAAAAGTGGGCGTGTCCTAATATTTTTCAGGTTATGAAAAATAACCTCAACTTTTGAGCCAATGAAAATCCTTGTTACATGCAAAATTGAATTATTTGAATTTGAACAGGTTTAACATGTAACGGTAATTTGCGTGAAAGTTACGCTACCAGAAAGACGGACGAACGGACAAAAAGATAAACTTTGCCTTGTAGGCGAGAAAAAAAAAGAATAAATCTCTTTAATCTCGATGAAGTAATTCAGATAATGCACCCTTTTCAGCTTGGAATAAATCGGTCATCTATCACGAAAAATTTACAAGAATTGTACTTACAAATAATTACACATTTACTTGCAAAAAGTACTATTTCGACAGTTTAGTTAAAGAGTTAGGTTTAAATTCGACACCTGGAAATCCCACTTACACCCCAACAAACCTTTCTGCCTCTGAAGTAATAGATAACCACAAATCAGCTCTTGCTTCCTTTGGCTTCCAAACTAACAATTTAGATTTAGATTTACCATACTTATAATGCATACCTAAAATGCATAAGAATCCGTACAATCAACGTTTCATCGCTGGTTCCTCAAAATGTTCTACCAAATCTGTATCGATCTTACTTACCAAAGCACGGCTCCCAATGTTATTGTCATTTAAATTTTTTTGAACTTTGCTATTTAAATATTCAAGCCATGGATAATTCGTTACTGCACTGAAGAATCACGAATTTCACCTTTTATAGTTCGTTTCAAAGTTTATCGTTGCGGTTCGTTTACCCCGCTTCGATTGAATACTGAGCGATTCTATACATTATCAATTTTGCATACATTTGTACCCATAAGATTTTAATTTTATATTTCTCGATAACAGCAGGAAAACACTGATAATATCTAATACATTAGCCCCCATCCGATTCAATAGCGCGGGGAGGGGGGGGGTGCACACGGCGGCACCTACATCTAAAATCCTCTAACAAGTTTACTGTTTCTATCCTGATTTTTGCCTACCAATCCTCTGGCATGCCCCCCCCCCCCCTCCCCTCTCCACTAAAGTCGTCAAAATAAGGAATTACTTGGGCTCAAACACCACGACTCAACCTTTATTTTTATTTTTTTTTTACCGGTCTGTTTCTGATATATATTTAAGTAATTGATAATTGAAAAAAATTCGCTGGCTCACTATATACATAACATATCATGTGAGATAATTTTCCGCTGGGGAGTGGGGTTCCCCAAAGAACCTGCTACAGGACTTTGATGTGTTCCGGCCACGCCCCCTCTAAACTCAAATCCTGTAATCTACAAAATTGTCTCGACCAAAAGGAATGGTATTCTGAATTTTTCCAAAATTTTGATGAATTTCAATATATTAAATGAATCCCCCAACCACAGCAAACTAACATATTTTTTTCATCTCATAGAATCACGATACTTTATATAAATAAATGTAATTTCATTAGATTCTGACCGTTTTAACAAATACATGCATGTACAATAACGGAAATTTTTTCCCTCTCACTCATACGAAGTGTATACATTTTATGTATATGCATTCATCTTCAGGCGCTTAGCTAGAGTACTTTTCAAGTGTAAGCAGCCTCAAGTAGGTCTAGGTAGAAGCCCTTGTGGATATTCAAGGGGCAAAGTATCAGAATCTAATGAATTTTGCTCATTTACAGGGCAGTTTTCTACGTCAATGTTTCTTTCATTCTTTTTTTTTTTGCAAAACGACGTGGAAGCAACTGCGTTCTAACGGTACACCTGGTTATGCGCATGGTTTTCTCTCTCTTGTCCATTCTTGTAAACATGTGCAACCATTTGGTTTTTAGGGAGGGGGGTTTTTGTAAATCCAGCTCAGAATATTTTGCAAAAATATTCTTCAGCATGACTGGCAGAAAAATCTAGCATTTTCTGAGGAATGAAAGGAAAAACGTCTTTCTCCAGCACCTTAAGCATTAGACGTGAAATAGACTATCTCAGACATTTCACAACTGCCAATGATTCAGTTTTGTCAGGATTCTCTGATACTTCATGTTTCAAATTCTTCAATATATATATACATCACTCTCCAAGTTCAGATTCTTTAATTCAACGAAAAGAAGGTCAAACGTGTAGTTCAAGGTCACATATATTGAATCAAAATCTATCTTGAGTAATTTCTTGACACAATCTGACAATGCACATACATGTATTGTGTCAAACGTGTAGTTCAAGGTCACATATATTGAATCAAAATCTATCTTGAGTAATTTCTTGACACAATCTGACAATGCACATACATGTATTGTATAGTATTGTATTGTATATACCATATCATCTATCTATCATTTGCCAGACCAGTGTTGTAGCAAATCCAAAGTATTAGGAAAGTAGGTCAATTGTATACATGAACATGTAGGTCAAGGCTACTAGATATTCTTACACAAATGTATACTGTGTAGCAGAGTAATGATTACATGTACCAGTATGGGGTAAGACACTCTAAACAGTATTGATGAAAGGATGATCAACCAAGTTTGCCATGCTTAACAAGAGAAAATTCATTATTTCATATATGACAATGTTCTCACTAGATTTCTTCATCACAGTGTTCTAAGAATATTTGTGTTCTAGTCTCAAGAAGAATATAAGTATCAGTTATAAGATTTATTAAGTTTAAATGTAAATTTTATTCAAACTCTGAAAGAAGAATCATTATAACTGCAATATATATATAAATGTAATAGTACCAGTATCATCAATTTACAACATAATGTTTTTGTACTTGTGAAAGGACATTTTTCTTTCTCTATAATTTATCATAGTATTTCTTTTCGAAATTAATATTTTATATGAGATTACATGTCTAGTCTATATCAGGGAAGTATTTAACTTTATATACAATGTACATCCCTGTCTATAATGGTATGTACCTAGAATTTAAAGTCATAAATTGTTGCTATGAAAATAATGAAATAAATAAAAAAAATTTCCCCATTCAACAGGTGCAGGTCTATTCTCAAGTAAAAAGTTTTCAATGCATTTATAACCTAGTACATACATGTACATGTACCGGTAAGCACATGAAAGTAAACACAAAACATGTTCAAAATTCAAATGTTCTAGACATCAAACAGTGATTTCTCTAGTGTCTATAGTAAAACTTAAGGACGAGGTAGATGTTCAATCTGATACCAAGAAATGAGGAATGAGGAATGAGAAATGAGCCATCATGTATGTACAGAAGATGCTGTCAGTCTCACTCTGAAAGTAAAAGATGTAATGAATTAATATCTTCATTTTGATATTAAATAAGCTCTAAAATGAATGAATTTTGCATACATTTATCATTATGATGTACATGTATATAAAATTACATGACATGTAAAGTTTCTGTAATAGTACTAACATACAAATATAATTACAGGGCTTTCAATCGGTCATTCTCAAATTATGCAAAACAGTATAATTTTCCCTATTTTATTGACCAATTTTACCTCATAGAAAATTCTTTAAAAAAAAAGAAAGTAAAAAATGCTAAATTTAAAATGAAAAGGCATCCAAATCTATCATATTCAATTTTGAAGAAAATATTGCCAATTTTCCCAATATGAAAGGTCTAATCCAATCCAAACCAGAAGTCTCTGACGAGACTGTAGCTCTCCTGGTTGTTTTTTAATTCACTAAATGACAAGTGAATTCTAATATGGCCACATCCATTTTCTTAGTCACCGGGGGCCAGGAACTCAAACAAAATATCAGGTGCACTACTTCAACACAGACTCATCGTATTGCAAAAAGAATCAAGTCTACATCATTTATAGTGTCAGAGAAGTTGCGAATACAAGATTACATAGGATCATACAGGAGAAAATGACCACATCCATTTTCTAGGACCCTGGGGGTCAGGGGCTCAAACAAAATGTCAGGTGCACACTGCACAACTAGACCACTGACCAAGTCTCATGCAAAAAGAGTTACATTTCTGTCTCTTATAATTTCAGAGGAGTTGCAAGCACAAGAATTGTTTACGGACAGACACCGGACAAGGGGGTACCGCATAAGCTCGAATTATAATGACCAGTATCTCGAGCTAAAAATATGTTTCATGTGTAAGAGCCCTACTTTATGTCAAGGCTTAGGACTAAGAAAAATTAAACCCATGTTTTTTTGTGGAACATGAATACCCTTATTGTCAGATATAATCATACTCCAAGGTCACGGACTCAAGGTAAAAATTCAGGTATTGATGTGAAGGCCTTACCACAAGGGATACACATGTAAAATATGATAGCCCTATCACTTGCAATTTATGTTATGACCAAGGGCAAGGTTAACATGGTTATAGTTATTCAAAAATTGATCAGTATCCAAGGTCAAGGTCACAAGGTCAAAACTTTGGTATTAATAGGAAGACCTTATCAAAAGGAATACAAAGCCCTATCACTTAAAAGCATAATATTACTTTAGAAAAATAATAGTGAAGTAGGTCAATCTCCAAGTTCAAGGTCACAAAGACAACAATTTGGCATCATTGGAAATTGTCACGAGGAAAGCACAGGTCTATATTTCACTCAACATTCAAAAGTTATGGCCATGGTGTAAGATTTTAAAAAGTAGGTCATTTTTCCAAGGTCAAGGTCACCAGGACACAAATTTTGGTATGCATGAGAAGGTCTTGTTTCAAACAATACATGTACACATGAAATATGAAAGCATGTAACTTACCATTAAAAAGTATTATCCATTTAAGGTGAATCACAAGGGATACACATATAAAATATGAAATAAATACAATGTCATTTGTACTTGTATTATCAGATTTACAAAATTATCATAACATGTATATTAGTATACATGTATATGTACAACTTACCCTTCAGTGCTATATCAGCATGTTTACTGCAAGAGGCTGTAATACAGTTCCATCTGTCGATCTCACAATTCTTCTATTGATGATGAATTCCTCTACATTATAACACAAATTCTCATTTCATACTGGATCACAGTTTCACAAGGAATATGTGGTTGATGTACACATTGAATATGTTTTTCATGTACATGTAGAAATATGCACTTGAACAATTTTCTTCATTCTCCTTTCACAAGTGAATTATTTTCACACCATGGTGGCCAACATCATATATGGTAGTACAATTGCAATATCATATTCCACGGTATTTCTTCAACTTTACAAGTCAGTACTAGTAGCACTATAAGCATTCCACTATTCTGATGCACTTTCTTTCATTGGATCTGATGCACACATGCGCATGAAGACTTTCTCAGAGTATATTCCTTCTTCTGTCTGGCAGTTAAGGTTATGTTACTGTAAAGAATAAATAAAATATTCAATTGATTTGAAATTCATCCCCTTTAAATAATTTTAAACCCATTCAAATACTTTTTCACCAACACTACAACACTAGCTAGGCTACAGAACTGATATTTGATACTGATTATAACTAACACTGACATCAAATTTATTTAAATTCATGGTGTGCACTTAAATTTAGAAGTTCATGAAGATGTAATGAAAGACAGAAATGGCTTTAAAGAACAAATATTTGTGAGATATTCGATTACAGCGATAATTAATCATGAAACTCATTCACTCGAAAACATCGAGCACTCCCTGGTCGAGTATTTCTGATAAGAAGAAGAATTTAAAATCCCATCATATGTGTTCCACGTGATACATAAATCAATTTAAAAACATACCTTAAGATGAGCCATGTGTCTGTACTCTTGAACAGTTGGTTTACTTGCATGAAAGAAGCATTTCTACGTGTTCAAATTTCGAACGGAAGTCCACGAGAGAATGTTTTAGACGAGACTACTATAAAATTAGAATAGGAACGGACTTTCTTTTCCGTCGTGTGTAAGGTAAAATCTTGACTCGAGATTCTTCCGATTTTATGCATATAATTTGCATAATAAGGTTCGGAGCCGTGCAAAGTTTGATCTGAAATCAAATCTGGGCTTCAAAAATATTGTTCGACAGTATATTCTCGCAGTGGTATCAACCAGATGTGGATTTTAAAGATTTCGAAGGAACTTTTAGAACATCTGAAATCCACTCATTTTAGTAAAGTTCATTCGATCAAAGCCTTTGATTTTTCGACACTTTACACTACAATTCCACATTCTAAATTGAAAGAAAGACTCGCAAAAATTATAAGTTATGCGTTTACAAGTAAAAACGGTAATCACAAATACAAATTTATTGTTGTGAACTATGACAAAACCTACTTTGTAAAAGAAAAGTTCGATTTTGAAAATAAGTACACTGAAACAGATATTATTCAGATGTTAAACTTTTTGATCGACAACATTTTTGTGGTGTTTGGAGGAAAGGTATTCCAGCAAATTGTCGGAATTCCAATGGGTAGTTAGTTCCCCTCTAGAGATAGGTACTCTCCGGCCACTAAATCCCATACCATTCAAGTCAACCTCAATTGCTAAGCGTGGATTTTGTTATTCTCAAAGCAGTAAGGTCTTGATGAAGAATCAGTGAATATAAGTTTTTAAAAAAAGCCGAAATCAGATTCAAAATGGAACAATCGAAAGACTGTTTATTAGATAACCGCAATAGGAATGCAATGAAATTCCCAATGATACATTCTCTGATGTTGGAGTAGTTCAGAAATGATATTGTAAAATTTTCAAATTTTTCCTAGTTTATGATATCTAAATCCTAGATCGTAGCGAATTATACCACGATTGTGCATCGGCTTTTTGAGGTTATTTCCCATAACCAAAAAGAATTTTAGAAACATTCCTTATAATTTAATTTTAGGTTATATATTACATTATGTGCATCTTATTAGATCTTTGAAAATCGTGAAAATGCTCAATGCAAAGTTCTTGCGTAGGGATTATCTCCCTCGTTGTTAATAACAACAGCCGACAGTACTGGTAGTTGAACGGCGCCGGCGTTTGTTTTCATACATTTTAACCCGAGTCATTTGATCTATATTATACGATTAGAATAGAATGACTCTGGATGGGATAGCAAAGCATCTGATAATCAGGAACATGTTTGATAGTGATAGATTTTGATTAAAATGCAATCGTTCATCAGCGTGACCTATCATCGCACCGACACCTTCAAGTCTCGTGGTAAGTACTTCATTCAATCGTTTACCTACAATGGATTATATTTGTATATCTAAAGATGTAAATAGTATAAATGTATCTTGTATCTAGTCTTCGTTCTCGAGGTAAAATTCAGTGTATCAAGTTTACGGGATCCGCCATTTTGCTAATTTTGGTAGTAGTTCCAGAAAAGTGGGCCTGTCCTAATATTTTTCAGGTTATGGAAAATAACCTCAACGTTTGAGCAAATGAAAATCCTTGTTACATGCAAAATTGAATTATTTGAGTTTGAACAGGTTTAACATGTAACGGTAATTTGCGTGAAAGTTACGCTACCAGACAGACGATATAAACTTTGCTTTGTAGGCGAGAAAAAAACAGAATAAATCTCTTTAATCTCGATGAAGTAATTCAGATAATGCATCCTTTTCAGCTTGGAATAAATCGGTCATCTATCATGAAAAATTAACAAGAAATGTACTTAGAAATAATTACACATTTACTTGCAAAAAGTACTATTTCGACAGTCTAGTTAAAGAGTTGGTTTAAATTCGACACCTGGAAATCCCACTTACACCCCAACAAACCTTTCTGCCTCTGAAATAATAGATAACCACAAATCAGCATTTGCTTCCTTTGGCTTCCAAACTAACAATTTAGATTTAGATTTACCATACTTATACTGCATACATAAAATGCATAAGAATCCGTACAAACAACATTTCATCGCTGGTTCCTCAAAATGTTCTACCAAATCTGTATCGATCTTACTCACCAAAGTTTGATCTGAAATCAAATCTGGGCTTCAAAAATATTGTTCGACAGTATGTTCTCGCAGTGGTATCAACCAGATGTGGATTTTAAAGAATTCGAAGGAACTTTTGGAACATCTGAAATCCACTCATATTAGTAAAGTTCATTCGATCAAAGCCTTTGATTTTTCGACACTTTACACTACAATTCCACATTCTAAATGAAAGAAAGACTCGCAAAAATTATAAGTAATGCGTTTACAAGTAAGAACGGTAATCGCAAATAGAAATCTATTGTTGTGAACTATGACAAAACCTACTTTGTAAAAGAAAAGTCCGAAAATAAGTACACTGAAACAGATATTATTCAGATGTTAAACTTTTTGATCGACAACATTTTTGTGGTGTTTGGAGGAAAGGTATTCCAGCAAATTGTTGGAATTCCAATGGGGACCAATTGTGCCCCACTCCTTGCCGACATTTTCCTTTACTCGTACGAAGCTGAATTCATTCAATCTTCGGTCTCAGAAGGGAAAAGAAACTTAGCTTCTGACTTCAACTTCACTTACAGATACATAGACGATGTGTTGTCCATCAATAATCCAAAATTCGCGGATTACCTGAGCATTATCTATCCTTTAGAGCTTGAAGTCAAAGAAACTACTGAGACAAATAATTCAGCATCCTATTTGGACATAATGTTGTCCTACGACACTGATGGTCACATGAACACCCCACTCTATGACAAACGTGACGACTTAAATTTCAGCATTACAAACTTTCCTTTTCTGAGTAGCAACATCCCTTCATCTCCAGCTTATGGCGTATTCATATCTCAATTAATACGCTATGCCAGAGCAAGTACCAAATATACGGATTTTGTTCTGAGAGCTAGGCGTCTTGCAGATAAGCTTCTCAGTCAGGGATATGTTTGTGACCGACTAACATCGTCACTGAGGAAGTTCTACGGTCGATATGGGGAACTCGTCATACACTATGATGTCCCACTCTCCAAAATGGTGGATGATGTTTTGTCATAGACCATTTGAACCATCCAACCAAAGATCGACTCTATGTCTTCCGAAATGGAAGTAACCGGATGTGACAGTTCTACCTAATTGAAGCGGCGGTTGTTGCATGCAAGCAGGAGATGCTTACTCTTCCTCGGCACCTGGTCTCACTCCCATATCGGGAGTTCGCTTCTTTTCATGTGGTGGAGGTTTTTGTTTGTTTGCTTTGGTTCCTGTTTTGTCCTGATTTTGTATGCCTTCGGTTTCTGATTTTCTGAATTATCGATTTTATGTTGTATACAGGAATATGGTCATTATCCATATTTGTCATGTACTAGTAACTGTGTTTTACAGTGGGTGTTTTGGGAGGTTGCTGTTGGTGCTGCAACAAGGTGTTGTTGGAGATCCCCTCTTCTCTAACAAATGTTAAACCTCTTCAATTCAATAACATCATTTCAGAACAGATAAATTATCAGCATGAACCGGACATGCGCGTTTTGGATACTTAACCCTCGTCAGTGATCCTCAATCTAAACAATGTATTATTGCGAACAAATGGACCACTTGGTAAGTGTCACTGTTGGTTGACCAGGAGTGCCAGAGGGCATATGTAGCCAAGTTCGATCAACTTCGTTTGATCCTTTCTTCAACGCTGACGAAAATTTGTTATCAAAATTTCTTGAACTTTCTAAAGCGTAGGTCCTGTGGCATTATATCCCACCCATCCTGCAACGTCTTTCGGTACATTTTTTGACATAATGACTTTCACACTCTCTGATCGTATTACATTATTTAGATTGCGGATTACTGACGAGGGTTAATTACCCGAAACATGCATGTCTGGTCCATGCTGCAAATTGATCTGTTCATAAATGATGCTATTTAATTTAAAGACGTTTAACATTTGTACCACTTGGTAAGTGTCACTGTTGGTGGATCAGGAGTCCCAGAGATGAAGCCAAGTTCGATCAACTTCGGTTGACCCTTTCTTCAACGCTTTCGAAAATTTATGTTATCAAAATTTCTTCAAATTTCTAAAGCGTTGGTCCTTTGGCATCATATTGCACCAATCCTGTTACGTCTTTTGATACATTTTTCGACATAATGACTTTCACACTCTTTGGCCACATTACATTATTTAGATTGAGGAGCACTGACGAGGGTGAATTACCCGAAACATTCATGTCTGGTCCATGCTTCAAATTGATCTGTTCATAAGTGATGCTTTTCAATTTGAAGACGTTTAACAGCTTAACTTATAGCTCTTAGAACGAAATCTCAGTACATGGAGCTTACTCGTGCATAACGTATGAAGGAATGAAAACGCCATATACTGGTGACGACGGGATAATGCTTCACAGAAAAGGAATTTTTGTGAAATTGAAATTGAAGTCGTTACGTTTGTCATATAACCATGGGCGTCAAAAGAGAACATGTTATCCAAATAGGACTCTTGGTCTCTGTCGTTTCAACGGGATTGATTGCTCCGAGGTACTTTGCAAATTTGGATAATTGATGGACAGTAGATCATCAATGTATCTGTACGTAAAGGTGAAGTTAAGAGCTGGGTTTTTTTTTATTGCACTCAGAGATCAAGGATGGAATAAACTCAGCTTCTTATGAGTATGAAAATATGTCAGCAAGGAGCGGGACACAATCTGTTCCCATTGGAATGCCAACAACCTGTTGGACGACCTTATCTCCAAAGACCACAAAAATGTTATCGACCAGGGACTTCAACATCTTAATGAAACCTTTTTCGATATTCTTTTGTTTTTGACTCTTTCCTCTTTTACAAAGCAAGTCTTATCGTAATTTACGACAATGAATTTATATTTACGAATACCGTTTTTACTCGTGAATGCGTTGCTTATAATTTGTGACAGTCTCTCTTTTAAGTTAGAATGTAGAATCGTGGTGTAAAGTGTGGAAAAATCAAACGATTTTATTGAGTGTACTCTTTTGAGGTGTGTTGATCTGAGGTGTTCTAAAAGCTCTTTCGAATTTTTTAAGATCCACATTTGGTTTATATCGCTACGCGAATACACAGTTGAACAATACTTCTGTAGGCAAGACTTAATTTCAGATAAAATGTTTGTGAGTAAGACCGATAAAGATTTGTCGAACATTTTGAGGAACCAGCAATGAAACGTTGTTTATACGGATTTTTGGTATACAATACAGGTACGGTAAATCTAGATGCAATTTGTTGGTGTCAAAACTACAACACCCTATTCAAAAACACAAAAGTCTAGAGCACCAAATTGAGCATCGACGAACGCTTAGCAAGCTAGAGGTGGGACCAGGTGCCCGGGAGGAGTAAGCATCCCTTGTTGGCTAGCCGCACCCGCCGTCGATTTTCATGCACGAAAATAAAAACAATATATAAAATACATGCATTGTACTGTCTGAAGTTATGTCTATATAAAAAGTGCTATGGCGACCATGTCAGGGAAAATATTCAAAACACATACTGTCAAACCCCTCGCGGGGAACTTTTTTTACGAGCTCCACACGGCAAAGGGCATTAGTGTGACACAAATGAGTTAATGAAGATCCTGACGATAATCTCAACAGCACTCACAATAGAGCACCAAATTGAGCATCGATGAACCCCTAGCAAGCTAGAGGTGGGACCAGTTTTTGTTTTTCTGTTTTGCGTCAGGTTGTGATCTGAAAACCTACCAGCCAACAAGGTAAAAAAACAAACAAACAAAAAGGTCGAAAAAAAAAAAAAACCGAAAGAGCCGGAATTATATACATGATTGCGCTATTTCTTTACACAGTCACCTTTACATCCATGATAGTTTAACTAACACTTATAATAAAAATTTGAATTACTATCAACTATGCTCAATTACTATTTCCAGAATTATATGAATACCCAAACAGCATGTAAAATATATTTTGATCATATGAATGCAATATGAGAGAGACTGACTGATATAAAGAGTGTCATTCCGTTTTGTCTCATCCCAACCCGTCTGAACAATTTGCATATTTAAGCATCTAATTTTCCGAAAAAGACACAAGATGGAAACAATGCAACTCCCACCATTCCAAAGAGTTCTACCCTGTCCCGAACACCTAAAATAGATCAGTTAATAGCAGCAATATATTTTCAATGTAAAATGTGTACAGACAAATTTGCATCATAGTTGGAACGCCTCTTGTGTTCTAATGATCAGAGATTCATGACAACACCTTTATACATATGGGAACATCTTTGTCATGCTTCTGTTTGCCTTTAAGTCATATACTTTCATATAAATTGACTGATGCATTATACATTCATCGAACTTGCAGGGTTGGTCAAGCAATCAAATGGATATCAAGGTCACTTTCCAGGTTAAAGTCACATGTTTAGGGTTGGGTAATATTACTAGATAACACACTGTACATGCACTTATTTTAGCCAAACAAGATATTATATTTGCCAAAACAGGCAATATGAAGTATTATCAAATGGTCATGAATTATTGCTGATTTTGCTTATTTCTTTTTTTCAGTTGATAGAGTGTACCTCAGAGTGAGTTGGCCGATTAAACGCTCGAGAGCAGTCTATTCGGGCGTCAGTGACGTAATAATAACCAGCGCGTGCAGTGATTTTTGTAGTGTTAGATGACAAATATGGATAATGACCATATCCATGTAAACAGCACAGTAATTCAGAAAATCATAAACCGAAGACATACAAAATCAGGATAAAACAGGAACCAAAGCAAACAAACAAAACTTCCATCACATGAAAAGAAAGGAACTCCCGATATGGGAGTGAGACCAGGTGCCCAGGAGGAGTCAGCACCCCCTGCTTGCATGCAACACCCGCCGCTTCAATTTGGTAGAATTGTCACATCCGGTTACATCCATTTCGGAAGATATAGGGTATAATCTTTGGTTGGATGGTTCAAATGGTCTATGACAGAATATCATCCACCATTCTGGAGAGTGGGACATCATAGTGTATGACGAGTTAAAGAAGATCCTGACGAAAATCTCAACAGCACTCACAATAGAGCACCAAACTGAGCATCGACGGACCCCTAGCAAGCTAGAGGTGGGACCAGGTGCCCGGGAGGAGTAAGCATCCCCTGTTGGTTAGCCGCACCCGCCGTCGACGTTCATGCACGAAAGTGATCACAATATATAAAATACATGCACTGTCTGAGGTTATGTCTATATAGAAAGTGCTATGTCGACCATGTCAGGGAAAGTATTCAAAACATATCCCACAGTTCCCCATATCGACAGTAGAACTTCCTCAGTGACGATGTTAGTCGGTCACAAAGGTATCCCTGACTGAGAAGCTTCGTGTGAGTAAAGAAAAATGTCGACAAGGAGTGGAAAACAATTGGTCCTCATTGGATTCCGACAATTTGCTGGAAGACCGTTCCTCCAAATACCACAACAATGTTGTCGATCAGGAAGTTTAACATATGAATAATCTCTGTTTCAGTGTAATAGTAATCCCATGATGCGATGTTCATTGAAGCGATTGGCTGGAAATGAGAGCCCGCTCAATCTGATTTTATTATGTGATGCAGTTGTTCCGCTATTCTAGACTTCCATATATGGAAGTTTCCTCGACCTGTGAAATAGGAAAAGAAAGGAGGGGATCACCGACAGCACTCGGTTGCACCACCTTCAGCAAAACACGAAAACATTATGAAATGCAATTGTAGAACAAATTGTCATTCTAGAGGATCAGATCTACATCACTCAACCGATTTTGATGAATGTCGGGAAAGGAATGGAGTCTCCATCACAACTCGATTGCAGCACTCTTAGCAAAACACCCTTTGCAAAAACATAGAACATTCATACACAACAAAAGACATAAAAAGAATGAGGAACATACAATACGACATAAAAGACAACACATAAGAGTTAAAGAAGACAACACATAAACCAATGAGGTCAATGAGCAATCGTAGCTGACTTAGGACGATTTTAGCAATGGTCCTTATCCGGATTACATGCGTCCAAACTCGGAGACTTACTCACTGTAAGATAACCACATCAACAAGACACCAAAGTACAGGGTCTCCAGTAACACACTGGGTACTATGGGTACTAATTATGCGCCTCTTGTAACAGATTTATTTTCATACACTTACGAAAAAGAATTTATCCAAAACCTTCAAAAGCAAAGAAAATTTGATGATCTGAAATGTTTCAATAATACTTCTAGGTATCTGGATGATATTCTAACTATCGACAATCCTGCTTTTGAATTATATAAGAATGAAATTTATCCACAAGAATTTACACTGAACAAGGCATACGTTACAAATACAGAAACACCATTTTTATTACCTAAATTTCAAAATTGTATACGGGAAGATTCATACAAGTGTATATGACAAAAGATATGATTTTGGATTCAACATAGCAAATTTCCCCAAGCTTGATAGTGATGTTCCAAGACTACCGTCATATGGTATTTACATACCACAGCTCATCCGGTACGCTAGAGCATGTACTGATATTTTGGATTTTCAAAGTAGAAATTTACAATTTACCAAGACACTTTGGGTCAGGTTTCCGCTTTCATAAACTAGTTCAGACTTTCTGGAAATTTTACAAAAATTAGTCAACTTCTTTTAAAATTCGGATCTATACACGTAACATAGTACATTAGTTTGGGTATTATACAACCTGCCTTTTATGGTGATATGATTAACAAAATTAGAAGGATCAAAGGTAGACAGCATAACCATCGAAAATGCGTCAGAATCATCAAACGCCTTTTATACCGTGGATATGATCCTAATGTCACCAGACGGACACTAGGCTTGGTACTTGACCAATCTACAGTCTTGTACTAGCGAATTCTTTAGACTTGCACTCTGACTGTGACGACGGGACTCCATGACGGACCCTGTCCAAACCTCTTTAGAGACAAGGCCCGACCACCTGTCCTCTCTGAATGTCAGTCGGACTCCTCGAGTGATAACATAAATGAGCTCGCGTCGGCAGAGCACGGATTGTATTACGTACGTCCTCTTTTTATATCCATTTCCCATATTCATCAGTCATGTTTGTGTGTGGTCATCTAACAGTGAGGAGGTTGTTTTACACCACAATTGTACGTTCTTCGAGACCTCTTGGTAATTGGAGAAGTGAGAGGGTTGTGCGCACGTTATCCAGGATAACTACACCATTTGCTACTTGTGTGGCAAATGGCCGTCCAAAGTCGGCACCGGTTACCCATTGGTCTCGTTGGTTTATCTGTAGTCTTTTGTGTTTGATGTTTATATGTCGTATGTCTCTTTTTTGTCTCTTAAATTGCTCGTCTTTGTGTTTTCGCATTGGGTGTTTTGCTGTTGGTGCTGCAACAGGGTCTTGTTGGAGATTCATTCCCTTACATAAGAAAGGAGGGGATCTCCGACCAGACCTGGTTGCAGTATCAACAACAAATTACCAAAAACACCCGAAGCGCAAACACAGAGAAGACGAGTACAGCAAGAGACGAAAAAGAGACACACGACATAGAAATAATAAACACAAAAGACTACACATCAACCAACGAGACCAATAGGCAACCGGTGCCGACTTAGGACGGCCATCTGATACGAAGGTAACAAATGGTGTGGTTATCCTGGATTATAACACACACAGGACATACGAAAACTACATGGTGTTTGTCTGGTTGGAACGAAGATATACATGTAATTGACCGAGGAGTCCAACCGACACTTAGAGGGGAGGTTGTCTGGGCTTTGTCTTCTATAATAAAGTTTGGAAAGGGCCGTCCAAAAGTCAAAGGGTCATAGATAATTAGAGTGCAATGCGCTTGTACAAGGCTGTAAATTGGACAATTACTTTGCCGAATGACAAATACGGATAATGATCATATCCCTGTATACAGCACACAATCGATTATTCAGAAAATCATAAATCGAAGGCATACAAAATCAGGAAAAATAGGAACCAAAGCAAACAAACAAAAACTTACACCATATAAAATGAAGCGAACTACCGATATGGGAGTGAGACCAGATGCCCAGGAAGAGTAAGCATCTCCTGCTTGCATGCAACACCCGCCGCTTCAATTCGGTAGAACTGTCACATCCGGTCAGGTAATTTCCATGATATAAAAGGCGTTTGGTGATTCTGACGTTATTTCGATGGAAATTCTGTGTACTTTTGATCCTTCTCATTTTATCTATTGTGTTACCATAATAGGCATGTGTAGTATGAGTCTAATGATATTAAACAGAGTGAAGTCGAGAATAAGAAAGACCATGAAACTGCTAAAGTTAAAATTTAACTCTGAGACTAAACTGGTACAGTAGAAACTTAACTCAGTATGACTCTGGTCATGCTGGAGATCATTCCGTATTCTGAATAAGACATAAAATACATCTGTTTTTGAAACTGCTTTATTCAAATTCTTTAGTAGATTAATTACGTCTATACATACAAAATGATAAACTTAGTTATACAATAATTACTATTATAATATCTGTTACATGTATTCCAAAGTGTGAGCCTTAGACTATAAGAGGGTTAATATCTTCCCCTGATCGATATCTACGGAGGAAAAGATACAGATGCAGTAATATGTCCGATTTCAAACAATTCACTTAGATAAGAGAGTGCCTTAAAAGAAAAAAATACATATGAAGAGTCTAGGGAAAGGTACAAAAGCAAAGAAGGCCGGTTCCTCGACCGACCAAGATTTTCATTTTATGAAAGTAAACAGCTTGAAAAAGTACGCCGACAAGCATCTTAAACAATCTATAGTTCCTGCAATTTGGAATACGCTGAGGATCGGAGAAATAACAGAGAATTTGCTCGGGCGACATCAAGCTAAAACATGACCCCGAGGAGAATCTTGATAACTATGATAATACGGAATTGTTCAAACTCTATACCTTCTTGAAGAAAGGTTCTACCCAATTTTCATGCACCAGACACGTGCTTCGTCAAAGAACAACAACTAGAACTGAAGATGATAATGCTTTAAAGAAGACGATGATCTTAACAGCAATCACAATAAAGCACAAAACCGAGCATCGACGGACCCCTAGCAAGCAGGAGGTGTGGCCAGGCGCCAGGGAGGAGTTAGCAACCCCTGTTTGGCTAGCCAAGTGTTAAACGTCTTCAAATTCAATTGAACCATTTAAGAACGGATAAATTTGCAGCATGAACCAGACATGCACGTTTCGGTTACGTAACCCTCGTCAGTGATCCTCAATCAAAACAATGTAATATGATCAAAGAGTGTAAAAGTTATGTCCAAAAATGTATCAAACGATGTAGCAGGATTGGTGGGATATGATTCTACAGGACCCACGTTTTGAAAATTCCAAGAAATTTGATGACAGAAATTTTAAAATGCTATGATGAAACGATCAACCGGAGTTGATCGAACTTGCCCTCGGGGACTACTGGTCCACCAGCAGTGACACTCACCAAGTGGTATTCAAGAAATTTTGATTCACTTCAAGACGCGCACCTCATCGTGTGTATGCTACGCCTAATTGTCCTGAATGACGTCCCATTTCCTTAACGTCATGTTCATTTTGATAAGCCCAAAGATCCATTCTGTTAACACGTGGTAACACATAAAACAAGCCCTACTTTCAAGAACATGGGTTACTTTGAGGATCTCTGGGCAAAAATAAAATCAAGGCTCGAATAATGTTTTGTTGCAAAATCGGCTTCTCTCTATACTACATGTACATACTATAAGCGTAACAAGCATAAGAAAGACACTCTTTCTGAAAGTGACAGAAAACAGCAGGCCATACACAGTTTTAGGAGTACGCAAGAGGTCACGAAAACACAGCGGCTTTGAATTATTACATTAAAATCTGCAATAATCAGTAAAACGCAATTTCCATTCTTTTAGCCAAATGTATTCATCAAATCTTTCTTCAGCTTCCACGACTCGAGATATACAATTTGTTGACAGACCTAGGCAAGAAGAGAAATAAATTTTTTTGAATTTCCCCGCAAACATTGCTTATTATGTTACTTCATCCAATTCATAGCATCATTGAAGAACCGATACATTTACGACATGGACCAGACATGCACTTGACCTCGTCAGTGATCCTTAAATTGACCTCTATCCAAACAATGAGATATAACCAAAGACTGTGAAAGTGATGTCCAAAAGGTAGTGAAAGACAAGACGAAGCAGGATGTGTGGGATGTTATGCTACAGGACCCACTTTAAAGAGGTTTCGAGACAATTTTTTTAACAGAAATTTTCGAACGCGTTTGAAGAAACGATCAACGATCGGGCTTTGCTACATGTGCCCTCGGGGACTCCTACACATGTGCCTGTTGTTTTCGAGTCTGCGATATCTAGCTCGCGTCCGTGTGCAGTTGACAGAAAAAATATTTATACAATGCATGCTTCTTTTCATAAGACGAATTTGATCTGCTTATGGGTTAGCAAAAGTATTCATATTTACTATTTCATTAGTTATTAAAATTTTGCAGTTGTTTAAATGGATTTTGCACAAATCTAACATTCTGCCAACCCCCCCCCCCAAAATAAAACGAAACAAAACACTAGAGCAAGGATTGAGAATATTCACATTGAAGAGTCTATTATAAATTCACTTAAAGGATTCGTGTTGCTATATATTCCATATTTTCACAATAGGAAGGCCGACTTAAAAAAAAGATTTTAAAAGATTTGATAAACTAGAAATTAGACTTCTTTGATAAGATGTAAAAAGAGTCTTCTTGGAAAAGAACGGGAATCAGATTATGATATTTCATTCATTGCGTATTTTTCCGATTATTATGAATAACAAATAGGCTAAATATATTGTTGACAATTCATCCAAAACTGTTGCCTCATTTGTGATTTGAGAGATTAATGCCATATCGTTTTTACATGTGATGACAACGGATCGTTGGCTCTCAATACGGTTTACCTGACCATAAATGTCAGTACAACTGCTCCTCGGAAAGTCGTGATGACGAAGGAGATCTTTCAAAAATTCGACATCTTTCCTGAACGAAAGAACTGGATCATCAAGAGAAATTGTAAAGTCTCCAGATTTTGTGTAAATTTTTTTTCTACTCCTTGGAAGGAATATTATATTGAATGTTGTATTCCTATCTTCACTTTTTTCAGTATATGTGATGTTGACTCCTTCGACCCATCGTTTTATATCAAGAATATCACGTGCATCTTTTTCATCCCCAATAATTACATCAACGTAACACAAGAAAAGACCACCCCTTGATCCGTTTACTTTTCGTGGAGTGATGCTCATTTGATACTTCATTAATAGATTATCAAGATTATAAGTATTTCGGAGACAGGATTCTACGAAGAAAAATGCTCTTGCTAAATCCATCTTCTCATAATCGTCAAGCGTAGACACAACAGCCATTTTCGCAAAATTTGCATTGTGGAAGGACATCTTTGCAGAAGATATTCCTTTGTAAGTAGATAGTCTTTCCTGAAATAAAGAAATAATAACATCGATAGCTAGTTCCGAATACGATCTTTATTTTAAAAATTGGTGTCCGTGACTGTTGCTTCTTTATTTATTCATTTCAATTTCAATCGCTTTGTGCTCCAAAAGATCTTGTCTTTCATGGAAGACCAAAAGCGAACAGTTTAGTAAATAATATTTAATTTTGAACAAAAACAAGAGGCCAAAGGGAGCCACATCGCTCACCTGAGGAGACTGTTTGAATGTTTTTAATTAAAGTTTTTAGTGAAGCTTTGAGAAGGACAATGACATTGTGTACTTACTTCCTGTAAAGTTTGGTGACATGCTGTAGTTTCAGAGGAGAAGTAAAAAATGTGTCATCCAAATAGAGCCTATGGAGGACATCTTGGATTTACGATCGGCTCGAAAAACACAAACTTGGTAGAGGACAATGATTACTTGCTTCCTGTGAAGTTTCAAGAAATTCTGTGCAGCCGTTTCAGAAGAGAAGTCGAAAATGTGTCAGCAAATCAGAGACTTTGGCCGCCATCTAGGATTTCCGATCGGCTCCAAAGAACACAAACTTGGTAGAGGGCAATGAGTGCTTGCTTCCTGTGAAGTTTTGTGGAATTCTATGCAGCATTTTCAGAGGTAAAGTTGAAAATGTTTTAGCCAATCAGAGACTGTGGTGGCCATCTTGGATTTCGGAAAGGTTGGAAAAACACAAACTTGGTAAAGGTCATTGATTACTTGCTTCCAGTTTCAAGAGATTCTGTGCACAGGTTTCAGAGGAGAAGTCGAAAATGTGTCAGCCAATCAAAGCCTGTGGCGGCCATCTTGTATTTCCGATCGGCTCCAAAAACACAAACTTGGTAGAGGGCATTGAGTACTTGCTTCCTGTGAAGTTTCATGAAATTCTGTGCAGCGGTTTCAGAGGAGAAGTCGAAAATGTGTCAGCCGATCAGAGCCTGTGGCGGCAATCATGGATTTCCGATCGGATCGAAAAACACAAACTTGGTAGAGGGCATTGAGTACTTGCTTCCTGTGAAGTTTCATGAAATTCGGTGCAGCAGTTTCAGAGGAGAAGTCTGTGCCATTGAGTTCTTAAATCGAAAATGTGTCAGCCGATCAGAGCCTGTGGCGGCCATCTGATTTCCGAACGGCTCGAAACTTGCTTCCTGTGAAGTTTCATGAAATCTGTGCAGTGGTTTCAGAAGAGAAGTCGAAAATGTGTCAGCCAATCAGAGCCTGTGGCGGTAATCATGGATTTCCGATCGGATCGAAAAACACAAACTTGGTAGAGGGCATTGAATACTTGCTTCCTGTGAACTTTCATGAAATTCTGTGCAGCGGTTTCAGAGGAGAAGTCGAAAATGTGTCAGCCAATCAGAGCCTGTGGCGGCAATCTTGGATTTCCGATCGGCTCAAAAACACAAACTTGGTAGAGGGCATTGATTACTTGCTTCCTGTGAAGTTTCAAGAGATTCTATGCAGCGGTTTCAGAGAAGTCGAAAATGTGTCAGCCAATCAGAGCCTGTGGCGGCCATCTTGGATTTTCGATCGGCTCGAAAAACACAAACTTGGTAGAGGGCATTGAGTACTTGCTTCCTGTGATGTTTCATGAAATTCTGTGCAGCGGTTTCAGATGAGAAGTCGAAAATGTGTCAGTCAATAAGAGCCTGTGGCGGCCATCTTGGATTTCCGGTCGGCTCGAAAAACACAAACTTGGTAGAGGGCATTGAGTACTTGCTTCCTGTGAAGTTTCATGAAATTCTGTGCAGCGGTTTCAGAGAAGTCGAAAATGTGTCAGCCAATCAGAGCCTGTGGCGGCCATCTTGGATTTCCGATCGGCTCGAAAAACGCAAACTTGGTAGAAGGCATTGAGTACTTGCTTCCTGTGAAGTTTCATGAGATTCTGTGCAGCGGTTTCAGGAGAAGTCGAAAATGTGTCAGCCAATCAGAGCCTGTGGCGGCAATCATGGATTTCCGATCGGATCGAAAAACACAAACTTGGTAGAGGGCATTGAATACTTGCTTCCTGTGAACTTTCATGAAATTCTGTGCAGCGGTTTCAGAGGAGAAGTCGAAAATGTGTCAGCCAATCAAAGCCTGTGGCGGCCATCTTGGATTTCCGATCGGCTCGAAAAACGCAAACTTGGTAGAAGGCATTGAGTACTTGCTTCCTGTGAAGTTTCATGAGATTCTGTGCAGCGGTTTCAGAGGAGAAGTCGAAAATGTGTCAGCCAATCAGAGCCTGTGGCGGCAATCATGGATTTCCGATCGGATCGAAAAACACAAACTTGGTTGAGGGCATTGAGTACTTGCTTCCTGTGAAGTTTCATGAAATTCTGTGCAGCAGTTTCAGAGGAGAAGTCGAAAATGTGTCAGCCAATCAGGGCCTGTGGTGGCCATCTTGAATTTCCGATCGGCTCGAAAAACACAAACTTGGTAGAAGCCATTGAGTTCTTACATCCTGTGAAGTTTCGTGAAATTTTGTACAGCGGTTTCAGAGAAGTCGAAAATGTGTCAGCCAATCAGAGCCTGTGGCAGCCATCTTGAATTTCCGATCAGCTCTAAAAACACAAACTTGGTAGAAGGCATTGAGTTCTTGCATCCTGTGAAGTTTGGAGAGATTCTGTGCAGCGGTTTCAGAGGAGAAGTCGGCTCGAAAAACGCAAACTTGGTAGAGGGCATTGAGTACTTGCTTCCTGTGAAGTTTCATGAAATTCTGTGCAGCGGTTTCAGATGAGAAGTCGAAAATGTGTCAGCCAATCAGAGCCTGTGGCGGCCATCTTGGATTTCCGATCGGCTCGAAAAACACAAACATGGTAGAGGGCAATGAGTACTTGCTTCCTGTGAAGTTTCATGAAATTCTGTGCAGCGGTTTCAGAGAAGTCGAAAATGTGAAAAAGTTAACGACAGACTACGGACTGACGACGGACGACAGACGCCGCGCTATGACAATACCTCACTTGAGCTTCGCTCAGGTGAGCCAAAAACTACAGACGTAACATTCCTCTTTGTTTTCAGAGTCTTTATCTACCATGATTATATGGTAAATTTTACTTTATGTATATCCCATGGGAAATGTTTTACCGTTTGAAATTCATTTTCCAATTGGGTAATTATCTCTTCCATATAAATCTATTTCCCATGGAAAATATGCTGCTAACGTAGTTTTTGACCGCCCTAAAACGGCACCTCTTGCAAGTTGTTTATAACAATTAAAGCAATAATAGGACAAATGACAGACACCGTGCACATCACACTTCAATTTTGCTCAGATTAACATAACTACAAGGGCACGGAATCCGAACAACCACTACGATTGCTTTCATCGTGTGAGAGTGCCGTCCAACATCTAGATTGTTTCGATGGTTTATGTGTAGTCTTTTGTGTTAAGTGTTTGCGTCGTCCTTTGTGTTTGGTCTTCCCTGTCCCTTTTGTTTTACTTGTCTGATCTGTGTTTTCCCATTTAGTTCTTTCGAATTTTTCCTTTGGAATCAAACCAAGCCCTGTTGGAGATTTTCTCCTTCATATAGTAATAAATCCATCTTCATTTTGACCTAGTTTTGCTGATAGGGATGAGTATTGAAATGGATAACACTTATCCTTAATTTGAGTTACATGTGCCCTTGTCTTCAGATTGAAATGCATCATTCAGGAACAGATAAATTAGCAGCATGGACCAGACATGCACGTTTTGGGTACTTAACCGAAGTTGATAGAACTTGGCTACATGTACCCTGAGGGACTACTGGTACTCACCAAGTGGTGCATACGTTAGACATCTTAAAATTAAGCAACATGGACCAGACGTGCACGTTTCAGGTATTTCACCCTCGTCAGTTATCCTCAATCTAAACAATGTTATATGACCAAAGAGTGTGGACGTTATTATGTCCAAAATGTAGTAGGATGGGTAAGATATGATGCTGAGGGACCCATGTTTTCGAAATTTGGATATCAGAAATCTTCGAAAGCATTGTAGAAACGATCAACCGAAGTTGATCGAACATGGCAACATATGCCCTCGGGGACTACTGGTCCACTAGCAGTAACACTGCCCAAGACGTACAAATGTTAAACATCTTCAAATTGAATGGCATAATTTAAGAACAGATGAATTTGCAGTATGGACCATACATGCACGTTTCGGGTACTTAACCCTCGTCAGTGATCCCAAAACTAAACAATTTAATTTTGCCAAAGAGTGTGAAAGTTATGAGTATTAATGGATGGGTACCTTAACTTGTTTATAGTAAGACTTCGATAAGAGAAATTGCCATGAAAAACGAGAGCCATGCCCAAAAATGTACTGTAAGACGTAGCAGGATTGGTGGGATATGATGCTGCAGGACCCACATTTTAAGAAATTTTGAAAACAGAAATTTTCGAATGCTTTGAAAAGGTTCATCGAAATTGGCTACTTGTGCCCTCGGGGACTCCTGGTCAATCAGCTGTGAGACTCACCAAGTTGTTTAAATATTAAACATCTTAAAATTGAACAGCATCATTTAAGAACAGATAGTACATTTGCAGCATGGACCAGACATGAACGTTTTGGTTACATAAACCTCGTCAGTCGTCCTCAATCTGAACATTGTAATGTATGTCAAACGTTAAGAATAAAGTTGAACATGTATGTTAATTACCTGATGTTGACCATGACCTTGGATATGAAGAATGGCAGTCATTGACATTGTGTGTCTAAGATAAAGTTGTATGTTAAAGTAAATTCCACTTTTAGCGCAGAGGTCACACTGGTCATCAAATCGTTCACAACATTCCTTGTTCCAGTAAGTTCTTGGTGCCTTACTGGACAGAACTGGAACCCTTTGGCTATTACATACAGTTTCATTCTTAATGAAATTTATACAGAATCTTGGAATGGATCCATTTGGGGGGATAAGTTTGAATTCGCAACCAAAATTGATAAATGCATTTGCTAGTTCGACAACTGTCATTCTTTTTAACATGTCAAAATCGACTTTCTCCTTACATAGTTCAAAAAGAAAATACACATCCCAGATTTTAAACTGCTGCTGATTGTTGCATTTTGCTATATTTATGTTTTTATATACGATGGAGTCTTCCCCTGTTACTGGAATGCTATTTTCAATGACTCCGTGAGTTGCTTCTTCTTGACTTGCATCAAGGCATTCAGAAATTAGAAGAACGCCAAAGTTATTCCTAAACAGCTCCTCGCATTTCAGTCGATTAGAAAAGCCTGCAAAACAGAAAAGGTTAATTTTTTTCACTCTCAAATAGATATAGATGTAAGATTAATTTCAATCAGACGAAGATTGTCATATGAAACAAATATCGACAACATTTTTGTGGTGTTTGGAGGAAAGGTCCTCAAACTAAAAGTCGGTATTCCAATTGTGCCCCACTCCTTTTTTTATTCTTTACCCGTACGAAACTTAATTTATTCAATCTCTGAGGAAAAAACACTTAGCTCTAATTATATCCGAAACACAAGTCTAGTACAACAAAATATTGGTACTATAGAACATATATTTCAATATTGACCATCTGAACTTTAGCTTCACTTACAGATACATAGACGATGTCCTGTCCATTAAAAATCCAAAATTCCCGGATTACCTAAGCAGAACGTATCCTTCAGATGTTAAACGTCTTCAAATTGAATTTGAAGTTAAAGATACCGCAGATACAAATAATTCAGCATCCCATTTAGATATAATGCTGTCCAACGACATCGAAGATTAAATGAAAACCTCGCTCTATGACAAACATGACCACTTCAATCTCATTATATCAAACTTCCCTTTTCTTATTAGCAATATCCCTTCATCGCCTGCATACGGCGTGCTAATATCTCAAGTAAGGGGTATGGACAAAACTTTATCGGCCATATTGTAGGCCTTTCAACAAACGCTAAGTGTCGACTGAGAGTAACGACAACTCGTACCCAAAGTGTCAGAATCGGAACCTTTCGCGCTTCTTCATAAAAATGTAGCGCAAAAATCACTTCAAATCATGAATTTTCTTATTTATTTACCTCTTTTGGGTTGTTGGACAAAGTTAGTAGGATTGAGTATAATATTCTAATTTGTTTCATGTACTAAATACAATAAAAGGACAGAGAAAGATAGCACAAAACTGCACATCAGATTTTTAGACCGAGTAACAAATGTTCATGTAGTAATATATTGAAAGGGAGAGAACTCTTTAATACTGTCTGTGAAATTCGAGACCCTTTAAACTATGAAACGAAATGAAAAGTAACGACATGAAACGAAAAACAAAATTACAAATTTTACCATTTAATCATTCGTTTACGATATACATGTAACTGTGGTAATTTTTTCCCTTGCACACCCTACGTGCCTCGGGAACTGAGAGTCAAAGATCAGTACGTCTTATACATATTTTATAATCTACATGTCAGATCTGTAAAAGACTATCTAATAGCTGACAAGGTTTAATCTAGGCATAGATGTAACCGATTTCGTTAAACTCTGCTTATATAAAGGGGGGCATAAGCATTCACTAATTATTGTATCCCGGACTTCTCAGTTTAAAATAAACATAAAAAATAAAAAGCAGATATACCTGTATGTGTTAAGATAAATATCATGAGTTAGGAAAAAAAAATACATGTAATATGTCGATAAGTATGCATAACGAAGACAGCATCAAAAGTAGCGGGAAAATAAAGAGAATAAATGACAGAGAGAGAGAGAGAGCGCGCATATGCCTATGATTATCCATAACATTGAAAAATGATTTCAATATTACACATTTTTATAAAAAAAAAGTGACGGCAATGACCCCCACCCTATAAAAAAGACGCAGAAATGATATTAATACAGATTTCAGCTTTACTACTCATACAAGAGGAACTGATGTAATCAACCCTCGTCCACAATCTGTAAAACAAATCATATCTGCATGATTCAGTTTCAATTGGAGGGCGTTGACCGCCGGCCGCCTATGCCGTGCTTGCAAAGGGTTTCAGGGAGGAGGGGTGGACAAGAAGTTTTTGTTAAAGAACACATGAAAAGTGAATAATGTTTGAAAATTGTTTGTGTTATGGATATACATGCATTAAAATTATTTTGTAATTCAACCATTCGCTAATTAAAGAGGTAGGGTAAACCGAGCCCGCGTCCTAAATGTTAAAATCTGTGAATACGCCTAATATGCATTGGGGGGGGGGGGGGCGCCTTTCCCCCCCCCCCCCTTTCAACCAGAAGTTATTGATTTGGATGAGGCCAACGGGAACTTCACGGGCAGGAACACGTTACGTCGCCTTACAGTACCGTTGTCAGAAGTATTTAAAGTTCTGCACTTAAAACCGTCCGTTGACATTATGCCACAGGTAAGGATATGAAGGAAACCATCCGTTGTCGTGACAATGAGCATGTGTGGAAAGTATGATTTTCTAATAAACGTTGAAATTTTAGCAGTAATACACTCAAAAATTTAATGGGGGGTAGTCATAACACTAAGCTACTGGTTTATATGCTTTTCTGGTACTGATATACAGTTTGAAAAGAGGAGATCGAGTTGGCGTCCTTTGATCACCACGTCCTGCACATGTGTTATTCTTCCTTTTTCTTGAAATCTTTGAATATTCAGGTTATCTTATTCCAGAAATATACTAATAATAAATATCAAGTCTATATAATGCTCCTCTGGTAGTGTCATGATGACAAATTCAATTTTGGGCCACTTCTTGGGACTTTTCTAAAATTAGTCCGTTGTCAATCCATGTTGCGAAAGTTCTGTCCGTTGTCAGATGTCCGTTGTCTGCTTTTATATTTTAATGTATGGAATGATACTATGATACCTGTACTAATCATTAAAATTTATCAATTAATACACACTATTTAATTTTCAACCAATTTAGAATGGAGACTGAATTGAATTCGCCGAATCATCCGTTTTGTTAAGATATCCTTAACATATAACCATTTTCCCCCTGTTAAGTCCGTATTTTGTTTACCTTCAGTTGGCTTCCAATATTGCAAAATACATGAAAATTGATACAATGGTCTTACATATATATTGCACCCATGTCTCCTCTTTACCCACCAATAATCTCTATCACTCTTGAAAAGTTGACTTTATAATTTGATTTTCATCATCGGTTCTGCAGAAGAAACGCGACATTTTGAAAAGTTTACAGACTGGCGGAAGACAGATCGAGTGCTGTAAAAAAAATCACAAAACTTCAACAGAGCAGGATATAATTACTCTTCCCGGACACTTGACCCTATTCCTATTTTTTCTTTTGTAGAATATGTAAGAGATTTCTGGGAGGGGGGAGGGTTAGACATTCACACATATATGGGGTTTTAGACAAATTCATATATATTCAGACAAATACATATATACAGACAAACACATTTATCAACAGACACACTCATACAGAAAGATATGCATAGGCAGACGGATAGACAGACATACACAGATGTACTCACCCTCACACACATACAAACAAAACATGTATTGACTTTGATTTCAGTAAATCCACAGTTTATCACAGCATGCAAGACAGACGAAAAATCAGACTAGGCCAATATCTCTTTCTTGACAAAAAACCTCTCATCAAGTGAAGCAGATAGACACACATAGTCAAGCTCTCACAGAAAAACAGACACAGGGAGAAACAAAAAGAGATTCACACAGACAGACTCAGACAGACACTGATCAAAACACAGACATGAACATCCTGAAAGACATACACAGACATGCGCAAAACGACAGACTGATAGACACAGGGTATACACAGACATACGCAAAAACAAACGGACAGACAGGCATGTATATAGACAGACACACAAACAAAGGACACAGACAGATGCACTCACTCACATACAGACACACATGCTACAAAACGCGGACAAAAGAATTCACTCGCAGGCAGACGGAGACACCGATATCGACGCTGACATAAAAAAAAAACACACTTCCATATAGGCACATAACATATCAACTACAATTTTCATCATCACCTGAAATATACATGTAAGGTCTATATCATACCCATGTTAAGAACGTTCGGAACAATTTCGTGATAAAGGCGGAGGCTATCAAAATGTCTTCAATGGCCGATATTTGATGTCTTTGTATTTAACGCTATATATATGAAAGAAAGGAGGGGATCTCCAACAACACTAGGTTGCAGCACCCACAGCAAAATCCCAAAACACCCATGCAAAAAACACAGAACAGATACCCACAGAAAGAGACGCAAAAGGGACAAGGAACACCAACTCACAACATAGAAACATAAAAGACTACACATAAACCAACGAGACCAATGGGCAACCGGTGCCGACTTAGGACGGCCATCTGCCAAGTAAATAGCAGACGGTGTGGTTATCCTGGATTACGTGCGCACAACCCTCTCACTTCTCCAGTTACCTAGAGGTCTCGAAGAACGTACAAATGTGGTGTAAAACAACCTCCTCACTGTAAGATGACGTCACACAAACAAGACCGCGAAACGCAGAGGCCCCAGAGACACAGATGAATATGTAAATGGATATAAAAAGAGGGCATGCGTAATACAGTCAGTGCTCTGCCGGCTGTAGCGAGCTCATGTATGTAATCACCCGAGGAGTCCGACTGACATTCAGAGAGGACAGGTGGTCGGGGCCCTGTCTTCTCTAAAGAGGTTTGGACAGGGCCCGTCATGGAGTCATGACTTCAAAATCCCTTTAACAATTATGTTATTTGATCAATGTATAATTTCATGAACTCATCCTACACCTCTTCAAATTCATGAATCATATTTTCAATTTTAAATCTATTCTATACGATCTATGTTCACGTAACCTGAAAATTATATGATATCCTCCTTTACAGCTTTACAAAAAAAATGTCCGTCTAAAGAGGTTTGGACAGGGCACGTCATGGAGTCATGACTTCAAAATCCCTTTAACAATTATGTTATTTGATCAATGTATAATTTCATGAACTCATCCTACACCTCTTCAAATTCATGAATCATATTTTCAATTTTAAATCTATTCTATACGATCTATGTTCACGTAACCTGAAAATTATATGATATCCTCCTTTACAGCTTTACAAAAAAAAAGAGAGCTGAATGCTTTAAGAATTAACTAAGCTAATTTAATTGCTCAGGATTTAAAGACGTTTAACATTTGAACTACTTGGTGAGTGTCACTGCTGGTGGACCAAGAGTCCCCGAGGGCACATGTAGCCAAGTTCGATCGACTTTTGTTGATCGTCTGTCTCTTCAACGCATTTGACATTTTCTGTTACAAAATTTCTTGAAATTTCGAAAACGTGGGTCCTGTAGCATCATATCCCACCCATTCTGCTACGTCTTTTGGTACATTTTTGGACATAACAATTTTCATACTTTTTGGCCATATTACACTGTTTAGACTAAGGATCATTGACGAGGGTTTAGTACCCGAAACGTGCATGTCTGGTCCATGCTGTAAATTTATCAGGTTTTAAATGATGCTATTGGATTTAAAGACGTTTAAAACTTAGATTCGAAATAAAGATTCAATACCCCATTCATGCCCAAATACCGTTAAGAGTCATGACAACGGACCATATCTTCTTGTCTTGTCATAACAACGGACATTCTTTATCAAATAATCAAAGTATACAATAAATATACAATGTAAAAGACGGTCATTCACATATATTGTTTGTATGATGTTGTCGATAATTTTCTACATAAAATTGGTATATAAAATCAAATAATTAAGAGACAGGATAGTTTTCCTGTTCAAAGGAGTAGGTTCAGAAACTACCGATATTGGCCCTGTTCAAACCTAGATTCTAAAATTGTTTTATTTCATGTTATTTCTTTATGAAAGCAAAGACAAACTTTGATAGTTCAGAAAAATACGACGTTCGGGAATCTTCACGTGCTGTGACGTCATCTATGACGTCGTTAATCCATGACGGTATGCCGATTTCCGTGTTTTTAACATGTTTTAGAGTCTTTATCCTGAAACTTTACCCATAGCACACGTTGTCACAGAAATTAAATTGGTATTAAATTGAAGATCATACTCAAATCTTGCTATATAGAGAATTTCGTTTCTGTGACGCACTGTGCTGTGCATCTATTTTAAAGTTTTCTATGTCGTACTTCCACCAACCTGAGAGAGATTTAGCGTGTACAGCTCTCTTTATAAATCAGAAAATCGAGATCTTCTTTTCAGTGTCTACAGATTTTGAGAATAATTTTTATACAGTTTGATTGTTCTTGATTTCTCGTAACTACTAATATAATAAGTGCTACTATAACTTATTTACCAGGACCAGAAATTAAGTTTGATAGGGCGAATTTATAAGATTTTTTTAGGCTCAGTACATCGTGTACGTTAAATTAAACGAGTTTCTGGGTATAAATATACGATGTACATATCAGTATTGAATTTATATTAAAACTAAAACTATCAAATGGTCTACATCTTATCAAAAGTTTCAACAGATAAAGATGACAAAATCTTGACTTTCCGATTTCTGAAGTGTGCTGCGCGGACGGTAGCAACAAAAAAAGATGGACGATATAGGTATACGCAAATTACAAAAAAAAAAAAGAAAAGAAGATGAATGAAGAATGTACTTAAGCATCCATACATGAGCATTCTGCAAGTGTAATGGAACGTTAATATATATTGAATAAAATGAAGAAATATTCGCTCATTATCCAACATTATTATTTTCAAACGCTAAACAGAAATAGTAATAACTGTGACTACAGTTCATACCTTCTCGAATTCAAAACGACAAACAGAAAAACGAAATTTCTATTCAGAAAATGAGAGAGAGAGAGAGATAGTATCGGAAAATGTTATTATTATTGGTATGACTTATAAACTCCAATTTAGATTATGCAAATATGATGTACGATACTCTATCTTATTAGTTCAGCTTGTGTTCATATTTGATACAAAAGGTACCCGGGATCTGAGTTCGTAATGTATCAAGAGGAAGGAAATAAAATGGTCTGTTTTGTATTTTCATGAATCCAACATCAAACTGAAAGCACTGGTCTAAAGAGAGATCATTGGACGGGTCAGCAATAGTGTTGAAGACATTTAGGAATCGATAATCGTTTTTTTTTTTTCGTAGATAATCAGAAGTAAAATGGATTAAATTCATAAAAAAAGTATTTCAAGAAAAATGCAGCATGACATTTACCGAAAAGGTTGCATTTTTTTTTCTGCAAGGAGTAAATCTGAACATAATTGAGCGACATGGGTCATACTCGAACATGACCTTTTTTGTAAAGGCTATATAAAGGAAGTAAATCGATTCATTGTAATGGTTTCTTTAAAATGTTCAGAACCATGTTTAGGGCGGCGGACGGACGGACACACACACGGGTAGACCGATTTAATCCAGAAATCTATTACCGGCATGAATGACCTATTAGGAAGCTCGACAAGGAAGTTTGATGGGCGGACATGTTCATCGCTCAATAGCCCCGAAATTTTGACAGGATGTTAACATAATGAGACGAACTTTTTAAAAATTTGCTTATGTTCATGTATCATGATCCAATCGTACATTGTAGCCTAGGTATTACACACAATTCTTTGTTTTTGTGTTTTTTTTTTTTATCTATTTCATTTTTGTCAATCAATTGTAATATGCAGCTTCCGGCTTGAAGATCGATCTTTTTTTTTTCAATTTGCGCACAGATCTACATTTATTCTAGTATATTCTAAATGCTGACATTGAATTTGAAGACGTTAAACATTAATAAAAGATGAAATATCACCGCATCGGATATGCACTTTTCAACTATACTTTGCAAACGATTACATAAATGGACGATGCGATAATCTGAATGTTATGATTTGTTAATTTTCAAATCTAGTAAAAATACACAATAACTGGAAATGAAACACAATCTAAGTTCTGTAGAATGTAAAGCCCCTATCACACTTTTTCGTATCAGCTACGTAAGAGGAGTATTTTTGCCAAAATTCTTTACGCAAGAGAAACGAAAAGGTCTGCCACGTATTTCGTCCTTCTCAGAAGTTCAAGGCGTAAGCGCGACGTTTGTACGGCGTAAGAGGCGTTTCTATCACGTATGAGCTGCGTACCAATGCGTCCTACCAACACGTACGTGCGGCGTTCGGCACGTACGTGTGACGTTCAATGCGTTTCTACTGCGTAAGTACGACGTTGGTGCTACGTAGTCTTCTTCTTGGCGACGTTTCTGCTGCGTTGCCGTGGCGTTCACATTCGTATGAAGAAATTCTTTGCTTGCAAAATATTATTTCTCTCGATTTACCACTTAAAATAATATGAACACAAAAAGGGTAAAGGGTACTGTCAATGTGCCCTTTGAAATTAGCGCATACTTTATTTAGACTCAGTTCGCCATATGAAATAAAGCTGCTTGGTTGATCTAGTGGGTTTGTAATTATACGGTATAATTAATCTTGATACATTCTTAATAGGTTCAAAACTTTATTTCCCTCCTAGATTTTCATCATGTGTTCATAAAAACATAGCAAATACACCTTTTACGCCGAGGTGGAATGAGCGATACTCCTTTAACGTAGCAGATACTCATACAACGCAACACCAACGTAGCTCTTACGTAGCAGGAACGAAAAGAACGTAGTTCGTACACCATGCATACGCAGGAGTACAACGAAGAAACAAAAAATAAGAAAATGAAACGTGTATCATACGTAGTAGATAAGAAAAGAACGCCGCGGGTACGAATTAGCAATGCCTTGTACGTAGCACGTACGCCATAGGGGTATCGCTTGCGTTTGTGATGCGTTCGCACTACGTAGTAAGAGTATTAGCGACGTTCCTGCTACGTTGCTACTGCGCTTCTTTCGTTTGCACTGCGTTCGTGCTACGTACATATGGCGTATGGAAGCTGCTACGTATGTACTACGTAATTTTAGGTGCGAACTTAAAAAAAACGCGGCAATCTTTCGTATCAAGAGATCATGCTACGTTTCAAAGAGTACTCGCTTCGTAAGCTGGTATTGCTACTGCGTTGCTGCTGCGTTCCTTTCTTACTGCCACGTATCCTGATACGCCGTATATACGTGGGCCGATACGTAAAAGTGTGATAGGGGTTTAAAAGATACATTTACCAGGCACTGAAATGAATTATTATGAGCTAAAGGCAACGGGCCCCGTTGAAATTAAGATACTGTCCAGGAAGCAAGTGTTCTCTTTTTTTTTTTCAGGTGTCAATTAGAGCTGCAACGATTCACCGCGGTGCACCGAGAATCGCGATTCTTAGCTCTGACTCGAATCGCGAGTCGTAGTGGTCAGAAACGATTCGAGTCGAATAGTCTAAGTAATGCAGAAAAAACGTTCTAATTTCAACTTTAAAGTATTCACTAATCGCACAAATCGCAGGATTCCAAAACAGAATGATTTAAGGTGATAATTTAGAAGAAAAAACTGAACCTTTCAAGTGCATTTACCTAGCAATTTGTAAGAAAATACAGGGTCAGAGGAAATTCGAGACGGCGACTTTTACCGCATTTCAACGAGCGCGCGAGTGCTACCCCAAATTGAAAATTGCCTCTTTTAAAGTATTTTACATATGCACTTCTTTGTGCAAACTGGTTAGTTATCATATATCTTTTGTACACAGTATCATATGGCAAAATAGCGCTCAATTTCCTAATTTGCATAGCGGCCATATTTGATTCCGTAGGCTTCATATTCTTACTATAGGAGTCTATGGGGAGCAAATAATAAATTGAGAATACTCACGATTTCATGACACCAATCAAATTTGTCCACATATAGGAAGAAACTCTACAACAATTTGAATTTATAAATCTTTGATAAATTAACGAATTTTTACTTCTGTCACTTTTGAGGTGAAATTTCGAGGCGATACTGCCCATACCCCCAATGTTAAAAAAGTCCAAAACTTGTCACTAGCCGCACTTTAACTTTGTTTATCAGTAGGAAATCTTAGGAGCTGTGTATTTGTCCACATGGTTTCGGAGAGATCGCGATATCAAATTCCGGATTTTGTCAACATGAGAATCATAAAATGAAATTAAGTTCTCTCACTTTTGGGTTGAAAAATCGATATTTTGAGAAATAGGCCTGTCATATTGATGGATTCACTTTATCGGCTTTGACAGGATAAAGATAATCTTGTGTTCATACGTAGAGTGGGTAAATTTTTTGGTAATAAATAAGCTTAAATAGATTAGAAGCAGTTGTATTTTGCCATGGGCGCATTCTGCTCTTTGCATTTATTTGATCTGATGTATTTAAAATGTATTGCTTTTCCTGGCATGTCGGGTCATTCTTGTTTGAGATTTGGCGCGTTTCAAACATAGGTATATGACGTAATATAATCGTCATATGAATACATTTGCATATATGAATAAATTGAGCGCTATTTTGCCATATGATGAATTTTTATCCCCAGAAGGCCGTTCTGTGGAAGGGGGGGGGGGGGGGGGGGGTGGCTTGAATAATACTGTATTTCCACATAAACATATATATCATACAGTGCTTTCACTTGAACTGTGTAATATATGCATTTTTATACCCCTGCCATAAAATGGTGGGGTATATAGTGATGCACATGTTTTTTTTTAGATTGAGATTAAATTTTTCAAATAAAAAGGAAAAAAAATTAAATATCCTTGGAAAATTATATTGCAAAAAACTCGAACCGAAAAAAACCGAATCGAGACATAAAAATCGAAATCGAACCGAATCGAGAAGTTCCCGACTCGTTGCAGCTCTAGTGTCAATACGTTATCTTTTCAGAGATTTTAAAATGAAACATTTCATTCGTGCACATCCACAGGGGCCGTAGCCAGATTTTTTTTCTTATTCTGCATATATCAAAATTCCATCCCCTTCCCTCCTTCCATTTAATCAGCTACATGTACGTACAGCTATTTCATGGGAATAAGAAAAAAATCTGGCTACGGCCCCTGCGTGCGCATTGTGAAATAGCTTCCGTATGTCGTCTGTCTGTGTCTGGGATATTACGACATGAATGATGTTTGGAACATTGAAGCTACATGTATGATGCAACAGTTACATTTATACTGGTAAAAAGATTCATCTAAGTAAGTTGTAATTTAAGAAGACTGACAGATGACAAGAAAATTTATTTCGCGTGTCACTTTTAATCGCACCGGTCGACACCCACAACAATAACACCCCCCAACCTTCCTTGATCCCGCATAACACATGCATTATCTACATGTAAGGTAAGTTTGAACTCAATTCGATGGTCATTCAATAAATAAAATATACTTTTATGGATACCTTGAATGCACAAGCGTATATAAAAACAAATATGAGAAATAAAAAAGAAGAAGAAAAACAACAGGACCAAAATCGAATGGGATATACCAATTAGAAAACTGTTCATGGTTTTGCATGTATACTAGTAAAACAATTTTATGCGACTTTTTTTAAAAGGTTAGATCTTTTGGCCTAATAACTGTTATATTACGAAATTAACTTCTGCAGAAAAAATCCAATATGTTAAAAACACGCTCCCGACTGCGTGTTCATGGACAGTTTTCAGGACATGGATCTCGAGTTTCCGATGAAAATACGTCACGCATCTTCTCTACCTTGAGGCTATACCAGCTCATATCTTTTCAAATCGTCTAATTTAATCCGTAAATGTAAATACTTTCTTTTCTTCTTGTTTTTTTTTTATTTATTGTTTTCGTTACAACTAGTGTTAATAAATTTCTTATGGCAACACAACGTCGTGACGGCGTCATGTGACGACGTCATTGACGTCGCTCAATACGCTATACCATGCCTCGAACGATTCCACATATTTTCGTCAATTTTTAAGATATTTGAAAAAAGAGAACAGTTTTAGAAACTGCAGACATCAGTTATTTAACATACAAAATTTCATTCAAAAGTACGACAGGGCCGAATTCCATGGTTACCGAACCTACTCCTTTCCGTTTTCGTTGCTGACAGTAGGTCATCGCCAATTAGATCTCCTCGTAACATAAAAGGAGTTTTATTCATTTCATGGTAATAATGTATTACTGAAGCGTATGGCTACCCCCCGTTGGCTTTTTAAAAGAAATCACCGGTTACCTAATGATTTATTTGTGATTTTACTGAAATTTTGTCGATAATTTTCATGACAACGGATGGTTTCCAACATATCCTCACCTGTTGCATAATGTCAACGGACGGTTTTAAGTGCAGAACTTTAAATACTTCTGACAACGGTACTGTAATGCGACGTAACGTGTTCCTGCCCGTGAACTTTCACGCATCCGATTCAGATTTTACAGAACAGTTCTGCATTCTGTTTTCTTTCATGTTTGGTTGGATTGATCTCTGTCATATCAAAGGGGGATTTTGATATTAAATTTTGATTTTGAATATATGAATATTATGCAATGGAGATCGTAATTGATAAATATTGACCATCTTTTTGTAACGATTAAAAAAAAAATTCACTGACTTTCGCTTCCGCTCGCCAGTTTTTAACCACTTTTAAAATGTATATGATCATTTCATAACAATACGGCTTGCCGATGTACACTTAGTCCCTAAAGAGTAATAGAGGGTAGATAAAAAAATTCTGACATTTTTTATCCAGACGCAGCAAAAAAATTGCTCGCTCGCATTCGCTCGCCTACATCACTTAATTAAGCATATTTAAATATAATTCATTTGAAGGTCACATGTAAGTACTCAGAGGGAGAAATGAGAAACATGTACGTCCCTTCCCCTTTCTGAAATCCTGGATCCGCCACTGATCCATTTCTAAAAGTGTGAGTACAAGGCTGTGCTCTACATTTTCTTTTTCTCAATATTTGATAAATTTATACATCGTTATATACATTCTTATGAGTTTTAATTGTATAAACTTAAGCTTATACTCCAAATATGTCACCAAAAGTCCGCTCGGCACTCGAAAGCGTGGATCAAGAGTTAGGGGAAAAAAGAGCTAGGGGGATGGGTTAGGGAGGGGGATCAGTCCGACCCCCCCCCCTTTGAATTTACAAAAAAGTAAGATATGTTTTTCCAGCTTATATACAAAATCATAAGTGATGATGAATCGGCAGAACCTTCATAGTCTATAGTTTGGCCATCCAGTGCGATTTTATCGATTGCAGATTTGTTCCATTTACTCTCAGTCAAGACAATGATGACTTCAGCACTTCATATGTGTTAATATTAATACATTTGACTACTTTTAAAATGACGAAATACACTTTTTATGATAAAACAGTCAGGTTTTGCTTATTCATATACTTATTTTTTTAAGCCAGGGTTTCAGTGCCTCTCCTTTTCTAAAAAAAAAGACAGAAAAGTTTACTTCTTTTTAAACTCAACTGAAAAGACTTGATGGGCTATACCTTTTTTTTTTGCAGTTCAGATTTGGTAACTCCTTTTACATCAGAACAACCTTGAAATAGAAGACTACCCTGTACATAGCCGTTTAGTGGTTTGTTTAATCAAGAATATGCGAGGGGCGGGACGCCTGTCATTTTACATTATTTTAGACAATTCAACTTGAAACCTTTTCATAAAGATGCGTTCTTTAAATCACGTCACTATGTAATCGATTATTGAGAGCTATAATCGATAATCGGAATCAAGTATCGAGCGATAATCGATTATTTGTGATAATCGGTTCCCACTTTTGGACACCACCATGAATGTGAAAAAAACCTCGTTTTCCAGTACCTATTTTTGATCAAATTTCATTTTGAATCATTTACCGTTCTTATCTGATCCAGAATGTTCTGTGACTCTATTTGCATATACGTATACGTGAGTTCAATTTTTTTATCATTTTTTTTTTCTCAAAACCATGTGTTGGATAGGCTGACCACCCCACCCCCTTCCCTCAAAAAAACTTTTCCTGGAGAAGAAAGAAAAAAAGGTTTTTTAAGGTTCTTACATCAATAAAAAAATTAAAAAAAAACTACGTACGTAATCGATGTTTTTGACAAATTTCGCTCGGCATTAAACTAACAAATAAAAGAAAACCATCATAAATTCACTGCATGATGTCGACCAGTAATTATACAGTGAAATATGGGATGGGAAAAAAACCAACCCCCATGTTTTTTTCTAGTTATCCCTGCATGAAGCTGTATTATAGATAAAAGAGGTTTTTTCAAAGTGAAGAATCATGACAATATGGACATTTCTTTTACACAATCCATGCAAAAAGAAGATCTCTGAAATCAAATGAAATCTATTCATCTAGTCACTCATATTTTTCTGTACAACTCAGTTTAGAAATCTGAAAATCGTGAAAATTTAATATTTGTTTCATTTTTGTAATTTTTTTTTATTTGCTTTTCATAACTACTTGGGTTTAAACCGTTTGATTTTGAATTTTTTGTAAATTTTGATTTTATAAGTTCAATGATAACAAGAACCTAAAATTGAAATTTACAGGGCTTTTTCTATGATGTCTGCGTCGTTTACTATTACGTTTATTTTTAGAAATTCTTTGCCGACCCCCCCCCCCCCTCCCAAAAAAAATCGTTCCGTTACTTTTCATTTCGTTTCTTGCTAGGGGTCCGTCGATGCTCAATTTGGTGCTCTATTGTGAGTGCTGTTGAGATTATCGTCAGGATCTTCTTTAACTCATTTGTGCGTTTCATATTTTAAAGAACGTACCCGTAAAACTTGGTTACTCAAGATGAGTCCCGGGAATCAAATGTTTGTTAAATTTTATAGTTTGAATTACCTCCCTTCTTAAGCAGATTTAATTTAAAATTCAGTAGAAAAAAAAATTATTTATCGATAATTAGCATGTCTTTCCGAATTCAAAGTTCCTTTCTGCTATTTAGACACAGATTCAAAAGTCGTGAAGCACTTTCAAAGGAAAATTTTTGGATTTTAAAATTTAGTTGAAAGGCCTACATATAGGATTTGACGTGAAGCATACATGAAAATCTGTCGTTCTGCAGAATTTAGACTCCAATTTTAACCATCTTAAAATTTACTAAGTTTTCTCTACCTCAACATCGTCAATTTCCCATCTTTTTTAGCATAAACTGCATCAATATTTTTTCATGACAACCATTTGAACTTAGTGCACCGAACTGCGCAGCTACAGGTTTGCATGATTCATGATTAATACTACAACCTACCTTAAGCGTTAGTATCATCATATGTCTACAAACATTTGTCCTCAAATTTTGATCATACTAAGTCTTTCTCAAAGTACCGGGTATCTTCATTTTACACGCGGGGGGCTAGTAGTCATATCAAAATAGAAAGTAATCCAGGGGCGGATCCCCGGAATGTTGCACATTTGTAATTTGTCACAAATATTTCACAAGACTATATCACTTTTCTAATACATATCATGTAAATAATTAATAAATGAATCGCAAACAGTCAAAATTAAATCAAATGTTTTTCAGAAAAAAAACAGATGTCTCCCCTCTTCCTCTAAGTTACTTTGACCTTGGGCCAAGATGATGTGAAACCTTTGAGTCATGGGCAACATCATACTAAAACATGAAAGTGATTCATTGTATTGTTTGAGGTAAAGCCCAAACATGATTAGCATATACAATTTCATTATAAGCATATTTAGTGAAATTGACTTTGGTCACATGACCTTGGATATAGGTGATCTGAAAAATACATTGTATGGATCATGAGCAACAAAAAACTGAATTAGTGATTGGATACACGATTCAAAAAATATAAAGCCTAAACATGATAAACATAACAATTTCAGCCTGGACATAATTAGCATATACAATTACCAAAGTAAGAAGTGACCTTAATCATGTGACCTTGGGTCAATGTGATAAGAAACATTTAGTCCTTAGAAACAACATATCAAAATATGAAAACAATTGTAAGAAGGGTTCAGGAGATATAGCCCAGACAAGATTAGTACGTACAATTTCATTAAAAAGAACTAAATGATCTTGACCTTGGGCACATGATGATAAGAAACCTTCCAATCCTAAGCAACAGCATTCTAAAGTATTAGAGTGATCCAGTATACGATTCCACAGATATAGCCCAGACTCAATAGCATTTACAATTTCATTAAAAAATGTAAAACTTGACTTCGACCTTAGTCATATGACCTTGGATCAAGGTGGTGTGAAACCTTTGGGTCATCAGCACCATCATACTAAAATATGAAATGATCCGATCACAGTTCAAAAGATTAAGCCTGGACATAATACACATAACAAATACAATGTCATTTAAAATACATGTATACTAATTGACCTTGACCTTTGTCACATGATCTTGAGTCAACATGATGTGAAACCTTCGGGTCATAAGCAACAAGATACAAAAATATAAAGCGATCATTCAAACGGTTCAAGAGATATTGCCCGAACAGGAAAGCATGTATAATTTCATTAAAATTGTACTACATGACCTTGACCTTGGTCACATGACCATTGGTCAAGGTGATGCGAAACCTTCGGGTCATAAGCAACAACATACTAAAATATGAAAGTGATCCGGCAAACGGTTCAAGAGATATAGCCCGGACAGGAATGTATGCATATTTCATTAAAAATGCACTAAGTGACCTTGACCTTGGTCACATGACCTTGGGTCAAGGTGATGTGAAACCTTCGGATCATAAGCAAGAACATACTAAAATATGAAAGTGATCGGGCAAACGGTTCAGGAGATATAGCCCGGACACGATGTGTGACAGACGGACGACGAAGGCAAAACCAATATGTCTCCTCCCCGTTGGGGGGGGGGGAGACATAATTCTAGTGAATTACCCAAGGAATCTTAAAATCATTTATTTTTTCTACCTATGTTGGGGCAGATCGGCACGTGAAAATGGCTACCTGTAAAAACTCGTATTCGAAAAGACCCCATGTTGTGTTAACAAGAGATTAATAAGATTATGAGACCCTTGTACTCAAAATCGAAGGACAAATGATTGTAGACATAGTATCAATGTAATGTTTAAGGTAAGTTATAGTATTATACATAAATTATTCTGAGATGCAGCTGTGCAGTTCGGTGCATGAATTTAAAAAGTTTCTAATGTTTAAATCTTCATGTGATTTTCCGTAGAAAATATGGGAAAATATAGCTATTGAGATTGAGAATACTTGGGGTTAAAATAGTTGAAGTAGGAACCATGACTCGGTGTAAGGAAAGATTTTCAATAACACCCTACATAAAATCCAACATGGCGAATAACAGTTTGTCCATACCCCTTAAAACGTTCTGCCAGAGAAAATACCAAATACTCAGATTTTGTTCTAGGATAAGCTTCTCATTCAGGGATATGTTTGTGTCTGACAAACATCGTCACTGAGGAAGTTCTACGGTCGATACGGGGAACTCGCAATACACCATGATGTCCCATTGTCCGGAATGGTAAATAAAGTTTCTGCTGAAATGGAAAGTCACTGTAGGTGACGCTATAAAAATTAATTTGTACAGCGGCGCTCACATTTATAACTCCCTTTTGATAAGTCTGAAATTTTGTAGCTAGTTTTAAATATATTTGAACTAACAGTATGTTTAAGTTGATTGTATTATTTGTTGTTGAAATATTTTCAAATATTTTGTTAAAGCAGATTCCGCAAGAAATAGTTATGTTCGGCTGGCGTCTTTTAATACCTCGGGCCACTTTACAGGCTTTGGCCTTGAGATCTTTCATTTATAGAGTACATCTTATTTCTTCATCGAATTAACTCAAGGTGGCACTGCTTACAATAATTTTTATCACTTCCTTGTGCTAGGTTCTCATCAGCTAATTAATGCGGAAAAATGAGCGACCCCTTCCCCCCTTTTTTATATCACAGGACGTGAGAAATTGAAATAAGCTTAAGTTTTAGTTAATATGATTCACGTGATATTATGTTAATTTCTAATATGACTTGATTCTTTTTTCCTATTAAGACAACAGACGCGAGCCGGGCTCTATTCTCCAATATAGGCCCTATATCGATAAGCCACGCCTACCCATTTTCTGAAAGCAGATAAACCGGCAGGAACTGGTTTTTACCAAGAATCGATTTTGTCGTCTGTGTTTCATTGATCTAAGTTTGGTCACCATTAGAATAGAAATAAAAAATGACAAGCCGGGCTCTATTGTCTCATAATGCCCTCGCGTCCTCAGCCAATCACATTTATCACCTCGCCGCTGACGCGTCCTCAGCCAATCACATTTATCACCTCGCCGCTGACGCGGCTCGGTAATAAATGTGATTGGCTGAGGACGCTCGGGCATTATGAGACAATAGAGCCCGGCTTGTCATTTTTTATTTCTTAAATGAATCAAGGCAAAGCCTTTTTGTGCGAGCGGAGAGAAAATAGATATGATTATATAAATAAAAAAAAAAGATCTTTCTTTTTTATTTTGACTATGATGGTTTATCTTATCTTACAAAACTGTCTGTTTGATGATTGCCAAAAAAGAGGTAGTATAAGGCGAGTGGAAACACGGAAGCATTTGTAAAATTGATCTAGACCAGCAGATGAACATTTTAAGGGGGGGGGGGGCTTAAAATATGGTTCTTTAAAAATATGGTTCTATATAATTCATTTTTATTTTGTAAGAATAATGTTTAGGCTAGCAGAAAATGAATTACTTAAAGAACAAAAGAAAAAACAAACATATTCCGACTTCTGACAGTACGAAACCACCCGAGACGAGGAAAGAAATCAGAGCGAAACGTCTCATTTAAAACCGGAAATGTCGGATTTCCCGTGGTTACGCCGTCTTGTTGATGCTTTATCGTTACCTGATTTACGAAAAATGTTTTCAATAAATTTAACTTATAAACAAAAATTGAGTTTAACATATACGTCTACTTTGAGTCGAAAACAATTTTTAAATGGCAATATCCAGCATCTCCGCAGCAACTCTGTGTGCTAGGGGACGAAAGTTTTTGAAAGCATAGTAGTACAATCTCATTCTTTGATTCAGCATATTTTCTCAATATGATATGTGTATACGCGTTACCATTAGGGCGAGCTTCGCTCGCAAAGGCCCTTCGGGCCTTTTCAGCGAGCTCCGCTCGCTATTAAGTATTGACACCATCTATGTACAGTGCATTCCGTACTTATACTGGACTCTGGAGTTGTCCTCAGGGTCTCCGTCTGTTTGCCCTATTTTTTCTTTTCGCGTGAGAAAGTTCTGTTTTATGTTTTTTCAACAATTTGGAAGCCATTTTAAGAATCGTATTTCGGCTTTTGTATTTTGTGTTTTCATTTACTGATCGTAATTTCTTCTTCAGTTTTGCTCGTACCCTGTGAGACAGCCTATGTAAGACACATAAGCTCAACTTGCACTCAAGGATATAGGCTGTATCAAAAGGGTCCTCGCAGGGATTCAACCCGAAGTAATTCTAGATGACATAAGCTGTCTGAAAGGCTACAAAATCCAATCATTAAACGTAATATACCAATCAGCTGTTCCAAACGACCAATCAGAGATATCGTACTAAAGATGCGAGCGGCTTTTGAAAGTGCTTCCGGTAAATGGCAATGTTAACGAAGCTTGAGATTGACGTCGGAGGGTAATCATGTGATTTTGCAGACGTGGGACAAACTATTGTGAAAATCCATTTATCAGTAAGAAAATCACGATCGTTATCTAGTCTACCAATGTTCTCTACCGGTTAGCATTTTGTCTCGACAATCCGTTGTCAAGGAGTAACGACAAGATCGTAGCTACTTAGAAATGAAGAAGAAATAGATTCTTTCACTTTCTACTGAGTGAGACATAAAAATTAACACGAGTGACGGAAATTTCATCTTTTCCAGAGTGGAGCGTAGCGGAACGAGTAAAATGATGAAAAGTATCCGTCACTCGTCTAAAGAACAATGAAAGATGTACTCGTGTATAGAACAATGAAAGATCTATGTAATAATAAATATATGCATGAAAAATCATAGTTGAGGAGATATACTAATTATTAAAAAGGTTAAAGATACAGTGTCCCTGAAAATAAATTTTATTGAAAACGTCAAATTTATTCCGAAGGGCCTAGATCTAGATTGATGTAAAAAGGTGCCATAAAAATTATTATTCGAAAATATACAGTAACGACCATAATATTGTCGAATTTGTATTATTAAATCTCCATATATGTACCTGTATTGTAAAAACGCAATACATTGTAGGTGGCGCCAGTGAAATGAATTAGAGCGGCGCACCCCAAATTCAAAATGGCGTTTTCAAATGGCTATAACTGCGAATATATGCGTTAGATTCGCCTGAAAATTAGAATTTATACAAATCATTGTCAAATGAGAATGTAAAGTTAACCTTCATATGAAAAGAAAAATTTTGCATTATAGCCCTTAAATTTTTGTAAAATTTATTAATTTTCAGGGACACCGTACCTTTTAAATTCAGGGTCAAAGTCACTAAGGTCAAAGGTCAAGGTCTCAAATGAAAGGTCTTGTCATAAGGTACCTACATGTGAAATATCAAAGCCAAATCCCTATAGTTCAAGAGTTACAACCCACGGCAGGTTAGTATAAGACAAGTATGTTAAGGGTCAAGGTCACTAAATCACGGTCATCGTATCGAATGAAAGGTCTACTGTCCTGTTCACTAATTCCAGAGCACCCTGTTTTCCCGGTTTTCTCTAAAATATGATAATGTCATCTTCTAAAAAGATATCAATTTTATAGTACTCCTTTAGTCGTAACAGAAAATACCATTCTTTTGGCTGTGCGTCAGCTAAGTTAGAAATAGGACGGAAAATAAAATGTTTACGGTGATTTTCTAAAGTAAAATCGCTGAAAATATGTGACGTCGGAGGCTTTGACGTCACTGTTTACTAGGCTTGAAATTTTAAAACATGGGAATTTCCCGTAGACATTTTATTTTTTCATATTGTGGTTTAGGGGCAGCTGATAGGGTAAGTTGAAGTTAATTTCCAGTTACGACTAAAGGAGGTCAATTCTCGGAAACTATAGTTTATAGCGAAATTCTTCAGACGACAGAATAAATCGCCCAAACAGGGTGCTCTGGAATTAGTGAACAGGACAGTAGTTAAAAGATACAGTGTCCCTGAAAATAAATTTGATTGAAAACCTAAAATATATTCCAAAGGGTCCAGATATAGGAAAAAAGGAGCTATAAAAAGTTTTATTTGAAAAAATACACTAACGGCCATAATATTACCGAATTGGTAAAATAAAATCCCCATATATATCTATTGTAAACACGCAATACATTGTAGGTGGCGTTAGTGAAATGAATTAGAGCTGCGCACCCCAACGTAAAAAACGGCTATAACTGCGAATGTATGCGTTGGATTCACCTGAGAATTTAAGGCACGGTCCATTTGATATTCTGGGGGGGGGGGGGGGGGGGGGGGGGGGGGGGGGGGGCTTGGGTTTTTTTCGAAAAAAATAATTTTGCTCTGAATTTTGATGAAAAAAAAAATTTGCATATGGTGTGACAGAAAAAAAATAATCTTGCTCTTACAAGTAATCTGCATTTGAAGAATAACCATAAAATTCGCTAAAATTCCCGAAATTTTTTCGGCATTTTTCGGCTCGCTTCGCTCGCCGCAGTTTTTACTTTCTATAACAAATTTTTGGCTCGCTTCGCTCGCCATAGTTTTTTTCTTTAATGGCAAGTTCATATTTCAAAATATCAAAAGAATGCATGTGACTGAAGCAATACATTATCAATTTTATTTATTACTATTAAATTAATAGATACATGTATATATGACACCATAGTGTCTAATTTTATATACCGGTACAAGCTTGGAAGGAGAATTTAAATAAGTTTTTCAATATAGTTTTCATTTCTACATGTTAAAACTTGCATCAGCCCTCTTACATATTACATAACCTTATTTACATTTTGTTTACTAAAAATTATATATCGTATATTGTAAAAATCTTTCATCTCTTAGAAGTGAATACAAGTTTTACAGAGTAATTTAAGTAAAAATAAAGAATTTCTATTTAAAAAAACACAAACATTCTTAATATTCACATCAATTGTTATGAAAAGAATTTCCTTGCTTCAACTTTGCAAGAAAAAAATAATTTTGCTTGCATCCTGGGCGAAAAAAATAATCTTGATCTGACAAAACACCCAAGCCCCCCCCCCCCCCCCCCCCCCCCCCCCCCCCAGAATATCAAATGGATCGTGCCTAAATTTATACAAATGAGAATGTAAACTTTCATATGATATGGGAAGAAAGATTTTTCATTATAAAATTTTGTAAAAATAATTTATTTTCAGGGACACTGTACCTTTAAGAGGTAGCCCAGGTAAAAGTTTGGTCTATGGACGACGACAACAAGGACGTGGAGGGTATGACATTAATTAACTCACATTTCCCTCCGCCTTTATATCCAGAGATAAATCATAAGATTTTTAAATATGTATGACACTTACCTTTGCTATAAAAAATAATCATTACCGTAACAATATCTTACGACACTCACTTTGTATATCTCCTTGGATCTGTTCATCCTCAAACTTTGTGTCAGAATTCTTGTAATCAAAGCAGCAATCGTTGAAGGCTTTGCAGGAGCTATCACAGTAACAATTCGGAATAAAGATGTTTTGACTGTAGTTACAGGTGTTTAAAGAAGCACAATCTGTAATTTTTACAAAAAAAAAAAAATAATTTCGTGCTTATAATTTTAAATAATACGATTCCGGCTGTTAAAGTCAAATCTGTCTTCGATGAGGCTCAATAAGCGTATTACAAAAAAGGGACTAATTTAGACTTAACATCATCGTTAGCTTTTGTTCCAATAAACTTTATCCGGCTATCAAAAGTATTCAACCGAAAAGTAGATTTATCAAAATTGAGTTTATAAACAAAGGATTTGATCTTTTAAACATCTCGAATATTTTCCGAGATCACCCTTTTCAAAGCAAGATACCCAATTATTTTGAAAATTTAGAGCCCCCTACATTTACTTTTTGTTATAGATATAAAAAACCAGTACGGAGTTTTATTTTTGATCACAATAAAGTCACCTATGACGTCAATGTAAATGATTCATGTCCTACTTCATGCGAATGTGCTAGTTCGGCATATCTTTACGAACCAGCTGGTCATATAATTACTGGAGAACTCTCAATCATTCGAGGCTTCGTAGTCTTCTAAAGAAAGGGCCAAAGTAAAGAATTCCTTCCAAGATATTTTTCATTAAATGTCGGGAGGTGCTTAGTTTGTATTCGAAAATAGTGGAAGTTAGAAGGAGTCGAACCACACGCTCTCTATCACTGAAAAAAGCCTTACTTTAGACATTGTAGATATCCGAATTGTCGATTTTCAAAAAAGTCCTCATCTTCATTCGGAAGCACCCTCAAGATCGGCTAAATTTCATAGATCTAAACTTCAGGACTTGCACAGTATGTCTTTGCTCCGGAAAACAAGGCGGCAAACAACACTATAATCATCTGAAAGCGCTATTACATATCACTATTACTTTCGGAACTTTCTACAGTACCACCAACACTTATATTAAAAGCAGTGATACTATCCCTTACATTTTACTAAAGCACCAAGATGAAACTTATTCATTTAAATTCTCTATTTCGAAATCGGACGTACCAACTATTTACTGTCTACCAAAATTTCACAAATCTCGCACATTTCGATTATTGCCAAGTCGAGCATTGTACTACTACAGCTGTATCTAGGAATTTGACATCAGCACTAACAGCAATTATAGATCATCAAAATATTTGATAAAAATGAAACTGCATTTAATAATAGCGACATCAATTATTTTTGGTCAATAAAGAATTCTGGTGATGTGATCGACAAATTCAAATCACTTAATTTTAAAGCAGATTCTATCTCATCCACTAACATGTACACCACCCTCCCTCAAGAGAAGATAAAAGATCGCTTCTCACTTATTAAATGGTGTTTTGATCGAGAAGATAAAACATTTATATGTACTTCTGACACAAAAGGATTCTTTTCTTCAGTAAGTTACAGAAGATCCTGATGATAATCTCAACAGCACTCACAATACAGCACAAAATTGAGCATCAACGCACCCCTAGCAAGATAGAGGTGGGACCAGGTGCCCGGGAGGAGTAAGCATCCCCTGTTTGGTCTACTTCCTTTTATGTGTTGTCATTACTGTTTGATGTTTCTTTACGTCTGTTTCGACTGTTTTGTGTGTTCTAGCGAATATTATTGTCTCTTTGTCGTTTTTAGTTTTGTCTGATGTCATTTATGCGTCACTTTCTTGTGGGTTTGTTTCACTGTGTGAGTGCAGGGTGGTCATGCTGGAGATCATTCCCTTTTCTTGATGAGGATTTATGGAAAAAATGATGATTTTGTAATGACCCTCAAAGTCACAGTAGCAAAGTCAGTCGCTAAAAATTTTAATATTTTCCAAGGCATTTGCTTTTGAACTTTATTGGTTCTTGACAGATTTTAGCTCACCTCGACAAAATTGAGTGAGCTTATATATATATACTATGCGTCTCTGTCCGCGTCCGGTTAAGAAGTTTGGGGTAGCTAAGTATTCAACAAAGTACTGATGCTACAGTAACCAAAATTGCACAAGTGATTCATCTTGCGATGCTGACATGAATCCGTACATCGGATGCTGCATCTGACCTACATTTTCCACTTGAGTGACTTCGTTTAGAAGTTTAGGAAAGCTTAGTGTGACTTGGTTAAGAAGTTTGGGGTAGCTCAGTTTCTTACTAAGTACCGACGTTACGTTAACCAAACTTACACAAGTGATTCATCTTTGGATGCTGAAGTGAACCCATGCATCAGATGCTGCATCTGACCTATATTTTCCGCTTGAGTGACTTGGTTAAGAAGTTTGGGGTAGCTCAGTATATGACAAAGTACTGATGCAACAGGAACAGGTACCGACGATACGTTAACCAAACCTGCACAAGTGATTATATTTGGATGCTGAGAAGGTCCCATGCATCGGATATAGCATCTGACCTACTTTTTCGGCTTGAGTGATTTTGCTTCTAAAGGCCAATATTGAGCAAAGTATAAGTGCCAAATGTACCAAACTTGCATATTGGTAGTATCTTTGATCAAACTTTCATCAAATGACCTTGACCTACTTTTTCCGCTTGAAAGATCTTGCCTTTAAATGCCAATATTGAGCAAAGTACAAGTGCCATATGTACCAAACTTGCATGTTGGATGTATCATTGATCAAACTTTCATAATGATCAAACTTTCATAAAATCTTTGAACAAGTCAGAACATCTTTGAGCTGTTATTTTTTTATGATAAAGTCCATTTATCTGAAACCCTATGATATGTTTTCCGTAAAAACTTGATATTCTTTATATGTCAAGTGAAACACCGATAAGTTCCTATTGAAAGGAGCAGGTTCGGTAACATGGAAAATCGGCCCTAATTTTAGAATGTTTTAGATTTTGATTGTATTTCGTCTCAATGAAGTTAAATGCATGGTTGTTTGAAATATTAGATAAATATTTTAATTTACGTGTGTGCACCGAAAGATATGGCTTCAAAATCGGCTTAAAGTCGTAAAATGCTGAAAAATAGTAAGAAATCGGCATAATTCTGATCAAAATTTATGAAAATAAGTAGGGCGCTAGCCCTTACCCAAAATAATTTTCATATAAAAAGTTAAATTTGCAATTTATCTTTCGATTTACATAAAATTTATGTTGGGTGAGGGTTGGCGCCTATACTAATTTTAGGGATTTATGCCAAAAATATGGCGATTTTCCGTCATGCAGGGCAAATGACGTCAAAATGTGACGTCATAACTATCGCACGTGACGTTTTGACACCGAAAAATATTAACATTCTATTTCGGCATGTATTTGAGATAAATATAAGAGATGCTGAATCATAATTTTCATAAAAAGAATTTTCGCAAAAATTTAGGGCCGATTTTGGGAGTTAGTGAACCTAGCCCTTTTACCATCAGTTCTTAAGTTAAAGTGATTTTGTTACCCCTCCCCCTAATTTTTACCTTACCTAATGCTGAAGTTATTGCGAAAAACGCGTCAATGTCGCCGTTTCTATTGTGACGGTTCAGACATGGTGTCTGTCGGTAAGAAAGTCTGCCCTTTAAGCAGAAGGTCTCGGATTCGACATTTTCCATTCCGCCTGTCACACTTTTATGAAGTCATAGTTGATCTAGAACTTTCCGATGGGGTTCTTTCGGATACCGTTCTGGACCCACTTATTGGAGCCCTTGTCATAGCGAACCGTTCATTGTCTGTCCGTTTGTCGTTACTTATTCTAAATTTTCGCGTCTCTACAACCGCAGCAAAAGGGGAAAATTACTTAATGTCCTCTACCATGGGTATGTTTTTCGAACCGATCGGTCAGCAATTACGACCGCAAAGGGATCGGACTTGCTGACGCATTTTCGACTATAACTAGTACTCAGAATTTCACGAAACTTACAGGAAGCAAGTACTCTTGGCCTTTACCAAGGTAATCGGTCAAGAAACATGACAGCCAAGAGATCGGACTGTCTGGCGCATATTAGACTTCTGCGCAACCGCCCAAGAGAATTGCACGAAACAAAATTACAAACAGCAAGCACTTAAAATCTTATATGAAGGGATTGATTTGGCCCTGGATTCATTAAATTAGTTTTCGTGTGCTATTCGTTCTTTCAATGAAAACATAAGTTATGACAAAAATATAACATGCATGTAAAGGAAGCTTCTAGATAAGGATTTCATTCGGAAAAGAAAAATGTAAGATTTTGGCATTACGGTTTGAAGAGGTAGAAGGAATCGGGGAACTATAAAGAGCATCCAAAATATACAAAAATAGATTATTTTGCAAGAATTTGGTGTATTTAATGCTAAGATATTCCTTTACTATGTTTAATGTCTTCAAATTCATTAGCATCATTTTAGAGCAAATAAATTGACAGCATGGACCAGACATGCAAGTTTCGGGTATTTAACCCTCGTCAGTGATCCTCAATCTGAACAATGCAATATGGCCAAAATTGTGAAAACTATATCCTAAATATACCGAAAGACGTAGCAAGATGGCTGGGATATGATGCTACAGGACCCAGGTTTTAGAAATTTGAGAAAATTTTGTAAACAAATTTTCAAATGCGTTTGAAGAAACGACCGACAGAAATTGATCGCACGTTGCTACATGTGCCCTCGGGGACTCTTGGTCCACCAGCAGTGATGCACACCAAGTGGTACAAATGTTTAACGTCTTCAAATTCATCAGCATCATTTTTAGCAGATAAATTGAACAGACATGCACGTTTCGGGTATTTAACCCTCGTCAGTGATCCTTAATCTTAACAATGTAATATGATCAAAGAGTGAAAGTTCTGTCCAACATATACCGAAAGGCATAGCAAGATGGCTGGGATATATGATGCTACAGGACCCAGGTTTTAGAAATTTGAGAAAATTTGTAAACAGAAATTTTCAAATGCGTTTGAAGAAACGACCAACCGAAATTGATCGAACTTGGCTGCATGTGCCCTCGGGGACTCCTGGTCTAGTCTACCAGCAGTGACACTAACCAAGATGTAATTTGATGAGAACAAATAATTTTTTAAGTATATTAATTGCGAGAGCAATGTCGTATTTTTTTAAAAACAATATTAAATTGATATATATGGGGAAAATGCTCATGTTAACCAAAATATGCATTATTTATCAAACTTGATAGTAAAGTTTGATGCATATTATGTTGTCATATTTTCTCGAATGTTGCATTATGTTGCACAGAATTTAATGAACACTTACAGGAAGAAAGTACCGAATGCCCTCTGTCATTTATCTTTATCTGGCCGATCGGTCAACAACAATGCATTCTGTAGCTCTGATTTGCTAAATCATTCTAGACTTCTCTTTTGAAACACCTGTATAATATTTAGCGAAATATAACAAGAAGCAATGACTAAGGTCATTACTTTATAGAGCACTAACGGCCCATCATCTGCCACGAGGAATAAACAACATGTTCAAATTCTCTTCCATAACTTCACATAATTTCGCCTAGTTCTTTAATTAGGTCCTAGACACAAGCATAAACACTTTTCATCAACATAAAACTTTGATGCACAGTATATACAGGTGAGCTATATGGTCCCGTGTTGATCCATAGTCGAATAACTGTTTTATCTTTATAATCTAATATTTAATAGAATTAAGCAAAGAGTTCAAATTGTATAATTTCCATAACAACGAAAAGTTCATTTGTAAAACGTAAATAATTTTTGTCTCTGTACAAAATACACACCGGAGGTTTCCAAGTGTAATTAAAATCCAATCGGTTCTCTATCCAAATCTCACCTGTAGCATCCAACCTTCTACGCCTTTCGGGGTAATTTTGGACATAACTTTGTCTTTGGCTATATCTCATCATTTTGATTGTGAATCACAGACGAGCGTTAAGTACCTAAAACGTGCATGTCTGACCCATGCTGCAAATATCTGTTCTTAAATTATGCTGTTGAATTTTAAGACGTTAAACATTTACACTTGCGATATTTACTAATAATTTTAGTCATTTCATGGTCAAGTGTGTGTCTGGTCCATGCTGTAAATGTATCTGTTCTTACATGATGCTATTGAATTTGAAGATGTTTGACAATTATTGTATCTTCCCCAATTCCGTCTTTTCGATTTTACAGTTCCACGTTCGATTTGTGCAGGTATCTGACGTAAAAGCATTGTGACGTCATTAAATTCCTTTGAAAACGTCATATATGTAACCCTGTTTCCCTGAATTTCATGCTGGTTTCCATAGAATTTGATGACATCACAATGCGTCACAATGCGTTGACGTCAGATACCTGCACAAATGGGAAGTAACCCTGTATTTCGAAAACACCGAATTCGTAAGCATTTCGATTGTGGTTTTGGAGAATCATTTCGGCTTTTGTGTTTGGCTTTCGTTCGCTGATTGATACATGTAGGAGGAAGTTTGCTACTGATATCTTATTTTCAAGAATAGACGCACACATTAGAATATATTGATCTTCAATGACAAATATGGATAATGACCACATCCCTGTTTACAGCACAAAATCGGTAATTTAGAAAATCAGAAACCGAAGGCATACAAAATCAGAATAAAACAGGAACCAAAGCAAGCAAACAAAAACCTCCACCATATGAAAAGAAGAGAACTCCCGATATGGGAGTGAGACCAATAGCTAATGAAGAAAAGGGAATTGACCATATAACTACAAGATAGATTTTAAAGGTAATTTCATTTTTAGATAGATATTGCTACAATTAATTTATGGACGTTAGCTAAAGGAGAGTAAGTTTCGAGGAACACGATAATTTTTCAACAGAAATTGCAGCTATTTAATGCTGGCAGCTAGTTAATACTTATTCAATTTGAAGAGGTTTAATATTCTAGAATCTCATATCATTTAATTTTCATTGTTATTTTAATGAATTGAAGGTTCAAAAAGGCTGAAACATTTTGTTTTTTTATCGATCAATTAAATTCATTTATTGTTATCACTTATTTTGGAACCAGGGATTTCCTCACACACGAATCAGCTTGTATCTTCAAGAATTATAAGTTTATTTTTGCTTCATATTTGAAAAAAAGATAACTTTCCATCGAAATTTAAAGCAAACATAATCTTTTTTTCACTGCGCATGTAGAATATGCTCAAACTGGGTTTTATACAAAAGATAAAGAGAGACAATCGTTGGCTGCTTGAACCATGCCATAGCTTCATGGAAGGCAGTGCGTGTCGTACTTCTTTTTGAATTCGTTGACAGCACGCAGCGAAAGATCTGTATACACTAAAACTGCTATGTCCTGTTTGCGTGTTCCCAAACCCGATGGAGGCCGTACGGGACACCTACTGACAACGTAGACACCGTACGGATACCCAAGGTTTGCCTAGTAGTACGTTTTTGCACGCACATAGACAACACGTACGGCGGGTTGTAACCACCGCTTAAACTATCCTCACAGTAAGATTACCACACATACTGGACAGCAAAACGCAGGGGCACAAGCAATACATAGATTAATATACAAATGTGTAAATGGATATAAAAACAAAAGGGCGTACGAAATATCATCTGTGATGTAATGTATATAATCACCAGAGGAGTCCAACCAACATTCAGAGAGGACAGGTGGTTGGGGCTGTGGGGCTGCTAATCAAACATTTTTACATATTTGAATTTCCATATCTCATGATTAGGCTGCCACGGTTCAGCCTTAAGTCGGTTCGGTTCAGGAAAAGGAACCGCGGTTCTCGGTTTTTTCGGTTCGGTTTGTGTTTGTTAGTCAGTTCCACGACGGAAATCCATCCACTAAGTTGGGACGGAAAATCCATCCAATTCAAAATCATCATGTTTTCGCTTTTCTTTCTGTATTGACCCTGAAATCTGAATTTATCGGTGGTCTACTTTGGTAATGGATTCCTTATTTTTAGTACATTTCAGTCTTTTCTCGTACCCACGTGATAATAACAAGACAAACTGTCAATTATGGCTGAGCAAATGCTCGGCGAGGAGAAATTAGGTCACATGTTTGAACAAAGATTTCTCCATAAATATTTAATTAGGGATTCAGACGACTGCCATTATGGTTTCTTTAATGATTTGGAAACATATTCATCTTGATCTTTTACCCCCAAATAATGGTAAAAGGTGTTTGATCGCCAGGGTACAATGTAGCTTAAAATAGAAATACAACTATCTTAGTACAGGACGGATTTCCATCCATGAGAGATGTGATGAAATAATATACGGGTAACATGAATGCATGTAGCAAGAAGATAAAATATCATTATTTATTGATTCATTTTCTATCTTCTCATCGTAATTTACATCTGCATATTCGTCTAATGCATTTTCATAGAGATATCCTGAAATTACTTTGTGTATTTTATTTATTGTTCGCACTTGTTCGATCGGATTATCGACGTTCGCTGTTGTTATTTTAAGGTGCTCCCCTTTTGAACAACTGAAACGACATTAATTTCCACCACTGTTTTGAAGTTGCAATAACTTATACCATGTTGTTGCTAATGACGTCCCCTTGACCAGAGTAATAAATGATATTCTGACGTAGACCTTTTATGTCATGACATACCAATTTCTACGTTTGTCTTCTGTCGTGTCAACACCCTGTGTCATCAATGCCGACACTAAGAATTTGTGTACACTCTGTACATTGGGTCCGTCTAACTCTAACCTTGAATCCAACTCAAGTACCTCGTATTTTAATGGTAGCAAACTCAAAATAATTTGAAGGCTGATTAAATGAGTTAAAGAAGATCCTGACGATAATCTCAACAGCACTCACAATAGAGCACCAAACTGAGCATCGATGGACCCCTAGCAAGCTAGAGGTGGGACCAGATGCCCGGGAGGAGTAAGAATCCCCTGCTGGCTAGCCGCACCCTCCGTCGATGATCATGCAGGAAAATGAAAACATACAAAACACGAACTGCACTGTCTGAGGCCATCTCTATGTAGAAAATGCTATGGCGACCATGTCAGGGAAAATATTCAAAACACTTACTGTCAAACCCTTGTACAGTTTCAACATTATTTATTATAAGTAAAAATATTAAATTCATGCAATGTAAAATTTTTAAGTGAAATTGGAGGATGGATGCAAGTCGGAGGATTTTGAGGAACTCGGAGGAAAGGGGGAAATAGCCCAAATATGTGATTAATGTTTCAAAGTCTAACTTAATATACTAAGTTTAATACTAATTTAAAATAAGTTTTACCAAAAGAAATGCAAAATAGCCAAAAACGTATCTCGGAGGTAAATTTTGGAGGTTTACTCAGAAAATTATTTTATGAATTAAAAGTTCTCAAAATTGTCTAAGTTCTGAATATAACTTTTCTTACACTCATCTCTGCTATCATTTTTTTTTCTCTTTAGTTTTTTTTCTTCTCTACTATTTTTCTAAGGTCTCTACTACGTACCCGGGTCTTGATACTGTCCCGCCATCGCAATTGGTCGCTTGCAGACGAAGCAACCAATATGGCGCAGACGAAGAATTTGACAAGTAACGGAAGTTTCTTACTTTGAAGCAGTAATTCGTTGATAAGTATCGGTCGAAAGTGACGGAGGAGATGGTGAAGTTTTAGACGATTGATGTAAAGATAATGAAGGCGGAGGTTTGCTTGCTTGCCAAGAAATTGTGAATTGATGTGCAGGCGAAGGTGCTGGCGATAAGAGAGGTGTTGGTGACTGTCGTGTTGGAGTTTGAGGTGCCACCGATGAATTAGGTTTAGGAGACGGATGTCGTGGTAACTCCTGAGTTGGTGAAAACTGCACTAACTGGCGAGACGATCCTAGATGAACACGGAAGTATATGGTGGTTTGGAGAAACCTCAAGAAATTTCCAAGGTGTTGGAGGGATGCTGTCAGACGTAGACGACTTTGCCGGCGTAGCCATAGACTCCAAAATTCCTTCATGTTCTTTACTGCTGTGCGGGTTTCCGATTGTGGAGTTTTTGATGTTGCAGGTTGTGCTTCCGGAGTGGCTTCGCGGCTACGTTAAGGTGCTCCACGCTGACGATATTCCATTTTACGGTGCCTGGCATTCAACCTTCGATTACAGCTTAAACGTTTTTTCTTTACTTCAAAGCTGTATTTTTTTCATATGTGGTAGGTGTCTGGTAGTTAAGAAAAAAAAAAAACATTCACCAGGGGGATTCCCCTGTATCACATGACAGCCCTAAATATAACTCTAAAGTATTGTCCCGGTTTTAAATTGAATTTTGCAAGTGGTAAATAAGGAAAACAAATATTAATGTTATATCGTTTTCTTCAGTAAATCCTGTAGATTTCGAAATATGCTGGGCATTGTGACACTTGAAACGATTAAGAGGAGAAAAGATACCGAGAAGGAAAACAAGTGGTTAAAACACGGCAAAACTCGACATTCCATCCACATTTTGCACAACTACTACACTTTCTACTAAATGCCCAGCAAAACCCTGGAAAATTAAGTGTCCTCTAGATTCTGTATAAAGATATCGGAATTGTACAAGGGTAGTCACCTGCAATTTACATGTTTTTACAAGTAACCTATATCAGTCTATTTCAGATGGGACTTAAACGCACAGGTAATCTGGATTACGTCATAGAAATTTAGCGGGAAAGCATTAGTCAACATGCAACATATACGTGTGTACATATCAAGTGAAGAAACATAATAACACGGGTTTTTACATTTCTCAAATGAATATATGATACTATGTAACGTGTTTTTTTTATATTTTAGTATTATATTTACAACGATGAGAATGTTATATACATATATATATTAAGAAGGCAAGGGGGGGGGGCTGAGGAGGGTAAGCCTCGTGCGGGCATCCGCTTTTAATATGTTATTGGAGTTAAAACATTATATATTTTCTTTGTGGGGAAGTTTGTGATAGGGAATAACTCTGGTGATAAAGGTTGCCGCTAGAACTTAAAACTTCTGCTGATGCAATATTTCCCCCACTGAATCCAACCCGGCGGACTACTGAGACTGCGATACTGACCTTCTTCTAATTCTGTATTTAACAAAATTGATTTTTCATTCTTATTTGTCACAGTGCTTTCGTGAGCAGAGCTCTATCAGTGACAAAATAATAATAATAAAAAAAATATATATATAAATAAGAGAGAGGTAAGGGGGAGGGGGTTCTTTATGTTTCAGTCTAATTATAACCCGCCCAATATCTTGCTGATTACACCATGTTATTATTATTATTTGTTCTTAGATTTATTCTAGTACAAGTTAAATTGATTCATAAGGACCGTATCTGAAGTCTCAATATTGTTCTGTTGTACTGGTTATGTATACGGTGCCCGTATAGCCATTTATTGACAAAAGTATTTTAGCACCGTATTCGTGATGATATATAATCATAATATTATTTATTTTGAAAAAATGATGCTTTAGAATTAACTGTATTAACGCACATGCGCTAAAATCCGGCAGCAACACCAAATAAATTAATATAAAAATGAATGAGAAATAAAAGCCGGTAAATCAGTAAAACTCCATTAATATGCTCAATATGGACACTATCTAACAAAAAATCTAAATAAAAATTGTGCTCTTTTATGAGGGTACCATTATCAATTCCTTATATTGATTAACTATTGAAAGTCAGCGATTCCTCTGTGAATTAATAGCGGTTTCTCACCCAAAGCTTCCCTTTAACCCTGAACTCCGACTGCGCATGCTTGACCTACAATGACCCGATGTTCAAAACTGGAAAACACGCATTCTTTCATTACTTCTTGTAAATAAAACATTGGGAACATTAAAAGTTGATGTAAGGAATAGGATGAAAGTTCAATAATATTCAAAATTGATCCAGTACAATTTATCCCAAGAAATATCCTTATTATACGATAAATGATGTGACGTCATTTATAACGTCACACAACGATTTTGCGGAATTTTCTCTAACGTCATTGCGTGGAGCACCTTAACGTAGCTGCGTTGTCTAAGAGGAGTCGGATGGATTGGTGATGGGGAAAGTTGACGTCTGGATGGTGAGGGAGACGAAGACTCCTTCCTCCACAGACTTGAGATCTCGGGCAGGAGGACGAGGTGGCCGTACTGCATACTGTCGGCTCTTGTAGGACCGCTTATTAGGTCTTAGGTTCCTCCCGCCTCGGCACTTCGGTCTCAGATCTCACCCTAGATGTTTCCTGTCGTCGCTCGACTTTACGGATGTCCTTAGCAGGTGAGTGGCTCCTTTTTCTCTTTTTACTTACTCCGTTACTCTCTGTTCTACCTCAGATCTGTCGTATCAATTTTTGCTGTATCTCTGCTTTCCACTCACGCAGCGTTTGGAAACCCTCATCACCTCTGCTTCCATCTGATACTACCACATCAAAGTCCTGCAGTTTAGCACAATCCACTAACAAAACCCAATGCTACTTTTGCTTTTGCATAATTAGGTAAACAATGACGTAAAATCAAAGGTCGGAACGGAAATTCCCGAACTTCCGCTTTCTGATTGGACGGCTATTTATGTTACCTGTCTGGCCAAATATAAAATGAGGAAATACCCTCTGAGCATGCGCAGTTGTAAAAGTAGAATTTCCTGTCTCTAAACCAGTTCAAGAAGAAAGAATGGCGGACATTGAGTTAATAGAAGTTGAAATATTCGCGTTTGAAGATCGGCGATGTTTGGCTTGGCTGCATGGATGGAAAATGACTGTATAATTTTGAAAATTAATAAATAAAAAGGTGATTTATATATGAAAAAGAGGTATTTAGTTTTAAATAAAGTGAATGCTCTACTTTCGTTTTATTATTGACACAGCTGGGGTATTTACATAGAATTTAGGGTATGTTTACTTAAACCAAGCGAACTGAGCTGAACAAGGTCTGATCGTCCATTTTGTCTACAGTCTTGAGTTGCTTTATCGATTGAATACAAGCCTAATACGGTCGTTTAATGTTGTAAATGTCAAAAATGGAAGTACACATGGTTTATGCAGGGTATGTGGACAGAAGTGTAAAAAATCTTTTCCTTTGAACCCATACATGTCTGAGGTTTTGGAACTTTTTGAGATTGAAATTTCTAGTGATTCAAAGGACGTACATCCAAGCAGACTGTGCAATGCCTGTAAAATGCAGTGCATAAGATATAGAACTTCAAAGCAAAAGAAACTTAAGTTTTCTTGTAATATCCCAAAGCCTTATGACTTTGCTCCTCATGACAGTTCTAGTCTGTGTAGCATTTGTAATAGAGGAAAAGGTCGTACCTATAAACAATTAATGCCAGTTGTCTTTGATTTTTCTATTGCAAAATCAGAGGATAGTACTGATACAGCATCAGATAATGAACAAGTTGAAAGTACAGTAGCCTTTGCAAAAGTGAATGATAGTGATACTGATACAGCTTCGGATATGGAATGTGGCATTTCAAGTAGCAATATCGCTGAATATAGTATCCCTGGCACTAGTTGGGACTCGTTTGAACCATCTGCTAAAATTCCAAGAAAAAGTCAAACTGTTGCTGATGTTGCCCGTGTGTTGGATTTTAATGAAACTGCCCACTCATTCTCAGATAAGGAAGTTACTAGTGTTAATTTAGACAGGGCTGTAGAGCATCATCTTGCTGAAATTATGCAATGCAGCATATGTAAAGGTCTACCAACCGAGCCAATAATAACACTTTGCAACCACATTTATTGTAAAGCTTGTATTACCGCATGGCTTCAGATAGGAAGTGTTTGTCCTGTGTGTCGGACAGTCACAGATATGGATGATATCTCGAGTTTAAGTGGTCATTTACTTCTAATGTATGAGAGTCTTCATGTTTCGTGTGTTTATACAGAATGCACAGAAGTGCTGTCGGTACATGAGGTACTGAAACATGAAGACACGTGCAAGTTTGGGAAATACCCTAAAACAATTCTGCAGTCAAAATCTAGTCGGTCACGAGGAGAAGGCCTAGCAAAAATTCCTATTTATGACTGTAGACCGAAATATTTGAGACAGAAAAGTTTAAAGCCAGTAGTACAGTCTGTCCGTGAATTCTGCAGTGAAAAACATGAAAATATTGGAGATGTTCTTTTTTTCATGTTATCTGATCATCTATCTGACACCAATGATTCGAGGTCAAAACTTATTGACTCTATTTGGAGAGGTGAAAGGTCAACATCATTGACTGCACATGAATGTTTGGCATTGCGCATTGATACACTGCAGAGCAAGACCCAATATCGCTCTCAGTATGAGTTTTTAAAACAAAAGAGTCACTTCAATCCGTTTCAGCCTCCCAAAACATTAGATTCTATTGAATGTCAGTATATGCCAGCATCAACTAGATATTCATTGGAGGGTCAAGAGCATTTCAATACTTTTTACCACACCCCAGCCAAACCTACTGCTTCAATAATGTCACAGACAGTGAATTTTTCTTTTGAACCATATGATGTTTTAAGTGATTTTCACAAATCTGTACCAGAAATACCAACCCCCAATGTTAAAGGAGTCAGATGGAATTATCCAGATAGTGTGGCTAAAACACTGCAGGAATTAGAACCTGATATTATCAGAGGTTTGGAAGCAGAAGGTATTGACCCTCTTGACCCTTCACTTATTCTTAAAACATATATAAAGGATGGGGCTGATGGATTGGGTGATGTAGCAGTGCACAAGGAAACAGGTGATAGGTTCCTCCCTGATAAAGCCTTCAGGTTTTCATTTTGTGTTTTCAGAATCGAGGCAGTTTTAGAAAAGGGGGTTGAACTGATATTTTTGGAAGAAAAGCCAAATTCGGTCAGAACGAATAGGCCATTATTAGAGGCAATTTGCGATGAAAATAACAAAGCATCTAGTCTGTTGTGTCTTCAAATAATTGAGCAGGAAAGACTTTTTATGAAAGACAAAATTATGAGTTCAAAACCAAAATGGCTGGAGAAGGCACAATTTATTCTTTTATAACTCAATGATAGATGAAAAATTAGACAGGTCATGTGGGGGTCTAGCAGGGAGTGGTTCATCCTTCTTGTGTACCTTGTGCTATGCTACTAGAGAGACAGCTCAGTCTCAGCTGGGTTCATTCAGCATTTCAAGATCTGTAGCTGATACTACAAAAATAGCAAATTATGTCAAAGCAAATCCAGATAATTTATCAAAATCTTCTCTTGAAAAACTGTCTAAAGGAGTGAAAACTGTTCCTATTCTCCAAACAGATGCCAGTCAGAAATGCTTAGATGCAACCCATGCTGATATAAACTGTGGCTCATTTTTTAAAAAACTCATAATTAGAGAAATTTCACATGTCAATACATGGGATGTTACAGAGGACATTAAATCAATCATTAAGAATGCAGAAGTAACATTTGATAATTGCCTTAAAAAGGAAATTGGCATAAATCCTCAGTTAATGATGTCGGGTAATTACTCAAGGTCATTGTTTGACCCAGACAATGAGCAGAGTATTTTATGTTTGGTTGATAATGAGGTCAGAAGAAAGTACTTGTCAGATCTACTCTCAAAATTTCGATTTATGCGAAAGGTGTATAGAGCCAGTGACCCCAAAACTCAGTATCCTGAAGAAACAAAAATCTACAAACAAACTGCAGTTTCATTTGGACATGCACTTCTTGAAAATTTCAGTTATGCTAGATGGCCTAATTATATTCACAAAGTTATTGAGCATGTTCAAGAACTGATTGAAGATGAAAATGGGGCTGGAACTGTGGGAGGGTTAAGTGGGGAGGGTAATGAAGGGAGAAATAAAATATTTAGACATTTTAGGAAGAATTTGGCCAGGAGAGGAGACACTTATGGGGGACTTCGAGATGTGCTTTGGGGTCACTGGCTTTACAGCAGTCCTGAACTGCTCAGGCTTGCAAACAAGACAAGTAACAAGAAGAAGTGCAGCATATGTTTACAAGAAGGTCATAACATGAGATCATGCGTACAACGTAAAGCTTCTACACATTGAACAATTAATCTTGTACTGAATTATGTGAGTCTGCAAAATGTCTATGCAATACAGTACTTAAACATGTCTACATATTAAAATGTACATGCTCTATTTTTTTGATTTTCTTTTTCTACTTGATTTGCAAGTCAGGCAAATATATTTCCCTTTAGGCAAGTCTTTGTTCAAAAGTCCAATGCAAAATTGGTGAAGCCACCTTTTACAAGTCCCTTCACATTGTATCCATGAAATTGGGGATATCTCTGGTGAATTATCAATAAGGCATTCTGACTGAAGGTCACAAGGAATAGGTTTCATGGCTTTTGTTGTATAAACAAAGTAACTTTTGATTATACCACCACATGAGAGGAAGCAGTCACTTGATAAACAAAGCAATGAATTCCCTGCTGTTAGATATTCTGGACTAATATCAGCATATAGTATGGATTTGAAAGTTAAATCCATGAGTAAAACATATGGATTAAGGTCAGGTTTTACATCTGTTTTAAGCTGTCCTATTTGTGTGAAACCCCCAACAATAATCAGGTTATTATCATCTAAACAGACACTGTGGTATGATATCCCAAGGTTTTCTATGTTTGGTGGTGATTGAAATATGACCCTGTCCAAGGTCATGTCACTTTTCTCATGGATTCTTAGTACCAGGACATCATGAACTGGCAAGCGTGACCTTGGGGTGCATTCCTGGTAGGTGACCCCTCCAATTATGTATATACAATTCATCCTATGGTCATAAGTAGCACTATGAAATGCCCTGCTATCGACATCTGGGACATTGATAAAGGACCAGCTCAAGGTGTTCAAATCAAATAAATAGAATTTCCCATCATTGCAAGCTTGTTGAAATGGGGATACAAGTCATCCTGCTTCACGAAATGGTAATGATATCCCCCCATGTAAAATTGCATACTGATCATTTAATTTTGTAAGTGAATGTCCAAATCTGCCTAGTGGGACATCACCTGTCTGTTTGAATTGAGTCACACACATATCATCTTTACTGTTTTGTACAAGTTGAACTTGGATCTTTGCATCATTCCATTTAAGAAGATACAGGTCATGCAACGCTTTCATAGATGAAGTATCCATCCCTCCCCATACATATATTTTATCATTTGATCCAACAATTACTGCTGAAGAGGCAAGAGATGGAAATGATGCTCCAAGTGTGTTACATTTTTTTATTTGACTGATTTCAACATCATTTTCAGCCACGATGTATGAAATTATGAATGGTGAGGACCCAAGAGACCATGTTGACTCCTCCGTATGCCTGGATCCCCCAAAATATAGAAATGACTTCAATAAATCGTCCTCTGATTGCACTTCTTTAATCAATACTGCGCAGTGTCCTTCTGGAGGAAAAAAATCTCCATTTATAATGTCTATCTCCGATCGTTTTCTGGTTCCTTTCACCTTTTTTTCATCAATCGATTTAAAGGGTATAATCTTGAAATTTTCCATTCTAAATTCAGTAGCTGTGAATAAGATGCACAAAATTTAGAAAACAAACTTTAAAATTTCGTTCAAGAAGGTCAAAAGTTTTTTTTTATTCCAACCATCGAGCCAAACGCGGATACGAAGAGAACGGGAGTGTAGTTGAGATTCATGAACCTTCCTAAATAGAACAGATTACCTAATATATCAAAGCATAACTTAAAAATTGAGTTAAATTGAATCTTGCTTCTTTTTTCGGCAAATTATATATGATCTGGACCCCCCCCCCCTTTCGGGTCCTATAAAACTCGCGCTATTATTATTTTTATTTTGACCAAAAACATATATTATGATGTACACATTTCATGGAATCATTGAACCCCTCCCCCTCCTTCCCGAATTGCTGCCGAGTCAACTTATTTAACATGCTGCTAAATAAATTAAAATCAGATAAATTTGTCTTACTTTAGTATTTAGAGTGACAAATCAATCGATCAAAAACTAAACTGCTAAATCGCAATCAGCTGTTAAACGCAACGTGACTGTTCTGAATATTAGAAAAATATTGTGTTTGTAAACAAAAAACGTCATATGGGGCATGCGCGTAGGATAGAAATCTGTACTTCCGGTAGTTGCATAGACTGTACTGAGCGGTTTTGTTAGTGCAATCTTTGCTTTGCTCTTAGCATTCTTTTGAATTTTGTAAATAGCATCAATTAGCTTTCTTATGATGATAAAGGGTCCCGTCCAGGGCCTAGCAAGTTTCTTGTTCTTATTTCCTTTCTTACTTTTAGGTTCATAAAACCACACAACTCCCACATAGTAAGTATTTTTTAAATCTTGTTATCACACGCTCTCTTTTGCATACCAGATGACAAGTCAAAGTTTTTCCTAGCTAAATTGTGTATTTCCTCCATTTAACAGTCAACTCATTTGCAAAAGTATGTGTCATTCTCAATCTCAGTTTTCACAGGTTTACCGAATACAAGATCAAGAGGAAGAGTCATCTCCCTTCCATACATCATCTGGCTCGGACTGAAACCAGTAGAAGTTTGCACACAATTATTGTACGCCATTGTAACCAGAAGTATATATTCATCCCAGTTTCTTTGAATGTCATTCACATATGATGCTAACATCGTTTGAATTGTGCGATTTGCCCTTTCTATTAATCCATCAGACTTTGGCCTATATGCCGTGGTACTTTGGCCTATATGCTACTGAACCGACCCTACAGGAAATTTGGAGCCACGCGCTCATGTACATGTAAAAATCTAACTTCAAAAAAAAATTAAAGAGGGCGCTACTGAAATTATTTTGGTGGTGGCTCCGCTGAAATGAGTTAAAGAAGACGATAATCTCAACAGCACTCACAATAGAGCACAAAATTAAACATCGACGGACCCCTAGCAAGCTAGAGGTGGGACCAGGTGCCCGGGAGGAGTAAGCATCCCCTGTTGGCTAGCCGCACCTGCCGTCGATGTTAATGAAGCATGGAAATGAAAATATATAAAATTCATGCACTGTCTGACTTTATGTCTATATAGAAAGTGCTATGGCGACAATGTCAGGGAAGTATATTCAAAACACTTACTGTCAAAGCATCACTGATGAGAATTTAATATTCGAAACACGTGTCTGGTGCATGTAAATTGGTTTGGATTTTTCTTCAAGAAGGTAGAAAGTTGGAACCCTTCGACATTGTTGTCTTCTCAGAATTTAGAACTTTGTACATTTCTTTGAAAAGTTGTGACTCTTGAACCTTGATCTGTATGTATTATTCTAGGTACTCCATACTTTGTCACGAAATGACCCACAAACTTTCGAGCTACGGTTTGAGCTTCTTGATTTTTTCAGTGGAATTGTCTCAACCCACTTTGTGAAGTAGTCACAAATTACGAGAACATATTTATTTGCCTTTCTCGTCTTTGGTAAAGGACCAAATATATCTAGAGCTACTCTCTCTCTTATCTAATGGTACACCTACATTGTATTGTTTCATTGCTGACCTTGGTCGTTTATTAGGAGCTTAGCTTGATGCACAAACATTCCTACGCCATTGGTTATCATCTCGAGATAAACAAAACCAAACGAAAACCTTTTTCATCCTTTAAATAGATTTCTTGATTCCAAGATGTCCCGATGTTGGAGCATTATGCATTTCTGTTAGTATATATGTCCTTAATTCTCTTGGCAGTTTCTAGTTTCTTTCCATCCTCACTTTCCCATTTCTTGTACAAAATACCATCCTTGACTTGAAGTGAATCCATGCGATTCCAGTAGTATTTCAATTCTACTCCATACTTTGCTATTTCTTGCCAGTTTGGTCTGTGACCTTGTTCTAACCATCTTAATAATGAAAGATTCAAATCTGACCTTTGTAATTTCTTAAGGAGTTCCACATTCACATTTTCAATTTTTGGAGGTTCGTCAACCTCATTTCTAGTGTTTGGAGGTTCCTCAATCTCATTTCCTCTCAATTTTTCTTGCTTGCGTCAGTAGCTATGACGAACTGACCTTCTTTTTGCGGAAAAGCAAGAATAGGTGATTCAATAAGGGCAGTCTTCAATGTTTGAAATGCTCTTTCACATTCTAGGTTCCATTTAAATTCTGCATTTTTCTCAGGCAGTTTCAAAATTGGCTTTGTAATGGTAGATAAGTCTTTTACAAACCTATTATAGGAACACAGTCCTATGAAACAGTCCTATGAAACTTCTGACCTCGTTAACAGTTCGAGGGGCAGGCCACTCATTCACGTCTTTGATCCTTTTAGGATTAGTCAAAACACCTAATTTGCTAATCACATGGCCCAAAAATGACACCTCTTTCTAAAGCAATTTACATTTAGGTTAACTTAAGGTTTGCTTCTTTCAGTCTTTCAAATACTTCTCCCAAGTTTTCGATTGATTCTCTGAACTGACGCGAGTACACTATTATATCATCAATGTATACAAGACACTTTGACGAGGTCAATCTGGAAAGCACTCTTTCCATCAATCTTTCACATGTGGCTGGCGAGTTACATAAGCCAAAAGGCATAACTGTGAACTGCCACAAGCCACTGCCTTGTATTGAAAATGCAGTCTTAGGTCTGTCCGACTCTGCAACCCCAACTTGCCAAAATCCGGATTTTAAATCGAGTGTACCAAACAATTTAGCGCCTGAAAGGGCATCTTGAGTGTCGTCTATTCTTGACAAGGGTTGGTTATCTTTCTTAGTGCACTCAATTAGTTTTCTGTTGTCGCAACATAATCTTATGGACCCGTCTGGTTTTGTAACCATTAAAAAAGGGCTACTCCAAGGACCATATGAAGGTTATATAACTCCTTCTTTTGACCATACTGTCAATTTCTTTTTCTGCGGCTTTTCTCTTTGCTAATGGTATTGTAGAATGTGGTAATCTTAAAGGTTTCGAATCCCCTGTATCAGTCTCATGTTCAACAATATGTGTTCTACCCAAGTCGTCATCCGACTTAGAAAATAGCTCAGAATACTAACTTAACAGTTTTCTTAGTTCTAACCTCTGTTCAGGTTCAACTTCTTTTAAATTTTCTTTGTATAAGTCCCTTAAATGAGCAGGTATTTCACCTTGACTCTCTTGGTGCAAGTTCTCTTAATCATTTCATTTTGTAGGCCTCTGACTTCGTGCATGTCTGGTCCACGTTGCCAAATTATATGTTCTTAAATGATGCTATTCAATTTGAAGACGTTTACATTGATACCACTTGGTGAGTGTCACTGCTGGTGGACCAGGAGTCCCCGAGGGCACATGTAGCCAAGTTCGATCAATTTCGGTTGATCGTTTCTTCAACGCAATCTAAATTTCTGTTATCAAAATTTCTTGAAATTTCTAAAACGTGGGTCCTGTAGCATCATATCCCACCCATCCTGCTACGTCTTTCGGTACACTTTTTCGACATAGTAACTTTCATACTTTTTTGGCATACTTTTTTTGGCATATTACATTGTTTAAATTTAGGATCACTGATGAGGGTTATGTGCCCGAAACGTGCATGTCTGGTCCACGTTGCCAAATTATATGTTCTTAAATGATGCTATACAATTTGAAGACGTTTACATTCAATGACTTCTGCATTTTCACATGTAGCAATTTTTATGAGTTTACAGACTCTCCTCTCCTCACAACTTAAATTTGCAATTTTCAAAGGTATAAAAGAACTATGTATATCTACTAACTCATTTGCTTCAAGTAAACCATGTTTCTCTACAAAATCTGGTAAAGGCTCTATAATGCCTCAACAATGTCTATTTACTTCACCAGAAATGATCCCTTTTACTATGACCTCTGTTTCTGCAGTTACAGTAACATTTTCGTCAACCAGAATCTGACAACAAAAATTTTCTTGATCAGTATCTCGCACAAGTGGTACTTTCTTGCCATTAATTAGCATGTAAGATCCATTTGTCAGGCACACATTACATCAAATTCTAAGAAAATCTTTACCTAAAATTCCTCTATCTCCAATGTCTGCAATCAAAACGTCCTTTTCAATCTCAGTCTTTCCTACTTTAAGTTTCACTACGATCTTTTCCGAGAAAGGAGCTAAATCTCCAGTTACATTACCAAGCTTTTATTTGTGAGAGCTCATAATTTTCAGAATTCAAGTTTTCATCATAAAATTTCTTACTCAAAATAGTAACTTTTGATCCAGTATCTACTAACATAGACACAACTTTGTCACAAATTTTAGCTATGACATACATTCCATCTTCTTCTGCAGAAACACTTCCAATTTTTATATCTTTGTTTTGGATCTGTCTTTTAATGCCGCCGAGCTGCGACCACCGGGTTCGACCGTTGATCGTTTTCCTGACGATCATTTCTCCTCGTGTCTGTGTACATTTGACCTGGAGGTCTACCTCTTTTATTCTGATACTGTGCTCATTTGTGAGCACACTTATTGCATCACTCATTACTTTAAGCGATACATCTTCACTTTTTCTTTCTACATCTGCAGACTTAACAGACTGTTTTTGTCTGCTATTCTGTGAGCCTTCAAACTCACACCAATACTTTCAGTTTCCATAGTAGTTTTTGGACCAGCTTCTTTAAGTCGCAATCTAATGTCAGTGTCACGTAAAGCTTCAATGAAATTCTCAATTGCTAGCATTAATTGTGTCATTGCTAGCCGTAGGGTAAGCTTTGGACATTAATTTTCTGATGCTTTGTGCTGCTCATGGAAACTTTCGTCTTTTTGACTTCAGTACTATTTTCCGTTAGGGATTTAAAGGAATGCAATACAATTATGCTATCCCAACGCTGGCACCAAAACTTCTGTCGTGCCAACATCCTGTGTCATCAATGCCGACACTAGGAATTTGTGTACACTCTGTCTAACTATAGCCTTGAATCCAACTCGAGTACCTCATATTTCAATGGTAGCATACTCAAAATAATTTGGAGGCTGATTAAAGCTTCAACATTATTTATTATAAGTTCATAAAATTATTAAGTGAAATTGGAGGATGGATGCAAGTTGAAGGATTTGAGGAACTCGGAAGAAAAGGGGAAATAACCCAAACTTTTAATTACTGTTTCAAAGTCTAACCTAAATATAATCCTTAATTAATTTCATACTAAGTTTCATTCATAAGTTTTACCAACAGTAATGTAAAGTAGCCAAAAACATATCTCGGATGTAAATTTTGGAGGTTTTACTCAGATAATTATTTCATGAATTAAAAGTTCTCAAAATTGATTAAAGTTCTAAAATAAACTTTTTCCTTACACTCATCTCTGCTATTACATTTTCTTCTCTTAGTTTCTTTTCCTCTCTAATTTCTTTTCTTCTCTACTATTTTTCTGAGGTCTTTACTCGAACTCTGTGATTTAATTCCGTCAAGTTCAGACCGTACCATGGTCTTTAAACTGTCCCGCCATATCAACTGGTCTATTAGCGCGCACGTGCAGACGCAGTTACCAAGATGGCACAGACGAAGCATTTGACAAGTGCGCGATGTAAATAAACGGAATTTAACAAGTTTCCTAATACTTTCTTCTGACCTTTACTCGTACGAAGCTGAATTCATTCAATCTTTGGTCTCTGAAGGGTAAAGATACTTAGCTTCTGACTTCAACTTCACTTACAGATACATAGACGATGTGTTGGCCATCAATAATCTAAAATTCGCGGATTACCTCAGCAGTATCTATCATTCGGAGCTTGAAGTCAAAGAAACTACAGAGACAAATAATTCAGCATCCTATTTGGACATAATGGTGTCCTACGACACTGTTGGTCACATGAACACCTCACTCTATGACAAACGTGACGACTTCAATTTCAGCATTACAAACTCCCCTTTTCCGAGTAGCAACAACCCTTCATCGCCTGCTTATGGCGTGTTCATATCTCAGTTGATACGCTATGCCAGAGCAAGTACGAAATATACGGATTTTGTTCTGAGTGCTAGGCGTCTTTCAGATAAGCTTCTCAGTCAGGGATATGTTTCTGATCGTCTAACATCGTCACTGAGGAAGTTCTACGGTCGATATGGGGAGCTCGTCATACACTATGATGTCCCACTCTCCAGAATCATTGAATGGTGGATGATATTCTGTCGTAGACCATTTTAACCATCCACCAAAGATTGTACTCTATATCTTCCAAAATGGAAGTAACCGGATGTGACAGTTCTACCGAATTGAAGTGGCGGGTGTTGCATGCAAGCAGGAGATACTTACTCTTCCTGGGCACCTTGTCTCATTCCCATATCGATTTTGTGCTGTATACAGGGAAATGGTCATTTTCCATATTTGTCATTTCAAGTGGAATTAACTAAACGATAACCTTATATACATCTATTCAATTTGAAGACGTTTACATTTATACCACTTGGTGAGTGTCACTGCTGGTGGACCAGGAGTCCCCGAGGGCACATATAGCCAAGTTCGATCAATTTCGGTTGATCGCTTCTTCAACGCATTCTAAATTTCTGTTATCAAAATTTCTTGTAATTTCTAACAAGTGGGTTCTGTAGCATCATATCCCACCCATCCTGCTACGTCTTTCGGTACACTTTTTCGACATAGTAACTTTCATACTTTTTTTGGCATATTACATAGTTTAGATTTAGGATCACTGATGAGGGTTAAGTACCCGAAACGTGCATGTCTGGTCCACTTTGCCAATTTATCTGTTCTTAAATGATGCTATCAATTTGAAGACGTTTACATTGATACCACTTGGTGAGTGTCACTGCTGGTGGACCAGGAGTCCCCGAGGGCACATGTAGCCAAGTTCGATCAATTTCGGTTGATCGCTTCTTCAACGCATTCTAAACTTCTGTTATCAAAATTTCTTAAAATTTCAAAAAAGTGGGTCCTGTAGCATCATATCCCACCCATCCTGCTACGTCTTTAGGTACACTTTTTCGACATAGTAACTTTCATACTTTTTTTGGCATATTACATAGTTTAGATTTAGGATCACTGATGAGGGTTAAGTACCCGAAGCGTGCATGTCTGGTCCACGTTGCCAATTTATCTGTTCTTAAATGATGCTTTTCAATTTGAAGACGTTTACATCCTATCCGGGTTTACGGATGTTGCGATGCATAAAATAAGAAAATAAGGTGAGTTGCATACATCCTGTACGATATCGTCGATCGGCCGTTTGTAAACATTATGAACAGATTGTCAAAGTTGATTTCATGAAATAACACTGGTACATCTATTTCATATCCCTCTTAAAACAAAATTACGATTACTTTATGATTTCTTAGAAAAATATACGACCAATGACTTGGACAAATACGAGTAAATTCGAGCCGACCGTCCTGTCATGACAGTATTTCAATTTAACAGTTAAATGTTCAAAACATGGATAAAATATGCAAGAAGTATATGCATAAAATATTTCCGATATAATGAATGATTGGAAATACGAACAAACATGCATTTATGCACCGTCGAGCATTTCACTTCCTTTGTGGGAGTTACCGATTGTGACCTTTCTACCGAATGGAAGTGACGGGTGTTACGTGGAAGCAGGAGATGCTCACTCTTCCTGGGCACCTGTTCTCACTCCTTCGCAGGGAGTTAACTTCTGTTCATGTATTAGATTTTTATTTTCTTTCTGTTCCTTTGCCTTAGTTCTGGTTTTATCCTAGTTTTGTACATGTATGCCCTTGGTTAGATTTTGTACTTCTTTATAGGGATATGTTTTTCCATATTTGTCATTTACATGCAAACTGAAATATAAGTGCATTTTGTTGATAATTTTGTGGAACTGTTACGTGCTTTATGGACGCTGCCATTGTATTTTCATGTCACGCGACTATCGAGCCCGCAAAATTCAAACATTATTTTCTGCAATTCATGTTCTTCGAAAGAAATACGCCATTTGATGTCAAACTTCGCAAATAGATTGTATTTTATTTTTGAAGAACAGTTATAAGTAATGATAATTGTCCTTTGCTTTGCCTCTACCATTTTGGTTCATTGGCACCAACGGTGGATTCTGTATATTGTTTCCAAAAGCGCACGTGCAGGTCTTGATATCCAGACTTGGCTGTAGGTTACAGAGGGCTTTCTGCCTGTGACTCCGACAAGAATTCTAATAGACATTTTTCACAGTGACGAACTTCGTACTTTTATCACGATAGAAAGTTTTATAAGTGGGTTGCCAGTAGTGTAGGAAGTCTGATATCCCAATTCCATCGAGTACACAAATCAAAATGTAGATGACTCCGATTGAGTTTATAAGAGAACGGCAGCTACGCAACTGATTCTTCAATGTTCAAAGTCCAGCACGGTGAAAAAAAGTCTGTTAAATACTGATAGGTTCGTACTCGTTGTTGAAAGATGATTTGAATTCGTAAAGATCTAAGTAAATGATTTTGTTAGGAAAGTTTTAAGAGCGATTAATCAGGATCATTCCCAGATTATTTTGCTGCGTAGTTAATTCAGGGATTTAGTCGGGTTTTTCTCTGCCAGATTCTCCCTTGTTTTCGGCAGTGGATGGAGAGTGATTCCCTTGATTCACGTTGTATTTTTGATTTTATTTAGGTAATAAAATAGAGTACTTTCATTTGCTTAAGGATTTAGAATTTCTTTTAGTTGAATAGAAAGCGTGGCTTCTCATTTTCATCACCGTTAAGCCAAGGGAAATTTCCTTAGTTGAATCCAAAATCATATCTTTTGTAATATACACTTGTACGAATCTCTCCGTTTATAATTCTGTTAAACGTCTTCAACTAATTCTGTGTTAGTAATGTTTGCCATGAGTGTTAATTTTTGTGGAAAAATCTCATTCTTTTATCTTTCAAAAAATAGGATTGTCAATAGTCAGAATATCATCTTATGAAGCTCGAAGAACAATTAAAACATCGAAAGTTTTTAAGAAGAAATTAATCGTATAATTTTCTGTTGATGCAATTTCCGTTCATTTTTGTTCTGCTGATACATGTACCTTTGTTATACCCTGATCAGTATCTCTATATAAAATCTCCATAGGAAAAATGCCTATAAATATAAATTCGAATATTTGACCAAGCAGTCAATATTTACATCAATATTGGCCCTAGGGCAATAGTTAAAAAATATTGACCGATAAACGGTAAATCGTTTGTGACGTCACGTCGTTCATGACGCTATTAGCTCTATCTATTTTTCCGCGCTCTTTCTCTTATAGAGGAAAATGAACGTTAACATGCCGGGTTAAACCGTTCGTTGCTGCAGTATTAATGTTAGGTATAACAAAACAATGATTGACTGTGAATTTAGGCAGTATATGATTTGTTGGACCTTCTGACAAAATATAGTCCTCGGCCTTCGGCAATATTTTATCTTCAGGTCCAACAAATCATATATTGCCCTCATTCCCAGTCAATAATTGTATAACATCAACTGAAAAAAATAATATTCATTTCCTGAAATAAAATAGATCATTATCTAACTTTTGTACTTTGATAGGACTGCTGTGATTTATGATTGTGTAGATTTACTCTCGATACTTTCTATAAGTTTGATATCGAGAAACAGGAAAAAAATATAGCAGCGTACCTGATATTTCATACATTGAAATTGAAACGGTTGAAATTGCAGTTAAATTGTTTTGCCTTGGTTATAGTAATACACAATTTAAACAACAAGGGTAAGTAAATAAAAGGTAAACCTAATATCAAAATAAAAGCATGCAAATTCTTTAAAAAACATAAAGAAAACATAGATAGGCAGGAAATCCCCCAAAGTGATTTATCTTTTACGAGTTGGTTATTAAATCTTCATTTGTAAGATGACCACAGAAACAAGACAGCGAAAACTGGGACCAATGCGACAAAGAAGATCTTGGCGATTATCTCAACAACACTCACAATAGAGCACCAAATTGAGCATCGACGGTACCCTAACAAGCTAGAATTGGGATCAAGTGCTCGGGAGGAGTAAGCATCCCCTGTAAAAGGAGACCGGAATTATGGCTCTTTTTCGAATTTCTCCAAAGAAAATGAAAATTAACTAATCAAAATATGATTGATCGTCTGTTTCTTCACGCTTTAACACTGTATTTTTCCATAATTTTCGAAAAATTTGCAATGAGCGCGAGTGATATGCCCCCAGCGAAATCAAAAGATTTCTCATGAGTGATATGTGACGTGTATGAATTATTCGATAATTAGTTTTATGAATGAGTTACGTATTTAAATTGTGATTTACTCAAGGTAGACTTGCTTGGATAAGCGAAGTGTGTAGTATACAATTACTCATGCATTCAACTGTCATGATTATATACGAACAGTCAATCGGACATTTTTAGAAAATAACACGCTTTAACCTTCATATTTAGATAATTCTTATATTGCAAACACAAATCCCTGCTTCATATGTATCGACTTATTTTTTGACTAACGAAAAAGTCTATAAGTAATCGTTAAGCAGTAATCAACCAACTGCATGCTTGTTTGTTTTCATTTTTGCCTTCGGTTAATATGACGTCGATCACGGATAGTTGCGAAGATCACCGTAGTCGATGTGCCTTTTCCCATCCTTTTTATGCTGAATCTGATCAATTTCTTTGAAGAGAAAAATAGTTTTTGATTCAAAATATTGAATGTGTCTGAAAAAAATGAAAATTTAGAAAGCATATTTCCCTTCCACTTTAAGGTGATATCACACGTTTCGTGTTATACAACATTTATTTTCAGAAAAAAATGCATAATTCTGATTTCCTTATTTAATTCAGATGTAAGGGACAATATTAGGAGGTCACCAACCTACATTTTGAGATTTTGAAACTGATCAGACTTTTTAGCCATCCATTGATTGTAATGGAAACGCTCATTTTTTGGCTATATTTTTTTTTCAGCCCAAGATTTTCAAATGAAACTTCACATATGATTCCCTCATCATATTGTGCAAATTCTTATAGAAAGAAATCATTCAATGACCAGGTCATATGTTGCAAAATCTGACTGAATGTGTAAATTATCATGTAAAAAAATTAAAAGTGCAATTCGAGTTATCTTTCTTTACTATGTGACCAAAGACAAAAGCATCCGAATTTATATAATCAACTTTTTGAAATATCACAGCAGTGTTCCTTCACTCACAAAGATATCAATATGTAAATAAATAGAGCCGAATACAGATTTTGTATGATAACACGACAGTATGTGCACATGTGCAATGATAGTACATGTACCATATGCGTAACTTTATTATAAGTTTCTCTACATTCAAACACTTCACTGACACCTGAGTTATTTCTAAATAGATACTACATATGTATGCAGGTAAAAAAATCTTAACAAAATTTTCAAAGAAGTTCAATTTTAGCAAGAATTTGGTCACTCTAGGCTTACCATTACTTTGCAAAGTAAAAAAAAACATTCGTATTTACATACGATTAACAATTTGATTATTGCCCCTGCGCTCAGGCTCGAACCACGGTCTTCCCGTATGGTAGGCAAGAGCTCTACCTCTGAGCTATTGGATCTACTTGCCGAATGAGCGATTATAACAAAGCCAGAACATCAAGTCATTTTCAGTTACGAAAATCGGAAATCTTCAGCGTGGAGATTTCTTTATTATTCTCGTCTAAGGGAGGCTACTGAAACGCGTGTGATATCTCGTTAATACACAAATGAAAAGGGATTTATAATATGGTGTACGAAAAACAGTCTGTGCTATGCCAGATTAAGCGAATTAATGCATGAATCTCCCAGGGGTTTGACCGACAATCAGAGAGGACGGCCGGTGTCGCAGCCCTGTCTTCTTTATGGAGGTTTGGTTGCATTCAAAAGAAATCTCAGAAATTGCACCAGCCATTACCAAAGTAAGACTTGGCCCGTTATGTTACAAATTTAATCTTGATATTTCTATCAATGTTAGGGAGTTTCGGAACATATAAACAACCAATCGGACCAACAGACAGTAAGGATTTTATCAGCCAATATACAGAAAAGATAATTTATCATCATGTTCATTCATTAATATTTCTAGTATTAAAATGTTAACATACCAACTGCTACGGCATCAGTCTTACTGTTGATAATGGCGATCTGAAATATTGTTAAAATGACATAAAACAAAGGAGACTTTTCCCGGAGATTCTTCGACATCGTGCCGTGCTGAATAATGTGCTGGATGTTCTTTCCCCCTTTGTTGCACTGATAATGCAACTTCATTACATAATGCTGCTTTAAATCTAATCAGCACAGGTGACATCTTAAGAATTTTCGATGAATTTCCATATTTCCGTATTACATAGCGCAGATTAAAACAAAAAACGAGATTAAAATCTTTCTTTATGACATAATGAGAAAAACAAAACACTGCTCGACATTTCAAACACATCATTATTGGATGTCTTTTCCCTTATAATACTTTTACGAAAAAGATATTGGAACATTCTGATGAAATGAAAGAATAGTGAATTAAGAAATGAATCTGATAGGGGTTTTTTTCTGTTGACGCAGGTATAACCCGAAAAGAGTGATACCTGCATCAACAGAAAAAAATAATATTATAAGATTCATTACTTATCATTTTATATCCTTTACTTACGGAAAACGGCATATTTTCTTCAATCTATTCACAACCAATCACCGCATTATATTTCGTAAGATGATATAGCTACACCCTTTTTGGATCTTGATATCAAAATCAATGGAGAAATTCAGACAAAGATATACAATAAAAGAGAAGACTTTGGCTTCAACATAGTCAATTTTCCTTGGCTTGATGGCGATGTTCCAAGATTACCATCATACGGCATTTACATCTCTCAACTCATCAGATACGCTAGAGCTTGCTCACTTGTTTCGGACTTCCATGATAAAAATAAACAAATTACAAAGAAACATATCAGTCAAGGATGTAGATATCACAAACTTGTTAAATATTTTTGGAAATTTTACAATAACTATTCTGAACTCTTTTCCAAATTTGGGACAACTCCAGCATCAGAGTATGTATCATTGGGGATTCATTGCCTTCGTTTTAAGGTGACTTAATACACAAAATCAGAAGGATCAAAGGCAGATGAAACTTCAACCAAAAATGTAAGAAAATAGTTGGTCGCCTGCTTTACCGAGGTTATGATCCTAAAGTCATGAAAAGAACACTAGCATGGTACTAGACCAATCTAAAGTTTTGTACCAGTGTCTTTTCCAACGTTGCACACTAGCCAACCATGACGACCGGACTCCATGACGGGCCTTGTTTAAATCTCATCAGAAAAGACTGGGTCCTGATTCTCGGTCCTATCTGAAAGATGGTCAGACATCTCGGGTGATTGATCTTGAGCTCGCTTCAGCCAGCAGAGCATAGACTGTTAAACGCATAGATACATTCACATAGAATGTGTTACTAGAGGCCACTGCGTTTAACTTTCTCCTTTGTGATGTCACCTTACAGTGAGAAGTTTAATGTTTATACAACAATTGTGCGTCTATGGAGACCTCTGTGTATCCGGATAAGTAGGAGGGTTGTGCTCACGTAATCCAGATAAGTACACCATCTGCTAATAGCAGATGGCCGTCCAAAGTCGACGCCGGGTGCACATTTGTCTGCTTCCTTTTATGTGTTGTCTTTGATGTTTCTGTGCGTCTGTTTCGATTATTTTGTATCATGTTCCAGCGTCCTTGTGCGGTTTGTAGTTTTGTCTGATGTCAATCTGTGTCAGTTTCTTGTGGGTTTGTTTCGCTGGGTGTCTGCAGGGTTGTCCTTCTGGAGATCCTCCACTTTTCGTAATGTCGAGGGTCCGAGCAGTGATACAACTGCCTCGCATGACGAAAACTAGTTATGACAGCTGCCATGATTCAAGCGGCGAACAACCGTCTCTCTTTATCTTTGGAATATGAATCAGTTTGAGGGAATCATACATGCAAAGGAAATATTAGTTAAAATTTTAAGGAAAAATCAACATATCGTATTTTATCGCATGATTCACCCGTTATGAAGTTTCATAAAGCCATTTCAGAAATATATGATATGATAGCACGTTACATATCACTCTGCTTGAATGCGATTGGTCAAGTTTGGAACCTAATCACATAAACCTTGACAAATGTGACCTTTCAAATATCGGTCAACTGTTAAATTCAGACCCGGAGTCAATATCAATGATTAAAATTGTTGTTGATGAATTAATTTTTGCATTAAAATACTATTCAAAATTGAAATACTTTTCTCTTACGCACAGAATATCTATACGATGGGGACACTTCTTCTCATGGCGTAGCAGACGACTTCTAGATCACGGCGTAATTCGCCTCAGTCGTTCTAGGAAACGTTGATTTCACGTCAGAAATACACATTTTAAGGCAATATCATGTGGTAAAAAGAATCTCAAATGAATTTTAATTTCATACGATGTATTATGAAACTCGTTGTACGTTTTATATCCCCTCGCCAAGGCTCGGGGATATAAAACTCGCAACTCGTTTCATAATACATCGTATGAAATGAAAATTCATTTGAGATCCTATATTTTAGCACCGAGCTGATTTGATTTAGGGAATCCCCGGTTTCAAAAATAGTGCTATAAACAGACGTCCGTAAAAAAATTAGTTGATCGATGAATCAACAAAATTTCTCAACCAGAATCTCCTTTTCTTGATAATATCATTGGGAATTAAATGATCATTTTTTCAACAAAACAACGGTACAATGAAACACACTGCCACGTTATGATGATCACATCGAAGAAGTTATGAAGAAGAACGCTTACACCATGCAATCAAAAAAAAAAAGAGAAATAAACGTTTACATGAAAAATATAGAAGAGTTAACGAGCAAAGTAAAATTAAATAATATTTTGCTTATCTTCAATGTTAAAGTCCGGATAATACCAGTGTCCAACATCCACTTGTTGTTTCTTTGGGTTTGGTTTTTTTTTTACACTTTTTAAATTTATATTTAAAAGCAAAATAAATGGAAATATGTTAGTAGAACTCCACAAACCAAGCGTTACCGATGATTGTAAGTCCTCAGGAGTGTCTCTATTCGCAGTTCATCTTTGGTATTTAAAGCGAGAAGGCTTTTGCTAATATTATTAATATCTACACAACGTTGGCTACGTTAGTGTATCCAAATAAAATATCAACGATAACGCTACATTTTACTCATTATTCTATATGCCAAAGTTGATGTTCCTAGCTCAAACGGTTTGTTCTTAATCTGTTTTTGCATGTACAAGGTGACGTTATCTTTATGACGACGCCTTTGTCATCAATATTGCAGACTGCCACCCAAATATTGCTCTTGAAAGACATTGCTTTGCTTCTTTTATGTGCTCTCGATTGATTTCCACTGATATCCTTGTTGCTCTTTCCCGATTGTTAGTTCGTGTGGCAGTTCTATACGAGAATAAAAGTCAAAGTCAGAATCCAAAATTCATAGTCAATAGATATAAAAACATGAAATAAAGTTCAAAGAAAGATTATGAAGGGGTCCTTAATAGTGAAAACCGCGAATCTCTGTTGCAAACGGGGTTGGAACACTTCGGTATTATTATTATTATAAAAATTTATTTCCTTCTGCAGTGTGGAGCGGTTCTCCATGACTGGGTGTTTAAAGTGTAATAATTTCTTCTTTTCAGCTCTGTCGCACGAAAGAAGCTTTGTTTTGGCCTTTTTTTAATTTTACATCATACATGTACATATTATTTTGCTATTTCGGAAACTTATCATTTCATTCAAAAATATCATCGAAAATAAAGGAGGCTAACATCCTAGCACCATTCATCAAACATTAAAGAAGTACCTATCAGTGATTCAGTCTCAACGTCGAGAAGGCAAGGCAAAATCGTTGGAATTTCCATAGGAACGCTTGCGAACCTCGGAATGAATAACATTCCGAAATGAGACCAGGTGCCCGGGGAGAGTCAGTGTCTTCTGATTGCATGCAACACCCGTCGCAACAGCTCCATGGAAACTTGTCAAATTCGGAGATTGTCTCGATGTACATATTAATGTACACATCAGGTAAGTATTTCTTGTTTGGTCATAATGACTGCCATTCGATCACAATGCAGAATGTCACTGATCATTCTGGAAAGGGGATCTGATATGCTTTTATAATGCCCCCGTAGCGACTAAAGAACTTCCTCAAAGATGATTTCAGCCGTTGTGAAATATAACCCTGAACAAGTAGTTTACTTGCAAGCCGTCTGCCTCTAACGATGAAGTCTTCATATTTGGAACATGCCATGGCGTACCGTTTGAGATGGGAAACAAACACGCCATTAGCAGGAAAATTTTGTTAAGACCTTTACAATTTGTTTGGATTCCTATGGGTACTAACTGTGCGCCTCTTGTTGCAGACTTATACACTTACGAAAAAGAATTTATCCAATATTCTTCAAAAGCAACGAACAATTTGATGATTTGAAATGTTTCAAATGAGTTAAAGAAGATCCTGACGATAACCTCAACAGAACTTACAACAGAGGTGGGACCAGGTGCCCGGGAGGAGTAAGCATCCCTTGTTTTGATAGCCGCACCCACCGTCGATGTTCACGCGCGAAACTGAAAATATACACAAAACATGCACTGGCTGAGATTATGTCTATATAGAAAGTGCTATGGCGACCATGTCAGGGAAAGACAATCAAAACACTTACTGTCAAACCCCTCGCGGGGAACTTTTTTACGAGCTCCACACTGCAAAGGGCATAAGTGTGACACAAATGAGTTAAAGAAGATCCTGACGACAATCTCAACAGCACTCACAATAGAGAATTAAATTGAGCATCGACGGGGTGGGAATAGGTGCCCTTGAGGGGTAAAATACGTTTGTTTGTATCGGAAAATTACTTCGGTATTTAATTATGTACCAGTGATGAAGATTTATCAACCGAAACATGTGTCTGGGGTATTAAATTAAAGAAAATCAAGAAAGTAAAGAGTTGAAACACTTCCGTATTATTACTCTCGTATTATTTTGAGACCGTATAACGAGATCAAATACTCGGAGACGTCAACATTATACAAGTATTGACAGGGGATGAGGGCAGCATACCTGAAGACAAAATGATACCCGAGGCCGTGGGCTACATTTCGTCCAACAATTCATAGGTTGCCCGAATGCCTGGTCAATAATTGTCTTGTAACACCTTCCTTTGATATTGAGGAAACGAACACAAAAGGATAGGATTTATAACGTTATGAATGACTTGACGTCACAAATTATGTATCAGTCATTATTTGTTGTAATCTTGACAGTCCGGCGCCGCAACATAGATGGAAATGTTGACCCCTTGGTCAAGCATTTCAGTTTAACCACAGAGATTCTGATAAGGGTATATCAAGCAACTATAGAAACACGAAGGACAACATTGTGTATATGGATAATCTCAACAAATGCCAAAGTTTAACTGAAATTATCATTGTTGGTCGCCATAGCACTTTCTATATAGATATAACCTCAGACAGTGCATGTATTATATTATTTTCATATTCGTGCATGAACATCGATGGCGCGTGCATCTAGCCAACAGGGGATGCTAACTCCTCCCGGACACCTGGTCCCACCTCTTGCTTGCTAGGAGTCCGTCGATGCTCAATTTGGTGCTCTATCGTGAGTGTTGTTGAGATGATCGTCAGGATGACATTTGGATCATATCCACGGTATAAAAGGCGTTTGATGACTCTGACGCATTTTCGATACATATGCTGTCTACCTTTGATCCTTCTTATTTTGTTAACTATGTCACCATAAAATGCAGGTTGTGAAATACCTAAAGTAATATACTCCGTTGCTTGTATGGGTCCGAATTTCAAAAGAAGTTGATAATAATTTTTGTAAAATTTCCAGAAAGTCTTTACAAGTTTGTGAAAGCGAAAACCTCGACCTAAAAGTTTCTTTGTAATTTGTAGATTTCTATTATGAAAATCCAAAACATCAGTACATGCTCTAGCATACCGGATGAGCTGTGAAATGTAGATACCGTATGACGGTAATCTAGGGACATCACCGTCAAGCCAGGGGAAATTTACTATGTTGAATCCAAAATCATCTCGTTTGTCATATACACTTGTATGAATTTCTCCATTGACAATTTTGATATTTAGGTCCAAAAATGGTGTTTCTGTGTCTGTAAAGTTTGCCTTGTTTAGAGTCAGTAAATGTTCGCTTTTGGTATATATTGTTTCCTTATGATCACTCTAGTGTATTCTTTTTTGTGGTAATCTTAATATCCTAATTCTTCAATACATTACCAAAAGATTTATACAAAATAAAACAAATCTGAATGATATAGACTGAGCTGGTTATACCAAGGTGGCACTCCCGGGGAAAAAGCGCCACTATGTGGGCAAGATAGAGTGATCTCCTACGACCATGAAAGAGGCATGCCCAGATCTTGATATGTGGCTTTCCAGAGATATAAGGGTCTAAAGTAAGAACTGATCTATTTTAGCACGAAATCCGGAAAACGACACTTCTATTTCAAACGTTCATTTCTGTCCACAAAATGTATTTTCATGCAACTTTTTAGGGTGCTCTGGAATTTTATCGTCTTATTTAAATAAATAGTTATAAAAATATGAAATTCACAGAGTCTTGATTTTGGGGGGAGGGGATTTCAGAAATGAGGATCCAGAACTTTATGTAGGCACGATTCAATAGGCATGATTTTTATCAGATTAAAGTCAAATTATTTACGAATAAAAAAAAATGTTTTTTTTTCTTATTCATGAATTACATATACACAGAAATTCACTTTAATACAGATAGACGCAATCTTGATTTTGAGAGTCGGAAATTTTAATTACCGTTTTTATTCTGAATTTTCGTCCTAACAAGAGCATCCTGTTTGTAAAAACTTAGTACACAATATTTTGTATTTCAACTTTTTCGTTAGATTAATTGATTTCAGTTGTTCAAATGTCACGTATGAAACCCTCAATTAAAACATAACTAGACCGATATTTTGATCCGATCCATCCTGCTACGTCTTTCAGTACATTATTGGACATAATAATTTTCACACTCTTTGGCCATATTACATTGTTTAGATTGAGGATCACTGAGGATTTTCAAGTACCCGAAACATGCATGTCTTGTCCATGCTGCAAATTTATCTGTTCTGAAATGATGCTACTGAATTATAAAACGTTTTTGAAATATTTATACCACTTGGTGACTGTCACTGCTGGTGTATCAGGAGTCCCCGAGGGCACATGTAGCCAAGTTCGATCAACTTCGGTTGTTTTTTTCTTCAACGCATTCGAAAATTTCAGCCATCAAAATTTCTTGAAATTTCTTAAAAGTGGGTCCTGTAGCATCATACCCCACCCATCCTGCTACGTGTTTCGGTACACTATTGGACATAATAATTTTTACACTCTTTGGCCATATTACATTATTTAGATAGAGGATTACTGACGAGGGTTAAGTACCCGAAACGTGCATGTCTGGTCCATGCTGCAAATTTATCTGCTCTGAAATAATGCAATTGAATTTGAAGACGTTTAACATTGAAACTGGATACATAGATATATATTTTCACGAGATTTCACGGTCAATTTATGTCATTGTTTGAAACAAGACTAGGAAACATAACATTTTACTAGAATACATTCAAATGAATACAGAAAAGAGCATTTTAGTGCTAAACACAGCATTTTGCTGCATATAATAAAACGGCTTGATTATCCGGACTAGGTTCAAGGAAAAGTTTACCCGCAAACTGAATTTCATTACTGCTCCAAAAGACAGTTACCTTTGATTTGTAGTGATGAATCACCTTTAAAGTGATGAATTACGTACATCTGTACAACCACTTGCAAATTTGGTGTTAATCATTTTCAAAAAGGCTACATAAAAAGATTTCCATACTTTAAATTTTTCCTGTTCAAAACACTCTAGATAATTAGAAACTCACTTTCGTTAATTCAAATAACGATTGATTTTTGTCTAAAAATTGAAGAACCTATATTTTGTTTTGACTTTGGAGCAGTAATGATTTTGCCACACACGAACCATAATACTGTCTCAACGCTGAAGCCATATATAGATGACTCTCTTCAAGGTTATACATGATGAGCATGTAGAGTGGTCAGTAACGAACGTTATTGGGTTGATCGTATGCAAATAGTAGAGGGCATAGGTTATTCTGCGATGAAATATGTAGGTCACGATCGTAAACTTTTGTTACCTTGATAAAGGACAATATTTCCCAAACATTATTCAAGTACAACATCCAATATCGTGCTGTTTTTCCAAGATCACCACCGAGGACAGACTCTCTAAATTTTGTACTCTTGAAATAGAGTTATGCTCTCTTCTGAATTTTCCACAGAAGTAAGCGTAGAGGAGAAAAGAACAGAGACTTAGGTAAAAAGGAGAGGGCACGCGCTATTTGGTTTGTTGAATTTATCGTCAGAAACTTTGTTAGAAGCGTCTTTAATGCCTCTAACATAATACGATGTACTCGGTGTGCTCTGTTGTAGTGCTTTCCTGGCAGCACAGCGATGAACTGAACCGCTTGTACATATGCCAGACTCTTGCACATTTTCCAGCGATATGCTTTCTTAGAGCATGGAATATGGCACAAGTTATAAGGAAGGAACCCGTGCGTACTATAACATTTTCAAACTTTTTTGATTCTGTCAAACAATGAAATATGCTTTCTCAGCTACAGCCAGGTTAAAAATTTCATCGTATGCTCCTGATTCAGTATATTTGGCGAGTTTTGTGAAATTTCCGAAATTTTATGCACAGTTGCATTTTTGTAATTGGATGAAGAACGGTGGCATATATTCGACGGTTGTCTCTTTTTGCTCAGTTACAGGTTTTCAACCACTATCCGAACAAAGAAGGCACCTGCTGACATTCGTTATGTTCATTTCAAGATCGTCAATACACATCTTAGTGTATGGAGGGGGATTTGTGTCACAATGCTATCTGACTTGCTTACATGCTCCATGCTATACTGTTACATTCAATTTTTGATTATTCCATGTTCATTTGTCTTGCTCTCAATTCAAATTGACTTCATTGCATTTGTCTTTCTTCTTTATGCAATGTTGCTTCCGTGCATTTTACATATGTCAATGCATAATTGTCATTAAACAATCTTTTCAAAAATCATAAAACATCTTTTACCGTCTTCCTTCCTAATCACTATATGTAACGTGCGACTGCGATATAATATTTTTTACGGTAATGGCGACTATTTTCTACTGGTTTTTGATGCATTATGGGTAATTACTGTGTTTCTAGAGTTTTCTCCCAAAAACTCTATCCGTTTTAGTTCCTTTATAAAAAATAAGTATCAATATGTGTTTATAATATCTACATCTATAACTCCAAAGCATAAAAGATACGTAAGCAGCGTTTTTTTGCCAGATTTTCCTCTTTATGCCTTTTTGACATTTTTAAACGTAAATCGAACAAATCTTCGATGCTTCAGTCATGTGTATTTTCGGTTTGATAGGATAAAAGAAACATTAGTTTGAATGTCGTTTGGGTATGCTTTCTGCTAGAAAAATACAAATAACATACATTCAGGCGACACTTTTTTACGGTAATAGTGACAACTTTTTTACGGGTATGGCGACTGTTTTCTATGGTGAGAGAATTGAACATGCTATTATTTTTTACGGTAACTAGGTATTTGTTCTACAGGCGAAATATCATTTATCTGACGGAGATCTCATTGGAAGGACAGTTGCTTCTGACAAGTCCCTATGCACTTAAGCAGTAAAAAATATACAACATCATACTACCACAAGGGCATAAAACAAAGGGATAAATGATCTACATAATTATAAGTTGTGTCGTTATACAGATAACCTGCATGGAATCCAAGTTTGAAAATAGAATAATACGAAAGCAATTGCGATTAAGAGATGAAATTAACCATCTATATATATATCCTTGTTTGTTAGACTTGAGTGTTAATGATGAACATGTTATCTACAAATGTATATCGTTTTCATAAAGCGCATGATATACTAGTAATTTAAGGTTTTCATATTATCGAGCTACGATTTACGCCGACGTAGTCACGACCTTGCTGCAACCTAGCCCCAACCTTAATAACGGGACTGAGCTCCGACAAAGCACGTGTATACATTTGTCGGGGTGTCTCCCCGACCTTCCCGACTTAGCTTTGACCCACTCCGACTCGCCCTGACCAAGCTACGACTCGCCCGACAGAGCCCCGATTCACACCGACTTCACAAGTCGGGCACTTTGTGACTGGGGATTAATACTTTTTAGGGCTCAACCCCGACTTATTTAAGTCGGAGAAAGGTCGGGAGGTCGGATCTAAGCAAGGGTAAATCGTAGCTCAGTTGAGGCTCATCGGGAGCAGACCCTCGCGACTGAGCTACGAATCACCCCGACTTAGCCCCGATTCACCAAGACTAAGCCACGACTTTACCACGGGTCGCCTGGACCTTCCCGATTGACGCCGACCTAACTATAGCTGATGAAGACAGAGCTACGATCTGTCCGACTTAGCCCCGACTGAGCCTTGACCTGAGCAAGTATTTCATTATATCTAGTAGTTGACCAGTTTAATTTCACCATGCCATTAAAAAGAGAAAGGAGCTCCAAAAACAGCTAGGTTCCAAAATGACTGATACTATAAAAGATTGATTATCGTATATCAATTTGCAACACAAGTCGTAGTTATGTCGGCGGAAGTCATTGTTTAATCGGGGCTCAGTCTACTCAAGTCGTGGTGAGTCGGGGCAGGTCGTAGCTAAATCGGAAAGGTAGACCTGGGCTAAGTCGGCGTGAAGTCGTAGGTAGATTGTGGTAGATCGTAGTCAAGTCGTATTGAGATCGGGACAGAGTCGGTGTTACGGTCAATAAGGATACTACAGTGCCAACTTCCCCAACGTCATCAAAATTTTAAGTCGGGGCTGATCGGGGAACTAAGTCTGCTGCACAACTGCTTCAGTATCTGGATATATTTAAAATAGCATACATGTCTCTGCCTATCAACATACCTCATATACGTTTACCATGTATTTCAAGTGCTAAATAAAAAAGTTTACACGTTTTATGGACGATATTGTATGAACAGAAAGTAATATATTCCTTTAAAAAACAGTCGCCTATACCGTAAAAAACTATCGCGATTACAATAGAAAAGTGTCGTCTAATACGGTTCTTTACCGTAAAAAAAGTGTCGCAACACGGGACAAGTAAACTTATTCTTAAGGAGACTTACAGATGAAATAAAGAGTTTTATATATTTTATTCTGGTATATTTCTTACATGAAAACGTATCTTTGTCTGATAACATCAGTATTTACATTTTGATACTGAGTTTTGGGATCATAACTTTATGTTTCTGGTGGTTTTTGTCGTCAGAAACGCGATTTAGATTGCATAATTTCTCAAATATGTAAGCATATGATAGTCATAAAAGAAAATTCGAAATTATTTTACAAAATAAACTTTAAAAAAGGTCGGAATCTGTATTTTATCACCCGATTTCTCCATAAAATGAAAGATCTACCGTAAAAAAATGTCGCGATTACCGTAGAAAATGAATTCCCGCAGTCGCATGTACATAGAGTGCTATTCCATTATGGCTTCGTCAATTCTCACCTCAATTTCGATACCAGGTGGCGCATCGTTTGTGTCCGCTTTGAGATGTCCCGTGAACATTGCAGTACTTATCGTATAAATAGCGCAAAAAGCAGAAGACGATTGATGAGGCTAAATATTTGAACAAAAAGAAATCAATAAATGATAAATATTTGGACCTTTCGTGTTTGTTCTATTTGTTATTCATAACGTATTTAAGTTTTCCATTCTTATAGTAACGAGTTCGTGGCTCAGTGGTTAGGGTGCCGGACTCCCAAAATATTTTTTTCCTGCGTGGGTTGGAGTCCCACCGGCTACATTGTTTTTATTCTGAAATGTGTGTGGGAAAAGGTACGTTTTTATCTGAGATATTGTTGGAAAGGCGGTTTTTCGCATCGAAAAATTCTAGATAATTAAAAACTGCCGGCCTAGAGGTCTATCCCCCTTCAGGATTGATTCAGTCGATAACGCAGTTCCTCTTCTCCTTTAATAATTTTGACCTTGAAAATTTACCTTTTGATGCCAAAATTACTTCAAGCTGTTCAGGAACATGGCGCAAAAACTTCACAGCCTTTTTTGACAATTGCCAAACTAAATTTAGACCTTTATTGTGTTCCTATACTCCGTGGTAGAGCTGAAACGAATACCTGAAAATGGTATTCGAATATTCGTGACATCTATTCGCTTCGTATTCGAATATTCGTTATTACAAGACTTTTAAGAGCGTCCTCAAAATAAGATGTCCATTTGAAAGATATATATACTTGGTATAATGAACGACCGTTAATAAAGCCAAAAGCCTTAGGTTTGGATTAAACAATAATAACTCTTTTTTAACATCCTTTGAGCATGACAAGCATTGGTCCCAACTAGCCGCACTTGCCAGTGATGACTCATTGTATACAGGAGAAGGATCCGTACGTGAAAGATGTAAGTTTTATATCTTTACGACAACGAAATTATGCCGATACATCTTGCACATTTTTATATGCAATAAACGAGAGTTTCGACCTGAGGGGACACACACACACACATACACACTGACAAGGAAAGGGCAAATCGGACTGGTTTCCCTATCGCTTTGCAGGCGACCATTAAAAGTTTCAATTTGTCTTTTTTGATGAATTTAATTTACAATATGGCAGTAACTGGCGTTGGGTAGAAATTGGGGAACACGTTTTTAAGTATCCTTTGCTTGAAAATTCTCCATGATATTTACAGAATTCGGAAATGTTAATTTGTAATAGAACTTTGATCCTTTTATTTACTGCAAATGACACACGACAGCCACGTGCTTGTTTAAAACTAAAAGCCACGTATACTGTTCAGTGCGCAAGCAAGTGCTACTGTATGTTCTCAAGATAATGCGGAGGGGTTCCAATTCGTTACCTTCTTGAAGAAAAATTTAAACCAATTTATTATGCACCAGACACGTGTTTAGAATATTTAATTCTCATCAGTGATGCTTCCAACCAAAGTGCCTTTCATAAGCCGCCCAAATTCATTTCACTAGCGCCCTCTGGTTTTATTTTTAGAATTTATATTTGTGTAGTTACTTTACAGAGAGTACACGGTTCCAAATGCTGACATTCGTTCTACATTTTCATGTCCAGTTATTTGCTCTTCGGTGTATACAAATATGGAATTAAAAGCATCTATGTGGATCTTCAAACATTCTTTCTTGGTTGACTTTTTGAATTTAAAGACGTTTAACATTTGAACTACTTGGTGAATGTCACTGCTGGTGGACCAAGAGTCCCCGAGATCGTCTGTCTCTTCAACGCATTTGAAATTTTCTGCCACAAAATTTCTTGAATTTTCTAAAACTTGGGTCCTGTAGCATCATATCCCACCCATTCTGCTACGTCTTTTGGTACATTTTTGGACATAACAATTTTCACACTTTTTGGCCATATTACAATGTTTAGACTGAGGATCACTGACGAAGGTTTAGTACCCGAAACGTGCATGTCTGATCCATGCTGTAAATTTATCAGGTTTTAAATGATGCTATTGAATTTAAAGACGTTTAACATTTGAACTACTTGGTAAGTGTCACTGCTGGTGTACCAAGAGTCCCCGAGGGCACATGTAGCCAATTTTGATCAACTTCGATTGATCGTATGTCTCTTCAACGCATTTGAAATTTTCTGTTACAAAATTTCTTGAAATTTCTAAAACGTTGGTCCTGTAGCATCATATCCCATCCATTCTGCTACGTCTTTTGGTACATTTTTGGACATAACAATTTTCATACTTTTTGGCCATATTACATTGTTTAGACTGAGGATCACTGACGAGGGTTTAGTACCCGAAACGTGTATGTCTGGTCCATGCTGTAAATTTATCAGGTTTTTAATGATGATATTGAATTTAAAGACGTTTAACATTTGACTTGGGTTTTTCTTTAAGGCCATCTCAGCGCATGCTGTATAGGACTCTCGTATACTCTTATCGACACTAATTGTGGCCTTTAGCTTCATCATGATCCTTCATTCTCCCAAAAAGTATAAAATCCTGTTTTTATTCAGTAGAAGACTTTTAAAATAGTCTCCTATGTCGCTTTTCCCCCCGAGTAATAAGTTTTTTTGCTTAACCACCTTTAACTTGAATGTCGATTTATTGCAAAATAAACATACATCAGTTGGAAACAGCACACTCTCTTTTACACATCATCTCTTAGCTAGCGTGCATGTGGGGCATCACATGGTTCACAAATTACATCGGGTTGTCTTTTCCTATGTTGTCTCTTAAGTTCGATGCCACGCTTAGCCTTCAAGGACACTAGGTTTTCGTGTGTAGCCGTCTGAAAAGATAGCCAGGATACTATGAAGGTTGTATCCGTCTGAGAACATAGCCAGGATACTATGAAGGTTGTGACCGTCTGAAAAGATAGCCAGGTAACTATGGGGATTGTAGCCGTCTGAGAAGATAGCCAGGATACTATGGAAGTTGTGAAAAGATAGCCATGATAATATGGAGGTTGTGCCCGTCTGAAAAGATAGCCAGGATACTATGGAGGTAGAATCCGTCTGAAAAGATAGCCAGGTTACTAAGGAAGTTGTAGCCGTCTGAAAAGATAGCCAGGTTACTATAGAGGTTGCAGCCGTCTGAAAAGATAGCCAGGATACTATGGAGGTAGAATCCGTCTGAAAAGATAGCCAGGTTACTAAGGAAGTTGTAGCCGTCTGAAAAGATAGCCAGGTTACTATAGAGGTTGCAGCCGTCTGAAAAGATAGCCAGGATACTATGGAGGTAGAATCCGTCTGACAAGATAGCCAGGGTACTATGGAGGTTGTAGCCGTCTGAAAGATAGCCAGGATACCATTGAGGTTGTAGCCGTCTGAAAAGTTAACCAGCTAACAATGAAGGTTGTAGCCATCTGAAAAGATAGCCAGGGTACTATGGAGGTTAAATGTGCGTGATCAACAATAGTTTTGATGTATTTTTATTTCTTATGTGTACTATATGTGCAAGCATTTTCGTTTCTTTTTAAAGGTACTTCATATAATATTTTGGACAGTATTTTAATAAATCGTGAAAATGAAATAGAATAGATTATGAACTTTTTACGGGGAATTAGAAATACCGGGAAAATCGTAGTTTAAGTAAGTCATTACAGATTCCAGTTGCAGCAGAGTTTAAATAAGTTGGACAAAAAAAGTTAGGGATCATTCTCGTTCAAAATAGTGTTGTGTAATTTTCATCAAAATACTGGAGCTAAGATAGGGACAATATTACAAAAAGAAACCGATCAAACATAATGTCTGGTCATTGCTTTACTTTTTTGGTAAAATTATTATTTTGAATTTTCTCCATTTTCAATTTTGAATAAAATGCTTGTTTTACAAAAAAATCATTTTTTTCCCTCTTTTATCTCTTTTTTAGTTACCCTTACTAAATAAACCTTCCAGATTCATTAAACTCATGATTATCATTTAACTGAAAATGATTGTTCAGTTTTAAACCCCTCATTTTAATGTAAGATTTTTTTCTCCCTCTTTTTAGCTCACCTGAGCCATAGGCTCAAAGTGAGCTATTGTTATAGCGTGGCGTCCGTCGTCCGTCGTCGTCGTCCGTCGTCGTAAACTTTTCACATTTTCAACTTCTTCTTCAGAACGGCTGAAGGGATTTTGATGAAACTTGGTAGGTATGAAGTACTAATTGTCCCCTACAAGTGTTGTTGTTTTTCGTCCGGATCTGTCAACAGGTGGCGCCACCACAGCCAAAAGTAGGTCACGGGGGGTACCCTCCTTTGACAAACTTCTTCTTCAGAACCGAAGCATGTATCGACAAACCGAAAGCATCAGGATGATCTAGAGAGATGTCTTAAGAAGTGTTGTTATTTTTGGTTCCACTTCGAAGTCAAATTTTTGACGCGTTTTTGACGTCTTTTCAGACTTTGTCAGAAATGCACATTTCTGCACTATTTCTTTAAATAACTCAATAAGTGTATGATTTTACACACTCATTTAGTACATATTTATCATATTTAACTTACTTAATGCTTTGATATGTATTTTATGCTTAAATTTTATTTTTTTGATTTTTTATGAATTTATTTCTTATGTAAAAAAGGAAGGGGGGGGGGTGATTTTCATACATTTTCTGCTTCTTTTCTATAACCACTCTTCAGATTGTCATGACAATTTGTAGGTATGAGGTACTCATGCATGGTACCCTACAAGTGAAAGAATTTTGTCAAGATATCCACTTTTGGATTTTTAAGGAATATTTTTTAAGACTGTACATAGGTATAATGTATGTTTTCCATGCCCAATGGACCCATGGGGAGTGGCTTCAAACCCCGGCGGGACCCCAACAAAAATTTTTTCCCCTTTTTAGCTCACCTGAGCCATAGGCTCAAAGTGAGCTATTGTTATAGCGTGGCGTCCGTCGTCCGTCGTCGTCCGTCGTCGTCGTCCGTCGTAAACTTTTCACATTTTTAACTTCTTCTTCAGAACGGCTGAAGGGATTTTGATGAAACTTGGTAGGTATGAAGTACTAATGGTCCCCTACAAGTGTTGTTGTTTTTCGTCCGGATCTGTCAACAGGTGGCGCCACCACAGCCAAAAGTAGGTCACGGGGGGTACCCTCCTTTGACAAACTTCTTCAGAACCGAAGCATGTATCGACAAACCGAAAGCATCAGGATGATCTAGAGAGATGTCTTAAGAAGTGTTGTTATTTTTGGTTCCACTTCGAAGTCAAATTTTTGACGCGTTTTTGACGTCTTTTCGGACTTTGTCAGAAATGCACATTTTTGCACTATTTCTTTAAATAACTCAATAAGTGTATGATTTTACACACTCATTTAGTACATATTTATCATATTTAACTTACTTAATGCTTTGATATGTATTTTATGCTTAAATTTTATTTTTTTGATTTTTTTATGAATTTATTTCTTATGTAAAAAAGGAAGGGGGGGGGGTGATTTTCATACATTTTCTGCTTCTTTTCTATAACCACTCTTCAGATTGTCATGACAATTTGTAGGTATGAGGTACTCATGCATGGTACCCTACAAGTGAAAGAATTTTGTCAAGATATCCACTTTTGGATTTTTAAGGAATATTTTTTAAGATTGTACATAGGTATAAAGTATGTTTTCCATGCCCAATGCTTCAGGTGCAACTACAGGAAAAAAACCTTCTTTGTATGATTAATCATTTTTTGATCGACCTTTCATCCATAGTTACAGCTGATAATTCAACAAGTGACACATGCTTCAATGTCTTATTGATTGACCTTTTATGTGATATGATTCAATTATTTAAATTCTTTATACTTATTTAGAATTTTATTTTTAAAGTCGGGAACAAGATTTCAAAAGCGGCCATGTTTTGCCGTGTACCTGAAGGTGTCATCCAAAGAAATAAAAACCTTCTTTGTATGATCAATCATTTAGCTCAATTTGAGTGACTTCCAATCCTTCATTCAATAATTATGAATTTGGTCTCGTTGGATTTGGACACCTTTGACACACATAAAAATAATAGAAAAAAGGGGGGTCATGCATACCGTTTTCTCACAAATTCCACTTTTTTACATCACCCCTCTATCCATTTCGAAAATTTTACAAATTTCATCTATTTTTAAATCGATCAATAGATTGCATAAAAGACAAAAACAGGTTCAAAACTCAATTTATCCCGACTACAGGGAATGGTACATTGATTTCATGTGCTATTTTTAAATTTTCAATAGTTTTGACCAATGGTGTGACACCTTTTATTCTGCCCTGTTCACCAGTCAAAACTGAGGGGATTCCCCGCTAAAACGATTTCCTTGGATTACACCTGAAGGGGATTCCCCATGTAGAAAATGTGATACCTTTAGTACTGCGATACATTTCAGGAGATACAGTGCAAACGGAATAGATTTTTATTTAATGAAATGTGCATTATACTTGGAACACTTTCATAATGGTTATCATTCATGTACTTGGAACACTTGCAACTTGTTATCATGCATAAAGTTTGCTCGAATTTCCTCTGTCTTAGACTGTCTTAGATGAAGTAATTTACGGACTGATTTCTTGAAGAAACGTCTAATGAGTAATCTCTTCCTCCGGATTTTGAGAATGCATAGGACATTTAATATCTGAAATTCTTGAAATAAATAATTCAGTTCAGAGTTCCTGAAATCCGGCTTCCTATGAAATGTTGGACCACAGAAAGCTGTTGTTTAAATAGAGTAAATAAATTATTATTTACAACCATAAGCCACTGTGTTCGACATCTTGTATGTATAATATTTCTAAGAGGAACACAGAGGCCTGAGGTTGTGAATAATAAAACATTTTCTCTCATAAAATGACAGGTTCCTGTGATAAGACATTTGGGAATTTTTATCTGTTCAAATGATAGATACATGATGAGTTTTTATCGGACCAAATAACTTTTTGTCGGCAAATATTATGCAACCGATACATTTCATGAACTCTCTCCGCTAACAACTTGTCCGTGTAACAGACCTTTGATGAGGTAAAACAATTTTTTAACAGTAAATAACGATGTTGTAGGTCTGCTAGTTGGACAACCTTAACAATTTCATGGGCCTTTTAATTTGTTTCAAACTACGAAACCTAGAGAAATCACTTGAGTTGTTGAACAGCGTATGCTGAAATGCGACGCTCCTCCTCGCCTGTTGAAATATGCATAGGCAAGAAGCGCCGCATTTCAGCATATTCACTGAAAATTATTTGTTCAAGTGGCTTCACTGGGTCATGAGGTTTGATACACCATACACTGCTTTTTGGAAAACAAACTGGCCCAATTTCTGCACAAGCAGCACAACTCACTTGAATTGATAAATATTGGATTAAAACGATTTTAACTGTACGTTTCATGTATTTGAGATGAAATCAATACTATTCAAAAGCAATCATAGATTTCAGTATACTTTAATATGAATAAAGGCAAAACCGAAAAATCTTTGTTTTTTATGCCCCTGGAATAAAAGATTCGGGAGCATATAGTTTTTGGCCTGTTCGTCTGTCTGTTTGTCTGTCTGTTTTCCGAAAAACTTTAACATTGGGCATAACTTTTAAATGGAAGCTGGTGATAGAGGTTTCATATTTCACATGTGTATTCCTTGTGACAATACCTTTCCATTGATACCAAAATTTTTGACCTCGTGACCATAACCTTGACCTTTGACGTACTTCTCAAAAACTTTAACATTGGGCATAACTTTTGAATGGTTAGTGATAGAGGTTTCAATTTTTACATGTGTATTCCTTGTGACAAGATCTTTCCATTGATACCAATATTGCGCTGACCCTGACCTCTCACATACTTAACAGAAAATGGCCTTAATACTAACAAAGATGCCGCCGGGGGCATTCTCGTTTCACAAACACAGGCTTTATAATTTCTGGCATGCTAGCTATCAATAATGAAAGGTTTTGTGTTCAATTTTAAATAAACTTAATTTATGAAATCGTTTCATTGTTTTATTCTTTTTCTGCTGCACATTAATGTACAATATGATTTTATTTTTGATGTTGCATAATTGAACTATACTAGCTGGGCATATGACGTTGGACCACTTTATCCGTCTTTTCAAATCAGTAAAAATGTTATTGTTTTGAAATGTGGCTATTTTTTTCTTTTTTGTACTTTCAAAGGTTGTCTGAAAAAAAAACTTCTCTGCATCCGGCAAAAATCTTTTTAGAAAGGTTGTGGGCTAAAATCCTGGTACTGGCACTATCAGTATTCAATGTCAGTATGTCAATTAGAGCGTGCATGGGTATCAGGTGAGCGTTGTGCCCCCTGGGGCTCTTGTTTTTTACGTTTTCGTGTGAACTGAATATAATTTTACACAATAAATATACTTACTCAATGAGTGCTTGTTTGCTTTAATCGTCTGATTTTGTTGTCTTTTTACCTAATCTACACATGTACCCCTAACCCCTTCCCATTTAGTCTTGCATCATACCTTAATTTACATGCAATACGAAATCTTGATACTAAATATCCATTAATTTTCTATATTCTATACATTTTTATCACGGTAGGGGAATTTAAAATAGTTTTTTTTTCAATAGATGTATTAGAGAGAGAAAGAGAGAGAGGGATTTGTACGGAATAACAACAATCGTAAAAGACTGTCCTCGTTGACTTCTTACGCGGGATGGTGCAATATTTGATGTTTCCAAATTAATAGGTAGTGGGGTTAATCATTTCTGATTTTTGGAAGGAGAAGACACTGCCTATTGAAAATGAAAGAAAGTGTAATGTTCCAAGGGGCCCTGTTTTGAAATCAATTACTGCTCTATTCAGTTCTGTAACAGCAGAGTCGGATAAATAAAGTCGCAAAAATCATAACATGTACATGCACAAGAAAAAATATTAAGTTTGCAATACAAATTTAATTTCTATGGATCCGTCGTCATCGGGTGATTAAAAAACAAATTACAACTAAAGAAAAATCAACCAAAATGAGCATTACGAATATTTATCTTTTGCTTTTGCAGCAAGATACAGAATATTCGGTCTTTTCGAAATAGAGAGTTACTTCCCATTTGTGCAGGTATGTGACGTCATCAAATTCTATGGAAACCAGCATGAAATTTATATATGGGAAACAGGGTTACATATGTGACGTTTTCAAAGGAATTTAATGAAGTCACAATTCTTTTACGTCAGATACCTACATAAATCGAATGTAGGACTGTAAATTCGAATTGATGGATTTGTCGATGATACTGTGGAAATGTCTTTTGATATTGATAATTTTAAGGTGAGATGTGCACATTTGATTATTACAACAACAAAAAAGTATCAAAATGATCAGCAAGTTTTTCTTTTACGGAAATAGAAATATTTCATTTTGTTCATTTCCTTCCAACTTTTCTACAATTATAATGCGAAAGAGGCGTCATACTTCTTAGAATACGCATGAAATTGAAACAAGAAAGAGTTAACGAAAGGTTAAGATATGATGTACATGAAGTTAGTTCCTCGGAAAAAAATAGTATCTCATGAGAAAGTCACAAACGTAAAGTTTGAGATCCGAGTAATGAAAATTTTCGCTAAAAATGACACTCTGTTCCTTTCCGAGTTTAAGTATTTTTTATTATTCTAGTAGAAGTGACCATATTTGGTATAGTTTTCTTCCAATGAGTTAAAGAAGATCCTGACGATAATCTCAACAGCAATACATACTGAAAAAGGTTTGACTTGCAAAGGGGTAGGTTCACTAACTACCAAAATCGGCCCTAAATTTGTGCGAAAAATAATTTTATGAAAATTATGATTCAGCATTTCTTATATTTATCTCAAACACCTGCCGAAATAGAAATTAAATATTTTTCATTGTCAAAACGTCACGTGCGTTAGTTATGACGTCACATTGTGACGTCATTTGCTCTGCATGACGGAAAATGAAGGAAAATTGCCATATTTTCTGCATAAATCTTTAAAATTAGTATAGGCGCCAACCCTGACCCAACATAAATTTTATGTAGATCGAAAGATAAATTGCAAATCTAACTTTTTATATGAAAATAATTTTGGGTGAGGGCTGGCGCCCTACTTATTTTCATAGATTTTGATCAGAATTATGCCCATTTCTTACGATTTTTCAGCATTTTACGACTTAAAGCCGATTTTGAAGCCATATCTTTCGGTGTATTGCGCGTAAATTAAAATATTTATTTGGTATTTCAGACAACCATACATTTAACTTCCTGGATTCGAAATACAATCGAAATCTAAAACATTCTAAAATTAGGGCCGATTTTCCATGATACCGAATCTGCTCCTTTTATATTAACTCCTCGGGGAGCTCATAAAAATCATCTGAAATAGAAGTGTAATTTTCCGGATTTTGGTGCTTAAAATAAAACAGTTCTAACTTTAGACCCTTATTTCTCAGTCCCCTATCTAGATCGGGGCATGCCCCATTACATCACCCTATCGAACCCACAAAGTGGCGAAAATGCCCCCATGGCTGCAACCTTGGTGTAACCAGCTCATGGTATAATAGTTAATAGTTATAAATCAGAATCCATTAATCACAATCAATAGGCAAATCATTGAGATATATAAAGAGAACAAGAGGCCCAACAGGCCACAACACTCACCTGAACTAAGCCGCTTAAAATTCATTTCACTAGCGCCCTTTGGTTTTATTTTTAGAATGTACATGTGTATTTCAGATGATTTTTTATTTGCAAGCTGGGAGTGCGCGGCTGCAAATTTCCTGTAGGGTCGATTCAGTAGCATATTCTCAGAACAAATCAATTATATTCAATTCTTAACTTTTCTATTAGCTTAAGAATCTCAAACAACATTAAGCAGACAGTTTTAAGAAGCACCATTTTGTTTACGCTGTTCCACTCACTGTTATTTATCAGTATATGGAATATAAAAAAATGAGCCTTCTAAGCTTAAGTTATTGCATCAGAGCAAAATGAATTATATCTAAGTTTAAACTTTGTCTTCAAGTGTTGGTGTTGTAAGCCCTATCTACCTTGCCAGATCCACCTATGCATGTAAATTACATAAAATTATATATTTGTAGAAAAAAAAGAACACAATGGGAAAAGTACATTATTCTTATATCTTGTATACACTTGTACCCAATGAAATTGCACAATTAAAATCAATGATTTGAAATTTTACTTTAATACGTTGTCCTTGGAAGGGTTAGCACTGACGAAGGTTAAATACCCGAAACGTGCATGTCTGGTCCATCTACTCTAAAATGATGCTATTGAATTTGAAGACGTTAAGATTTCCTCTTGGAGCACATCTCTCAAAGTGTGCTTCGATACTTCAACGTAATGTCTTCTCTAAGCGGGGCAGAGCAAAATTCAGTCAAATATGGAAAAAAAAAACGTATCGCTATCAAGAAGTAATATCATTCATCGAAAAATTATCTAACCAAGGGCATACAAAAACAGGATAAAACCAGAACTAAGGCAAAGGAGCAGAAATAAAAAAAAATCTACCATATGAAGAGAAGTTAACTGCCTGCAAAGGAATGAGATCAGGTGCCTACGAAGAGTGAGCATCTCCTGCTTGCATGCATCACCCACCACTTCAATTCAGTAGAAAGGTCACAATCGGTAAGGCCCGCAATTCGGTAGAAAGGTCACAATCGGTACATGTAACTCCCAGAAACGTATAAAGTGGTATGTCATGGCACAAAAGGTCTACTTCAGAATATCGTGTATGACTCTGGAGAAGGGGACGTCATAGTGTGCTACCATTTCCCCATATCGCCCCATAAAAAATGATGGTTTTGATAGGTTAGATAAATTGTAGAACAAATAGTTAATGGAAATTTTACAGAGAGAGTACAACCTCCTTTTTCCGCGGTTTTTATCATCAATCGATCATCTTGAGTGGTCGCAGAGGGAGGAGGTTGCTGAGAAAAGAAAACTTAAAGGTACGGCGTCCCTTGAAATTACAAAACAAAATATAAATCGCAAGCGATATAAGTCCCCTACCGGCATTAATCCATGTCCTTTAACTCTGCCTTGACCTGTACTTACACCAAAAGATGGATCCAACATCACAATAAGTTCAATATGTGTTTCAGAAAAAGGTCTGGAAACAGGGAAATTTAATAAAATTTGCTATAAGGGCGTTACCTTTTGTAAGAACAAATAAATCAAACCCTACTTCAACTTATTTTTTATCAGACAATAATGGATCTGCATACCAAAAATCAGCTCAGTATCTACAAGAACAGACATGAAAAGACTGGAAACTGAGAAATCCATATAATTTGCTAAGTGCACGGGCCATAACTCCTGTAGAAATGGGTCAATAAAATTGAAAAAAGAACTTGATTTGTATCACACTGAGATATATTCACATACCAAAAATGATTTCAATATCTGCAATAACATGGAAGAAAAGTCTGGAAAACTGAGTTTCATTCAATTTGCTAAGTCCAGGGGCAATTACTCTTGTAAAACACTAAGATGTAATAACATATAAAAAATATTTCAATATCTACAACAACAGCCGAGAAAAGCCCGGAAAACAGAGAATTTCATGAAATTTGTCAAGTCCAGGGGCCATAACTCTTGTAGAAATAGGTCAATCGGAACCAAACTCGAACTTGATCTGTATCACATTAAGATAAATTCTCATACCAAAAATGAGATCAATATATGCAACGACAGCGAAAAAAAGTCTGGAAAACTGAGAATTTCATGAAATTTGCTAAGTCCAGGGGCTGTAACTCTTGCAGAAATGAGTAAATCGGAACCAAACTCAAACTTGATCTGTATCACATTGATATAAACTCACATACCAAAAATGAGATCAATATCTGCAACGACACCGAAAAAAAGCCTGGAAAACTGAGCAAATTTCATGAAATTCTCAGTTTTCCGGGCTTTTCTCGGCTGTTATTGTAGATATTGAAATAATTTTGATATGTGATTACATCTTAGTGTTATACAGATCAAGTTCGATTTTGGTTCCGATTGACCTATTTTTACAAGAGTTATTGCCCCTGGACTTAGCAACAACTTAATCTGTATTACATTGAGATAAATTCACATACCAAAAATGAGACCAATATCTGCAACGACAGCGAAAACAAGTCTGGAAAACTGAGAATTTGATGAAATTTGCCAAGTCAAGGGGCCATAACTCTTTTAGAAATAGGTCAATCGGAACCAAACTCGAACTTGATCTGTATCACACTGAGATAAATCACATACTAAAAATGAGATCAATATCTGCAACGACAGCGAAAAAATGTCTGGAAAACTAAAGTGTGACAGACAGACAAACGGGGTGGAAACTATAAGTCCCCTCCGGCGAGCCGGTAGGGGACTAATTATTACAAAACTTTTTAACGAGAATTAACATTCTCATTTGTATGAATTCAAATTTTCAGGCGAATCTAACGCATACATTCGCAGTGTAATAGCCGTTTAAAAACGTCATCCACAGCTCTTATTCTTTCCACTAGCGCCACCTACACTGTATTGCGTCTTTACAATACTAGTAGAGGTATATGGAGATTTAATTTTATAAATTCGAAAATATTATGGTCGTTACTGTATATTTTCAAATAAAACTTTTTATGACTCCTTTTTTTCCTCAATCTAGACCCTTCGAAATAAATTTTACGTTCTCAATGGAAAAAAAATCAGGGACACTGTATCTTTAAAGAGGAGACATCCAAAGTGTTCTCGAAGAAAATTCCCGCTCATTTATGTTCGTAATATAACTCTTCTGAAATTGGTAAAAAATGCAATTATATATATATTTCAAAACACTACTGATTGGCTCCACAAAAATACAAAGTGCAACACGATGCATTGCACAAGAATTCCGCGATGAAGCTTCGCTTTTGTCTAGATATTTGTTTTGATTAGTCTGCGTTTCTTCTGTTAATCAGCCACGATGCGCTGGTGTTTTATACGATAATGATTTCGTCCCAATTGGGCTATATATCTGTAGCCCGATTGGGATCGGGATTTAAATATAATAGCTCAACATATTACCTGATAGCGGTCTTCAATCTAAATAATTTAATTTCGCATGTTTCAAGGATTTTCATTGGCTTAAAATTTGAGATTATTTTCCATATCCTGAACATTAATATTTAAGGAGACGCCCCCTTTTCTGGAACAATTTCCTATATTAGGCAAAATGGCGGATCCCGTAAACTTGATACACTGAATTTTACTTTAAGAACAAGGACTGAATACAAGATACAAGTCATTTATGCCATTTTTATCTTTAGATATACAAATATAATCATGTGTAGCAACACGTAAACGATTAAATGAAGTACTTACCTTGAGATTGTTGGTTACGCCATTTTAAATTTAGCAGTTTTTACTTTCTTTTTTTTTTTTTAGAATTTTCTATGAGGTACATGTGTGTATCAAATTGGGAAAAATTGGTCAATAAATAGGGAAAATGATACTTTTTGCATAATTTGAGAATGGCCGATCGAAAGCCCTGTAATTATATATGTATGTTAGTACTACTACTGAAACTGTACGTGTCATATGAATTTATATACATGTACATCATTATGATATATACTACTGCTGCATGTTCTTGTAAATGTATGCAAAACTCATTCATTTTAGAACTTATTTTCTTGTTTAATATTAAAATGAAGATATTAATTCATTACGTCTTTTACTTTCAGAGTGAGACTGACAGCATCTTCTGTACATACATGATGGCTGGACAATAAATTCCTCATTTCTGGGTATCAGATTGAACATCTACCTCAAATTTTACTATAGACACTGGAGAAATCACTGTTTGCTGTCCAGAACATTTGAATATTGAACATGTTTTGCGTTTGCTTTCATGTGCTTACCATGCTTACCGGTACCTGTACATGTACACACGTATGTACTAGGTTAAATTGCCTATAAATGCATTGAAAACGTTTTACTTGAGAATAGACCTGCACCTGTTACATGGGGATAAAAGATTTATTTATTTCGTTATTTTCATAGCAACAATTTATGACTTTAAATTCTAGGTACATATAGACAGGGACGTATATAAAATTATATACGTCCCTGATATAGACTAGACATGTAAATTCATATAAAATATTAATTTCAAAAAGAAATAAGCATATGATAAATTATAGAGAAAGGAAAATATCCTTTTGCAAGTACAAAACATGTTATGTTGTAAATTGATGATACTATTTACATATATCATATATTGCAGTTATAGTGATTCTTCTTAAATGATTTTCAGAGTTTTGAATGAAATTTACAATTAAACATAATAAATCTTATAACTGATACTTATATTCTTCTTGAGACTAGGACACCAATATTCTTAGAACACTGTGATGAAGAAATCTAGTGAGAACATTATGTCATATATGCATTTTCTCTTGAGTCCCTTATCATGAAGCATAGCAATCCTTTCACCAATACTGTTTAGAGTGTCTTACCCCATACTGGTAATCATGAATAAAAACATTGATATTTTCAGTTCATTACTCTTCTACACAGTATACGTTTGTGTAAGAATATCTAGTAGCCTTGACCTACATGTATACATTTGACCTACTTTCCTAATATTTTGGATTTGCTTCAAGACTGGTCGAGAAAATAATAGATATAGGATATGGTATATATGTGCATTGTGTCAAGAAATTACTTAAGATAGATTTAGATTCAATATGTGGCCTTGAACTACACGTTTGACCTTCTTTTCTTGGAATTAAAGAATCTGAACTTGGAGAGTGATGTATATATTAAAGAATTTGAAACATGAAGTATAAGAGAATCCTGACCAAACTGAATCATTGGCAGTTGTGAAATGTCTGAGATAGTCTATTAGCACGTCTAATGCTTAAGGTGCTGGAGAAAGATGTTTTTCCTTTCATTTCTAAGTGAATGCTTGATTTTTCCGCCAGTCATGCGGAAAAATATTTTTACAAAATATTCCGAGCTGGATTTACAAAAGCCCCCCCCCCCCTCCCTAAAAACCAAATGGTTGCACATGTTTACAAGTGCTTATTGGCACACGAGCAAGGGAGAGAAAATCATGCGCATAACCAGACGTACCGTTAGAACGCAGTTGCTCCCACATCGTTTTGCAAAAAAAAAAAAAGAATGAAAGAAACATTAACGTAGAAAACTGCCCTGTAAATGAGCAAAATTCATTAGATTCTGAGACTTTGCCCCTTGGATCTCCACAAGGGCTTCTACCTGGACCAACTTGAGGCTGCTTACACTTGATAAGTGCTCTGGCTAAGCGCCTGAAGATGAATGCATATACATAAAATGTATACACTCCGTAGGAGTGAGAGGGGAAAAGATTCCCGTTATTGAACATGCATGTATCTGTTAAAACGGCCAGAATCTAATGAAATAACATTAATTTATATAAAGTATCGTGATTCGATGAGATGAAAAAAATATGTTAGTTTGCTGTGGTTGGGGGATTCGTTTAATATATTGAAATCTATCAAAATTTGGGAAAAATTCAGAATATCATTCCTTTTGGTTGAGACAATTCTGTAGATTGCAGGAGGCGGATAAGGATTTGAGTTTAGAGGGGGCGTGGGATACCTCAAAGTCCTGTAGCAGGTTCTTTGGGGGAACCCCATTCCCTAGCGGAAAATTATCTCACATGATATATAATGTATAAAGCGAGCCAGCGAAATTTTTCAATTATCAATTACTTATAGTATATATCAGAAACAGACCGGTTAAAAAAATAATAAAAATAAAGGTTGAGTCGTGGAAGAGGAAACGTTGCTTTATTGGTTATTGAGCATGGAATGGATATATGATTATATCATGCTTATACCTTCGGAATTTTATTGCAAACCATGATATTATACAATTAATTACCTTGTGTTAGGTAGATATAGCAGTATAGCAACCCGAAGGATATGTTATTCACCGAGGCCGCAGGCCGAGGTGAATAACATATGCTGAGGGTTGCTATACTGCTATATCTACTGAACACAAGGTAATTAATTGTTTTATTGTATGATCATGAAATACAACGATCAACTTGATAGCATCCATTGCTGTTAGTAATGAATAGGTATTCTCTGATGGCGCGAAATATACACATTCGCCGCTACTATTATAACGTCATAACTACAATACTAATTTTAGAAAGATACAGGGGAAAATATGAGAGTTGTTCTAAATTTAGCTCTCTGGAGGTGATTATAGCGATATATTTAGAAGCTCCAGACATGTTTTCAGCCAATCAGCGATGGGCATATTTTCCAGTCATACAATAATGGTTAATAATCTAAATAGAAATACATGACGAGCGGCAGCGAGCCAGCGAAAACTTCTGAAATTCGACTTCAAACTACAAGAAATTTTGTCTACACATACTTGTTTGAGCCCAAGTAATTCCTTATTTTGACGACTTTAGGGGAGAGGGGGGGGGGGCGTGCCAATGGATTGGTAGGATAAAATAAGGATAGAAAGAGTAAAACTTGTTGGAGAATTTTAGATGTAGGTGCCACCGTTTGCAACCCCCCCCCCTCCCCGCTCTATTGAATCGGAAGTGGGCTAATACATTAGAAATTATCAGTGTTTTCCTGCTGTTATCGAGAAATGTTTATTGATAAATATAGAATTAAAATCTTATGGGTACAAATGTATGCAAAATGGATAATGTATAGAATCGCTCAGTATCCAATCGAAGCGGGGTAAACGAACCGCAACGATAAACTTTGAAACGAACTATAAAAAGTAAAATTCGTGATTATTCAGTGCTGTAACGAATTATCCATGGCTTGAATATTTAAATAGCAAAGTCCAAAAAATTTAAATGACAATAACATTGGGAGCCGTGAAGAAGCAAAAGTGAATTCCAAAAGGTGCTAAGATCAAGTGCCCGGGGAGGGAAGCCTCTTCTGTTTTGCTAGCAACACCTGGCCGTCACTTAGGCAGGAAAGAAAGTCATACCTATTCAATTTGTTTAATGCGGATTTGGACGCTTCTATCCTTAAACATCTTCTAACATAGAGGACAACGAGTTGTTGTTATGTTTAATATCATTTTATCGCAACAAATACAGTTTTGCAGTAAAATATTTATTGCAATCAATCGCTAAAAGGTGTATCCTTGGTTCAGTAGTTTTGTTATTCTCCTTGCCTTCTGAACAAATTTTTGCCAAATTGAAGCGACGGGTGTTGCATGCAAGTAGGAGATGCTGACTCTTCCTGGACATCTGGTCTCACTCCCATGTTGGAAGGAAGTTCGCTTCTTTTCATGTGAAGGAGGTTTTTGTTTGTATGCTTTATCCTGATTATACATGCCTTCGATTAATGATTTTCTGAATTAACGATTGTGAACTGTGTATTGGGATATGGTCATTGTCCATATCTGTCATCGTAATAATTACATCCACGACAATGTGCTCTCTCGAGCATTTGGCTATCTCTTTTGTTATACATGTATATAAGGCAAAATCACCAACAGCTGCATAATATGTCATACTGAAATAGTTATCATAAAACGTCACTCCGACAGCAGTGCTATGACGTCATTAAAACTCATGAATATTTGGTATGACGTGATAGCTCATGAATAATAATTTCGAACGGATTTCTGGTGATGCACCATCTCTCCAATACTATTATGAACATATATTTTATTTGGATATGCTACTGAATCGACCCTACAGGATATTTGGAGCCGCACACTCTCTGTAAAGTAAATGAACGAATTTAAATTCCAAATATTAAACCAGGGTCGCTACTGAAATGAATTGATGCGGCTTATGAAAATCACTTTGGCTGGAAGCATCAATGATAAGGATTTAATATCTAATTGGTTCTTAATTTTCTTCAAGAAGGTAAAGAGTTGTAATACTTCCGTCTCCTCCTTATCTTGTTTGTTCCTGGGTTAGTAGGCCATCAATTTCAATCATGAGGGACTTATACCTATTTAACGGTCATATATGTTTCTCTTTTATTTAACATCAGAAAAAATCTTTTTAATTTTCTTGAAACGTAGTTGCAAATAATTTATATCGACTTATGTGACTGTGTGATCAACGACTAAAACGTCTAGATCTTCAGAAAGTTTGTTGGGCCGTTTTTTTTTTATTTTCATTTGTGCAAAACCACAGGGATTTATCACGCTTATACCGGTCGCTGGATATTTACTACTTATATGTGTTAAAGGGATCTAACTCGGCGTTTAACGAAAAATCGACAAGTCTTCGCTAAGTCTTCAGAAATAGGTTAATCAATGTCAAAACCTTTTTACTGTGGTTCATTTCGATAGATTAATTCATACTGAATCTTCATACGAAATTTGAAATCAGTACCTCCTTTACAAGCCGAGATATGCCAAATACCGCTCTCTTATGAGCGCCGCATGTCTAGGTCGGACAAAAAGGTGTCCGGTGATAATCAAGCAGTATTCAATGTGAAGACTTTTCCACGTAGACAAAATTTGGTTACTGCTTGATCGTTTAAAGGTCCGAACACTTCAAAGACATACAACTGCATTATATCTCCTCTTCACTTGCTTTGTACCACCTCAATCATCGCTGGTTTATGAAAACCCCTCATACAGCTACCTCTATGTCATTCATAACTCTGCACAATCATATTGAATTTAATCTCACTTTAAAAATCCAACGCTTTTCTTATTTCAAAGTCGTTAAAAAGACTTTATTTGAAATTGCACTAAGCATATATGGGACTATTTCATGTAATGTTATACATGTACATGTATTTGAGATGTTCGCATCATTGAATGGTCAAGCGGTGCCTCAAGTTAATCACTGCTGCCTGATTATCATTGCGGACAACTTTTTGTCCGACCTAGACATGCGGCGCTCATAAGAGAGCGGTATTGGGCATATCTCAGCTTGTAAGGGAGGTACTGATTTCAAATTTCGTATGAAGGTTCAGTAAGAATAAATCTATTGATATATACGACAGAAAAGAGGTTTTAACATTGGTTAACCTATTTCTGAAGACTTAACGATGACTTGTCGATTTTTCGTTAAACGCCGAGTTAGATCCCTTTAACACATAAAGTAAATAGAGCAACCGGTATGAACGTGATAAATCCCTGTGTGCAAAACGTATTGAAAATAGTTTACTACTTGTAATGACATTTAATTAATTGTAGATATATTTCACAGTCCTCTTTCAAAAACGTGTCAATGGTTGTCTACTGGGGTAGATACGAAAAGCATTACTTTGTATTACTTTGTAATAAGAAAATTGTGAAAAAGCAGCTTTATTCTTCATAGTCCTTATGTACGATACATCTAGAATTTTGATTTAGTAAGAGAGTATTTACATAGATCCATGTACAAATGAATAAAATTTCACATTTGAATGCATAGAAATTAAATTAATGGAATGAAGTGTAAATGGAACTTGAGCTAATGAATTCTAAGCGATCTGAAATATGGACGGAAGCTTTGTTTGATGAATGTTAAACGTCTTCAAATTCGATAGCATCATTTAAAACCAGATAAATTTGCAGCATGGATAAATGGGGGGGGGGGGGGGTGCTATTTGTTTTTAGTTTTAACTATTCACTTCATCCCCCCTTTATCAATCAAAATTTAAGGGGAGAAAAGTAACGTTAACCCCCCCCCCCCCCCTCATTTGTTTTGGTCAAAAGTTAGATAATTTATTAATATCTGTCATGATGACTAGCATATTTTTCAAATCAACATTTTTTACCGAGTTATGGAGGCCCAATTGGGATTACCCCTTCCCATATACCTCTATGTTAAAGGGACAGAATAAATAATTACTACTTACATGGTATGAATATACCACTGATTCAAAACGAGTTATGGGCCGTTTTTGGGTAGCCAAAACTGGAGCTTGGATAGAATGAACGCGCGTTTGTGATTGGCTAATATTCACATGGGTGAAAGTACAATAGACTTTCAGCTCGTATATTAATTTCTAATTAATTATTACATGAACAGAAATTGAAACTAGATGGCTTCTGTTGCAAGCAACAGACGGATTCCTCCTTTATTAGACCTTCCTCGGAACTGAAGTGTTAAAATCCGAAAAAAGAAGATGGAAAAAAGAATTGTTGCTTTAGTACTTATTCACTTCAGCAATTGAGTCAAAAGAGCTTATGTCTAATTTGGGATTCTTATTTATTGATCAACAAAATAGAAGAAAAAAATGATAAATACCTTTCATTTTTACGAAAGCTTTAAACTCCATGCTCTATCAATATCAAATCCTTTACAATTACTTTCTCAAAACAGAATTGCACAATGATTTTGCAATGAGATAATTTCTATTAATAGAAAATGACAACAACATGTAATGCTACTAAGAAAAAAAAAAAGAAACAGAGAACAAGAAGAAAAGAGTTATCTTTCTTATACTATGTTAAGATCAAATAAGAAGGACTACTTGTGTAAATAATGAATAGTATAGGACAAAAAGTGTAAATTCTACAAGAGTAAATGATTGTTATGACATTGAAAATGATTATTTCACCTTGAACCAATGTCACAGATAAAAGATAAGTGTCAGAGGTTATTCTCATCAAAATTGATATTAAACTGATCAAACTTCAGTATTTTATGAACAAAAGTATGTTGTGACCTTGAAATTGAACAAATTACCTTGGGTCAAGGTCATGGTGAGAGGGCTTGATGCAAGGAATATTTGTGTAAAGTCTGAACTCTCAACGTCAAACAGTCTTTGTTTTACAGGCAAAAGTTTGTTCTGACCTTGAGAAGGCGAATTTGACCTTGGGTCAAGGTCAAGGTGAAAGGGCTTGACTCAACAATTATATGTATAAAGTTTGAACTCTCAAGGTCAAACCGTCTTTGTTCTATAGGCAAAAGTTTGTTGTGACCTTGACAATCAAAATTTGACCTTGAAACAAGGTCAACATTAAATGACTACCTATAAGTAATCTACCATCCAAGTTTCAACTCAAAATCTCAAAACCTGAGGAAATTGGCACTGTGCCAATTTAAAGTTCCATTTTCAACTCGTAATAGCGCGAAAACCGTAAATATTTCATGGAGCATGTAAGCGTATAAAAGTTTGCAAATTTTTCAAAGAACAATATAAAACTAATTTTGTTAAAATCGTACGGTTACTTTAGGAGTCATGAGAGTTTAAAGATTTGACCTTTGATGACCTCTAGCGGGGGCATATGTGAACTTTTGGACAAGAAAAAAAAATTTGAAATGAGATCTTGATATGCTCTTTCACATGGTATTTTCCACTTTATCATATTTTGCGGTACTTTTTTGTAAAGTGTCTGGAACGTTTGGGGGTAAGAATAATATAAGAATAATAAGAATAAAGAAAAGGCAATACAATAACAGAAAGGATTCCGACGGAAGTCGGAATCCTTAATTATATGGGATTAATAACGAGGGGCACCTATCAAATTTTAATTTTCACTTTTTTATTCATTCTAAATTTAGAGGATGAAAAGCAACGGTAACCCCCATTTTGTATAAGATTAAATGGTAGATAAATTATTGTTCCGTCTTATGATAAATGACTCATTTTTGAAATCGCCGATTTTCACAGGAGTATGGAAGCCCAACTGTGATAACCCTTATAATGGAAGTCTATGGGGAATTACCTTCATCATATCTAAAATACCATCATACGATAATTCAAATTACTTGAGGCGCTTGATACTCTTTTCAGTCATTTAACGCTTGCGTCAAACGCTTCAGTGATATAGATTTCGAAAAAATTTGAATCTAAAAATATGGACCGCGCGCAAACTAAAACAATTAAAATTGCGGAATCGATTTTTTAGGACCGCGCGCAAAATAAAAAAAAAATTCCGGAATCGATTTTTGAGGACCGAGATTTCCGACAAACTGCAAATCAAATTTGTGATGCCTTATCAGGAATTCTAAGGATAACATGGATAGCTTTAGAAATTCTAATGATATGTAACGTGAAAATTCATCGCTGAATGGTAAACTTTCAGGAATATGATAATCACTTTATTTCCAAACCAAAAGACATCCTTAGCATAACGATATCAGATATCACTTTCAACAAAAAAGTTAATAAAACCATGGAATAAGTTTATTGTACCTCATTATCAATTTGACACCATGTATATAATTGTGCTGTTTCAGAGGTTAGCCAATTTTCTTATCGTCGTCTGTGTTTTTAGCTCACCTGAGCCATAGGCTCAAGTGAGCTATTGTCATAGTGTTGCGTCCGTCGTCCGTCGTCCGTCGTCGTCGTCGTCGTCGTCGTCCGTCGTCCGTCGTCGTCGTAAACTTTTCACATTTTAAACTTCTTCTCCAGAACGGCTGAAGGGATTTTGATGAAACTTGGTAGGTATGAAGTACTCATGGTCCCCTACAAGTGTTGTTGTTTTTCGTCCGGATCTGTCAACAGGTGGCGCCACCACAGCCAAAAGTAGGTCACGGGGGGTACCCTCCTTTGACAAACTTCTTCTTCAGAACCGAAGCATGTATCGACAAACCGAAAGCATCAGGATGATCTAGAGAGATGTCTTAAGAAGTGTTGTTATTTTTGGTTCCACTTCGAAGTCAAATTTTTGACGCGTTTTTGACGTCTTTTCGGACTTTGTCAGAAATGCACATTTTTGCACTATTTCTTTAAATAACTCAATAAGTGTATGATTTTACACACTCATTTACTACATATTTATCATATTTAACTTACTTAATGCTTTGATATGTATTTTATGCTTAAAATTTATTTTTTTGATTTTTTATGAATTTTTTTCTTATGTAAAAAGGAAGGGGGGGGGGTTGATTTTCATACATTTTCTGCTTCTTTTCTATAACCACTCTTCAGATTGTCATGACAATTTGTAGGTATGAGGTACTCATGCATGGTACCCTACAAGTGAAAGAATTTGTCAAGATATCCACTTTAGGATTTTTAAGGAATATTTTTTAAGATTGTACATAGGTATAATGTATGTTTTCCATGCCAAATGGACCCATGGGGAGTAGCTTCAAACCCCGGCGGGACCCCAACAATTTTTTTTTTCCCTTTTTCAGTTTTTTTTCTCTTTTTATTTTGATATTTATCGCTAGAAATGAAACTGTGAAAGAATTTTGTCAAAATATCAACTTTTAGATTTTTAATGATTTTTTAAATAAGACAAGCTATAGCTAGTTTGGCTTTGTGTACTTATTTTCATACTTCGAATTAACTTGGCCACATACGCTATCAAATATACGCTGAATTTATTTTTAAGATGTTGACTTTTTGTGTCGCCTGCGAAGCACAGCGACACTTAGGGATCACTTTGTCTGTTGTTCGTCTGTCCGTCCATCCGTCCCTCCGTCTGTCCGTATGTCTGTCACACTTGGGTGTCACATCCCATAACTTTTGATTGGTTAGTGATAGGGCTTTGATATTTCACATTTGTATTCCTTATGAAAAGACCTTTCTAAACATTCCATATTTTTAACCTAGTGACCTTGCCCTTGATATTTGACCTAATTTCAATAAAAAAAAAATCCGCTACGCAGGCGACACAAGCATTCCTTGGATTGCTTTTTTTCATACATGCATATTTCAGAACAATTTCCCTATTTAATGATTATTTTCTCTGTCTTATTTCTGTATCTATGGTAAACATAGTCGCCATATATCTTGTGTTACAGATTTGATTGGTTCAATACCTCCTTGCCCCTTTAGTAGGGGTAACTACAGGAAATAAAAAGGTGCACACTAAAAATTTTGACTGACTTGAAATGCCCGGAAGTCTGTAAAATTGGTCTTTTTTGATTGCGAATCTTTGGCAAGCATAAAAATGTAAAGAAAAAGGGGGGGGGGGGGGTCATGCATGTCCTTTTTTCACAAATTTCACTTTTTTTACAGGAACTCTGCGTCCTCATCGAAAATGTTCCGAATTTTGCATATTTTCAAACCTATCTGTAGATTGCATAAAAGACAAGATCAAGTTCGAAGTTAAATTTATCACGACTATTGATTCAATATGTTAAAAATACATTTCCAAGCACCGCATTTCAGCATATTTACCGAAAATAATTTGTCCAAGTGGCTTCACTGGGTCATGAGGTTTGATACACTGTACACTGCTGTTTGGAAAATAAATTGGCTCAATTTCTGCACAACTCACTTGAATTAATATTGTCCGCTAACAACTTGTCTGTGTTAATTGGATTAACACGATTTTGACTGTACGTTACATGTATTAAGATGAAATCAATACTATTCAAAAGCTCTCATTCATAGATTTCTGTATAATTTAATATGAATAAAGGCAAAACCGAAAAGTCTTTGTTTTTTATGCTTCCGGAATCAAAGATACGGGGGCATATAGTTTTTGGCCTGTCCGTCTGTCTGTTTGTCCGAAAAACTTTACATTGGGCATAACTTTTGATAGGAAGGTGATAGAGCTTTCATATTTCACATGTGTATTCTTTGTGACAATACCTTTCCATTGATACCAAAATTTTTGACCTCGTGACCTTGACCTTGACCTTTGACCTACTTTTCAAAAACTTTAACATTGGGCATAACTTTTGAATGGTTAGTGATAGGGCTTTCATATTGTACATGTGTATTCTTTGTGACAAGATCTTTCCATTGATACCAACATTACTCTGACCCTGACCTCTCACATACTTAACAGAAAATGGTGTTTATACCAACAAAGATGCCACCGCGGGGCATTCGTGTTTCACAAACACAGGCTTTATTATTTTCTGGCATACTAGCTATTAATAATGAAAGGTTTGGTGTTCAATTTTAAATAAACTTAATTTATGAAATCATTTCATTGTTTTATTCTGTTTCTGTTGCACATTAATGTGGAATTTTACAAACTGATTTTATTTTTGATGTTGCATAATCGAACTATACTAGCTGGGCATATGACTTTGGATCGCATAATCCATCTTTTCAAATCAGTAAAAAAAGTTGTTGTTTTGAAATGTGACTATTTTCTCTTGTTTGTACTTTTAAAGGTTGTCTGAAAAAAAACTTGTCTGCATCCGGCAAAAATCTTGTTAGAAAGGTTGTGGGCTAAAATCATGGTACTGGCACTATCAGTATTCAATGTCAGTATGTCAATTAGAGCGTGCATGGGTATCAGGTGAGCGTTGTGCCCCCTGGGGCTCTTGTTTCTTCGGGTGTTTATTTTTGTGCTTTGCTGTGGATATTGCAACTGAATCTTGTTGGAGATTCCTTCCATTTTACCATCTAATATAATTAAGATTGATCAACATGTGTCAGTGCCATGGATGTAAACACCAATTTGAGAACCAGTTTTGACTGCATGTCAGGTTTATCAGCATATACATGTATGTTTCCATTTTTAAAGGTTTGTTTTTTTACCGACATTTTCCTTTACTCGTACGAAGCTGAATTCATTCAATCTTTGGTCTCTGACGGGAAAAGATGCTTAGCTTCTGACTTCAGCTTCACTTACAGATACATAGACGATGAGTTGTCAATCAATAATCCAAAATTCGCGGATTACCTGAGCAGTATCTATCCTTCGGAATTTGATGTCAAAGAAACTACAGAGACAAATAATTCAGCATCCTATTTGGACATCATGTTGTCCTACGACACTGATGGTCACATGAACACCTCACTCTATGACAAACGTGACTTCAATTTCAGCTTTACAAACTTTCCTTTTCTGAGTAGCAACATCCCATCATCGCCTGCTTATGGCATGCTTATATCTCAGTTGATACGCTATGCCAGAGCAAGTACCAAATATACGCATTTTGTTCTGAGATGACAAATATGGTTAATGACCATAACCCTGTATACAGAACAAATCGATAATTTAGAAAATCAGAAACCGAAGGCATACAAAATCAGGATAAAACAGGAACCAAAGCAAACAAACATAAATCTCCACCATATGAAAAGAAGCGAACTCCCGATATGGGAATGAGACTAGGTGCCCAAGAAGAGTAAGTATCTCCTGCTTGCATGCAACACCCGCCGCTTCAATTCGGTAGAACTGTCACATCCGGTAACTTCTATTTCGGATGACATATAGTACAATCTTTGTTTGGATGGTTCAAATGATCTGACAGAATATCATCCACCATTCTGGAGAGTGGGACATCATAGTGTATGACGAGTTCCCCATATCGACCGTAGAACTTCCTCAGTGACGATGTTAGTCGGTTACAAACATATCCCTGACTGGTGTGATGAGAAATTGTTCTTGGAGTTAGGTAAGCTGTGATAACATCAGGGTCTTTAAAGATAGACTCGAATCTGGTATTCAAAGTTTATTTTAATCGGTAAATTCTAGATAAAAGTAACCCTCTGATGGATTTTATCCATTCGGAAAGGGTGTCGAGCTGTACATCCTCTTTCCTTGCCCAACGTTTTGCATATTCCCCACAAGAGTCCTTGATAATTTTGACATTTTGGTTCCATGTAAAGGACATACTTTGTCCGTATTTGGGACACTTTTTTTAAAAACATTTCTCTCAACTTGTTGATCTTGACTATACTAAGGTCCCCAGTAATAACGTGTCCACAAGGAAAGTAGTTGAAATCAGATAAAGAACAGATAAGCTTCTCATTCAGGGATATGTTTGTGACCGACTAACATCGTCACTGAGGAAGTCCTACGGTCGATATGGGGAACTCGTCATACACTATGATGTCCCACTCTCCAGAATGGTGGATGATTTTCTGTCATAGACCATTTGAACCATCCAACCAAAGATTGTACTATATGCCTTCCGAAATAGAAGTAACCGGATGTGACAGTTCTACCGAATTGAAGCGGCGGGTGTTGCATGCAAGCAGGAGATGCTTACTCTTCCTGGGCACCTGGTCTCACTCCCATAGCGGGACTTCGCTTCTTTTCATGTGGTGGATATTTTTGTTTGTTTCCTTTGGTTTCTGTTTTATGCTGATTTTGTATGCCTTCGGTTTCTGATTATCGATTTTGTGCTGTATACAGGGATATGGTCATTATCCATATTTGTCATTTGTTCGTTCATTTGAATGATGTTTTCCTTTTTTGTATTTTCGGGATGTGTGTAGTCGATTCAATTTTTTAATATTATGTTTAAACAATGCATGCATCTCCGATGTTGTTTAGTTGGGCTTATTTCTTTATTTGATGTTAAAGATATCGAAATATGTCTCGAAGCAAACTGACCTGACATAGAGTTAATGGATTCTTGGAATGCATTTCTCATAATGTGTTGTAACACTTTAACGTAAAGTCATCTCTAAGTAGGGCGGAGCTAAATTCTATCAAGCGAAAAAGTGCTAATAGGTTAGAAAGACTGTAGAATAAATAGTTTATGAAAAGTAAATAGGGAGAGAAAAGCACAACCCCCTTGATCCCTCTAGGCGTTATCTATCACCAATCGATCCTCTTGAGTGACTGCAAAGAGGAGGAGGTTAGTGAGGGAGGAGCCATCCAAAGTGTTCTCCAAGAGAATCTCGATCAATTATATTTGTAACATACCTCATTTGAAATGCTGACAAAATTCATTCGATTATACTGCAAAACACTTCCAATTGCCTAAACAAAAATGCAAAGTGCACCAGGATGTATTGCACACGAATTCCACGACGAAGTTCCGTTTTTGTCAAGATATTTGATTTGATTAGTCTGCGTTTCTTCTGTTCATCTGTCATCATGCGCTGGTGTTTTATACGATAATGGTTTTGCTCCAATTGGACTAAATATATGTAGCCCGATTGATTTTGAGTAGGGTTGGGATTGAGTTTTGATATCCTAATAGGTTTTGCTCCTAAGATGATAAATGTATATGCAGAGTGGTCATCATTCAAAATATAAATATTTATGTTTAATTATTTACGAAGAAGTCCCCTTTACATTTTAAAGCATATTTTTATAGATGTATTTCAAATACCTTCTTGTTCATAGTATTGATGCTGATAAGTTGGCAATATGTAGTCTTTGTTGTCTTCAAACCCAAACTTCTCTCAGGGCTCTTAAAAATTCTGCTCCCTGTTTCACAAAAATTCACAAAAAAAGGAATTGTCGTAACTATTGATCACTTAGTTCTTTTGATCAACTTTTTAGTTCTTTTGATTCGCATACTCTTGTTTCTTAATTTTCATTTTATATGTAGAAATTATATTAGAAAACATAAAATAATCAGAGTTGAAATGTTTTAAATCAGTGACGCAAGTCGCGGAATTTCCTGAAATTTTTCATCAGAATTTTTTTGTGAAATTGGTCAATGTCCGATACTTCAAGTTTGCCGGCTGTTCCTGCACCAACTTGCTTATGATAACTTCATATACTCATCGGTTTAATCTCTCATTTTAGATAAACTATAAAAAGACAACAAAAACCCATCCCTAATTCCGTATATCTTTCTTCAGCTATATAAATATGAAATATCTTGCTATTGAATTTGAAGACGTTTAACATTAGAATATTTATAGATTCAAAATCTGTACTTACATATTTGTCTCTAAAAAGTCACCAGAATTTATTATAGTAAAACAAAGTACTGTAATCTCAAAATCTCTGTACATCAGAACTTAATTACTCGTACCAAATATACATTTTGTACTTACACACACATTTTTACCATGTTACATGTGTACTTAAATGCCAGTAAGTGTTTTGAATAGTTTCCCCTGACATGATCGCCATAGCACTTTCTATATAGACATAACCTCAGTGCATGTATTTTAGATAGTACTACTATTTTTTATTTTCATGCGTGAACATCGACGGCGGGTGCGGCTAGCCAAACGGAATGCTTACTCATCCCGGGCACCAGATCCAACCTCTAGCTTGCTAGGGGTCCGTTGATGCTCAATTTTGTGCTGATGAATTTATCGTCAGGATCTTCTTTAACTCATTACATTTCTCAGTAATTCAATTTATTATGCTGTTATTTGCGTATGTAAATTCAAGAATATCAAGAAAGATATGTGAACCCCATTCTAAACTATTTTTAATAAAACGAAAGTTTTACAACTATTCAGCTTCCTGTGGAAAATTTAACACCAATTTTAATGCAACAGATACGTGGCACATGTACATGTACTTATTAAATGCCGAAGTGATATTATGACAGAGACAAATGTATTTCAGTAGCACCCTCTGGTTTCATTATTAGAATTTAATTTTGAATTGATGTATTGAATTTCCCGGAAAGCTTTCAAGTCGATTCTGCATCAAATTATTTCATTTTACAATGACAATTTAGAGAAAGATACAAAATCTTATCAAATTGGCACTGAAGGGGTTGTGAGAAAAGTGGGATATTCATTCCTGCCCTGTGACGTTAGAATGAAATCGGGTCAGAGTTACGAATTTTATGAGGAGGTACGTACGATTATTGTTGTTAAAATTAGAAGAAAAAACTTGATAACGTCGGAGTGCTTTACTTCGGCGGCGGGTGCGGCTAGCAAACAGGGGATGCTTACTCCTCCCGGGCACCTGGTCCCACCTCTAGTTTGCTAGGGGTCCGTCAATGCTCAATTTTGTGCTCATTGTGAGTATTGTTGAGATTATCGTCATGATCTTCTTTAACTCATTTACGAAGCAGCATACGTATATAAGTTGAAATAATAGACAGACTTTACACCCTTTGGATTTATCTTGAATGGACAACATATATCAAAATCAAAGTCATAATCATAAGAAAAAACACTCCAATCATAAAAACGATATATAATTATGGATCTAGTGGAACAAATGGGAAAAAAAAGAAAAAAAACTGTAAGCAACGTCTTTCCAGCCCGTCGCTTTCTGATTTTCGTTTGACTGCATCAAAGATCGTAGCATATTTATCATATAGAAGTTGCAACTGTTCATAAAGATAGAACATGTCTGTCTTTAAGAAATATATGAAGAGACATTAAAGTAGTGTGCAGATTAAAGGAGTATATTTGTCTTTTAAATATGTAACATTTATGCAAGACATCTTGCGACGCTCTTTCTTTTGGTCAGCTGCTCTGTGACCTCTGGTCATAGGTTGATGAAAGAGTGGTGTAAAGCAGATGCAGGTACCATCGGATACCTACATCCCATCATGGCGACAGGCAATGACGATTCGTATTTTTACACCATTCAATAAGTAACACAGCTCATGTTGGATTTGTACTCTCAACTCGGAGATTATGTATGGCTAAATTCTGGCAATTGCGTAATTTCTAAATTTGATTTTAAAATATACAGTGTACGTTGAGATTATGAAAATGACAATGAGGTAGGTACCAGTTTTTGAGATATGATTTGATCTTGATCTAACATAATCTAACGATTACGTAGATTGTACAAAGCAAAAATTCTGTAAAGTATTGATGTTGAAGGATGTTAATATACGAATCGGCATCGCCTGTCGCCATGATGGGATGTAAGTACCCGATGGTACTTGCATCTGCTTTATTATCCGAAACGTGCATGTCTGGTCCATGCTGTTTTATCTGCTCTAAAATGATGCTAATGAATTTGAAGACGTTAAACATTTTTACCACTTGGTGAGTGTCACTACTGGCGGAGCAAGAGTCCCCGAGGGCACATGAAGCCAAATTCGATCAATTTCGGTTGGTCGTTTCTTCAAACGCATTTGAAAATTAAATTCTGTTTACAAAATTTTCTCAAATTTCTCAAACCTGGGTCCTGTAGCATCATATCCCAGCCATTTTGCTATGTCTTTCGGTATATTTAGGACATAATTTTCACAGATTTTGGTCACATTACATTGTTTAGATTGAGGATCACTGACGAGGGTTTATTACCCGAGACGTGCATGTATGGTCCATGCTGTAAATTTATGTGCTCTAAAATAATGCTAATGAATTTGAAGACGTTAAACATTTATACCAGTGCGAAAGGGGAACTTTGAAGGTTATGTATACCATCAATCGCAATGAAAATAAGCAAATATATTCATAATAATATGTGGAATTTAGAAATCAAATTAGTTTTTATATAATTCAGTCTTTCCAAAAAAAACCCAAAGTAACTTCCCATTTATATCTTACATCAACGCACCAAACTCTATGGAAACCATTATGAAATAAGGGAAACAGGGTTACAGATATAACATTTTCAAGGGAGTTTAATGACATCACAATGCTTTTACGTCGAATACCTGCACGAATCGAACGTAGGATTGTAAAATTGAAAATATGAAATTCGCTAGATCTCTTCTTAAATTGTGTTTTCCATGAATTTAGGAATTGGCCCTCGTTTTTTTTCTGTCTTTCGTTCTGATTAAGCCAACAACAATTATATGCATTTCGTTTGTAAATAAAAATATTTAGCTGTTAGAGGGCATTCAGTTGCATAGGCATAAACGTCCTAAATGTATGATCGATTAATTAATTTCCTATTTCTAACTCAAAAGATAACAAAAAAAAATTGTCTGCTTATCATGTATATACCTACGTATTATTCAAATAATTTTGTTAATAGTATTTTGTTACAGCTGTTCTTTACAATTTGAAGAAAGAGAACATACGGATTTTTTATGGTGTTTAAAATGGTAATTTTTACCACACTCCTAAATTTATGAGATCGACAATGTGGTTCAGAAAGAATGATAATTTCAGATGTTGTTGGCAGTAAAATTTTTCAGATGTTAATTTCAAACATAGCTGTATTATAGATCAATACCAATTCTTTGAAATATTGTCACATGCCAATTGTTCATAACCAAAGCGTTTGCCAAAAAAATATGAATAAAAAGAATGGTTCATGCATGTTTTCAAAATAAAGTGTAAAATTATTATGATGCAAAAAACTCATTCACATGCTAATATATACGGTTCTAAAGAATTAATTGAAGCCGCTTGCTAACACCCATCGGCAACGGGTCCAAAGAGAATTCCGGAGTGGTAAGTACAATTGTAAGAGATACTTGAATATTTAAGATTTTCATATTCGAAAGGACTTTTTATTTGCAAGTTTAAAGTTGTAGACCCTGTAATCGTCAAATATTGGATAAAATTTAACTTGTAGAATACAAGCTGTATTTTTTCTAGCTTTGCCAAAGTTTTTTACTTTCCGTTATTTACAAAATGTTAGCACCAAAGCCCTGCAAGATATCAAAATATAAAGATAGTTCATTGTAAATCTTTCTTGCTCACAATATTTACAACGAAAATGGAAAACCCCGAAGTTACGCATGCGTATTACCATGATTACAAATTTAAAATAATGACGACATATATTATTCAACTTAATATACGGTAATAAGGGTAGATTTTCACATATTATTGAGTAGGTAGATAACAAACTTTCAAACCTCACCAGATTTATGACTAGAAAGCTTCGTGAGATAAAGCTCACCTTTTACGACATGAGTGTATTTATAGATATTGTGTTTGTAAACATTGTAAATTCGATGGCTAATACACATGAATAAAATATGCTATGTTTATATACTGGGACAAGTGAGCGTTTTGTATGTTTCTTTACCCAATAAAACCAAAATGATAAAATTAGATAACATAGTAACATTTTCTAGACGACACAGGGTATACATCTTTAAATATGAATTTGATTTAGAGTTAAATTGATTTAAGCCCCCTTTACACTTCCACGTTCCGAGCCACGACTCCAAAATAAATCCATCCTTGGCAAGTCGGGACGCAAAATTTTCGATGAACCATGAACTTACGGTAGGAATCGAGTACGGATAGCTACGATAGCTGTCTAACTATTGTGTACATTGATGTATAAGGCGCTGTTAAGAGAAGGCTTCAAATATGCCCTGAAAGGTTGAAATTTCAAAATATGCAAATTTGAGATTTTTTTTCGGTAGAAATGACAACTTCATGTAACTTGTCCCAAATCTGAATGTACTATCAAATTGGATAACTTTTCAAAATCAGACCAATATTTAGGTCAAAGCACAAACGTGGTTTCCATAGAAATGAACAGGAAACAGAAAAGCTTTTTCAACATTATTCGATCCCAAGGTCCAGGGTTTCACTTTCACAAAAATTTGTATATGAATAAATCAAATTTTCGTGTTAAGTTAGGTTCTATCATTCAGAGCGAACATTATCCCACAGGCAAAAAAAAAAAAAAAAAAAAAAAGAAGTAGAAGAAAAGGGAAAGACGATGGACAATGAATTTAAAATATGTCCTTAGAATATATCATATTTTTGCATATTATATCAAAATCTTTTTTTACGAAAGCTGAATAGTATCACAGAAAATAATAAATTTATCTCGTACTTACCATCTGCCATGAAAGTAGCAAGTGATGTAGTTATCCGGATTAGGGCGCACAACACTCCCATTTTTTCCCGGTTACCCAAAAGTCTCGAAGAACGCACAATTGTAATGTAGTACATGTATACCCTATTCTTATTTGTTCTCCTGTGTGTATGCATCAAATTTGGCTCGTAAAGCTGTATTTTGTGACTTTCCTACTGTTCTTGGTAGTTGTGTGTCATGGGTTGTGTGTGCAGGTAAAATCTTGTACATTAGGAACGACATCTTTTATAGACAGAAAGCATGTATAACGCATACTGACATTCGTCGGAAAAACAAACATACTCGTCAGACTCAATTTAGTTATTCCTGAATATACAAAGAAAGGGAATTGGCTTAAGAATTTTAAATAGAGACATAGATCAAACAGACGTCGACTTTGTTGAGGAATCGAAAGGCCTGGAGAGCAAAACCTTCATTTGAATTTACACAATACGATTGTGTTTGCCAGATAAAGGAAATTTTCGGACAACGAATTACAACAGATATTCCAAAGCGAACTCTAAATACACAGCCAATTGTGCCTCATATGAAATTCATGTGAAATTGACATGAACTCCTCCCGGGCACCTGGTCCCACCTCTAGCTTGCTAGGGGTCCGTCGATGCTCCATGTGAGTGCTGTTGAGATTGTCGTCAGGATCTTCATTAACTCACTTACATGAAAATTCACATGAAATTTATGTGAAACGAGCACGAACATGAAATTTACATGAATTTTTTCACATGAAATTCATCTGAAGATTTTTACATGGATGTTATGTGAATTCAGTTTCCTGTGAAGGTCACTTAGAAAAATTCATATGAAATTCAGGTGAAGGAAATTTATGTGAAATTCATGTGAAACATTTTTCACATAAATCTTATGTGAAATTTATATGAATTTTGCATGAACTTTCATGTGAAATTTACATAATGCTCAGTTTATATGAATTTCATGTGAGGCACAATTGGCTGAGTACGCATGTACATGTATCTTGAGATCCCCTCCTTTCATGATTTATTCACGGATTAGAAAACTCGTTTATATCACTTCCATTTTTCTATTGCAAATGCATTAGAAGAATACTGTGAGCTTAACGGTGTATTTGAGAAATTTTTAATACCAATTTTTCACAGGTCTTTGTTGTATCTTAAGCACTATGTAGCATCACGTGACTTAAGTTGGTGAAACCACGAACACAAAATGAAGACATACCGCTCGTTCGGGGGAAAGAAAACAGGTACTGTTATGATTATTTTGATTCAATTTCAACTTTTCCTAGCCGATGTCCTAGTAAAAAATGATATTTTGATCATTCTTTGTTTGTCAATCAAGAAATCATTGTAGTTTTTACAAACATTCTGACGAAAGGAATGTCGTGGTCGAAATATGTTAAACACAATCTTGTGGTGGTTTCCACGCACATTTCTACAGCTTTTGTCACAATGTTTGAAAAAACAACAGCGTTTTACTTACTAACGAGTCCACGATTGTAAAAGTATCAGTTTTGACAAGGATATAGGCTATGAAAAGATAGAATCTAATCAAAGCAATTATTGCAGTTCCTGTTTTCTTTCCTCCAACTAAGCTTTTTATTTATTCGTGGTTTCACCAACTTAAGTCACGTGTTAAGGCCTTCGATCTTTCTAAATTACTTGTATATACCATTTCGGATGTTTGTTGTCAACAAGTCTGTCATATCTTACATACATTATGCAAAATCAAAGCAACCCAAATGAAATACAGGGGACGCAATTCTGTAAGTAATGTTCACAAGCTTAGACTAGCAATGACCTTAAATTTTGACCTTTGATACTGAAAATCAATAGGCGGGTTCATCCTCTTTCTATTGGAATCGTCCGTGGAAGTTTTGGATATATTGTAAAGATTGCTTTGTCTTCTATGGTGTTAACAAGCTTTTTATGCCCAAGTCTTCATTATTCTCGACCTTTAATCTATGACTTTCAAATCAATAGGATTCATCCCACCCCTGTGGGGATCATTTGCGGAGGGTTTAATGATCCTTAGATTATTGCTTCGTTGTCCCTGCTGCGCACAAGATTGATACAGACAAACGCACAATCCTAGATATATGTACACACGCGGCGATGCTACAAACCAGGAGATACATGTAATAACTTTAAGTAAAAACCGGAAATCATGTTTGTACTATAATGTACTCATAGATGTCCTATGTTTAATTATTTAAATAGGATTGTGCGCGTGTTTGTATCAAATCATGTAGATCATATAACCTGAATTAAATAAGCAATGTCGTTTTTTTAATGACATATTAAATATGTTTTAAAAGGGTCTGCGAGGCCTATTGATGCATATTTATGGTGTTTCGAAGTCATTCCTTTTCCGCGAAATCGGAAGTTGATCAAATATCATTTTTATGTAGAAATCGAAAGTCAAAATGGCGCCATTTTGGAATCGTTGTAAACCAAAAATGCAAAATTTTCAGTGAGTCTATCGAACCTTTTTTTAACATTTCATTCATCATAGAACTGAAAATAAGGGTCGTTTGCTTCCTTCCAAAAAATTCATTGGAGTACACAAGGACCTCCACTAGTATGGATGGTGCTAGGATTAAACCTCCTTTAAATTCGCTGATATTTCAGGATGAAATTACAAGTTTCCAAAACGCAAAGTGGGTCGATTCAGTAACAAAGCTTATTTTTAAAAATCTGTGACCGGTGGATGATGCTATGATAAGACCTCCTTTAATTTTAGCATTTAGGATGAAACATAGGCGGAAAGATCGTCCGGGTATTCGTATTCTCTATTCTGGTTTTACGCTCGCGTCAGAAAAAAATTCTTGGAAAAATACAAATTCTCAATGTATGATTACTTTTATTCTTTTAATCGATGAACAAAAGGTTAAGCTAGATACTGACCAAGTTTGGTTGACCTGAGCGTCAGGGTAAGGGAGAAACTCCAAAAATGAAAACGGAATCTAGCGATTGATTTTAAAATTTACTCGACATTAGCTGGATTACACTCTATAAGTGGAGATATAAATGACTGCTTTCATTGAACAAGTGATGACAGGTGAACATATGATTACAGGTAATAGGGAGTAACATCAACTGAATTAGAGTAAAAAACAATTATGTTTTGTTGATATAAGAATCTAATATGCAATACAGTTGACGGTAGCATTCTAGGCGAAGCCATTCTATTTTAGAGAGTGGACCAGCTAATGTCGAGTAAGAATAAATCGTGAAATTCCGTTTTCATTTTGGAGTTTCTCCCTTATTCTGTGGTCTAGGTCAACCAAGCGTGGTCAGTATCTAGTTTAACCTTTTGTCTGTCGATTAAAGTAATAATAGTAATCACACCTTGATAATTTCAATTTTTCCTAGAATGTTTTCGACAAGATTTTAAAACCATTGTTATTAGCCTTGATTTTTTTAGTGGCACATACGACTAATTGCCAGGCGATCTTTCCGCCTGTGGGATGAAATGGCAAAAAATATTTATGATATTAAATTGATACATGGCAATACCAAAGCTTCTTTCAGGCGACAGAGCTTGAAAGAAAATAATGTTATACACTTGAAACATGCAATCATGGAGAACACTCTTAACTGATCAACACTGCTAATGAAACTAAGTATAGATAATTAAAAAAAATGAAGTGTTCTTACTCGTTACCTTCTTGAATGAAACTTCAAACCAGTTTTAATACAACAAACACGTGTTTCGGTAGTAAATCCTCATCATTGGTATTTTCAACGGACACATTTTAAGTCGAAAAGTAAAATCAGAGGGCGATACTGAAAAAAAACAGAAAATTGCCTCGGTATTTAATCAGTACAACTAATGCTGATTTATAATCCAAAACACGTGTCTGCCACTGTCTGGAGCATAAATATTGGTTTGAAATATTCTCCAAGAAGTTAAAGAGTTAGAATACTTCCGTAATATTATTATAAACACTTAGTTCCTTTTGCAGTGTGGAACAATTAAACTTGGATGTTTAAGGTGTAATAATTACTTCTTTCCAGCTCTGTCGCCTCAAAGAAGCTTTGTTTTGACCCTTTATCAATTTGACATCATATTTATTATATTACTATTCGGAAACTTGTCATCTCATAAAAAATCATCGAAATTAAAGGGGGTTAACATCTAATAACCACCCCCTTAATGCTATTTTGGTCATAGGTATCATTGTACGTTGCTGCTGAATCGACGCTTCACAAAATTTCGAGCTACGCAATATCTGCAACTTAAATGCACAAGTTCAAATTGAAATAAAAAAAAACCATAGTACGCTACTGAAATATATTTGGCTGAGTCAAAAAATCACTTCGGTTTTTAATCAGTACCACTGATGAGGATTTACTAACCGAAGCACGTGACTAGTATAAAATTGCTTTGAATTTATCCTCAAGAAGGTAGAGTTGTAATGACAAATATGGATATGAGTATCTCAATACACAGTAAAAATTCGATAATTCAGAAAAACATAAATTGAAGGCATACAAAATCAGGATAAAACAGGAACCAAAGCAAACAAACAAAAACTTCTACCGCATGATAAGAAGCGAACTCCCAATATGGGAGTGAGACCAGGTGTCCTGGAAGAGTGAACATCTGCTTGCATGCTACACCTGTCGCTTCATTTCGGAAGAATTGTCACATCCGGTTATTTTTAGACACATCCAAGTAATCTTCATATGTCAAGGTGGGCTACAACATACCTCTGCTTGTGCTTATGTTGAAAATCCCTAATTCTTTTTAGAAAGCTGGCTCGTATTCTTTTTGTTCTATAGAGTGTAAACTATAAGTTTTTCTGATTTATTCATTATAAATGCAAAACCCACCCATGGGGAAAAGGGAGGATACATGCCCCTTTGATTTAATGCTGAGGATCTTGTACACAAGATAGAGATCAAACTTTCAGCTGTCAAACAACATATTTCTATTGATTTTCATGGTCAGTGTCAAAAGTCGAGGTAAATTTTGGGCTTAAAGTAGATTTCTGTATGTGAAAATACTTTTAAAATTCATTTAATATCTTTTTTTTTTTGTTTTGATTTGTTTTGTTTTGTTTTTTTTTTTTGGTTGAGACGTTGCTTATGGAGAAAGCATGCTTTTCAAATATGAAAGTTTAACGTTTTTTTTACATCTTTGTTCTCATATTCGAGAAATTATGCATAGGAAGTAGAGGGAAAAACTACATGAATGTAGATCAACTTGACAAGAGAAAACCTTTTGATTTTGAAGGTCATGAGTCAAAGGAAAACGTCATTTTGGGATAAATTTCATATTGGTAAAAAATCTTTAAAATAATGCAGAAGGGTTCCAACTCTATACCTTCTTGAAGAAAATTTCAACCCAATTTATTATGCACCAGACACGTGTTTTGAATATTTTTCTGATTTATTCATTATAAATGCAAAACCCACCCATGGGGAAAAGGGAGGATACATGACGTCATATAATTAAAAGAATCATTTTGGTTCTCATTATAAATTTGCATTTATAATGAATAAATTTGCAGCATGGACCAGACATGCACGTTTTCGGTACTTAACCCTCGTCAGTGATCCTAACTGTAAACAATGCAAGATTACTTTCCCACAGCTTTACGAGAACCAAAATGATAACAACAACACCATTATCATTTAAAAACATTACTACATATCAACTTTGGTTTCGGAACTTTCGTCTACTAATACGTATATCAAAAGCAATAAAAGTGCATCTAACATTTTAAGCAAGCATAACAGTGAACTGTCTTCATTCAATATCTCTATTTCTAAATTGGATCTCCCAACACTATATTGCATAAGTCTCCTTACAAATTTCGATTTATTGCTAATTCTAGTAACTGCTCCACTACAATTTTGTCTAGAAATCCGACGTCAGCACTTACTGCTATTAAAGAACACGTAACTATTGTGAAAAACACCTCACCGAAAAGACGATTCATAAAAATCCCGTTTATTAACAAAGGTTTTGATCTTCTAAACATCTCTAATATTTTTCGGGATCATCGCGTACAAAGTACCATTCCTCAATATTTTGAAAATTTAGAGCCACCTCTTATTTGTTATAAGTACAAGAAACCTATTCGAAACTTTGTTTTTAACTATAATAAAGTTACAACGGATCCTGACATACTTGAATCGTGTCCTGCTTCTTGAGAATGTGCAACTTCTAAATGTCTCTACAAACCAGCTGGCCATGTTGTTACAGGTGACTTTTCAATTATCCAAGACAGACAGCTCCGTGGTCTTCTTAAAAAAGGACCTAAGTATAGAATCCCATCCAAGATAGATTTTGTCAAATGCCGTGAAGTGCTTACGGAAGCCTTAGATAATTATACGAAAAGATGGTGTAAATCAGAAGGAGTCGAACCGCATGCTCTGAATGACTGGAAAAACCTCATTTTAGATATAACGGATATTCGAATAGATAACTTCCATAAAAACCCTCATCTTTTTCAAAACCCACGTTCCAAATCAGAAAGATATTTCAAATCCAAACTAAGTAAATTACATGAAAATATGTCTTTGCACCAGCTGATAAAGCAGCCAACAACACCATTATCATTTGAAAACGTTACTACATATCAACTTTGATTTCGGAACTTTCGTCTACTAATACATATATCAAAAGCAATGAAAGTGCATCTAACATTTTAGGCAAGCATAACAGTGAACTGTCTTCATTCAATATCTCTATTTCTAAATTGGATCTCCCAACACTATATTGCATACCGAAACTGCACAAGTCTCCTTACAAATTTCGATTTATTGCTAATTCTAGTAACTGCTCCACTACAATTTTGTCTAGAAATCTGACGTCAGCACTTACTGCTATTAAAGAACACATAACTAGATATTGTGAAACGGTTCTAAACAGGAACGATGTAAATTTATTTTGGTCTATTAAGAATTCAGGGGATGTGATTGACAAAATGAAATCTGAAAATTTCCAAACCAATACGATTGCTTCATACGACTTCTCTAATATGTACACCACGCTTCCTCATGACAAAATTAATGTTCCATTATCTAATCTCATTAAATGGTGTTTTGATCGAGAGCGGAAAAGTTACATTTGTATATCTGAATCGAAGGGTTTCTTTTCCTCGACAGACTACAAATCATACAAATCATGGACATGTAGTGACCTGTGTAATGCCTTGTCCTTCCTCTTGGACAATATTTATGTTAGATTTGGTGAGGATCTATACAAGCAGGTTGTAGGAATTCCTATGGGTACTAACTGTGTGCCTCTTGTTGCAGATTTATTTATATACACTTATGAAAAAGAATTTATCTAAAATCTTCAAAAGCAAAGAAAAATTGATGATCTGAAATGTTTCAATATAAACGTCTTCAAATTGAATAGCATCATTTAAGAACAGATAAATTGGCAACGTGGACCAGACATGCATGTTTCGGGTACTTAACCCTCATCAGTGATCCTAAATCTAAACAATGTAATATGCCAAAAATGTATGAAAGTTACTATGTCGAAAAATTGTACCGAAAGACGTAGCAGGATGGGTGGGATATGATGCTACAGGACCCACTTTTTAGAAATTTCAAGAAATTTTTATACAATAATACTTCTAGGTATCTGGATGATATTCTAACTACTAACAATCCTGCTTTTGAATTACAAAAGAATGAAATTTATCCACAAGAATTAATACTTCACAAGGCTAACGTTACAAATACAGAAACACCATTTTTGGACCTAAATATCTAAATTGTAAGCGGAAAGATTCATACAAGTGTATATGACAAAAGGGATGATTTTGGATTCAACATAGTAAATTTCCCCTGGTTTGACGGTGGTGTTCCAAGATTACCGTCATACGGCATTTACATATCACAGCTCATCCGGTACGCTAGAGCATGTACTAATATTTTGGATTTTCACTGTAGAAATTTACAAATTACCAAAAAACTTTTAAGTCAAGGTTTCCGTTTTCATAAATTAGTTAAGACTTTCTGGAAATTTTACAAAAATTACAGTCAACTTCTTTTGAAATTCGGATCTATACACGCAACAGAGTACATTACTTTTGGTATTACACAAGCTGTCTTTTATGGTGATATGATAAACAAAATTAGAAGGATCAAAAGTAGGCAGCATAACCATCGAAAATGCATCAGAGTCCTCAAACGCCTTTTATACCGTGGATATGATCCTAATGTCACCAGACGGACACTAGGCTTAGTACTTGACCAATCAACAGTCTTGTACCAGCGCATCCTTGAGACTTGAACTCTGATTGACTGTGACGACGGGACTCCATGACGGGTCCTGTTCAGACCTCTTAAGAGAAGACAGGGACCCGACCACCTGTCCTCTCTGAATGTCAGTCGGACTCCTCGGATGATTACATACATGAGCTCGCTACAGCCGGCAGAGTACGGACTGTATTACGCACGCCCTCTTTTTATATCCATTTACACATTCAACTGTGTTGCTTGGGACTCTATGTTTTGCAGTCTTGTTTGTGTGATGTCATCTTACAGTGAGGAGGTTGTTTTACACCACAATTGTATGTTCTTCGAGACCTCTGGGTATTTGGAGAAGTGAGAGGGTTGTGCGCACGTAATGCAGGATAACCACACCATTTGCTACTTGCGTGGCAAATGGCCGTCCAAATTCGGCACCGGTTGCCCATTGGTCTCGTCGGTTTATGTGTAGTCTTTGGTGTTTGATGTTTACATGTCGTATGTCTCTTTTTCGTCTCATACTATTCTCGTCTTTTGTGTTTTTGCATCAAGTGTTTTGCTGTTGGTACTGCAACAGGGTCTTGTTGGAGATCCCCTCCCTTCTATTGAATTTGAAGACTTTAAACATTTGTACCACTTGGTGAGTGTCACTGTTGATGGACCTGGAGTTCCGATGGCACATGTGGCCAAGTTCAGCCGATCGTTTCTTCAACGCATTCTAAAATTTCTTTTGTCAAAATATCTTGAAATTTCTAAAACTAGGGTCCTGTAGCATCATACCCCACCCATTCTGCTAAATATTTCGGTACATCTTTGGCCATATTACATTGTTTACACTTAGGATCACTGACGAGGGTTAAGTAGACGATACGTGCATGTCTGGTCCATTCTGCAAACTTATCTGTTTTTAAATTATGATATTTAATTTGAAGACGTAAAACATTTATGACTTAATGAGAAAAATTGAATTTAAGATTAAATATTACAAAGCTTAACATAAAAAATTTTCGTCTAAAATCGTCAATTTTCAACAAAGTGGCATTCATTTTCCTGTTATGTTTACATCATTATGAAAGATTTAATTTTCGATTTGACAATTTCATATATGCAAAGTTTTAATACAATGAGTTAAAGAAGATCCTGACGATAATCTCAACAGCACTCACAATAGAGCACCAAATTAAGCATCGACGGACCCCTAGCAAGCTAGAGGTGGGACCAGGTGCCCGGGAGGAGTAAGCATCCCCTGTTGGCTAGCCGCACCGGCCGTCGATGTTCACGCACGAGAATGAAAAGAAAATATAAAATACATGCACTGTCTGAGGCCACGTCTATATAGAAAGTGCTATGGCGACAATGTCAGGGAAAAATATTCAAAACACTTACTGTCAAACCCCGTTCGGTATTATTGCTTTAACAGCATTGTGAATGCGAGGGTTTGTGACATCATTGTCCTTTGATAACGTCAATATGAGATACGTGGTCTGCTGATGAATAAATACACCAAAGTTCATAAACGTGGCATAATTTCTTCAAATCTCATTGGAATCTTTTCAAACTTCATCAGGAGTTTCAATTATATAAATTAATCTCTATATAAAAATGTTTTAACGAAGTTAAAGGTGTACTTTTCTTAGGAAGTTAGAAAACATCCGCCATCTGGTTGTTCAATGTTAAACGTCTTCAAATTCCGCCTTAAAAAAGAGAGCATGTTCTTTCAGATATATTGCGGATAATTAATTCTATCATGTATGTTATATTATTTAGAAACAAAGGGAAGAAAGGTTACTTAAATTGTTTTCATTTTCGTGAACCTTGTGGGCGCCATAGCACTTTCTATATAGACATAACCTCAGACAGTGCATGTATTTTATATATTGTTTTCATATTCGTGCATGGACATCGACGGCGGGTGCGGCTAGCAAACAGGAGGTGCTTACTCCTTCCGGGCACCTTCTCCCACCTCTAGCTTGTTAGGGGTCCGTCGATGCTCAATTTGGTGCTCTATTGTGAGTGCTGTTGAGATTTTCGTCAGGATCTTCTTTAGCTCATTTGTGTCACACTTATGCCCTTTGCCGTGTTGAGCTCGTAAAAAAAGTTCCCCTCTAGGGGTTTGACAGTGTTTTGAATATTTTCTCTGACATGGTCTCCATAGCACTTTCGATACAGACATAACCCCAGACAGTGTATGTATTTTATATCTTGTTTAGTGGACATCGAATGGGGATGCGGCTAGCCAACAGGGGATGCGTAATCCTCCCGAGAACCTTGTTCCACCTCTAGTTTGATGCTATTGAATTTAAAGACGTTTAACATTTGAACTACTTGGTGAGTGTCACTGCTGGTGGACCAAGAGTCCCCGAGGGCACATGTAGCCAAGTTCGATCAACTTTGGTTGATCGTCTGTCTCTTCAACGCATTTGAAATTTTCTGTTACAAAATTTCTTGAAATTTCTAAAACGTGGGACCTGTAGCATCATATCCCACCCATTCTGCTACGTCTTTTGGTAAATTTTTGACATAATAATTTTCACACTTTTTGGTCATATTACATTATTTAGACTGAGGATCACTGACGAGGGTTTAGTACCTGAAACGTGCATGTCTGGTCCATGTTGTAAATATATCAGGTTTTAAATTATGCTATTGGATTTAAAGACGTTTAACATTTGAACTACTTGGTGAGTGTCACTGCTGGTGGACCAAGAGTCCCCGAGGGCACATGTAGCCAAGTTCGATCGACAGTGTATGTATTTTATATCTTGTTTTGTGGACATCGAATGCGGATGCGGCTAGCCAACAGGGGATGCGTAATCCTCCCGAGAACCTTGTTCCACCTCTAGTTTGATGATATTGAATTTAAAGACGTTTAACATTTGAACTACTTGGTGAGTGTCACTGCTGGTGGACCAAGAGTCCCCGAGGGCACATGTAGCCAAGTTCGATCAACTTTGGTTGATCGTCTGTCTCTTCAACGCATTTGAAATTTTCTGTTACACAATTTCTTGAAATTTCTAAAACGTGGGTCCTGTAGCATCATATCCCATCCATTCTGCTACGTCTTTTGGTAAATTTTTGACATAATAATTTTCATACTTTTTGACCATATTACATTATTTAGACTGAGGATCACTGACGAGGGTGTAGTACCCGAAACGTGCATGTCTGGTCCATGCTGTAAATATATCAGGTTTTAAATGAAGCTATTGGATTTAAAGACGTTTAACAATTGCTAGGGGTCCGTATTTGCTCAGTTTGGTGCTCTATTGTGCTCTATCACTTTCTATATAGACAGTGCTATGGAGACCATGTCAGGGAAAATATTCAAAACACTTACTGTCAAACCCCTAGCGGGGAACTTACTATACGAGCTCCACACGGCCAAGGGCATACGTGTGACACAAATGAGTTAAAGAAGATTTTGACAAAAATCTCAACAGCATTCACAATAGAGCACCAAACTGAGCAAATACGGACCCCTAGCAATTGTTAAACGTCTTTAAATCCAATAGCATCATTTAAAACCTGATAAATTTACAGCATGGACCAGACATGCACGTTTCGGGTACTACACCCTCGTCAGTGATCCTCAGTCTAAATAATGTAATATGGTCAAAAAAGTATGAAAATTATTATGTCAAAAATTTACCAAAAGACGTAGCAGAATGGGTGGGATATGATGCTACAGGACCCACGTTTTAGAAATTTCAAGAAATTTTGTAACAGAAAATTTCAAATGCGTTGAAGAGACAGACGATTAACCAAAGTTGATCGAACTTGGCTACATGTGCCCTCGGGGAATCTTGGTCCACCAGCAGTGACACTCACCAAGTAGTTCAAATGTTAAACGTCTTTAAATTCAATAGCTTCATTTAAAACCTGATAAATTTACAGCATGGACCAGACATGCACGTTTCGGATACTAAGCCCTCGTCAGTGATCCTCAGTCTAAATAATGTAATATGGCCAAAAAGTATGAAAATTATTTTAACTCGAATTTTTCGCGATATAATGCGTAAGTGTCGCGATATAACGTGTAAGTGTGGCGATATGAATATCAAAGTTTTGCGAAAGAACGCGTAAAATTATGTTTTATTACAAAAGTTTCGCGTAACTTATAGCGCGATAGTTTCGCGTTATAACGCGTAAGTTTCGCGATATAACGCAAAAAAAAATTCCACTTGAGCTCACTAGGCTTTCGTAAAAGTTTAATACAATGTCGTTTCCTTTGACAAATATAGATCAACACAGATTTATATAGACCAGACTTGACTGCTTTAGGAGGTATATATGTCTATATTGTTACCTAAATGTGTTATTTGTTCTTACAAAGTCTCAATTTACTGAAAATAATTCTGAATGAAAGTGAAGTTTTCAAAACAATCGAAATCTACATATATATCTGCATAAGTATAAATTTTAAACTTTAACAGTTGAAATCTAATTATAGATAGGTTTAAACTTTTAACTTGTAGGTGGCGCCACCAAGACCTAAACAAGTAAGCTTAGTTATTATTCGTCAAAATTAAGGAAGTCATAATTAAGTTACCTGTTCTGCACGGATTTTCGCTCAAATATTTACAGCTCGTTGTCTAAACATTGTAAACGTTAAAACTTATTTAATTATAAGTGAGCGAAAATTAGACCCAAATCAAAATAGAAAGTCATTATAATCTAAAAGACATTAAAAAAAAAACACGACAAAGTAATGCAAAACCAAGCAAATCAACTTTTTAAAACATTATGTAAAGGAGCAAAAGTGATAATCCACTGGAGATAGGGTACAGGTATCAGGAACCAGGAGGGTAAACATTTCCTGCTTGGTAACGGGTATCAGGAGCAAGGGGGAGGGGGTTAAAGAATTTCCGACTTGCTAACGGGTATCAGGAGGGTTTCCTGCTTGCTAACGGGTATCAGGAGCCAGGAGGGTAAATAATTTTCTGTTTGCTTACGGGTATCAGGAGCCAGGAGGGTAAAGAATTCCCGACTTGCTAACGGGTATCAGGAGGGTAAAGAATTCCCTGCTTGCTAACGGGTACCAGGAGCCAGGTGGGTAAAGCATTTCCTGCTTGCTAATGGGTATCAGGAGCCAGGTGGGTAAATAATTTCTTGCTTGCTACGGGTATCAGGAGCCAGGTGGGTAAAGAATTTTCCTGCTTGCAACGGGTATCAGGAGCCAGGTAGGTAGAGCATTTCCTGCTTGCTAACGGGAATCGGGAGCCAGGTGGGTAAATAATTTCCTGCTTGCTAACGGGTGTCAGGAACCACGAGGGTAAAGCATTTCCTTCTTGCTAACGGTAATCAGGAACCAGGAGGATAAAGCATATCCTGCTTGCTAAAGGGTATCAGGAGCCAGGAGGGTAAAGCATTTCCTGCTTGCTAACGGATATCAGGAACCAGGAGGGTAAAGCAATACCTGCTTGCTAACGGGTATCAGGAGCCAGATGGGTAAAGCATTTCCTGCTTGCTAACGGGTATCAGGAGCCAGGTGGGAAAATAATTTCCTGCTTGCTAACGGGTATCAGGAAACAGGAGGGTAAAGCATTTCCTGCTTGCTAACGGGAATCAGGAACCAGGAGGGTAAAGCAATACCTGCTTGCTAACGGATATCAGGAGCCAGATGGGTAAAGCATTTCCTGCTTGCTAACGGGCATCAGGAGCCAGGTGGGAAAATAATTTCCTGCTTGCTAACGGGTATCAGGAAACAGGAGGGTAAAGCATTCCCTGCTTGCTAACGGGTATCAGGAACCATAAGGGTAAAGCATTTCCTGCTTGCTAGCAACATCCAATATGCAATTTAGCCGTGCAAAAAAGGATTTCTTGATGGTTGTAACCTAAAATATCTAAGTTTCATTATTATTGACCCTAATTCGAATCTTTTGCAGAAAATATAAATACATGAATACCCAAACTAGACCCTTTCGAGTGTTCTTTTTTTTTAAGTTTGCATAAATATTTATTTTATACATAGTATTTCTATTTACTGCGAAAGATTCAAATTTATTTGATTCAAAATTCGATATTTTGCTGTTAACAACAGCAGACAGTACTAGGAAAGAGTTGAAGACGAAACATAAGCAAATCCTGGTAAATGTGAACATTGTGGTAATTGAACAAAAATACTGAAAGAGTATAATATCTAATAATCCCAAGATATACACATCATTTTCTTGGGTTAAGAAATTGAAACAAGAGGCCCTAGGGGCGACATCGCTCACCTTAGGAGACTGTATGTATGTTTTTAATCGAAGTCAGTGTAAGACCTGAAGGAAAAAGCTTTTAGTGAAGCTTTGAGAAGGACAATGTGAACTTACTTCCTGTAAAGTTTGGTGACATTCTGTGCAGGTGTTTAAGAGGATAAGTCAAAAATGTGTCATCCAAATAGAGCCTTTGTAGGACATATTGGATTCGGCTCGAAAAACACAAACTTGGTAGGGGGCAATGAGTACTTGCTTCCTGTGAAAATTCAAGAAATTCTGTGCAGCGGTTTCACAGGAGAAGTAGAAAATGTGTCTGCCAATCAGAGCCTGTAACGGCCATCTTGGATTTCCAATCGGCTTGCAAAACACTAACTTGGTAGAGGGCATTGAGTACTTGCTTCCTGTGAAGTTTCGTGAAATTCTGTACGACAGTTTCAGAGGAGAAGATGAAAATGTGTTAGCAAATCAAAGTCTGTGGCTGCCATCTTGGATTTCCATTCGGCTCGAGAAACACAAACTTGGTAGAGGGCATTGATTACTTGCTTCCTATGAAGTTTCATGATATTCTGTGCAGCGGTTTCAGAGGAAAAGTCAAAAATGTGTCAGCAAATCAGAGCCTGTGGCGGCCATCTTGGATTTCCAATCGGCTCCAAAAACACAAATTGGTAGAGGGCATTGAGTACTTGCTTCCTGTGAAGTTTCGTGGAATTCTGTGCAGCGGTTTCAGAGGAGAAGTCGAAAATATTAAAAAGTTCACGACAGACGACGGACGGACGACAGACGACGGACGCCGCGCTATGACAATAGCTCACCTGAGCGAAGCTCAGGTGAGCTAAAAATAAAACTATTGAATCTCAAGGCATTTAGAAATGGCCGTCCAAAGTCGGCGCCGGGTGCACATTGGTCTCCTTCCTTTTATGTGTTGTCATTAATGTTTAATGTTTCTGTGCGTCTGTTTAACTCTGTTACGATTGTTTTGTATGATGTTCTAGTGAATATTGTTGTCACAGTGTCTTTTTGCGATTTGGAGTTTGTATGATGTCATTTATGTGTCACTTTCTTGTGGGTTTGTTTCGCTGGGTGAATGCAGGGTGGTCATGCTGGAGATCATTCCCTTTTCTGAACACAACAATTTCACATTCCATGCACCAGGCACGATTGGTTCGGGAAATGATTCACCATCAGTAGCTAGATTGCTTCAAAGAAGTTCAATATCGGGGCGCCTCTAGAATGTTTCAGATACATTTTCATAAAATTTAGTATCTTGATGTTTGTTAAGTATATCAATTACTTTTTTCAAACTCTGTCGTCCGAAAGAAGTTTTGGTCCTTTATCAATTTGACATCATATATTCGCTATTTTCGAAACGTAGAGTTACTTCCCATTTGAGACGGTAACTGACGTAGACTAATTATGACGTCATCAAATTCTATGGAAACAGTCCTCAAAGTCTGGGAAATGACGATGTAAAATCGACGTTAGAATACCATTTCATGACGTCACAATGGTTTTACGTCAGATACCGTCTGTAAGGGAAAATAACTCTGTATTCCGCAAAGACTCAATATACATGTACATATATATATATATATATTTTTTTTTGCTATTTCGGAAACATGTTATTGCATCGAAAAATATCATCGAAATTAAAGGAGGTTAACATCTCCAAAGCTATCCCTCCAAAGCTATTTTGAACATAGATTTTATCAGGATATGCCACTGAATCGACCCTACAAGAGATTTGGAGCCGCGCACTCTCTGTAAAGTAAATACAGAAATTTAAATTCTAAAAATAATACCAGAGGGCGCTAGTGAAATGAATTTTGACTTCTTATGAAAACCATTTTGGCTGGAAGCATAACTGATGACAATTTAATATCCGAAACACGTGTCTTGTGCATGAAAATTGGTTTGAAATTTTCTTCAAGAAGGTATAGTGTTGGAACAATTCCTTATTATTTCATTTGAATGTAGATTGGAGATCTACTCATTAAGACGCATCGTCAGTGCTGTTTTTGTCTTCCTAGCACATCAAATGAAATAAAGAAATAAAACCTGTGTTTGTGAAACACGAATGCCCCCGTTGGCATCTTTGTCAGTTAAACAGATGAAAAGTAGTTCCACATTTAAGGCCACAAGGTCAAATTTAGTATCCATGGAAAAGTTTTGCCACATGGAATTCATATGTGAAATATGAAAGCTCTATCATTAACCATTCAAAAGTAATGCCCAAGGTTACAGTTTTTAAAAAGTAGGTCAAACTCCAAGGTCAAGGTCACAAGGTCAAAAATGTTGGTATCCATGGAAAGCTTTTGTCACAAGGAATGCACATGTGAAATAGAAAAGCTCTATCACTTCCCATTCAAAAGTTATGCCCATGGTTAAAGTTTTTCAAAAGTAGGTCAAACTCAAAGATCACAAGGTCAAAAATGTTGGTATCCATGGAAAGGTCTTGTCACAAGAAATACACATGTAATGCCCAAGGTTAAAGGTCACAAGGTCAACAATTTTTGTATCCATGGAAAGGTCTTGTCACAAGGAATACACATGTGGAATATGAAAGCCCTATCACTTACCATTCAAAAGTAATGTCCAAGGTTAAAGTTTTTCAAAGGTGGGTCAAACTCCAAGGTCAAGGTCACAAGGTCAAAAGATTTGGTATCCATGGAAAGGTCTTGTCACAAGGAATGCACATGTGAAATATGAAAACCCTATCACTTACCATTCAAAAGTAATGCCCAAGGTTAAAGTTTTTCAAAAGAAGATGAAACTCCAAGCAAAAGGTCAAAAGTGTTGGTATCCATGGAAATGTCTTGTTACAAGGAATGCACATGTGAAATATGAATTCGAAAGCCCTATAACTTACCATTCAAAAGTTATGCCCAAGGTTAAAGTTTTTCAAAAGTAGGTCAAACTCCAAGGTCAAGGTCACAAGGTCAAAACGTGTGGTATCCATGGAAAGGTCTTGTCACAAGGAATACGCATTTGAAATATGAAAGCCCTGTCACATACCATTCAAAAGTTATTACCATTCAAAAGTTATGGCCAAGGTTAAAGTTTTTGCAGACAAACAGACAGACAGACCGACCGACCAAAAACTATATACCCCCGAATCTTCGATTACGGGGGCATAAAAATAAAACTTCTTAACATTGATACACAAATCTCCCTTACATGTACACTCAAGCGGAAAATAAAGTTCATGGCCTACATTTCAACAGAGATTTGTTATCTACTCTTAAAGATACCATCTATGCAAGTTTGGCTTTCAAAGCACTTAATAAAGAAAAAAGAACTTCATAAGATCAGTGATTGGGAAGACCACGCGCCCTGCGCCATAGTCCTCAATCTTAACAATGTATAATATTACCAAAGAGTGTGAAAATTATTATGTCCCAAAATTTACAGAAAGACGTAGCAGGATGGTTGGGATATGATGCTATAGGACCCACGTTTTAGAAATTTCAGATACCATTCAGTATAAATAAACTTCAAAAAGTAGCCAACAGTTATTCAATCTCAAAGTCTTGTAGATAAGGCAAGAGTAATTCAGTATTTTGTTTTAATGTCCCGAACATTTTCTGATAGGTACCCTCCCGCCAGACATGAAACGACACAAACACATGATCAATATGAGGGCATATATATATGGAAAGGAAGTCTAAAAAAAGTGATGTGGATAATTCTGACTTTATTTAAAAAAAAAATCAGGATTATATCCTGATATTCGCTTCTTTTCATATGGTGGAGGTTTTTGTTTGTTTGCTTTGGTTCCCGTTTTATCCTGATTGTGTATGCCTTCGGTTTCTGATTTTCTGAATGATCGATTTTGTGCTGCATACAGGGATATGGTCATTATCCATATTTGTCATTGATGATGGTATACGCATTTTATGATATTCAAGATCATTTACTAATATTCTTTACCTGAAAAATGCTCGTTTGTGCGTGTGTGTGTTTTTTTTCTGAGAAATTCTCATAAAAGGTACACGCTTGCGGACGTAAGACAAAATTATGATTTCTATGGCCTAAGGCAAAAGCATTAGAATTGATTGTCTAGATGTACATATCATGTAACGATGTCTTGTGATGTGTAGACAGACATTCAATCGCAATCCAGAATGTCCATGATCATTCTGGAAAGAGGGATCTCATATGATGTTATAAGATCTCCGTAGCGAACGAAAAACTTCCAGCCGCTGTTGAACAAGTAGCTTATATCGGGAGTTAGCTTCTTTTCATATGGTGGAGGTTTTTGTTTGTTTGCTTTGGTTCCCGTTTTATCCTGATTGTGTATGCCTTCGGTTTCTGATTTTCTGAATGATCGATTTTGTGCTGTATACAGAGATATGGTCATTATCCATATTTGTCATTGATGATGGTATACGCATTTTATGATATTCAAGATCATTTACTAATATTCTTTACCTGAAAAATGCTCGTTTGTGCGTGTGTGTGTTTTTTTTTCTGAGAAATTCTCATAAAAGGTACACGCTTGCGGACGTAAGACAAAATTATAATTTCTATGGCCTAAGGCAAAAGCATTAGAATTGATTGTCTAGATGTACATATCATGTAACGATGTCTTGTGATGTGTAGACAGACATTCAATCGCAATCCAGAATGTCCATGATCATTCTGGAAAGAGGGATCTCATATGATGTTATAAGATCTCCGTAGCGAACGAAAAACTTCCAGCCGCTGTTGAACAAGTAGCTTATATCGGGAGTTAGCTTCTTTTCATGTGGTTGAGGTTTTTGTTTATTTGCTTTGGTGCATGTTTTATTCTGATTTTGTATGCCTTCGGTTTCTGATTTTCTGCATTGTCGATTTTGTGCTGTATACAGGGATATGGTCATTATCCATATTTGTCACTTACTTGCAAGCCTTATGACTCTAACGATGAAATCGTCATATTTTAAACATGAGGTGTCATACCCGAATTAGCTGAGTACAAAAAAGCCATAAGCAGGAGAATGTTGCAACTCATGAAAGGTGTAAAGAAGCGACCATTTAATTTTAAGGGGAAAAAGACTTCTGCCAGTCGATTTTCTTTTTTTTCAGCAATTTAAACAGCCGGATTTTCTCTTAATTTTCCAAGGATGAAAATTACTCTTAAAGTTTATATCATTCAGCGCACAACGAGATTTTTCGGCCATATTAACAGCAGTTCACTGTAAGAACCAAAGAATTTCAATGACATTGAGATTCTCGTCAGGATCTTCTTTAACTCATGTTGGCACGGCATGTCATGGATTTTAAAGATTTTTGGTATGGGTTCAAAATGAAGTACTATTATGGAAATCAACCTCAGTTTTTTTTTCCAAAAAGGTTGTTGCCATAGTCACCGTGTCTGAAGTTTCAAAAATCGGGAAAATTTATGGGCTGAGACACATTTATAGGCACTCGCTACCATGGAAACAGGTACTTTATTTATCTGAAATTACTTTGATTATTTTCTTTCAAACATTATTATCATACATATATGTTAAGTTGTTTATCTTCATGTCGGATGCCTTTTGTGTACAGGATGAAAAACTGGGCCGAAACAGGGTATTAAAAGGCTCTGTTTTGGGCACTTAAAAACCCTGTTTTACATGTTTTTACAAGGTTGAAAATGTACTAAAAGCGCCAGTTTTTTTTAGTCCAAATTCAAGTTATCCAAATAATTCAATCTTTGAACTATACATTAATATGAAAATTTGGTAAATTTGTCCTTTTATATGCAAAGCAGCATCAAACTTAGTTGATATGGCAACAACCGGCTGAAAGGTTCCGATGCGATTAATTTAAACACAATTTCTATCATACTATCCACAACTGATATTGGAACAGAAGTACATGTATACATCTATCAGAGACGTTTCAATATAAAGATGACCTTGAAAATATATCAAGGTCATTCACTGCATTTCAAAGGTCATTAAATATTAAATGACCAGATTTGACGAAAAATCCTGATTTTTTTCATAAATTGAAGGTGCCAATATTTCGGATGCCTTGAGATATTGAACTTAAGTCATACATATATACCATAAAATGATTAATTTAGAACTTATTTCTTAGAACCATTGATAAAGTTTCTTCACATCTTTGAATATCTGTATTCTTGGTAAGCATTTTAATAAAAAGGAACGAAATCCGTTTAATCTTGTTTTTTTCTAAGAAAAATATTTTCCTATGAAATTGCTACAGTTCAATAATTTCTAAGATTTTTCTTTCTTATATTCATGAGCTTTCATAATAAATATGACCTATGAAAATATTCAAATAATAAAATCGTAAAAATTTGTGACAAAAAAAAAAAATGAAAACTTCATTAATTTTGCAATATTTGAATCTCAAAGTAGAAGTGACCTTGAACATAAAGCCAATGACCTTGAACATTTTAATTGTTTTTATATGAAACAGTTAAGTACAAAAAGGCACCTCTTTCTAGAAGATCACTTCTGTTTAATCTCTGGAATGGCATATAAAACCTATAATCTTCACTCAAATGATACTAAATGTACTGGCCATATGGTGTTAATGACTGATGAATTTGATCTCGTTCCTTTGAATAAATTTTGTTTCATTTATATTTGTACTTAAATTATGACACAAAAAGTTTTTTATGTTTCAAAAACCTCAAACATAAACCTGGTAAGTAGAAGGTCGAAAGTATGGGGAGGGGACCTTATTTCATGATCCATACTCTATTTCTGCGGCCCTTCATGCTGGACAATTTTCCCCTTAAAATCTCGATCCGGAAAGTTTTAATTTGCAAAGTATTCCTAATCCCAATCTTAGTATCGCTGTTGACATTGTTGGTATATTTCCTATTCCCAATCTTTGTTTTGTTTTATGTTTTTCAATAAAGTATGTGTGTTTCCATTGTGATTTTGGGGTTCTCATTTTTGGTTTTGTTTCGACTCCTCCTTTCTTCTAATTCAATGATGAAGTAATGTAAGAAAAAAACCGTAAGTAACAATATCAGTAAGCATGGATTTATTCTAATGCCTTACCTACAGATTAAATGACCTTACAGGTATTGCGACAATGCACACATATATCTGTACGTTCCCTTGAAATATACAATGGGAACTTGGCTTTTGGGTCGTAATAATCTATTATCGATATGGGGAACTCGTCATACACTATGATGTCCCATTCTCCAGAATGGTGGATGATATTCTGTCATAGACCATTTGAACCATCCAACCAAAGATTATACTCTATGTTTTCCGAAATGGAAGTAGCCGGATGTGACAGTTCTACCGAATTGAAGCGGCGGGTGTTGCATGCAAGCAGGAGATGCTTACTCTTCCTGGGCCCATATCGGGAGTTCGCTTCTTTTCATGTGGTGGACGTTTTTGTTTGTTTGCTTTGATTCCTGTTTTATCCTGATTTTGTATGCCTTCGGTTTCTGAATTATCGATTTTGTGCTGTATACAGGGATATGGTCATTATCCATATTTGTCATCTATACTGTTTTCTAACCTTTAGCTTACATTTGAAAATTTCCCCGAAAAAGAATTTATCTAAATTGTGCCATCTGTTTTTATTTACAGGACTGAAAGAAAACCAAAGTCTGTGTAATCTGCCAAACTTTCTGTTTATTCTCTCCCAATTATTGCAGTAAAATGATATCAAGCAGATTTATCTAAAAGCGTGGACTTTGAACTTGTATCTGCTTGTTTCGAAGTAGGTACACTTTTTATCCACGAGGACAAGGTGATCTTTTGGAGCTCTGTAAATGATGTTAGCATTACTTTTGATGACTCCAAATCCGGGATAATTGCAGCCTTTTCCAATGCGTAATGAAATCTTGTCGTACATTTTCTGGGCATCGTAGCAAATATATTTATTTTGTTTGTTCCACCTGTGCCAGTAGTGGGTTGTAGTTGCTCTTCCGGTTCTTGTTGATAATATTTTTTTTCTCACGCTTTCTTCGTCCAAATGACTGTAATACTGACTGATGCTTGCCACGACTGTATTCCTTCCATGCGTCCTAAACCTATGGAAGCCACCACAGAATCTTACGTAATGCTTGTCTCCTCCATAAAGAGGATCATACACGACCACCAGCCAGTTTCGCCAGTCGTACTTTTGGGAAAGAAAAGGATACAAAACATCTGCAACATCTTTATTGGATGCACCAAACATATTCGCTAGAATCACGTCAGTGTCCTTCTCCGATTGTTTACCATACCTGTCTGCTACTTTTCTATCAAATTTTATCATTTCAGATACCAACTGCTGAATCCTTTCATCCCACAGAGATTTCTGGTCAATGTAAGTACCGTTATCACCTATCATCTGATAGCGATACATCATGACATTCACGCCTTGTATTATAGAATTAAGAACTCTTTTCAAAATGTTCTGCGTCTGAAGACGATGATTGGATGTATATTTTGCAACACTTTCTGGTATATAATCCCTCAACACCCGCTGAGACATCATTCCTTGCCATAACTCAAGAGTTGCAGTCGTATCACTTTTATTGTATTCCTCTAGAAATTTGTTCTTTCGACTTTCCCTCGTACCATCGCTCGCCCCATTTGACGAAACATTGAGGAAATTATTCAGCAGATGAGATAAGGCAGAAATTTTAGACTGATATTTTCCATATTGACTTTTTATAGCCTTTTCTATTATGACCGTCTCCAATTCATCAATTTTAGAAAAGACTTGGTCAAATTTAGCATTGATTCTCGCAAATTCCCGAAGCATGAGTTGTAATTCAGGTGAGGGTCCTTTCGCAATAAACATATTGATGAACCCTAAGGCTGGTCCGATAGCTCCAAGGAAGGGTGCAAAGTTCTTTGCTATCTTACCAATGGTATGAAATCTAGTTGAATGTGTATCAGATCCAATTGCACTGACGATGGCATTCCCGGCTTCTACACCTGTTTGTAATTTTGTCCATCTCCAGTCTTTGGGGTTAAGGCTATCAGTAGATACGTCTTCCTGATAAGTCGTTTCATGTGATGAAATAGGACCATCATCTTCTTGGTCATTTTTACCATAATATTGAGGATACATCAATTTTTGGTTTTTGTTGATTGAATAACTCCGTATGTTTGAGAATAACGATGTTGCAAGCATAATTGCACGTACTATGCTAGAAACATTCTTTGGAACTCCGTCTACACCAATGCCAATGGCAGTATCATTGCTCGAAGCAGAGATCAACAGAGGCGATAGGATACTCAGGAACGGTATCAACAGCAACATAGTGAATCTAGAATAGAGAGTATTCTGCATTACAACAAATTTCTACTTTTTAAATCAAACCAGACTCGGTTGCAGCACCTACAGCATAGCACCAAACATCTCATGTGTAAACAGAGAGTAAACAAGCACATAGAGACAAACATAGAATTTCATTTAAACGAAGGTTAAATCATGGTACCCATTATGGGAAATATAATGCGGTAGCTTGGAATAAGATGTTGCTTTCGCCTTATTCGGAAATAACAAAGCTAACGCTGCAAAATATGCCCGTCAGGACTTTTTTCATTATGATTGATACAGTGTCCCTGAAAATAAATTTTATTGAAAACGTAGATTTTATCCCTAAAGGTCTAGATATAGGAAAAAAAGGAGCTGTAAAAAGTTTTATTTGAAAATATGCTGTAACGACCAAAATATTGCCGAATTTGTAAACTAAAATCTCCATAAACCTCTATTGTAAAAACGCAATACATTGTAGGTGGCGCTAGTGGAATGAATTAGATGTAGTAATAGGCGCTAAACATTACGTGCGCTATGTTAGGTCATTTACTCGACCGTTGAGAAATTCTGGGTAAGTCTTAAACCAGAACCATTACAGAGCAATTGCAATTTACCGTACTCCGGGAATTCGCGGCTGCAGTGATGGTTCGGTACAACTGACCAAAAGGTAAATACTCTAGTATTTATCGAGGGATAGTTTTACCATATTGGCGCCGCAGAGCAGGGTCTGAATCTTGCTGAACATCGTTTGTTTACATTCAGGCCGGTGATCACAGGTGTCGTCTGCTTCTTGCTTCACGACAGGTGAGCTGGGAAATTATTAGAAACTTAAATATTTGTTGAGGTATTGGACCAATATTGTTCAGTTACTCCAATTTAAGTCAGATTATTGAACATTGTTAATCATTGTTAATTGATCTTACGGAATTCGGATTTTTTTTCGGCCGAACTTCTTCCTCACACATAATACTTGGACTGTGGTTATTCATTGGACAGATCATAGCTCAGAAATCGTTTGTGAAAGTTTATAAGGAATATTTCATCCAAAATACTGTGAAATTTCGCTGTTATTTGTCCTCTTTTCTTCCTTAAAAGTGTTGATTGGTCGGGACGGTCTCATGCCGAATGTCGGTCGAAACAGATGCAATTTTGGAAGTAAAGAGTGAATGTAACAGCTTCTGAATTTGTGAAAAAGAATATTTTTGGGGGGCAATTTTCAATTTTTATGCTCTTATTTATATGCGTCTACCTTCCGTAATCGGATTGATTGATTGGACAGGTGTCACGAACACTGCGATTCGGTCAATGCAGCGCAACTTTGAAAGGGACGGCGTGTTAAACTGACAGTGTAATATTGCAAACATTGTATAAATTTGTCAAATATTTATTCTGTGTAGATTTCGACTTTATTTGTTCTGGATAAGTTTCTGAATCTCTACAGAATTTTCTCAGACTTGTCATAACACTATTTATTGAATTGTCGTATTTTGCTGCATTTATTATACTGTAAGGGGTTCGCATTAATGCAAATGTGTTTGTGTGTTCGATCTTGCAATTTGGGTAGATTTTCCTCATTATTACAGCATGAAATTATAAAATAATCAGAGATAGTTTATTACATCTATAGATAATAAATACATATTATATGAGAATATGACTACTGAATTTACAAACTCTGAAAATGAAAAGAACCTGCAAGAAGTTCAAATTTATGATGAGGAAAACGGTATATGTTCTGAAAGTAGAAATAGAAATTAGAACAAGATGGAGAGATGTCCAGATACTAGGAAGGTCATTGATCAAGGATCAAATGACATCTTTGTCGAAAAAGAACAAAAATCTGGCGTGGGCTCAACCTTTAAGATCCACTGTAAAGTCATATGGAAACGAGCCCATATGGAACCCCTACAAGGGCTTCTATTTAGGTCAAAGGTCGCATGGAGTACACTATGATTATGATATCAGAGGTGTCACGCCCACACAGCAGGTAAAGTATCCTCCAACAGGACCTATAAATGGAGAAGGGATGAGTAGACAGGTACATAAAAAACCATGTATCACAGATATCCAGGGCCTATACCAAATTGGTGGTATCTTCCCCTATTTAGCCCCCTAGGACCACCAGGTTGGTATTCTGGATATGGATGTCCATGGTTTCCAATGCCCCCGCCTATGTACAACCAGAACAATGCTCCGTATGTGGATTGTTTTGACCCTGTGGGCTGATCTACCACACGACATAGCTGCCAACAGTCAGAGATATGCTCCCTATCCAGTCCACATGCGAACAGAAATCAAACAGGAACAACTGAAGAAAGGGAACCAACTGAGAGAAATGGGTCTCTGGCTTCAAATATTGAACCTCATGGCCAAGACCAGATCGTATACAATCAGACCCAAGCTCCAGAAGTCATTGAGGTCGCTACGAGTCAAGATCAAGGGTTTCCAGATGAATCGAAACTGATACTTGTAGAACCTATGGTTTCTATGGAAAGCAACTTGGAGTCTATTCCCAAAACCATTAGATATAATGGGACAGACAACTGGGAAGCTTTCAGAATGAAATTCACTGTATTTGCTCAAGCAAAACAGTGGACTGAATTGGAAAGCAGAGGAGAGTATCTTTGCTGATGCTTGGAAGGTCAGACCAGTGAATTTTACACAAGTGTGGTAAAAGAGACCCTGGTGTAAGGTTTGTTGACTTGATGACAAAATTAGAGATGAGATTTGGGGATTGTGAACTGCACAGGTCAAATTTAGCACCCTGGTTCAGAACCCAGATGATAGTTTGGAGAAATGGAGTGATTGTGTGCAGCAGGTTGCTGCAAAAGCATTCCAAGGCGTACCAGATGACTTCCAAAATGAGTAAGTAATTTACAGGATTTGCCACGGATGCCTGGACCAAAATACTTGGCAGTTTGTGGTAAACCTGAATTTGAGCAGTATTCTGGAAGTTACAGATAGGATTAAACAATATCAGTTTAATCATCTGGCCATTTCAAAGGTAGAGGATAAGGAAATGGTCTGTAGTCCTTTTTCTGGAGACCTTGATTATAAGGAAATCAGATACAAAGGTCATGAACCATTCCCTGTGCCATACAGAGTCTCTAGTGTATGCATGGCAGACTGTCTCCAGTCCTCTGACTTCGGAAATGACCTGGAGAAAAGGGTATCGGCTCTGGAACTTCAGCTTGGAGACATATGTGCCCAACTGAAAGCCATAGCCTGTAATTTTGAGAGTGACCAGGATAATGCATGACAAATATGGATAATGACCATATCCCTGTATACAGCACAAAATCGATAATTCAGAAAATCAGAAACCGAAGGCATACAAAATCAGGACAAAACAGGAACCAAAGCAAACAAACAAAAACCTCCACCACATCCATCTTGGTCCTCCTCAAAATGACATTAGGGTAGGTGTGTGGAACTTGCTGGTGATAGCTGACATAGGATCTATACACGGAATAAAGCTTTTAATGATCCGTGTTGGTTTGAGGCTTTTTCTGACACCATCATTGATGTCGGAGACCATATGGGGACAACATACAAATGTGGGTCATACTTATGTTCTCTGTCATGTTGTGTCGGTTTAGTTGTAGTGGGAGAACAATAGGAATGAGTTAAAGAAGATCCTGACGACAATCCCAACTGCACTCACAATAGAGAACCGATTTAAACATCGACGGACCCCTAGCAAGCTAGAGGTGGGACCAGGTGCCCGGGAGGAGTAAGCATCCCCTGTTGGCTAGCAACAGGAAGTAACATGCAATGTGGGCCATTCTTATGTTCTCCATTGGTCAAGGTTAAAGTACATTTAGAGAACAGCAGGGGGCAACATGCAAATGTGGGTCTTACTTCTGTTCTAGGTCAAATATGATAATAACTGAGAAAGATTATTTGTAGTTGTATGGCTTAAAGGCCCAGCTAGGTTAATTATTCATGAAAGTATGAAAACCTTGTGGTGCAAAATCCAAGGTATGATTAGTGGAGAGACCAGAGTCCTCAAATAAAAGGGGGAGGAGGAGTGTAGTAATTGGTGCTAAACATTACATGCGCTATATTGCGTCATTTACTTTAACAATTACGTTTTTAAACGGCTATGACTGCGAATGTACGCGTTAGATTCGCCTGAAAATTTAAATTTTTACAAATGAGAGTGTAAACTTTCATGAAAAGAAAAAATTTGCATTATAAAATTTTGTAAAAATAATTTATTTTCAGGGACACCGTACCTTTAACCCACGTCAGTGATCCTAAATGTAAACAATGTAAGATTAATTTCCCACAGCTTTACGTGAACCAAAATGATATTTTTAATGATATGACGGCATCAAGGAAATAACGCATACATTGAAAAATGCACATTTCAAAGTCTCATTAAAAATTCTCCTGTGGGTATAATTAAAAATAAGTTTGCATAATCAAGGACATACAACAAATATATGATTTCAGAAATGATGAGAAAAATTGAATTTGGCGTCAACGTGTTTAATACCTCTTTATGTCTTGAAAGCTTCAAAACATTATGTCCAAAATAAACTACGCGTACTCTCTGTAATTTACATCAAAGAAGTACCCATCCGTTGTTCAGTTTCAAAGTCGAGAAGGTAAGGCAAAACCATTAGAATTTCCACTGGAACGGCTGCGAACCTCGGAATGAATAACACTCCGAAGAGAAAACACAATTTTAAATTATAAAAATAAAACCAGAAGGTGCTAGTGAAATGAATTTTGGCGGCTTTTTTTGGCAGGAAGCATCACTGATAAGAATTTAATATTCAAAACACGTGTCTGGTGCATAATAAATTGGGTTGAAATTTTCTTCAAGAAGGTATAGAGTTGGAACCCTTCTGTATTATTTTAAAGAATTTTTAAAAGATTTTTTTTACTAATATGAAATTTACCCCAAAATAACGTTTTCCTCATGAACTTCAAAATCAAAAGGTTTTTTTTCTTGTACTTATAGGTGATCTACATTCATGTAGTTTACAGGACCTTTAGCATTTACAGAAGTTTTTCCCTTTTATAGTTTCTCGAATATGAGAACAAAGATATAAACATCATTACATATTTGAAAAGCATCCTTTCTCCATCAGCAACGTTATAATTAAAACAAAATAGATTTTAAATGAATGTTTAAAATATTTTCACAAACAGAAATTTACTTTAAGCCCGAAATTTACATCGAGTTCTGACACTGACCAAATATGTCGTTTGACAGCTGAAAGTTTTATCTCTATCTTGTTTAGATTGAGGATCACTGACGAGGGTTAAGTACCCGAAACGTGCATGTCTGGTCCATGCTGAAAATTAATCTATTCTTAAATGATGCTATTGAATTTGAAGACGTTTAACATTTGTACCACTTGGTAAGTGTCACTACCGGTGGACCATGAGTCCCCGAGGGCACATGTAGCCAAAGAGTTAAAGAAGATCCTGACGTTAATCTCAACAGCACTCTTAATAGAGCACCAAATTGAGCATCGACGGACCCCCAACAAGCTAGAGGTGGGATCAGGTGCCCGGGAGGAGTAAGCATCCCCTGTTGGCTAGCCGCACCCGCCGTCGATGTTCACGCACGAAAAAGAAAAGAATATTTAAAATACATGCACTGTCTGAGGCAACGTCTATATAGAAAGTGCTATGGCGACAATGTCAGGGAAAAATATTCAAAACACTTACTGTCAAGTTCGATCAATTTCGGTTGATCGTCCCTTCAACGCATACGAAAATTTCTGTTATCCAAATTCCTTGAAATTTCTAAAACGTGGGTTCTGTAGCATCATATCCCACCCATCCTGCTACGTCTTTCGGTAAATTTTGGACATAATAATTTTCACACTATTTGGCAATATTACATTGTTTAGATTGAGGATCACTGACGAGGGTTAAGTACCCGAAACGTGCATGTCTGGTCCATGCTGAAAATTAATCTGTTCTTAAATGATGCTATTGAATTTGAAGACGCTTAACTTGTGTACAAGATCCTCAGCATTTTAGCCCCCTTCACAATTTCACGGATTGGGCAACGGATCGAGAAAAAAAATGCACCCGTAGCTCGATCCGGCACAAGTCGTACTTAATTACTATATTAATTATTGTATTATTAAGTACTGTATTAATTACTTCTTTCCAGCTCTGTCACCTGAAAGAAGCTTTGTTTTGGTCCTTTATCAATTTGACATCATATATATTTTTTTGCTATTTCGGAAACTTGCCATTTCATAGATAATATCGAAATTAAAGGAGTTTAACATCTTAGCACCCTCCAATGCTATTTTGAACATAGATTTTATTTGGATATGCTACTGAATCGACCCTACAGGAAATTTGGAGCCGCGCATTCTCTGTAATGTAAATCCCTACAGGGAATTTGGAGCCGCGAACTCTCTGTAATGTAAATGTAAAAATCTAAAATCCAAAAAGTCAAGAGGGCGCTACTGAGATGATTTTGGTGGCTCCGCTGGAAGCATCACTGATGAGAATTAAATATTCGAAACACGTGTCTGGTGCATGGAAATTGGTTTTGAATTTTCTTCAAGGTATAGAGTTGGAACCCTTCGACATTATTAGCAATCCGGGAGGCTGATTTCCCTTTAAATGAGTATTTAATTTATTTCTTAGCGTTAAATTAGAATAATGTTATCGTGATTGGTATCAAATGAATTAGCATGAAGTCCTAGAAAGTTGAAAATACAAAAACAAATGCATTAAAATGCAAAAAAAGATTGTTGGAATAAACAGTTGAGTATGTCGGCACATTAAATGCTTGACGATCGTTGCCGAAAAGCGTCATTCCGAGAGGAAGAAGGTGGTCTATCTGAAAATGTCTTCACTTCGAGGATCCATGTATTATATATCTATGAGGTTCAACATATTCATAAAGACAGTCATCTCTAAAGCAAATAAACTTTGTAACTTGTAAACAAAGAGTCGTTTCTAATGTGAAAAAATCTTAAACAAACTAGTATCTCTTACTTTATATCTTTACTTACATGTACCACTCTGGAGGTTTCTCCGGATCTGTTGCCGATAGGTTCAGTCGTACAACAAGGTGCTTTTAAAGAAAAATGCGACTCTAATAAATTCTATAGAACCGAACATATTAGCATATGAATAAGATGTCATGTATCATGGTAATTTTACACTTCTTTTCAAAATTAAGATGAATCATTCTAGAAACAATATCTATAGATTTTTCTGTTAGAGAAAATGTTTTGAAAAGCACTATGTAATGGATTTTTGGCATGTGACATGTTGGAATATTTTACTAGATAAGAATTTATCTATAAAACATTTTTTTGAAAATATTTTTCATCAAACAATTTTATTACAAGCGACATATGTAACAAGTACATTTTGTAAAGAAAAAAGCTGTAAAAAATAACGGTTAACAAAATGATATGTATAACACGTAGGCTATATACATGATAATCAGACAAAACTTCATATCGAATAGGAAATTAATCAATCATACATTAAGGATATTTATGAATATGAATATTGCAAACAAAGATTACAATCCAAATGTACTTTTATATTATTTCAGTAAACGATAGAAATTAAAAATATATATAGAAGCAGTGACTGTACTAAGCGTATGGTTTATACGCATAGACACCGGACAACAAATCTTCTGGCACATTTTATTACGCCTAAATAAATTCTGTGCAATTTCTTCGTCGACGGCGTTTTAGGTGTAGATTATTGTGTCTGTAGCGGTTTGTGAATGTTGTTCATCTGACGTGTCGTTAGACTCGTTACAGGTAGATTATTGTAAATATCTTCGTAGATGACAGGAATTTCAATTACCTGGACAGTGTGTACGGTGAAGCAAAACATAACGGTCCGCATTTATAGACTTGCAGTTCATATATATTACAATTCATAATGAAACAGAAGAAAGTAAACTGCAATTTTAGAAATCACGTATATAAGTAAATTTATTTACAATGTTAAAATGCTTCAAATTGAGGCACAAACAGTTCCAAGACCATTTGACAGAAAATTATACTTATAATATTATAATGATCTCTTTCGCGCACAAAAAAATATAAGTTGTACAAAATGCTATGTGTTTAGTTTTTTTTTCAACAAAAGTCAATTGAGATTTTATCGTGTCCATAATGATAATGTATAGTATAAAGGTACTTTCATTAACAGTAGCTATCGTACTAGATATTTTAAAGTAGCCTTTGCAATCTTCAAACGTTATGAATCAAACAACCAGATACTAGTAAAATGCAAACATCAAATTATCACGACAGAGAGTATGTATTGGATATACGCCTCAAACAATTCATTCTTAAAGATATTGGACAGTTTGAGGCCCGTAGGGCCGAAAACTGTCCAATATCTTTAAGAATGAATTGTTTGAGGCGTATATCGTACTTAAAACATTGATCACTATTCAAAGTGGCATGACCTTTGACTTTGTTCTTATTATGTTAATTGCCTTTACTGTGACGAAATGTTATCACTCCAGGTTCTAACATTCTCACTACTAGCAGTAGGGCATCGTTTATATAAGAAGATAATGGAGATTTTTTTCAATTAAAAAAAAGTTGTGACAAATTATGACACAGATTCCGTAAACCAAGACGAAATTGGATGCATTTGGGGGGGGGGGGAATCAACGAGAATACTTTGCGTGTTGACGATTTAGTTGAAGCTTCTTTGCATATATAGAATAAAAGGGCGTGTCTCTAAAAGTGTCGTTTTCCGGACAAGCAAGAAATAATATATTGCCTTTAAGAACCGAAAAGAAATCAGTTGGGACGTTCAGCTTACATGTACTATGTGCAAGGTTAAATGAAAGAAACAATTCAGGAAGATATTTTGAAGGAGTCTTGTTCGAAAAACCTGACCTAAACCCAGCCTTTGAAACGGGGGAGGGGGGCTTGGGGAACTGGGTCAAAATAACCGTCAAAGGCTGGATTTAGGTCAGGTTTTTTTTGCAGCTTTTTTCTTTACAAAATGTACTTGTTACATATGTCGCTTGTAATAAAATTGTTTGATGAAAAATATTTTCAAAAAAATGTTTTATAGATAAATTCTTATCTAGTGAAATATTGAAATATTCCAACATGTCACATGCCAAAAATCCATTACATAGTGCTTTTCAAAACATTTTCTGTAACAGAAAAATCTATAGTTATTGTTTCTAGAATGATTCATCTTAATTTTGAAAAGAAGTGTAAAATTGCCATGATACATGACATCTTATTCAAATGCTAATATGTTCGGTTCTATAGAATTTATTAGAGTCGCATTTTTCTTTAAAAGCACCTTGTTTTACGACTGAACCTATCGGCAACAGATCCGGAGAAACCTCCAGAGTGGTACATGTAAGTAAAGATATAAAGAAAGAGATACTAGTTTGTTTAAGATTTTTTCACATTAGAAACGACTCTTTGTTTACAAGTTACAAAGTTTATTTGCTTTAGAGATGACTGTCTTTATGAATATGTTGAACCTCATAGATATATAATACATGGATCCTCGAAGTGAAGACATTTTCAGATAGACTACCTTCTTCCTCTCGGAATGACGCTTTTCGGCAACGATCGTCAAGCATTTAATGTGCTTAATTTGTTTTTGTATTTTCAACTTTCTAGGACTTCATGCTAATTCATTTGATACCAATCACGATAACATTATTCTAATTTAACGCTAAGAAATAAATTAAATACACATTTAAAGGGAAATCAGCCTCCCGGATAGCTAATAATGTCGAAGGGTTCCAACTCTATACCTTCTTGAAGAAAATTCAAAACCAATTTCCATGCACCAGACACGTGTTTCGAATATTTAATTCTCATCAGTGATGCTTCCAGCGGAGCCACCAAAATCATTTCAGTAGCGCCCTCTTGACTTTTTGGATTTTAGATTTTTACATTTACATTACAGAGAGTTCGCGGCTACAAATTCCCTGTAGGGATTTACATTACAGAGAATGCGCGGCTCCAAATTTCCTGTAGGGTCGATTCAGTAGCATATCCAAATAAAATCTATGTTCAAAATAGCATTGGAGGGTGCTAAGATGTTAAACTCCTTTAATTTCGATATTATCTATGAAATGGCAAGTTTCCGAAATAGCAAAAAAATATATATGATGTCAAATTGATAAAGGACCAAAACAAAGCTTCTTTCAGGTGACAGAGCTGGAAAGAAGTAATTAATACAGTACTTCATAATACAATAATTAATATAGTAATTAAGTACGACTTGTGCCGGATCGAGCTACGGGTGCATTTTTTTTTCTCGATCCGTTGCTATCCGTTGCCCAATCCGTGAAAATGTGAAGGGGGCTAAAATGCTGAGGATCTTGTACACAAGTTAAGCGTCTTCAAATTCAATAGCAACATTTAAGAACAGATTAATTTTCAGCATGGACCAGACATGCACGTTTCGGGTACTTAACCCTCGTCAGTGATCCTCAATCTAAACAATGTAATATTGCCAAATAGTGTGAAAATTATTATGTCCAAAATTTACCGAAAGACGTAGCAGGATGGGTGGGATATGATGCTACAGGACCCACGTTTTAGAAATTTCAAGGAATTTGGATAACAGAAATTTTCGTATGCGTTGAAGGGACGATCAACCGAAATAGATCGAACTTGACAGTAAGTGTTTTGAATATTTTTCCCTGACATTGTCGCCATAGCACTTTCTATATAGACGTTGCCTCAGACAGTGCATGTATTTTAAATATTCTTTTCTTTTTCGTGCGTGAACATCGACGGCGGGTGCGGCTAGCCAACAGGGGATGCTTACTCCTCCCGGGCACCTGATCCCACCTCTAGCTTGTTGGGGGTCCGTCGATGCTCAATTTGGTGCTCTATTGTGAGTGCTGTTGAAATTAACGTCAGGATCTTCTTTAACTCATTGGCTACATGTGCCCTCGGGGACTCATGGTCCACCGGTAGTGACACTCACCAAGTGGTACAAATGTTAAACGTCTTAAAATTCAATAGCATCATTTAAGAACAGATTAATTTTCAGCATGGACCAGACATGCACGTTTCGGGTACTTAACCCTCGTCAGTGATCCTCAATCTAAACAAGATAGAGATCAAACTTTCAGCTGTCAAACAACATATTTGGTCAGTGTCAGAACTCGATGTAAATTTCGGGCTTAAAGTAAATTTCTGTTTGTGAAAATATTTTAAACATTCATTTAAAATCTATTTTGTTTTAATTATAACGTTGCTTATGGAGAAAGGATGCTTTTCAAATATGTAATGATGTTTATATCTTTGTTCTCATATTCGAGAAATTATAAAAGAGAAAAACTTCACATCTGTAAATGCTAAAGGTCCTGTAAACTACATGAATGTAGATCACCTATAAGTACAAGAAAAAAAAACCTTTTGATTTTGAAGTTCATGAGGAAAACGTTATTTTGGGGTAAATTTCATATTCAAAATTTGGTAAAAAAATCTTTTAAAAATTCTTTAAAATAATACAGAAGGGTTCCAACTCTATACCTTCTTGAAGAAAATTTCAACCCAATTTATTAAGCACCAGACACGTGCTTTGAATATTAAATTCTTATCAGTGATGCTTCCTGCCAAAAAAAGCCGCCAAAATTCATTTCACTAGCACCTTCTGGTTTTATTTTTATAATTTAAAATTGTGTTTTCTCTTCGGAGTGTTATTCATTCCGAGGTTCGCAGCCGTTCCAGTGGAAATTCTAATGGTTTTGCCTTACCTTCTCGACTTTGAAACTGAACAACGGATGGGTACTTCTTTGATGTAAATTACAGAGAGTACGCGTAGTTTATTTTGGACATAATGTTTTGAAGCTTTCAAGACATAAAGAGGTATTAAACACGTGGACGCCAAATTCAATTTTTCTCATCATTTCTGAAATCATTTATTTGTTGTATGTCCTTGATTATGCAAACTTATTTTTAATTATACCCAAAGGAGAATTTTTAATGAGACTTTGAAATGTGCATTTTTCAATGTATGCGTTATTTCCTTGATGCCGTCATATCATTAAAAATATCATTTTGGTTCCGTAAAGCTGTGGGAAATTAATCTTACATTGTTTACATTTAGGATCACTGACATGGGTTAAAGGTACGGTGTCCCTGAAAATAAATTATTTTTACAAAATTTTATAATGCAAATTTTTTCTTTTCATGAAAGTTTACACTCTCATTTGTAAAAATTTAAATTTTCAGGCGAATCTAACGCGTACATTCGCAGTCATAGCCGTTTAAAAACGTAATTGTTAAAGTAAATGACGCAATATAGCGCATGTAATGTTTAGCACCAATTACTACACTCCTCCTCCCCCTTTTATTTGAGGACTCTGGTCTCACCACTAATCATACCTTGGATTTTGCACCACAAGGTTTTCATACTTTCATGAATAATTAACCTAGCTGGGCCTTTTAGCCATACAACTACAAATAATCTTTCTCAGTTATTACCATATTTGACCTAGAACAGAAGTAAGACCCACATTTGCATGTTGCCCCCTGCTGTTCTCTAAATGCACTTTAACCTTGACCAATGGAGAACATAAGTATGGCCCACATTGCATGTTACCTCCTATTGTTCTCCCACTACAACTAAACCGACACAAGATGACAGAGAACATAAGTATGACCCACATTTGTATGTTGTCCCCATATGGTCTCCGACATCAATGATGGTGTCAGAAAAAGCCTCAAACCAACACGGATCATTAAACGCTCTATTCCGTGTATAGATCCTATGTCAGCTATCACCAGCAAGTTCCACACACCTACCCTAATGTCGTTTTGAGGAGGACCAAGATGCATTATCCTGGTCACTCTCAAAATTACAGGCTATGGCTTTCAGTTGGGCACATATGTCTCCAAGCTGAAGTTCCAGAGCCGATACCCTTTTCTCTAGGTCATTTCCGAAGTCAGAGGACTGGAGACAGTCTGCCATGCATACACTAGAGACTCTGTATGGCACAGGGAATGGTTCATGACCTTTGTATCTGATTTCCTTATAATCAAGGTCTCCAGAAAAAGGACTACAGACCACTCCCTTATCCTCTACCTTTGAAATGGCCAGATGATTAAACTGATATTGTTTAATCCTATCTGTAACTTCCAGAATACTGCTCAAATTCAGGTTTACCACAAACTGCCAAGTATTTTGGTCCAGGCATCCGTGGCAAATCCTGTAAATTACTTACTCATTTTGGAAGTCATCTGGTACGCCTTGGAATGCTTTTGCAGCAACCTGCTGCACACAATCACTCCATTTCTCCAAACTATCATCTGGGTTCTGAACCAGGGTGCTAAATTTGACCTGTGCAATTCACAATCCCCAAATCTCATCTCTAATTTTGTCAACAAGTCAACAAACCTTACACCAGGGTCTCTTTTACCACACATGTGTAAAATTCACTGGTCTGACCTTCCAAGCATCAGCAAAGATACTCTCCTCTGCTTTCAAATTCAGTCCACTGTTTTGCTTGAGCAAATACAGTGAATTTCATTCTGAAAGCTTCCCAGTTGTCTGTCCCATTATATCTAATGGTTTTGGGAATAGACTCCAAGTTGCTTTCCATAGAAACCATAGGCTCTACAAGTATCAGTTTCGATTCATCTGGAAACCCTTGATCTTGACTTGTAGCGACCTCAATGACTTCTGGAGCTTGGGTCTGATTGTATACGATCTGGTCTTTGCCATGAGGTTCAATATTTGAAGCCAGGGACCCATTTCTCTCAGTTGGTTCCCTTTCTTCAGTTGTTCCTGTTTGATTTCTGTTCGCATGTGGACTGGATAGGGAGCAAATCTCTGCCTGTTGGCAGCTATGTCGTGTGGTAGATCAGCCCACAGGGTCAAAACAATCCACATACGGAGCATTGTCCTGGTTGTACATAGGCGGGGACATTGGAAACCATGGACATCCATATCCAGGATACCAACCTGGTGGTCCTAGGGGGCTAAATAGGGGAAGATACCACCAATTTGGTATAGGCCCTGGATATCTGGGATACATGGTTTCATGTACCTGTCTACTCATCCCTTCTCCATTTATAGGTCCTGTTGGAGGATACTTTACCTGCTGTGTGGGCGTGACACCTCTGATATCATAATCATAGTGTACTCCATGCGACCTTTGACCTAAATAGAAGCCCTTGTAGGGGTTCCATATGGGCTCGTTTCCATATGACTTTACAGTGGATCTTAAAGGTTGAGCCCACGCCAGATTTTTGTTCTTTTTCGACAAAGATGTCATTTGATCCTTGATCAATGACCTTCCTAGTATATGGACATCTCTCCATCTTGTTCTAATTTCTATTTCTACTTTCAGAACATATACCGTTTTCCTCATCATAAATTTGAACTTCTTGCAGGTTCTTTTCATTTTCAGAGTTTGTAAATTCAGTAGTCATATTCTCATATAATATGTATTTATTATCTATAGATATAATAAACTATCTCTGATTATTTTATAATTTCATGCTGTAATAATAAGGAAAATCTACCCAAATTGCAAGATCGAACACACAAACACATTTGCATTAATGCGAACCCCTTACAGTATAATAAATGCAGCAAAATACGACAATTCAATAAATAGTGGTATGACAAGTCTGAGAAAATTCTGTAGAGATTCAGAAACTTATCCAGAACAAATAAATTCGAAATCTACACAGAATAAATATTTCACAAATTTATACAATGTTTGCAATATTACACTGTCAGTTTAACACGCTGTCCCTTTCAAAGTTGCGCTGCATTGACCGAATCGCAGTGTTCGTGACACCTGTCCAATCAATCAATCCGATTACGGAAGGTAGACGCATATAAATAACAGCATAAAAATTGAAAATTGCCCCCAAAAAAATATTCTTTTTCACAAATTCAGAAGCTGTTACATTCACTCTTTACTTCCAAAATTGCATCTGTTTCGACCGACATTCGGCATGAGACCGTCCCGACCAATCAACACTTTTAAGGAAGAAAAGAGGACAAATAACAGCGAAATTTCACAGTATTTTGGATGAAATATTCCTTATAAACTTTCACAAACGATTTCTGAGCTATGATCTGTCCAATGAACAACCACAGTCCAAGTATTATGTGTGAGGAAGAAGTTCGGCCGAAAAAAAATCCGAATTCCGTAAGATCAATTAACAATGATTAACAATGTTCAATAATCTGACTTAAATTGGAGTAACTGAACAATATTGGTCCAATACCTCAACAAATATTTAAGTTTCTAATAATTTCCCAGCTCACCTGTCGTGAAGCAAGAAGCAGACGACACCTGTGATCACCGGCCTGAATGTAAACGATGTTCAGCAAGATTCAGACCCTGCTCTGCGGCGCCGATATGGTAAAACTATCCCTCGATAAATACTAGAGTATTTACCTTTTGGTCAGTTGTACCGAACCATCACTGCAGCCGCGAATTCCCGGAGTACGGTAAATTGCAATTGCTCTGTAATGGTTCTGGTTTAAGTACCGTTCCATGTAAGAATCAGAAAATCCTTATATATGCTTGGCACATGCAATGTTATGAAACTTTACCAAAACTGGATAAGTTATTCACATTACAAGTACAAATAAATTCCTAAAGGGAAAAGGGTCAATTTTTTGTTAATTTTGAATAAATCGCAATTTCAAATTCACTGTAGAAGAAGTTTTTCCTTATGTTTTCTATAGAAATATACCCAACTTTGCTTGATTGTATAAAAAAAAAGGCAACACCATTTTACGAAAATTCTTTTAGAATGGTAAAGTTCGAGATCGATTCTACGACAATTAAAAATAAAATAGTATGAAAAATCAAAATTTGTGATCGTTTTCAGTAAAGAAATATTCAACTTTTGTGTGCCGAATAGTACTAGAGTTATCGTTCTTAATGGAAGAGGGCGTTGTTACGAAGGTAAACAATATGGCGGCACCCTGTTCCCGCATGTGTTTTCTGCAAATCGGAGTGCAGTTTCTATATATTATGTCCTCTGGAAACGCAGAGGGTGAAATTATATGACTGTGATAAATCGATCTCGTCGTATTTGAAGCAGCGTGTTGGTCTGAAATGTGGCACGGGAACGATTTCAACGCGGAAATATCTTCGGAGGGCAATCTCGTAAGAGTCGTTTGTTTACGGATGGGACATTTCATTTACAACAAAAATCTAACCGTTTGCCCAGGCTATAGGGAGAGACTTGGCATTTACTGTAGACAGCCATTAATGTGCCAATAACCAGGCCATACAGGGAAGATGAAGCCTTTCTAATCAGTAAACATTGACATGGCAGAGTATGATCGACTCTAGTCTATGAGAAGAGTGACTGTCCTGACTCCTATTGCCAGTAGGGACCGGTAAGATATAAATTCACAAAAACATGGTCGATATTTGATTTCTTCTTCTTCATAAGTCGACAATTATAAACTTTAACTTGCGCAAAAAAAAATTTAATTATTTTATTCAGTGGCGGATTCAGGGGGATGCGTAGGGGGCGTCCACAACCTCCCTCCACGGCACTGACCAAAACTTTTCCAAATACAGGTATATTTTGGTCCATTTTCGGTACAAATTGGCAAAATTTGCCCCTTGACCCCCAGCAAAGGGGGCGCTGGATCCGCCACTGTTACATGTATTGCATGTATTGGGGTGCTTTGATGAAAACCCTATACAACTTCTAGTCACAGAGTGTATATATATGCTCAGTAATTTACAAATTGTCTGTGAAAATCAAACTGATTTGTCTTTGAAGATGTGAAATCACCCATAATATATCCACTTGGATACATTGTACTGATTTTATTTACAGGCCCATGTAGACAGTGGCATATGCATTAAGACGATAGATCTACATCTAAGTTGATAAATGCTGAGCGCAAATTACAGGTCAGTTAAAATTAATTTCCAGCACTATTCTGTAGTAGAGGTTAGCCTACAGAATAAATAGGAAACTGTATATGCCAGACTTAAACCTCATCATGTTCTAGGTAGATAATTTATTATACATGCAGTTACAGATGTACATAGATATGTACATGATGTGTCAGTACAACATGTAACAAATAACAATGATCTTTAATGAGCTTAGCTTATATTTACGTATTACAATAATACTGTATTATTTGTATTTCGTGATTCGGATTTGAAAAAAAGATATGTATCATGGTATGCTATACTGGTGAACTGCATGCTCTTGTAGTCAATGAAACAACTGTTGTCCTAGGAATCAAAGTTAGGTCGCCGGCTTAAGAGGCGAGCGCTCTGACCACTGAGCCAAAGGTTAATCTCCAATAAATTGCCAAGTTATCTGGGCCCTATATATGGCCACTACACCGGATGCTTCTGTAAAACTTTCGTTAATATTTGACACATTGATGTATCATTATAACATACAGGTTTTGTCTAAGGCATGGTCCATTTGATATTCAGGGGGGGGGGGGGGGGGCTTGGGTTTTTTGTCGGAGCAAGTTCATTTTTTTCGCCCCGGACCGGAGCAAAATTATTTTTTTCTGGCAAAGTTGGAGCAAGGAAATTTTTTTAAGTGATATGCGCATACATGTTTTAAGAATGTTTGTGTTTTATCAATAGAAATTATTGATATTTTTACTCAAAACTCTAAATATTAATATATTAGTTTATTTTTATGCAAGTATTCAATTCACTTTTAAACAGAGAGATAAAAGATTTTTACAATACAATTCTCAATATTTTATATAAGGTACATGTATATAACATGTATAAGAGGGTCTGAGGGGAAGGTCTCCTGGACAATTTTTTAAATGTTACTAAGAATTGTAAATTGGTGAATAACTGAAGTTCTCCTTCCAAGCTTACAAGAACATGACTCTATGGGATATATGCAACATGTATTAACAGCAATACATAAATATTGATAATATATTCAAGCTTTTAAGGAGGCCCTTTTTCATTCACTTACATGTATAACTTTTGATATCTTCAAATATCTGAACTTAAAATGCTATTAGTGAATAATGTTTTGATAGAAAACAATGGCTAGCGAAGCGAGCCAAAAATTTTTGATACAATTTTGAAAACTGCGGCGAGTGAAGCGAGCCGGAAAATTTTCAAGAATTTTAGCAAAATTTTATGGTAATTCTTCACATTCAGATTATTTGTAAGAGCAAGATTATTTTTTTCTGTCACACCATAAGCAAATTTATTTTTTTCATCAAAATTGAGAGCAAAATTATTTTTTTCGAAAAAAACCCAAGCCCCCCCCCCCCCAGAATATCAAATGGACCGTGCCTAACCATTTTTGTCGGAGTAAAATATGGGTCTTGTCTGACAATTTTTGACGGTGTAATTGCCCTTGATCTTCGAAAATTCATGAAAATCTTGATTTCCAGGCATTTTCTATTCAAAGGTTTGATAGATTCAAATTATATTTGATATACAAGTGTATTGTGGTAATATACACGTCAAGTTTGAATATATGGTTCTGGTCCAACAAGTTTTGACACAATTATTGCCAAGACTACTTAAGAGTGAAGGCTGCCAGCAGGGGCATTTGTGCCGCCCCTATGTATCTACTTTAACATCAGTTTGTGGATACTGTTTAAAATACATAAATAAAATTCAATGACAAATTATGCGCACTTATACACTGTCACTATGGTACGTGAAAAATGAGTAATAAAACACGAACGTCTGTTTCCTATACGGTTATTGGAAAGTGCAATACGAAATAGATTCAATTGTACTGCAGTGACTTCGTACTATACAAATGGTACTCTCAAAAGATCAATAAACCAAATATTCGGAAATGAATTGAAAAAGTGGTTTTGAATATGTATTTTGGGTATTTGTCAGCTTTAATGAATAATATAAAGTTGGCACCACCCTCAGGGGCAGATCCAGGATTTTAAGGGGGGGGGGGGGGGGGGAGAGGGTTCCCCCAAATCCTAAAGGAGGCGAAGGGTCGGGGGCCGTCCAGGGGGTTCTAGGGTCCGAAGCCCCCAAGACAAAATAATTTTTACACTTTTGAAACTTAAAACTCATCAATACTTTGATAGATTGTATGGAAAATAGCAATAATATTGACAGTGGTAGTCAGGACTATCAGATTTTAGAATATCCGGTAATGTATTCCTCACTTCAGCAATTTTAGTAGAGGCATACTGCGACCCTCATCCCCCTCCCCCCTAGATCCGCAAATGACCACATCTGTCAAAGGTGTGGAGAATGCTGATAATTGTTAATTGTGGGTATTGAGGGCAGGATCAAATTAAGATTATCCTTGCAATATGCTAAATGACCCAAAGAAATCAGAGGTGCATACATGTATACATTTAGAACCTGAAATTGTACAAGGGAGTTAATCAAATATATTGTAGAATAATTCCTATGCTTGTCACATGTAAAATTATGTACAATCATGTATATCTACGGTAATATGAATGCCAAATGTTCATACCAGGTATTAATGTGTGATCACAATGCATGCTGGGAACAATTAAATTCTCATATAAACACAAAGTGCGTACTATGTATTTCTTTAAATGGGTGTGGTCATTTTCTTCTATGTAACTCTAAGTAATCTTGTGAGCACCAATGCTCAGAAAGTATAATTGATAGATACTTAATTCTTCTTCCATTACATTAATCATTCTCTGGTCTTGTATTTTATTTTTGCCCCTAATCCCCAGGGTCTTTGAAAATGAGAGTGTTACTAAGATTATCTAAAGCAAACAACCAATAGAGCTTCAGTCTCATCAGAGACTTCTGTTTGTGTCATACTATCATGGTAATTTTATGGCTTATTTTTTAGGAATCACAGATAAGCTATCTATCTCAACATTCAAACTGGAGTGAGACTTCCAAAAATGTGTTCCAGGAGAAAAACCTAGAGCATTCTAACAGCTGTTTCTCCATTTGAGTGACCAAAATATGTGCCCTCTTCGTTCCCAACTGAAAACAGAATGGACATCAGTATCTGGCAGAACACAAATGTACTACAAAAGGACAGCATTTACTGGAATTGATTGCTCCAAGACTGATTGCCTAAGGAGAACTGAATTCAACCCAACTTGTCCCAAGGGTCAAGATGACGTGATTGCACTATATAAAAATGTACCTAAATTCAGACAACAATACATGTATATTGCAAAGTCAACTTTTATCAGTTTTGGCCAATAGATACTCAAAGAATGATATTGATGAGCATCATCCCAACATTTCAAATTACAAATATAAATATCAAACTAAAAAACTGTCAAGTTACTGAGACTTCTGGACTTTTGTTTGAAACTGTGAAAAAACTTCAAATCATGTTTCTTGTTATATTAATTGCCATCATTCAATAAATGTAAGTGCTTCTCTTACATATCTCATGTACTACATATATCTTTATATGCAAGAACTTTGATATCCTTCATCATGCATTGAAGTATATGTAATCTGATCTATTTGATTTGATGATATCTTTTTTGAGCTTGTTTTCAATCAGACTGTATATATATTTCATAGTTTGACCTTGAGGTTTGACCTTGACCTTGAAAAATGTACATGTAATTAGGAGTTAATTTCTACTGTACAAATACTATATGGCATTTTACATTCAAACTTTGCATAGAGAAAGGAAATAAGAAGTTGACTTTTTTCAGGTATTGGCCTTGACCTGGCCATTTTTCCTTGACTTTGAAGATGCAATTTTGAATTTGACTTTACCATAGTCACGTACCGATAATATATTGCATATCATATCTAAACATTGCATGGAGATAGATCTAATCGAGTGGACGGGATTTCAGGCATTGACATTGAGATTTGACCTTGAACTTTGAATTAGATTTTTTTGTACCAATATCACATGGATATGAAACCAAGAGTATTTTATTCTCCAATTTTAGATAGCATATGAAAATTAAACATGGAGGTAGAACATGATAATTGAGCTTGATTTCATGTATTGTCATTGACCTTGACAGTTTTAATATGAACTGGACATACGCCATTACTCAATGCAGTATGACTTTAAAACTTCTCATAGAGGTAGAAGATGATTAGTGGAACCAATTTCTGGTACTGAAGTTAACCTTGAGGATTGACCTTGTCCTTGAAGATATGATTTTAAATTTGACTTTTAAAAGTGTGTCAAAACTATGTAGATTCTCACTTTGAAACTTTGAATGGAGATATTATTATTGCACTCTGTTGCTTTCAAAACACTATCTGCTGAAAGAAATTCTGCCATTACTACTGTCTTTAGCAGTGTCATGTTTCCCATTGTGATCTTTATGTTTCAAATGCTCAGTATACTATTACATGAAAAAATCATTTGAGATCCTATATATATATATATCATTCAGTAGTCATATAAGATCATAGAATTTACATTTATGTGAAAGATACTTTTAAATTCGATCAGTTCCTTGATAATATGTGTTCATTTAGCAATAGTATTCACTAGTAAATACTGATGGAGGATGTGGAAGCAACTATTAGGGATCACTATGTTTTGTCTCTCTGTCTGTCAAATAGTCACACTTTCACATATTTTGATTAACCTAGCTTAATATTGAAAGACAACTGCAAATAAAGATCAAGGTTATTTTCAAGGTTCATTCACATATATTAATCAGAGGACATATCTATTCTTATACAAAAAATGTAAAAATGGTTGCTATGGTAACATTATTGAATGTATTTTCATCACATATTACAATACATAAGATAAATGATTACTACTTCTTTGCATTGTTCAAGTCCACCAATGTACCGGTGAAAACATTGTATTAAGTTACGAATTAATTTATCTTTTGGTTAAAATATGTACTATATTTTGCCTTGAATGATTCATTCCTTTTTGGCACTAACTTATAAAAATGATAAAGATTTCATTTTCATACTAATTCATTTAACTTTCATTTCCATTTTCCTTCTTATAGACCAAAATTATCAATATTTTGTGTGAAAAAGACCAGCTAATTCTTACATGTCTTATTGTTTTATTTTGGTTGCTATGGTAACCATTTTCTAAATTTCGACATAGATTTCATATCTTTCACGTAATTATACATGGAATCATTGAAGACTGATGAGAATATATGTTTTTACATTTAATTAAATTATTTTTGCCAAAATGCTATAGTCAGTGTTGTAGCAACCATAAAATTATTGCTTATTTTGGTAAAAAATCAATTTTTTTGATTTTCTGTAATTTTCCTCCACGCAATTTTTCATACTATTTTATTGCTATTTTAAGAAGAGTAAAGTGCATTCTTTATCGAATATTACTTTAAATTGTGTAATCTTTTTGCCAATTTTTTAAAATACAACTTGAAAATTAGCATTTTTGATGAATTTCTGAAAAATCACAAAAATCGAAAATTGGCATTTTTCAGATTTCTATAATTTCCAATATTTGTCACCAAATATCCAAATGTTGCATATTTATATTAAACCAAGTTACATGCTTTACCATTAATGAAAGTTTTATATAAATTGATTATGATAACATTAAAAGGAATTAAATTCAAAATGGCTGGATTTTGCTATTTTACTACTATGATAGAGAGCCCAGAGCTCAAGAAAAAGAAATCCCGTTTCCATGGTTACCGGACGTATAATAAAAAAATGAATAACATTTGTTTGCATTAGGGTAGAAGTCAATTAGGTATGTGAAGTTTCAACAAAATCCAGAACCTTGATGTGCCAAATTATTTTGATCCTTACATGGAACAGTACTTAAGACTTACCCAGAATTTCTCAACGGTCGAGTAAATGACCTAATATAGCGCACGTAATGTTTAGCGCCAATAACTACATCTAATTCATTCCACTAGCGCCACCTACAATGTATTGCGTTTTTACAATAGAGGTTTATGGAGATTTTAGTTTACAAATTCGGCAATATTTTGGTCGTTACAGCATATTTTCAAATAAAACTTTTTACAGCTCCTTTTTTTTCCTATATCTAGACCTTTAGGGATAAAATCTACGTTTTCAATAAAATTTATTTTCAGGGACACTCTATCATTCATAATGAAAAAAGTCCTGACGGGCATATTTTGCAGCGTTAGCTTTGTTATTTCCGAATAAGGCGAAAGCAACATCTTATACCAAGCTACTGCATTATATTTCCGATATTGGGTACCATGATTTAACCTTCGTTTAAATGAAATTCTATGTTTGTCTCTATGTGCTTGTTTACTCTCTGTTTACACATGAGATGTTTGGTGCTATGCTGTAGGTGCTGCAACCGAGTCTGGTTTGATTTAAAAAGTAGAAATTTGTTGTAATGCAGAATACTCTCTATTCTAGATTCACTATGTTGCTGTTGATACCGTTCCTGAGTATCCTATCACCTCTGTTGATCTCTGCTTCGAGCAATGATACTGCCATTGGTGTAGACGGAGTTCCAAAGAATGTTTCTAGCATGCTACGTGCAATTATGCTTGCAACATCGTTATTCCCATACATACGGAGTTATTCATTCAACAAAAAACAAAAATTGATGTATCCTCAATATTATGGTAAAAATGACCAAGAAGATGATGTTCCTATTTCATCACCTAAAACGTCTTATCAGGAAGCCGTATCTGCTGATGGCCTAAACCCCAAAGACTGGAGAAGGACAAAATTACAAACAGGTGTAGAAGCCGGGAATGCCATCGTCAGTGCAATTGGATCTGATACACATTCATCATATCCCATCCATTCTGCTACGTCTTTTGGTACATTTTTGGACATAACAATTTTCATACTTTTTGGCCATATTACATTGTTTAGACTGAGGATCACTGACGAGGGTTTAGTACCCGAAACGTGCATGTCTGGTCCATGCTGTAAAATTATCAGATTTTAAATAATGCTATTGAATTTAAAGACGTTTAACATTCAACTAGATTTCATACCATTGGTAAGATAGCAAAGAACTTTGCACCCTTCCTTGGAGCTATCGGACCAGCCTTAGGGTTCATCAATATGTTTATCGCGAAAGTACCCTCACCTGAATTACAACTCATGCTTCGGGAATTTGCAAGAATCAATGCTAAATTTGACCAAGTCTTTTCTAAAATTGATAAATTGGAGACGGTAATAATAGAAAAGGCTGTAAAAAGTCAATATGGAAAATATCAGTCTAAAATTTCAGCCTTATCTCATCTGCTAAATAATTTCCTCAATGTTTCTTCAAATGGGGCGAGCGATGGTACGAGGGAAAGTCGAAAGAACAAATTTCTAGAGGAATATTATAAAAGTGATACGACTGCAACTCTTGAGTTATGGCAAGGAATGATGTTTCAGCGGGCGTTGAGGGATTATATACCAGAAAGTGTTGCAAAATACACATCCAATCATCGTCTTCAGACGCAAAATATTTTGAAAAGAATTCTCAATTCTATAATACAAGGCGTCAATGTCATGATGTATCGCTATCATATGATATATATAGGTGATAACGGAACTTACCTTGACCAGAAAGCTCTGTGGGAAGAAAGGATTCAGCAGTTGGTATCTGAAATGATATTATTTGATCGAAAAGTAGCAGACAGGTATGATAACCAATCAGCAAAAGACACTGACGAGATTCTAGCGGAAATGTTTTTGCGCCCAATAAAGATGTTGCAGATGTTTTATATCCTTTCCTTTCCCAAAAGTACGACTGGCGAAACTGGCTGGTGGTCGTATATGATCCTCTAAATGGATGGGACAAGCATTATGTAAGAGTATGTGGTGGCTTCCTAAGGATTAGGACGCATGATTGGAATACAGTCGTGGCAAGCATCAGTAAGTATTACAGTCATTTGGACAAAGAAAGCGTGAGAAAAAAAATATTATCAACAAGTACCGGAAGAGCAACTACAACCCACCGCTGGCGCAGGTGGAACAAACAAAATAAAAACATTTGCTACGATGCCCAAAACATGTACAAGAAGATTTCAGTAGGCATTGGATATGGCTGCAATTATCCCGGAATAGGAGTCATCAAAAGTAATGCTAACATCATTTACAGAGCTCCAAAAGATCACCTTGTACTCGTGGGTAAAAAGTGTACATTCTTCGAAACAAGTACATGTAGATACAAGTTCAAAGTCCATGCTTTTAGATAAATCGGCTTGATATAATTTTACTGCAATCAATTTGGAAAGAATAAACAGAAAGTTTGGCAGATTACACAGACTTTCCTTTCCTTTCAGTCCTGTAAATAAAAACAGATGCCTCAGATGGCACAATTTGGATAAATTCTTTTTCGGGGAAATTTTCAAATGTAAGCTAAAAGTTAGAAAACATAATAGATTATTACGACCCAAAAACCAAGTTCCCATGGTATATTTCAGGGGACCGTACAGATATATGTGTGCATTGTCGCAATACCTGTAAGGTCATTTAATCTGTAGGTAAGGCATAAGAATAAAACCATGTTTACTGTTCTTGTTACTTACGTTTTTTCCTTACATTGCTTCATCATTGAATTAGAAGAAATGAGGAGTCGAAACAAAACCAAAAATGAGAACCCCAAAATCACAATGGAAAAACACACTTTATTGAAAAACATAAAACGAAATAAAGATTGGGAAGAGGAAATCTACCAACAGTGTCAACAGCGAGACTAAAGAAGGGGCAGGAAGAAAAAATATAAAATAAAAGAAGTAGGTGCGATAATATGCCATATCAGCCCTATTTTCAAAGTTGTTCATATATCCATAATATTCTAGTTTTTTAAATGTCAAATGTACGGTGAATCCATATCAGGAAAGCCTACTTTGATTTCACAGTCCTATACTGAATAATACGTCTCTAAAAACGTTGAAATCATTGAAAATGTCAATAAATGAGCGAAATTTCGATAGAAATTAATGAAATTAAGTATCGATCCAGGCCTTGCCCATGATAATTTTTGTACCAATCGATGGATTTCTGATCGTCCTTTTAATTTGCATAAAAATATCGTGGGCGAGGCCTGGAACATAGATGAATTTTGAAGATTTGTATGTAAAATACGATGATTTTTCATTGTTTTGCGTCATTCTGGGCAAATGACGCCAGAACATGACGTCATACATCACGCAATTGACGTTACGATGGCTAAAAAATATGACGCTTATTTTCTCAAACATTCAACATGGCAAAAAGTGATAATCAATAGTTCTTTTATCAAAAGCATTTTTCGTCGAAATTTTAGGGCCGATTCAAGGGGTTAGCGTACCTAGTCCTTTGCAAATACAAACTATCCGGATCGAGATTTTAAGGGGAAAATTGTCCAGCATGAAGGACCGCAGAAATAAAATATGGATCATGAAATTAGGTCCCCTCCTCATACTTTCGACCTTCTACTTGCTGTTATGTTTGAGGTTTTTGAAACATAGAAAAAAACTTTTTGTGTCATAACTTAAGTAAAAATACAAAGGAAACAAACTTAATTCAAAGCAACGAGATCAAATTCATCAGTCATTAACACCATATGGCCAGTGCATTTAGTATCATTTGAGTGAAGATTATAGGTTTTATATGCCATTCCAGAGATTAGAAAGAAGTGATCTTCTAGAAAGAGATGCCTTTTTGTACTTAACTGTTTGAATTCATATAAAAACAATTAAAATGTTCAAGGTCATTGGCTTTATGTTCAAGGTCACTTCTACTTTGAGATTCAAATATTGCAAAAATAATGAATTTTTCATTTTTTTGTCACAAATTTTTACGTTTTTATTATTTGACTATTTTCATAGGTCATATTTATTATGAAAGCTCATGAATATAAGAAAGAAAACTCTTAGAAATTATTGATCTGTAGCAATTTCATAGGAAAATATTTTTCTTAAAAAACCAAGATAATACGGATTTCGTTCCTTTTTTCATCAAAATACTTACCAAGAATTCAGACATTCAAAGATGTGAAGAAACTTTATCAATAGTTCTAAGAAATTAGTTTTAGATTAATCATTTCATGGTATATGACTGTAAAGGTAGAGTATCCCTCGAGTCAGAATTGCTGGTCATTTTTTGCCTGGATACCCCATTTTTTGTTTTCAGAATATTGTTCAGATTATGAAACTAATATGGTTTTGGAAAAATAAACTTTAAAAGTTACATTTCATCATCTCTAAATAGGGATTTTTCTTACTTTTCCCATAGGGTTCGATGTTAAAGTTCAAATTGCTAAGTTCTAGGTATTATCATGAAACGACACATTATATTTTTTTGTGAATCAGGTTTAACATAAGCTTTTCGTCAAATCTCATGTTCATATCTCAGTTGATACGCTATGCCAGAGCATGTACGAAATATACGGATTTTGTTCTGAGAGCTAGGCGTCTTTCAGATACGCTTCTCAGTCAGGGATATGTTTGTGACCGACTAACATCGTCACTGAGGAAGTTCTACGGTCGATATGGGGAACTCGTCATACACCATGATGTCCCACTCTCCAGAACGGCGGATGATATTCTGTCATAGACCATTTGAACCATCCAACCAAAGATTGTACTGTATGTCTTCCGAAATGGAAGTTACCGGATGTGACAGTTCTACCGAATTGAAGCGGCGGATGTTGCATGCAAGCAGGAGATGCTTACTCTTCCTGGGCACCTGGTCTCACTCCCATATCGGGAGTTCGCTTCTTTTCATATGGTGGAGGTTTTTGTTTGTTTGCTTTGATTCCTGTTTTATCCTGATTTTGTATACCTTCGGTTTCTGATTTTCTGAATTATCGATTTTGTGCTGTATACAGGGATATGGTCATTATCCATATTTGTCATTTGAATCTATGGAAATAAAAATATTGTAAAAGTTGTTATTTAGGAAATATGAGCATCTGAGACCTGAGGGATGCTCTACCTTAAGTTCAATATCTCAAGGTTTCTGAAATATTGGAACCTTCATTTTATGAAAAAAAATCAGGATTGTTCGTCAAATCTGGACATTTAATGTTTAACAGCAATTCTCTGTAAGAACCAAAGAATTTCAAGACATGTTGGCACGGCATGTCATGGATTTTTGAGATTTTTGGTATGGAAGTTCAATATGAAGCACTAGTATGTAAATCAACCCCAGTCTTTTCAAAAAGGTTGTCGTTGCCATGGTAACCGTGTCTGAAGTTTCAAAAATCGGGAAAATCTATAGGACCAGGCATATTTGTAGGCTTCGTTACCATGGAAACAGGTACTTTTTTAATCTGAAATTGCTTTGATTATTTTCTTTTAATCCTTATTATTATGCATATTTGTAAAGTTTTTTACATTCATCTCGGATGCTTTGTGTATACAAGATGAAAAATTGGGCCAAAACAGGGTATCAAATGGCTCTGTTTTGGGCACTTAAAGGCCCTTTTTTGCATGTTTTTACTGTTTTGCAAGGTTGAAAATTTCATAAAAGCACCAATTTTTGAAGTCCAAATTCTAGTTATCCAATTAGTATCATCTTTGAACTGTACATGAATACAAAAAATTAATTGGGCTAATTTGACCTTTTATTGCAAAGCAGCATCAAATTTAGTTGCTATGGCAACAATCGGCTGAAAGGTTTTCATACGATGAATTTAAACACAACCTCTATCAAACGATCTACGCATGATATTGGAACAGAAGTTCATGTATACATCTATCAGAGGCGTTTTGATATAAAAATGACCTTGAAAATATTTCAAGGTCACCCACTGAATTTTCAAGGTCATTAAACTTTAAGTGACCAGATTTGACGAAAAATCCTGATTTTTCATAAAATGAAGGTGTTGATATTTTAGAAACCTTGAAATATTGAACTTAACATTTATTTGCCATAAAATGATAAATGTATCACTTATTTCTTAGAACTGTTGATTACGTTTCTTCACATAATCGAATATCTAAATTCTTGGTGAATATTTTGATAAAAAAGGGACGAAATCTGTATTTTTCGTGTTTTTTGACTGAAAAATATTTTCCTATTGAATTGCTACAATTCAATAAATTGTATGATTTGTCTTTCATACATTCATGTGCTTTCATAATATATATAACCTATGAAAATATTTAAATAAAAAAATCACTAAAATCGGTAACAAAAAAATTAAAAAATCAGTATTTTATGCAAAATTTGAGTCTCAAAGTATACATGACCTTGAACATCAAGCCAATGACCTTGAACATTTTAATTGTTCTTATGTAAAAGATATGTCATATCTATACATGCATACATTTTGACAATCTTATGTAACTCTAAACAGGAATAAAATCGATTTCAAAGATAGTATGAAATAAGCAAAAAGGTCTAATGTTGCCATGGCAACGGTCTTTGACGACAGAATTTAGGTAAAATTCTTAAATACCCACTCCAATTTTTCGTTCATTTTATTTGTCAATAAACATACATTTCCATTGATAAAAATCACTAGTCTCCTATTGGTGCCTTTTGTGATATTTAAGATTGAAAATGGTCAAAAACACACTAAATTGGCCCTTATTTTCACCTCTATTTTTCGCTTCATTTTGACTTATTTTGGCTTAATACAATAAGCTTCCTGTAATTAATATCACATATCTATGTGTACCAAGTAAGAATTGAAGTAAAGAAGAATAGATTATAATAAGATGAACAAGCTGTTACAGTGGTATCCATGGCAACGAAGTCTCCGGAGCTGGCTTATTTCATGGTCCCAAAGGTGCTATAAATAGAATGACCTCGTTACCATGGCAACCAGAGGTCACATTGGCCGAAAAGTGTTATTTTCATGGTCAGTACTTAATATATACCCATTATACCGAAAATCATCAAAATCCTTGACATGCCGTGCCGAACGATTTTGGTCCTTACAGAGAATGGCTATTAATAACCTTGGAAATTCAGTTGGTGACCTTGAAATATTCTCAAGGTCATCTTTATATTAAAACGTCTCTTATAGATGTATAAATGTACTTCTGTTCCAATATCATATGTGGATAGTTTGATAGAGATTGTGTTAAAATTCATCGTATTGAAACTTTTCGGCCGATTGTTGCCATAGCAACAAAGTTTGATGCTGCTTTGTATATAAAATGACAAATTTACCCAATTTCATATTAACGTATAGTTCAAAGATGACACTATTAGGATGACTAGAATCTAGACATTTTCAACCTTGTAAAACAGTAAAAACATGCAAAACATTGTTTTAATTGCCCAAAACAGAGCCTTTTAAGGAGGTATTGAACACATTGACGCCAAATTCAATTTTTCTCAAAATTTCTTAAATTATATATTACGTCTGTCCTTGATTATACAAACTTACATTTGATTCTATCCACAGGAAAAATTTCTACGAGACTTTGAAATATGCATTTTTCAATGTTTCCGTGGATTTCTTGATGACGTCATAATATTAAAAGTATCATTCCATTTCTCGTAAAGCTATTTGAAATTAATTTTAATTTAACTACCAAAATCTTCATAAATGTATTGCACTTACATATTGAAAAGATGAGATGAATTGTGTTTTAAACAAAGGTAGGATACTGGAATAAAATGTGATACTATCGCTCAAAAAATTGCATTTCTGAGCCAATTGACTGCAGTTGATAGCTAATTATAAGAAATCCTGTGGATGAATCTTTGTCAAAAACCAATCAATTGGTCAACAATGTCCAGAGATGATTTCATGATTAAATGAGAAAAATTGAATTTATGATTAAAATATTACAAAGCTTTATATTTTCCTATTTTTCCTGCCAAAATCGTTCATTTTCAATTCGCTTTCCTGTAATGTAAATTTGTCAACGAATTCAGCGTGATGAACATTGAACTTTCTATTTTACACATGCAAAGCTTCAGTGCGATACGTTTGGTATTGATGATTTTATTGCATTTTGAATGCAAAGGTTTTTGACGCCATTTTCCCCGATAACGTCGAAATGACGTCGTGCTTTGCTCACGGCTAAAACTCCCAAAGTCCACAATTTTGAAAATCGCCATAATTTCCTCAAATGACGCCGGAAATTATTTAAACTTCATCAGGATATTCAAATGTGTATATCAATCAGCGTTTCAATTGACTGTTTTGAAAAAGTTAAGTTAAAACAAAATAATGTTGCCGCCATCTTGGTGTACAATACCTCCTTAATACCCTGTTTCGGCCCAGTTTTTCATCTTGTATACAAAAGGCATCCGACATGAAGTTAAACAACTTTACACATATGAATGATAATAATGTTTGAAAGAAAATAATCAAAGTAATTTCAGATAAAAAATGTAATGATCGCTGTGCGATATAGGTCCCCTACCATAAATTTATGTCCTGCGTCTCTGTTCATCAGTAACTTATCTGAAACAACAGCCAAGAAAAGTCTGGGAAACTGAATTCACGAAATTTGCTAAGTCCAAGGGTCATAACTCTATTGAAAATTAGTCAATCTAAATCAAACTCGACCTTTCCCTGCATCACACTATAATGTATTCACATACAAAAAAAATCAGTTCATTATCTGCAATAACAGGCATGAAAACATTCGAAAAACTGAAAATTTCATGAAATTTACTAAGTCCAAGGGCCATAACTCTTGTAAAAATAGTCCAATGGAAACCAAACTCAAACTTGGTCTGTATCACACTGACGTATTCATATACAAAAAAAAAATCAGTGCATTATTTGCAATAGAGCCGAAGAAAAGTCCGGATAACTGAAATTTTCATAAAATTTGTTAAGTCCAAGAGCCATAACTCTTGTAAAAATAGGTCATCTAAAGCAAACTCAAACTTGATCTGTATCACATTGAGATATCTCCACATACCAAAAATGAGTTTAATATATGCAACAACAAAGAAAAGAAGTCCGGAAAACTGAAATGGGACAGACGGACGGACAGACAGACCGAGAGGAAACTAAGAGTCCCCTTCTGTGTTGCCGGTAGGGGACAAATAAAGTACCTGTTCCCATGGTAAAGAAGCCTATAAATATGCATCAGCTTATAAATTTTCCCAATTTTTTTAAATTTTAGACACGGTTACCATGGCAACGACAACCTTTTTGAAAAAAAACCCTGGGGTGGATTTACATACCAGTACTTCATATTGAACTTCCATACCAAAAATCTCTCCAATTCATGACATGCCGTGCCAACATGAGTTAAAGAAGATCCTGACGATAATCTCAAGCAAAGGAGGGGATCTCCAACAACAGCAGGTTGCAGCACCCACAGCAAAACCCATAAACGCCCAATGCAAAAACACAAAGCAGACAAGCACAGAAAGATACGCATAAGGGACAAGGAACGTCAACGCACAACACAAACACAAAGGACTACACATAAACCAACGAGACCAATGGGCAACCGGTGCCGACTAAGGACGGCCATCTGCTACGGAAATAGCAGAAGGTGTGGTTATCCTGGATTACGTGCGCACAACCCTCCCACTTTTCCGATTAACTAGAGGTCTCGAAGAACGTACAATTGAGGTGTAAAACCTCAATGTCATTGAAATTCTTTGGTTCTTACAGTGAACTGCTGTTAATATGGCCAACAAATCTCGTTGTGATTAAAACTTTAAGTGTAATTTTCATCCTTGGAAAATTAAGACAAAAAATTCCGGCTATTAAATTTGCTAAAAAAAATCCGACTAGCAGAAGTATTTCTCCCCACCACACCCCCTGAAAATTAAATGGTCGCTCCCTTTCACATTTCATGAGTTTGTCATTGCAACATTCTCCTGCTTATGGCTTTTTTTGTTCTCATCTAATGGCACCTCATGTTTGTAATATGACGACTTCATCGTTAGAGCCATAAGGATTGCAAATAAGCTACTTGTTCAACAGCGGCTGAATGTTTTTCGTTCTCTACGGGGATCTTATAAACTCATATGAGATCCCTCTTTCAGAATGATCATGGACATTCTGGATTGCGATTAAGGTAGAGCATCCCTCAGGTCAGAATTCTGGAAATTTTATGCCTGGATACCCTATTTTTTCTCTTCAGAATATTGTTCAGATTATCAAACTAATATGGTTTTGGGAAAGGAAGCTTTTATAGTTACATTTCATCATCCCTAAAAAGGGATTTTTCTTACTTTTCCCATAGGGTCCAATGTTAAAATTCAAACGGCTACACTCTCGGTATAATCATGAAACGAAGAGTTATATCTTGTTTGTATGACAAATATGGATTATGACCATATCCCTGTATACAGCACAAAATCGATAATTCTGAAAATCAGAAACCGAAGGCATACAAAATCAGGATAAAAATGGAACCAAAGCAAACAAACAAAAACCTCCACCATATGAAAAGAAGCGAACTCCCGATATGGGAGTGAGACCAGGTGCCCAGGAAGAGTAAGCATCTCCTGCTTGCATGCAACACCCGTCGCTTCAATTCGGAAGAACTGTCACATCCGGTTACTTCCATTTCGAAAGACATAGAGTACAATCTTTGGTTGGATTTAACATAAGCTTTGAATAAATAGAAATGAACATATTGTTAAAGTTAATATTTAGGAAATATGAGCATCTGAGACCTGAGGGATGCTCTACCTAAAATGGCTGTCTACATCAGAAGATATCTTTACATAATATGTACATCTAGACAATCAATTCTAATGATTTTGCCTTAGGCCATAGTAATTGAATATTTTGTCTTATGTCCGCAAGCATGTACCTTTCATGAGAATTTCTCAGAAAAAAAAACCCTTACAAACGAGAATTTTTCAGGTAAAGAATGACAAATATGTATAATGACCATATCCCTATATACAGCACAAAAGCGATAATTCAAAAAAACATAAAACGAAGGCATAGAAAATAAGGATAAACAGGAACCAAATAAAAAAAAAAAAAAAAAAAACAAGAGCCCCAGGGGGCACAACGCTCACCTGATACCCATGCACGCTCTAATTGACATACTGACATTGAATACTGATAGTGCCACTACCAGGATTTTAGCCCACAACCTTTCTAACAAGATTTTTGCCGGATGCAGACAAGTTTTTTTTTCAGACAATCTTTAAAAGTACAAACAAGAGAAAATAGTCACATTTCAAAACAACAACTTTTTTACTGATTTGAAAAGATGAATTATGCGATCCAAAGTCATATGCCCAGCTAGTATAGTTTGCAACATCAAAAATAAAATCATTTTGTAAAATTCCACATTAATGTGCAACAGAAACAGAATAAAACAATGAAATGATTTCATAAATTAAGTTTATTTAAAATTGAACACCAAACCTTTCATTATTAATAGCTAGTATGCCAGAAAATAATAAAGCCTGTGTTTGTGAAACACGAATGCCCCGCAGTGGCATCTTTGTTGGTATAAACACCATTTTCTGTTAAGTATGTGAGAGGTCAGGGTCAGAGTAATGTTGGTATCAATGGAAAGATCTTGTCACAAAGAATACACATGTACAATATGAAAGCCCTATCACTAACCATTCAAAAGTTATGCCCAATGTTAAAGTTTTTGAAAAGTAGGTCAAAGGTCAAGGTCACGAGGTCAAAAATTTTGGTATCAATGGAAAGGTATTGTCACAAGGAATACACATGTGAAATATGAAAGCTCTATCACCTTCCATTCAAAAGTTATGCCCAATGTAAAGTTTTTCGGACAAACAGACAGACGGACAGGCCAAAAATTATATATGCCCCCGTATCTTTGATTCCGGAAGCATAAAAAAACAAAGACTTTTCGGTTTTGTCTTTATTCATATTAAATTATACAGATATCTATGAATAAGAGCTTTTGAATAGTACTGATTTCATCTTAATACATGTAACGTACAGTCAAAATCGTGTTAATCCAATTAACACAGACAAGTTGTTAGCGGACAATATTAATTCAAGTGAGTTGTGCAGAAATTGAGCCAATTTATTTTCCAAACAGCAGTGTACGGTGTATCAAACCTCATGACCCAGTGAAGCCACTTGGACAAATTATTTTCGGTAAATATGCTGAAATGCGGCGCTTGGAAATGTATTTTTAGCATATTGAATCAATAGTCGTGATAAATTTAACTTCGAACTTGATCTTGTCTTTTATGCAATCTACAGATAGGTTTGAAAATATGCAAAATTCGGAACATTTTCGTTAAAAAAAGTGAAATTTGCGAAAAAAGGACATGCAAGACCCCCCCTCCCCCCTTTTTCTTTACATTTTTATGCGTGCCAAAGATTCGCAATCAAAAAAGACCAATTTTACAGACTTCCAGGCATTTCAAGTCAGTCAAAATTTTTAGTGTGCACCTTTTTATTTCCTGTAGTTACCCCTACTAAAGGGGCAAGGAGGTATTGAACCAATCAAATCTGTAACACAAGATATATGGCGGCTATGTTTACCATAGATACAGAAATAAGACAGAGAAAATAATCAAGTACATGTATATTGGCTTTTCAAGGCAAAACCACTCAAGCAGAAAAAGTAGGTCAAGGTCATTTTATGAAAACTTGATCAAAGATACATCCAATATGCAAGTTTGGTACATGTAGCAGTTATACTTTGCTCAATATTGGCTTTATAGAGCAAAATCACTCAAGCAGAAAAAGTAGGTCAAGGTCATTTTATGAAAGATTGATCAAAGATACATCCAATATGCAAGTTTGGTATATGTATCACTTATACTTTGCTCAATATTGGCTTTTAAAGGCAAAATCACTCAAGCGGAAAAAGTAGGTCAAGGTCATTTTATGAAAGTTTGATCAAAGATACATCTAATATGCAAGTTTGGAACATCTAGCACTTATATTTTGCTCAATATCGGCTTTTAAAGGCAAAATCACTCAAGCGGAAAAAGTAGGTCAAGGTCATTTTATGAAAGTTTGATCAAAGATACATCCAATATGCAAGTTTGGTACATGTAGCACTTATACTCTGCTCAATATTGGCTTTTAAAAGCGAAATCACTCAAATGGAAAAAGTAGGTCAGATGCTGCATCCAATGCATGGGTCCATCTCGGCATCCAAAGATGAATCACTTGTGCAAGTTTGGTTACTGTAGCATTAGTACTTTGTCAGATACTGAGCTACCCAAAACTTCTTATCCAAATCACTCAAGCGGAAAATGTAGGTCAGATGCTGCATCCGATGCATGGGTTCACCTCAGCATCCAAAGATGAATCACTTGTGCAAGTTTGGTTACTGTAGCATCAGTACTTTGTCAGATACTGAGCTACCCCAAACTTCTTAACCAAGTCACTCAAGCGGAAAATGTAGGTCAGATGCTGCATACGATGCATGGGTTCACCTCAGCATCCAAAGATGAATCACTTGTGCCAGTTTGGTTACTGTAGCATTAGTACTTTGTCAGATACTGAGCTACCCCAAACTTCTTAACCGGACGCGGACGCGTGGGGTTATAGCATAAGCTCACTCAACTTCGTCGAGGTGAGCTAAAAATGATGGTATGTGAAGAAAGGTCTTGTCACATGGAATGCACATGTGAAATATCAAAGCCTATCACTCAGCAATCAAAAGAAATAGCCAATCTAAGATTTTTTTAAAAGTAGGTCAAATATCTAGGTCTTGGTCATGAGGTCAAAAGTTATGATATGTGTAGAAAGGCCTTGTCACAAGAAGGAATACACATATGAAATATCAAAGCTCTATCACTTACCAATCAAAACATATAGCAAATCTTAATTTTTTTGAAAAGTAGGTCAAATATCTAGGTCAAGGTCATGAGGTCAAAATTATGGTATGTGTAGAAAGGTATTGTCAAAAGGAATACACAAGAGAAATATCAAAGCCCTATCACTTGCCAATCAATAGATATAGCCAATCTTGGTTTTTTTAAAAAGTAGGTCAAATATCTAGGTCAAGGTCATAAGGTTAAAAAATATAGTATGTGAAAAAAGGGCTTGTCACAAGAAATACACATGTGAAATATCAAAGCCCTATCACTTACCAATCAAAAGATATAGCCAATCTTAGATTTTTTGAAAAGTAGGTCAAATATCTAGGTCAAGGTCACGAGGTCAAAAAATATGGTTTGCGTAGAAAGGTCTTGTCACAAAGATTACACATGTGAAATATCAAAGCCCTATCACTTGCCAATCAAGAGATATAGCCAATATTAGATTTTTAGAAAAGTAGGTCAAATATCTAGATCAAGGTCACAAGGTCAAACATTTTATGTGTAGAAAGGTCTAATCACAAGGAATACACATGTGAAATATCAAAGTCCTATCACTAATCAATCAAGAGATATAGCCAATATTAGATTTTTAGAAAAGTAGGTCAAATATCTAGGTCAAGGTCACAAGGTCAAAAATTATGATATGTGTATAAAGGTCTTGTCACAAGGAATACACATGTGAAATATCAAAGCCCTATCACTTACCAATCAAAAGTTATGGGGTGTGTGACACCCAAGTGTGACAGACAGACGGACAGACGGAGGGACGGATGGACGGACAGACGAACAACTGACAAAGTGATCCCTAAGTGTCGCTGTGCTTCGCAGGCGACACAAAAAGTCAACATCTTAAAAATAAATTCAGAGTATATTTGATAGCGTATGTGGCCAAGTTAATTCGAAGTATGAAAATAAGTACACAAAGCCAAACTAGCTATAGCTTGTCTTATTTAAAAAATCATTAAAAATCTAAAAGTTGATATTTTGACAAAATTCTTTCACAGTTTCATTTCTAGCGATAAATATAAAAATAAAAAGAGAAAAAAAACTGAAAAAGGGAAAAAAAATTGTTGGGGTCCCGCCGGGGTTTGAAGCTACTCCCCATGGGTCCATTTGGCATGGAAAACATACATTATACCAATGTACAATCTTAAAAAATATTCCTTAAAAATCCAAAAGTGGATATCTTGACAAAATTCTTTCACTTGTAGGGTACCATGCATGAGAACCTCATACCTACAAATTGTCATGACAATCTGAAGAGTGGCTATAGAAAAGAAGTAGAAAATGTATGAAAATCAACCCCCCCCCCCTTCCTTTTTACATAAGAAAAAAAATTCAAAAAAAATCAAAAAAATAAATTTTAAGCATAAAATACATATCAAAGCATTAAGTAAGTTAAATATGATAAATATGTAGTAAATGAGTGTGTAAAATCATACACTTATTGAGTTATTTAAAGAAATAGTGCAAAAATGTGCATTTCTGACAAAGTCCGAAAAGACGTCAAAAACGCGTCAAAAATTTGACTTCGAAGTGGAACCAAAAATAACAACACTTCTTAAGACATCTCTCTAGATCATCCTGATGCTTTCGGTTTGTCGATACATGCTTCGGTTCTGACGAAGAAGTTTGTCAAAGGAGGGTACCCCCCGTGACCTACTTTTGGCTGTGGTGGCGCCACCTGTTGACAGATCCGGACGAAAAACAACAACACTTGTAGGGGACCATGAGTACTTCATACCTACCAAGTTTCATCAAAATCCCTTCAGCCGTTCTGGAGAAGAAGTTTAAAATGTGAAAAGTTTACGACGACGACGGACGACGACGACGACGACGGACGACGGACGCAACACTATGACAATAGCTCACTTGAGCCTATGGCTCAGGTGAGCTAAAAAACCTCCACCACATGAAAAGAAGCGAACTCCCAATATGGGATAAACAACAAAGAAGTACTTAACAGTTATTCAGTCTCAACGTCGAGAAGGTAGAGAGAAGGAGTGAGACCAGGCGCCCAGGAAGAGTCAGCATCTCCTGCTTCAATTCGGTAGAATTGTCACATTCTGTTACTTCCATTTTGGAAGATATAAAGTATAATCTTTGGTTGGACGGTACAGATGGTCTATGACAGAATATACAGGGATATGGTCATTATCAATATTTGTCATCACCCACAATTCTGGAGAGTGGGAAATCACAGTGTATGACGAGTTCCCCATATCGACCGTAGAACTTTCTCAGTGACGATGTTAGTCAAATGTATACCTGACTGAGAAGCTTATTTGAAAAACGCCAAGCTCTCAGAATAAAATCTGTATATTTGGTACTTGCTCAGGCAGAGCTTATCAACTGAGATATGAACACGCCATACGCAGGCGGGCGATGAAGGGATGTAGCTACTCAGAAAAGGAAAGTTTGTGATGCTGAAATTGAAGTCGTCACGTTCGTCATAGAGTGAGGTGTTCATGTGACCATCAGTTTCGCAGGACAACATTATGTCCAAATATGATGCTGAATTATTTTTTTCTGTAGTTTCTTTGACTTCAAGTACATGTAGATTCTGCTGAGATAATCCTCGAATTTTGGATTATTGATGGACAACAGATCGCCTATGTATCTTTTCCTTCAGAAACTAAAGATTTAATGAATTCAGCTTCGTAGGAGTAAAGAAAATTGTCGGCAAGGAAGGGGACACAATTGGTTCCAATCGGAATTCCGATAATTCGCTTAAAGACCTTTCCTCCGAACACCAGAAAAATGTTGTCGATCAGGAAGTTTACCATCTGAAAAATATGTTTCAGTGTACTTATTTTCATAATCGGACTTTTCTTTTACAAAGTAGGCTCTGTCATAGTTAACAACAATAAATTTGTATTTGCGATTGCCGTTCTTGCTTGTAAACGCATTACTTATAATTTTTGCGAGTCTTTCTTTCATTTTAGAATGTTTGATTGTAGTGTCGAAAAATCAAAGGCTTTCATCGAATGGACTCTACTAAAATGAATGGATTTCAGATGTTCTAAAAGTTCATTGGAATTCTTTAAAATCCTCATCTGGTTGATACCGCTACGGGAATATATTGTCGAACAATATTTTTGAAGTCCAGATTTGATTTCAGATAAAACTTTGCTGAGTAAGATCGATACAGATTTGGTAGAACATTTTGAGTAACCAGCGATGAAACGTTGTTTGTACGGATTCTTGTGCATTTTAGGGATGCAGTATAAGTATGGTAAATCTAAACTGTTTGTGTCGAAGCCAAATGAAGCGAGAGCTGTTTTGTGGTTATCTATTACTTAAGAGGCAGAAAGGTTCATTGGGGTGTAGGTGGGATTTACAGTTGTCGAATTTAAACCAGGTGTCGATTTCCATGCAGGTGTCGAAATTAAATATTAGTAGATGATCTTGAATACCATAAAATGCGTATACCATCATCAATATCAGGATATAATCCTGATTTTTCTTAACATAAAGTCATAATTATCCACATCACTTTTTTTGTTTTTCCTTTCCATATATATGCCCTCATATTGATCATGTGTTTGTGTGTTTTCATGCCTGGCGGAAGGGTACCTATCAGAAAATGATCGGGACGTTAAAACAAAATACTTAATTACTCTTGTCTTACCCCTTCTTAGGGCCCCGACCACCTCTCCTCTCTGAATGTCAGTCGGACTCCTCGGGTGATAACATACATGAGCTCGCTACAGCCGGCAGAGCACGGACTGTATTACGTACGCCCTCTTTTGATATCCATTTACATATTCATCTGTGTAGCTTCGGCTCCTGCGTTTGCGGTCTTGTTTGTGTGTGGTCATTCTGACATTGAGGAGGTTGTTTTACACCACAATTGTACGTTCTTCGAGACCTCTGGGTAATCGGAAAAGTGGGAGGGTTGTGCGCACGTAATCCAGGATAACCACACCTGCTATTTCCGCTACCAAAAATGCACGGTTACTGTACCAACAGCAAAGCAACAAAAGACGCAAAGTGAAAACTCAGAGAAGACATACAAAGCAAGAGACAAAAATGGTGCAACAAACACGACATTAAAATACCAAACACAAAAGACAACCATAAACTAACGAGACCAATGGCGGATCTGTGTTGCCTGAGGACGGCAGTCTGCTATGCCAGTAGCAAATGGTGGGGGTATCCGAATTACGTACGCATTATCTTCCCACTTTTCCGTTACCAAAAGGTCTTGGAGAAATAAAAGACGTAAAATCGTAGTGTAATTACAATCTGATCACACAAACAAGGTCATAGCAACACATTACTATTTCTCAATAAAAAGCAGGTTGTAAAATACCCAAAGTAATTTACTCTGTTTTTTTTTTTTTAATTTTTCTCAGTAGGACATGTAATACGATCTTTTACAGAACCTTTACGCACAAATTTGTTTGAAACTTTTCCAAAGTATATACATGTAGCATGCTTATTTAGATCGTGAAACTCTGAAGACTTGACTTTCAAACTATACTTATCATCTAATCTACTGTGTGCCAGAGCTGGTGTTTGAGCTCCTTGTCTTTTGGTCAGATTGGTTGTTTGCTGGACAGTCCTTACGTCAGTTTTTCATTCCGTTACAGGCGTAGCATACGTCCCAAAGGTTAGCTTGAAGGCGGGTCCGATAGGGCTGGTTGAACTGAAAACTGCCTTGGTAACGAAATAAATTGCCTGTCGCGGCTGAGGGAGAAGGAATAAAATCGTTACCAAGGATGCGATCGTAAGGCTTATTTCTCCGTTTCTCCTTGATGTACATGAAAGCTCTGTTTTCTGCTTGCCAAAATTTTTGTCGTCGAAATCGGACGCGATCTCGCTGCACTCGTACTGTTTCACGGTGGCCCAGCCTGCAGGGGAACTATCGGCTATTCTGATAAGCTTATGACGTTCCCTGATATAAGGCTTCTTCGTTCTCGGATATGGCAATGTGTGTGACTGCTTAACTGAAAATAATTTCTTTCCGAACTAACACACAGTCTGTCCTAGAAATGGGGGTAGATGGTATCACTTCCTCAGGACAAGGTCCAGCATGGTGGATGGTATTCTGTCTTAGACCATTTGAACCATCCAACCACCGAATATACTTGTATCTTCCAAAATAGAATGTATTATCCTGATTTTTGTATGCTTTCGGTTTATGATTTTCTCATGCTTTTTTGAAGATAGATTTTATTTGAATATGCTACTGAATCGACCCTACAGGAATGTTGGAGACACGCACTCTCTGTAAAGTAATTGCAGAAATTTAAATTCTGAAAATAACGCAAGAGGGCGCTATTGAAATTAATTTGGGCTGCTTATGAAAAGCACTTTGACTGGAAGCATCACTGACTACAATATTCGAAACACGTGTCTGGTGCATGAAAATTGGTTTGAAATTTTCTTCAAGAAGGTATAGAGTTGGAACCCTTCCGCATTATTTATGTGGTGTATAATTGAAAATTGTCCTTACACTTAGTCAAGGCTCCAACTTTAACTATTTTAACCCCAAGTATTCTCTACCTCAATTGCTACATTTTCCCATTTTTTTACGGAAAATTACACTTACATTTTTAAAACATAAGAATTTTTTAAAATTCATGCGCCGAACTACACAGCTGCACCTAAGAAGAATTCATGTATATAACTGTAACTTACATTAAACATTACATCGATTCTATATCTACAAACATTTGTCCTTCAATTTTGAGTATACGGTCTCATAATCTTACAAAAATAATACTAGTGAATATAGTATAATATGTTTATACAATACGGTGTCCTTTCGAACACGAGTTTTTACAGGTAGCCATTTTCATGTGCCGATCCGCCCAAACATAGGTAGAAATAAAAAACATAGGTAGAAATAAAAATTTTGGTATCCATGGAAAGGTCTTTGTGTTGTTTATATATCCGGAACAATTTTATCCGTTTTCGTTTCGTTTTAGTTTTGCGGTTAGAACTCTTCAGTAAAGCGTAGTTGGTACGTTTCTCTCGATGCGGTAAATTCGAGCTAGGCCTAGGGCCTCAAGACGTGAGGACGTCTTCTTAATACACATAACTGCAACTCGTTTGGTGTCTCTTTGGTGTAAGTTTTATCATGTTTATATTGTATGATCCGACATCTGTCTTACCTTTGTTTTCCGAATTTGTATGTCTTTTTAAAAGTTGAGTATTCGTGTATATTCATCATGCATGTTCGTAGCGATCAGATTTTCAGAATTAACTTTGAACATTGGGTTATAATTGTCAAATCAACTATTGAGTGTGATTCTTGTATTTTTCAGTATTTACCCTTTGATGTCTCGTCAATAAAGAGTTAAACCTTTACCAACTCTTGCCTTATGAATGGACCTGATGGGACAAGGGTCAAACTAGCTGCAGACATTAGGGTCAAGGCAGTACAGTAAATAACCTTACATTTCCACCTCAAGATGATGTTGCAGTCGGCGTATCCACGAAGGATCCATACTCACCAGCAGGCAGTGATGAACTGATGTACACGTTTCTGAATTCCCAGTGAAGGCTGGACTATACATGTCATAGTGATATCCTTAGAAAGACGATCCAGTATCTTGTTGCGCAGTGATCAAACATTTCTGTTATTATTATATATATACACTCAACAAGACTAGACATTTCTTGTTCGACCTCTACATGTGTATTCCTGCGAAGATTCAGACGCTTGTAACATTTCTTACCTCGTGTGTGCACCACAACATTAACTGTGAACATTTCAGAGTACCTGACTGCAACGACGATGAAGACTGCCCGTTTCATGTGAAATCAAAGATACTTTTATTGTTTAAATTGTATATCACATGTGTGTATTACATTTTGCATGAAGGTACATCATTGAATGTCGTTGACTTACAAACATTAAGAGCATATTGACATTGCACATTGTTTCATTGTAAAGCATCTTTCACAATTGTGTATGTGTATCGCACAATTTATTGTATTTTTTGTATATCGTGCTCTTTGCTCAGACATTGTGAGGTATTACGCACTTGAGAACATTCAAATTGATTATTTTGGTTATCGGATGTCCTATGTGAAACATTTTTCTGTAAATTTCAATTTTGTATGGGTACATGATCAGAATAATTTTTTTATGAGTAGTGTAAGGACCCTCGATGTACAAATTTTATGATTAGTAGTGTAAGGGGTCCCACAGGGTCAGTTTTGTAGTAACCACTTAGAGTACTCTATTGAACTTGTTTGCATTGAATGTGTAGGAATTTTTGCAAACAGAGTCACACTTTGACTTGTAAAGGTACCGTTTTTATTTCGCTCCCTAAGTTTTGAATTCGCGTTGGTATCTTAAAATAATATGGCAACGCAGGGGGAAGGTGACCTACCTGTAACTCGTACTTCCGAGAGGGTGCGAACCCTAACCGAAAAGGGTAACGAACAGTATAAAGAGCACTTAGAAAGGCATAATGGTGTGATTGATTCTCTATGGAAGGAAATAGAAACATTGCTTTTTGACTTTGATGAAAAATCTGCAAAGCTTCGTCCTAAGGAACTGACAGGCTACGAAAAGTCAGTTTTGGGCCTTCATGGTAAATTTATAGAAGCTTCGATCGCACTTAGTGAGTTTTTAGATAGGACGAACACTGAAGAGAGTATTTTGGAGAAAAGGACACATTTGGATAGATACTCTAAAAGGAGAGGTATAGTAGAGCGATTTATTCGAAACTTGCAGGACAGACTGCTTGATACCGCAGATAGTGTCTCGCAAAAATTAGAATCAGATACTAAGTCTACTAGATCAAGTTTATCAGATGTATTGTTGAGGAAGCAAATAAAGGTTGAAGGTCAGAGAACACGTTTGCGATATTTAGAACAAGAAATAAATCTCGTGAAACAAAAGGCACATCTTGATGCAGATCTACGTCTGTTGGAACAACAACGAGAAACTGCTGTCGCTGAAGCAGAGGTTGATGCCATCAAAAGGCATGAAGAATTTAGTGATGGGTTAGATGGGGATAGACTTCCGCCTCAAATGGAAAGGGAGGAAATTGTGGCAAGATGCATGGATTCTTTGCCAGCAGAGACACCCCAATTTTTACCAGTAAGACATCCGCTTGATGCATCAGCGCCAACTCAGAATGTTATGACTTCAACTGCTCCCAGGTCTGTTGTTCACGATTTGACCTCTTTCTTACTGAAGAAGGATCTGCTAACTTCTAGATTTATCTCCTTCAACGATCAACCAGAGGCATTTGCGGCCTGGAAGACTAGTTTTCAGGCAATTCTTCTTGAATTGCAGGCTTCACCAGGTGAAGAGTTAGATCTTCTGATAAAGTGGTTGGGAACCGAATCCAAGCGTTTTGCGACTAGCATGAAAACTGCAAATCCCAAAGACCCGCAAAGGGCAGTCCGTCTTATATGGCAGCGTCTCCAGGAGAGATATGGTAGCCCAGAGCTGGTGGAAGCGGCGCTTAAGTCGAAGCTTGAGAAGTTTCCTGTTTTGACTAGCAGCGATAGTAAAAGGCTTTATGAACTCGCCGACATTTTAGCCGAAATCGCTTCAGCTAAAGAAGACTCTGCTTATAAGCCCCTTCTTTCTTACTTTGATTCATCCACGGGAATTCTTCCAATAGTCAAGAAGCTTCCCCACAATATTCAAAAATGGATCACCAGGGCATCGAACCATAAAAGACAAACAAACACTCCGTATCCATCTTTCAAGTTTTTCGTCGATTTCGTGTTAGAGATGAGTCAGATTAGAAACGACCCAGGGCTTTGCGTTACTGACAGGAAAAGGGAACAGGCACCTGCTAGGACTCAGAGACCTTTATCAAGTAAAATGACGTCTGTAGGTGACAAACAGCAGACAAGCGAACTTATCGATCCCCGTAAAAAGTGCCCTTTACATAAAAACTTTCATGCTCTTAATAAGTGCAGGACATTCCGCAACAAGGGACTGAAGGAGCGTAAGGACATCCTGATTCAACACAGGATATGCTTCAAATGTTGTAATTCGACCGATCATGTGGCTAGGACATGTACGGAGGATGTGATTTGCTCAGTCTGCTCCAGTAAGTCTCGACCCAGTGCTCTTCACGTTAACGATGGAAGAGAAAGGGAACCCCAGAGAGCAAAGGAAACCCATGGCGGGGAGCGTTCCAACAATGAAGAAACGGAACCAAAATTGTCCGTTAGCAACAAATGTGCTCGCATATGCAACAACATTCCAGGAGGAAAGTCGTGTTCGAAAACTTTGCTCGTCCGAGTTTATCCGGAAGGTAATCCAGAAAAAGCTATCAAGCTTTATGCTCTCGTCGATGACCAGAGCAACCGGTCATTAGGTAAAAGCGAACTTTTTGATATACTAGGAATTCATTCTGAAAGGAGGAATTTTGCTCTCAAAACCTGCTCTGGAGAGAACAGTATGGAAAGCAGGGTTGCTAAAAACTTGGCAGTGTCTTCGTTAGATGGGAACACTGTTCTCAAGTTGCCAGCTATTGTGGAATGTGACGCCATCCCTGACAATAGAGAGGAAATCCCGACACCGGAGATAGCAGAACAGTTTCCTCATCTTTCTGAAATTGCACAGTATATTCCACCTCTCGACTCCGATGCAAAGATATTGCTTCTCATAGGACGCGACCTTATAGAGGCGCATCATGTCCTCGAACATAGAATTGGAAAGAGTGCACCGTATGCCCAGAAGCTGAGCCTGGGATGGACGATTATAGGCGAAACGTGCCTCAATAAGGCTCATCTGCCTTGGTACATTTTTGGACATAATAATTTTCATACTTTTTGGCCATATTATATTTTTAGACTGAGGATCACTGACGAGGGTTTAGTACCCGAAACGTGCATGTCTGGTCCATGCTGTAAATTTATCAGGTTTTAAATGATGCTATTGAATTTAAAGACGTTTAACATTCGTATGTGACCGCTAATAAGACTTAACTTCAAGGAAATGGTAGGCCTTCGATATTGCTGCCTTGCGAAAGCAACATTACAGTACAGGAAAGTGGTATACCACTCATTGATAAGGATGTAGTGTCCTCTGTGTTTGAAAGAACACCTTCTGACGACAAGCCTGGACTCTCTAGGAATGACAGGACATTTCTGAACATAATGGATAGAAATTACCACCGCAATGAAGATGGGAAATGGACAGCCCCTCTTCCCTTTAAGCCTGACCGGGCCAGGCTCCCAAACAACTATTCACAAGCAGTGAAACGTGCTAAGAATCTGGATTCAAGTCTGCGGAAAAATCCTACGAAAATGGAACACGCCATAACTTTCATGCAAAGGATTTTTGAAAATGGTCACGCGGAATTAGCTCCACCTCTTCTACCGAACGAAGAGTGTTGGTATTTACCCATTTTCGCCATTTATCATCCTCGAAAGCCGAGTCAGATAAGGATGGTCTTTGACTCCTCTGCACCATTCGGAGGAACCTCACTAAACTCTACTTTGTTGTCAGGACCAGACTTGACAAATAGTCTGTTAGGAGTTCTCTTGCGCTGTAGGAAGGAGACAATCGCTATCACCGCAGACGTTGAACAGATGTTTTACTGCTTCAAGGTCAGGAAAGAAGACCAGAACTTTTTAAGGTTTTTGTGGTATATGGATAACGATCCATCGAAAGAGTTAACCGAGTTTAAGATGACAGTACATGTGTTTGGAAACACATCTCCTTCTGTTGCTGCTTACGGCTTAAGGAAATCCGTCGAAATCTCCGACACTGATGTAAGGGAATTCGTTCATAGAAATTTCTATGTCGACGATGCGTTGGCATCTTTGCCCAATGAGAGACATGCTATAGATCTTCTTACTAGAACTCGACAAGCCCTCATGAGCGGTGGAAAGCTCAGGCTACACAAAATCGCTTCCAATAGTCAGGAAGTCATGGACGCCTTCCCTGAGGAAGACAGAGCAAAGGATCTGAAGAACCTTGACATGAATTTCGACGAGGTCCCGCTACAAAAGAGCCTTGGACTCTCATGGGACATTCAGAAGGACGTATTCAAGTTTGACGTGTCACTTCAGTCGAATCCTTTCACTAAACGTGGAATGTTAGCAACGCTGAATAGCTTATATGACCCGATAGGTTTTATTTCTCCTGTCGTACTGCGCGGAAAAATCATGTTTCGCAATGTGTTGAATTCCTCATATGATTGGGATGATCCACTTCCACTAGAGCATGAGGAAGATTGGAGGACGTGGTGCGACTCACTTGCCGATTTAGCTCACATGTCAGTTCCTCGTACTTACGCATCTATTTCACTTCAGGAGTGCTCGAAATTAGAAGTACATATTTTCTGTGATGCGTCAGAAACCGCCATTTTGGCAGTGGCTTACCTGAAGACGTTTTCTAGGGACAGGAGTGAAATAGGATTTCTACTCGGGAAATCAAAACTTGCGCCCACTCATGGACATACAATCCCGTGATTAGAGTTGTGTGCTGCGGTTCTTGGCGCCGAAGTTGCAACTACTATACAGGATAACTTGGATGTCAAGATTGACCAGATCAGGTTCTATTCAGATAGTCGTATCGTTTTGGGGTATATCTACAATAAGTCCCGACGCTTCTATACATATGTCTCCAATAGAGTTCATAAAATTCTCCAGGTGTCTTCAGCCGAGCAGTGGCATTACGTACAATCAGAGGAAAACCCAGCTGACATTGGTTCGAGATCCATTCCCGCTAGTGATTTACCGACCAGTAAGTGGATCAAAGGACCTACGGAACTCGCATTTGTTGGAAAATCTACAGAGGAATTCGGCCTTGTCGAGCCAGACTCTGATAAGAATGTGAGACCAGAAGTGTCTGCATTAAAAACATCAACGTCGAATGCATCACTAGGAATTAGTCGTTTTGAGAGATTCTCTTCTTGGAATTCGTTAGTAAGAGCAATAAGCTTCATTCGATCCGTTGTCCTCAAGAAACGTGGCATGCACTGCGATAAACGAACGATAGAGTTTCGTCGTTCGACCGAAATCTTCATCGTAAAAACTGTTCAACGTGAACTTCTGAATCGTGAATGGATGAGCTGCAAGTCTGGTAAACCCGTTCCAAGAGACAGTCCAGTTCTAAGTTTGGATCCTTACATGGAAGATGACCTCTTGCGAGTTGGAGGTCGACTCAAGTTGGCAAATACAGACAACATTGCCAAACACCCCATCATAATACCCGGTAAATCGCATGTATCTCGTCTACTCATTAAACACTATCATGATATCATACATCACCAAGGCCGACATATTACAGAAGGCGCTGTGAGGAGTGCTGGGTATTGGATTATTGGTGGAAAGAAACTGGTTTCTTCTGTATTGTACAGATGCGTTCTGTGTCGAAAGCTTCGTGGACGTTTTGAGTGTCAGAAAATGGCTGATCTCCCGTCATCAAGGTTACAACCCGCACCACCATTTACGTACGTCGGTGTGGACATGTTTGGTCACTGGGACATTGTAACTCGCAAAACACGCGGTGGCGTAGCAAGCAACAAACGTTGGGCTATATTGTTTACATGTCTGACGTCTAGAGCGACACACATAGAAGTGGTGGAGGATATGTCAGCTTCAGCATTCATCAATGCCTTGAGAAGGTTCGTCGCCATTAGGGGCAAAGTTGCGGAATTCAGATCGGACCGGGGTACAAATTTTGTCGGATGTACAGATGATCTTGAGATCGACGCGGTGAATGTCGAGGATTCTGATGTCAAGGATTTCTTGTACAATAACGGCTGTAAATGGATTTTCAACACCCCGCACTCCTCCCACATGGGAGGCGTTTGGGAAAGAATGACGTATACTTGATGCTATTCTTCTCAAACTACCTCAACGAAATCTTACTCACGATGTTCTAGTCACACTAATGGCTGAAATATGTGCAATTCTCAACAATCGCCCATTAGTACCCGTATCTGTGGATCCGAATCATCCGTTTGTGCTTTCACCATCCACACTTCTGACACAAAAATGTGAGACCGACATCCCGCCATTTGAACATTTAGATATCAAGGATATGTACGCTTCTCATTGGAAACATGTGCAAGTACTTGCAAATCAGTTTTGGAATCGCTGGCAGGGTGAATATATTCAGCTCCTACAAAGTCGTAGAAAATGGAAAGAATCGAAGGAAAACGTTAAAACGGGCGATGTAGTTTTGCTTAGAGATAAGGATGCCCACAGGAATGAGTGGCCCTTGGGAGTCATACATAACGTTTTTCCCGATGCGGACGCTAGGGTACGTAAGGTAGAAATTCGCGTGTCAAAGAATGGACAAATCGTACATTATATGAGACCTGTGAACGAAATAGTCATGTTGTTACCACAGTGAATTCTTTTAGATGACTGAAGTCAGACGGGGAGTGTGTTGTTTATATATCCGGAACAATTTTATCCGTTTTCGTTTCGTTTTAGTTTTGCGGTTAGAACTCTTCAGTAAAGCGTAGTTGGTACGTTTCTCTCGATGCGGTAAATTCGAGCTAGGCCTAGGGCCTCAAGACGTGAGGACGTCTTCTTAATACACATAACTGCAACTCGTTTGGTGTCTCTATGGTGTAAGTTTTATCATGTTTATATTGTATGATCCGACATCTGTCTTACCTTTGTTTTCCGAATTTGTATGTCTTTTTAAAAGTTGAGTATTCGTGTATATTCATCATGCATGTTCGTAGCGATCAGATTTTCAGAATTAACTTTGAACATTGGGTTATAATTGTCAAATCAACTATTGAGTGTGATTCTTGTATTTTTCAGTATTTACCCTTTGATGTCTCGTCAATAAAGAGTTAAACCTTTACCAACTCTTGCCTTATGAATGGACCTGATGGGACAAGGGTCAAACTAGCTGCAGACATTAGGGTCAAGGCAGTACAGTCTTTTCACAAGGAATACACATGTGAAATATGAAAGCCCTATAGTGTCACTGCTGGTGGACCAGGAGTCCCCGAGGGCACATGTAGCCAAGTTCGATCAATTTCGGCTGGTCGTTTCTTCAAACCCATTCGAAAATTTCTGTTTACAAAGTTTTCTCAAATTTCCGAAACCTGTGTGAGGTATTAGCCTCATCAATCACATAAAAAGTCATATTTCATTAGTTTTCTCATTTTATTTCTTCCCTCCTTTTTCGGATCAACGTAATCACTAAATTACAAAACCAAACATGACATATCAAATCCGTAATTTAACTCATGTGACGGTCATGTATAGAACATCCCCCCACAAAAACAAAATTGGAGACTAGCAATTTTGGTTGAACCGTCACAATGAGTTGAATTTGAACATGAGTAAATTTAAACAATGCATTCTCAAGACATGGAATAATGAATTAAAAATGAAATTCTTTACCATTAAGTGATCATATGCAATAAGCTCAGAATAATTGGGAATTAGCAATGGTAGAAGCATACAACAAATTTGCCTGATAAACATACAAAATTACATGGTTTCACAAAAATGATGTTTATGGTACTTCAAATCAGGGTAGAAATAAACAATTATAATACCCCATAATGAGATTCACCCATAATAATCATATATATCTATGTGATGTATTCAAGAAATAGCTGTTTATGTACCAACATGCATGTGTACAGTAATATCATAATGGCAGTATAATTGCTCACTCTATGCATATTTTTGTCCCACAATTTATGAGTCTTGATAAACATATATGTCATCACATAGAAAATCAGCATCAAATATTCCAAACTGAAATGTCTTCTAGTGAATTGTCACATATAGTTTGATTTACCTAATCAATGGAAAATAGCAATTTAATCAAGTTATAGCAAAGTAACTCCTATCAGATCATTATAAATGATATCATAACTAAGTCTTTAGTTATAGTCTTTAAGGCAAACAATCTTTTCACAAGAGTTCTATATCATCATGCCTTATATGCAAAAATACCAGACATCTACACAAAATTTATTTTCAATAAAAATCAAAATTATTTGATCAAATTCAAAGATTGTCCTTTAAATGTTTACTTTGATAAAGGGGGAGGATAAGATTTTACCACCTCCTGCAGTTTCGGATTTAAATCCTTCCATTTTGTCCAAACAGCATTTTGTGCTGGTTCGCCAGCAAATTGAATCAAATACTCCTTGTTTGAGTCACTACCTCTTTGTCCAATGATTCGCTTCACTTTGAAAAATTTTCCAGCATCAGAACATGAAGAGTCTGGAACAGTGCTGATGTGATCCGAATTTCTGTATCGAATAGGACGTTTCCTATTTAAACGTTTAGGTCTTAACGGTTGCACATTTTCCTTTGCGGAATCATCAGATTGTATCCTGGGTTGATGACCTTGAACAGGAATATCCTGTGTTTGAGTAGCTCTGCTTTCTTGTGTTGTCTCAAGGTCAGTTCTAGTTACAACTTCACTTGTGAGATATGGTGATGGAGAAGGGGCTCGCACAAAAGCAATCTTAAGTCGGTTAATGTGAACGGGTTCAGTCTGAATTTTACCCTTCTCATTTTTGATTAGAATCCTGTGATCCGAGAGCACTTTATGCACTATGAATGGCCCAGTATACTTTGGTTGAAGTTTCTGTGCAGGACCAGTAGGTTGAGAGTGTAAATAGACATAGTCTCCTGCTGATAATACTAGTGGGTTTGTGTGTGTGTTAGCTCTCTCAACCATCTTGGCTTTGTTGACCTCAAGATTGTCCTTGACCTGTTGATGGATGACCTCTAGTCTGCGCAAAGTCTTAGAAAGATATTCCTCGCAATCCTTAGGAATAGATGTTAAATTTGACGATGCAGATTCTGAAATTAGAGGAAACTTTGGTCTTGTTCCAAAAACAATCTCGAAGGGAGAGTATCCAGTAGACGAGTTCACACTCTGATTTATTGCGAATGTAACAGATGAAAGTAGGTCATCCCAATTCCTTTTGTTTTGATCAATGAAGGGTGTGATCCTTTCTTCCAGTGTTTTGTGTGTTCGTTCACATGCACCCAAACAATGATAAGCATATGATGGTGTGAACTGTTGAGTAATATTCATCATGCGACAAACTTCCTTTGTAACTTGAGCAATAAATTCTGATCCCTGGTCACTGAGAATTGTATTACATGTTCCATATGTAGTGAAAAGTTTGTGTAACGCTTCCGAAACAGTGATTGCATCCTTATTTGGTATTGGAGTGGTGAACAGAAATTTGCTGAACATACAAGTTGCAGTAAATATGTATGCGTTACCACGGTATGATGTTGGTAATGGTCCTTGTAAGTCAATTTGCCACACATCAAAGGGCTGTTTCGGAGTCGGATATGATACAATTCCAGCCTTAGTTGGTATTTTGGTCATTTTCCTGTTTTGGCATTCGTGACAGGATTTTACAAATTCATTAACTCGAAACGCCATTCTTGGAAAGAAACATTTTTCCTTTATACGGTCAAGTGTGTCTATGATACCACCATGAGCTGATATTGGTAACTCGTGATAAATTTGAAGTACAGTCTTCACAAGTGATTCCGGCACAACGATTTGATAATGACCTTGACCTTTTGTTCGCTTTGACTTAGCAATCCGAGAATGAAATAGTACATTGTCAAGCATGATATAGTCTGATGATTCTAGTAAAATCCTCCTTGATAATTTTTGAGATGATGGTAACTTGTCATCTTTGATGTAATCAATAAGATGCTTCAAATTAGGGTCAAGGTATTGAAGTTTGGATATATCCTCAGCACACAAGTCTGTCTATGTCAGAATATCTATGGCTGACTGAGGTAGATCCTTGGCATCTTCATGTGTAGATTCTACATCACTATGTGTGTGTGTAGGGTTATCATGCAAAGAAGTGTCCCTATCACATGCATGCTGATTTGTAGTGTCTATATCACTAATAAGATGATTTGTAGTGTCTCTATCACTCATATGTGTATTTGTAGTGTCTCTATCACATGCTTGCTGATTTGTAGTGTCTATATCACTAATAAGATGATTTGTAGTGTCTCTATCACTCATATGTGTATTTGTAGTGTCTCTATCACTTATATGTGTATTTGTAGTGTCTCTATCACTCATATGTGTATTTGTAGTGTCTCTATCACTCATATGTGTATTTGTAGTGTCTCTATCACTCATATGTGTATTTGTAGTGTCTTTATCACTAATTTGTTGAGATTTAGTGTCCTCATCACTAATAATTGTGCTGAAAGTTGGTTTGCGATAGGATTTCCTATATCCATTCCTTCGAATACGCTTTTTGATGCCAATGTTATCATGTTCATCGGTATCAGCATCATATCCATGATCAATACATGTATCTGCCCTTAAAAGCTGAATTCTGTTCACTTCCGGCTGTTCGAAATCCAGTGAGAGACGGTTCCCATCAGGTAAGTGAATATGACCAGACTTTTCAGGAATGTACGGGAAGAAATGGTCATCTACGTCAGGACTATCAAACTGATCATCAGCTTCCGGAATGTTGCGGGATAATGCATCTGCTACTACCATATCTTTAGCAGGTTTGTAGACGATATCAAATGTAAACTCCTGTAAGATTGCCATCCATCTTTCATAAATCGCTCCTTTTAGCTTTTTCTGAAATAGCGGCTTTAAAGCTTGATGGTCGCATTCGACGACAAAGTGTGATCCTCTGAGATATGAAGCACATTCCAGTACAGCATAGGTCATTCCTAGTAACTCTAGTTTGGTTGGTCCATATGACCTTTGCCATTTGGATAGTCCTTTGGAACCAAATCGTATAACTCGCATTTGGTTACTATCATCATGTTCAGACGGTTGAAGTTGGTATAGCATAAAACCAATTCCTCTACTTGATGTGTCTACACCCAGTCGAAATTGTAGGTCAAACTGAGGGTACGCAAGTATCGGTGAGTTTACCAAAAGATCTCTAAGCGTATGAAATGAATGTTGATGTTCCTCGGTCCATCTAAACTTGACATCTTTCTTCAAAAGGAAATATAGAGGGTCAGCAACACTCGCAAACTGAGGTATGTATTTCCTAAACCAACCCATAAGGCCAAGAAAGCTACGTAACTGTTTAGCTGATGTAGGTATTGGATAGTTTTTAATCGCTTCTATCCTCTCAGGTGGTGGACTAAGGCCATCCTTCGTAACATGATGCCCTAGATATATAATCTCATTCTGAGCAAAGCTACACTTGAAAGGGTTGAGCTTCAATCCTGCTTTTCGGAATCGATCAAACAACTCATGAAGGTCAGACAAGTGTGTTTCCAGTGTAGCCGACGCAACTACTACATCATCCAAATAACACAAAGCTGATTGAAAGGTGAGTCCATTTAATACTTTGTCCATAAGTAACTGAAACGAACTTGGAGCCGTGCTGAGGCCCATTGGTAAGCGCAGAAATTTGTACGTACCGAAACATGTATTGAAAGCAGTGTACTTTGACGATTCTGGAGCAATTCCCATTTGAAAAAATCCAGAACTGAGATCGATAGAGGACATGAAGTTCGGAGTCCTACATGTAAATGACTCGGTAAGTTCTTGTAAGTCAGGTATAGAGTATCTGAATTGTTGTGTCTGACTATTAAGAAATCTAAAATCGCAACAAAACCTGAATGACGATAGGCTTGCTTCTCTAGTACCTGGTTCAAATTCCCCAGAAGATTTATGTCGCTTTGAAACAATGACGATAGGGCTAGTGATTGGAACATTTTCCTCGGCACTTACCGGAGCAATAATACCCTGCTTGAGTAATTCCTCTAAATGATGCCTAAGAATCTCTCGCTTATCTGGAGATAGTCTATGTGGGCGCTGATGTTTAGAAATGGCATCTGGTTTAAGATGAATGTGGTGTTGCATGAGTGTGGTAAAACCTAAACCAGGGTTCTCTTTTGTCACAAAAATATCTCTTGATTTGTACAAAACTTTCCCTAACAAAATTTTCTCATTGTCCGAGAGATGGGGATTGTTTTTGTCAAAATCAAAATTTTCAATAAATTGATCAAAATCAACCTCAGAGTGTTCAACACGTACACTATCATTTTCTACATTGGAAATCTGATCATTTGTATGATTGTCAACACCCTTAACAGTAGAATTCTCACTACATGTAGAGTTATTCAAGTCAGTATCAACATGCACATTGTTCACAAAAATATTTGCATTCCTGGGATTATCACATTTGTAAGACACATTATTTACAACATGCAAATCATTCATATCAACATCAGAATTTGAAAAATTTTCAACATTTGGTTCAATACTACGCTCATTACCTGTAGAGCCACAAAAATCTGCAGTTTTGACATTGTCACCTGATACAATATTGTCATTTGAAACATGTACCTTACAGTGTGCAACACTGTCTACATCATCATACTTTGGTTCACATGGTACAGTAATCTGATAAGAACTATCAAGAGGAGTAAACTTTGCAATAATAGTGTTCTTTGACAATGAAATATTATTCACAGTAGTGTTCAAAATTTTTACAGGTATCAAATTTGACAAAGTGACTGTAACTAAAGATCTTGCAACAACTAAACCTTGTGACGCAATTTCTTTGTTTGCATAACACACACCTTGAGTACCTAAACGTACCGACTAAGGAACTTTAGCAAATATAAGTGTTTCACTATTTGCTAACAAATCAACGTTATTCTTGCATTTCACAGAACAGTTTCTCATATGTACAGAATTATCAACAAAATTCAAAGTAACATTCTTTTGCTTCAAATACTCAGTTCCAAGTATCAAGGGATGTGAAGTATTTCTCATAATATGTACACGAATCTTATGCTTCCCTGATGCAGTTTTGATTTTAACAAAGGCAGCACCAATAATTTCAACATTTTCACCATTTGCTACAACAACATATCTACCAAACATGCATGGATGTAAAGGTAAATCAATCTGACTAGAAATTGAATCATACAATTGTTTCGACATGATATTAAGAGAGCTACCACTGTCAAGCAAAGCATTAATTTTCAAAGATTCAATACAAAGAGGCATGTACAAAAACTTAGACTTAAAATCATTAATATCAACATCACTCTCATTGTCTGTCAGGTCATCAGTGGAAGGCGCGACATCATCTTGGCTGTAATCGACATTTTGCGCGAAATCTGCATGTTGCGCGAAAACTGCCTGTTGCGCGAAATCTGTCTGTTGCGCGATATCTGCCTGTTGCGCGATTTCGGTTTTGTTCATACCGGTAGTCACACCATCACTCATAGCTGACATCTCGCAACTCGAACGCTCTATTTGCTGCTCTTCACTGGTCGCACGCGTTCCTCGACGCCCGAGCCCATCATGTTTCCCGCGTCTTGAACTGGATAAAGTTTCTTACATTCGCCTGTAGCATGCCCGAATTGATGACACAGCTGGCATTCCGTACAAGGAACAGCTTCTCGTTGTTGCGCCCAATTGCAAAAGGGCTTAATGTGCCCTTTTCCCGAACACTGGTAACATGTTTTTATCGGTTTGTCGCTAGTGGCACCTGTTGTCATGCAAAAAGTCGGGTTTACGTTTTGTTTACATGTACCGCTTATAAGGTTCTCTAATTTTCGTGTAAGTGCATCAATTTGTGATTGTAAAACGTCATCCTTCTTTTTACACGTAGGTTGTTTGATTGCATTCACTGCAACGGAAGGCTGGTCAACACTCGTATGACTATCGTGTCTATATCCAACGGCTTCGCCTATCTTGGCACTTTGCAAAGCATCATCTAATGATTGGGGTCGTCCTGCTCGAACAAAAAACTGAAGGTGTTGCGGCAAACCATCGATAAACTTTGTGAGCATATCTAACTCAGTTTTCCTCAATCGTTTCCTTTTCTGCAATATCGTGGAATGAAAGTTCTCCAATGTATCTCCCGTATTTAACTTCAATGCATTGAATGCTGCGGTTTCTGCGTATAATGATGCATTTTGTAAGTCCATTGCAACAAATGTCTCATAAAATTTTGCTCGGAGAGCAGTCCATGATAAATGGTAAGGATCGTATGGTAGATTCTGATACCACGTAAAAGCTGGTCCTTTCAGGTGTAAAGAGAAAGATGCGATTAAATACTTTGAATCGCTAACTTTTGTATTGTCAATACCTTGAAGTTCCATAAAAGCCGTAAAATCACTTAAGAATTTCTCCGGATCTTCATTATTACCATCAAATTTGTTCAAGGTAATTGGTAAATTGCAACCATGATTATAGCTTGGTCCTCTGCTATGGCGAAATGCATCTGAAACGACCAAGTACCTCGACGGATTTGTGTCTTCAAAATTCAGTGTTCTGTGAGGGGTTTCTGTCGTTTCTTCTAGGAAAGGATTACCTGGTGACCTAAAATGTTCATAATTATGACCAAGAGGCTCTTGGTTTTGCCCAGGAGGCGAATTATCTAGTGAATGTTCTTGACCATTCATTTTGTCTCAATTTTCATTCGGTGGAATTTCCTCTGATACGAAGTGCGAGTGGGGAAATCAAAAAATTACCAATCAAATGTCTATACACCATCGAAATTCTTTGCACAAATGTCTCTTGTAGATTGAGATTCTCCACCATGTGAGGTATTAGCCTCATCAATCACATAAAAAGTCATATTTCATTAGTTTTCTCATTTTATTTCTTCCCTCCTTTTTGGGATCAACGTAATCACTAAATTACAAAACCAAACATGACATATCAAATCCGTAATTTAACTCATGTGACGGTCATGTATAGAACACCTGGGTCCTGTAGCATCATATCCCAGTCATCTTGCTACATCTTACGGTATATTTTGTGCATAATCATCACACTTTTTGGTATTACTTCATTGTTTGGATTGAGGATCTCTGACGAGGGTTAAATAGCCCAAACGTGCATCTCTGGTCCACGCTGTTAATTAATCTGCTTTTAAATGATGCTAATGAATTTGAAGACGTTTAACATTTACCATTCAAAAGTTATGACCAAGGTTAAAGTTTTTGCGGACAAACAGACGGATGGACAGACGAAAAACTATATGTCCCCGAATCTTCGATTACGGGGGCATAAAAAAATAAAAGATTCTAAAGTACTTTGGTAAATTCACTAGAATTTCGACTGTTTGCGATTCATTTATTACTTATTTACATGATATATATCAGAAAAGTGGGATAGTCTTGTGAATTATTGGTGACATATTACAAATGTGCAACATTCCGGGGATCCGCCTCTGGATTCCTTTCTATGTAAAGATAGCTTCTAACCCCCCTCCCCGCTTGTAAAATGAAGACACCCGGTATTTTGAGAAAGTATGGTCAAAATTGGAGGACAACTGTTTATAGACATATGATCATAGCAATGTTTAAGGAAGGTTTTGGTATTAATCATGAATTCTGCAGAGCTGTAGCTGCGCAGTTCGGTGCACTAATGAGTTAAAGGAGATCCTGACGATAATCTCAACAGCACTCACAACAGATCGCCAAATTCAGCATCGACGGACCCCTAGCAAGCTAGAGGTGGGATCAGGTGCCCGGGAGGAGTAAGCATCCCCTGTTGGCTAACCGCACCCGCCGTCGATGTTAAGTTCAAATGGTCGTCATGAAAAATATTAATGCAGTTTTTGCTCATAAAGATGTGAAAATGGAGATGTTGGGGTAAAGAAGACTTATTATTGAATTGCTTAAAACTGGAGTCTTGATTCTGCAGAACGGCAGATTTTCAAGTATGCTTCACGTCAAATTCAATATGGTCGGTAAACTTTTGTCATTACCCCTTAAATGAAGACGCTTAATAATTTTGTGTGAATACCTAGGGCTTCCTAGAAAACTTTATTTGTGGACAAATGCAGTAGATGGATCATTTCAGAGTAAAATTGACAAATGGATAATGACCCTATCGCATTATACAGTATCAAATCGATAATTCAGAAAATCAAAATTCGAAGGCATATACAAAATCAGGATAAAACAGGAACCAAAGCAAACCACGAAAAACCTTCATCACATGAAGAGAAGCGATTTCGGAAGATACAAGTACATTCAGAGGTTGAATGGTTTAAATGGTCTACGACAGAATATCATCCACCATTCTGTACAGTGGGACATCATTGTGTATAGATCGTAGAACTTATTCCGATGTTAATCGGTAGCAATGACAAATATGGATAATGACCATGTCCCTGTTTACAGCACACAATCGATAACCCAGAAAATCAGAAACCGAAGGCATACAAAATCAGGATAAAACAGGAACCAAAGCAAACAAACAAAAACCTCCACCATATGAAAAGAAGCGAACTCCCGATATGAGAGACCAGGTGCCCAGGAAGAGTAAGCATCTCCTGCTTGCATGCAACACCCGTCGCTTCAATTCGGTACAACAGTCACATCCGGTTACTTCCATTTTGGAAGATATAGAGTACAATCTTTGGTTGGATGGTTCAAATGGTCTATGACAGAATACCATCCACCATTCTGGAAAGTGGGACATCATAGTGTATGACGAGTTCCCCATATCGACCGTAGAACTTCCTCAGTTACGATGTTAGTCGGTCACAAACATATCCCTGACTGAGAAGCTTATCTGACAGACGCCTAGCTCTCAGAACAAAATCCGTATATTTGGTACTTGCTCTGGCATAGCGTATCAACTGAGATATGAACACGCCATAAGCAGGCGATGAAGGGATGTTGCTACTCAGAAAAGGAAAGTTTGTAATGCTGAAATTGAAGTCGTCACGTTTGTCATAGAGTGAGGTGTTCATGTGACCATCAGTGTCGTAAGACAACATTATGTCCAAATAGGATGCTGAATTATTTGTCTCTGTAGTTTCTTTGACTTCAAGCTCCGAAGGATAGATACTGCTCAGGTAATCCGCGAATTTTGGATTATTGATGGACAACACATCGTCTATGTATCTGTAAGTGAAGTTGAAGTCAGAAGCAAAGTATCTTTTCCCTTCAGAGACCAAAGATTGAATGAATTCAGCTTCGTACGAGTAAAGGAAAATGTCGGCAAGGAGTGGGGCACAATTGGTCCCCATTGGAATTCCGACAACTTGCTGGAAGACCTTTCCTCCAAACACCACAAAAATGTTGTCGATCAGAAAGTTCACCATCTGAATAATGTCTGTTTCAGTGTACTTATTTTCAGAATCGGACTTTTCTTTTACAAAGTAGGTTTTGTCATGGTTAACAACAATAAATTTGTATTTGCGATTACCGTTCTTACTTGTAAACGCATTACTTATAATTTTTGCGAGTCTTTCTTTCAATTTAGAATGTGGAATTGTAGTGTAAAGTGTCGAAAAATCAAAGGCTTTGATCGAATGGACTCTACTAAATGAGTGGATTTCAGATGTTCTAGAAGTTCCTTCGAATTCTTTAAAATCCACATCTGGTTGATACCACTGCGAGAATATACTGTCGAACACTATTTTTGAAGCCCAGATTTGATTTCAGATAAAACTTTGGTGAGTAAGATCGATACAGATTTGGTAGAACATTTTGAGGAACCAGCGATGAAACGTTGTTTGTACGGATTCTTATGCATTTTAGGTATGCAGTATAAGTATGGTAAATCTAAATCTAAATTGGTAGTGTCGAAGCCAAAGGAAGGAAGCAAGAGCTGATTTGTGGTTATCTATTATTTTAGAGGCAGAAAGGTTTGTTGGGGTGTAAGTGGGATTTCCAGGTGTCGACTTTAAACCCAACTCTTTAACTAGACTGTCGAAATAGTACTTTTTGCAAGTAAATGTGTAATTATTTGAGGCTTTGTCCGCTGGTGTAATGACATAATGTTCTTGGAGGTAGGTAAGCTCTTTGATAACATCAGGGTCTTTAAATATAGACACGAATCTGGTGTTCACAGTTGATTTTAATCGGTTAATTCTAGATAAAAGTAACCCTCTGATTGATTTTATCCATTCGGAAAGGGTGTCGAGCTGTTCATCCTCTTTCTTTGCCCAACGTCTTGCATATTCCTCACAAGAGTCCATGATAATTTTGACATTTTGGTTCCATGTAAAGGACATACTTTCTCTGTATTTGGGACCCTTAATTAACAATGCTCTCAACTTGTCGTTCTTGACTATACTAAGGTCACCAGTAATAACGTGTCCACAAGGAGAGTAGTTGAAATCCGATCAAGAACATTCGCAGGGAAGTGGATGTAGTGAGGGATTACTTAAATCAATACACTGCAGGAATCGCTTGTAATTGTAAATTTTAGATGCAACTGTTGGTGTGTAGCTATAGGAAATACAAGGAGTATCTTTTCTTTTGAAATATGGTGGGATTTTTTCTGTGACAGCTTTTTGATTCAAAATTTGACTAAGATTCAAGTTATCAATACCTTTGTTTGCAAATCTTACTTTAATGAAAGGGCGGTTTGTTTTCTCCTCTGATTTATCTGATCTAACTGCTTGAAATAAACGAAAAGTAGAAATGTCCAAGATGACTCCTTGTAGTCTGTATTCTGGGGAACGTGTATCGGTATATGCGAGGTCCTTCGTATAATCGTAGATTTCGTGTAACTTCCGTAAAGGAACAGAGTATAATTTGGTACGAATATAATGCAGGCCTAGAGGCTCATTCAAAAATGGAACCAAGAAAAGAGGGGATCTCCAACAACACTAGGTTGCAGCACCCACAGCAAAATCCCAAAACACCCATGCAAAAAACACAGAACAGATACCCACAGAAAGAGACGCAAAAGGGACAAGGAACACCAACTCACAACATAGAAACATAAAAGACTACACATAAACCAACGAGACCAATGGGCAACCGGTGCCGACTTAGGACGGCCATCTGCCAAGTAAATAGCAGACGGTGTGGTTATCCTGGATTACGTGCGCACAACCCTCTCACTTCTCCAGTTACCTAGAGGTCTCGAAGAACGTACAAATGTGGTCGAAGGAGAAACTATGTATCTCAGGCCTATTATATTTACGAATGCCATGACTTCGAGGTCTTCTTTGTGGTCTGTTGAATAAGCTAGTCACATTCACCGATTGACAACCGGGACTTGTTAAGTTTCCTATAGTGCTGATGTTATCGTTGCACCCATAGGGCGATACGGTATTAAGATTTTTTATCCAGAACTCTTCTCTGTTGCGACGGAAAGGTGTGCAAATTGGGATATCGGTCAATAATGTTTCTCTTTCCAGGGACCCATACCATTCTAAATGACAGCCTAACATCCCCCATTCCACACGTGCAATTTTAGAAAGGGATGCAATCCCCCTGGAATTTTCCAAAAATGCTCATTTACCCGTTTTAATGCGTTTTTCTTCAAACACATAGACTGGACCTTATCCTCGAATTTTTCTAGATCCGCCCATGATTCCCTATTTTTAATGTCTTTTCTTTCTGTCGAACATCTTTAAAATATACAATCGTTTAACATGTTAACAAGTCCGAAGATCGGTATTATACTTTAAATTCAATAACTTTCAAACTTAGATAAGGGAGTACCTCTGAATAAGAATAAATCAACTGAAGTTAATTCGATTACTATTAATTCATGCAGATGGCGCAGATATTCGACTGTTAACGCATGGGTGATTTATCCTTCTAGGCCTCGCAATTTCCCTACTTTACAATTATGGACCCCGATACGGCCATCTGCGACGCAAGTAGCAGACGGTGTTGTTATCCGGATAACGTGCGAACAACCCTCCTACTTTTTCGATTACCCAGATGTCTCCAAGACACACGATTGTAAAATAACCTCCTCACAATAAGATGAACATACAAACAGCATGACACAAGGGCCCAAGAAACACACATGTAAATGGATATAAAAAAACAGATAGTATGCGAAATACAGTACGTGCCCTGCTGGCTGTTGCGAGTTCATGCATGTGTTCACTCCAGGAATCCGACTAATATTCAGAGGGGACATGTAGTCGGGGTCCTGTCTTCTCTAAGGAGGATTGAGCAAGGTCCTTCATGGAGTCTTGTCGTCGCGGTCAGTCAGAGTGCAATTCTTAAGAACGTGCTAGTAGAAGGCTGTGTGTAAAATATGCATAATGACTATATCCCTATATACAGCACAAAATCGATAATTAAGAAAATCAGAAACCGAAGGCATAAAATCAGGATAAAACAGGAACCAAAGCAAACAAACAAAAACCTCCACCACATGAAAAGAAGCGAACTCCCGATATGGGAGTGAGACAAGGTGCCCAGGAAGAGAAAGCATCTCCTGCTTGCATGAGATGCTTGGTGTTTTTGTATTCGTACTGTACAAATGGTGTTTTTGTATTCGTACTGTATATTGGTCCAGTGCTAAGCCAAGTGTCCGTCTGGTGGCAGAAGTATCATATCCATGGTATAAAAGACGTCTGATGATTCTAACACAGTTTCGATCGTTATTTTGTGTACCTTTGATCCTTCTTATGTTTGATAATTATGTCACCATAAAATGCAGGTTGTGAAACAAGTAATATACGCTATTGCTTGTACGGGTCCGAATTTCAAAAGAAGTTGACAATAATTTTTGTAAAATTTCCAGAAAGTCTTTACTAAATTGTTAAATCGAAAACCTTGACCTAAAAGTTTCTTTGTAGTTTTTATTTTTACTATGAAAATCCAAAACATGAGCTGCGAAATATAGATACCGTATGACGGTAATCTAGGAACATCACCGTCTAGCCATGGAAAATTTACTATTTTGAATCCAAAAATCATCTCTTTTGTCATACATGTACATACTTGTATGAATCTCTCCATTTACATTTTCGATATTTAGGTCCAAATATGGTGTTTTTGTATTCGTAACTTTTGCCTTGTTTAGAGTCAATTCTTGTATTTAGATAGCATTTTTATACGTTTCAAAAACAGGATTGTCGATAGTATGAATATCAGCCAGGTACCTAGAAGTTCCAATGAAACATTTCAAATCATTATGTTTTCTTTGCTTTTGAAAATTTTGGATAAATTCTTTTTCATATGTGTATAAAAATACATCTGCAAAAAGAGGCTCACAAGTAGTACCCATAGGGACCCCTAAAAGTACTCATGACGATGATTTACTAACCGAAACACGTATCTAGTACAATATAATTAGTACTATAGAACATATATTTGAATATTGACAATTGCACAGATGATGGGTCTTTATACGTATATCACAAATCTACGTTCCAATGTTGGTTATAAGATGTACTTTCCGATTTATTGAACATGATAGGAACATTTGGTTATCAATTGTAAAACGTCTTCAAATTCAATAGCATCATTTAAGAGCAGATAAATTTTCAGCATGGACCAGACATGCACGTTTCGGGTATTTAACCCTTGTCAGTGATCCTCAATCTAAACATTGTGATATGGCCAAAGAGTATGAAAATTATGATGTCCAAAAATGAAACAAAAAACGTAGCAGGATGGGTTGGATATGATCCTACAGGACCCACGATTTAGAAGAATATAAGACGTAGGTTAATCAGACACGCTCTATCAACTTTTGGATTAGACTAGAATGGGTCAATGTTTTAAGTATGATATATGCCTTAAATAATTCATTCTTAAAAATATCGGCCTGTTCTCTGCCCTACGAACTCCGGACAATCCGATATTTTTAAGAATGAATTGTGTAAGGCATATATCATACTTAAATATGGATAATGACGATTTCCCTGTATACAGCACAAAATCAATAATTCAGAAAATCAGAAACCGAAGGCATACAAAACCAGGATAAAACAGGAACCAAAGCAAACAAACAAAAACCTCCACCATATGAAAAGAAGCGATCGGGCCACAATTTTTTTCTTATAATTTATTTCAAGCTGAAGTTTGCCATTTACCTATAATGAGAATATTTTTGTTAGCAATAGCGTATTTTAAATTTCATAATAAAGAATAATGATTACCAAATTGAGTTTCTCAGTAGTTTCTGAATTGTTTATTTTGAATGGGCGGAGTGTCTCTCCCTATTAAAGTCCAATACTCGTCCAGGTATTTATGCTTTACAAGAAGGACCAGTATTTGGATGATATGGAACCGCAAAGGTCGAGAGAGGACTACCAAGTGCAGCGGTGACAGGATGTCCGGCTGTATGGATACCGACCCTGCCATTGGTTGGGATTGTTAAGGCATAAAGCTCCTCCAAGGATACACCCAAGGGTACAATTCTGTATATACCATAGGATCCTGGGAAAGGGAGGGTGCGTTACTAGACATGTTGGTATTTACAACTGGAAACTGAACATTTTTTAAAGTATTTACCGAATAGCGGTTTTCACAGTTTTTTTTTTATTTTTTCTTTCCTCAAATACCTTAATATTTTGCTGCCATTTTAAACATTCATTTTCAATGTTGTCGGGTATGATTCCATTGTAATGTTGTCTAAGAATGGCAGTATCCGCCATTATCACATGACTCCTCTCTTTGAATCCTGAAAAATATATTTATCCACATTACTGTTAATCAAGTAGGGTTTCAATTTTGCTTCAAAGGGATGCTAAATGGTGTTTTCCATTTTTATTTTAGAATCAAGTTCGGCTCTTAATTTTTTCATTTGTCCTTCGGCTTTATCACGAGCGCTGACTGGCTCTTTGAATTGTGCCATCGCATTTTCATAAGAAAGACTGCCACACATACGTACATCATCACATGATCGCGCCTTACAATTTCGTTTGTTGTATGATTTCGAAACCCTTGGATGACAAGTCCCGCATAATGGAACCGTTTTGTTTTCAGTAACATTTATACAATAAAGGTCCTCCAATGAATTTACGTTTGCACATATGCAATTTTTGAGAAGGAATTTTCATTGGCATCTACCCAGTCGCCTTGGTCGTCACGATAGGGAACTTTCATTGTCTCATAGGACATGTTATTTAATGCAGATATTTCACTTCTTAATTTTTTACAAAATCCATCCTAACCGTAATATATGTTGCACTCCACATAAGCACAACACTCACGTCTGTCCGACATGTTGGACATAATTTTTAAAAGTGACTGTTCGGTAGGTATCTGGGAATAAATGTTCTATAGAATTGATAAGAATCAATAAACATTGACACCGCGGATGGGGTGTTACAAGCTATAATTAAAGGATTAGGAGTACAATGGCGAGGTACACGATACAGATCAAACATTGTCAATGTCAAAAAATCTGTACGGATATTAGTAGACCTAGCATGATATGAATCAGGAGTGGATCTGGAAAATTGTACACTCTTGAAGAGGAAAGAATGAGAAAAGATTGGGAATTGATATTTAATTTTTCAAAGAACTTTTTTTCAAGTTGAAATTAAACAACATGAGTTTTTCATAGTTGAAGTTATTTAAACTAAAATAAGCAGTGATATCAATACCCAAAACTGCATCCACCACTGGTGATTTGCAATGGATTAATTGATTATAATTTGAATCTTCAAGAGAGTCCAAGGCTTATATTATCGGAGGAAAATGGTTAAAATGGCTAATTCTGAAGGTAAAACTGGCCAGAATTTACGTGAGAGGAAGGGCACCTGATGATCATCTTGGCTGTTCATGCATAACTTAAAAATTGCGGTGCCAATGAAGAAAATGGAACTATTCCCAGAGGTGTAAAGCAAAAGGTCCCAGACGAGTTAAAAACTGCGTTACACATACTTGGGAATCATGGTTAACGAATGAAAATTTCGACAAAAAGGGAGATTTGCTGTCCAATGTTGGGAGACCAAAATTATTCGAAATGAATGACTTGAAATATCTCGGAATTTTTAAAACGAAATAACCCAACGATTACTCATAAAGAACTACAGGATAAAATTTTAATTAATTGCAACAAACCAGTGAGCGTCACAACTATTAATAAAGCCATTAAAACTCATTTGTCATCGGGACCATTTACATTAAAGAAACTTTCAAAACCATCTGCAGAAAGATTTACTGAAGCAAATATGTAATACACTCAAGCATTTATGAACTATATGCATCAAAAATAGGCTCATGAAATGAAATTTTTTGACGAAGCTGTCTTTAATTCAGGAGAAAGGTCGAGCTGTGGAGGTATCTAATGCCTCTAGATCACCAAATATTCACTTAATCTGTTAAATGTATTACATGGAGTGATGCAATGTAACGTTATAGAAGGTGCCACTGATAAATCTATATTTTTTTTTTCGATCTGTGGATGCTTACACTGAACACGGCATACACACATGCAATATATCCAGGCGACATTGTTGTAACAGACAACGCACCTGCTCATAGAAATCAAGGGGAGGGGGAGGGCTGGCACTATCAACTTTCTTGTATAATTTTGGTGTAGAGTGCATCTTCTTCGGATTTAAATCCTGTCGAACTGGCATTTAGCGAAGTTCGATTAATTCTAAATAGATCAGACTTTAACTGCTTATTAAAACATTGATGTGACGTCATGCCTTTGTTCGAACAGTCTGAAATTTACCTTTGACTGTCCAATATCAAATCTAGGTCGCGTTTATTAGAAAAAATATACGCGACCTAGATTAGATATTGGACAGTCATAGGTGAATGTACTTTGACATCTACAGGACAACCGTTACAATCCTTATTTATATAGAAATCACGTGACAAGAATTCCATGTATCGTGGTACTGACTATTCCAATTTTTGCTATTTTTTCCGGAGTTGACAAAATCCAGCACAATCTTATATATCTAAAGAATCGGCCGTTGTGTCGGAAATCACAATGTAAGAATTGGATATACGCCGAAAACAATTCATTCTTAAAGATATTGGACAGTTTTCGGCCCTGCGGGCCTCAAACTGTCCAATATCTTTAAGAATGAATTGTTTGAGGCGTATATCGTACTTAAAACATTGATCACTATTCAAAGTGGCATGATCTTTGACTTTGTTCTAATTATGTTAATTGCCTTTATTGTGACGAAATGTTATCACTCCAGGTTCTAACATTCTCACTACTAGCAGTAGGGAATATTTTATATTAGAAGATAATGGAGATTTTTTTTCAATAAAAAAAAGTTGTGACAAATTATGACACAGATTCCGTAAACCAAGACGAAATTGGATGCATTTTTTTGGGGGGGGGGTTGAAATCAACGAGACAACTTTGCGCGATGACGATTTATTGGAGGTTCTTTGGATATATAGAATAAAAGGGCGTGTCTCTAAAAGTGTCGTTTTCCGGACAAGCAAGAAATAATATATTGCCTTTAAGAACCGAAAAGAAATCAGTGGGGACGTTCAAGTTACATGTACTATGTGCAAGGTTAAATGAAAGAAACAATTCAGGAAGATATTTTGAAGGAGTCTAGTTCGAAAAACCTGACCTAAACCCAGCCTTTGCAACGGGGGAGGGGGGCTTGGGGAACTGGGTCAAAATAACCGTCAAAGGCTGGATTTAGGTCAGGTTTTTCGGAATAGAAAAAGTAGAGCAAAAATCTTTATTATAAGTAAAATTAAATAGATGGAAAAAAATTAGACCGAAGAAAAAAAAAAGAAAAAAAGAAAAAACGCACTGAATATATTAGTCATAGGTAAATGTACTTTGACATCTACAGGACAACCGTTGCAATCCTTATTTATACAGAAATCACGTGGCAAGAATTCCATGTATCGTGGTACTGAATATTCCAATTTTTGCTATTTTTTCCGGAGTTGACAAATTCCAGCACAATTTTATATATCTAAAGAATCGGCCGTTGTGTCGGAAATCACAATGTAAGAGAAAATATAGTTCAGTCCGTTTTTTCTTTTTTCTTTTTTCTTCGGTCTAATTTTATTTCCATCTATTTAATTTTACTTATAATAAAGATTTTTGCTCTACTTTTTCTATTCCTCAAACAATTCATTCTTAAAGATATTGGCTGGATTTAGGTCAGGTTTTTCGGAATAGAAAAAGTAGAGCAAAAATCTTTATTATAAGTAAAATTAAATAGATGGAAAAAAATTAGACCGAAGAAAAAAAAAAAAAAGAAAAAACGCACTGAATATATTAGTCATAGGTAAATGTACTTTGACATCTACAGGACAACCGTTACAATCCTTATTTATACAGAAATCACGTGGCAAGAATTCCATGTATCGTGGTACTGAATATTCCAATTTTTGCTATTTTTTCCGGAGTTGACAAATTCCAGCACAATTTTATATATCTAAAGAATCGGCCGTTGTGTCGGAAATCACAATGTAAGAGAAAATATAGTTCAGTCCGTTTTTTCTTTTTTTTTTTTCTTCGGTCTAATTTTATTTCCATCTATTTAATTTTACTTATAATAAAGATTTTTGCTCTACTTTTTCTGTTCCTCAAACAATTCATTCTTAAAGATATTCGACAGTTTTCGCCCCTACGGGCCTCAAACTGTCCAATATCTTTAAGAATGAATTGTTTTCGGCGTATATCCAATACATACTCTCTGTCGTGATAATTTGATGTTTGCATTTTACTAGTATCTGGTTGTTTGATTCATAACGTTTGAAGATTGCAAAGGCTACTTTAAAATATCTAGTACGATAGCTACTGTTAATGAAAGTACCTTAAAGTTTATACTATACATTATCATTATGGACACGATAAAATCTCAATTGACTTTTGTTGAAAAAAAACTAAAAACAGCATTTTGTATAACTTATATTTTTTTTGTGCGCGAAAGAGAGCATTACAATATTATAATTTTCTGTCAAATGGTCTTGGAACTCTTTGTGCCTCAATTTGAAGCATTGAAACCAAAGGCCAGCTCCGAAAAAGAATGTCAGGACACCGGTCAAAAATAAATAATAAAGGAAGTCAACTCCTTTACCGACATTTTGCCCAGGCGGATCATTCTGTTTTATCTATGAGAGTCAGAATCCTGGAGAAAATATATCACCCCACAAACAATCCCAATTTGAGCACACCTCTCCGTCGCAACAGAGAAGAGTTCTGGATAAAAAATCTTAACACTGCAGCGCCCTATGGGTGCAACGATAACATCAGCACTATAGGAAACTTAACAAGTCCCGGTTGTCAATCGGTAAATGTGACTAGCTTATTCAACAGATCACAAAGAAGACCTCGAAGTCATGGCATTCGAAAATATAATAGGCCTGAGATACATAGTTTCTCCTTTGATGACTTGGTTCCATTTTTGAATGAGCCTCTAGGCCTGCATTATATTCGTACCAAATTATACTCTGTTCCTTTACGGAAGTTACACGAAATCTACGATTATACGAAGGATCTCGCATATACCGATACACGTTCCCCAGAATACAGACTACAAGGAGTCATCTTGGACATTTCTACTTTTCGTTTATTTCAAGCAGTTAGATCAGATAAATCAGAGGAGAAAACAAACCGCCCTTTAATTAAAGTAAGATTTGCAAACAAAGGTATTGATAACTTGAATCTTGGTCAAATTTTGAATCACAAAACTGTTACAGAAAAAATCCCACCATATTTCAAAAGAAAAGAAACTCCTTATATTTCCTATAGCTACACACCAACAGTTGCATCTAAAATTTACAATTACAAACGATTCCTGCAGTGTATTGATTTAAGTAATCCCTCACTACATCCACTTCCCTGCGAATGTTCTTCATCGGATTTCAACTACTCTCCTTGTGGACACGTTATTACTGGTGACCTTAGTATAGTCAAGAACGACAAGTTGAGAGGATTGTTAAAAAAGGGTCCCAAATACAGAGAAAGTATGTCCTTTACATGGAACCAAAATGTCAAAATTATTATGGACTCTTGTGAGGAATATGCAAGACGTTGGGCAAAGAAAGAGGATGTACAGCTCGACACCCTTTCCGAATGGATAAAATCAATCAGAGGGTTACTTTTATCTAGAACTAACCTATTAAAATCAACTGTGAATACCAGATTCGTGTCTATATTTAAAGACCCTGATGTTATCACAGAACTTACCTACCTCCAACAACATTATGTCATCACACCAGCGGACAAAGCCTCAAATAATTACACATTTACTTGCAAAAAGTACTATTTCGACAGTCTAGTTAAAGAGTTGGGTTTAAATTCGACACCTGGAAATCCCACTTACACCCCAACAAACCTTTCTGCCTCTGAAATAATAGATAACCACAAATCAGCTCTTGCTTCCTTTGGCTTCGACACTACCATTTTAGATTTAGATTTACCATACTTATACTGCATACCTAAAATGCATAAGAATCCGTACAAACAACGTTTCATCGCTGGTTCCTCAAAATGTTCTACCAAATCTGTATCGATCTTACTCACCAAAGTTTTATCTGAAATCAAATCTGGGCTACAAAATTATTGTTCGACAGTATATTCTCGCAGTGGTATCAACCAGATGTGGATTTTAAAGAATTCGAAGGAACTTTTAGAACATCTGAAATCCACTCATTTTAGTAGAGTCCATTCGATCAAAGCCTTTGATTTTTCGACACTTTACACTACAATTCCACATTCTAAATTGAAAGAAAGACTCGCAAAAATTATAAGTAATGCGTTTACAAGTAAGAACGGTAATCGCAAATACAAATTTATTGTTGTTAACAATGACAAAACCTACTTTGTAAAAGAAAAGTCAGATTCTGAAAATAAGTACACTGAAACAGACATTATTCAGATGTTAAACTTTCTGATCGACAACATTTTTGTGGTGTTTGGAGGAAAGGTCTTCCAGCAAATTGTCGGAATTCCAATGGGGACCAATTGTGCCCCACTCCTTGCCGACATTTTCCTTTACTCGTACGAAGCTGAATTCATTCAATCTTTGGTCTCTGAAGGGAAAAGATACTTAGCTTCTGACTTCAACTTCACTTACAGATACATAGACGATGTGTTGTCCATCAATAATCCAAAATTCGCGGATTACCTGAGCAGTATCTATCCTTCGGAGCTTGAAGTCAAAGAAACTACAGAGACAAATAATTCAGCATCCTATTTGGACATAATGTTGTCCTACGACACTGATGGTCAAATGAACACCTCACTCTATGACAAACGTGACGACTTCAATTTCAGCATTACGAACTTTCCTTTTCTGAGTAGCAACATCCCTTCATCGCCTGCTTATGGCGTGTTCATATCTCAGCTGATACGCTATGCCAGAGCAAGTACCAAATATACGGATTTTGTTCTGAGAGCTAGGCGTCTTTCAGATAAGATTCTCAGTCAGGGATATGTTTGTGACCGACTAACATCGTAACTGAGGAAGTTCTACAGTCGATATGGGGAACTCGTCATACACTATGATGTCCCACTATCAAGAATGGTGGATGATATTCTGTCATAGACCATTTGAACCATCCAACCAAAGATTGTACTCTATATCTTCCAAAATGGAAGTAACCGGATGTGACAGTTCTACCGAATTGAAGCGACGGGTGTTGCATGCAAGCAGGAGATGCTTACTCTTCCTGGGCACCTGGTGTCACTCTCATATCGGGAGTTCGCTTCTTTTCATATGGTGGAGGTTTTTGTTTTTGTTTGCTTTGGTTCCTGTTTTATCCTGATTTTGTATGCCTTCGGTTTCTGATTTTCTGAATTATCGATTTTGTACTGTAGACAGGGATATGGTCATTATCCATATTTGTCATTTAAACATTGTAAATAAATTTACTTATATACGTGATTTCTAAAATTGCAGTTTACTTTCTTCTGTTTCATTATGAATTGTTATATATCTGAACTGCAAGTCTATAAATGCGGACCGTTATGTTTTGCTTCACCGTACACAATGTCCAGGTAATTGAAATTCCTGTCATCTACGAAGATATTTACAATAATCTACCTGTAACGAGTCTAACGACACGTCAGATGAACAACATTCACAAACCGCTACAGACATAATAATCTACACCTAAAACGCCGTCGACGAAGAAATTGCACAGAATTTATTTAGGCGTAATAAAATGTGCCAGAAGATTTGTTGTCCGGTGTCTATGCGTATAAACCATACGCTTAGTACAGTCACTGCTTCTATATATATTTTTAATTTCTATCGTTTACTGAAATAATATAAAAGTACTTTTGGTTTGTAATCTTTGTTTGCAATATTCATATTCATAAATATCCTTTATGTATGATTGATTAATTTCCTATTCGATATGAAGTTTTGTCTGATTATCATGTATATAGCCTACGTGTTATACATATAATTTTGTTAACCGTTATTTTTTACAGCTTTTTTCTTTACAAAATGTACTTGTTACATATGTCGCTTGTAATAAAATTGTTTGATGAAAAATATTTTCAAAAAAATGTTTTATAGATAAATTCTTATCTAGTGAAATATTCCAACATGTCACATGCCAAAAATCCGTTACATAGTGCTTTTCAAAACATTTTCTCCAACAGAAAATCTATAGTTATTGTTTCTAGAATGATTCATCTAAGTTTTGAAAAGAAGTGTAAAATTATCATGATACATGAAATCTAATTCATATGCTAATATGTTCGGTTCTATAGAATTTATTAAAGTCGCTTTTTTCTATAAAAGCGCCTTGCTTTACGACTGAAACCTATCGGCAACGGATCCGGAGAAACCCCCAGAGTGGTAAGTAAAGATACAAGAGAAACATGTTTGCTTAAGATTTTTTTCACATTAAAAACGACTGTTTGTTTGCAAGTTACAAAGTTTATTTGCTTTAGAGATGACTGTCTGTATGAATATGTCCATAATCCATGGATCCTCGAAGTGAAGACATTTTCAGACAGACTACCTACTTCCTCTCAGAATGACGCTTTTTGTCGATAGATAATGATATGCTAATGGTTTACTGATACTCGGCAACGATCGTCAAGCATTTTATGTGCCGACATACTCAACTGTTTATTCCAACTTTTTTGTTTTGTTTTGGATTTTAATGCATTTTTTTTGTATTTTCAATTTTAGGACTTCAGGCTAATTCATTTGATACCAATCACGATAACATTATTCTAATTTAACGCTAAGAAATAAATAAAATACACATTTAAGATTTTTGACTTTCAAAGTTCACCTTGTTGATAAATTATTTGTTTCCAGACCGATTTTAATGGAATAAATTTCAAAGTGTCTCGGCAAGATTGCATGATTGCCGTATAATAAAACATTTTTTGGAATGAATGCTCTGACTGGTTAAAGGTACGGTGTCCCTGAAATTTAATAAGATTTTACAAAATTTTAAAATGCAAAATATTTCTTATCATATGAAAGTTTACATTCTCCTTTGTATAAATTCAAAATTTCAGGCGAATCTAACGCATACATACGCTGTTAAAGGCGATTAAAAACGTCATTTTTAAATTGGGTGCGCAACTCTAACACACCATTCCAAAAAGTCGGGGAGGGGGGGGGGGTTAGACTGGCAACCGTTCTTGGTTTCTCCGTTCGTTTTTACTTCCTACGAAAACATTTAAGACCCCGATTTATTACTAGAAAATTTTGAAATTTTAACTCCAATCCATCGATTTTTTATATGCGCAATAAAAATTCAAATCGATTTATATGTGTATGTGCACTAGGAGGGGGGGGGGATGTTCCTCGTTTAATTTCCATTCCTGGAATAATTCGCTTTTATTAAATCTATGATATGTCGTACATAATTTTTAATCTTTGTAACGAAAAATAAATTAATAGATATAAAATGTGTAAAAAATTTATACGTACAGTAATGCAATATTATGGAAAAGACAAATAGTCGAAAAATGGCGTTATCAATAGTATGATGTCAAGCGACAAAGCATTGAATAAATAAAATAAATGTAAATATGGTGAAATGTTGTGCCAATAGAACTTGCGAATAGAATTCCAGCTATCCAGAAAAGATAATCGGGAGTAAAGTTTATTCATTTTCCGACGCTTAAGCTTGACAGAGAGGGTTGATCTGGCAAAAATGTTGTGTAAATATATTCAAGATCTCTGCGACTTTGTCACAGGAGCTCGATGCCAACGATCCACAACAATATCCGCCCCTACTTTCCTTATATATACTTTGATTATAGAGAGGTGGGAAAGAGCGGGTGTCTTTAGGGTTGTTGGCATCGAGCTCCTTACCGAATCCGTCCACTAGCTATTTCTAGTTGCTTATTCTGTGCAGTATGTATTATTTCATTTGACTCCCTGCTGTTTTAAAAATATGTATACAGCATGTTATAAAAATGTCTTTATACTAGTATAACATACCTGTTGATTGAACTAATCATTTCATCTGCCTTTATCTTCCCGTTAAACTAAATCCTGCAAGATACACGTTCGCCGGTACCGCCATGTTTTAAAATACTTTTGTTTTCCAACCTCGGCACGTAACTAAGCGTTGCTAAGGCTGGGCGGAGCAAAGTAGATCATAGTGAAACGGTGTATTCATTCCACTGGCGCCACCTACAATGTATTGGGTATTTATGGTCGAACAGACAATTCCGAACGATTTCCGAGGTTTTTCCTCTCGGTTTCTTTATGTCCATTTAATGTGAAACTTCAAAATTCAATTTGAAGACGTTTACATTTATACCACTTGGTGAGTGTCACTGCTGGTGGACCAGGAGTCCCCGAGGGCACATGTGGCCAAGTTCGATCAATTTCGGTTGATCGTTTCTCCAACGCATTCTAAAATTTCTGTTATCAAAATTTCTTGAAATTTCTAAAACGTGGGTCCTGTAGCATCATATCCCACCCATCCTGCTACGTCTTTCGGTACGCTTTTTCGACATAGTAACTTTCATACTTTTTTGGGCATACTACATTATTTAGATTTGAGGATCACTGACGAGGGTTAAGTACCCGAAACGTGCATGTCTGGTCCATGTTGCCAATTTATCTGTTCTTAAATGATGCTATTCAGTTTGAAGACGTTTACATTTATACCACTTGGTGAGTGTCACTGCTGGTGGACCAGGAGTCCCCGAGGGCACATGTAGCCAAGTTCGATCAATTTCGGTTGATCGTTTCTACAACGCATTCTAAAATTTCTGTTATCAAAATTTCTTGAAATTTCTAAAACGTGGGTCCTGTAGCATCATATCCCATCCATCCTGCTACGTCTTTCGGTACGCTTTTTCGACATAGTAACTTTCATACTTTTTTGGTATTCTGTCATATGTAATATCTTTACTTTGTCGTAATTATCCTGTTCTGGGTCACTTTTACTGTTCATATCGATTTGTTGACAAGAATAGATTTTTGGAAAAACTAGGTTAATATCTGTTCGGAACTCCATGACGTCACTTTCCCCGAAAGTGACGAACTGGAGGAGGAACAAACGCTAAAAACATACCAAATGAAGTTATTTTCAGATTTTTTTTTCAGAATTTCGCTAACATATTCTTTAAAATTTTCCGGCTCGCTTCGCTTGTCGCTGTTTTCAATTTATATCAAACGTTTTTGGCTCGCTTCGCTCACCATAGTTTTCTATCAAAACATAATTATTTACTAATGGCAAAGTTCATATATCTGAAGATATCAAAAGTTATACACGTGTGTGAATGGAAAAGGGCTTCCTTAAAAGCTTAAATATATGATCAATATTTATGTATTACTTTTGATACTTTGTTGCATGTATCCAATTATATATATATATTTATCACATGATACACCCGTTATGCAGTTTCATAAAGCCATTTCATAAATATATGATATGATAACACGTTACATATCGCTCTGCTTGAATGCGATTGGTCAAGTTTGAAACCTAATCACATGAACCTTGACAAATGTGACCTTTCAAATATCGGTCAACTGTTAAATTCAGACCCGGAGTCAATATCAATGATTAAAATTGTTATTGTTGAATTCATTCTTGCATTAAAATACTATTCAAAATTGAAATACTTTTCTCTTACGCACAGAATATCTATACGATGGGGAAACTACTTCTCATGGCGTAGCAGACGACCTCTAGATCACAGCGTGATTCGCCTCTGCAGTTCTCGGAAACGTTGATTTCACGTTAGAAATACACATTTTTTGGCAATATCATGTGATAAAAAGAATCTCAAATGAATTTTCATTTCATACGATGTATTATGAAACGAGTTGTGAGTTTTATATCCCCTCGCCAAGGCTCGGGGATATAAAACTCACAACTCGTTTCATAATACATCGTATGAAATGAAAATTCATTTGAGATCCTATATATATTTATAACTTCTTTTGATACTTGTTGCATGAATCCAATTATATATATATATAAATTTATAACTTCTTCTTAGACAACGACTTATTTAACAAATACCAATGCGGATTTTTACCAAATAACTCAACTATTTACCAACTCCTTGAAATAAACCACTCAATTCTCATGAATATGGAAAACAAATCAAATTCAAGCCTAGTCTTTTTTGGTATCTCAAAGGCTTTCGACCGTGTGTGGCACAAAGGTCTCATTGTTAAACTTAAATATCACGGCATCATTGGTCAATTACTTGATTTCTTGATAAATTATCTGTCTTATCGCGAACAACTACATGTAGTTGCCATTAACGATTCACTCTCTTCTCTTCTTTCTACAAACTCGGGTGTACCACAAGGGTCCGTCTTGGGTCCCCTGATGTTTCTCATCTATATAAATGATATTGCTGATGAACTCTAAATACTTCGCGCCTCTTCGCTGATGACACCTCACTATCCTCCTCAACGCAAAATCCCGCCGAAAATTAAACAAAGATTAGAAGTAGATTTCTCGAAAAAAAAAATGGTCCGTTAGATGGAAAGTAGATTTTAACCCGTCAAAAACAAAATTACTACTCATTGGTAAATTTCCAGACGATTTCCACTTAATCTTTGATAACATCCCATTGCATACTCCTCACATAAACATCTTGGTATAACCTTAAATAGCTCTGCAAAATGGAATGAACATATTGACAATATCTGTAAATCCGCATTATCTAAAATTAATTTTCTTCAAAAATTCAAATTTAAATTTTCAAGAAAAACGCTTAATAAAACATATTGCTCATTCATTTTACCGGTCTTAGAATATGGTTGTGAAATTTGGGGAGGGTGTACAAAGGGAGATGAAGATAAATTAGAAAAGCTTCACTTCCACGCAGCTAGATTAGTAACTGGACTTCCTATTTTTACTTCAAAAGAAAATTTATATTTTGAAACGGGTTGGGAAACGCTTGAAGATAGGAGGGAAAGAAAAAAAAAACTCTGTTTGTTCCAAAAAATTTATCATAATAACGCACCATCTTTTTTAAGTTATTTAATTGAACCATTAAAACGAAACCCCTCATACAATCTAAGAAATGAAGCAGACTTTATCTTACCCAATTACAGATTACAGTTAACCAGAAATTCTTTCTTTCCTTCAACCATAAGCAGTTGGAATAACATAGATCCTGATAATAGACATAACCCTTCCCACCCTCAGTTCAAACACTTCCTTGAGACAAAATCTGAAATGCTTAACTTACTCGATTACCTTTTACTGTATGTGGAGAAAGAAAACTAAATACCCTTCACACACGTCTTCGTAGTTCCAGCAGCACACTAAACTTTGACCTATATCGAGTAAACTTAGCAGGTAATCCCAACTGTACATGTTCAAATTCGCGCGAAGATGCTTTTCACTATTTCTTTATATGCCCGCATTATATACAGCAAAGATTGATTTTATTCGGCAATTTATCCAACATCATTACTTCTATTTCTCTTGACAAACTCCTTCTTGGCTACCCGACCTTGACAGATAACGATAACCTAAAAATAATTACTGAAGCACAGACATATATTAAGGATACGAGAAGATTCGATTAAACTCTCTCTCTCTTTCTCATTATAAATGAATTAATTTCATTCATTTTAGTAAAATAAGATTATATATATTGCCATGCATGACGTAACTTTGTATTGATATCAAGAAATGTAGGGAAAGGGCTTAAATAATGTTTTTATAACTTGTGCCCAATTCCCATTTCATGTTTAATGGAAAAAAATATGTTTAAACTAATATATATATATAGTCTAATTTTATGTTCTTGTAAGCTTGGAGGGAGAACTTCAGTTATTCACCAATTTACAATTCTTAGACCTTTAAAAATTTGTCTATAAGACCTTCCCCTCATACACTCTTATATACATGTACCTTCTATAAAATATTGAGAATTGTATTGTTAAACTCTTTTATCTGTCTGTTTAGAAGCAGGGACGTATATAAATATATTTATATACGTCCCTGTTAGAAGTTAATTGAATACATGTACTTGCATAAAAATAAATTAATATTTAGAGTTTTGAGTACAATAATCCTTGCTCCAACTTAGCAAGAAGAAAATAATTTTGCCTTGGTCCGGGGCGAAAAAAAAATCTCGCTCCGACAAAAAACAAGCCCCCCCCCCCCCCCCGAATATCAAATCACAGTAAGGCATTATCACATCATATAAACTGAGTCAAGCATAAAGCAAGTACTGTATTCCAGTAGGTAGGACCAACAAGTAAGCCCAAAGCCCATCCAAATCTCTGTACTCAGTGTTACCAAAACAAGGAAGGAGTTTTCGCACATTGGACTCAATTTCCAAAACAAATTGTAAGTAGTACTTACCAACCTGAATAAATTCAATAATGGAACAGATAAATGCAATTCCGTTGATTCTAAAGCTTCCTAAACTTGATAATTTCTTGTGGAATCTGCCATCACGGGATAGAAACACTTAAATAATGCAACAATTATTAAATATTCTTAAAGCCCGTCACACCTTCACGTTCTGGCACGGCGTTCGCACTACGACCGCCAAAATTGTACGAAACGTGGCGTGAACGTAGTAAGGACGCGGGGAACGTATTAAGAACTCGCTGATCAATACGTGTTGAGGTCGTAGTAAGGACGCCGACGAACGTGCCCGTACGCCGAGCCACCAGGACCGTTTTGAACTGTTCAAAACAGTCGAAGTGAGGACGCGCTGATGACAGAACCTAATAAGGACTACTTGCGAACGTATTAAGAACTGCATGGACGTATTAATAACGTGTTGCGAACGTAGTAGGGTCGTAGTACGGATGGCTTAAACTTTTACATATTATCATATGGAGACCGTCATAACTATTAATAACGTTTCTTCACATCTTTGAATATCTTAATTCTTGGTGAGTATTTTGATAAAAACAGGAACGAAATCTGTTATTTTTTTTTCTGACAGAAAAATATTTTCCTATTTAATTGATACACTTCAATATATTATAAGATCTTTCTTTCTTATATTCATAAGTTTTCATAATAAATATGACCTATGAAAATATTCAAATAAAACAATCATTAATACCTAACTCTATGGCAAACTTGACGACTTCAATTTCTATATCACAAAGTTTCCTTTTTAAGTAGCAATATATACCACGTCGTCACCAGCATATGGCGTTTTCATTTCTCAATTAATACGATATGCTCGAGCAAGCTCAAAGTACTCAGATTTTTCTCTAAGAGCTAGACGGCTTTCAGTTAAGATTCTCAGTCAGAGATATATTTGTGACCGACTAACATCGTCACTGAGGAAGTTCTATGGTCGATATGGTAAAGGGTAGCACACTATGGTGGCATACTTCTGCCCCCTACATGTAAGATATTTTTATAGATATTATATCAACATGCAAGTAAAATATGTTGACATGCAACTTAATTATTTTGACATGCAACTTATTTTGTCAACATGCAAGAAAATTATGTCAACATACAAGGTAGTTATGTCAGCATGCAAGAAAAATATGTATACATGCAAGTTTATTAAGTTGCATGTTGAAATAAACAAGTCGCATGTTGACATAATCTGAAGGAAAATATCTTGCATGTAGGAGGCAGAAGTATGCCACTATACGTCCCCTTGTCCAGAGTCATAAATGATATCCTGACGTAGACCTTTTATGCAATGACATACCAATTCATACGTTTGTCTTCCTTTGTGGGAGTTACCGATTGTGACCTTTCTACCGAATTGTGGGATTTACCGATTTTGACCTTTCTGCCGAATTGAAGTGGCGGTTGTTGCATACAAGCAGGAAATGCTCACTCTTCCTGGGTGCCTGATCTCACTGCTTCGCAGGGAGTTCACTTCTCTTCATATTGCAGGTTTGTTCTTCATTTCTGTTCCTTTGCCTTAGTTCTGGTTTTATTCTGGTCTTGAATGCCCTTGGTCTGGTGATTTTTTTTATTAACGATTTTGTACTTCTTCATAGGGATATTGTTTTGTTGCATATTTGTCATTGTTAACAAAAATTGAAAAATTCAATATTTTTTTGTAACATTTCAGTCTCAAAGTAAAAATGACCTTGAACATCAAGCCCATGACCTTAAACATTTTGATTGTCAAAAAGAGTTAAGTCATATCTATCCATGCATACATTTTTAAATCTTATGTAACTCTAAAGAGGAATAAAATCAATTTCAGAGATAACATGAAACAAGCAAAAAGGTCTAATGTTGCCATGGCAACGGTTTTTGACGACAGAATTTATGTAAAACTCTTAAATTACCCACTCCAAATTTTGTTCATTTTATTTGTCAATAAACATATTATTTCCATTGATGAAAATCAATGGTCTCCATTTGGCGTATTTTGTTATATTCAAGATTGAAAATCGTCAAAAACATACTAAATTGGCCCTTATTTTCACCTCTATTTTTCGCTTCATTTTAATGTAAGTTCCTAATCCTGTGACGTCATTACCTGATCGAACCATTTTTAACGTGCTCTCTGCAGCTTGGTGTTTTCAGTATAAAGGAAAACTTAACTTTTTATTTATATATTCAATTAGTCGCGACCAAAGAAGTGATAATTTGCTGAAGATTTTTATGTAAATGTCCCAAATAATGAGTATAAAAGGTTGACAGCTGAGAGCGATAAATTTAATGAAAATATTCATTAGTTGATTTGTCAACATTTCTTTAATATCCTTGTTTAATAGTTATTTCATGATCAGTTTTACATCGTCATTCATTGTGCATGATATTTCAATGAAAACAAGAACATAAAATTGTTCAGTTATCATTTCATCTGAAAATTTACCCGTTTGTTCAAAAAAAGAAAAATATAAGGAGTAGGGGTACTTCAATGCGTCATAGTTTCAAAAAGTCACACGAAGGTACTATTTGATTTCATATTATATGAAGAAAGGGTTAAAACAAGAAAAAGTACCTCTAAACCCGCTTTTAGAAAAATTATTGGTCTAAATTTCAGCAAAAGTAGGCTTTTTTAGACATGAAATTGCTCATACCGACATACTTTTTTTTTCATTTTTTTTTCTCACGAAACAATTTTGCTCTTTTAATGATTGAATAGCTTAAAGGTACACAGGGATTAAACTGTCAATAATGAAGTTTTACCGTAAAAAGCTTTTAAGTACTACCATTTGAACATCTATATATTACTTACATAAATTATCTTTCACATTTTTGTTTTATAGACGTTTTTACTCTCTGGTACACACGATTTCGGTAAACTTCGGAAATTGTTATTTTCATACACAGTATGTAGAAATATGTCACGTTTACCAAGGTCAAAGTGATCACGCTACCACAATCAGCCAATCGCTTGAATGAACTTTGCATCGTGGGATTACTACGAAACGTGTAGTAAACCACGCCGTATGCAGTCTTTTTTGAAATTCTCAAACAAACTTACTTTAGGTCGTACTAATATTTAATTAATTGCAAATACAAGGTTGTTCTCATGTATAGATGACAAATATGGATAATGACCATATCCCTGTCTACAGTACAAAATCGATAATTCAAAAAATCAGAAACCGAAGGCATACAAAATCAGGACAAAACAGGAACCACAGCAAACAAAAACAAAAACCTCCACCATATGAAAAGAAGCGAACTCCCGATATGAGAGTGAGACCAGGTGCCCAGCAAGAGTAAGATATCATATTCCGTTCAAATAACCATTTTGAACGTGGATAATCGAACACTTCCAAGTGAATAACAGCGTGTAATAGTGTATGGCGGCTTGAAAGGGAGGCAGGTGTAGTCTACTATGTAGCCAACTTCGATCAACTTCGGTTGATCGTCTGTCTCTTCGACGCATTTGAAATTTTCTGTTACAAAATTTCTTGAAATTTCTAAAGCGTGGGTCCTGTAGCATCATATCCCACCCATTTTGCTACGTCTTTTGGTACATTTTTGGACATAATAATTTTCATACTTTTTGGCCATTTGACATTGTTAAGACTGAGGATCACTGACGAAACGTGCAAGTCTGGTCCATGCTGTAAATTTATCAGGTCTTAAATGATGACGTTTAACATACACGTGTGTGTTTTTTACAAAATCATGAATGATATTAACCTTTATTTAGTTATTGTTTTTGTTTTTTTTAATATTTGATATAGACTGTGAATATATGTATTATATATACACATATTAAAATTACTGTGGATATATATACATGTCAAACTTATGTATATACATCTCATAGAAAAAAAAAATAAACGAGAACTATACATGTACATGTACACTGTAGCTCCCTTTAGTTAATTTCTCCTCCGACTTGAGTTTTAATTTCACGGTCGTCCTCTAAGCTAGGTCTCCTTATCTTTCCAATGCCAAACCAATACCATTTCTGTTCTTTTATCGTTCATTACATTTTGATAACACCGATTGTCGATTGCTTTTCGCCCCACGTGTTATCTGTCCGCCATGTTGTTTTGTTTTGCCACAGTACTAGCCTTATGCAAATAAATGCTTACACAATGTTCGCAATTGGCCTTCTACGGAGAAAATGAGGTTATATTAGGGTACCCATTTTATAAGCAATAATTGATCATAGCTTGGTAGTGAGGGCATATATGACTATGTCCTGTAGAATCATATCCCACTCTTTCTGCTTCGTCTTTTGGTACATTTTTGGACATAATAATTTTCATACTTTTTGGCCATTTGACATTGTTTAGACTGAGGATCACTGACGAAACGTGTATGTCTGGTCCATGCTGTAAATTTATCAGGTCTTAAATGATGCTATTGAATTTGAAGACGTTTATCATTGTAACCAGCTAGTTTTTGATTTCTAAGCATGATAGACTCGTTTAGTTTGATCTTGACGAGACCTAGAGTAATTTTAAATGGTAAAGTGTTGGATTATAAAAGAAAATTGGTATGTAAACCCGCTTTTAAGCCTTGTAAGGAGGTACCTTAACTGATTTTGGATAAATACAATGAGCTTCCTTTAATATATATCACATAACTAAGTGTACTTAGTAAGAATAGAAGAAAATAGATAATGTAAATATTAACAAAATATAACAGCGGCATCCATGGCAACGTCGTATCTGAAGCTGGCTTATTTCATGGTCTCAAAAATGCTATAAATAGAATGACCTCGTTATCATGGCAACCAGAGGTTAAAAAATAAGATTAAAACAAAACAAAAGATAGGGAGGAGTTCCTAAATAATGGAAACAGAAGAACATAATTTCATGAGACGAAATGAAGCGGATAAAAAGGTGCAGATAGTAACATTTTACCATGTAAACACGAAGGACAATACTAGCTTTACATTAAAAAAATCATGAAAGCCCAGTGTAAAAAAGAAATTTGATTGGTGGCTCTGCTAAAAGCAATGCCGTGCCTTCTTGATATCAAGGTTATAAAAATAATTACAAATGAAAAATCAATGGCTTTTTCATTATGACCTGAAACAAGTAAAGACAACTGCCAAAGTAATTTCTTATCGTATTGATCCAAAGAATGTATTCCGTTTGTAATACAGCAGTACATTTTTTTTATGAGAAATGAATAATAATAATTATTATTATTGATGTTTGACTTGGCAGTAGTATAGTAATACGCTCCGCCAAGGACTAATTTTTTCGCCTTTCAATAATAATGCCAAGCATACCAATGATAAATTACCGTAGATCTCTCTTGCTATTCAGGATCATACCCTTAACAGTAAGTGTTTTGACTATTTTTCCGTGACATCGTCGCAATAGCACTTTCTATATAGACATTACCTCAGACAGTGTATGCATTTTATATATTGTTTCATTTCCATGCGTGGACATCGACGGCGGGTGCGGCTGGCCAAAAGGGGATGCTTATTCCTCCCGGGCACCTGGTCTCGCTTCTAGCTTGCTAGGGCTTTGTCGATGCTCAATTTGGTGCTCTATTGTGATTATCGTCAGGATCTTCTTTAACTCATTTAATCGAAATATAAAAATGTACTCGTAGGGGTTATCCTGATATAAGTTTTAAAAAAATATTAAATATGCAATTTTGACATGAACAAATGAAGCAATATATTCCGAGCTACCCCAATTTATTTCCTACGAAATGGTAAATTAAAATAACTTTCTTTACAGACAAAATCTGAAAAATTACAGATTTATTGTTATGTAAAGTATTTTCTTTTCTAGATTCATCATGTTGCTGCTGATACCATTTCTGAGTATCCTATCACCTATAGCAGTAAATGCTTACCTGAATTTCAATAATGCCGAATATTATGGGAAAACTTACACGGCAGATTATGCTTCTATTAATGCTCCTGTAAAGACTTATCAAGAAGACACATCTGCTAATGGATTGAAACCCAAAGACTGGACATGGAAAAAGGTACAAGCAGGTGTAGAAGCCGGAACTGAAATCGTCTCAGCAATTGGTTCTGACGCACATTCAGCTAGATTTCTATTGGTCGGTAAGGTAGCAAAGAATTTAGCACCATTTCTTGGAGCTATCGGGCCAGCTTTAGGGCTCCTGAATTTGTTCATCTCGAAAGGACCATCGCCTGAATTACAACTCATGCTTCGGGAATTTGCGAGAATCAATGCTAAATTTGATCAAGTCTTTAATAAAATCGATAAACTGGAGACAGTTATAATAGAAAAAGCTATAAAAAGCCAATATGGTAAATATCAGTCTGAAATATCGGCTTTATCTCACCTGTTAAATAATTATCTTATCGTTTCATCAAATGGGGCAAGCAACGTTACTGCGGAAAGTCGAAAGAAAAAGTTTCTAGAGGAATACGATAAAAGTGATTCGACTGCGACTCTGAAGCTTTGGCAGGGAATGACGTCTAAGCGGGTGTTGGTGGATTATATACCAGATAGTGTTGCGAAATACACCTTTAATCATCGTCTTCAGACACAAAACATCTTGAAAAGAATTCTTAATTCTATATTACAAGGCGTGAATGTCATGATGTATCGCTATCAGATGATAGGAGACACTTCTAGTTACATTGATCAAAAAGCTTTGTGGGATGGAAAGATTCAACAATTGATAGATGAACTAATAGAATTCGATCTAATAGTAGCAAAGAGGTATCCCAAACAATTCGAAGAGGACACAGACAAGATTATAGCGAGTATGCATGATGCGACCAACAAAGCTGTTGCAGATGCTTTATATTCTTCTCTCTCCACAAAGTACGACTGGCGGAACTGGCTGGTGGTCGTGTATGATCCTCTTTATGGAGGAGATAACCATTGGGTAAAATTCTGTGGGGGCCTCCATAGGTTTCGAACGCATAAAAAAAATACAGTCGTGGCAAGCATCAGCCAATATTACAGTAATATGGACAAAGAATACGTGAAAAAAAAATTATTTTCAACACCAACCATAAAAAAAACTTCATCATATTGGTGGTGGGAACATTTTACTAGATATAAATGCCTCGATGCTAATGCACAATTCGACAAAATTCCATCAGACATAAGGAACGGCTGCAAATACCCAGGAATGGGAGTTATCAGAAAGAATGCTGACATCCACTACAGGGCCCCGAACGATCACCTTGTCGTCGTGGAGAAAAGTTGCCGTCGCAATAGGTTCAAAATGCATGCTTTTAGATAAGTCTGTTCAATGCATTTCTTACACACTCTTTGGCCATATTACAGAATGAGGATCACTGACGGAGGTTAAGTACCCGAAACAAGCATATCTGGTCCATGCTGCAAATTTATCTGTTCTTAAATGATTCTATTGAATTTGAAGACGTTTAATATTCAGCTGCCTCATTTGAAGGGAAAGTTTCCGATATGAGCGAAGACTTAGTCCGTCAATTCACGCAGGAAACAGTGTTAATGATGATGCTAAAAAAACAAATCTCTGTGATATTGTCGTTTCAAATAAATCTTAGTATATGCAACATCGCAATTTGAAAACGTCAATTTTAATTGCTTGTTTGCTCCCTAGATAGGGCCTTGCGTTGTAAGTCATCTTACATTTAGGAAAGAATCATGCACAACAGTTATTGTACGTTCTTTGAGACCTCTTTATTACCAGAAAAGGAGGGCTGTACGCACGTAATCCGGATAACCACACCATTTGCAACTAACATGGCAGATGACCGTCCAAAGTTGGCAACGATTGTCCATTGGTCTTGTTGCTTTATGTATAGTCTTTTTGCTTGGTATTTTGATATCGTATTTTGTGTTTCTTGTTTCTTTTGCGTCCCTTTTTTTAACTCATTGATGTGTGTGAGAGAAGGGAGGAGATCTCCAACAAGACCCTGTTGAAGCACCAACAGCAAAACACCCGATGCAAAAACACAAAAGACGAGCATAGTATGAAACGAAAAAGAGACATACGACATGAAAACATCGAACACAAAAGACTACACATAAACCGACGAGACCAATGGGCAACCGGTTCGACATTGGACGGCCATTTGCCACGCAAGTAGTAAATGGTGTGGTTATCACTGTGTTTTCACAATGGGTACTTCGTTATTTTATGGGTGCTGCAACCGAGCCTTGTTGGAGATCGTAAGGGTTAGGGATCCCCTCCTTTCTTTTAGTTATTTTCGCCTCATATTCCCGTAATCATAGATTAGTCTTAAATATCCAAAAACGGATTTATGTAGCGCAACAATGAATTTTGGTAATTTTCCATTTCGAAATTCTGATATGGGGACCAAAGTGCGACCCCTTTTTTTACAGCCGGAGAAGTTTGAATAAGCTTGAAGCTTCCTTTCAGTTCTACTTAAATTGTATATGTTGCGTGAATTAATTTGAGATATAATTTAGCTTTAACTTAATTAAATAAGTACAACGCGTTTTGAACAGTGTCACCTATATCTTTATTTCCATTCTTGCATAGAACTGGAGATTATCTATTAGGTAGCGTTGTCCCTCGTGTTTCTTTGGTGCTGTATTATTGTCGCCGTCCAAGCGCGTAGCCAGAGTACTTTTCAAGCGGAAGCACGTGCAGGCTTTGGGTTTAGAGGGTTGTCTTGAGGCCCCAAATCTTTTCAGGGTGTAGTCCTTTCGGGGGTCCATAGATCGAGGCCATTGGAAGCTGATGGAATTAACACATCTACTGGAAAGTTTAGAAATGAGTCTCTATACCCTTTTGTATTTGATTTTATACAGGATTCTGAAGCAATAGAAAGATTTTATAGCTGTCCTGTCACTGATCCGAGAACCAGGAATCCCTATTTATCACTTTTTTTCCAAAACGACATAGAAGCACCTGCATACTTGCGTATGTCTGGCTACGCACCTGTCGTATATTTGACCGCTATTTTTCTTGTGAGAAAACGATGTCCTGATTTCACAGTCGGGGATCTTTTCTTTATCTCTGTTTTGCCTCAAGTGTTTTTCAATAATTTTTCTGCCTATTGGTTATGATTTGGGGATGCTGTTTGTGTTCGACTTTCATTCACTAAATGCATTAGAATGGGAAACACAACCTTCTGTCGTAATTTTGTGACCAATAAATGCTTATTTCACAAAAGCAGATTGAATCTTCTGGTGACGCGTCAGCAAACACGAGGTCAAGTTTGCAGTATGTCACATTTAAGCAGAAATATGTTTCTGTAAGCAATATGTATAGTACAATAAAAGACATATTTTACAAACTTTGCAATATACGTCTTTCGGAACATTTTAAGACATAATTATTTCACACTCTTTGGCCATATTACATTGTTTAGACTGAGGATCACTGACGATGGCTTAGTACCCGAAACGTGCATGTCTGGTCCATGCTGAAAATTTATCTGCTCTTAAAGGTCACGTGTAAAGATACCATAATCATCTCATTTTTTCTTGATCAGTTGATTAAGTATATCTAAAATAACTCATTCCAATTTTGTCATTCGATTAAAATCCGTCCAGGTTAGCAAATAAAGCGGGTGAAAATACGTCCCGTATGAATATTTCAAAAAGCCTGCCCGGGTTACCTCCCGTGGCGTAACGTAAGGTACACCCAAGCTCGCATATACTATGCTGTAATCAGTGTATGAGTGTATATTATATACACAAGCTTATAAACAACGATATATGTGAGTATATATTTCTTTTTCTACATTTCAATCATCAAACATCGGATAGCTTTGTGCTAACTTGTACCTCACATTAATGAGTTAATACTTGATGACTGCGGTTAGAAGATTCCAATAAAAAGTGGCTTCACTTGCTTTCTTTTGCTACATGTACCGGGACGAAATTTCATAGATTTATTTTTTCGAGATACAATCAGGAATGTATATATTTTTTAAAAGGTCTTTCCGAGACGGTCATTTTGAAAATGATTTCAATTATATCGGGATTAAAACAAAAAAGTTAAAAGCAAAAAGAACTTTGATTACCCAAAAAATTAATTGTGTGAAAATTTATTTCTATGCGTTGAATTAGAGTATTGTGTTCGTGTTTGGTATCAAATGAATTCGAATGAAGTCTTGTATAGGAAAATGATCAGAAATGCAAAAATAATGTGGGAAGAAACAATTTGTATTTTTACGGCCGAATTTGTCGGCGAATCAAAGGCTTGACGATCGTTGCCGAATAACAGTTTAAAAGTTGTCGGCAAAAAGCGTTATGTTCAGCGGAAGGGTGGTTTATTCTTGTAAATTCTTTAACGTTTTATGCCTACTTATTTACTGCACAGTCTTGAAACTAACGTAGTTGGATACATCAAGTCTTTGATATAGAAATATTCAAGTTTACTTTATTAAGAAATAGATGATAAAATCCGTCTAAACAGCGCCTGTCAACTACGTTTACACAGTAACATGTACTCCAGTCGTTATTCCTCTTCAATCGAGTTGTTGTTGTTTTTTAATTGTTTACCAACAACCACTTCAATGAAATTGAGAAAAAAAGATAAGAATTGAAATTAAATGAACAGAATTCAATGATATTATCACATTCATCTTGTTAATAAATACCATGCAAACTTCATTACTAAACATCAAATGTAACAAAATACTTAGGCCTATAAAACAGTTAACAGACTATGAAATGAATGTTGTACATGCAACAGAGTACATTACTATGGGTATTACACAACCTGTCTTTTATGGTGATATGATAAACAAAATAAAGAGGATCAAAGGTAGGCAGCATAACCATCGAAAATGCGTCAGAATCATCAAACGCCTTTTATACCGTGGATATGATCCTAATGTCACCAGACGGACACTAGGCTTGGTACTTGACCAATCTACAGTCTTGTACAAGCGCATCCTTGAGACTTGCACTCTGACTGACTGTGACGACGGGACTCCATGACGGGCCCTGTCCAAACCTCTTTAGAGAAGACAGGGCCCCGACCACCTGTCCTCTCTGAATGTCAGTCGGACTCCTCGGGTGATTGCATACATGAGCTCGCTACAGCCGGCAGAGCACGGACTGTATAACGCATGCCCTCTTTTTATATCCATTTACATATTCATCTGTGTCTCTGGGGCCTCTGCGTTTTGCGGTCTTGTTTGTGTGATGTCATCTTACAGTGAGGAGGTTGTTTTACACCACAATTGTACGTTCTTCGAGACCTCTGGGTAATTGGAGAAGTGAGAGGGTTGTGCGCACGTAATCCAGGATAACCACACCATTTGCTACTTGCGTGACAGATGGCCGTCCAAAGTCGGCACCGGTTACCCATTGGTCTCGTCGGTTTATGTGTAGTCTTTTGTGTTTGATGTTTACATGTCGTGTGTCTCTTTTCCGTCTCGTGCTGTACTCGTCTTTTGTGTTTTTGCATCGGGTGTTTTGGTGTTTTACTGTTGATGCTGCAACGGGGTCTTGTTGGAGATCTCCTCCCTTCTTTTTTTGCAATATAATTATGCATTTGTTAATCTAAAAATGTAGTAAAATCGGGATATTTTTTTTAATCGGGATTAAGTATTCTAAAAAAAATTATTATTATTATTGATTAAAAGCAAACAAATACTGGAAAATCCAGAGGATGCACTGCCGGGGTGAGAGGGGGGAAGCGGAGTTGAATCGAGGCGGAAGCGCCGAGGAAGCTAGTGCAGGAGGGGGTCAGGAGGTCTCCCCCTTAAAAATTTTGCGAAAAATAGATGCAAATGGTGCAATCTGAATATTTGAAATCTGTATGAGCTCTACCCAATGAACAATAATAAGAAAACAAACATGGGGTATTCATGCATAATTTTCACCGATTTTGGACCAGAGGATAGAATTTAGCCTTGCACCGCATGTATTTCATTCGTACGCAAAAACAAAAACAAACAAACAAAAAACAAAAAAAAAAAAAAACCCCAACCATCCATGTATCGCGGAAAAGTCGGCGGAAGGGAAATAAACATCGCAGATAGCCTTGCTTATTTCGTTCCTAATTCATGTATATTTCAGTCGATCATATCATAGTTTAGAATAGTATAGTGTATTAATCAAATGCAGTATCGCATATAGATATACAATGAATAGAAAATTACAATCAATATAATATCAAGGTCAGCATCAAGAATGAACTAATTGAGATGCATGATAATAACATAATATTAATAACAAAAATGTGTTCAAAAAAGTAAGCTATATATTATTACAAGTTGCTAATTACGAATTAATGTATTTCTAAGTTTAAAAGCCTGTTTCAAAAATTTTCAAAGATTACATAGGTCTTTCGTATTATTTGAGCTAAGTAATTGGACTAATTTGAAGACAGAGGGTCTTCTATAATAATATGCTTTTAAATATTTATTCCTTAAATTCACAAATGCGGGACACTTCAAAATAAAATGAAACTCATCCTCAATATCTAACTTACATAAATCACAAGTTCTTCTTTCACGTGGTATACTTTAATATCTTCCTGTTTCAATATTCAAACAATGCGAAGAAAGTAGCAATCTACTGATAAGAATCTTATATTCATTAAAAATAGGTTTAGACAAATAAGACTGTAAGGTGACACTATCGACAAAATATTTATATAAAGAACATTTCGATGAAGCATTCAAATTAGATATAATATGTTGCTTATAAATATCATTGAGTCGTTGTTTGACTTCCAAAATAATAAACTTTTCATTAAAATAGCTTGATTTAACCATACATCGTTAAGACCAATTTCTGATAAAATATTTTGTACATTTGATAACCAGTGTTTGCAATTGGGTTTTAGCGACAATTCATCATGTAAATTTTCAATACAAGTCTTAAGAATGCAATTATCAGAATGTAATAACTTTAACCAGTACTTAACAATTCTAAGTTTTCTAATGCAAATCATAGGAACCCTACCCAACTCTGCATATATCATTGCATTAGGAGTTGATCTCTTTACCCCTAAAATACTTTTGCAAAAATCTAAATCCTGTGCAGCATGTGCACTCCATACTTCACACCCATAATAAGAAATACTGGAAACGTACGTATCAAATAAAGAAAGGAGTGTTTGGTAATTAAAACTTATTTGATTACATTTTCTTTTCAGAGCAAATACAGCTTTTCTACACTGTAAAGATAATTGTTTTTGAGTTCTAAGAAATTTTCCATTATAGTAAAAAACAATTCCAAGGCAACAAAATTCGTCAACTATTTCAATATTTTCTCCCTTATAAACCCAATGTTCTTGAGGTATAACAATACCTCCATTTCTAAAAACCATAATTTTATTTTTGCTACATTAACAGTAAGTGACCATTTTTCTGTATATAATGCTAATGTGTCTAACATTGACTGTAAACCAGAAACAGGTCGAGAAAATAGTACAGTGTCATCTGCATACATCAACAAGAATAATGAAATCTCTTTAAGCTCTGTAGGCTCACAACCATTTTAAGAAAATCCATTTCACAATTATTTACATAAAATGAGTACAAAATTGGGGAAATTATCTCCCCTTGTAATAAACCGAGATAATTAACGAAAGGTTGTGAAATCTTTCCATTCAAAAGAACCCTGTTTTTAATTTGTCTATAAAGAGACTTGATGATAACAAGAATCTTTCCTCTCAATCCCAAATGCATAAGTTTACCCCACAATCTATCACTATTAATCGAGTCAAAAGCTTGCTTATAATTAATAAAACAACAATATAAACGTAACTTGTTACTAAGATGCTTACAATAGTATAAAGTGCAAATATAGCATCTACAGTGCTATGTTTTGATCGGAAACCAAACTGTACTTCCGTAATGACGTCATTGTTATCTGACCATAGTATCAAACGTGAATTCAGAATTGATGTAAAAAGCTTACACACACAGCTAATTAAGCTTATACCTCTATAGTTCTTAGGATCATTACTACTACCCTTCTTGTATACCGGAACAACTAAAGCATCACATAAAATTGGCGGGAAAAAGCCTGTTTTAAACATTGCATAAAAAATCTTCTTTAATAATGGCAATAGGATACTAGCGTATTCTAAAAAATACTCATTCAAAATACCATCTGAACTGTGACTTTTATTCCGTTTTAAACTCTTTATACATTTCAAAATTTCATCTTCTGTAATTTCTACATTCAACTCTTCAAATACAATATTATCATCGTTCAACAAAGAATCTGATTCACTACTTTCATCACACTCTGGATCATTGCCACAATCTGACTTAAAATGTTCAAAAAAGTTTTTATATCAATTCCAATTTTACTATGTTTCTTTTTTGAAAAACGAGCATAAAATTCCTTAGGGTTCTGTTTTCTAATGGTATCCAACATATTACCTTGATCAAACAAATACTTCCTGTTCAATTTGCGTTCCATAGTTTTATATGTAGTCAGGTTCGATCAATTTCGGTTGATCGTTTCTTCAACGCATTCTAAATTTCTGGTATCAAACTTTCTTGAAATTTCTAAAAAGTGGGTCCTGTAGCATCATATCCCACCATCCTGCTACGTCTTTCGGTACACTTTTTCGACATAGTAACTTTCATACTTTTTTGGCATATTACATTGTTTAGATTTAGGATCACTGATGAGGGTTAAGTACCCGAAACGTGCATGTCTGGTCCATGTTGCCAATTTATCTGTTCTTAAATGATGCCATTCAATTTGAAGACGTTTACAATTATAGTCATTCTTACTCTATTGAAGTATAAAATAATTACCTGGAGTTTTACACACATTAAAATCATACAAAGATTTTCTATATAAACCATATAAATGTCTACAAGTATCATTAAACCATGGCTTATTATGGTATACTTGATCAACGGTGACATTTTTCTTATAATCCTAGTACCTGTTGTCGTAGGAACTTTATGGAAGTCAGACATAATACTACTCAATTCATGTATAAAAGAAGTAACACAATTATTAAGACCATTTTCAGTGTCAATATCATTGTTTTCAATACACAGTTCTAAACGATGCAGATTTTGTTCAAGAGCACTAACTGTTTTACTTTCAGATGCAAAATTATCATACCATCTGTATTTCACATGATTAAGACATTCAGAACCATCATCGTCTAAACTCGTATTAACAAAAATGGACTTCAGCTCAATATGTAAAGGTGCGTGATCAGAATACATATTAAAGTTACAAACTATATATTTCTGAACGTAATCAAACATATCTTTGGTTGTTAAAAGATAATCTAAAACGCTACTTCCATTCGGTCCACAATAGGTAAAATCACTAGAAAAATCTAATCTACAGTTCAATATGCGTAAGCCACTTTCAATACATAATGATAATTGTATTAACTTTATGCCATATGTTTTAACATTGTGATCTGGACAATTACGATCAGGTAAGTATTCGTCACTCTCGTAATCAAATAAAGTAGACCGTATCGAGTCATGTACAAAATCACAATCAATAAAATCTTTAAGATTCGCACATCTACCGTTCAAATCACCAGCAAGCATAACTTTGCCTCTTTCAAAATAACCTGCAATTTGATTCTCTAATTCAAAAAATATGTCACAATTGTAGAATTTGAAGAATGAAGATCTATCAGGAGGAAGATAAGCACAACATATTATAATGTTTCATCTAAACCTGTAATCAATAAAGGGTTGACTTTCAACCAAACAAACGTATCAAACAAAATAGCATCAATTGAAATATTTTTATCTAGAACACTTCGAATACCAACCATCATACCCCCACCCTGTTTACATTTTGTCTTAGATCTAGGGATAAACGTTCATGTAAAATCAGAAATAGTATAATCAAAGTCATTTTCTATCCAGCATTCAGTTAAGCAAAAAAATATCGTAAGTACAAATGGAATTAAGAAAAGGTGTGTCATTAAGTTTTTTTCTCTAGGCCACCGTTAATATTCCAGCATAGGAACTTGATGTTTGACTTGTCACCGTGTCCCAGATCCTCCTGTCTGTCCTAACGTGAACCTGTGCGGGGGCGTTTACGATCTTGCTGCGAGGGCGTTGTACGGTGTGCCGTTTGTGTCTCTGCACTCGCGGTTGGCGGGATGTACTCTGTACCGTTAATGTACAATCGGTCGCGTACAAGTCTTACTTTATAGTTCTTTCTTCTTTCTTCCCTCATCACCGAATAGAGCGCCTTCCGTCTTTGTTCAATTTCGGGGGGACATTGCTCCTGCACCCAGATGTTAGATCCTCTGAGCGTACGTGGTGCTTGTTTCCTCACCAATTCTCTGTCCTTCATCGACGGCGGGTGCGGCTAGCCAACAGGGGATGCTTACTCCTCCCGGGCACCTGGTCCCACCTCTAGGTTCATAGGGGTCCGTCGATGCTTAAATATTGTGCTCTATTGTGAGTGTTGTTGAGATTAGCGTTTCAGGATCTTCTTTAACTCATTTGTGTCACACTTATGCCCTTTGCCGTGTGGAGCTCGTAAAAAAAGTTCCCCGCGAGGGGTTTGACAGTAAGTGTTTTGAATATATTTCCCTGACATTGTCGCAATAGCACTTTCTATATAGACATAACGTCAGACAATGCATGAGTTTTATATATTTTCATTTTCATGCTTAAACATCGACGGCGGGTGCGGCTAGCCAACAGGGGATGCTTACTCCTCCCGGGCACCTGGTCCCACCTCTAGGTTCATAGGGGTCCGTCGATGCTTAAATATTGTGCTCTATTGTGAGTGTTGTTGAGATTATCGTCAGGATCTTCTTTAACTCAATTGTAGCTAGAGAATTTAGCAACAATAGGCCTGGGTGGATCACGATGGTTTCCTACTCTCCTACGTCCCACACGATGCACTCGCTCAAATCGTACCACCTTGCGAATTTTCATTTTGTCGGATACCACTTCCGTAATAGACTCCTCACAGTCTTCTTCGTCCTCCTCGGGAATTCCATAATATAAGAGGTTATCTCTCATGGATCTACACTTTAGATCTAACACGTCCTCCCTAAGTCCATCCCTCGTACACTCCACTTCTGACTTTAGATCCGCCACTGACGACTCCGCTTGGGTTACTGCTTTCTTCGTAGAATCTGTCTGCGATTTCACTTCAAGTAAATCCTCTTTAAAACCATCAAAGAAGCTGCCATAACCATCAAGGCATGTGTCTATATCCCTCTGAGATTTCTGCAATTCTTTCACTTTTCTTTTAGCTTCACTGATCTCCATCTCTGTGTTTTTCACTCTAACTTCCAAATTCTCCATTTTACTGAATATTTCCTCTAATTTCATCATTCTTCTATCCATATCATCTAGTTTGTCCATTTTAGCATTCAAAGACTGCAGCATGGTAAATATTCCATCTAAATCCTTACTAGTAACAACAGATTGTTTTTCTTCTTCTGGATTCTTATTTATAACTCGTAAACTGGTACTTAGTATAACGCTCGTTTCGTCTAAACTACTCATGTTGAAAGTTGAAAGTGTATATAGTGCGTACTGAAAACTAATCACTGTAGACAAAGGAATTCATAAGAATTCGATTAAAAGTCGCAAAAAAGTTCATTTTTCCTTTTTTTTTCGTTTAATATCCCTTGTCAGTTAATCATAATGAAACTCCTTACGAAATATCAGCATCTCGAATTTCGTAATTTCCGTAAAATAATAGTGTTTCTCGGAGACGAAAAATACACGTCCATTCACTTGACCTGACCACTATGTAAAAAAAAATCAATACTATACTATACTATACTATACTATACTATCATAGTTTAGAATAGTTTTTTTTTGGAGGAATAAGCATGATAGTCAAACATGAAATACTTTATCATGGTCCAAGATTGATCCTCAAGCATACCGCTCGTTTGGAGGAAAGAAAACATGTACTGTGATGATTGTTTTGATTTAATTTTATCTTTTCATGGCCGATGTCCTTGTAAAAAATGATATTTTTATGACTCTTTGTTTGTCAATCAAGAAAACATTGTAGTTTTTTCAAACATTCTGACAAAAGGAACGCCGTGGTCGAAATATGATAAACACAATTGTGTGGTGGTTTCCACGCAAATATCTACAGCTTTTGTCACAATGTTTGTAAAAACAGCGGCGTTTTACTTACTAACTAGTCCATGATTGTATAAGTATCAGTTAAAACAAGGATATAAGCTATGAAAAGATAAAATTTAATCATAGCAATTATTTCAGTTCCTGTTTTCTTTCTCCCAACTGAGCTATGTATTTATTCGTGGTTTCACCAACTAAAGTCACGTTATGCTACACAGTGTCATTTATATGTACAATTCAATCAGAAGTTGCGTTCTGGTTCTTGGGGCGGAGAAGTGGGGGTTACAAAATATAAAAGATTCCATTGATTCAAATACTTTTTTAAAAATAGCATATAAATCAAATGAATCTTGTACATTTGATACTTGTGCATTTTATCTCTAGGGAAAAAGATTAAAAAAATTGACCTGCGCTGCCGGGGGCCCCTCCGTTCTACCTTACATCTGCCATTATTTTAAATTGATTTTTCAACTTAAAAAAGCAAAAAGACGACTAGAGAAGCGGGCATCATATAACCTTCATGATATTTTAGGGGTCATTCAAATTTTAACCTCATGCAGATATTTTTCTTAATAAAGGTCATAGTTTGGGCATCGGTAACTATGTATTTTCTAATATTCCATCAAGACGAATATTGCCTAAACGTAAAGCATATCTTCCGTCTATTTCCCAACAAATGCCTGTCGTGGTCTTTGTTGTTCACACCTTGCGCGGGCGTCAATCTACAGGCTTACCTGTATATGACACGCCTGCAATCACTTTAATTTTAATATACAGCTTCTATTATATGAAGTGACACTGGCTAAGGTAATCATGGCGTGATAGGCAAAAGTCATACTTGGTTAAATCCGAAATGAAATACCCTGTAAATTCGTTTAAGAAGGTACCCCCCCCCCCCCCCAAAGAAGAAACAAAAAGTAAATAAATAAAGTATGAAAATAGATAAATAAATAAAACGTATTTTGTACCGATTTGTTTTGATCTATTAGTAAAGTAAACAAGAATGGGGAGTTGTTTATCCCTCTCTGCCTTCAGATAGCCTCTAATTCTCGCTAGGATGCACATTCACATTCACCGTTTACAAGTAAGAACGGAAATCGCAAATACAAATTTATTGTTGTTAACTATGACATTTTATAACTATTTACTTTGTAAAAGAAAAGTCCGATTCTGAAAATAAGTACACTGAAACTGATATTATTCAGATGTTAAACTTTCTGATCGACAACATTAATTGTGTTTGGAGGAACGGTCTTTCAGCAAATTGTCGGAATTCCAATGGGGACCAATTGTGCCCCACTCCTTGCAGACATTTTCCTTTACTCGTACGAAGCTGAATTCATTCAATTTTTGGTCTCTGAAGGGAAAAGATACTTAGCATCTGACTTCAACTTCACTTACAGATACATAGACGATGTGTTGTCCATCAATAATCCAAATTTCGCGGATTACCTGAGCAGTATCTATCCTTCGGAGCTTGAAGTCAAAGAAACTACAGAGACAAATAATTCAGCATCCTATTTGGACATAATGTTGTCCTACGACACTTTTGGACATAATGTTGTCCTGCGAATGTTCTTCATCGGATTTCAACTACTCTCCTTGTGGACACGTTATTACTGGTGACCTTAGCATAGTCAAGAACGACAAGTTGAGAGAATTGTTAAAAAAGGGTCCCAAATACAGAGAAAGTATGTCCTTTACATGGAACCAAAATGTCAAAATTATCATTGATTCTTGTGAGGAATATGCAAGACGTTGGGCAAAGAAAGAGGATGAATAGCTCAACGCCCTTTCCGAATGGATAAAATCAATCAGAGGGTTACTTTTATCTAGAATTAACCAATTAAAATCAACTGTGAACACCAGATTCGTGTCTATATTTAAAGACCCTGATGTTATCACAGAGCTTACCTACCTCCAAGAACATTATGTCATCACACCAGCGGACAAAGCCTCAAATAATTACACATTTACTTGCAAAATGTACTATTTCGACAGTCTAGTTAAAGAGTTGGGTTTAAATTCGACACCTGGAAATCCCACTTACACCCCAACAAACCTTTCTGCCTCTGAAATAATAGATAACCACAAATCAGCTCTTGCTTCCTTTGGCTTCGACACTACCAAGTTAGATTTAGATTTACCATACTTATACTGCATACCTAAAATGCATAAGAATCCGTACAAACAACGTTTCATCGCTGGTTCCTCAAAATGTTCTACCAAATCTGTATCGATCTTACTCACCAAAGTTTTATCTGAAGTCAAATCTGGGCTTCAAAAATATTGTTCGACAGTATATTCTCGCAGTGGTATCAACCAGATGTGGATTTTAAAGAATTCGAAGGAACTTTTAGAACATCTGAAATCCACTCATTTTAGTAGAGTCCATTCGATCAAAGCCTTTGATTTTTCGACACTTTACACTACAATTCCACATACTAAATTGAAAGAGAGACTCGCAAAAATTATAAGTAATGCGTTTACAAGTAAGAACGGTAATCGCAAATACAAATTTATTGTTGTAAACTATGACAAAACCTACTTTGTAAAAGAAAAGTCCGATTCTGAAAATATGTACACTGAAACAGACATTATTCAGATGTTAAACTTTCTGATCGACAACATTTTTGTGGTGTTTGGAGGAAAGGTCTTCCAGCAAATTGTCGGAATTCTAATGGGGACCAATTGTGCCCCACTCCTTGCCGACATTTTCCTTTACTCGTACGAAGCTGAATTCATTCAATCTTTGGTCTCTGAAGGGAAAAGATACTTAGCTTCTGACTTCAACTTCACTTACAGATACATAGACGATATGTTGTCCATCAATAATCAAAAATTCGCGGATTACCTGAGCAGTATCTATCCTTCGGAGCTTGAAGTCAAAGAAACTACAGAGACAAATAATTCAGCATCCTATTTGGACATAATGTTGTCCTACGACACTGATGGTCACATGAGCACCTCACTCTATGACAAACGTGACGACTTAAATTTCAGCATTACAAACTTTCCTTTTCTGAGTAGCAACATCCCTTCATCGCCTGCATATGGCGTGTTCATATCTCAGTTGATACGCTATGCCAGAGCAAGTACCAAATCTGAGAGCAAGGCGTCTTTCAGATAAGCTTCTCAGTCAGGGATATGTTTGTGACCGACTAACATCGTCACTGAGGAAGTTCTGCTTTCGATATGGGGAACTCGTCATACACTATGATGTCCCACTCTCCAGAATGGTGGATGATATTCTGTCATAGACCATTTGAACCATCCAACCAAAGATTGTACTCTATATCTTCCAAAATGGAAGTAACCGGATGTGACAGTTCTACCGAATTGAAGCGACGGGTGTTGCATGCAAGCAGGAGATGCTTACTCTTCCTGGGCACCTGGTCTCACTCTCATATCGGGAGTTTGCTTCTTTTCATATGGTGGAGGTTTTTGTTTGTTTGCTTTGGTTCCTGTTTTATCCTGATTTTGTATGCCTTCGGTTTCTGAATTATCGATTTTGTGCTGTAAACAGGGATATGGTCATTATCCATATTTGTCACTGATGGTCACATGAACACCTCACTCTATGACAAACGTGACGACTTCAATTTCAGCATTACAAACTTTCCTTTTCTGAGTAGCAACATCCCTTCATCGCCTGCTTATGGCGTGTTCATATCCTGTTCAGATAAGCCTCTCAGTCAGGGATATGTTTGTGACCGACTAACATCGTTCTTGAGGAAGTTCTACGGTCGATATGGGGAACTCGTCATACACTATGATGTCCCACTCTCCAGAATCGTGGATGATGTCATAGACAATTTGAACCATCCAACCAAAGATTGTACTCTATGTCTTCCGAAATGGAAGTTGCCGGATGTGACAGTTCTACCGGCGGGTGTTGCATGCAAGCAGGAGATACTCACTCTTCCCGGGCACCTGGTCTCACTCTCATATCGGGAGTCCGCTTCTTTTCATGTGGTGGAGGTTTTTGTTTGTTTGCTTCTGTTTCTGTTTTATCCTGATTTTGTATGCCTTCGGTTTCTGATTTTCTGAATTATCGATTTTGTGTTGTATACAGGGATATGGTCATTATCCATATTTGTCATAACGTCACACATAGGGGCAGATAATTCAGTCGCGCCGCTTCAATGATTAGACTTTTCCGGTCGATTTACAGGAAAACGGACGGTCGGAAAAATATAATTCTTTTGAAAATTAATCTCTAATATGAAGAAGTAAAATATAATTAAGGTATTTTACCTTTTAAAAACCTTTACACGTGACCTTTAAATGATGCTATTGAATTTGAAGACATGTACATGTTAAAATACACGGAAAGAATAAACGCAGCCGGGACGTGAAAACGCACAAAACATGTCGTACGTGCAAGTTCCAGTGAAAACAAAAGCATAAGTCTTAACAAATATCCAATTAAAATCTACAATCAACCGATACCGTCATTATGCCACATTGATAGCAAAATATATGCACAACCACTGTAATTGCCCGAGATAAAGGTTTCAGGACGATTAATTGTTATTGATTTCCGTAAAAATGAAGTCATGACGCTCAACATCGGGGATGAATTTGAATTGATTATCAACAAGTTTAAGATCATTTCCTTTACCAGAGATGTTGAAAAATGTTAAGGCATGCGAATCATTTTGAAAATGTTGCCAGTCCGAATGAAGAATTTTGTAGCAAACCTTTAAACTTTTTTTTCAAATTCGAATGAAAATTTGCCTGTCAAATCCTCCGGACTGGCACTTTTCAGCATCATTGCAGTATACTATATAGAAAATAGGAACATCATCATATAGAAAGTCGTATTCATAAGTAAAATCTTCCCCATTAATACCAAACCTGTTTCAGCGACTGTGTCTTGACGGTTATAGAATACGACATCAACAACAAGCTAGCATTGCTCTCTGTTGACTGATGCCACATCCTACACTTAAAGGACTATTTCGAATAAAGATTTCTTGTCACATTCAGCGTTGTTTTTGATAATTCCAAAATAAACCACCCATAAACAATACACAATATAAGAAAATTCCATAAACTAACGCTGTCAACATTTCATTTTGCAATAACACATAATTATATTATAACATGTGTATTATTTAAAGACCTGGGATGGTTGCAGGGGCGAAATTTAACAAATTAATTTTTTTTTTTTCTTTATTCGCCATACTGTATTTTATGTGCTGTATTACTGAAAATCGTTTCTTTCACTCAGTCAAGGCTCCAACTTTAACTATTTTAACCCCAAGTATTCTCTACCTCAATTGCTACATATTCCCTTTTTACGGAAAATTACACTAATATTTTAACATTAGAATCTTTTTTCAATTTATGCATCGAATGCACAGCTGCACTTCAGAAGAATTCATGTATATTAATATAACTTAGCTTAAACACTAGTCGATTCTATAGATCTACGGACATTTGTCCTTCAATTTAGAGTACACGGTCTCAAAATCTTATAAATATCGTGTTTATACAATACGGTGTCCTTTCGAACACGAGTTTTTACAGGTAGCCATTTTCACGTGTCGATCCACCCCAACATAGGAAGAAAAAAATAAAAGATTTTAAAGTTTTTTGGTCAATTCACTAGAATTTCGACTGTTTGCGATCTATTTATTAATTATTTACAGGATATATATCATCAGAAAAGTTAGATAGTCTTGTGAATTATTGATGACAAATTACAAATGTGCAAAATTCCGGGAATCCGCCTCTGGATTCATTTCTATGAAAACATGGCTATTAGCTCCCCCCCCCCCCCCGCGTGTAAAATGAAGATACCCGGCATTTTGAGAAAGTATGGTCAAAATTGGAGGAAAAAATGTTTGTAGACATATGATCATAACAACGTTTAAGGTAGCTTTTAGTATTAATCATGAATTCTGCAGAGCTGTAACTGCGCAGTTCGGCGCACTTAGTTCAAATGGTCGTCATGAAAAATATTAATGCAGTTTTTGCTCATAAAGATGTGAAAATGAATGTTGAGGCAAAGAAGACTTATCATTAAATTTGTTAAAAATAGAGTCTTAATTCTGCAGAATGGCAGATTTTCAAGTATGCTTCACGCCAAATCCAATATGGCCGGTAAACTTTTGTCCATACCCCTTAAATGAACACGCTCAATACTTTTGTGTGAATACCTAGGGCCTCCTAGAAAACTTTATTTGTGGACAAATGCAGTAGATGGATCATTTCAGAGTAAAATTGAGAAAATGGATAATTACCCTATCCCATTATACAGCATAAAATCGATAATTCAGAAAATCAAAAATTGAAGGCATATACAAAATCAGGATAAAACAGGAAAAAAAGCAAACGACGAAAAACCTCCACCACATGAAGAGAAGCGAACTCCAAATATAGGAGTGAGACCAGGTGCCCAAGAAGAGTCAGCATCTCCAGCTTGCATGCAACACCCGTCGCTTCAAATTCGAATTTTCACATCCGGTTACTTCCATTTCGGAAGATACAAGTACATTCAGTGGTTGGGTGGTTCAAATGGTCTACGACAGAATATCATCCACCATTCTGTACAGTGGGACATTATTGTGTACGGACCGTAGAACCTCCTCCGTGACGATATGTTAGTCGGTCACAAACGTATTAGTCAATAATGTTTATCATTCCAGGGACCAATACCATGTCACTTTCTTTTGGGTTTATTTTGCTGGGTGAATGCAGGGTGGTCATGCTGGAGATCATTCCCTTTTCTAAATGAAAGCCTAGCATCCCCCATTCCAAACGTGCGGATTAGAAGGGGATGTCATTCCCCCTGGAATTTTCAAAAATACACATTTACCCGTTTAAATGCGTTTCTCTTCAAACACATAGGCTGGACCTCCTCCTTGGATTTTTCTAGATCCGCCCATGATTCCCTCTTTTTAACCTCTTTTCTTTCTGTCGAACATGATCAATAAAATATTGTTTTTAAGGTTTTGTTATGTATCACTCTTTAAAATATACAATCGTTTAACATGTTTTTAAAAGTTATACATTCAAACGAAGATCGGTACTATACTTAGGTGTTCGACTGTTAACGCATGGGTGATTTAGCCCTCTAGGCCTCGCAATTTCCCTACTTGACAATTACGGACCCCGATACGGCCATCTGTCACGCAAGTAGCAGACGGTGTTGTTATCCGGATAACGTGCGAACAACCCTCCTACTTTTTCGATAACCCAGATATCTTGAAGACACACAATTGTAATATAACCTCCTCACTATAAGATGAACATACAAACAGCATGACGCAAGGGCCCAAGAAACACACAGATGCTAAAGTAATGCTAGGTTTACACTTAGCCACGATCGCCGCGATTTAGGTGAATCAAAGAGATCGTAGGAGAGCGTGGGGTTGAATCGTGACAATCGTAAGAGAGCGTGGTGGAATCGTGATGATCGTAGGAAATCGCAGAGATCGTGGCAAAATTTTTGATTCTCAAAACATTTGCTCAAAACATTGTCCCGATTGATCCTCACATCGTGAGAGAGCGTAGTGAACGTGATGGAGCGTTATAGATCGTAACAGATTTTGACAAAGCGCAACAGATCGTAATATGCGATCGTAGGAGATCTTGGTGAAACACGTTCTCCTACAATCCACTACGACTTCATTCACGCTGTTTGGCGATTTGTTACGGTTTCCGCGATTCAGTCCACGATCTACAAGATTTGTTGCGATTCCAATATTCCTATAATAAAAATTATAATAAAACGACCCGTTTTTAATGGATTACAAGAGTTTTTAACATCCGCAACAATTTCTAACATATGAAGAAGACTAAAAAAAAGAAGTCTTGATAATCAGTGAGGTGCTGCATTAATTGTCTTCGAACGAGTTTAATGTAGTTTAACGAAATTTCGTCAGCGATTAGCTTTCAAAAAATTTGAAAGCTATAGTTAACGAAATTTCGTCAGCTATAGCTTTCAAAATTTTTGAAAGCTAATCGCTGACGACAATTTCATTAACTATAGCTTTCAAAATTTTTGAAAGCTAATCGCTGACGAAAATTTCGTTAACTAGCTTTCAAAATTTTTGAAAGCTTTTCTCGTTAGCTATTTTGTGTCGAGAAAACCAAGATGGCCGAAATCAAAGCAATCATCTTCATAATTTGCTTGATGAAATAGTATTTATGATGTTTATTCAGATTAAATTATGAAAATATATATTCCTGGATTAAATTAAATATTGTATGTTGTTTAATTTTATAAGTTTATTTGAAGATTCCGTGTTTCCCAGATCGGTGTGTTCCCCAAACACCTACTTGGTTAAAATAACATTATGTAAATTGGGGATGAATGGGGCCATCAAAAGGGTATTCTTTGCACTAATTAGTTACCTGAATTTACCTGTACATGTATTTGTATTACCTGTAAAGGTATTCCATCTTTAAGTGTATATATGAACAACTTCCATTTCACCTAAATGTATATATATACCAGAAAATTTACATCTGACCGGCCAAATTGACTGTCGGAAGTTTGAAAGATATTTCACAAATAAAAGTCAATGGGTGAATTTTTAAAAAGAAGGGAGGAGATCTCCAACAAGACCCCGTTGTAGCATCAACAGTAAAACACCAAAACACCCGATGCAAAAACACAAAAGACGAGCACAGCACGAGACGGAAAAGAGACACACGACATGTAAACATCAAACACAAAAGACTACACATAAACCGACGAGACCAATGGGTAACCGGTGCCGACTTTGGACGGCCATCTGTCACGCAAGTAGCAAATGGTGTGGTTATCCTGGATTACGTGCGCACAACCCTCTCACTTCTCCAATTACCCAGAGGTCTCGAAGAACGTACAATTGTGGTGTAAAACAACCTCCTCACTGTAAGATGACATCACACAAACAAGACCGCAAAACGCAGAGGCCCCAGAGACACAGATGAATATGTAAATGGATATAAAAAGAGGGCATGCGTAACACAGTCCGTGCTCTGTCGGCTGTAGCGAGCTCATGTATGTAATCACCCGAGGAGTCCGACCGACATTCAGAGAGGACAGGTGGTCGGGGCTCTGTCTTCTCTAAAGAGGTTTGGACAGGGCCCGTCATGGAGTCCCGTCGTCACAGTCAGTCAGAGTGCAAGTCTCAAGGATGCGCTTGTACAAGACTGTAGATTGGTCAAGTACCAAGCCTAGTGTCCGTCTGGTGACATTAGGATCATATCCACGGTATAAAAGGCGTTTGATAATTCTGACGCATTTTCGATGGTTATGCTGCCTACCTTTGATCCTTTTTATTTTGTTTATCATATCACCATAAAAGACAGGTTGTGTAATACCCATAGTAATGTACTCTGTTGCATGTATAGATCCGAATTTTAAAAGAAGTTGACTGTAATTTTTGTAAAATTTCCAGAAAGTCTTAACTAGTTTATGAAAGCGGAAACCTTGACCTAAAAGGTTTTTGGTAATTTGTAAATTTCTACTGTGAAAATCCAAAATACCAGTACATGCTCTAGCGTACCGGATGAGCTGTGATATGTAAATGCCGTATGACGGTAATCTTGGAACATCACCGTCAAGCCAAGGGAAATTTACTATGTTGAATCCAAAATCATCCCTTTTGTCATATACACTTGTATGAATCTTTCCGTTTACAATTTTGATATTTAGGTCCAAAAAGGGTGTTTCTGTATTTGAAAGGTTTGCCTTGTTAAGGGTTAATTCTTGTGGATAAATTTCATTCTTATATAATACAAAAGCAGGATTGTCAATGGTTAGAATATCATCCAGATACCTAGAAGTATTATTGAAACATTTCAGCTCATCAAATTTTCTTTGCTTTTGAAGATTTTGGATAAATTCTTTTTCATAAGTGTATAAAAATAAATCTGCAACAAGAGGCGCACAGTTAGTACTCATAGGAATTCCTACAACCTGCTTGTATAGATCCTCACCAAATCTAACATAAATATTGTCCAAGAGGAAGGACAAGGCATTACACAGGTCACTACATGTCCATGATTTGTATGATTTGTAGTCTGTCGAGGAAAAGAAACCCTTCGATTCAGATGTACAAATGTAAGTTTTTCGCTCTCGATCAAAACACCATTCAATGAGATTAGATAATCGATCATTAATTTTGTCATGAGGAAGTGTGGTGTACATATTAGAGAAGTCGTATGAAGAAATCGTATTGGCTTGGAAATTTCCAGATTTCATTTTTTCAATCACATCCCCTGAATTCTTAATAGACCAAAATAAATTTACATCGTTCCTGTTTAGAACCGTTTCACAATATCTAGTTATGTGTTCTTTAATAGCAGTAAGTGCTGACGTCAGATTTCTAGACAAAATTGTAGTGGAGCAGTTACTAGAATTAGCAATAAATCGAAATTTGTAAGGAGACTTGTGCAGTTTCGGTATGCAATATAGTGTTGGGAGATCCAATTTAGAAATAGAGATATTGAATGAAGACAGTTCACTGTTATGCTTGCTTAAAATGTTAGATGCACTTTCATTGCTTTTGATATATGTATTAGTAGACGAAAGTTCCGAAATCAAAGTGCCACGCCGATAAAGAGACGGCTTCTTTCATCCTCTAAACTGTGCAGAGGAATTCGCCCGAGGGGTGCTGCAGCCATTGCAAAAACAATATGGCACCCGAGCGTTCAAAAAGCTTTCAAAATTTTCGTCAGCGATAGCTTTCAAAATTTTCGTCAGCGATAGCTTTCAAAACTTTCGTCAGCGATAGCTTTCAAAATTTTCGTCAGCGATTGCTTTAAAAATTCTCGTCAGCGATTGCTTTCAAATTTTCGTCAGCGATTGCTTTCAAAAATATAAAGCTCATAGCTTTCAAATTTTTCGTTAACTAAGATTAGTTAACGAAACTTTCGTCAGCGATTTTTCGAAAGCTTTTTAGAGCTTTCAAAATTTCGTCATCTCAGTAGCTTTCAAAAAATCGCTGACGAATAGTTAACGAAACTTTCGAATTTAGCTTTCAAAATTTCGTCAGCCCGGCGTTAAACTTTCGACTGGTCGGGGCTGTATACACGCAATCAAAGATTTGAATCGCTCAACAAAAATGTTACCTTTAATAATCGAAAAAAAGAAAGATCAAATAAGGTTCATCAATGCCATTTCCAGCGTTTTGCGATATAAAATCTTCATCTCCTGGATATTAAGCTTAATCTTGTTCGGATATTGCATGCAAGTGGTATCGAAACTAGTTGTCTATTTCATATCAAATCGTGTTAAATCGTAGTCCGTCCTGCATCGTAACAGATCGCAACAAAAGTTGATAAGCGTAGGGAACCGTGATAGAGCGTGGCAAATCGTAATAACTCATCGTGGTAATCGTACGGGAACGTAAAGAAGCTTGAGAGAACGGGATGCTAATCGTAACAGATCTTATCTACAATCGTTACAAATCGCTACACCGCGTATCAGAGCGTGATGGCGCGTCGGAGAGCGTGTGTAGACCAATTTTATTTATAGAATCGTGGAGCTCCATAATTTTGCTCAATCGTGGACATCGTAGGGCATCGTGGCTAAGTGTAAACCTAGCATTTATGGATATAAAAAACAGAAGGTGTGCAAAATACAGTCCGTGCCCTGCTGGCTGTTGCGAGTTCATGCATGTGATCAGCCAAGGAATCCGACTGATATTCAGAGGGGACAGGTAGTCAAGGTCCTGTTTTCTCTAAAGAGGATTGGGCAAGGCCCTTCATGGAGTGTTGTCGTCGCAGTCAGTCAGAGTGCAATCCTTAAGTATTTGCTAGTTGAAGAATGTAGATTGGTCCAGTACCAAGCCAAGTGTCCGTCTGGTGACAGAAGTATCATATCCACGGTATAAAAGGCGTCTGATGATTCTAACATAATTTCGATCGTTATTTTGTCTACTTTTGATCCTTCTTATTTTGAAAATTATGTCACCATAAAATGCAGGTTGTGAAACACCCAAAGTAATATACTCTATTGCTTGCACGGGTCTGAATTTCAAAAGAAGTTAACAATAATTTTTGTAAAATTTCCAGAAAGTCTTTACTAATTTGTTGAAGCGAAAACCTTGACCTTAAAGTTTCTTTGTAGTTTGTATTTTTACTATGAAAATCCAGTACATCAGTACATGCTTTAGCATACCGGATGAGCTGCGAAATGTAGATAGAGTATGACGGTAATCTAGGAAAAAAACCGTCAAGCCATGGAAAATTTACTATTTTAAATCCAAAAATCATCTCTTTTGTCATACATACTTGTATGAATCTCTCCATGAACATTTTTGATATTTAGGTCCAAATAAGGTGTTTCTGTATTCGTAACTTTTGTCTTGTTTAGAGTCAATTCTTGTATTTAGATAGCATCTTTATACGTTTCAAAAACGGGATTGTCGATAGATCATCCAGGTACCTAGAAGTTCCAATGAAACATTTCAAATCATTATGTTTTCTTTGCTTTTGAAGATTTTGGATAAATTCTTATCATACGTGCATAAAAATAAATCTGCAACAAGAGGCTCACAATTAGTACCCATAGAGATCCCTACAAGTACTACTGACGAGGGTTTACTAGCCAAAACACGTGTCTAGTACAATATAATTGGTACTGTAGAACATATATTTCGGTATTGACAACTGCACAGATGATAGGCCTTTATACGTAGATCACAAATTTACGTTCAAATGTTGGTCATAACATGTACTTTCCTATTTATTGCACATGTTAGGAACATTTCGGTATCAATGTTAAGAAGTTGTATTTCTTTATTTTAAGTGCTAGGATTGCCAAGCTTTCACAGATGGTGTGTCTTTAAGAATAGATCACAAATCTCTGTTCAAATGAATGTCACGACCTTTATTTTCTGCTTCAGCGCAAATGTTAGGAAAATTTGAGTATCAATCTTTATTATTCTCTATGGAGTTCTTTTTCTTTATTTTAAGTGTTTTGAAGGCCAAACTTGCATAGATGGTGCCTTTAAGAGTAGATCACAAATCTCTGTTGAAAGGTAGGTCATGAACTTTATTTTCCGCTTGAGTGCACATGTTAGGAAGATTTGGGTATCAATGTTAAGAAGTTTTATTTTTTATTTGAAGTGCTAGGAAGACAAAATCAGCACTGACTATGCGTCTTTATGAGTAGATCACAAATCTACGTTAAAGAGAAATAATAAGGAACTGTTCAACTCTATACCTTCTTGAAGGAAATTTCAAGCCAATTTTCATGCACCAGACACGTGTTTCAGATATTAAATTCTCATCAGTTATGCTTTCAGTCAAAGTTCTTTTCATAAACCGTCAAACTTCATTTCACGAGCGCCCTCTGGTATTATTTTTAAAATGTCAATGTGTGTATTTACTTTACAGAGAGTGTGCGGCTCCAAATTTCCTGTAGGGTCGATTCATTGGCATATCCAAATAAGATTTGTGTTCAAAATAGCTTTGGAGGGATAGTGCTAAGGTGTTAACCTCCTTTAATTTTGATGATATTTTTCGATGAAATGGCATGTTTTCGAAATAGCAAACAAAATTACATGTATATATATACATGTATTTATATGATGTCAAATTGATAAAGGGCTAAAACAAAGCTTCTTTCGGGCGACAGAGCTGGAAAAAGTAAATGATACCTTTAACAAATATCAAGTAAATGAATTTTGATGAAAATGTATCTGAAACATTAAAAAGAATTCTAGAGGCGCAACGATATTGAACTTCTTTGAAGCAATTTAGCTACTGATGATGAATCATTTCCAGAAACAATCGTGCCTGGTGCATGGAATGTGAAATTGTGTTCAGAAAAAAGGAATGATCTCCAGCATGACCACCCTGCATTCATCCAGCGAAACAAATCCACAGGAAAGTGACACATAAATGACATCATACAAACTCCAAATCGCAAAAAGACCCAACAATATTCACTAGAACATCATACAAAACAATCGTAACAGAGTAACAGACGTACAGAAACATTAAACATTGATGACAACACATAAAATAGAAGGAGACCAATGTGCACCCGGCGCCGACTTTGGACGGCAATTTCTGACCCATTTCTAAATGTCTTGAGATTCAATACTACTTTTTTTCAATTTCTTAACCCAAGATAATGATGTCTATATCTTGGATTATTAATTTATTAGATATGATACTCTTTTAGTATTTTGGTTCAATTACCACAACGTTCACATGACCAGGATTTGGAATCTATAATATGGATGATTTAATTGCTTATGTTTCGTCTTCAACACTTTCCTAGTACTGTCTGCTGTTGTTAACAGCAAAATATCGAATTTTGCATCAAATAAATTCGAATCTTTCGCAGTAAATAGAAATACCTGTATTTATGCAAACTTAAAAAAAAACACTCGAAAGGGTCTAGTTTGGGTATACATGTATTAATATTTTCTGCGAAAGATTGGAATTAAGGTCAAATATAATGAAACTTAAATATTTTAGGTTGCAACCATCAAGAAATATCGAATTTAATACATCCTTTTCTGCGCAGCTAATTGCATAACGGATGTTGCTAGCAAGCAGGAAATGCTTTACCCTCCTGGTTCCTGATACCCGTAAGCAAGCAGGATATTCTTTACCTACCTGGCTCCTGGTGCCCGTTAGCCAGCAGGAAATGCTTTACCCATCTGGCTCCTGATACGCGTTAGCAAGCAGGTAATTCTTTACCCTCCTGGCTCCTGATACCCGTAGCAAGCAGGAAAATATTTACCCATCTGGCTCCTGATACTCGTCAGCAAGCAGGAAATGCTTTACCCACCTGGCTCCTGATACCCGTTAGCAAACAGCAAATTCTTTACCCTCCTGGCACCTGATACCCGTTAGGAAAGCAGGAATCCTCATGGTTCCTGATACCCGTTAGCAAGCAGGAAATGCTTTACCCTCGTGGTTCCTGACACCCGCAAGCAGTAAATTATTAACTATACTGGCTCCTGATACCCGTTAGCAAGCAAGTAATACTTTACCCTCCTGGTTCCTGATACCCGTTATGCTAGGTTTACACTTAGCCACGATCGCCCCGATTGCCCCGATTGAGGTGAATCGTAAGGATCGTAGGAGAGCGTGGGGTTGAATCGTGACGATCGTAAGAGAGCGTGGTGGAATCGTGATGATCGTAGGAGATCGCAGAGATCGTGGCAAAATTTTTGATTCTCAAAAAATTTGCTACGATTGTCACGATTGATCCTCACATCGTGAGAGAGCGTAGTGGAGCGTAGTGAACGTGATGGAGCGTAGTAGATCGTAACAGATCTTGACAAAGCGCAACAGATCGTAATATGCGATCGTAGGAGATCTTGGTGAAACACGTTCTCCTACGATCCACTACGATTTCACTCACGCTCTTTGACGATTTGTTACGGTTTCCACGATTCCACGATTTGTTGCGATTCCAATATTCCTATGATAAAATTATATTAAGACAACCCGTTTTTAATGGATTACAAGAATTTTTAACATCCTCAACAATTTCTAACATATGAAGAAGACTAAAAAAAGAAGTCTTGATAATCAGTGAGGTGCTGCATTAATTGTCTTCGAACGAGTTAACTGTATACACGCAATCAAAGATTTTAATTGCTCAACAAAAATGTTACCTTTGATCGAAGAAAAGAATTATCAAATAAGGTTCACCAATTTTATTTCCAGCGTTTTGAGATACAAAATCTTCATCTCCTGGATATTAAGCTTAATCTTGTTCGAATATTGCGAGTGGTATTGAAACTGGTTGTCTATTTCATATCAAATCGTGTTAAATCGCGGCAAATCGTAGTCCTGCATCGTAACAGATCGCAACAAAACTTGATAAGCGTAGGGAACCGTGATAGAGCGTGGCAAATCGTAATAACTCATCGTGGTAATCGTACGGGAACGTAACGAATCTTGAGAGAACGGGATGCAAATCGTAACAGATCTTATCTACAATCGTAACAAATCGCTACAGCGCGTATCAGAGCGTGATGGAGCGTAGGAGAGCGTGTGAAGACCAATTTTATTTATAGAATCGTGGAGCTCCATGATTTTGCTCAATCGTGGACATCGTAGGGCATCGTGGCTAAGTGTAAACCTAGCATTAGCAAGCAGATATTCTTTACCCTCCTGGTTCCTGATACCCGTTAGAAATCAGGAAATGCTAAATATCCTCCTGGTTCCTGATACCCGTTAGCAAGCAGGAAATGTTTTACCCTCGTGGTTCCGGACACCCGTTAGCAAGCAGAAAATTATTTACCCTCCTGGCTTCTGATGCCCGTTAGCAAGCAGGAAATACTTTTCCCTCCTGGTTCCTGATACCCGTTAGCAAGCAGTAAATTCTTTTTCTCGCACATTGGATCGGCTGATTCCCGTTTTCAGCGGTGCTGGAGTAATAGAATCTAGCACCACTTTGAGTTCCGGATAGAAAAATATCAGTCGAGGATGGGATTGATCAAGTCCCAACCGAGGCGTTAGCCGAGGTTGGGACGTTGATCATCCCACCCGAGACTGATATTTTTCTATCCGGAACTCAAATGTGGTGCTTGATTATATTTCTCGCACACTGAAACCTTCAGAGTCATCTTGTTTACGCATCAGAATGACTGATCGAATTCCCCAGCACCGCTGAAAAGGGGAATTAGCCTATCCAATGTGCGAGAAATTTCGATCGGGCACCCCTGATCCGGCACTGTTGATTGTTCCTTTATGACGTCACAGACAAACTGACGTACGTTATTTCACGTGCACATACATTTAGCATGACGTTCAGTCATTTTGATGCGTAAACAAGAGGACTTTGAAGGTTTTCGAGAAAAATAATCAAGCACCACATTTGAGTTCCGGATAGAAAAATATCAGTCGAGGGTGGGATTCATCAAGTCCCAACCGAGCCGTTAGCAAGCAGGAAATTCTTTATCCATCCGGCTACTGATACCCGTTAGCAAGCAGGAAATGTTTAACCCACCTGGCTCCTGATACCTGTTAGCAAGCAGGAAAGTCATTTCCCTCCTGGCTCCTGATACCCGTTAGCAAGCAGGAAATTCTTTACCCTCCTGGCTCCTAGCTGATACCCGTAAGCAAACAGGAAACTCTTTACCCTCCTGGCTCCTGATACTCATTAGCAAGCAGGAAATGCTTTACCGACCTGGCTCCTGATATCTGTTTGCAAGCAGGATATGTTTACCCTCCTGCCTCCTGATACCTGTACCTCATCTCCTTTTGCTCCTTTACATAATCTTTTTTTTTTAAATGTCTATTTGATTATAATGACTTTCGATTTTGATTTGTGTCTAATTTTCGTTCACTTATTATTAAATAAGTTTTAGCGTTTACAATGTTTAGACAAAGAGCTGTAAATATTTGAGTGATAATCCGTGAAGAACGTGTAATTTAATTATGACTTCTTTAATTTTGACGAACAATAACTGAACTTACCTGTTTTTGTCTTGGTGGCGCCACCTACAAGTTAAAAAAGTTTAAACCTACCTATAATTAGATTTCAACTACTAGTATTCAAGTTTAAAATTTATACTTATGCATATATATATATTTCGATTGTTTTGAAAACTTCACTTTTATTCAGAATTATTTTCAGTAAATGGAGACTTTGTAAGACAAAATAACACATTTTGGTAATATTATAGACATATACCTCTTCAAGGAATCAAATCTGGTCTATATAAATCTCCGTTGATCTAAATTTTGTCAAACGAATCGACATCGTTTTAAACTTTTACGAAAGCCTAGTGAGCTCAAGTGGAATTTTTTTTTGCGTTATATCGCGAAACTTACGCGTTATAACGCGAAACTATCGCGTTATTAGTTACGCGACACTTTCGTGATAAAACGTAATTTTACGCGTTCTTTCGCAAAACTTTGATATTCATGTCGCGACACTTACTCGTTAAATCGCGAAAAATTCGAGTCATATTATAACGCGAACCTTATGCGTTATAACGTGAAACTTACGCGTTTTTTACGCGAAGTTATGCGTTATTAACACATCTTCGCGAGCCAATGGTATAGATCCGCCGTGCTCCTCAAATACTTGAGGAGCACGGCGGATCTATACCATTGGCTCGCGAAGATGTATTAACACGGCAAAATAGGAAATACCTACAACTGTCAAGGTCACTATATGTAGATCAAAATTCATGTTACCAAAAAGCAGACTACATAGAATGAACATATGTACGAAATATTTAAGGCATTCCATTTATACTATAGAAGACAATGTACTGCATTGAATTTTCTGAAGTTAAAATGAAACATAGACCCAAAGTATATTTAGATCCTTGCGGGTCAATAGTGTAGTGAACTTGATGGTGAATGAAGTTTCGCGTTATATAACGCCAAAGTTTCGCGATATAACGCAAAAGTTTTGCGTTATAACGCGTAAGTTTCGCATTATACATGTATAACGTGTCATTTTCACCATATTGCGTGATATAATTGACACTGAAGTTTCGCGTAATAATGCGAAGAAAATAAATCTCAGTTTTACCGCTTGAGCTCAATAGGCCTTCGTAAACATTAGCCATCTTCTATCATGTCTATTCAGAATATAATTGACATGTAAATTATGAAACGCTCGTTCCCGGAATCACAGATTCGGGGGCATATAGTTTTTGGCCTGTCCGTCTATTTGTCTGTCTGTCTGTCTGTTAGTCTGTTTGTCCGAAAAAAAACCTTTAACATTGGGCATAACTTTTGACTGGAAGGTGATAGAGCTTTCATATTTCACATGTGTATTCCTTGTGACAAGACCTTTCCATTGATACCAATTTTTTTTTACCTTTGACCTACTTTTCAAAAAGACCTTTCCATAGATACCAAAAGCTTTGACCTTGTGACCTTGACCATGACCTTTGACCTACTTTTCAAAAACTTTGATATTGGGAATAACTTTTGAATGGTAAGTGATAGGGCTTGAATCATATTTCACATGTGCATTCCTTGTGACAAGACCCTTCCATTGATACCAAAATTTTGACCTCATGACCTTGACCTTGACCTACTTTTCAAAAACTTTAACATTGGGCATAACTTTTGAATGGTTAGTGATACGGCTTTTATATTTCACATCGTTCCTTGTGACAATACCTTTCTATTGATAACAAAATTGTTGACCTTGACCTTTTACATACTTAACAGAAAATGAAGTTTATACTAACAAAGATGCCACCGGGGGCATTCGTGTTTCACAAACACAGGCTTTATTCAATCATTTAATTATGTGTGTGAATATCCAAGAGGTCCAGGACCTACATTTTTGTATGAAACGAAAATCATAAATCAATGTCCAGCATACTCTCTCGTTGGAGGCTATTTTTGTCGGGCTACCGGAGGCACATTCTTTATATTCGCGTTGACATATAATGTCCTCAGCTTTTTACCTCTGTGTGGTTCTGATTTTCCTTGTTTCACGAAAAGCATCGATCGACTTAATTTTGCCCCATCAAGCTACGCCACTGTGGCATAATCGGATTTGACAATATTTCATTCGGAACCATATCTTAAAAAAAAAAGTTAAGGGAGCGACCATTTGATTTTTATGGGGGGGGGGGGGGGGGGAGAGACTTTGCATAAGAAATGTCGACTTAAGAGAAAAAAAATGGCCGGGCCGGCAAAAAGAAATTTCAAATAGGAAAATATATTTCCATAGAGCGTAGTTTAGGCACGAACCATTTGATATTCGGTGGGGGGGGGGGGGGGGGGGGGGTATTTTTTCGCCCCGAACCTGGGCAAAATTATTTTTTTCTTGCAAAGTTGGAGCAAGATTTTTTTCATACAATTCTTAGTGATGTGCATATTAATAATCTTTACAAGTGTTTTATCAATAGAAATTCCTTTTTTTTAAACTCAAAACTCTAAAATATTACTTTATTTCATGCCAAGAAATTCTGTTCAAATCTGCCGGTCGTCTCGATACGGTAGCTTATTAAAACAGCTGGTATCATAATAGATGATAATTTATAACGGTTAACTCTGTAGAAACTAAATCGCTAAGGATTTCTTGGCATGGGAGAGTTATAGAGATACTAGCACCGATCCCAATTATTGCATATCTAGGTCATTGTCAAAGAGTTCCTATAATTTTATCATTTTTTCAACAATATGTAGAAAATGCACATACAGCGTATCTTGAATTGTCTTCCTGTCAATGTTTTATAAATAAATGAAATAAAATGGTGAGAATAGTTTAAAGTGTGTGAGACGTTTACATGTGTGGAAGAATACGTGTGAAAATGGGTCCTCGGATAAGTAAAATTCGAATAATTCCGGTCCCGACCCAGGTGCATGACTTTGAAAAGATATTTTAAAGAGTTGTGTTCTTTGAATCTTTACGGATTTTTTGTTTCTATGTGATTTAAATAAAATTTCTGATCGATGATTATGAAGTTAAGCATACATATAGAAATGGTATGACCAGCGAACCCCCCCCCCCCGCCCATCCCGGTTACTTTTTTTTTTTTTTGGATTCATTTTGATGATTTTTTTTTTTTTAATATTATTTTCATTTAATGAATAACTTATTTACAAGTGAGAAACTAGCAAAGTCAGAGTCTAGCCTACGATTTTAAGCTTCATTCTGAGCTTATACTACATACAGAGAAAAACGTGGGATTGTAAAATTCGGGGGGGGGGGGGCGTCTTTCTCTTATTGCGGGTCGATATTTCGATATATGCATACTTTTTTCGCCTGATATTGTTTATTTATGGTCACTGACAAAGAGCAAGGAAAAGAATAACATTACAAAGCCAGAAATTTCTTTTTACAGTTGATTTTACGCATTTTTTACAGATTGTTTTATCCCTCTCAGGCCTCACGGAAAAAAAATCATATAAATTCTAAAAATACAGCATGAAGTTTTTGCATTTAAAATATCCTTAGTATAAAGTTTAAAGAAGACAACACAGTTTATCTTATGTAAATATCTTTACTTGGAAGAGAACAGGACAGTTTTGAAAATGTAATGAATTTTGCCAGATATTGCGTGCTTAGAAATAGCATGAAGCAAAAATTGAATGATTCGTTTCTATAAGGAGAGAAATAAAACATTTTATAATGTAATCCTCAGTAAACAAAATTTATATAAGGTACATCAGTGGCGGATTCAGGGGGGTGCGGAGGGGGCGTCCCCCCCCCTCCCCGGCACTGACCCAAAATTTTCCAAAAAACCCTATATTTTTGGCCCATTTTCAGTAAAAATCGGCAAAATTCGCCCCTTGACCCCCCGGCAAAGGGGGCGCTGGATCCGCCACTGTACATGTAAGAGGGTCTGATGGGAAGGTCTCCTAGACAAATATTTAATTTTAGAATTGTAAATTGGCCAAAACGTGAAGTTCTCCTTCAAAGCTTGTAGATCTATATAAAATTAGACTTATGATGATTAACAAGATTGCATTTATTAATTAATAGTAAAACTAAATCATAATATTTATTGATTGATATTAATTCATTTTAAAAGCCATTAAGTAAGCATTCTCTTTCTTTAGTTGTATGGCAAGAATTTTTATATAAATTAAAAATTACGACGAGCGAAGCGAGTCGCAAAAATTTCAGGAATTTTAAGCGAAATGTTATGATAATTCTGCAAATATTCAGATTACTTGAAAGAGCAAGATTATTTTTTTATGTCACGACATATATAAGCAATTTTTTTTTTCGAAATAAAAATCCCCAAAAGCCCCCCCCCCCCCTCCCTCGAATATGTTGCTACCCAAATGGAACCTCAAGGGATGCACCGTTTCCTTATTTGTATTTTACCGGAAGTGACGTAATTTTTAGGATGAGCTCAGTCATCGAACTTTTCCTGTAAATTCTGCATTTTCTACAGAAAATTTAACCTTCCAACAGCCGTCTACATGACAGGCAGGTCAGTCTATAATTTCATAATATTTATTTGTCCTTTGGATCCAAGATTTGGTCGTTTTTGTCAATTTTCAGGGAAAATGAATCAACTATACTGTAAAAGCTATTTTCCCATGCAATGTCAATTTCCCAGGAATTTTGTCTCAAATTTCACGTCTTTTTTAATGTTTATGTTCTGTATAAGGATATGGAACGGTAAAACCCTGCTTGTGCCATATATTTTTTTATCTAACTGACTCGAACATAAAGTAACATATCTGCGCTTTTGAATTTCCTCTGACTTTGAAAAAACTAAAGGAAATGTCCATGAATGCACACAGTTGACTGACACAGATGAGGTTTAGCACAAATGAATCTGACCCTTTGAAATTTAGTATACCACCACTTGTCATACACTGTGTACCTTAATGGAGAAGATTCCACACACAAATATTGTTTTAAGTAATCAAATGGTTCGGGAGAAGTGCAAAAGTAGCTATTATAGCTATTTATAGCTATAATAGCCTTTTATAGCTATAGATTTCACTTGTTTTTCTTGGAAAATTCCATTTTCTCTGTAAGTATTCATTTCCGCAAAACATGCAGATGGGATTAGATACATTTCGAGGATTCAATATGACTTTCATTCAAGAAAATTCCTGAGGGTGTTGCAACTTTTGCTAGCACGACCTCCATTTTTAGTAAAAAATGCAAGTTTTAACAAGTAATAATATAACTAGTTCAATCCTTTTTAATATTCACTTCAATGATAGAAAACATTGAAATTAACTGTTTCAGTCATAAATACCTTGATTTATTTGTTTAATTTGCAGTTTATTCAATAATTCTTGGTCTCATTTGTTCTAAATATAGAATTCCTGTTCAGTCAGTTTGTGCTGCATGCAGTTCAACCCAAAATTTTTGAATATAATTTGTGTTCTACTAGTAAAACTTGACATGTATTTTAAATCTTATTAACTTGTTTTTGATGTAGATACATGCATTTGATTTGAAAATATTCTCATTTTCATTTTGAGACCAAACAATTACTAAGAATATGCTTTGTTATGGATTGAACAAATGTTTAGTCTAGTTGTCCTCTATTGGGGTAATCCAAATCTAAAAATAGAACATTGAAAATATGTAATTTAAAGCTGATCTATCACACTGATTTGACTGTTTATGACTAAAAGCAGTCTTTATATATATTTTCTATGATATCTGAACATATTCAAAAGGTTTGTGCAAGATAAATTATAAATTTGTTAAACCTTCCATTTTCACTCAAAATGGAGGTCGTGAGCGCAAAAGTTGCAACCCCCTAAGAAATTTTCATGAATGAAAGTCATGATGAATCCACAAAATGTATCTCATCCCATCAGCATGTTTTACGGAAATGAATACTTACAGAGAAAATGGATTTTTCCAAGAAAAACGAATGAAATGTATAGCTATAAAAGGCTATTATAGCTATAAATAGCTATAATAGCTACTTTTGCACTTCTCCCGAACCTGATCAAAATACTTATCTTTCATACCGGTATGACTATGAATGATCCCACCGATCAGTATGAAAGATCCAAATTTTTCAGAACGAAAAGTACGAAAGAACTCGGTACAAAAAAGGCATCCGTACGAAAAATCCTGATGCCCATCCTAGTGATCATTTGTAACATAACTGATACCTACCATATGGCTCTCTTTGGAAATCATATAAACCTTAAGTGATCCTGGTCCCTGACAGATGATAAGTACATGTTAGACAGGGATTTCTCTCATACCCGCACATGTTTTACAGAGAAGGCCCATGAGATACAGCTATGTGAGCGACATCTGTATCACATATCACGTGACAGCAGTATCTCATATCATGTGACGCATTAATTGTTTCGATTGTTTGGGCTATTGTGATGTCATGATTTCAGCCTGCAAAACAAACAAGCTAGCGGTGACATGGCAACAAAACATTGAATTTAAGATTGTTTTTCATTGTATTCTTGTGTTATATTCTGAAAAGCCTAATATTTGTAGTTTATTCTTGTAGAATAAACCATTTTCGGGGACGCTGAATTCGAATATCGCAAAAGTTTTGCAATTAGATCAACTTGATATTTTACGTCTCTTTTTTTTCAGTTTTATCTTTGGCTCTTAGATATGAGAGAAAAATACTCTTTCATGGTCTTTTATGAAAGATACATTGTTTCCACCCTCGGGGTCTCAAAATTTTGCGAAACCCTTGCAAGCCTTGGGTTTTACATGATTTTGAGACCCCTCGGGTGGAACCGATGTATCTTTCATAGAAGACCATGGAAGAGTCTTATAGTATCACGCTTCCCAGTTATGTGATATATTAATATACAATTATGAATTATAATTCTACAGTATATCAGACAAGAGAGATAACTAAAAAATTCAAGCATAAATTATTAATGTAAAAGTATGTACATGTATAAGAAAAAAGGAACATGTACAGTAGGGAGTGATTTTAAGTCTTTATTCTGGAAATCAGACATGAAAAGGTTTTATCATGTGATAAATTTTTCTGTTTTATCGTTTCTAGATTTAACTCTGTAACTTTGAGAAACCAATACTGTACTTTTTTCTATTTCAAGGCTTGATTAAGGAACTAGTTGTGACCTTAGGTAGAGGTGCATGAAGGAATTGCATGTACCGTAAGACATCATTCTGTAAACTCTACTGTCTACAGAATGTTGTCAAGCTGTTGAATAAGTACAAACTGTACATGTCATGTAGAAAGTAATTTTTAAGTAAATGATATTAGAAATTTCTCCTTGTACAACGTTTATATACTCATCACGTGAGTGAAGTGTGAACTGACATTTATAAATACATGTATAACTAGTCTGACATTTGTCTGCCACATCTTTGTGAAATCTTTTGCAACTGCATGTAGTCAAATGATTATTCCATAATTCTTCACAAGTAGAGAGTTTGCACTGGTCTATTGTCCACACTTTTCCCTGTAATAAAGATGCAAATATCACCAATGGTAATTTGTACCATACATGAAATAGTGAAGTACAAATGTAGGAAGCCAGATATATATATTGATGTGTAATACAGATAGCACAAAAAAGATACAAGTGGCTATGATATGTAATGCATGTATACAGATAAGGTCATCAATACAAAATTCACCTTTTCTATCCGCTAAATTCAGAACACCCTGTTTTGAAAATTATTCTGCCATCATAGGAATTTTTCTATGAATTATTTTAAAATATTATTGTATCTGTAGTTTGACCTCCTCTGTTGGAAAATTTAAACCTTTTCAACCCAGTGTATTAAAAAAAAATAAAATATCTACATATACAAAGAATTCCTGTATCAATTTCAGACAGCCTCCATGATATTGTCCTCCATTCAACAACATGACAAGTGTGATGTCATGCCATGTTGCTATAGAAAATCCCTGAAGACGTTTTGTTTTCTCTTCTTCTTTTAAAAGTGTTAATGGTACATGTTTAATAAATATAAAGTAATGTCTTCCTAAACTTGTTATACAGACAATTAACATATAAATTTAACACACAACCACTGCCATCCCCCCCCCCCCTAACAAAAAAAAAAAGTCTTATACACATTCAGTATTGCATTTCTCAAATAGAAAATATGTCGTGAACTTACATATCAGATCCACAATATCAGGAGTTCAGATGGTTCATTAATCCAAATTCACACAGCAATGTTCTGAAATTCATTGGCTTGAGCTATTGTATGGCACATCTGCTTGGTGTAATTTTAGCAAATTAGAGCTAAGCTATATCCTTTCATTATCTTTGTATCTCACACTCTGTATCAAGCTTTCGTGTACATTTTCCTTTCATTTGTTAAACATGTTAAAAGTCATCATTACTTCCCTTAATGGTCCTACATGTGCATAAACGTGAGAAATCCTGTCAACTGCGTGTGGTCGCCATAGTAATCCTGAAATCATTGTATATCAATGTTCAGTACACATTATGAAAGTTATAATTATTAAGGCATACATGTATCAGGTCACTAACACGAGGCTGATGTACTGTGGTCAAATTTCAAACAACACTGCATGAACTGGAAAATAAGATAATTGTGTCCTCACTGCCTAGTTGCTATTATGTGTCATTGGGAAACAGACTCGTAAAGTCAAGTATTTTGTAAAGCTTATCCCAGGAAAATGGTGCTCGGACCACATTGAATACAACAACCCTCTTCTTAATGAAGTACGGAATTTTAAGTAGATGACCCACTACAACTGTGAGTTATTTGTTAAAATTGTTTATTTAGAAAGATTTGAAGTGAATGCTTGAGTGTGCAGTACTGAGTAGGCATCTTTTGTAACTTGAAGTTTCACAATTGAAGGATTTTTGTGTTTTTACAAAGAATGCAAATGGCTACCAATGGTCAGTTAAGAGAAAAACTGACCCTACAGATAGATCCATTGGATTCCAGTGGATATGGAAGTCAGGATGAACTGGAGCTTGGAAGCCCAACTGAATACAGACTTAGGTAGGAGATCAATGTAATGGTAGTAGGAAAATGTCTAGTAGTATGTATTGATGTAGAGGGGGAAAATGTCCAGAAAATAACATATTGGTAAACTAGTAGTGTTTGGAAATGGCTAGAATTAGTAAGTAATCTATTGGTAAATTTTGGAAGATTTCTAGTAAACAATGGTTTGGCCTTATGTAGGAAGATGTCTAGTTTAGTAAATGATGTAAAGATGTAATGCGGGAGGATGTCTCTTTTTCTGGAACTTACATTGGAGTACTGTAGATAGATGTTTAGTTAAGTAAAATGATGTAATGGTGGAGGATGGCTGCAAATAAATAACATCAGTTGATGTACTATAGGAAATTGACTAGTTTAGTAAATGATGTAGTGTTTGAGGTGGTCTGTTAACTAAAATGGGTGTACAGTGGGAAGATGTCTGGGTCAGTAAAAGATGTAGTGTGGGAGCATATTTGGTAAATAACATTGGTGTTCTGAGGGAAGATGTCTAGTTTAGTAAATGATGCATTGGATGTCTGGTAAAAATATTAAACAATGTTGTACTGTGGGAAGATGTCTAGTTTAGTAAATGATGTATTGGTATACTATAGTGTTGGAGGATGTCTGGTAAATGACATCGTAAAAAAATTAGATGATGTATTGTGGGAAGATGTTTAGTTTAGTAAATGATATATTAGGTTACCGGTAGTTTAGTGTGGGAAAATGTCTAGTTAATGTGAAGTGATGTAATGATCTAATCATTCTAATTTAGAGAGATGTCAAGTTTAGTAAATTGCATAATGGTATATAATGGGATTGGTTTACATGGAAAGATGTCTAGTTTAGTAAATGATGTAATGACTGAGGATGTATGATCAATAACATTAGTAACTGGTGTACTATAGGAAGCTGTCTGGTTTAGTATGTTGTAGAATTGTGTTTCAAAAGATGTCTGATAAATATTATTGGTGTGCTGGAGGAAAATGTCACATAAATAGAAATAACTTGTTCATGTTGAGAAAGATGTACAGCATGTACAAAAATTTACATGTAATACATATAAATGTATTGGTACAGTATCAGAAAATGTCTAGGAATTCTGTTTGATGAAGTGAAAAGATATGATTTACCATATGGTCATCATTTTTTCGGGAGGATGATCATGTGAAGTAACAAGTTAACTTGCTGTAAAGATGTACATACATCATATAAATGCAAAATAGTGATGTCTAGTAAACTAACAGATGTTTAGGAAACATGGTATATGTCTAGAAAATGTATACGGTAGGTGTATGGTAGTAAAATAAAAAGAAAAGATAGATGGAAGGGTTCAAGTGGGAAGATGTATAGAAATTCATAAATGGACAGGGGTCTAATATACATTTACAGTCAGTACAAGAAGGATAACTCTACTAGAATTCAGTAATGTATAACTAAACTATTCGTCGCTGTGAACATGGTGAAAATGGAGTCCGTCAGTCATAACACATCCTTCCTTTCTCACCGGTATGGGGTTATATGATTTATATTGACAGTGCACTTGATACAAAGGTGCTCACTTTGTCGACTTGTAATGCATACGGGCGACAAATAGAGAGACCCATGCTGGGCTACATAAAGATCTTCTGACGCAATTTAAATCAAATCAGTATAGCTTAGGATAAACCCTTGATATTGCAAGCACATTAGGTAGGTCTATTTTTTATGAATACTGAAAAAAATTAAATCATTTCCATATTTTGAACTTGTTTATCAGGTATTATGTCAATTGACGTATTCATGTACGTAAAGTTTTTTTGAATGTTGATGCTGTATGCATTTGTACCGTATATCAGTCTACTACATCTTTGCACATTCTCTTGATTTGAAAATGTCGATGTTGTATTTTTGGCCTTGAAGCTATCGATGTTTCGCTAGTCCTTTGAAAGAATCTTACTTATTAAACATGTTAAACATGTATAATGCTTGTGACATGTGCACTTAAGACTCGAAAGGGTACTTTCTGTAAGATGATGCCATCATGATGGTAACATGTATATTCGAAAAATCCGGTTTTATTCCCGTTTTGATGCAAGATAGAATAGGAAAAGAGAAGGATTGGTCAAAATCTATTCATGTACAATTTATCCCGACTCAGCCTTCATTTATGATTTATGAGATGTTTATTTGTTCAATCATTCACAGATGTAGATAATTTCCCGGGAAAGAGTTGGGTCGTTTTACCCTACGATTTTGAGAATATTATAGCATGCAGGAAGGGGAAAATTTTGGTACCGGGGGGGGGGGGGGGGGGGAAGAGGGGTGGGGTCAGGGGTGTATTCGGTCTCCTGAACCGTTTGAACCCCCACCCCACCCTCTAGATCAGCGCATGTAACATAGTGAGAAAAACCTGACTAAAAGTAAAGAATGCTTGGTACTTTTCCAGGAAGATATTTATTTGAACTGAATGTTTTTGTGTACCTGAGTGTTTCTTATGTCCGATGTTCTTTGCTTTTAATTCAACCGTTACACCCTCCCTCTAGTGGATGCAATTATCAGACGTAGCAATTTTTTTTACTGTCAAAACAGACACTTTTCTTAGTTTTGATGGCATGATATTACAAAAGAATGATAGCCACAGCTGAGCTCTCCAAGACATTACTGCTTTCGATCAGCATAAATGATAACTACAAAGGAAGAAAAAAAAAAGCAGCAAGAAAAAATACCTTCTCAGAGGGATTCTGTGTCGTCTGTTGACGCCTCTTGATGGTCTGTTGACGCCTTTTGATGTGAGATCGATACGGAGTTAAATGTAGCGTGGCTGGTCGATATCGCTGGAGATCGGATGCTGATGTAACATCTTGCAGACGTGCATATTTTTTGGACTAGATACATGTAAGCCCAGAACCTGCCTGCCTGTCCTATACAGACCCTGGTCACCTTGATGCAGACGATATGTACAAGTTTCCATCGGCTGACTTCGAATTCCTTGATTATGCAGACGATGATATACCAGACGACAGGTAAATTGATTGATACCCGAATATCTGTAAAGAAATATGAGACTGTCATTCAATTGAACACCTCCATTCATTATGGATGACAGCCGGCAACATCGATTATGGATCAGAAAATGCAAATCGCACGTAAATCGAGGTGCTACGTTTGCTGTTCGGTTTTGTGCAGTGGGCATGCAAAATCGACGTTCAACAATCCTGATATCATGTGTTCTTTGTATTCGTAGCACTATTATTCAATTTGAATGTGTTCGAAGTCTCGTTATCACCTTCTACTGGTATACATGTAGATACGATTCGTTTGCATTTGTTAAATAAATGATATAGTTTGTGTATGTGGTTTTGTGTGTACGTGACGTGAACCTCCCTCCTTGTCTTTACTGTGTTTGTTCCCTCTGTGTGTTCGGTCAGTTTTGGATGTTTGTGTGTGTTTCTCGAAGAGTTGGCAGTGGGGTTTTGTTGACGATCAATCCCTGCCTTTTACCATGCTATATAGCAATCTACACTTAAAAAAAGTGTTTAAAGCGTCCCGTATTGAAAATCGGCGGGCATCGTCTGTCTGTCCGTCTGATTGTTTTCTGCCTGTGCATATTAACTTTTGAACGATGTAAGTGTTTTAAGACCTTCATTTTTCCCTTGCATACATGTATTCCTTTATGACAAGACTTTTCTTTTAGTACCGAAGGTTTAATCTTGTAACATTGACCTGCTCTTGTTCATGTTGTTTGGAATCTGCCTCTGCCATCACACAAATAATTTCACGAACACAAATTCATCTTTTTCATGCATTTGTCCCAAAACATGCGAAAATATTTGCAATAAAAGAGTTTTCAATTAAAAAACACTTACCTGATAGCTACAAGTATTCTGGTTGAACTTGCTAGTGCTTTAGAACCAACGTTCTTTGAGCCAATGACTTCAAATTCCTGATGCATATTAAGGAGTATTAAAGAGAAATTATGTAAAGTCAAAGGGAGAGAGTTAGAGAGGATTATTTACTTAAAGACTTAGCTATCTGTTCAGTCAATATTTATTGTTCAGTAAAATAAAGTTGTTAATACCTCTATTTTGCGCACAAGCTGAGCTCTCCTTAAGGGGGTTTTCTCCCCTGCCTGCCAATGTAGTGATCCTATGTTTACATTCAGATGGTATCCTAGCCATTCAGGGGCGTGTTTCTGACCCGGAAAATCGCATTTTTGAAACTGTATATAGACTAGCTGGTATATTTTCGTTGGTATTTAAAACAGCTAAGGAAGATCTGCCCCATTGTTACCAATCCGCGGGCTGTCCCCGTAGATAGATTATATTTCTGACGGCTGCTTGACGTACACTGATCGAAATCGGATGGATGGAATTCTATTACCTACGTATCATATCTTGTTACCTTGATTTGTGGTTTAATTTCAGTCCTGTGATAACTTTTCAAATATTTGCACAATTCGAAGGACCCATAAAAGACAGCCAGGATTCCGATTTTGTACATGGGTCAAGAGACTGGTATTTTTAGGGGGCGCATATCTGTTATTGGTTAATAAGTTGTATAAACATGCATAGTACCGAAGGGTAATCGCATATGTACATACCAGAAAATCGTACAACTTTACAGGTGTGAAGTCGTGCTTCTCTCACTTTTATTTACCTTGTCGGTTTATTTTTTTACCGTTTTGACCCAATTATCAAGCTCGTGAAAGTCGTATTTTATCATCTTGATACATTTTAGGAGTGTAAAATTGAAATCGTCGTTTTGCATTTGAGTAAATGGACTACCATATATAAAGTAGTGTTTACCTTGTAAAAGGATACCCCAGTGTTCTTTTACCAAGTAAAAGCAAAAAGGATTAGTTACCTTGCGTGCCATAGTGTCATCATTACCATCAGAGTTTAGATTTTGAAATATGAATTAATCGTGAGGATATTATTAAAACACAGTCAGCGGGGAAGTTATTTTGACACCAAAATTCCAGTGAGCTTTTGACTGACAAATACCGAAAACATGGCTACCGCGAACTTACAGCCAAGACCCGGGGTACTGAGGCTCCAGTCCCTGAGTGATAGGACAGAAAGTGAGCTGTTTCAGAGGCGGAGACAGGGGCATGAGGAAAAGGCACCTATAGTAGCAGTTGCCAATGGAATTGATGGGATACAACTCTTGGACAGGTATTGTGGTTCTCACTTTCTTGGTGGGGTTTGAAGTACAGGTATTTGCCTGTATCTTGATCTTGAGATGACTATGATAACAAACGGCTACTTTTGTGTTTACCCTCGCAATAGCGTGCGTGTTTTGTTGTTGTTTATTTTGCATCTTTTGTTTTTATACGTTCCATTTGTTGGTGTACCCGTCTCATTTATGTCTCTTTGCAGTAGATGTTCCTTTGAATTTGTAATTTTATGAGAGAACTCGGAAGTATTCTTGGGTGTCAATTTGAATGGATTCATTCACATCTTTGTTTACATGGTTTCTGATAAAATGCGGGTATCTTGTCGACTTGTTTATGTTAGATAACATTTCATACAATGAAGCGCTTCCTCCTCGTGCGGGCAGATGGAAAAAAATATTGCTTATGGGCCATATTATCACATAAATTACCTACATTTTCTAGCAGTTGCTCATTTTTCATCTCGATTATAACCTTTCCTATGTCATTCACATAGGCCTCATGGGCGGATCCAGAAGAAATGGGGGGGGGGGGGGGGTTCCAACCGATTGTTTTGGAAAAAATAGGTAAAAAACGGGACAATCAGCATTTTTGGAAAAGCATTGGGTGTACTGAGTGCCCCCCCCCCCCCCCCCCCCTCTAGATACCCGCTTGAGCCTGGACAAGATAATTCGGCCTACATATTTATTTTAAAGAAATAGGCCTTGTTTCCTTCTAAGGTATTGAAATAGAGATGCTATCTACATTTTGAAAAACTTGAACGCATTCTTGTTGAAATTGTGTCAATTAGGTGATTTAAATCGAGAAAGATCGGCGCATCTTTATAAATGCAAAATAAACATTTGAATTTGTTGACATCGTCTGCTTTATGTAAATTTAAACATTTGACATGTTATTATTGGATGACAATTTCGTGGTTTCAAGAAATGGGGATTTATGAGAAACAAATGGGCCAGAGAGAGAGAGACCTACCTAATGTATATCTTTTGATTTTATGATGCAGAGGCCTTTGAATATGAAGGCCCCGCGCCATGAGTTCTGGGTCCCAGAAACTCTATCACCAAAAAATACACATTGAAATAGGGAAGCGCTCTTACAACTTGAATAGGAAAAAATAGTTATTGCTTGTTCAGGAAAAAAATGTGAATGGTTTAGCATACAAACAAGCATGATTGTAGTTACGCCATATCCCTAGGAAGTAGGAAGAATGACGGACGCAATTGCCTGCCAAAGGAACTAAAGGGGCCTAGAAAAGACCCCTACTCGTTCACTCTGTCATTGTACTTCTCGGTATAAAATGTAATTGGCGCCATCAATTATCTTTCCTGATATACTGATGTTTAATCAAAGATTAGGCCTTTTCTTTAATTGTAGATTTGCACTACTTCGTTTACTTTCGTTATCTTAAAATAGGTCATACCGCTCCAATCAACGGTAAATTGTCAATTATGTGAAGTAATTTATTTGGAAGCAATGCTTTTCTGTTTCCCCTTACAAGGCAAATAGCAGGGTATATTATGTGTGGACATACATGTACATTGCATGGATATCATATCGAAATCGCACATACACACGTAGGACCCGGTGCACTTCGTTGTTGACATTGTGTGCAATTTCCCAAGTCCCAGTCGTATGAATACTTGCTACGGAAATGATATTTATCCGTAGTGATAAATATCTCCTTGACCAATCAATGAAAAGAAGATATAATTGCATCTTCATATAGTCTACATAAAGCATGGTAAGCGAAACATATTTGAACTAGTTAACTACGCAATTATGATGTCATCTTGACGTTCAATATTACCTAGGTCATAAATCACGAACTCTCTTTTCATCTTCCAGTTTGCAGGTGTGTACCCCCGTCATAGTATCAACACGTACTAAATTCATTATAATAGTGTATTGTATTGAAGCAAAAAGGTGTCATCCTACATGACCGAAATCACGAAGGAAACAAAGTGAAAGTACAAAGTTTTAGTTCCTCGTCTGTCTCGTACTAAAGGTCTTTCCTTTTTCACTTGCAGCACCGGTATGTCCCTGGGTAATGCTGTATGCACCAAATGCAGGGAGGGGTTCGGTGCCAACGAGCAGATCATCAACTCCAATGGAGAGGTGTGGTGTACCCAGTGCTTCGTGTAAGTATTATATGACGGTGGGTATATGAGAATCTGATGCATATTGTTCCAGGGAGTAGGACACTAAAGAGGGGGGGGGGGGGCAAAGTATCTTGGAATGTGGGGCTACGCGTATTTAAGAGTCACATGAACGTGGTTCACTCTCTCCATCAAAAAGATATTAAAGAGGCTGGTGGGAATATGCTTGTTGTCAAAACTAAACTAATCTTGGTAATGGAAGCTCATATTAGTATTAGTATAGGCTGGTAACCATGTATCGAACATTTTGAATGGAAGTTATATAACTAGTATCATAATGATTAACATGGACATAGATTTTGGGTCGAACTTCATAAGCAAGGAGTGTGCAGCATTGATTGACTCTTTTACTTTAGAAGAAAAAAAAATGGAGAAAAAATTGTGAGAAAAGAAAAAAAAAACCATCAAGAAAATGAAATAGAAAAAAAAAATGAAAAGAAAATTTCAGAGATAACTCAAGTTCAGTAATTGATTCGATGACATTATATAAGTTTTCCCAGGCAACAAATTGTCCCTTGCTTATGTAAGGGAAATCCAAACTTTCGAATGTTAAACATAAACAGCTAAATACTTGAATGTGGCATGTACTTTTAGTTACTAATAATACTTCCACTTCAAGGAAGATATCTGTACCATTATATTTATTTTTCAACTTTAGCTAGTTTCCATCTTGATGATATGTTTTCACTTAATGAGTTTTCGCATACATATATCATGTGTATATAGTTTGTTTCTCTTGCATATGAAGAAATAATAGCTGTGAAAAAATTGTCAAAGAGAGAGTTTACTGTAGTCATCTGTATGTCTGTCCGTCCATCTTGATTAGCAATAGAAACATATTTAACAACTGCGGTTCAGAACCTTAAACCAAGGTCAGATTTCTAAGGCCAAAGGTCATAGTGCATGTAAATGACAACATTTTTATTATGCCCCCATAATTGGAGTTTCGGGGACATATACCGGTAGTTTTTAGCTCTACTGGTCTCAGACCAGTCGAGCTTATGCGATCACCCTTTGTCCGGCGTCCGTCCGTCTGTCCGTCTGTCCGTAAACAATTCTTGTCCGGACAACTCCTCTGAAACTGTAAGAGATAGAAAGTTAATTCTTTTTGCATTTTACTTGGACCATGGTCTAGTTGTGCACCTGACATTTAGTTTCACTCCCTGACCCCCAGGGTCTTAGAAAATGGGCGTGGTCATTAAATTCTATGTAATCTTGTCCGGACAACTCCTCTGAAACTGTTAGAGATAGAAAGTTAATTCTTTTTGCATTTTACTTGGTCCATGGTCTAGTTGTGCACCTGATATTTAGTTTCAGTCCCTGACCCCCAGGGTCTTATAAAATGGACGTGGTCATTAAATTCTATGTAATCTTGTCTGGACAACTCCTCTGACACTATAAATGATGGAGACTTAATTTTTTTTGCAATATGATGGGTCTGTTTTCTTGTTGTGCACCTGATATTTTGTTTGAGCCCCTGACCCCCAGGGTCTTAGAAATGGGTGTGGTCATTTTCTCCTATATAACTCTATGTAATCTTGTGCTCGCAACTCCTCTGACACTATAAATGATGGAGACTTAATTCTTTTTGCAATATGATGGGTCTGTAGTCTAGTTGTGCACCTGATATTTTGTTTCAGCCCCTGACCCCCAGGGTCTTAGAAATGGGTGTGGTCATTTTCTCCTATATAACTCTATATAACCTTGTGTTCGCAACTCCTCTGACACTATTAATGATGGAGACTTAAATCTTTTTGCAATATGATGGGTCTGTGGTCTTGTTGTGCACCTGATATTTTGTTTGAGCGCCCTGACCCCCAGGGTCTTAGAAATGGGTGTGGTCATTTTCTCCTATATAACTCTATGTAATCTTGTGCTCGCAACTCCTCTGACACTATAAATGATGGAGACTTAAATCTTTTTGCAATATGATGGGTCTGTGGTCTTGTTGTGCACCTGATATTTTGTTTGAGCCCCCTGACCCCCAGGGTCTTAGAAATGGGTGTGGTCATTTTCTCCTATATAACTCTATGTAATCTTGTGTTAGCAACTCCTCTGACTTTATAAATGATGGAGACTTAATTATTTTTGCAATATGACGGGTCTGTAGTCTCATTGTGTACCTGATATTTTGTTTGAACCCCTGACCCCCAGGGTCTTAGAAATGGGTGTGGTCATTTTCTCCTATACAACTCTATGTAATCTTGTGCTCGCAACTCCTCTGACACTATAAATGATGGAGACTTAATTCTTTCTGCAATGTGATGGGTCTGTGGCCTAGTTGTGCTGATATTTTGTTTGAGCCCCTGACCCCCAGGGTCATAGAAATGGGTGTGGTCATTTTCTCCTATATAACTCTATGTAATCTTGTGCTCACAACTCCTCTGACTAAATTCTTATTGCAATATTATGGGTCTCTGGTCTAGTTGTGCACCTGTTTTTAGCTCTACTGGTCTCAGACCAATCGAGCTTATGCGATCACCCTTTGTCCGGCGTCCGTCTGTCCGTCTGTCCGTCTGTCCGTAAACAATTCTTGTCCGGACAACTCCTCTGAAACTGTAAGAGATAGAAAGTTAATTCTTTTTGCATTTTACTTGGACCATGGTCTAGTTGTGCACCTGACATTTAGTTTCACTCCCTGACCCCCAGGGTCTTAGAAAATGGGCGTGGTCATTAAATTCTATGTAATCTTGTCCGGACAACTCCTCTGAAATTGTTAGAGATAGAAAGTTAATTCTTTTTGCATTTTACTTGGTCCATGGTCTAGTTGTGCACCTGACATTATAATTCAGTCCCTGACCCCCAGGGTCTTATAAAATGGGCGTGGTCATTAAATTCTATGTAATCTTGTCCGGACAACTCCTCTGACACTATAAATGATGGAGACTTAATTTTTTTTGCAATATGATGGGTCTGTGGTCTAGTTGTGCACCTGATATTTTGTTTGAGCCCCTGACCCCCAGGGTCTTAGAAATGGGTGTGGTCATTTTCTCCAAATAACTCTATGTAACCTTGTGTTCGCAACTCCTCTGACACTATAAATGATGGAGACTTAAATCTTTTTGCAATATGATGGGTCTGTGGTCTTGTTGTGCACCTGATATTTTGTTTGAGCCCCCTGACCCCCAGGGTCTTAGAAATGGGTGTGGTCATTTTCTCCTATATAACTCTATGTAATCTTGTGTTCGCAACTCCTCTGACTTTATAAATGATGGAGACTTAATTCTTTTTGCAATATGATGGGTCTGTAGTCTCATTGTGCACCTGATATTTTGTTTGAGCCCCTGATCCCCAGGGTCTTAGAAATGGGTGTGGTCATTTTCTCCTATATAACTCTATATAATCTGTGCTCGCAACTCCTCTGACAATATAAATGATGAAGACTTAATTCTTTTTGCAGTATGATTGGTCTGTGATCTTGTTGTGCACCTGATATTTTGTTTGAGCCCCTGACCCCCAGGGTCTTAGAAATGGGTGTGGTCATTTTCTCCTATACAACTCTATGTAATCTTGTGCTCGCAACTCCTCTGACACTATAAATGATGGAGACTTAATTCTTTCTGCAATGTGATGGGTCTGTGGTCTGGTTGTGCTGATATTTTGTTTGAGTCCCTGACCCCCAGGGTCATAGAAATGGGTGTGGTCATTTTCTCCTATATAACTCTATGTAATCTTGTGCTCACAACTCCTCTGACTAAATTCTTATTGCAATATTATGGGTCTCTGGTCTAGTTGTGCACCTGTTTTTATGTTTTAGCCCCTGACCCTTAGGGTCTCAGAAATGGGTGTCGTCATTTTTCCTATATAAGTAAATGTAATCTTGTGCTTGCAACTCCTCTGATACTATAAATGATGTAGAATTAATTCTTTTTGCAATGATTGGTCTGTGGCAAAGATGTGCACCTGATATTTTGTTTTTTTAGCCTTATACCCCTAGGGTCTTTGAAAATGGGTGTGGTAATTTTTCCTATATAGTTGTGCTCTCTTCTCGTTTAAAGCTATTTATGATGGGGAGTTAATTCTTTATCCAAGTCTTGATGTATCATTGGTAGTTCATTTGAGCTAGCAGTCCTTGGCCCCTAGGATCTTGGAAAATGGGTGTGACATTCTTTTTAGAAATACTTTATCTCAGATATTATGAATTATATGAGTGCTATTATAGTTGCAGTATAATGGATATGTAGTTTTGTCATGCTACTTATAATTTTTTAGAGCGCCTGCTCCCTATGGTCTTGGTTTAAAAAAAAAAAGAAAGGAAATTGATGTTTTAGAAAAAACAACCAGGAGAGCTACAGTCTCGTCAGAGACTTCTGGTTGGCATGTCTGTTTGTCTGTCTGTCTGCAAAAACTTTAACCTTGGCCATAATTTTTGAATGGTAAGTGATAGGGCTTTCATATTTCACATGAGTATTCCTTGTGACAAGACCTTTCCACCGATACCAAAATTTTTTAACCTTGTGACCTTGACCTTGGAGACCTACTTTGGAAAAACTTTTACCTTGGCTATAACTTTTGAATGGTAAGTGATAGTCTATCATGGATACTAAAATTTTTTACCTTCAAGCCTTGACCTCGGAGTAAAAAATACTTTATTCGTTACAGCTGTTTTACTATCAAAGATGCCAATGGGGGCATCCGTGTTTCACAAGCACATGTTTTTTTTATTTTATTTAAAACGAAAATTTTCTATGGTCATGATGATTTACATTAGAAGTTTTATTTACTCTAAAACTAGCAGCAAGAGGAGCAAACTGAGTAGATGAAAGCATGTTTATTCTTTGTTATTTGTAACACTTATCTCATTGTTGTTAGCTAGTGCATGATATCTCACTCAATATGTTATCTCACTGATAAGCTAGAATATGTAATACACTAAGGAAACTAAATTATGTAACCTATCATCTGATTAAAAAAACCGATTAGAAATATGAAGTATACACATATTAGGCTACTTATATATTTTAATACATCTCATGAATATTACTTTTACTTATACAATTAAGAAAATATGTCCCTTTCAATCACCCATGTTTATTGTTCACTTGGGGAAACAGTATGTACTAACTTATTTCAAGCACATAGCTTGATCTGTACGCTTCTTGTTGACATAATAACACAGGGAGAGGAAAGCACATCTCGAAAACTCGTCAACTTGCGCCACATGTGGTGAATTTATGAACCCTCTGGAACAAATGATAAACTACAATGGAGAAATGTGGCATCCGGGCTGCTTTGTGTAAGTACTAACATTGGTGATGGTGCCTAGCACTAATGACATGCAATACTATTCATATTGACCTGTGGTCAGGGGCATAAGTAAGTCCCAATGACATGCAATACTATTCATATTGACCTGTGGTTGGGGCACTTCAGTTTTAATGGCCTGGCTCAGGGTAGGAAGTTTCAAATGAATTTTATTTTTTTGATTTTCTATTCTATCGCCAAAATTTTCAGAACTTGGCTCCACATTTATTTATCATGAGACTGAATATTTTGTATGTCTCATTTATTTATTTTCCAAAAGAAATCTGCATGCCTTTGTAAAACTTGATGATCACTATAATGTATTGTAAATTTTTGCGAAATTATTATTTGCCTATCATTCGCTTCTTTTCATGTATACCTAGCAGTTTTCTAGCTAGCTGTATAATTTTCTGCTTCCCTCATGCTTAAAGTAAGTTAAAACCTACCTGCTTTGTTATGTTTTTGTATCATGTCATCTTTTCTGTTTTATTATAATCATTCTTGACCTCGTCTTGTAAGAAATTTATTTCCTTGTATTATTTCAATATACATGTAGAACTCGACTTTCAATGCAGGAATTTTTTTATCAAATTATCATTTTCAATGAGAAAAAATGTCCAATTTATTTTGACAGATGTGCCCAGTGCTTCCAGCCTTTTCCTGATGGTGTCTTCTATGAGGTTGGTGTAACTCTTGATTATTCAAAATGATAATCATATATCCATAGTTCTTTGCCCTTGCCACAAAAACTCTTCTTAAAATTTTAAGGAACTGTCTTAAGTTCCAATCGACACAGGTTTTTTCTGGATTTCTCATACATGCAAGTATTTCGAAAATGACTTGCATTCTTTCCTGGACAGTCGTATGCCATGCATAGCGTATGATAATAAGTTTTCTGTCCTTTTAGTCATCACCGTGGTCTAGTGGATAGGGCGTCAGGCCAGTGACCGAAAGGTTGCTGGTTCGAGCCTTACTAGGACCACTGGTCGGCAGACATATACTAATTTATGTTCTGTGTTTATATACAAAAAAATGTCCTTGTCTGCATATTGTTTACATGTCTGTCTTTTTTTTTGTTTGTTTGTTTGTTTTTTTTTTTTTAAAGTTTTCTGTCCTTTTTACGATGGAATACCTTCATCCAATGAAAAACAAATCAGAGTCATTCTTTATCATTATATTTCCTACCAATGAGCTTTCAGTTTGTATATAATTCATGTTTCCACTCACTCTGCTTTCATTTCTTATTGTATGTTAATATTACACGTACTTTCTTATTTTCAGTTTGAAGGCCGAAAGTACTGTGAGCATGACTTTCAAGTTCTTTTTGCCCCATGCTGTGCAAAATGTGGTAAGTATAGAGTTCAACTGTAGTCTGGTAGTCATTTAAACAATGACATCCAATAGACCATTTTCCGATCTTGTTAGAAAGCACAAAATGTCCGAGTCATCATCTTTTGGTGTTGTTTTTCATTATGACATCACTGTTAAAAGACGCAATTCCATAGTGACGTAACACTGAAAAAGTTCGATAAATTGCCTACCTCGGACATTTTTCATCATTTTGTCAGCCATTATGAATTTCAGCAAGTGGCCTATTACCTGTGATGATTTTTCTCCTATATTTATTGAATTTCCATTATTTTAACTCCTGATTGTATCATCATAAATTCTGTGCAATATTTTTACCTCCTTTTAAGACATTTCTTATATTATTTCACGGTAGTGAATCACGTGATACACAAATAATCTCTTACAAAGAATTCCCCTTCGATGAAACAAGGCAGATACTGCCTAAATCTACTTGATATTAAACTATTTTATGCCTATCATATGAGCATCATTATCATTTATATGAAGGTTATCTTATATGGTCAAGAGTAGAGGAATATTTAGAGAACATTTAAACAGAAAATTTTCTACTTTGTTTACATGTTATGATATGATGCACGTAAATAAACAAAATTTTATGTTTAAGTGTTCTCTGGATATACCTCTATACTTGTCCATAATAGGTTACCATCATACAATTGATAATGATGCTCGTATGATAGGCCTAAAAATTTCATATAAGGTAGATTTAGAGAGTATCTACCTTGTTTAATCCAAGGGGATTCCCATGCAAGAGATTATTTGCATATCACGTGATATGCTGCAGTGTATTTGCTCACCAAGAAAATCATCACTGACTTACTCTCTACAAGTACAATAGTTAAAAAAGTGCATATTGTGAAGCTAATGGTAGTTTTAAAATGAAGATTATGGTTGTTGATGAAGATTATGGTAGTTAACATGGTTAGTGAAGATGATGGTAGTTAATGAAGATTATGGTCATTCATGAAGATTATGGTAGTCAAAGATTTCTAGACGTTCCGGCCACAAACCAATCCGGCCACGGCTCTCTGACCCCAGTCGATGCGGCCACTGACGCATCCGGCCACAGGTACCCCAGACGATCCGGCCCCTGTATACTTTTACATAGATTGATCATGGCACATGACCCTGTCAATATATAAACCCTGGATGATCCGGCCCCTGTATACTTGTATATATATGGAATATGTTATACCCCAAGTCGATCCGGCCCCTGTATACTTGTATATATATGGAATATGTTATACCCCAAGTCGATCCGGCCCCTGTATACTTGTACATATATGGAATATGTTATACCCCAAGTCGATCCGGCCCCTGTATACTTATATATATGGAATATGTTATACCCCAAGTCGTTCCGGCCCCTGTACAAATACATTAAATTCTTATAGCCCAAGACGATCCGGCCACCGTTAAGTTGTACTGTATATAATTACTTTACAGGTAATAATGACTACAGTATCCCCAGACGTTCTGGCCCCTGTTTATTTACATGTACATTAAATGTATTAGGTATCCCAAGATGATCTGGCCCCGGTATAGAACCCCAGACAATCCGGCCCCTATATACTTGTACAGAAAATAAATTAATACTGGTATAGAACGTATATCCCCAGATGATCCGGCCACTTTTTACATGAATAATTCTTAACCCAAGATGATCCTGCCCCCGTAATATAATGTTTAATATTGTATTTACATTCTTAGGTTTCATTTTTTTTCACATTTAACTTTTTTTTAATTCTTCTTTTTTTTTCACCTGATATAACATGTATAATCTGATATAACATGTTAACTTAGGGGAATATCAAGTTTTCTTAATGATAGTTTTTCACATTTAACATATAACTGTAGTTGAAGTATGACTTTAGTAAATCTTTTTATAACAACAAATAATGATTTTTAAAAAATATCATAATTAAATCACCAATTTGACATATTAATTAAGTTTAAAGAGAGAAATGTATGTTTATCAAAGTAATGCTGTGAACCCAAGCCCAGAAGACAAAATACGTGACTTTGTTTGTATGACAAGCTGAAACAATGTTTATTTACATAAGATACACAGGGGCCAGATCGTCTTGGGGTACAAGAATTGAAGGATAATATACACAGGGGCTGGGTCGTCTTACGTGTTTCATTAAACGGGGGCCGTATCGTCTGGGGACAATGTTTATTTACATAAGATACACAGGGGCCAGATCGTCTTAGGGTACAAGAATTGAATGATAATATACACAGGGGCCGGATCGTCTTAGGTGTTTGATCAAACAGGGGCTGGATCGTCTCGGGTACTTGTGGCCGGAGTGACTAGGGGCCGGATCGACTGGGGCCGGATCGTCTGGGGCTTGTTCCCATTTCATAGTGGCCGGATTGGTTTTTGGCGGGATCGTCCTGTTACCGTAGTCAAACATCCATGTAGTTGAAATGGGATGAATCAATGTAAAATCATGGGAACCTGTCGTTTTATCAGAGAAAATAAAAAATAAATTATTGTTCACTACCTCATACCTCTGTATTCATATTACCTAAAATCTTAGGTGAAATGAACACAGAGGCATGAGGTAGTGAAGAATAATTTATTTTCTCTAATAAAACGACAGGTTCCTGTGGACAGATACATATGAATGAAAAGATCGTTCTGTGAGAATAAGAAATTATTATTGTATTTCTTTCAAATATTCAAAGTAAAATGAAAATCAGACATTAAAATCAATGTTGTAGGTGAATTCATCATTGGCCGAGTTATTAAGGCGATGAACAAGAGCTGGCATCCGGACTGTTTTCGTTGTGAGCTTTGTGATGCTCCGTTGGCAGACGCTGGATTCGTGAAGAATGCTGGAAGGTAAAATATATTCTGTCGTACAGTTCTGGAGCCTGTTTTACAAAAGTACTTATGAAAAATTTTAGGAATTTTTGGTAACTTTTGATTGCTTAGTACTTTTTATAAGCTAAAAATCATGGTGTTTTGTTTCTGAATTAAATTTTGTATTTGGTATGTAGAAATGCTATTAGAAAGGACAGTCAACATATTATAAAGTGAAAAAGACTTTAAGCTTTTATTTGATGATGAAAGTTAAGAAAATTCCTTAAAATTTTTGCAAGTGTTTTTTTGTAAAACAGGTTCCTGGTTAAAAGGAAAACATTTTTCATGCCCCATTCCTGGCGGAGTGCCATATATGCTTGTATGTCTTTATTTATGTGTGTCAAAACTATCATGGAAGCTGTTTTAGAATAAAATTTAAGAACTCACGAAGCATTTGTTTGTACAAAAATATAACTGGTTAAATAATATTTTTTGAAGGAAATAAAATTTGAAACACACCATTTCTTGAAAAATAACCCAAAATTTTTCTCTCCGGACCATGAAATATAGGAAACCCTGGGTTATCACTCACTTCATTTTTTTTCAGAGCCTTGTGTAGAGAATGCAATGCCAGGGAAAGAGCCAAGGGAATGGGCAAATATGTCTGCCATCGTTGCCAGTAAGTTCTTACGGAATTTTAAATATCACTTGAATGCCATCCAAACTCATGTAGCAGGAATTCCGTCTTTTCGATATACAGAGTTACTTCCCACTTGGGACGGTATTTGACACAAACGCAGTATGACATAATGAAATTCCTATAGATGCGTCATATTTGAAGCATGTTTTCCCTGAATTTTATGCTTGTTCCCATGGAATCTGATTACGTCACAATTACTTTATGTCAGATACGGTCCCAAATGAGAAGGGAACGTAAAGACCAAATGTGAATGAGGAATTAATTTCAGGGAACAGCACAATGTTATTATAAGTAAATTCACCAAAAAAGGAAATGATTTCATTACCTTCAAGAATTTTCCCATGTATGTTACTTAACACTAACTGCATTGAAGATGAAATTGTGTACTTTTCATTGTTCAAATTAAATAATAACCTGTAAATATTTGTACTTTAAAAATGAAAGAGTAATATAAAAATGTAAGAAGAAAAGGTAAAAATTCAGTATTTCTGATTTCAGTGCTATTATAGAGGAGGGCCACATCAAGTTCAGAGGAGAAGCTTACCATCCTTACCACTTCAACTGTTCATCTTGCGGGTAATCTTATCACACAAAAATTTGAAATAATCTAACTTAAGGTATTAGGGGTATAATACTCTATTTCCAGTTGTTTTGATAACAGAAAAATGAAATACCACAAAGTTGGCCGAAGACGCACGACTTCGGCAATATTCAGGATTATACTTTTTTATGGAGAGTTGAGTGAAACAGAAAACAATATATTAGCATCTAAAATATATTAGATATCTCATAATTCCTACCTTTTCGATGATATTGTTATAATACCCCTAACCATCCAAGTAGAAATCATTTTTACCATTTTCGGATGAATACAAATGATTTCATAATTTTGAATTGTAAAAAGGTATTACTGTCCGCACAGCGCAATTCAGAAATCTGAAAATTAAAGTTTTCTCTACTTTGTCGCCATATTTTTTGATTAAAATTTATATCGGGGGATACATGTAGATCTTGAACTCTCGTAACCAACGATGCATGATATATGTCTGTACGACTAATACTATGCTCTTAGTGAAAGAAAAAAGTTTCAGATGGGGAAATTTCTATGTTAATTTTTGCGTGACGTTGTCGACGTTCTCCATTGACTTAATGTTAAACATCGGCAACGTATCACTGAAATTAACATAGAAAACTCTCTATCTAAAACTATTTTCTGTGACTGTGAGCGTATTATTATTCGTAGGAACATATATCATACACAGTTAGTTATGAGAGTTTGAGATCCATCCCTCTATATAAATTTTAATCACAAAATTTGCCGACAAAGTAGAGAAATTTTCAATTTTCTGATTTCTGAAGTGAGCTGAGCGGACAGTAGATTTATCATTTGTACATTGTATAAGCTCAATCAATCTTTAGTTTATCAGTTATTCTTAATCCTCTATTAGGATTGTTTCTGTATTAAAAAACAATCAGGCTAATTCCTAGGAAATGGATTATCTCAATATCAGATTTAATGAACCCAATACTGGGGTATACATGTGTTGTTTATAATAGATTGGTTCATATATTCTTTTATACAATGTACATGTACATGTATATAACTCAGGAAAGAAAGATAACTCGAGATAAAGCAAATTTAAATGATTTTTGTTATTCTAAAGAGTTTACCACTACAAAATTGATTGCTCATGTAAAGAAAGTTTTATTGTATGGTAGTTCATCCAAAATGATTAATTTACGATACTATATTTAATCTATTTTAGGTCTGAGCTTGATGTAAACGCCCGTGAGAAAAATGGAGAGCTATACTGTCTACGCTGTCATGATAAGATGGGAATACCCATATGTGGGGCATGCAGGTTTGTGCACCCTACATATAACACATGGATAAATATCGACTGATATCTAATTATACATGTTATAGATTTGTTATATTGTAACTGAAGATGCATTTGAAATTGTTTTGTCTCCTCTGAATTTTGGTACCTTCAAATTTTTTAAATATTGGACATACATGTATTATTCTGCTTTCCAAAATTCAGTTTGCTTTATTTGTTATGTCATTGTGCAACAATTTTCGTTAAAAAGAGTGTCTGTAATTTTTGTAATCCCGCATACAAGTGTAAGCACAAGTTTATAAAGACTTTGAATTGGATTTTGTTTTCAGACGACCAATTGAAGAAAGAGTTGTTCATGCATTAGGAAAAGCCTGGCATGTGGAAGTATGTATATGTTACATGATATATGTGTAATCACTGATTTCACATAATTCCTGGAATTTAGGGATCATTTATTGTAATTCCTGTATTCATTAGTTATTATATGTGAAATTGCTCAGGTTTTCATGTAATCTCGTAATTTGTCGTTACTTTTTACACTTATTTCCTGACCTAGTTAGGGCCCTGCATCATATAGCTTCAATATTTCGCCCTTCTCACACGTTGTTCCTATTCGGTTATTTTTGTGTGTGAGAGGGCTTCAATTCCTTCCCATATACTACTGTAGAGCAAGCCGATTGTGTATCACAATCGCATATTATAGTGCAATGAGAAGATAAATAGTGCATATTTTAATGAAAACCACCAAGGATAATGAACTCTTGTGCCAAAACCTACCTTAGTAGCAAACATTTCTGCTAACATAAAGGTAAAATGTCTAATATAATCCACATTCTACAATTATTTGGAAAATCTTGCCGGAAAAAATGTGTTTGATAAGGGATATATTTATCGTGGAGTATTGGATCTAGACAGGAAAATTTACAGTTATGAAGGCAGAAATTATTTAGTTTAATGTCAGTTTGAATTATATATGCATCACCATCTTGTCATCATGCAGTAACATGCGATTGTAATACACAATCCGCTTGCGCCACAGCAGAATATAAGAAGGAATTGAAGCCCTCTCACAAACAAAAATAACCGAATAGGAACATTTTGTGAGACGGGTGAAATATTGAAGCTATGCATCATAGTGTTAGAACCCTATAGGAATAACATTTTCTGTCTGGTTGTCCATCCTCTATCAACATTTTGGCTCTTGCACATTAAGTCAAGTATTTCTGAAGATACATTTTTCATGTTTCACTTGCAGAATATTTATCAAACGAAGAACATGCATAAAGATTACGATCTTAGAAGGCCAAAAGTCAAGGTCAGATCTAAGCAGATATGATGAGAACTCAACTTAAGATAATGCTTTCATATTTCAAATACAGATGTAAACTCAAGGTCAAGATTGGTAGGGCTTTTTTATTCACATGTAGTTCCAAATTAGCAAAGCTTTCATGTTGACATAGTTACCTTGACTTTGGAATTTGACGTACTTTTGGGAAACTTTATATTTTTAGAAAACTTTAACCTTGGCTGTAGTTCATGAACTAGTATTAGAGAAAGAGCCTCGACGTTTCATGTGTAGATTTCCAATTATCAAATCTTTTTCATTTTTAAAAAGCATGAATTCTAATAACCTTGGAGTTTAAGCATTTTCTTGATGTTACATATAACTCTTAAAATTAAAGGTATTTCATGTAATCCTTGAAGTGACTAGTAAAAACATGTATATGTCATCACTGGATTTTTCAGGAATAATGTGAAATCACTGATTACATTTATTCCCTGTAACATATATAAATGTTGTTATACATGTATTAACAAAGCAAACATTTTGTCAAATTAACTAAGCAAATGGACATATTTGTGATTTGATATCATATGTATGTCAAATTGCTGCACAACTAAAATTTGGTTCACCTAACGAAAGGGTAACGTGCAATTTTTATCTCACTGACTGTTTAATATTCGATCACTCTTTCTTTTATAGTTTCTGTACGAACGTCATTGTTTTATGTCATTTTAAAAATCATTTTCAATGGACTTTGTTACTAAGAAAATTTGAAGATCTATATGTAACTTTATCTTGATTTCCAGCATTTTGTGTGTGCCAAATGTGAAAGACCTTTTTACGGCACCCGTCATTATGAAAAGAAGGGACTAGCTTACTGTGAAACTCATTATCATCAGGTATGCAGTTTATTACATGTGTAGTTCATTACAATACATGTGCATAGATAATAATTTACATCGACATTTTAGCGTCACTTGTGAAGGATAGCCACACTTAGGGATCACTTTGTCTGTTGTCAGTCTGTCTAACTTTAGCTGTCACACCTCATAATAATCCTTAAGGTATCTAGCATCACTCAGGTCTTAGATGCTCATTTTTCATAAATAACAACTTTTACAATATTTTTATTTCCATATATTCAAAGCTTATGTTAAACCTGATATACAAACAAAATAAAATTTGTGGTTTCATAACCATACCGAGACCTTAAGCAATTTGAACTTCAACATTGGATCCTGTGGGAAAAGTAAGAAAAGTCCCTTTTTAGAGGTGATAAAATGTAACATATTCTTTTCCCAAAACCGTATTTGTTTGATAATCTAAACAATATTCTGAAGAGAAAAATGGGGTATACACGCAAAAAAATTACCAGCAATTCTGACTTGAGGGTCACTCTACCTTAAGTATCGCTACATGTATGTAATGCTGGCAATACATGAATATCTTGGAATGCTGCCATTCTTGTTTACTTTGATAATGAAAAAATGAAAGAGTTCATTGACATGTACAAAATTAATGAATAAAATTTTCAGATAAATATGATAATCGATTTTAGTCTTAATGGAAAGCTGAAGATTTTTATGTTACTTTCATTTGTATTTCAGTTATTTGGTAACATCTGTTTCGTATGTAACAACGTTGTTACTGGTGATGGTAAGTAACAGTATATCTTGTTATTCAATAATGTATGCAATATTGAAATGTTGTTACATTTTAATAAGTTTTTTGACATGAATCAGAATTTTCCCATTTTCTGATTGGCTAAAACAGCCGCTCGGTGAAATGCTCAAACGTTATGTCTACATAGGATGATGTCATCCTGGGTGGATATAAGATTCCAACAGCTCTCCATGTGCAAAAAATAGATCAGAGAGGCTTTTTTATAGTCTGAAAGTAATGTTTGAATGATTTATATAGATGATTTTGAAACTTCTTGTAAGAAAATAATTATTTCACTTTACATCAATATTGTCTTCTCCGGGAGCTAAACCATTGTATTTACTTCGATAAACGTAAATTATTGTATAATGTCCATTTTGTTCATGATCGTTGAATCATTCAAACCTTCAAGTAAGCTGATAAAGAATAATCCCGATTTGAAATGAGAGTATTTTATGTATCTGTGATACGCAACGTAAATTGGGGGTATCATTGATTCATTGGTTAGCATTTCTAGTTTCTAAGTCATAGATTTTAATGCAAACTAAAAAGTGCAGGTCAAGTTTAAATATATGCCTTATCATTAATTCATTTACATACATGTTGTTGTGTCCTTAAAAGACTTTAACAGAATAGGAGTTTGAGTTGTACGTGAAAATGTTGCAGTGTATCAATTCACCCCTTCAAAATTTCTTCTGATTTTGAAATAAAAATTTTGTGATTTTGGGTTCAGGTGGTACCATAGATCCATCAATCATCATTACTTGTCTCTATAGATATCCTGGATGCAACTCTATGCACTTGCTTGCACTTAAACCTTAACCATATTCTTCCATAGCTCTTTAAGTAAAGTCTATTATAATCTTTTTATTTCTGTTACAGTATTTAGTGCCTTTAATAAAGCCTGGTGCGTCCACCATTTTGCCTGCTCTATCTGTGACAGAAAGATGAGTTCTAAGTAAGTATAACATACTGGTAATGACTAAACTTGTATATTGAAATAGATTACTTCTAGGTGTCTTTTTCTAGATAATGATACATTTTTGCCATATTTTGTGTCCAAAGTTTAGGTGTAGAACGTTTTTCACTCACTTTAAAAATTGATCAAGATAATGTTAACCCTCGACCCCTTCCCTTCTCCATCAGGTATGACTTACATGTAGCTTTGAGTTACTCAGTATTTGACTATTATCTGTTGCTAAATTTATTAACCATGCACAATGGGTCTATCTTAACGTACTGAAATTAATCCATATGTGTACGTTGGATGATTCACCTGACCCAAAATTTCCACTTGAGGTACTTGGTTTATGGGTAACTGTATTGGACACAGTACTAATGTTCTAGACATTAAATTTGCACAATGTTTATCAGATGGACACATGCATCGGATACTTAATTTGAACTACATTTTCTGCTTGAGTGAATAATTAAGACTCACATTAGTGGCTCCTCCTTATGCTATGTTTAATATTAGACACAATGCAATAGGGCGTCCACAATTGAGCAAAATGGAGCTACATGCTTTATTATGTTTTATTATGATTACAACGATGAACTATTGCACTTTGTCGTCGTGTTCTCTGACAAATCACCAGGCCTATCAAGTTCTCTTGGGATCCTCACAACTCGACACTCTCTCATGTTCTTGCGATTGTAGCCAAGTGTAAACCTAGCATAAGACGCTTGGATGATCCAATTTATTGTGTATGCTGCAACTGACCTTGTTTTGCCTGCTTGAATGTTTGCAGTTAAATATGATTATTTGGTAAAGAAAAATGTTCAAAACCGAACATAAGTTGCATCTTTCATCTTTTCTTCCTTTTAGAATCAAATTTTTCTTTGAATAATTTTGCTTTCTCATGACTTTGGACTAAATCATAGTAGTGTATGTACCAAACTTGCACACAAAACAGATTTTAGCCTAGGTGAGTGTTTACTCCCAGATAACGAAGAATTGAATTAGAAACGGATATTTGTAGAGGTGATATAAGATAACGTCACACGTGATATCATATTTTACTATAAGAGTCTCGTAAGTAGTTCAAGGACTTGTTTAAGAATCATTACGTATATGTACTATATAATATTACTAGGTATATATTTATGATCAAGTAGTCATTTGCACCAGGTTATCACAGATAAAAAAGATAATGTCATATTTGTGATAATATGATGATATACAAGATAAATGCTTCCAAAGTCACTCTTTGTAACCTTTAGCCAATTAAAGTACAGATTTTATCAAACAAATGTACACATTTTATTATGGAAAAATAAACATAACATTATGGAAAAGTAAACATTTTATTATGGAAAAGTACATATCTCACACAGGACGCCATGCACCGTGCTTGTAGACCTTTGCTTAAATGATAGGATTAAATAATGTTACCTTTTGCTGTCCTAGATATTTAGTTATATACTCAGGGTCAAGGCTATTTTATCAATGCATTTTATATCACTTGATCTAAATTTAGATGCTTAAAATGTGAATGACCTGTTTATCAGAGATCATAAGGTCACATGCCAGATAAAGTACAGCTGGTTTTCGTGTGCGTATGAGAGGTTCAAAGTTATTATTAAAGTGTCATTTTATTGAAGTCCACTACATACAAATGTAGGTTGAAAATAAAAATTCACTACATAGGTTGATAATAAAAGTGAACGTAGCCACTTTAAATCACAAATAGAAGTATATGAAATCCTTTCCATAACAAGTTGATGTGATAGAAAATAATATTTTGATAATTATATTGCCATGTAAGGGGATGCTGTGATAAGCATTGACTTCTTCAGTCACGTTACCACATTACGAGAATCCTTACTATGAACTACATTGTATGTACTTAAATATTTTGTCTTCTGTTTCAGGACAAAGTTCTTTGAATTCGATTTGAAACCGGTTTGCCGAGTATGCCACGATAAGTTCCCAGGGGAATTGAAAAAGAGGCTGAAGAAATACCACGAAGAACTAGCGAAAAAGGCCCATTAAAGCTTACTCAATTAAAACCTTAGCATTGAAAAACAGCCTTACTAATGTCGTTCTTATGTTTCAAGCATAATTACTTCTTTGAATTTGTGGAACCATCTTATTTTGCCTCGGTGATTATGTGTGTATGATGTATTTGCAAAACATACATTTATATTGGCCTTATGCTATTATCAATGAAATTTATTTATTATACACATTTATCTGTTCCTGAGAGTGAAATGTAGGCATCTGGAACATTCATATAAAGAACTGGGAAAAGTTTGTTACTCGTTTATATATCAAATTGTTGGAAAAACATATGTTAAGGATGCAAAAGAACTTTTTCCCACATGATTATGGGCAGAAGTTAGACCTGAGTAGTTGTAAGAACTTAATTGGGACTTTTGAAATAGAAAATAGAAATAGGGTAGACATTTTTTATCATACCCTGAAACATGAAAAAAGGCACATATACAGAAGTGGTAAATCGGCACACTGATAGTTATTTCTTAACGTCCCAGGCACAGCAAAAATATATATGCATACAGTAATACTGCTTGTTTCCTTCTATATCATTTACTATTGTTTGAACATTAATCAAGGCCGAGTAAGAAAATTTGGAGTTACCAGTACTAGTAGGACCAATTTATGAACGACCATGCACGATAGTTATAAACATATATTTTTTATTAATCCCCATCCAACGACGCCAGTATCTGAATCTGTCGTCCTGACCTATTTGGTAATATGAGTTTAGGCACTGCTGTTCCTTAAAGGTTACAGGAATAGACCTTTAGGGCAAAAGGGAAGCAAAAGTTTCTTTTCATGTGATTTGGAATAGAAAAAATATCATTGGTTCGCCGCTCAAGCTTATATGTGAAGTAACAATGGAACAGTTAAAACAGGAAATTGGAAGTGTTGTGCACTCTGATTTCAGTCATTATGGTAGTAATACTGAATGACAAAGTATGTTTTGGACTCCGTGAATTAAATTTTGTCTTTCAAATATCTTCGTGATAAAACTAGGACAGACTATAATATCATTAAGTCTTTTTCATTATACAAATAAATTTGTAAAAAAGATTAAGTGCCGACCTTTGCCCTCAGTACCTATTCTAATGACTGTCAGAGAGCTGCAGCCAGTTTCACAAAAAATTCTTATAAAAAGTCTTAGAATTTTTCGCAACTTTCAATCAATCGTATTTCATCCATACGAATAAAAAATTTAATAAAGTTGAAATAATCTTTATGTAATAACTGAATTTCATCAAAACATATAAAATAAATATTAGACTTTGAAAATAAAATTTGAATTTTAATTGAATATGAAATAAATATTAGACTTTGAAAGTTACAGAAATTCCTGAGATTATTAACGTAAATATTTTCGTGAAATTGGCTGCTGTATCCCAGGATGACTTGTACTGTAGGCTTTGTGAAATGTATCCAACACAGAGAAGCCTCATTTATTTATTGCACCTGAGTGTAAAATTATAAACGTTCAAATATACCAATATCTATCGATACCAATGATCATGATGATATGCTACTGCAGTATACTCTTGTATGAAAACTGCTAATATTTGATATTTTTATTGCCATTTTGACTAGTCATAGAAGTTTTATAATTTTAGAATAGAAATATTGTATGTGGTGTTACACTCTGAAATACGATACCAAAAAAATACCCTTATCCGTTTCAAGTACTATTTTATATAACATATTTGAATTGATTATACTTTGAAAGCAGTAATAGATTATGCATGATTGTTGTAATAAATCGAAAAGTATAGATTGTGTCACAACTTGTCAGAATTTTAAGATGGATAACTCTAGAAATTTCATTTTCAATCACATCCATAAACATGTAGCCACTGAATCTGATGTAATTTGAATATTTAGAATGTAACTAAAATTTTATAAGGTAGGTAATATTCAAGAAGTTTCCAACTTTGGAGATTCCATTATCATAACATTTTATACCTTGGAAAAAAATTTTTGCTAAGGTTAAAAGTACCCAAATTTTTCTTTTTAAAAGTCATATGATGGCTGTCTTAAGAGGATGAAAGTAACTGTGTGTAAACATTCTCTTCAATATTATTTGTAACACTTGTGTCGAGTTGTTATGACTCATTATACTTTACTATTTCATTGTCATCTTGGCTTTAATTTTCTTATTATAAAAACATGCAATGTATAATATGTGAAATAAAACAAGGGAATTCTTTTCCAAATCTAAATTTAAATGTATTTAGGAATCTTAAATATTTCATCACAAGCTTAGCAAGTCACTGCCAAAAAAATCACTATAGTATTGAAGTATTATGATTTGTAATAGATAGAGATCATGCTTAATCATACATTTTATGTATAAGTTATTGTATTGAGCAATAAAGTTGGATAGTTTATATCAATGTTGTTTATTATGGTGTAAAATTACCCTCAAATTTACAGAGAATTTGCGAGTTCAAGATTTCACTTTAAGTGGTGTGCTTGTCTGTCGATCTGTTTGTCTGTCATAGAATTTGTTTTGCAAAAAAATAACTTAGTCATCACAAAATTCTTAAGGTATCGTTGGAGGTACATAGAATCAGGGACTAAGATAAAGATTACACTTGTACTTCAAGGTCAAACCCATCTGATGTTTAAAATACTGTTGCTAAAGCAAAGAGTGTGTTGCATATTAGAATAGGAATGTGGAATTGTAACACAAATTGTCTTGAATGGGCATAAGTGTTGTCAATTTTATAATTGATAAGTGTAGATTATTGAAAAAAAAATGTAAATTAGTCAAAGGTATCCCATCAATAGAGCAGAACTTTGCATCAGCGCAACATATCTTTTGAAAGAATTTAAGTCTCGTCGTACTCAAGTAAGGTTTAACTATCGTACATTTTTCATCAGAAAAAAAAACTTGACACAGGGACCAAATATGTGAAATCTCGGACACGGGGAACAAATGTGTGAAATCTCGGACACAGGGAACAAATAAGTGAAATCTCGGACACAGGGAACAAATAATTATGTGAAATCTCGGACACGGGGAACAAATATGTGAAATCTCGGACACTGGGAACAAATATGTGAAATCTCGGACACAGGGAACAAATAAGTGAAATCTCGGACACAGGGAACAAATAAGTGAAATCTCGGACACAGGGAACAAATAATTATGTGAAATCTCGGACACGGGGAACAAATATGTGAAATCTCGGACACTGGGAACAAATATGTGAAATCTCGGACACAGGGAACAAATAAGTGAAATCTCGGACACAGGGAACAAATAAGTGAAATCTCGGACACAGGGAACAAATAATTATGTGAAATCTCGGACACGGGGAACAAATATGTGAAATCTCGGACACTGGGAACAAATATGTGAAATCTCGGACACAGGGAACAAATATGTGAAATCTCAGACACAGGGAACAAATATGTGAAATATCGGACACAGGGAACAAATATGTGAAATCTCGGACACAGGGAACAAATATGTGAAATATTGGACATGGGGAACAAATATGTGAAATCTCGGACACAGGGAACAAATGTATGAAATATCGGACACGGGGAACAAATATGTGAAATCTCGGACACGAGGAACAAATATGTGAAATCTCTGAGCCATATTGCTTTTTGTTCAAGTGTTTTGAGCAAGAGAAGCAGGACTAAAGAACGTACGTGTCTGTCAAACATCGATGCGGAACATACAATTCTATCCGACAGCTGAAGGTTGCCTGAAGTATGAATGAAACATTATGGAGTATACATAGTGTAAATGGGTTGAATATGTAGACATAAAATTTGAAAATTGGGTATAAAACTCTTTTTGATCTTCAATAATATATGTTCATGGACAAGGGATTTTATGGACAACAAATGTTTTCGAGTCCTGCTATCTTCTTTTCAGCCTTGGGAATATAAAATATTGGCCTAAATAACGGACACAAGCATTACATATGTCTATATATTTGCCCTGTCCTTGACTCGGCCTTGATCATGAACTTTTACAGTCTATATTTGCGTATTGATTACAGGGATATTCTCTCGGGTCGCTATAGATTTTAGTACGCTCTGTTCAGCCGTAAGAACTTGGCATGGCAAAGTAACATAGGGAAGTTAATAAAGAAAATTAATTCACATGTAATACGATTATGATCGCAAACTTCTTTCGGAAATCATTTAAGCATGGAAATAAATTATAGAGTGCATATATTTTTTGTAACAAGCGAAAAAAAAAGGTACAGAGAAAAAATAGAGTAAAAAATTAAAAAAAAAAAATGTGAAAAATTGTGCGTTGGTTTGACATTTTTGGAATATATCAAAATTTTGAACTTAGCGCAGATCGAATAAATTACTTTTCAGATTAATTAATATTATTTTTTTAATTGTAAAATATTTACCAAATACCGATTCATCGTTTATTTGTAAACAACGTGTACTTAGTATTTATCTCCCTTTATCACGTTTTATCTCCGTTATGACGTTCATGAACCAAGCCCCCTCCCTTCCCTAAACTCATACCTCTAGGGGCCCCTAATTTATTCAACGGGGTCAGCTGTTTAAAGGTCGTGTCCTCGCTGCATGTTAGCTGGTTCGAACATTTGCTATTTCGCTTGGAAGCAAACAGCGGAACGAAAATATTGATCGTGCTACTTATTATCCGGATTGCATAATATTTTTTACTCAATAACGATATTTATTTTTTCGTCTATTATCTTTTAAATATACCTCGTATAAGCCCCATAAACAATCCATAGCTCTAGTTGCAAGTGTTTAGTCATGTATTCAAGGTCTGATGAAACTTGTCCAATCAGATCGCCGGATTTCCTCGTATGACCCTGGTAACGATAAATATTTTCACATGTAGTAAACGTGCATCTATTTCACGAAACAAGGTCGTTCATAGAGTGAGCTGTCAAATCAAGAGCTGATATTTTCATGATTATTTTAATGAAAAATTGGAGGTAGCAGACGATATATCATTTGAGGAAAAACACAACTTTCAATTTCGAAATTGAACTGGATACTGTGATGATATAGTATTAGTTGGATTTTTTCATAAACATTTGAGGATTTTTTCTAGATTTCGAAAGCGAAAATGATGTCTTCCAGTTCGCCAGATTTAAGACATTCTTCAAGCAATGGTTCTTCACAGGAATCGCTTCTTACTGCTTTGAACAAATTTGTGCAAGCTGTTGATTCTATGGACGACAGGGTAATGGTACCGAGCCGGTTAAAAGACATGAGTGTGACAGACTCGGACACAGACAGACCGATGGTCAGTGAGAAAAACAATAATATGGCACTAGTGCCGTCAATTACACCGGGTACGGACTTATTTGGATTCTATAGTCTACTCAATACTATTAAAACGGAACTGATCACCGGCACAAAATCGGAAGAAGATCACACCCAGGAGACTGAGGCTCCTGAAGGGGTAATTGATGATAATGATGCATCAAAGAAAACCGCCCAAGTGTTTAAACACCACCTAAGTGGACTTTTTAGTGTTCTTCATCAAATGACGGAAACAGCTAAATATCTGACAGTAAAATATGAATCCGAGATTGGTGAAAACTCAAGTAAATCGCTGTCTTCCTTGACAATTTAGATTATTTTCAAACTCAGGCAACGCCTTTACTACTAATATATTTATAGTCCATGCATGTACTATTAGCTCGTGAGTAACTGAAGAATGCAGCGAGGCATACCTAGAATATTTTGTATAAACTGGCTTGTTTCGAGCTATTATTTATTATACTTTATAGTTATGGATTTTATAATTAACATGCTGGGAACTGTGTTCTTTTCAGTACTAGTGTAATATGTGCATGTGTTCAGATGTTGAATGTCTGTAAATGTTTATATCATGATATAGAAAATGTTCACCACTTTTTACTTGAACAATTGCCTTATTTTGCTCAAATTTTGTTTTCATGCAGAATTTTCATCGAATAATACTGATATATTTATCATCCAGTCATTTTGACTGTCTGAAATATTTTCATAATTTCTGTATTTCCTTTGAATTTGTCAAAGAACCCAATTTCCCAACTTAACTTTATTTTAAATTGTTAAGATTTTTCTTACTTTGGTCATAAACATTTACAACATTTCTTTCTTAAAATTTATTTATTTTTCTGATCATTGATAACACTCTTCCTTTTTGATCAGACTTCCTATTTTCATTAATTGGTAAAAATGTCACTTTTTGGAGCCTTGAGCAAATCAAATTAATCCCGGAACAAGCAATGTTTAGATTACTTCACACTTTTCAAACGGACATTTCTTTGATATAGCCTTATCTCAATTAACATCAGGATAGCGGATTAACGTGTCAATTGTTCGGACCGACGCTATACCTATATTTTGACCGGAGGTCCACAATGGTTTGATTTATGGCTATTACTCAATTTTCCTGTCAATTAACCCTTTTTGAACCTACCTTGACCAAACCGCCAAAGTCCGAAATTCTGTAGCGTCACTTTTACGCTGGACTTTGAGGAATAAACACAGAAACTTTAACTTCAAGTTTGGTCATCTTTTCAGGTAGGAAACATTTCTTATATTTTATCTAATAACTTTTATTTCATATTTAGAACTTAAGATTTATATTGGTATTACTCATTTTAATTTGTATGTGTAATATATATGTACTTTATGTGTAGATTTTGCATTATGAGAACTTAGCGTATTTTCACAGTTTTAGTACAAAACTGTTTATTGTCAAAAAGTCATTTTAAATATTTTCATTCTTAATGTTTTTGATTATTCCGAATTCACTAGAGAATCTATGTTCAAGTCTTTCTTGCATAAATTCATATTTCCCGTAATTTTACTTTCCGGAATCTTTGTACCATTTTGGCTTGTACTTTAGACACTATTTAAACTTTCCGCTGCAAAACACATTTTTCGCTCGAATCAGAAAACTGAACAAAATGTTGAAGTTTCAAGTAATCAGTGACAAATCTACCTTGTAAGTGACTTTAGACATATTGTTCATTTATGTAATTCATGATCTTAGAGCCATTTTTGAATCTGACCTACTTTTTAGCGTTGGCCTCATTTACATATCAATGTACTGATACAGATGTTTACTTACATTGCTAAAGTTTTACTTTCTCCAAGTTTTCACACAAACTAATCAGTCATAATAATTAGTTAAAAGTCTTGAATGAAATCATGAACTATTTAAGTAGAAAATTTACAGTTTAAGTGAATAAATCTTTAAATGAGCTGTTTTAGGCCAAACAAATTGAACTGACATGTTAATGTTTCTCATCCATAATTATTCACCCATTATAAGTGTTTATAGAATATGGTCATGTACTTCCTCTATTTAAACTACAATTTACTATATTACTACACTTAAATTTGTTCTGTATTTGCGAGTTACTGCAATACTTTATTATTTTCACTGTGCAAGTGCCCTGCACAAGTTTAGGTTATTTAGATTACTTAACTACATATAGGTCAATTTAATTATCATTGAACTGTCTTTGACTTGTAATTTTTATGGTTAATTTTAATAGTTTGATTTTGTAATTACTCTAAAGAATAACATATTTTCTTAGCTCTATTCATCTTAGTACATTGTCTGTTGTGAAACTGTAAACACATAATTTCTTACACTTGGCCTTGTTACATAGTCATGGTACCTACTCAGCAGAAAGCTAAGCTCTACCTATTAATTAATTTTCCCCATTCTACATTATTCTTGTAATCTTATTTTGAGTTAATTTTCCCCACTTTATATCTTTTCTTATTTCATGAACTTTATTATTTACCATTTTGAATTTAAGAACATAACTACTTTTGTAAGAGTTATCTCCCCCTTGTCATAAATTCTTGTATAAGATATCTGGTTATGAATATTTGTACTTAGGCGCCACTGTATATTGTTTATAACCTTATGTTTTATATGACATGTTATTTGTTTATTATACACATTAGTTACCATTATCATTATTATTAGACTTTTACGCTGGACTTTGAGGAATAAACACAGAAACTTTAACTTCAAGTTTGGTCATCTTTTCAGATCACTATATCACAATAGAGTGTCAACCAACCACACCCCAAAACCTGGTTGACAAGTTGGTGGAGAATGAAAGGTCATCCCAGACTATGAAGACCAAACCAACAAATTATAACTTGAGATCTACTGTAACAACAGACAGCCAAGAACAACAATCAGAAATTGAATTGGAAACTGCAACCATGGCAACTGGAGGAATGCAAAATCAGGACAGTACATCTGAGCAACGCCTCATAGACATGGACACCAACACTGTTCAAAGTCCTGAACTTATACCATCCATACAATCTCAAGAACAAACAGCTAGTGTACATTCCTTAGGCGCCAGTATACCACCAATAGGAAACATTGGTAGTAATAGTGAGACAAACAACATTGTCATCCAACAGTTGATGAACTTATTACAAACTCAATTACAAGTACAACAACAAACAAATGCAGCCTCTGCACAATTGCAGCAACACCAGCTGACAATGCCAACACCATCTGCTGCCGTCAAACTCAAGAAATATGATGGAAATGGGTCAGTCCAGATATGGCTGAAATCACTTGACAACTGGCAGTCTTTTCACAAATACAATGACGCCGACACTCTTTGTGCAGCTAACTGTGCCCTGGAAGGAGATGCCGCAACATGGCTTGAAACAGTCTCCCAAGACAAATTGAGCACTTTAGCCTCATTCAAACAAAATTTGAAGGACAGATTTGCTCCAAAACAATTAGACTATAATCTATTCAGCATGACCCAACAACCGAAAGAATCGGTTGACACATTTCTAGCAAGAGCCGAAAGGTCATCATTGGGCCATGACCTATCCGAAGCTTTTAAAGTACAATTTACTGTGAAAGGACTAGAACCAAGGATCCAGGAAAAGGTTATTTCTAAAGAACCAAAAACATTCCAAGAACTTCGCCATGCTGTGAACTTAGCCAAGGCGGAATTAAACTGTGCAGCCGTGAGAAATGACAATTCTTTTAATCTGGACTCGCTAGTATCCGCTTTAAATCAATGTATGGCAGGACGCGAGACGACACAAGAATCTGTCCAACAAGTGAATGCAGCCCCCGCAGAGAATCCACAAGTGTACCATAATAAACAAAGAAATAACTTTCAACGCCGAGGACAGGGTCAGAGACACTCATTTCGGAACCGCCATCATGGGCAACAAGGACAACAACAGTGTCAAGGATGTGGTAAGTTTTGCTACCCAAGGTTTACTTGTCCTGCATATAACTCTAGATGTGCACATTGTGGTATTGTAGGACATCTAGATACAGTCTGTCATAAATTACAAAGAGATACAAGACAACAGCCACCAGCACAACCACATCATTTTCCTATGCAACACCAAATCCAGAATGTGCAACAACACCCACAAATGCAACAACAACTGCAACATCAACAGCAACCTTACATGCATGCTCCATCCCAGAATCTGCCTCCAAATTTTTCTCAATAGGGACACGCGCCTGTCCTTTTGCATGAGGATAGGCACCTAACTAACAAAGCTTCATCAGTGCTAACTTCCCTTGATTCTATGCATGACGCAAATAACACATCTACTCCTCCTAATATGTGCATGAAATCTCAGCACACTATAAATTCCAATTCATTATCAAAATCCAACACCATCCCTCCCACTCAGGACGTCAATTTGATCATGCCTATTATGAAGAACACTGTTAGTACTGAAATTTATGGTCATGCCATAAGGGCATTAGTTGACACGGGTGCAACAATCTCGTGTGTAGCATTATCTCTCTTGTCTAAATTAGGTATCGATAGAAGTCTGCTACGGTCAATTGATGCAACAGATGCTGTCGCTGTCGGCGGCGAGAAGCATTGCAGTCTCGGTGCACTATCCCTCCCTATTTCATTTTCTGGCTTTGTTATAAATCATTCATTTCAGGTCTATGAGCACTTTCATCAACCTCTCATTCTAGGTTTAGATTTTCTTAAGGCCAATGATGCTATATTCAATATAGCACAGAACTCACTCTCACTAAGAGATCCTGTTACTCAGAGTGTACTCGCTGTTGACATCAACTCAGGTACTTGTCGTCTTAAGTACCCTGTTACTATTGAACCACACTCAGTGTCGTCTGTACAAGTGTACATTACTAACATTGCTAGAGACAGTCATGTTCTTCTAGAGCCATCTCATGAATTACCAACTTTTGGGTTAGCAGGTGCTAAATGCTTAGTTGACACTTTGAATACAAACACTCAATACTTACAAATTTTGAATCCAACTGATGACACTATTACATTGTCTACTGACACAGTCGTAGCATCTGCATGTACTATCAACCCAGACACTGTACTATCTCTTGACTCTCCATCTGAGGAGAAGGTGACATACAATGAACAACACTCACAAAGTGATAAAGTTGATTTTGATCTGTCTGATTCAGACCTTACATCTGACGAAAAGGAACTTCTCCTTGCCTTTTTACACAAACACAAGTCTGTCTTTGCCACTGATTTGACAAAACTTGGTAAATGTGATCTCCAACCACACAGGATTGAAACAGGTAACAATCCCCCTGTTCGTCAGAGATTTTATCGTCAATCTCCCCAGGTCAATGCAGAAATGAACAGACAGCTAGAGGAGATGTTGAATGCTGACATCATTGAAGAGTCATCATCTATGTGGCAAAGTCCTGTAGTCATGGTGAAAAAGAAAAATGGTGAACTTCGATTTGCCGTCGACTACAGGAAGTTAAATGCCATCACACAACAACACACGTTTCCCTTACCTAGGTTAGAGGATGTTTTTGACACAATAGGCATTTCTAAGGCAAAAATCTTTTCTACTCTGGATTTAGCATCTGGTTTCTGGCAAATCCCCATGGATCCAGAAACTGCGCACAAATCTGCATTTGTCACACCTACAGGTGTATTCCAGTGGAAAAGAATGCCTTTTGGCTTAGTAAATGCCCCCGCAAGCTTTCAAGCTCTTATGACCCAAGTGCTTAGAGGTCTAAATTGGAAGACTTGCCTTGTGTATGTTGATGATATTTTGGTATTTAGTGCTAATTTCTCTCAACACCTTCAACATCTTAATGAGATCTTTGAACGTCTCACCACTGCAGGTCTCACTCTTAAACCTAGTAAGTGTTCTTTTGCAAGGAAACAGGTCCAGTACCTTGGTCATGTTATCACTAAAGATGGTGTACAGGTTGATGTCACCAAAACTGATGTTGTACAATCGTTTCCTGTACCCAAATGTTCAAAAGATGTCAGATCTTTTCTCGGGCTTTGCAACTACTATAAGAAATTCATCAAAAACTATAGTACAATCACTAGTCCACTCAACGCTCTTCTCTGCAAGGATACAAAGTTCACTTGGTCGACAGAATGCGAATCCGCATTTACCCAATTGAAACAGGCTCTGACTTCCCCACCTGTACTAGCTTACCCTGACAATTCCAAACCCTACTTTCTCACTACTGATGCTTCGGGTACAGCTTTAGGTTTCATTCTTGGTCAGTTTGATGACACACGGAAGGAGCGTGTCATAGCCTATGGTGGCAGGTCTCTCAATAAATTTGAGAAAGCGTACTCTATTGCTGAGCGAGAATGTCTAGCTATTATAGAGGGAATAAAGAAGTACCACGTTTATCTTGCTGGTAAGCCTTTCTATGTCTATACTGACCATTCCGCTCTGAAATGGCTTCAATCTGTCAAGCATGACACTGGGCGACTTGCCAGGTGGTCTATTCTCTTACAAGGATACACTTTTCAAGTCATACACAGAAAAGGTAAGAACAATGAGGCAGCCGATGCCCTGTCAAGAAGACCGTACCCTGAATATCCTGAAAATGCTACAGAGCCTGAGGATGCCATTCCATGTGCCAACATCTCTGTCATAACCACTCCTGAGGAAAATCATGACCACAATCAGGTAACATTTTTCTACAAGAATGATCACATCGAACAACACCAAGAGCCAAACATGTGTCCAGTCAATTTACCAGACTCTATAGGCAAACTTCAGCAGGAATGCCCTGATTTTGGACCACTATATGCCTACTTCAAAGATGGTGACCTACCAACTTCCAAACCAGACCGAGACAAAATCATCTCAGAGAGCAACCATTTTGTATACCTTGATGATACCTTATACCATTTTCATCAACCAAGATCTCAAAAGGTGTCACAATTTCAGCCTGACTTAAAACAACTTGCAGTCCCGAGATGCCTTAGAGAGGATGTTTTGCGATCCTACCATGACTGTATTGCTGGTGGAGCCCACCTTGGCTTAGACAGGACATACAGAGCCATACAGCTAAAGTACTACTGGAAAGGTATGTATCAGAACGTAGCTGACTACATCAGATCATGTGACGAATGTCAACACTCCAAAAAGCAGTCCCATCCGGCAAGGGCACCCCTTGTCAACATGCCTGTGGAGGATACATTCTCACGCTTACACATGGATATTTTGGGCCCACTTACAACATCTGAAGATGGGTACAAGTACATTCTCTTAGTAGTTGATTCTTTCAGTAAGTTTCCTGAGGCATTTCCTCTCAAAACCCAGGAATCGAAAGAAATCGCTCAGGTACTTTTCTCTCAAATCTTTGCTAGATATGGAGCTCCTAGAGTTATAGTAAGTGACAGGGGACAGAACTTTTTGAGCAAACTAGTCACAGCGGTTTGCGAAATTTTTCAAGTGACGAGACATTTTACAAGCGCTTACCACCCACAAACAAATTCTGCATGCGAACGCATGAACAGCACCATTGCGCAATGTCTTCGCACTTATGTGAACAAAGATCAAACAAACTGGCCCAGTCTCTTACCAGGTGTTATGATGGCACTTCGCATGAGTCCATCTACACAAACTTCTGGTCTCTCTCCATATCACCTCTTATTTGGAAAAGAGATGAATCTACCTTTTGACACCTCTCTCATTCCAAAAGATGGTTTAAGCAAAGATGCCAAGTCACATGTCACAGGCCTCATGTCACATCTCAAAATTGTCAAGGACATTGCAACTCAAAACATAAAGAAGGCACAGGTGAAACAAAAACAACAATATGACAAAAAGACCACAACTCCTAACTTTCGCATTGGTCAATCAGTTCTTATGCACACTACTCGTGTACCACAGGGTCTGTCACCCAAGCTACAAAATCCTTGGGATGGTCCATTCTACATAGCAGCCATAGGACCAAACAACACGTATAAGATCAGGAGGTGTTCAACACACAAGGAGCTGAAATCCTACATACATGCAAACAGGCTCAAAGCGTACAACAACCCGACACATCGTCCTGTTTTAGATCCTCCTACTGACCCTTCCAGAGACGACACACATTTGCCACCTAATACCAATGTGAGTGACACAAATGCGCAGAATCAAGACAATGGTGATTCTCAGAGTTCAAATGATCCAGTATCAGCACCATCTGACACTAACAGTACTCAAACATCTAGCCAGTCACAGAGCTCGCAAGCTTCCCAATCATCCAATCAGAACACTTCAGGTCAAAGTCCAACACAAACCCAGACACAATCTCAAACCCCATATCATGTTGAAAAGCTCCTACGCTACAAGTATGATAAAGGGAAGAAAATATTTCGTGTGCAATGGGTCGGATATAGCGAACGTACATGGGAACCTGAAGAAAACCTACCCCCAGTCTTAGTTCGTCAATTTCACATCACCAAAACACAAAGGGGAACAGCAAAGAAGAAGAAGAAGAAAGGACTCAACTGTTTTAAACAGAAAAACTAACAAAGAATGTTGTGCATGTCCACTCCATTGTACCTACCCTTTCTCTATACCCTTTTATTTTCTATCTTTGCTCCCTGAGCCACTCGTTATGTATCATTGTTAATGATAAATACATGTTTTATAGTGATTCAAATGAATTTTCAATATTCCCAACAATTATTAACAATGGTTACATGACACATTTTCTATATACTTTCCCTTCTCTTCCTTCACCAGGTACCCTTGGACTAAATGCACCAATCATCATGATGTCAATCTTCATGATACTGCTCTCCTTTGGATCCGCCAATGAAACACCAGAACAACGACTGAACTATGGAATTTTGTTTGAGCCAGCTGGAAAACTTTACCTTGGACAAGAGTACTGGATCCATACCTTCGAGATCCCACTTCCTAAAAAGATATCCTTACAAAGACCACTCACGTGTCATGCGAACTATTGCAAGTATGCTCAGCATGTTCTAAAGATGCTGAATGCTCTTCATATGCAAATGATGTCACAAGTCAATTCCACTGTTCACCAGATTCATTCCTTATTGCCACAAACTCATTTACCTAAACCAGACAAGTTTATTGGGTCCTCTAGGTCAAAACGAGGTCTTTTTGATTTTGTTGGAAAAATATCCAAATCACTCTTTGGTACTGCCACATCTGATGAAGTAGCCACAATACGTCGTCATATGCAACTCTTGAACAGAAATAATGCAAAGATTGCTAAAGCTATGGCGATACAGGAACAGCATCTTTCTTCTATTATCTCAAATGTTAATGAAAGATTTGACAATGTTATGAATGCTGTCCAAGAAAATCACCAAGATACTGTAGCATTAACATCTCTGTTACATACATCTATTGATGCAATGGAACATGAATTTGCTATTTTAGAAAGTCTCATTCTTAAACAAACAAATGCCTCTGCACAGTTACAGAATGCCTTAGAACATGTGAAATTAAGTGTACATGAATTGTTGAAAGGCAAGTTATCTCCCTTCCTCATTACACCACAAAACATTAGATCATCATTACACCAAGTGCAGAGCATCATTGATAGCAAATTTCCAAAATTTCACATCATTCACAAAGACCCACTCTATTATTTCTCATATGGTGAGTTTCTATACTCTAGAGTGCATTCCAATCTATATCTGTCACTTAAAATTCCTATTTCACCATTCCAGCTTCCACTGTCAGTATACAGTGTTTATTCATTTCCTGTACCTGTAAATGCTTCATCATCACATGCCACTAAGCTCATGGATACTCCTACCTACTTTGCTCATACTAGTGACAATCAACATTTTACAACACTTACCTCATCTCAACTCTCTAAGTGTAATGGACAGGATTCAGATACAAAATTTTGTTCTTTTCATCTCAGTCTTACCTCATCTGCATCACCTACATGTATTTCTGCAATTTTCTACAAGAATAAGGCACTGGTTCACAATTTGTGTGACTTTCGCTTTATTATTGATGAAATAAAGCCTGCAATCATTGAGTTATCTACCTTAAATACACTCATGTATCGTACAGATATGATTGCTTTGGACTGTCCTTCTGGACAAAGGATTATTAAGGGTTGTTCATTTTGTGTTATGCAAATACCTTGTCTGTGCTCCCTTACCTCAGGTAATCTATTCTTACCACCAAAGGTAGGGTCTTGCACAAACAACTCGGATACTGTTACTGTTCTTCATCCTGTTAACTTGGCTTTGATTCAGGAATTCTTTGATCCAAGATTTCATAAAGCAATCTTTGGTGACACTTCATTCAGGGAACTTCGAGATATTAACTTCCCTAGTTTCAATATCTTCAATCATTCTTTCTCGCAATATCTCGCTAATGACAAGCAGCACCACTTGAGTATGAAGAAGATGGCTAAGTTAGCTAAGAGAGATGAAACAGTGTTCAAATCTTTAGCAGAATCTATGCTTGCAGGTCAAATTGACTTTTCTACCTCCTCTTTTCCTGATACTGATGGACTTATTGCCTTAGTTGGAACCTCTCTTGCTTTTCTATGCATTATTTACTGTATTTGGTCATACTTTAAGATCCGCAAACTAACCACTCTTCTCGCACTCACTCATGTCACTAATCCCTCCCATGCATTTCCCACCCTTCATCCTGATTTGTCACTCATGTACACAAAGGCACCAGAGGTGGATGAAAAAGTAACAATTTTTGAGAACATATATACATCATTCACCACACCATGGCCATATGTGACACTATCAGTTTTCACTACACTTTTCATATGTTTTTATGCTCACAAGCTCTGGAAGAAGTTTAAGAGTACACATAAAACAACTCTTCATATTGAGCTTACTACAGGCACAGAATGCATACTCCTACAACTAGCCACTCTACCACTATGTCCAGATAATTGGGTCATTCAACCACCACAAGACATCCATAACATCAACATTCATAGAACTTATCTTTTATGGGCTACTGTAACACTGGAAACATCAGAGTTTGCAATTCAGAACGTACATACAAACAAACAGCTCAACATACCCACATCATTTAATATCTCTGTTATTAAGGCTTACAGACTGAGAAGGTTGCTAAGGCAACCGTATACTGCATATTTTCTTTTATCCCATCATCGTTATTTTAGGTTATTACAATAGATTGTGTGTACGGGTAGCAAACTTACGAGTGTTTAGACATTATGTGACATTTTGATGACATTTAGGCATGACATGCCAAGTTTTATCATGAACTCTCATAGTTCGAATTTTGCAAATTTTTGTCATATATTCTTGTGCATTTTAAATCTCATGAGTATTCATTCTTCAAACACATTCATTTTACTTACTCATATGCTCATATCCATTAATCTATTAGTGTCATGCAGTGACTCATCACTAGTTTTGATGTAAACTGATTTTTGTTTGTTTGACATTAGTGTGATTAACATTTTTCATATTCAGCTTCCCAAAGCTTGACTATATCATATTTTTGCATCCCCAGCGATGCTGATTCGACAATGAATCATTACTATACATGTTATATGTGCACACTCAATTACAATTTTCAATGAGACACCTTTCAGTTTTGATATCCAATGTATGATATTAGCTTGATTTACTTTGCATCCCCTGTGATGCTGTGTCTTGATGGTCCCTACCATATCTAATGCATATTTTACTGGTCTATTTTCAATTCTTCAAAAAGGGCACATTTTCAGCCTTGGTATCCTATGTGATGTCAGCTTGATTTATTTTTACATCCCCTGTGATGTTGTGTCTGATGGTTCCTACCATATACTCATATGCAATCAAAATAATGCATATCATTTTGCGCATATTCTCAAATTTTTCCATGGAATGTACATATACATACTTAGCTAGCATTTTGATTTTTATTCACCTAGTTTTGTCTTAATTCAACATGTATACAATTTTTCATTGACATTATTTCTTTGCTTGTTGTGTGTCATACATATATAGATTTTTGCTTTTCCTAGAAATATGTATTTTGTTTTTACAGTATGTACATAATTTTCTTTTGAATCTTCTTCAGTGAGGTCCACATACAACTGTATGATTGTTTCATGTGTAGATCATGTAGATATAATATTTTTATCGCTGAGGACAGCGATATTTTTCAAGCGAAGACGGAATTATCATCCAGTCATTTTGACTGTCTGAAATATTTTCATAATTTCTGTATTTCCTTTGAATTTGTCAAAGAACCCAATTTCCCAACTTAACTTTATTTTAAATTGTTAAGATTTTTCTTACTTTGGTCATAAACATTTACAACATTTCTTTCTTAAAATTTATTTATTTTTCTGATCATTGATAACACTCTTCCTTTTTGATCAGACTTCCTATTTTCATTAATTGGTAAAAATGTCACTTTTTGGAGCCTTGAGCAAATCAAATTAATCCCGGAACAAGCAATGTTTAGATTACTTCACACTTTTCAAACGGACATTTCTTTGATATAGCCTTATCTCAATTAACATCAGGATAGCGGATTAACGTGTCAATTGTTCGGACCGACGCTATACCTATATTTTGACCGGAGGTCCACAATGGTTTGATTTATGGCTATTACTCAATTTTCCTGTCAATTAACCCTTTTTGAACCTACCTTGACCAAACCGCCAAAGTCCGAAATTCTGTAGCGTCACTTTTACGCTGGACTTTGAGGAATAAACACAGAAACTTTAACTTCAAGTTTGGTCATCTTTTCAGGTAGGAAACATTTCTTATATTTTATCTAATAACTTTTATTTCATATTTAGAACTTAAGATTTATATTGGTATTACTCATTTTAATTTGTATGTGTAATATATATGTACTTTATGTGTAGATTTTGCATTATGAGAACTTAGCGTATTTTCACAGTTTTAGTACAAAACTGTTTATTGTCAAAAAGTCATTTTAAATATTTTCATTCTTAATGTTTTTGATTATTCCGAATTCACTAGAGAATCTATGTTCAAGTCTTTCTTGCATAAATTCATATTTCCCGTAATTTTACTTTCCGGAATCTTTGTACCATTTTGGCTTGTACTTTAGACACTATTTAAACTTTCCGCTGCAAAACACATTTTTCGCTCGAATCAGAAAACTGAACAAAATGTTGAAGTTTCAAGTAATCAGTGACAAATCTACCTTGTAAGTGACTTTAGACATATTGTTCATTTATGTAATTCATGATCTTAGAGCCATTTTTGAATCTGACCTACTTTTTAGCGTTGGCCTCATTTACATATCAATGTACTGATACAGATGTTTACTTACATTGCTAAAGTTTTACTTTCTCCAAGTTTTCACACAAACTAATCAGTCATAATAATTAGTTAAAAGTCTTGAATGAAATCATGAACTATTTAAGTAGAAAATTTACAGTTTAAGTGAATAAATCTTTAAATGAGCTGTTTTAGGCCAAACAAATTGAACTGACATGTTAATGTTTCTCATCCATAATTATTCACCCATTATAAGTGTTTATAGAATATGGTCATGTACTTCCTCTATTTAAACTACAATTTACTATATTACTACACTTAAATTTGTTCTGTATTTGCGAGTTACTGCAATACTTTATTATTTTCACTGTGCAAGTGCCCTGCACAAGTTTAGGTTATTTAGATTACTTAACTACATATAGGTCAATTTAATTATCATTGAACTGTCTTTGACTTGTAATTTTTATGGTTAATTTTAATAGTTTGATTTTGTAATTACTCTAAAGAATAACATATTTTCTTAGCTCTATTCATCTTAGTACATTGTCTGTTGTGAAACTGTAAACACATAATTTCTTACACTTGGCCTTGTTACATAGTCATGGTACCTACTCAGCAGAAAGCTAAGCTCTACCTATTAATTAATTTTCCCCATTCTACATTATTCTTGTAATCTTATTTTGAGTTAATTTTCCCCACTTTATATCTTTTCTTATTTCATGAACTTTATTATTTACCATTTTGAATTTAAGAACATAACTACTTTTGTAAGAGTTATCTCCCCCTTGTCATAAATTCTTGTATAAGATATCTGGTTATGAATATTTGTACTTAGGCGCCACTGTATATTGTTTATAACCTTATGTTTTATATGACATGTTATTTGTTTATTATACACATTAGTTACCATTATCATTATTATTAGACTTTTACGCTGGACTTTGAGGAATAAACACAGAAACTTTAACTTCAAGTTTGGTCATCTTTTCAGATCACTATATCACAATAGAGTGTCAACCAACCACACCCCAAAACCTGGTTGACATATTTAAAAATACAATATACTCTTTGTAGCTTTTTTTTGAATTGGAAAACAGAAAGTGAAACGAGGTCCCAACTGGTTTTTCAATATGACTCACGATGATGATCTTATTGAGGTGACAACCCACACATTTTCTGTTCTTTATAATCAACCAAGAATTGAATTACTGATGCATGTTAGAAAACTTCTCGACGGTAACAATGCACCATAAATTGTGTTTATAAAGGGCAAAGACGGTCCAGGACCCCCCTCTTGGGATTTGCCCAAAATCTTGGTTTTCCCTGTTTTTAATTCCTTTTTTTCAAAGTCAGAGACTGGATTCTTCTGACAAACCACACTACAGTACAGATTAAGTCACCGCCCACGAAGGGGTTGAGTTTTTAAGTGGACATGGAGGAATATACTTTGTGTATCTCGAAATTTGGCTAAAGTCAATATATTGAACTTGCCAGAACCTGGAAAACTTACTTTTGAGAACTGTTGGAATTTGTAATGTATTCTTTCTCTTTGCATGCTTCAGTTGTTGTTCTTTCCCAAATGGTCACAATTAAAAAGCCTAGTCATTTACATGCATCAGTCAGGCATGATTCGAGGTTCTTTAAATCCCTCAAAAGCAAGATGGCATAATTTAAACAAGTTACAAAAATTGCTATGGACTAGTTGGCAAAACGTAAGGAAGTTGCAATATCGCTTTGAAGTACACAGAAAAGAAGTTATTTACATGTTTCTTACTTATTCCACCAGGGGAGAAGTCGGCTTTCATAGTGCTTTACCTGCATAGAGGTTTGAGAACCAAAAATTCGAGGCCATGACTATATGAGGGGATGGACAGGGTGAAAGGGAGGGGGAGAAAAATGCAAAACCAAATAAATCTTTACATTGTAGAAAGTAATAAAAAGAATCCCCACTGGAGACGAGATAAGTTGCACGGGGAGAGAAAGCATCTCCTGCTTCCGAGTAACACCCGTTACGTGAGCCATGCGGATAATGTTACAGCCGGTGAATGTGTCAAACTAGGTGTTTATGGATGGCTTTAACCTATTATCACGCCTTGTAGTAATATCAGCCAATGACGTCACAGTATGACGGTCACGTGGTGTCCTACCTTGATGCGGAGGTAGTTCACTAACCTTTCAAACGTCAAAAATTACAAATCAAACGTTACAAAATTGTTCTCGGCGTGATAAATACGCTATGGAGTTAGTTCCTGTCATATACTTCCTACTCAAAGTAGGTGTGTAAATATGTAGTGGGTTCGGCATACGGCCTCACTCCCCATAAATTTACACACCTACTTTGAGTAGAAAGTATGACAGGAACTAACCCTTTAACTGATAAAATACCTCCCGATATAGACAACGAGATGTTATTTCATTGTATCGCCTAAAAAGTACTAGTATACTACAGTATACTTTACTACACTTTACTGCATGTGTAGTATAGTACAGTTCCGTGTAGTATAGTAAAGTGTCGTGTAGTGTAGTATATTGTAGTATAGTATAGTTTCGTGTAGTAAAGTAAAGTTTCGTGTAGTGTAGTATAGTATAGTGTACTGTGTGGTACAGTAAAGAATATCGTGTAGTAATAGTAAAGTGTAGTATAGTAAAGTTTCGTGTTGTATAGTATAGTAAAGTTTTGTGTAGTAAAGTATACTATAGTACTTTTTGGTGAGGGTATTTTCTTATTTTCAAAGTCAGTCATATACACTTGCGGTCTCTTCCATCGAACATTTACATTTTTACATCTTGTTGAATAGATTCTCGGCACATCGCCATGTACTCGGAACGAAGTAGTTGTACTTTAGCTTGCTGCATGGACAGAAATGAATACATCATACAGACAGGGGACACTGGAATCTTAAAGTTACTACCCAGTAATGGGAACGGAATTTTTAGTTGAAGTCTTCGCATTTGTGGTACGTATGTAGTATATAGGAGGCATTTATATCAAGAGTTCTAGTTCACTTGTATGGAGGAGGGAGCAAATCCAATTATTACAAGGCTTACTCCCAAAAAGGTAAAAAAAATCAATGTTCGTTTCATAAAGCTACATCATGAGTACTTTTGACTCTGGATCTGCATGGGGTTTAATCAGAATTATCACAATACAAAAATGAGACATACGAGAGTAATAGCTGTTCGGTATGGAAAATTGTAGGTAAGAAAGGATGGGATCTCCAACAAGAGTCGGTTGCAGCACCAACAGCAACACACCAAAACACCCCAACTGAAACAAAGGAGGGGATCTCCAACAACACCAGGTTGTAGCACCCACAGCAAAACCCCAAAACACTCGATGCAAAAACACAAAGCAGACAAGCACGGAAAGAGACGCAGAAGTGACAAGGAACGTCAACGCACAACACAGAAAAACACAGAGAAGACAAACACAGCAAGAGTTACAAAAGAGACAAGGAACAGCAAACACGACATCAAATACAAAAAAGACCACTGTGACACATAAACCAACAAGACCCATCGGCAATCGGTGCCGAGGTATAGTACAATATCGACTCTCTTAAACTAAGAAGGGGACGTAATCAAGAGTCTTAGAATGTTTTATTGCCACTAAAGAAAGAAGGGAATCTTCAACAGGACCCGGTTGCAGCACCTACATCAAAACATGAGACCACAGAAGGGATAAGCACAAAAAAACAAAGGGACAAGAGAGATCAAAGACGCAATCAAAACACTTACACAAAAGACTACACATGATATGAACCATCGGGACATATGGACAACCGATGCCGACTTAGAACGACTATCTGCAACGTTAGTAGAAAATCATGTAGCTACCCAGATTACATATGCACACAGTCATCTGAAAATCACGGACACTCTCTACATTAAGCAGCTCTTTCAACAACAGAGGTTTAGAAGTGTAGCACTGTCTGACTTGTTGAATATGATTTGATTGTTGGTGGTGTGATTATCCGGAGTACATGTATGCGCATAATCATTTGAAGATCACAGACACCTTCTACATTAAGCAGCTCTTTCAGCAACAGAGATTTAGAAGTTTAGCTCTGTTTGATTTGTTGAATATATGTTTTGATTATCCTTATTTTCTACACAAAAAATACGCATACTGCGCATTTTCCCAATGTTTAAAAAAGTGAAAATATGTTTCCTGTAAATCAAGTAGTCTTACCCTTCACAAGAGGGTTATGTATGTCGCTACCACATACATGCATTTCAATTCAGTCTGTCTTTAAAACAATACATGGTCAACCTTCTAGACTACATTTGGTGCATGCTCGATAGGACGTGTCCCAAATTTACAAATACCCAACTAACTTTTTGAAACTGACATCGAGTTTGAATATGCAAACGTAAGAATACCTATATGGAATGAGCTAGTTTGTGAAAAAGAATCGATATTAAAACATATGATACATTCATGTAGAAATATTGTATTTGTAGATAGAAAGATAGATTACTGCTATAGGAAAATTCAGAATCCAACAATATAGATTCTATAGATAAATTTACATAGAATGTCACAGATTGTTGCTGTTTAATATTAACTCCTAAGTAAGTAAGAACACATATCAACATCTTGAAGATGGGTCTGTTTCAACTATTATAATGTAGGAGATGAACTTAATAAGGGCTCGTTGCAAGAATGTTAAGGAAGTGATCTTCAACAACAGTCCGTTGCAACACGCTAAATATCATCTTTAAGTGTATGCATGTAAATTTAGAAGGAACAAATACACAGAAAGGATACACAGAAATATACTGGTATATTCAAATGTATCGCATAATAAATTCTGATTCACGAAAATCAGCTACAATAAATATAATTTAATAGATAAATATTTTCTAATTTGATATTAACCACCATGGTTCTCAAGGAATTTGTGTGGTACATGTAATAATAATGAGGAACTGGGCAGGAGGGAGAGGGAATGGTGAAAATGGGGGAGTCGAGGTAAGGGGGCTGGAGGGGTTAGAGAGACACCCACTCCCTCTCCACCCGAAATACGAGACATCGAGAGCAATCACGTGACATTGAATCCCGGAAGACAACATTGAACCCTGGAAGACAACACTATAGATATCGATATGAATAATCTCCTCACAGTCTTATTATGAAACCGAAAAGTTTCGATGTCGCCATTAAAATGAATTTTCTCAAAATATAGGTGCTGTCACACTATGGTTCCCGTATCGAAACTCGAAAATAAAACTTCAAAAATATCAGAATATGTGTAAACTTTGCAAATTGGCGCGGCGAGTTCTAACAGCCGTCTGGTAAGAATTGATACACATATGAATCCATTATAGTGCAGAATATCTAAATAAATAAATGTTTTCACTCAAACAAACATAATTATAGTTTATAATGTAAACAAAGCACTATATAGCAGTGGCGGATCTAGGATTTTAGAAAAGGGGGGGCCCAAAGTTTCAGCTCGAAGAAAATTGTTCAAAGAAAAACTGACAAGCAAAAAAAAAAAAAAAATAAATAAAATAAAAAAATAAAAAAAAAAAAAATAAAAAAAAAAAAGGTCGAAGACGAAAAAAAAAAGACCTCCAAAAAGACCTCCGAAACCTAAAGCTCAAGACTGGTGATTTTAATTAATAAGTTGGGGGGGGGGGTCATTCCAACTGCATGTTGCATTTAGAAGATAGAGTTTCTTGATACGTTTACTTAAGTTTATAGGTATACCGGCGAGCGTAGCGAGCAGGAAAATTTTAAGATTTGAAGTTTTCTTTTTTTTTTTGTTTTGGTTCAGTCATCCATACATGTATATATACATACATGTATATATATTATTCTAAATTGGCGAGCGGAGCGAGCCGGGAAATTTTTGGAATAGATGGTTACATTTTGTCATAAGATTACAATATCTCTCTCATTTTCCATCCTCTATTTTTGTTTGACCAATTGGGGAAGGTTGGGAAGATTAGGGCATTGCAACCCCACTATCCACCTGTCTAAACTGGTTAGATCGGCCCATGAAAATGAAGCATTTGGTAATTATTCAAGTGTTAATTTAATTTTGAATTTTGTATATGTTTATGACATATGAATCCGTTCAAACACGATGACATAGAAAGTTCAAGACAAAGTGAAGACGAAAAAATAGACAGCTAATGAAAAATTAAGTGTGGCGAGCGAAGCGAGCCGAAAATTTCCCCAAAAGTAAAGAGATTAAGCATAAAAAGAGCATTCTGAATCAATAACTTTGGGTGAAAAAGGGGGGGCCCGGGCCCCCTGGGCCCCCCCCCTCTAAATCCGCCACTGCTAAAATTTCCGGAAATTGTTGTAATTCTGCGTCGTAAATCGAATGAAAATCATCTTCCCGTCAACAAAACTACGCCAGTAACAACTAATCTACGAGTGTCGAACGCCCCGTTATCGGCTGACGACGTACAAATTAAAAAAGCAATAGAAATGAAAGGGTTTAAAGTGACAATATGGATAATGACCATATCCCTGTATAAAGCACAAAATCGAAAATTCAGAAAATCAGAAACCGAAGGCATACAAAATTAGGATAAAACTGGAACCAAAGCAAACAAACAAAAACCTCCACCATGTGAAAAGCAGCGAACTCCCGATATGGGAGTGAGACCAGGTGCCCAGGAAGAGTAAGTATCTCCTGCTTGCATGCAACACCCGCCGCTTCAGTTCGGTAGAACTGTCACATCCGGTTACTTCCAGTATTAGACATGGACCGAGAAAAGCTAATGAGTTAAAGAAGATCCTGACGATAATCTCAACAGCACTCACGATAGAGTACAAAATTAAGCATCGACGGACCCCTAGCAAGCAAGAGGTGGGACCAGGTGCCCAGGAGGAGTAAGCATCCCCTGTTGGCTAGCCGCACCCGCCGTCGATGTTCAAGCACGAAAATGAAAACAATATATAAACTTCATGCACTGTCTGACGTTATGTCTATATAGAAAGTGCTATGGCGACAATGTCAGGGAAATATATTCAAAACACTAAGAGTAAACAACAAACTTACAAATTGTGATAATGGTAACAGTTATCTATGTAGGAAAACTTGAAAATTATCTACCAACATTTCTTAAAGCAAAAAAATATAACGCTTCATTATGGTACTATGGTCAGTCAAAGGAACCAAGGAAAAGCAAAATTGAATTCTGAAAGAACACTTCACAAGGGAATGTGATGTAGGTTGGGTTTGTGACTTCTGTGGAGATAAAGGTCACGTAAAGCTAATGAGGATGTTAGTAGTATTGAAAGTGACCACTTTGTGAGAGCAGCCAAGGAACAACTGGATGCCACAACGTTAAGACAGAGAGATAGAAGTTTGTCCAAGAGTCGTACGCCTCCCTCTCCGGAGAAAGGAAAAGATAGAAAGAAAACAAAAATGTGGTTAGGTAAAACACGAGGGACCTGAATTTTCTAATCCTTCATTGTCAAAGATTGAGGGACAAGAACAAGCGTGCACGAACAATAGAATATCTTAAACAAAAATCAGAATTGTGCTCTTGCAGGAGACACATTTCACATGTGATAAAGAGAATCAAATTTATAATAAAATTTCAAATGAATATGTAGGAAACAATGCTTTTGGAAAATCTAATAGCAAGGGTGTATCAATTTTGATTTCGAAAAATACTGAATACAATTACATTGATTTGAAAATTGACACAGAAGGGAGATATGTTATCTTGAATTTGGAAATTGAGTATAGCTTTTACACAGTATGTTATTTATACGAACCAATGATGACAAAGAAAGAAGTAACTTTTTTAAATTGACAAGGGAGGTAAGCGAGTTAAAAATGAACCTTTCATTATAGGCGGTGACTTTAAGTTCTAAAAAAGAATGATAGAATAAGTAGAAACGCTAATATTAGAATAAGAAGGAGTGAAAGGTTAACTAAATTCATAAAAACCTTGAAGCTGATAGACATATGGAAAGTCTTTAATAGAGTAAAACGACAGTTTACACGGCGTAGGAAACATTAAAGTGAAGCAAGTAGGAAAGACTTCATCATGGTAAGTGAAGAAGTATCAAATTAGAAATGTTGTAATATTAGACCCGCGTAGATAGAATATACCGATCATATGGCAGTGTTTTTGAAACGACACAAAAGGTAAAGGGATATGGAAATTAAACAATATGGTATGTTGAATGATGAAAACTATATAAATATGATCGAAGAAGTTATTTAAGATTTAGAAATACAAAACAGATCTGTGAAGATGAATCATTCAAATTTTGGGATTACTGTGATATATTTCAGAGACAATAGAATTATATATTGCAAAAATTAATCGAAAAAGACAAGAGATGAAGCAGAATGATTAGAAAGGAACTTGTAGATCGAAATGTAACTCCCCTACTAGTGGTAAAATTAATGAAATTGAATATTTTTTTATGATAATAAAGCTAAAGGAGCAAAGGTAAATGCTAGGGTAAAATGGATATAAAAAGGCGAAAGGAGCACAGAATATGTTATAGGACTAGAAAAACAAAGACAATCACAGAAAATGATTGACAGTTACAAAGTATTATACTTTTGTATATCAGTCAAAAACATAGATTCATCAAAAATAGAGGAGTATCTTAATTATTGTAGAGTTGAATCAAAACTTATCAAGATGATATGCTACAATCCGAAGGGAAATTGACTTTACAATAGTGTGAAGATGCTGGTAAAAATGAAAACAAATACAAGTCCAGGAAGTGATTGGCTAACCGCCGAATTTTACAAAACATTTTTGGAGCAAAATAAAACATCTTGTATCGCACTCTTTATATAATGTATATCAGACTGGAGAACTGACTGATTCTCAAAACTGGGGGATCCGAAAAGCTTAAACAATTAGAAACGTATTTCTCTTTTGACATATATCACAAAATTGCAGCTCATGTTTTGGAAACCATACTTTAATTGGTCATACATAAAGTAATTGATACTGACCAGAATGGGTACATTAGATATAGATTTGTTGGTTTTGATATGAGGCAAATTCAGGACATTATTGACTTTTCGAAAAAAATCAACATTGATTCATGCATGTTATTTTTAGATTTTAAAAAGGCATTTGATACATCGAGTGGGATTTCATGATAAAAACTTTACATAGATTTGTAGTCGGTAAATCAATTACCTCATGGATGAGGACAATGTATATGAACATAAAAGGGAGTGAAAAATAATAATTGGTTGACACCTAGCTATAGAATTACAAGGGGCATCAGATAAGGGTGTCCCTTCTCATGTCTTATATATGTTATCACCGTGGAAATTTGAGCTTGTAAAATAAGAACAGATATAGAATTGAAAGAAATTGAAATAAAAAAGGTTCATATATTAAGCTGACACAATTTGCTGATGATATGATTTTATTCTTCAAATTTACAGATATCAAAAGAGCCCTGAAAATAGTTGACGAGTTTAGTAGAGTATCAGGAATCCAAAGCAGAAGGCATTTTTCTTGAAAGAAATATAAAGAGGGAGTCGAATTATGAAGGTATTCCTTGGGTTGAATGACAAATATGGATAATGAATGTGTAAATTCACTTGGACTTATCTTCGGAACGAATACAAAGGTATGTCAGAAGTTATATTGGGAAGACAAAATTACATCAATAGATATGCATTCATGAAGAATTGGAAAAAGACAGATTACACCACTTGGAAAATCAGTTGTTGTAAATATTATCTAAAATAACTTCTCTAGCTAGTGTCTATGAGGTAACAAAAGAACAAATAAAACAGTTAAAATATATTTCCGAATTTATTTGGGATAGTGCAAAAGAAAAAATTAAAGTTATAACACGGAAGTATTCCAAGAAATGTTTTAGTTGGAGATTTTACGGATGGAGGTCTTAGAATAAGAAATATTGATTCGCATATGTTATGTTTGAAATTATCTTGGCTGAAAAGATTTTATGGTACTGTCACTGTAAATTGGAAATTAATACCGTTGCATTATTTAAAAAAAATGGATCAAACCTTCTGTTCTGTTGTTCAAAATGAATTTTAAAAAAAATAAGAAAAAAACCCAGATGTCTCCCACCATCCATCTATGTTACTTTGGCCTTGGTCACATGACCTCGGGCCGAGATGACGTGAAACCTTTGAGTCATAAGCAACATCATACTAAAACATGAAAGTGATTTATTTTTTAAGCTTTTAAGAGGTATAGCCCAAACATGATAAGCATATACAATTTCATTCTAAGCTTACCTGGTGACCTTGACTTTGGTCACATGGCCTTGGATATAGGTGATCTGAAACCTTAGGATCATTAGCAACAACAAACTGCATAAGAGATTGGATACACAATTCAAAACATATAGCCTAGACATGATGAACTATACAATTTCAGCCTAGACATGATTAGCACATGCGATTTCATTACTAAAGTAAGAAGTGACCTTGGTATTAATTGTGACCTTGGGACAATGTGATAAGAAACATTTAGTCCTGAGGAACAACATTCTAAAATATAAAAACAATGGTTAAAACGGATCAAGAGGTATTGGCCAGACAGGATTAGCATGTACAGTTTCATTAAAAAGATATATTAAATCTTGACCTTGGACATATGACCTTGGGTTAAAGTGATAAGAAACCATTCGATCATGTACAAAAACTAAAGTATCAAACTGATCCAGTTATGTTAAACGTCTTCAAATTCAATAGCATCATTTATTAACGGATAAATTTGCAGCATGGACCAGACATGCACGTCAACATAACAAAAGTACGCGCCTAGCAACGTAATAAGTAACGTCGTTAGCAACACAGTTTCAAAATCTACAAATAAATGTTGAAAAGCGACGAAATGAAATGATAAGAAATCATTGATATATTTTTTGGGTTGATCGAGGTATCAACACAAAAAATTGAGGGAAAACTAATGAATGTTAAACGTCTTCAAATTGAATAGCATCATTAAAGTACAAATTAAATGGCAGCATGGACCAGACATGCACGTTTCAGGTACTATACACTCGTCAGTGATCCTCAAATCTAAACAATGTAATATGCCAAAAATATGTCAAAAAGTATGAAAGTTACTATGTCGAAAAAGCGTACCCAAAGACGTAGCAGGATGGGTAGGATACGATGCTACAGGACCAACGTTTTCGAAATTTCAAGAACTTTTGATTATAAATGTTTTGTATGTGATGTACAAGATGATTACGAACACAATGTCATAACTGGCAAATCTTAAGATATTTTATTGTTAAAATGTTATTTTGTTATGTTATTATTATGTTATTAATGTTGTGATTTATATTATTGGATTTACCATTTACATACACTTCCATTTAAAGGGATTTGAGTATCGTAATCTTGGCACTGTTTTAATTGTCAAATTAACTTTTCTTTTTATCTAAACTACAGATCTACTTTCAAAGCATCAAAAATGTAGAAAAATATTTGTATGGTGCAGGACATCCTTGAACAAAGTTAGGCATTTTAAGTGCAAAACCCTATTTTGCCCAAATTTAGTATAATTTCTGTTTACAAAATTTTCTCAAATTTCTAAAACCTGGGTCCTGTAGCATCATATCCCAGCCATTTTGCTACGTCTTTCGGTATATATAGGACATAATTTTCACAGATTTTGGTCACATTACATTGTTTAGATTGAGGATCACTGACGAGGGTTTATTAACCGAAGCGTGCATGTCTGGTCCATGCTGTAAATCTATTAGCTCTAAAATGATGGTGGTGAATTTCGGGACGTTAAACATATATCGAATGAGAACTGAACATAGATGAATTTAAGTCATCTAGAGTCCACTTGTCTCAACAAAAAAGATTGTGTAAGAATTGCAGACACATAGGATTAGCAATAGAAGACAAGACAATTAAAAATTGAGATATTTTGAGAAATATCAACGAAATTGTAATAAATTGTCAAATTTGCATGCTAATATTGGATGTAGAAATATGTCAGAGACTATATTCATATGCCCTTTAACTAAAGTTAAAGCCCTGCAAGGTTTCTTTTTCATCATTTACATGTTTTAAGGGTGAAAAAAAATATTAAGCCTACCAAATATCAAGGAGTTTCGACCGTTATTTTTAACGCTATTGCAAATTAAGATACAAAAAATGTTATACATTTCAAGCCAAAAATGAGCGAAAAACCTGTATAACAAACTAAAAAGTTCTATAAATCGAAGGGTTTATTTTTCAAACAAGATTAAACATTTGTTAAACATACTTTTTTCAATATCTGCAAACAATTAAGACAATACTACGTAATGATGGTGATGACGTCACACAATACCAAAACCACCTTAAGTAATTAAAGACGAGATTTCATAGATATTAATGTTAAACGTCTTCAAATTCAATAGCATCATTTAAGAACAGATAAATTTTCAGCATAGACCAGACAGGCACGTTTCAGGTACTTAACCATCGACAGTGATCCTCAAGCTAAACAATTTAATATTGCCAAAGAGTGTGAAATTATTATGTCCAAAAAGTTACCAAAAGACGTAGCAGGATGGGTGGGATATGATGCTACAGGACCCACATCTTAGAAATTTTAAGAAAATTTGATAACAGAAATGTTCGAATGCGTTGAAGAAACGATCAACAAATAACTCCTTAAAAGTAAAATACGTAAAAACTTCAATTGATTGGATACCAAAAGTATATGAATCCTAAAACTATATATGAAATGTTGTGATTTACAAAATATTATAAAAGCACATGTACCCACTATTAATAAATTGAAAATATATTAATACTTTTTTGTGCTATCTGCTATTTATGACTATGAATATGACTATGTGCAAATCAAAATGTTATTTGTTATCTTAATTCATATTCAATCGAAATAAAATAAAATAAAAATCAAATGTGCTGTGATGATACTGGCTCAAAAGATTATATGGATTGTAGAAAATTGACATTTATAGATAGATAGAATTATACTAAATACATGACACGACTAAAAAAAACTAAACATTGACTTACGTTTACTAGACCACTAAGACGAAAATAATGAAAAGAGTCTCTGGCATTTCATTATTATATTTCATTTTATTTCATTAGAAACGCAATTATATCAAATCTATGATGATATGTAGCGTGGGCCTTTTTCTGAGCACCTAAAAATTGTCTTTAAATTTTGTGACGGAAAAATTCATAAATATATTTCAAGTCAAGTGCCGAACCACTGTGAAACTAGGTGAACGATATCCTCGGGGACTAAACAATCCATCAGCAGAGATACTGTAAATTGCTTTATTTTCGTCAGTACCAATTTTCGTCAATTCGTTATAAATGACCATTTCGTCAGTACGTAAATTCGTCATGGAAGGGTCCCTAAAATATAAATCTGTCTGTTCAAATGCCAACTTAACATTCAGGTATAGGCCGTATGCGTTTGTTTTCATTGTTTGTTTAACAATTATTGGTAAACAAACAATTAGAGATTATGTATACCACCTAGCTTGTTGTGAAAACATATCATTTGGTAATTAGAAGTACATTATATGCGACTTAGTGCTCCTATTCCGTTTTCAATGATTTATCATTTGCCTGTCGTATTAACTCTTTAGATTCAATTTTTTCCTTTCTACACTATATTTTGTCAGGAGTATTTATATTCGTCGATACGTAATTTCGTCAAGGGAGGCACTGACGAAAATTGGTACCTGACGAATAAAAACCAATTTACAGTACCAGCCTAGAGGCTGAAATGGTCAATATTGAAATATTTTCTACAATAAAGTTGCAGTGCACCATATGCGCATTTCAACAAGTTATGTATCATCAGTGATGCTCGAGGCCGATAAAGAGGAAATCCAAATAATATGAAATAATGAAGAGCAAAAGTCTAATCTTGACCTAAACTGTCTGCCAAATATTGAATGAATTTGTTCTTTCTTAATTTTGTACTATCCATTCAAATATTTTTTAATGAATCGTTCCTTTAAATTTGCATTCTGAATCTTGATCTGACTTGCCGCTACGGTAGTAATTCAGGTTGCTATATAAGGGACATATTTTGCATTCAAATTTAAATGTGATCGGATCTTTAAATTTTACATACGTGCTTATTGTAATGCCATCTAATATGGTTAAGTTTAATGTACCGAAGTTTGACCATAAGCGAAATGGAACTGTTTCAGGTCAGTCGATTCAATATTGATATTCAACATTAGTAGTTGAAATTTATAAAAGAAAGTTGGTCTTACGTTAACAATGAGAATAATTACTCGTTAAAATATAGAAGCTTTCGAAAAACATTCCTTATGTCTAAATTAATATGTGTCGTCAAACAGATAAGTCAAAGAATAGAACAATACAAGGCAATTTATTTGCAAAATTTAACGTTAAACATGTTAAAAGCAATTTTCTATTAAAAGCTGTAATTTTTTTCATAAAAATGTATTTGTTGTTTACAATTATGATGAAGGGAAATGACAGAATTCTGAATAAAAAATAGCGGAAATGTCTTTATCAAAAGGATAGCGTATGTTAAAGGAAGAGGAGCTCTCAACATTGTTACAGATTCATTAGTCGTGTGATGATTAAGTATTTTATGCTTTTAAAGGTATCTCCATAGTTGGATCCGATTCAGGGAGAGATTAAACTTTATAATTATAATAAGGTATGTGAAAATATGTAGAATTCATTTCGATATTACGTCAGAGGCATTTAAATCCTTTGAACTAATGTAGGCAGTACATGTTCACTATATATACTGGCTGATCTAGCCAGGGAAGTAGTAGGTTTGGATACCTGTTTTGGTCGATACAAACACATATGAAAATAGAAAATATGACGAAATGGAAGAAATGAAAGGTATCCTCTATGCAACTTTAAAATATCTGAAGTTCATCTCCAAAAGGAGACTGGACCAGGAATCAATAGGTTATAGGATCCTGATTGATCATAAAGGAGGTAGCCATGGCGAAGAGATCGATATATCTAGCTTCACTCAGTAAATACATAATACAAATCGAATATCAGATCGCTTCATATGCATTTCTCCTACATATTCAGTCAGCCCAAACATTGGATGCATTAATTTGCACAATTCCGTTGGACGAGTAGTAAGATATTTGAATATATTGAGATTTAATAATATAATCTAATAACATCGTGAGGGAGGGATGGTAAATTCTTAACCAGAGTGTCCTGGTGAGGCTTGCCGGGTCATGGACTAGCGAAATTTTGTACCCAAGGGTTGACAATTCGCCATCCCTTCCTCATGGTGGTGTTTGATTGTTTTTTTCCCGCGTCCTCGACTAGCAAAGAGAACTGATTGTGTCTGCTATACTATTAGTCAACTATTTGTTTATTTACTTCCAGAACGCTGCTTTGGTAGCGATAGCGATGACGTCACATGATGAAATTTATGACGTCAGAGGTGATATTGATATTATCTAACAAAATTTTGCAAGTCCATATGACATGACTTGCCGAGTCATGGGCAATCACAATTTTGTACAAGAGGGTTGAGAATTTGCCTTCCCTCTATTATGACGGTATTTGATTATTTTTCTCCCACATTTTCTATAATAATCAGCTTTTTGTTGTGTTCCTTCCAGGATGTCGCTTTGGTAGCGATTACGTCACAGGGTGAGATGGATGACTTTAGAGTGTGAGATCGATTTATCTCACCTCAGGAAAAATTGAGAGTGTTTAGTCTCTAGAGAGAGAAGACCTCGTCCGTTATAATGTCGCTCTGTTATGATAATTAGCACGAAGTAGCTCTCCTTTTTTTAGATATAAACACTTCACTGTGAAATCAAGCCTCAGTCTTTTAAGTCGTCTTAAGATCAAACACATTTTTACTGCGAATTTACTGAAGGAGCTTACTGATAGTAACATTTAATTATACATCTGAGTAAGGATGAGGCCGATAAGCAAATAATATACCATTCAATTCTTCATGCAAAATTTCTTTTGAAATATGTTCAGATTATTTCCCATATATGAATGTTTAACGCCTTCAAATTCATTTGCATCATTTGAAAGCAGATAAATTTACAGCATGGACCAGACATGCACGTTTCAGGTATCTAGCCCTCGTCAGTGATCCTAAATCTAAACAATGTAATATGGCAAAAATCTGAAAATTATATCCTAAATATGCCGAAAGACGTAGCAAGATGTCTGGAATATGATGCTACAGGACCCAGGTGTTAGAAATTTGAGATAATTTTGTATACAGAAATTTTCAAATGCGTTTGAAGAAACGACCAACTGAAATTGATCGAACTTGGCTACATGTGCCCTCGGGGAATAAATTATCTTTATAATTGCATATGATGAAAGAAGTTGTGTGAAGCATTTCAGTTGAATTACACAGGGAATATATCTCGCTTAATTAATCGAACATGGTTTAACATATAATGTAAAACACCCTTTGTCTAGTTTTTCAATGCTTCTGCACTGACTTGAAATTTATTTGTAAAATTTCTTATTCTAAATTTGATAAATGATTTAAAAATTATTTTGAAGGGGTATCTCTCTGATGACAGCTCTGTCATGAGCTGGTTCTTTGGTATAATTAACATTAAAGAAGTACCTATCAGTTATTCAGTCTCAAAGTCGAGAAGGCAAGGCAAAATCATTAGAATTTCCGTAGGTACTTATGCAAACCTCGGAATGAATAACATTCCGAAGTGAGACCAGGTACCCAGGGAGGGTTAGCGTTTGCTGATTGCATGCAACGCCCGTCATGAATGGTATTCATTTTAGGTCATGAATTTTGCTCTGCATATTTTAACTATTTTTATCACATGATACACCCGTTATGCAGTTTCATAAAGCCATTTCATAAATATATGATATGATAACACGTTACATATCGCTCTGCTTGAATGCGATTGGTCAAGTTTGGAACCTTATCACATAAACCTTGACAAATGTGACCTTTCAAATATCGGTCAACTGTTAAATTCAGAGCCGGAGTCAATATCAATTATTAAAATTGTTGTTGTTGAATTAATTCTTGCATTAAAATACATTTCAAAATTGAAATATGTTTCTCTTACGCACAGAATATCTTTTCGATGGGGACACTACTTCTCATGGCGTAGCAGACGACTCCATGATCACGGCGTGGTTCGCCTCTATAGTTCTCGGAAACGTTGATTTCACGTTAGAAATACACATTATAGGCAATATCATGTGATAAAAAGAATCTCAAATGAATTTTCATTTCATACGATGTATTATGAAACTCGTTGTCCGTTTTATATCCCCTCGCCAAGGCTTGGGGATATAAAACACACAACTCGTTTCATAATACATCGTATGAAATGAAAATTCATTTGAGATTCTATATTTATCTCCTCCCTTTCGGCTTCAAACATTACTGATGAGACATTATATGTTGAAATGCGACATGGTTGACTATTTCATTACGATCGAAAATATATTTCAACGTTGATAAATTTTATTTGAAGTGAAATTATGTCTCAAACGCGGAGCAGGATATTCAGCAAAATTATTTTCTGTATCATCCCAGTCCGATTCTTTCTTCGACTTTTAACACGCGGTCGAATAGACCATTGTTGCTAGCTTCCCAGGTATATGTACCTGATCTTATCTGAACTGTTGATTCTCATTTGGTTTTTTTTTTTTTAACTTTAGTTATTCTATTTAGTTTTGTATTGTCTAACGTTTTAAGACCAATTGATTATTGTTGTGATCTTTTTATTCTGAATTTGGCTATTGCTTCACTTTAATTCACTGAATTATACTTTAATCAATAACTATAAGTATCAAAATTGTTAGTGGAAAGATTCATACAAGTGTGTATGACAAAAGAGATGATTTTACATCCATCATAGTTAATTTTTCCTGGCTTGACGGTGATGTTCCTATATTACCGTGTTCAAACGGTATCTACATTTTGCAGCTCATCCGGTATTCTAGAGCATGTAATGATGTTTTGGATTTTCATAGTAGAAATTTACAAATAACCAAGAGACTTTTAGGTTAAGGTTTTGACTTTTACAAATTAGTAAAGACTTTCTGGAAATTCAAAAAAAAAAAAAAAAAATATTGTAAACTTCTTTTGAAATTCGGATCCATACAAGCTCGGACCTATACAAGCAACACAGTATATCACTTTTAGATGGACGTATATACTGACCTTGTCAAACAGAAAGATCTCTGAACTTGAAAAATGATTATTTAAGATACTTCCTTACATAATAAGGAACGTTTTGCCAAATTTGATCGATCTATCAACAGTAAACATGTCTCTAAGAACGTTTACAGGAATGTATTTGCTCGTGGACGCACGTACTTGCCAAATTGTATTTGGTATTATTGTACATCATATGTAATTTGATTGGTCTATAGACTGTGTAATACAAATGTATGTATAAGTCGGTCGACAAGTTCAAAGTCACCCGACTTTTACATTCAGAAGGGTGACATTAAAAGAAAAAAGGAATAAAAGCGAAGTTCAAATTGTCAAAACTATTTATCATGAGCAACGATTTAAAACGAATGCACTTTCAAATTCGGTTGTAACACTATTTCTCTGACAAATCTGAAGGATCTCAGGTATATACTACCGTTTTACACATGCATTGTGATTATCAATGTTATGGAGAGCGTTAAATAAGCAGATTTATGTTTTGTCCTTTACCTCAAGTCTTTCTCCATATGAGACAGTTAAGTGTTAAAGAGGAACAATCAGAAACCAACTTTTCAGCGCATTATTGACAACAAGTATTTGTTAATAGGGAATTCATAATACATAAGGAATTTCTTGATAGAAAATTAAAATATGCAAAACATTGTATTTTTCGACAAAATCCTTTTGACTTTCGTATGTCGCTAAAATGCTTGAAGAAATTGGTATTCGCAAAATTTTGAATAAGGCACAGTGTGATGATTTTTTAACTTGGTAACAGAAGGCCTCCTACCACGGCCAGTATAGTTCTATCTCCTCCGGTGTCCAAATGGACATAAAAGTTTTTTTCTGGTACTGATATGAGGGTATAGAGGAGATAACGTTAAGAGGAATCAGGACTCCATCGCTTCCGAACATTGTCAATGATGCTTACTTTTATGAATGAAAGGTTGCGAATAAAATATCCAAATAGAAATAAAGTTGATAACAGTTGAGCAAAAAAAAAAAGGATAATGGATCATTCTATTTTCAGAATGCCTAGTTGTGAAGGTTGCTCAAAGGATTGCCATTACGGCTGGGTTGTAGTGGTAGCCGCTGCCCTTATACGGATCCTTGTTTACGGTATAAGCTATACGTCAGGGGTAGTGTATGTCGTCATCATAGAAAACTTCAACACTAAAAGAGGAGAAACAGCATGGATAGCATCAATCTTAACAGCAGTGACATTTTTAGTATGTAAGTATTAGCATTGGTGAGAAAGACATGAAGCATTTCTGGACAATTTGTCGACCAACGATGAAATTTGCTTCAAATTATACATCTTTAGCATTCATGGATACATTGGTCTAATGATGCATTTTACATACAATTTCGCTTCTGCAGCAATTAAATTCGATATTAAAATCATAAATTCGTTATTCTTTTTATGAATTTCAAATATTCTCATCTCACCATGTACAATTGTTTTTGAAAGGTAGAATTTGCGATATTTGGATTCAAATTGTCAATATTGAAATTAATGATCTATTATGAAACATTAGTACACCATATGCGGTTTTCAAAAATTTCAATTTCACCACTGTCTCGCCATATGCGCATTTTATACATGTAAGAGTGTACATTTTTGAAAGTTATGTCGCGTCAATCTCATGCCATATGTACATTGCATATGCGCATATTCCCACATGTCTTACCATATGTGCATTTCAACAAATTATGTATCATCAGAGATGTTCGAGGTCTAAATTTGACTTAAAATTTGACGAGCTTAGTTTTAGAAAATCCCGAAGTTTTAGAAATTTCTTGAGATAAAGAAGATCCTCACGAAAATCTCAACAACACTCACAATAGAGCACTAAATTGAGCATCGGCGGACCCTAGCAAGCAAGAGGTGGGATCAGGTGTCCGAAAGGAGTAATCATCCCCTGTTGAGTAGCCGCAAACGCCGTCGATGTTCACGCACGAAAGTGAAGTAACACTGATGAGAAATCATTATCCGAAACATCCGCAATACTGCATGTAGAAATCTGTTTCCTTGCAGCAAACTTAGACACTTCGTTTTCCTTAAGTCACAATTGATGATATTCAATATTATCAATTTAGCAATATACGCGATTAACTATTAATAAACCAAATGCATAGATATGAATAGAAAAAAGGATACAAATCATTAGTAATATCAAGTATAATATTTTAAGGGGTTAATTTCGTTTTGCTGTGCGACCCTTTTTTTAGCTCACCTGAGCCATAGGCTCAAGTGAGCTATTGTCATAGTGTTGCGTCCGGCGTCCGTCGTCCGTCGTCGTCGTCGTCGTCGTCCGTCGTCGTCCGTCGTCGTCGTAAACTTTTCACATTTTAAACTTCTTCTCCAGAACGGCTGAAGGGATTTTGATGAAACTTGGTAGGTATGAAGTACTCATGGTCCCCTACAAGTGTTGTTGTTTTTCGTCCGGATCTGTCAACAGGTGGCGCCACCACAGCCAAAAGTAGGTCACGGGGGGTACCCTCCTTTGACAAACTTCTTCTTCAGAACCGAAGCATGTATCGACAAACCGAAAGCATCAGGATGATCTAGAGAGATGTCTTAAGAAGTGTTGTTATTTTTGGTTCCACTTCGAAGTCAAATTTTTGACGCGTTTTTGACGTCTTTTCGGACTTTGTCAGAAATGCACATTTTTGCACTATTTCTTTAAATAACTCAATAAGTGTATGATTTTACACACTCATTTACTACATATTTATCATATTTAACTTACTTAATGCTTTGATATGTATTTTATGCTTAAAATTTATTTTTTTGATTTTTTATGAATTTTTTTCTTATGTAAAAAGGAAGGGGGGGGGGGGTTGATTTTCATACATTTTCTGCTTCTTTTCTATAACCACTCTTCAGATTGTCATGACAATTTGTAGGTATGAGGTACTCATGCATGGTACCCTACAAGTGAAAGAATTTTGTCAAGATATCTACTTTTGGATTTTTAAGGAATATTTTTTAAGATTGTACATAGGTATAATGTATGTTTTCCATGCCAAATGGACCCATGGGGAGTAGCTTCAAACCCCGGCGGGACCCCAACAATTTTTTTTCCCTTTTTCAGTTTTTTTCTCTTTTTATTTTTATATTTATCGCTAGAAATGAAACTGTGAAAGAATTTTGTCAAAATATCAACTTTTAGATTTTTAATGATTTTTTAAATAAGACAAGCTATAGCTAGTTTGGCTTTGTGTACTTATTTTCATACTTCGAATTAACTTGGCCACATACGCTATCAAATATACGCTGAATTTATTTTTTAGATGTTGACTTTTTGTGTCGCCTGCGAAGCACAGCGACACTTAGGGATCACTTTGTCTGTTGTTCGTCTGTCCGTCCATCCGTCCCTCCGTCTGTCTGTCACACTTGGGTGTCACACCCCATAACTTTTGATTGGTAAGTGATAGGGCTTTGATATTTCACATGTGTATTCCTTGTGACAAGACCTTTATACACATTTCATAATTTTTGACCTTTTGACCTTGACCTAGATATTTGACCTACTTTTCTAAAAATCTAATATTGGCTATATCTCTTGATTGATTAGTCCAAGTGGCTTCACTGGGTCATGAGGTTTGATACACCGTACACTGCTGTTTGGAAAATAAATTGGCTCAATTTCTGCACAACTCACTTGAATTAATATTGTCCGCTAACAACTTGTCTGTGTTAATTGGATTAACACGATTTTGACTGTACGTTACATGTATTAAGATGAAATCAATACTATTCAAAAGCTCTCATTCATAGATTTCTGTATAATTTTATATGAATAAAGGCAAAACCGAAAAGTCTTTGTTTTTTATGCTTCCGGAATCAAAGATACGGGGGCATATAGTTTTTGGCCTGTCCGTTTGTCCGAAAAACTTTACATTGGGCATAACTTTTGATAGGAAGGTGATAGAGCTTTCATATTTCACATGTGTATTCCTTGTGACAATACCTTTCCATTGATACCAAAATTTTTGACCTCGTGACCTTGACCTTGACCTTTGACCTACTTTTCAAAAACTTTAACATTGGGCATAACTTTTGAATGGTTAGTGATAGGGCTTTCATATTGTACATGTGTATTCTTTGTGACAAGATCTTTCCATTGATACCAACATTACTCTGACCCTGACCTCTCACATACTTAACAGAAAATGGTGTTTATACCAACAAAGATGCCACCGCGGGGCATTCGTGTTTCACAAACACAGGCTTTATTATTTTCTGGCATACTAGCTATTAATAATGAAAGGTTTGGTGTTCAATTTTAAATAAACTTAATTTATGAAATCATTTCATTGTTTTATTCTGTTTCTGTTGCACATTAATGTGGAATTTTACAAAATGATTTTATTTTTGATGTTGCATAATCGAACTATACTAGCTGGGCATATGACTTTGGATTGCATAATCCATCTTTTCAAATCAGTAAAAAAGTTGTTGTTTTGAAATGTGACTATTTTCTCTTGTTTGTACTTTTAAAGGTTGTCTGAAAAAAAAACTTGTCTGCATCCGGCAAAAATCTTGTTAGAAAGGTTGTGGGCTAAAATCCTGGTACTGGCACTATCAGTATTCAATGTCAGTATGTCAATTAGAGCGTGCATGGGTATCAGGTGAGCGTTGTGCCCCCTGGGGCTCTTGTTTAAAAATGTATTTCCACCATGCCTCATATTTTCAGCTCCACTTTCCGGTGTTTTGTTGAACCGTTTCGGATATCGTGCAGTGACATTTCTTGGTGGAATCCTATGTTTCGTGGGGTTGGCATTAAGTCAGTTCGTCAAGAATCTCATTCTACTGTGTTTCACATACGGCATAATAACAGGTAAGTGTACACAACATGTACAGAAATTCAGAAGAAACCACTGATGGCATATAGGCAACAAATATAGCCATGATGTCTATAGTAGATTGTCTATTGATGATATCACGAAATAAGGTGGCTACCTTTCGTCCTGCTCAAATTTAGAATTCTTAAGTAAGTGATCTCAACAATAATCAGTAGCAGAATCAAATCAAATAACATACTTATAAAAAGCTGGTACACGTCCAAAGGAAAAAAGCACATGAGTTTCTTTCTCCGAAACCTTCATATCTGTACCTCGAACATACTACCGATTAGAAGAATAGAAAAGAATCTCCAGCATGACCACCCTGTCCTATCCAGCGAAAAATAAAACCCATAAGAAAGTGACACATAAATGACATCAGACAAAACTACAAATCCATAAAAGACACAACAATATTCACTAGAACATCAAAGAAAACAATCGAAACAGACGTACAATTACGTCAAACATTAATGACAACTCATCGAAGGAAGGAGACCAATGAACATCTGACGCCGACTTTAAGCGGCCATCTGTTATTAGCAAATGGTATGGTTATCAGGATGACATGCGCACAACCCTCCTACTTATCCGGATACACAGAGGTCTCCAAAGACGCAGAAAATATATGGGTGATAGTTTATGTACCTTGTATAAAAATCTTCCAAATTGTATAAATGGGCTACTATGAGATGTTCCAGTATACAGAATACCATCAATCGTGCAATTGATACCTTAAGGTAATTAAGGATTATAGAGGGTAATAGTCATGCACTATCTACAATCAATTTTTACACTGAGGAAAATGATTTTCAAGTATATATATTTTTTCTCAGTTTTGTTACTTTACTCCTCATCAATCTCATCGTGTATAAATGTTGAAAGAAACGAAGATGTGTGTTATCATCCCAAAGATAATATGCAATAACCACGAGACTGCTACTCATAACATTGACACCAACCAACGGAAATGTGATCAAAACAAATGATGGATCGGATGACCTATATTATTTAACTTTCAAGGTAACGGATGCCTTGGGCAGATAAGTACGAACAGAATAAAACATTGCGAGTACTTGGATTTTTCTTAAAAATATCATAGATTAAAACATCCTACAGACTTAACTTCTATAATTCCTATGTTGTCCATCTGTATCATAATCATAACAATCGTTTTATCATGTTTATCTTTCAATTATTTAATAGCTAGTATTGTAAAAATACCTTTTGGAATTGAAATGGAGCAGAAAATGATATGCTTTGGTTAAGGTTCGTCATCACTAGCAGGACATTACAAACTTATATGCATCTCATTATCTCCAATATATGTTTTCATTGATTAGGTTTTTTAATTTCGAAAAAAAAAATCTGTACCTTTTCAATAAATTTAAAAGAAGATCAAATAGCCTCGCCCATGGAGTTAAGTACTGTAAACCGTCTTTTATTTGCGGCGTCTTAAACTCGCTAATACGAGCGAATGAAGTGACTGGACCGCGACGATTTATTTTCGCTACATCGTATTATGTGCCTTATTACACATGTGTTTGGACGTATTCGGGTTTTTTTATATTCGCGAATCGAAGAACCTCGAGAATATCGTGAAAATAAAGCGTTCGCGAATAAAAGACGGTTAACAGTATTGACATATAGAGTGCCCAGCATGCTTGTTTCGGAAATCTAATCTCATTAGTGATTCTTAACGCACTTCTGCCCTCTTATTCGATCGTTGTGAACCTTATACAACAACTAAATCTATTTCATAATTTCAGGTATTGGTTGTGGCTTGGCATACATGCCTTGTAGTGTGGCTGTTTCGAAGTACTTCAATCGTCGCCTGAATCTTGCTATGGGGATAGCCTCCGCTGGAGGGGGCCTTGGATCCTTCATTTTTCCTCCAATTATTGGTGCTCTTAACGATCAATATGGATGGCAGGGAATGTTTCTAATCTTAGCTGCAATTTCTTTAAACATCTGTGTTCTAGGTTTATTCTTTAAACCATTTTCTTCGGGTGGTGAACAGCAAAAGACTTTGGATAGTGACAAGACCATACGGAACTCCGGAAGAGTGAAAAATGACTGGAGCTTCCTTCGAATGTGGCAATTTTATATCATTCAAGCCAATGCATTTCTTTACGGGTTTGGAACATCTATAGTTTACGGACATCTGGGTGCTTATGCTCATTTTCATCTTGGTTTAAGTCATTCAGCATCAGCTTTACTTTATTCTGCAGTCGGTGTGAGTGTTACAGTGTGCAAGATTTTACAAGGATTAACTGCGGACTTCGGAAATAAATGTTGTATTTTCAAACCAATTGTACAATTGATTGTTTTCTTTTTTATCGGAGGCCTTGTATCCGCTTTCCTTCCGATCATCACTGTACTTCCTGGCTTGATACTGTTCAGTGTTGTGTTTGGATCTAGCTATGCGGCATGTGGCGGATCTATCATACCTTCCTTGCTGATATCATTGAAAGGCAAGGATCAACTGAGCCTCACGTATGGAGTAAGTTTAGCCAACTTTGCTGTAGGACAGCTTCTTGGAGCACCAGCTGCAGGTTCGTATCTTTTTTTATACACAAAGAAGTTATTACATACTTCAATATGTTTCACACTTTTTGTTTGAAAGATTTAACCTTTTTCCACAGTCATCACCTTGTATCAAATTACTGTCAGAGATAATCAACACTGAGACAAATGGCACAAACAAATGCTACAATTTTCACTTCACATACTGCGACTAAATGTTTAACACATAATGTAATTTGATTGCTCGCATTGATACATCACGATAAGACTATACATTTAATAAATAATGCATGCAATGGCGTAATTTGTAAAAGTTTGTAGAAGGGTGAATGTTTTTACTTATTGTGCAGAGAAGCTGAAAGGAATTACCCAAACTTCTCTGTCTCAATATCGATTCAATCTCAGTTCAGTGAATTTTCTTCGCTTCTATCAATCTCAAACCTTGTAAACTAGGGTGTTTTTCATGCTTGGTAGAATAATATCAACTTTATACATTAATTTATAAAAGGGCCTACAGCACATAGATAACGCTCTTTGGAATAGAAAAGGGTAAGGAATACTTGAAGCGTATAATTTACCTTTCTTTGACAATCCTACATTGCGAACAAACATACTTAGAGTTACCCCTCTTTGAATGTAAAAGAGAAATAGTTTAGTTGGAACAGTATAATTCTTACTTCATATGATAACAATAGCTACACACGATTTCTTAAAAGAGAAAATTGCATAGATATCCAGTCTGAGAAATATTTAAGTGAACATCTTCACGAAATTCTGAGGGTACAATGTAAGAAGTCATGGTCATTACTACTTTTCAGCATGTTGTTATTAATGTCAATATTGCAATATATGTTCTTTATAACCAGTTGTGTTGTACTAGACACGTGTTTCGTATATTTTAATCCTCGTCAGTAGTACTTCATGCGGTATCTTAATAAAAAAAAACAACTGATTTTCCTTTATATAGAATATGTCTTTTTTTACATTCAGGTTGGATATATGACATATATGGATCATATAATGTACCGTTTGTTGTGGCAGGCGTCTGCATGATGATTAGCGCTCTGGTCATGATTGTTCCATATAGAAGTTCTTCATTTGCACCACAGAACGAGGAAATAGCAATTCCCGAACAAGCAACGTCAACAAGTGAAGAAGAAACAAAGCAACTAGAAATGTCAGATCTTACAGAAATGTCTTTCAAAGGATCCAAATTAAGCATTTTAAAAAGACAGTCATTAGAAGAAAGTACATCTTTGTTAGAAGAAAAAGTAATGTGAATAATGGAATGCATAATATGATCATATCACTTGTTTATACAAAATTGTTTCATTAAAAGACTCGGCTTTAACATGTTCCTCGTTTCTTTAAAATTCGTCATTGGACCAAATTCCTTATTCTTAACAAGAGAGCTAAATCATTGAAAATTATCACTTGACCATACAAAATAGTTTCATTCAAAGGCTAAGCTTTAACGTGGTTTTCGTTTCTTTAGAATTATAATCAATATGACTAAATTTCTTATTCTTTACAAGAGAGCTGAGTCAATGAAAAATAATTTTAAAAATTTACACATGAAGAATGACGCCATCCCATATAATACTGAGTTTGGTTCTCATACTTCAAAATCATGAAAAAAGATGTTTTGGTTGAAAGAACAGTTAAAACGTGGAAATGTGGAAATAAAGATGTCTTTAATTTAAAATCAAAGGAATAGATGCAATAAAGGTTAAACGTCTTCAAATTCAATAGCATCATTTAAGACATAAGGGGAATAATACTCTACTTCCGTTTGTTTTGATAACATAAAAATTAAATACTACGAAGTTGGCTGAAGACGCACGACTTCGGTAATGTTCGAAATCATACATTTTCGATGCGAGTTGAATGAAACATTAGACAAAATATCAAATATCTAAAAATATCTACAATATGGTACTACACAATTTCATTGCCTTACGATTATAGGCCGTGGGCTTAATGGTCCGGGAATTCTCGTTTTATGCGTCATACGGTTATTTGTAGTAACCAATGAAATGGTCGGTTTGAATAGTTTCAGCTCTTTTGTGTTGAAGAGATTTTGTTACGCTCGTTCTAAGTGGCTTAAATTCCCTGCTCAAATAGTTTCGGAATACGAGGGTTTCCCAATAGACTATGCCACGGTATCTTACGTAGTATAACGGAGAAGATGCTGTGGGTTTCCGACGATGCACAATTTCTTGCTTTTCGCCGATATTGTTATGATACCAATAATACCTTATGAACAGATAAATTTGCAGCATTGACCAGACATGCACGTTTTGGGTACTAAACCTTCAGAGATCCTCAATCTGAACAATGTAATATGACCAAAGAGTGTGAAAGTTATTATTCCAAAAATGTCCCGAAAGACGCAGCAGGATTGGTGTGATATGATGTTACAGGACCCACGTTTTAGAAATTTTAAAGGGAACTCTTACATGTGTTCTCACTAATTTCCTAAAATTAGAATTTCAGATGGCTGTCCTCTCCAGTTTTAGCTTAGACACCAATAGATAAGACTTAGAATTTTCATTTTCGGACTGATTTCCAACAATGCATGTATTCCCAACAAACGATACTTTTAAGCTTCCTTGTCCTAATGCTCCACTAAAATTGATTGGAATATTTTACTTAAAATTCTTTCAGAAAAAAAATTGTGGATGAAGGGAGCTCGTAATCAGTCACACAAGAAATCTGATCAGTTTCAGATTGGAGAAAGTCTTCTCTGATAGCTTTGAACTGTACATGTCATGTAGTCACATCGCCACGTTTGGTCAGTGTGCAAAGTTAAAACAGTTTTGTGCAAACAATTATTTTCTTGTCAATTCTGTGTTTTCGCATGTGGCTGTTTCTGTGTTTTGCTTTGGGTTCTGCAACCGAGTTATGTTTGAGATCCTCTCCATTATTTCTGATGACTTCAGGATCATTATCCCTGTAAAACATGCAATTGATGATCAAGAAAAATACAGGTCTCACTCCCATATCGAAAGTTCGTTTCTTCACTTCTTCACTTATATGGTAGAGGTTTTTGTTTGTTTGCTTTGGTTCCTGTTTTATCCCGATTTTGCATGCTTTTGGTTTATGATTGTCTGAATCATCGATTTTGTGCTGTATATAGGTATATGGTCATTATCCATATTTGTCATGTACATTTAACGTTCCTTTGAGATCCCCTTATACTTCCTATAGCTACAAAGTTATGTATTTTGCAGTGCATTGATTTGTCCTGTCACTGTGTGTCGTCTAAGTTCCAATATCATCTTTATGGTTATGTTGTTACCGATAACCTTAATAATGTTCGAGAAATTTTGCAGAAAAGACCAATAGCAAGGAATATGGTGCAAAAATATTGCTAAATTCTTACGCGAAATATGCCAGAAAATGGTCAAATTGAAAATGCTGACACTCTTTCTGATTGTAATTGGTCAAGCCGATAAAGCAGCACGTAGAATCATATTCTCGTGTAACAAATACTACTTGGAGAACATAAAAAATACGGAATCCTACATTTGCTTCCATTTGCTTCTCAAAATAAAAGGTAACGGCCACAAGGCTTGGTACTTGACCAATCTACATCTTGTGCAAGCGCATCCTTGAGACTTGCAGTCTGACTGACTTTGACGATGGAACTCTGACGACGGAACTCCATGACGGACCCTGTCCAAACCTCTTTAGAGAAGACAGAGCCCCGACCACCTGTGCTCTCTGAATGTCAGTCGGACTCCTCGGGTGATTATATATATGAACTCGCTACAGCTGGCAGAGCACGGACTGTATTACGCACGCCCTCTTTTTATATCCATTTACATATTCATCTGAGTTGCTGGGGCCCCTTCGTTTTGCGGTCTTGTTTGTTTGAGGTCATCTAACAGCGAGGAGGTTGTTTTACACAACAATTGTACGTTCTTCCAGACCTCTGGATAATTGGAGAAGTGAGAGGGTTGTGCGCACGTAATCCAGGATAACAACACCATTTACTACTTGCGTGGCAAATGGCCGTCCAAAGTCGGCACCGGTTGCCCTTTTTATCTCGGTTTATGTGTAGTCTTTTGTGTTTGATGTTTATATGTTGTATGTATCTTTACCGTCTCATAGTATGCTCGTCTTTTGTGTTTTTGCATCGGGTGTTTTGGTCTTTTGCTGTTGCTGCTGCAACAGGGTCTTGTTCGAGATCCCCTCCCTTGTTTGTTAATACCAAATCAGTTTTCATAAATTTTGGCTTATCAGTGGTCTTCAAAACTACTGCAAAATAATCTACTCTATAAGATGTATCAGCGATGTTGACCAAATGATGACAAATCGAGAGAATGTTTACAAATTCAAAATTCAGCAAGTACCAACAATGTATTTTCGATCAAATCAATAAATTTCTTGACCATATAAACAATAATTCCACATTCAGAATCGTATTTCTTTCGAAAAAAAGAAGAGAATTTGTTCAAATTATTACATATAGCTTCTTTAACTAGAGATGGTCATCGCAAATTTAAGAACATTGTTTTTTGTTTCAGAAAGCCTTTTCACTTTAAAATTCCAATCACAAATAAGACAGTAAAACCAATGGGGCCATACGTAACATTAAACTATGTAAATGGATATCAAATAAGAGGACAAGTGGAAACATTTCTTGGCATGCTGGATGATCTCGTCATAAACTATGATGTCCCATAGTCCAGAATGGTGAATGATATTATGTCTTAGATCATTTGAACCATCCAACCACAGACTATACTTATACATTTCAAAATGGAAGTAACCAGATGTGATATTTCTGCCGAATTGAAGCAACGGGTGTTGCATGCAAGCAGGAGATACTGACTCTTCCTGGGCACATGGTCTCACTCCTACTTGGGAGTTCGCTTCATTTCATGTGGTGGAGATTTTTGTTTGTTTGCTTTGGTTCCTGTTTTATCCTGATTTCGTATGCCTTTGGTTTGTGATTTCCTGAATTATCGATTTTGTTCTGTGTATTGGGATATGGTCATTGTCCATATTTGTCATTACAGAGATACCAACCTAGTGGTTGAAATTGTCAATATTGAAAGGAGTAGAGCCACGAATTCCCTAAATCAGCCCTGCAATTTTTCTAAAAATTAAAGTTAATGATAATAATACGGACGTGTTCCAACTCTTTGCCTTCATGACGCAAATTTCAAACCAATTTTAATGCACAAGACACGCGTTTCAGATAGAAAATCCTCATCAGTGATATAGTATCCGAAACGTGAATGTCTGGTCCATGCTGCAAATTTGTATGTTCTTAAATGATGCTATTGAATTTGAAGACGTTTAACATTTGTACCACTTAGTGAGTGTCACTGCTGGTGTACCAGAGTCCCGAGGGCATATGTAGTTAAATTCTATCAACTTCGGTTGATCGTTTCTTCAATGCATTCGAAATTTTCTGTCATGAAAATTTCTTGAAACTTCTGAAACATGGGTCCTGTAGCATCATATCCCACCCATCCTGCAACGTCTTTCGGTGCATTTTTGGACATAATAACTTTCACACTCTTTGGCCATATTACATTGTTTTGATTGAGAACACTGACGAGGGTTAAGTACACGAAACATGTATGTCTGGTCCATGCTGCAAATTTATCTGCTCTGAAATGATGCTATTGAATTTGAAGTCGTTTAACATGCTTCCAGCCAAAGTGATTTTCAGAAAAAGACGAAATTAATTTCATCTCTGGTTTAATGTTTTGAACATGTACAATTACTTTGTAGATAGTGCGCGGCTCCAAATTTCCTGTAGGGTCGATTCAGTAGTAGAGTTGAATAAAATTGATGACCAAAATAGAATTCGAGGGATGGTGCACAGATGTTAACCTCCTTTTATTTGATATTATTTTTGGATGAAATGACAAGTATCCGAAATAGGAAAAGAATTAAATTTTATATGATGTAAAATTGATAAATGAGCCAAAAGAAAGTTTCTTTCAGTGGAAGAAGTTATTGTTACACTTCAAACATTAAGTCATGGGGAACGAATTTAGGTGTCCCACATTGCAACAAGTTATACATGATATATCACATTAAATTGATGAATGTTTCCCGCTTTTACCGAAAGGAACAAATCACCATAGGAAGTATCATAGGAAGTCTTCAGGTGACACCATTTTGATGTTATTGACAAAACATTGTCAAAATTGCTAGAAAATGTTTTAAGTGGAGACTTTCGATGTAGCAATATGATTCGACAAACATAAAACTTTAGTGACAAGAAGATATGATTATTATCTTTCATTTGTAAATTTTTCATATTTCTCGATGCATGTGACCAATGCTCATTTCAATAAAACATGTATGTTTGCAGCAATTTCCCGGAAAATTGCCAATTTAAGAGTCTTCAGAGGACTTAGAGCTACTGATAGATGTAAATTGCTCACAATATCTCATCTCATAATGTAGTAAAGAGCTTTACAAAGTATCAAATCACAATCAATAATTCTATGAATTCTAACTTTAAGAGATAGGGTCGATTTAGGGACTTCGTTGGCCTCGTCGTTTTTGTTCTTTTATAAAATATTTTGTGCACCATACGCGTATTTCAACAAGTAATGTCTCATCAGCGATGCCCGAGACCGAAAAAGAGGTAATCTAAATCATGTGGAAAAATGAGAAGCAAAACTCTAAGCTTGACCTAATATTTCTGCAAAAGAACCAGCTTAGGACAGAGCTACTGTAAACCGTCTTTTATTCGCGAGCGTTTTATTTTCGCGATATTCGCGATGTCCTTTGGTTCGCGAAAATACATGTGCAGAAAGATATGTTTATACGATGTTTCGAAATAAAATGAAGCGAACCAGACACCTCTCTCCAGTTCGCTAAATTAAGACTCCGCGAATGAAAGACGGTTTACAGTATACCATCTATCAGGAGGATTCCCCTTAGTATTAGTCACTAATAAAAAATTACTGATGCATACGCTTATGCTGATCGTATTTGGTTTCAGAGGAAATAATTAAAAAAAAAAAACTTCCAGAAAGATTTTCACAAGTTTATGACAAAACAAATTATTGACCTAAACATCTTTATAAGCCCATAATCGTAGATTCGGGGCACATACGTTTGGGTTGTCCGTTTGTCTGTCTGTTTGTCCGAACTGTAAAACTTTAAACTAAGCCATAACGTTTGATGAATGTTTCATTTTTCACAAGTGCATTTTATTATCATTATTGTTGAATAGTAAAGTTTTATAACATTCAAATATCGCATGAATCATGTTACTTATTCATGTTATATAATGCAAGTTATGGTATCTAAAACAAGATTTAATAAGCAATAACAAGTGCATTTCTTGTGAGAAGACCTTTCTGTTGTGATCTTGATTTTGTAGTTTGACTTACTTTTGAAAAAAATTAACATTACATCTGAAGGTATGTGAACGGATTTTCATAATTCACGTGTGCATTCCTTGTGGAAATTTGTTTAGTAATTTGTTGCATTTTTCTCATTGTTTATTAATTAAGTTTCTTTAACATTGTTTAGTAATAAGTGTTGTACATCGGAAGACTTTTAAGAATCGATTATTGGAAAATAATCGGAAAGAGTAAACCGATCGATTATCGATTTAAATCGGAAAACAAAAGTCCATGAAAAATGGAACATAAAAGAGAGAACAATTGTATTTTTCTGTAGTAAAATTCAGAAAACTTTGCTGAAAACAAAATATAAAGCATTCAATTTCAAAGTGTCTGCCTGTTTACATTCAAGACAACAAGCATGCTGCAGCGGTTCATGCGACATGTGAAAAGAGGAAAATAAATACCTTTACACAAAATACCTTTCTTTCAGCGACAATCGATTGCAAGAAAATCAAATCGATAATCGGAATCGAAAGAGTTTTAGCGATCGACAATCGATTGTCGGCGACAATTTGTTCATCACTATTAGTAATTAGTTGCTTTTTTCACGATGTAAGTCCAAAATATTAGTTCATGGTCTGGCGTATCACATTCTTCGTTTCTGTCAAAATCGCCTCTTTTGAATGAGTTTTTGATGTTCCTGTAATATATGTTCTTGGATAGCTATTGGAATACATGATAGGCCATGTTTGGAATCAATAGTTTAATTATTCGGAATCTATTCTCAGTCTTTCTCAGCCGCGAAAAATATTCACATGAAAAATTACATGTAAAAATTGTACATTTGTTAAACAAAGCTTTCATCAATAAAAACGTACTTACTGTCCTATTCACTAAATCCAGAGCACCTGTATTTCCGGTTTTCTCAAAAATATGATATTTTCATCTTCCAAAAAGATATCATTGTATAGTACTCTTTTAATCGTAACAGAAAATACAATTGTTTTTCCTGTACGTTAAGTTACGACGTTTAGGACAAAAAGGGTTCGAACTCGGCGTCTGTTGAAAAATCGACAAGTCATCGTTTCAGTCTTCAGAAATAAGCATAGAAGGGGCTATCTAATGTAATGTTATGTCTTTGAGATGTTCACATCATTAAATGGTCGAGATTTGCCTCAAATTTATCACTGATGTATGATTATTACTAGACACCTTTTTGTCCGACCTGGAAAATTGGCGCTCGTAAGAAAAAAAAACCGCGGTAGGGGTATATTTCGGCTTTTAAGGGTGGTGCCGGTATCAAATTTGTTTGAAGATCCAGTATGAATTCGTCCATCGAAATATACCAAAAAAAAGGGGTTTTGACATCGATAAACTTATATGTGAGGGCTGAAACGATGATTTGTCGATTTTTCGATGGACGCCGAGTGAGAACCCTTTAAATAAACCCTAGTATATCAGGGAAGTGCGATAAATCCCTGTGACCTTTCACTCTTTACAAATAGATACACGAACAAGAGGGCGCTACTGATAGTTACTTTGGATGAAAGTACAACTGATGTGTTCATGTTGCCCAAGAGGATTACGAGTTGGAATACTTAAAATAATTCTCTTACTATCACAATAAACGACATCTTTACTTGTGAAAGCGCTTAGTATTGTTGCGAAAAGTTTTTGTTCACTTTTTATCGACGATAATAATTGTCACGCAGACATTCAAAATAATGAACGAGTTTTGATGGTCTTTCTGGTCACTTACCCCTTTTTTACACATTTTTGGCAGAGTGTCGTATCTTCAAATTTGCAATATTGCATCTATACTGAACAAGGTTGATATATGTAGGGCAAACACGCAAGTTTAAATGTGATTTGATTTAGAATTCATGTAATTCCATATTTATATGGTTGAAATACATGTACTGAATTTTGGTCATAAACAAAATCAGGTCAGTCGTAAAAATATTTATACTAAATTTTATACGCTAACATCTTTAATAGAAAGTCGATCTTTAAGTATTAAACAGATAAATCGTTGTCATAAGAAATCGAAAAAAAATTGGGTATAAAAGTCCCTTGCGAAGCAATTAAGTCAAAGAAAAAATATATTACAAAGGAGTGTATTTTATTTGTAAATGTTGAAAGTAATTTACTGCTCAAATTTGTGTATCATTCATAAATTTTTATTATTATGGTAAAGGGAAAGGAAGGAAAGATGTATGAAAAATAGCCGAAATATTTTTATCAAAAGGCTTATAATCCAAATGTCCAATATCAAAAGTCCAATTAAGGAAGAAAAACTGTTATCTTCGGTTTTTTGATTCATTGACTGAATATTATTTTTAAAAAGGTCGTTTTTCAGCTTTTGCGCTTTATCGGTGTGTATTGGCGGTAGGGAATGGAAAAAATCATGAAAAGCACTTCGCTCTTCATGATTTTTTTCTTCACTCCCTACTGTCAATATACACCGATTAAGCGCAAAAGCTGAAAACACACCTATAAAGCGGAAAAGCTGAAAAACAATCTTTACATATATATTTTACGTGTTAAGTTGTTTCTGTCCTTTTTTCATCCGGTTTCTTTATATTTAAAATATCAACGCGGAGGGAGATCGTCACTTCACGTAACAGCAAACGATTGTTTGAGGGTTTTTTTGCTAGCTTCGAAGTAGTACCTTCTGTACGGAACATTGTAGAAAATCGAGAAATTGAAATATGTTCTTGGTTGTATTTTAAACATTTCAATAAAAGCTGAATAAAAAATGAATCGCGAAAATTTGCGATTTTCGTCCAACATAATTATGGCCAAGCGGAGGGTTAAACTGGAAAAATGTTACGGAGATTGGAAGGAAAACATTTGGAAACTCACTTTAACACATTGTAAAACTGTTTTAACATATGAAATCATGCGGTACCATTATTCAATATTCTGTAAAGTTACCCTGTTTCTTCTGGAATTAGTTATAATAATACAAATTCGAGTACAGCTGGCGAAAAGAAGCAAATACACGAAATTTTCATGATCTACCTCATCATGGCACAAGAAATATTTCTGGTGTGTATAATTCCATAAGAAGCAAAAATAAATTCACTGTTGATAAAAGTGAATAAAATCCTCATTCTAAATATTGAATAATGTCTGAATTCGCTTTGCTCTTCCAAACATGGCATCAGTTTCTGCAGTCGATAGTGCAGGTCGTCCTTGAACTTCGTCCAGTGTGACGCGTTATCGACTTACTACGTCACACGTCTTGGTACAATTAGTGTACATGTAGGTGATCTACATTTTGCCATATTTAATCACTGCCACTGAACTGGGGTGGACGGCGTAAATTGATAATGGAATTTTGAATCTATATTAAAGCAATAATAGAATGGGCATTTTATGAAAAATTAGTCCGCGTATGATCTAATGTCACGCGATAGGCTCTTGCGTTTATCGAAAATTGCAGTACATTTGGTTTTGTACCTTTATATAAGGGAAACACATTAGGAAAGTAAATATATGTTTTTAAAGATAAGGAATGTGATCACAGCGGGAAAATACAGACAGACACTTAATATATAATGAAAGGAAGGGCTCTAGATCTCGCACAAGACTAGGTTGCAACATCTACAACAAAAACACCAAAACTACCTAAGTGAAAACACAGAGAAAACATACTCAGCGAGAGACGCAAAATTCACAAATGAGTTCAAGAGACGCAAAAGGGACAAGGAACACCAAACACGACATCAAAACACTGAACACAAAATACCACACATAAACCAACAAGACCAATGGTCAACCGATGCCGACTAAGGACGGTCTGCCAGGTTATAAGCAAATGATAACGCGCGCACATCCTTCCTGCTTTTTCGATTACACCTAAGTCTCGAAGAACGCACAGTTGTAAAACAACCTGTTTACTTTAAGATAAACACACAAACGAGACAGCAAAACATAGGCGCCAAAGGAACACAAATTAATTTGTAAATGGACATAAAAGGGGACGTACGACATACAGTCCGTGCTCTGTCGACTGTAGCGAGCTCATGCATGTTATATGCCGAGGAGTCCGACTGACATTCAGAGAGGACAGGTGATAGATGGCTCTGTCTTCTCTAAAGAGGTTTGGACAGGTTCAACGATGAGTCCCGTAGTCACAGTCAGTAAGAGTGCAAGTCTTAAGAATGCGCTGGTACAAGGCTGTAGATTGGTCAAGTACCATGCTGAGTGTCCGTTAAGTGACAGTAGGATCATATCAATGGTATAAAAGACGTTTAATGATTCTAAATCAGATGCTTTTTCGATGGTTATGATGTCTACCTTTCATCCCCCTTATTTTGTTTATTATGTCACCATAAAAGGCAGGTTGTAAAATACCCAAAGTAAAATATTCTGTTGCATGTACAGGTCAAAGTTAAAAAAGAATTTCTATAAATATGACAATAAGAAGGAGATCTTAAATGTGACGACGGCAACGAAAATAAAACAACATATTGTCTATCACTTCATAATCATTGCAACTAAAATGGACCTACATAAAACTACAACTTCAACGCTAAGCAGTTGAACACGCTCCCCGCGATTGAATGTTTTTAAAAACTCTATTAATCACTTACTTTCCTGCTCTATCGCAAGAAAGAAGCTTTGATGTTGCCATTTTCAGTATCATATATTACTTTGCTATTTTGTCATATCTTCCAATGTTGGAAAAGTTAATGATTCAAAGTTAAGATGTAAGATACGAATTCCGTTAAATTCCTGTCATCATCAATCAAAGTTAAAGGAGTAGATGCAGTAACCTGCCATGTCGGCCCTATTTATAAAGTTGTTCATATATCCATAATATTCTGTTTATAAAATGTCAAATGTATGGTGGATCCAAATGAAGAAAGTCTGTTTTTATGTCACAGTCCTATACTGAATAAAACGTCGCTTAAAACGTCTAAAAACGTTGAAATCATTGAAAATATCAATAAATGAGCGAAATTTTGATTGAAAATTATGAAATCAAGAAGGGCTCCAGGCCTTGCCCATGAATATTTTGTACCAATCGATGGATTTCTGATCGGCCTTTTAATTTGCATAAAAAATCGTGTGCGAGTCCCGGTACGTAGATGAATTTTGAAGATTTGTATGTAAAATACGATGCTTTTCCTTTGTTTTGCGTCATTCAGGGCAAATGACGTCAAACATCACGCGCGTGACGTTAAGAGGGCTAAAAAATATGACACTGTATTTTCTCAAACATTCAACATTGCTAAAATTGATAATTAATAATTCGTTTATAAAAGCATTTTTCGTCGAAATCATAGGGCCGATATGAGGGGTTAGCGCGCCTAGTCCTTTATTATATTGAAGCCCAAATCTTTTTTTTTCTCATATCATACGATTTTTTTTCTTGATTTCTCAGTAAGAATTTTGATATGAGTTTCGAAAAGGGCTTTTTTACTGTGTCTTCACTTCTAGCTTCATAAAAAGTTTATTCCTACGGATTCTTTGATTCTTGATAGTAATATCGTAGATTATCAATATCTATTATAACAATAAGATATTCTTCTCCATTAGGAAAGTTCGAATAGCGATTTGTTCATTATGTTCATGCGAAGAATACATGTACCGTGCCTTCGTGATGTAACAATATTTTCCGTCGCGGTGTTATCAACAGAGACGTCAAAGACGTGTCATGGTTAATATAAAAGTAGAACACCTGTGGGGTAAATATCTGGTGACCGGGCATGGGATGAAACCAGGTCATCTGGCTTCGCCTTGCCCATTATGTAAAAAATTGTGAGCTAGAATTACCCAGTGTTACGTGACCAAACAACTAGGTAACTAATGGTACGATTAAATACATCCAAGGCATTGTTTTTGTTTTTTTCTTGTTTTGTTTTTTGTTTTGTTAGAGGTAAGACCATTGTAGGATGAGGTTAAAGGGGAGGTTAAACTTTAGTTAGTATATAGAGTTTTTTATATAAACTCTTATTATGTAAGGTGCATTTAAATAGGCATGTTGCCTCTAAGTATAGAGTTCATAATTAATCTGGATCATTGTTAACAATGGCAGATATGGAGGACTTAATTGGGTCGACAGAAAACAAAAACGAAGACCAAAATAAAAAAAAAAATAAATTAAAAAAAAAGACGAGATTGAGAACAAATCAAAACACTTTCCCCTGTTTCACATGTTCGGTTTTTGTATCAAAAATGAGTATGAGCTTAGGAGAGAGAATGGGAAATTTATCACTACAAACGAAAAGAGAAAAACCCAGACGATTGCTCTCAAAGAAAGGAGGGGATCTCCAACAACACTAGGTTGCAGCACCCACAGGAAAACTCCAAAACACCAAACGTAACAACACAGAGCAGACCCGCACAGAAAGAGACGCAAAGGGACAAGGAACACCAACTCACATAGAAACATCAAACACAAAAGACCACACATAAACCAACGAGACCAATGGGCAACCCTTGCAGACTTTGGACGGCCATCTGCCACGCAATCAGCAAACGATGTGGTTATTGGCATTGCGTGTGCACAACCCTCCCACTTTTCCGATTGCCCAGAGGCCTCGAAGAAAGCACAATGGTGGTGTAAACTTATCTTCTCACTGTAAGATTAACATACATACAGACAGCATGACGCAGGGACAAGAAACACACAGATGGATTTGTAAATGTATATAAAAACAGAAGGCATACGAAATACAGTGGAAAAATGGCTGGCCTTTATAAAATCAATTTCATAGTAAACGGTGCTTATCTGAAAGGGAAAATGTTGGAGCAAAATCACCGATCGGACCAGTCCTACAGCAGATAAAGGGAAAAAATATCAAGACAGATTAATATGATGCATTGTTGTATTTTCAGAATGCCTAACCGCGAAGGTTGCACAAAAGAGTGCCATTACGGCTGGGTTGTTGTGGTCGCCGCTGCCCTTATACGGATCCTTGTTTACGGTATAAGCTTTACGCCAGGAGTGGTATACGTCGTCATCATAGAAAACTTTAACACTAAAAGAGGTGAAACGGCATGGATAGCATCTCTTTTAATATCTGTGACATTTCTGGTATGTAAGTATCAATATTGTTAAGATGAAAATGAGAATTCCTACATGCAGAAACCCTGATCTAAAACAAAAGAGTTTTGCTTAGTATTTTGTTTTTAATTCATGCGAGCGAAGCTTAAGTGAGCTATTGCATAGCGCGCCATTCGTCATCGTAAAAGGTTTTTTTACATCTCCTCTGCAACCGCAACACAGAATTTAACAAAACTAGACAGATAACAAGTTCTTAAGGTCTTCTAACAAGTTTGTGCTTTTCGTGCATTTTCGACTTCTTCTCTGCAACCGCTGCACAGATTATCACCAAATCTAAAAGAAATCAAGTACTCACTGTCCTCCAACAAGTTTGTGTATTTCGTGCCGATTTTGCTGGCGAAAGCTCTGATAGCTTGACGCATTTTCAACTTCTTCTCTAGAACTGCTGCACAGAATTCCACGGAAATTCACAGGAAGTACATTAGCAAGGTCCCCTACACAGTTTGTGTGGGTTTTTTGTGCTAATCGATCAACAAATATATTGCTGTTGATGGTTCTGATCGACTGACGCTTTTTCGACATTTCCTCTGCAACTGATGCAAAGAATGTCACGAATCTTTACAGGAAGCAATTACTCAGTAAGTGTTATTCTTGCCCATCGATAAACAAATATGTCCAACGAGGCCTCAAATTGCTTGACGCATTTTCGACTTCTCCTTAGCAAGGTTACCTACACAGCTTGTGTTTTTTGTGCCAATCGATCAACAAATATATTGCCGCCGAGGGTTCTGATTGACTGAATAAACCAAACAATTATTTAGTCTCAAAGTCGTGAAAATTCCTATCGGAACGGTTGCGAACCCGGAATGATCAACATTCCGAAGTGAGACCAGGTTCCCGAGGAGAGTCAGCGTCTCCTGATTGCATGCAACATCCGTCGCAAAAGCTCCATGGAAACCTGTTAAATTCCGTGATTGTCTCGATGTACATTTTGATGTACATATCAGGTTAGTATGTCTTGTTTTGTGTTGATGACAGCCATTCAATCACAATGCAGAATGTCACTGATCATTCTGGAAATGGGGGTCTGATATGTTCTTATCATATATTCCCGTAGCGACCGAAGAACTTCCTTAATAATGATTTAAGCCGCTGTGTTATTTTACCCTGAACAAGTTGCTTACTTGCAAGCCGTCAGGCTCTAATGATGAAATCGTCATATTTGGAACATGCCCTGGCGTAACGTATCAGTTGAGAAACAAAAACGCCATAGGCAGGAGAAGACGGAATATTGCTACTCATGAAAAAGAAGTTAGTTATATTGAAGCTGAAATCGTCGCACTTGTCATACAGTGAGGTGTTCAAATGGCCCTGCGTCGAAAGATAGAAGTATATCCAAGAACGGCGCGGATCTCTCACTCTCTGTTGTTTCCTTGATCTCTAGTTCATGAGGATAGATTTCATGTAGATTATCCTTAAGTTAGGATTATTGATAGACAACACGTCATCTATGTATCTGAATGTAAAATTGAACTGAAATGTTGAAGAGCAAGGTCTGGATGACGTCAGCTTCGTGTGAATATGAAAATAAGCCCACAAGCAGTGGGGTGCAATTGGTACCCATGGGGATGCCGACTATCTGCTGGAAAACGGTTCCTCCAAACACCACAAAAATGTTGTCGACATAAAACTCAAGCATCAGGATGATATCGTCTTCGGTATACTTTTTGTTTGAATCAGAGTGTTCCTTTATGAAATAAGGGTAACAAAAAAGGGTCCCAAATACAGAGAAAGTATGTCCTTTAAATGGAACCAAAATGTCAAAATTATTATGGACTCCTGTGAGGAATTTGCAAGACGTTGAGCTAAGATAGAGGATGTACAGCTCGACACCATTTCCGAGTGGATAGAATCTATCAGAGGGCTACTTTCAACTAGAATTTACCGATTAAAATCAACTGTGAGCACCAGATTTGAGTCTATCTTTAAAGACCCTGATGTTATCACAGTGCTTGCCTACCTCCAACAGTAACCTTTGATTTTTCGACACTTTACACTACAATCCCACATTCTAAATTGCAAAATTTATAAGTGATGCGTTTACAAGTAAGAACGGCAATCGCAAATACAAATTTATTGTTGTTAACTATGACAAAACCAAAAAAAGTCTGATTCTGAAAATAAGTACACTGAAACAGATCTTATTGAGATGGTAAACTTTCTGATTGACAACATTTTTGTGGTGTTTGGTGGAAAGGTCTTCTAGCAAACTGTCGGAATTCCAAATGGGGACCAATTGTGCCCTACTATTTCGACAGTCTAGTTAAAGAGTTGGGTTTAAATTCGACAATGGAAATCCCACTTACACCCCAATTTTCCTTTCTGCCTCTGAAATAATAGATAACCACAAATCAGCTCTTGCTTCCTTTGGCTTCGACACTAACAATTTAGATTTAGATTTACCATACTTATACTGCATACCTAAAATGCATAAGAATCCGTACAAACAACGTTTCATCACTGGTTCCTCAAAATGTTCTACCAAATCTGTATCGATCTTACTCACTAAAGTTTTATTTGAAATCAAATCTGGGCTTCAAAAATATTGTTCGATAGAATATTCTCGCAGTGGCATCAACCAAATGTGGATTTTAAAGAATTTAAGGGAACTTTTAGAACATCTGAAATCCACTCATTTTAGTAGAGTCCATTCGATCAAAGCCTTTGATTTTTCGACACTTTACACTACAATCCCACATTCTAAATTGAAAGAAAGACTCGCAAAAATTATATGTTATGCGTTTACAAGTAAGAACGGCAGTCACAAATACAAAATTATTGTTGTTAACTATGACAAAACCTACTTTGTAAAAGAAAAGTCCAATTCTGAAAATAAGTACACTGAAACAGATATTATTCAGATGTTAAACTTTCTGATCGACAACATTTTTATGGTGTTTGGAGGAAAGGTCTTCCAGCAAACTGTCGGAATTCCAATGGGGACCAATTGTGTCCCACTTCTTGTCGACATTTTCCTTTACTCGTACGAAGCTGAATTCATTCAATCTTTGGTCTCTGAAGGGAAAAGATACTTAGCTTCTGACTTTACATTCACTCACAGATACATAGACGATGTGTTGTCCATCAATAATCCAAAATTCGCGGATTACCTCAGCAGTATTTATCCTTTAGAACTTGAAGTCAAAGAAACTGCAGAGAAAAATAATTCAGCATCCTATTTGGACATAATGTTGTCCTACGAAACTGATGGTCACATGAACACCTCACTCTATAACAAACGTGACGACTTCAATTTCAGCATCACAAACTTTCCTTTTCTGAGTAGCAACATCCCTTCATTGCCTGCTTATGGCGTGTTCATATCTCAGTTGATACGCTCTGCCAGAGCAAGGACCAAATATACGGATTTTGTTCTGAGAGCTAGGCGTCTTTCAGATAAGCTTCTCAGTCAGGGATATGTATGTGATCGTCACTGAGGAAGTTCTACGGTTGATATGGAGAACTCGTCATACACTATGATGTCCCACTATCCATAATGGTGGATGATATTCTGTCATAGACCATTTGAACCATCCAAACAAAGGTTGTACTCTTTGTCTTCCGTAATGGAAGTAACCGGATGTGGCAGTTCTTCCGAATTAAAGCGGTAGGTGTTGCATGGAAGCAGGAGATGCTTTCTCTTCCTGGGCACCTGGTCTCACTCCCATATCGGGAGTTCGCTTCTTTTCATATGGTGGAGGTTTTTGTTTGTTTGCTTTGTTTCCTGTTTTATCCTGATTTTGTATGACTTCGGTTTCTGATTTTCCAAATTATCGATTTTGTGCTGTATACAGGGATATGGTCATTATCCATATTTGTCATTTCAGATACAGATAAATGTAAGTGTGTATGTTGGATTTCCAGGTGCTGAATATAAGCCAAGTTCTTCTCTCAGGCATTTGAAATAGTACGACTTGCAAACGAAAGTTAAATTGTTTGCCGCTTTGTCTGCAAGAACAATGATATATTTTTCATGGAGATCAGAAAGTTCTTTGGCAACAACAGGGTCAGGGAAATTGACTCGTGTCTGTTGTTAACTGATTGCCGAAGACGCCCTATTCTTCTTTTAAGTAATTTTCAATGGATTTCATTTATTCGGAGAGTGTGTCTAGTTCTACGTCCTCCTTTCTAGCACACAGTCTGGCGTACATGAATTCATAATTCTTCCATTTTTTTTCATCCATGTGAATGAACGGTGTTTCCTGTACTTTGGACCTTTACTGAGAAGGTTCCTAAGTTTATTGTTACCGACGACATTAAGGTCACCAGTAACCACACGGTGGGTAGATGAAATCAGAGGATGAACATGTGCATTTTATGGGGTTTTGTGAAAGGTGGTGTACATCTAGACATTTCAAATTTTGTTCATAATTAAATATTTTGGAAGCAACGGATTGTGTATTTGTGTAGGAAGGTCACTCCTGGTATTTAAAATAAGGAGGGATTATATCCTTGACAGAACTGTTATTTAGAATATTGCTTTAACGCAGAGCATCGATCCCCTTATCTGCAGTTTGATTTTAAGGAAGGGACGATTTTCACTGCTAACAAGTATGTCAGATTTACGGCCTTGAAAAGTCTGTCGAGAATAATACTTTGTATGCGATTTTTTGCTGAACCGGTGTCGATAAGATGATTCGTACAAGTCATGTAATTTCTTTAAAGAAACAGAGTACAACTTCGTAAGAATATGATGAATACCTAACTGTTGGTTGACAAATGGCAAATGACCGTCGAAATATATTACATGAATATCTGGCCTGTTGTATTTTCTTATACCATGACTTCGACGTCTTCTTGTTGTTTGATTAATCAACCGCAGTACATTAAACGACTGGCATCCAGGACTCGTCAGATTTCCTATGTTTTCAAAATGGTCGTTGCAACAATACGAGGCAGATGTGCCAAATTGTCGAATCAAGTGATATCTTTTACGTCTATACGGAGTACTGAGGTCCGGATTGTTTGTTGGATAGTATATTTTTTCTAGGATACGGACCTTCAGAGACAAAATTGAGTGGCCGAGTAAGTTAAAATGTTTATAAAGTAGCTGATTACCGCTATGATTTATTTGAAACCGATGCTCTGTCATCCTACTCCTCAGCTGTCCCTTGGTATCACCAACGTAGAGAACACTTAATTCCGTAAATGACAAATATGGATAATTACCTGTAAAGTTACTAGTGAAGATTTATATGTTATTTAGAATTGCATGTTTTACAATTCTTGCCTCCACACTTGGATATATTGCAGTAAGCGGGGACAAAATTGTGGTCTTTCAGAATGTCAACAACTTCAACTTGTCATGATATTATGGATAAGATTCTGTCAGCGTACTTAAACAATCTGTCAGCGTACTTAAACCCCATCTTGTGGTCATCACTGACTATATACGTATATTTAGTAATGTTCTGAAGGACAACTCTTTGGGCCACCTGCCTGTCCTACTGTATCCGTGCCCTGGGACACACTAGGTTGGCACATTTTTATAGAGGGCGATGTGCCAGTCTCTATGGAATTTCTTGTATCAGGATCCATGTTGAATTACTGCCCGACAAGTATCCTCGGGGACAATTTGTCCACCAGCAGAGATACATGGACAGTGGTTAAAATAAACATCAAAGAAGTACCTAACAGTTCTTCAGTCTCAAAGTCGAGAAGGTAAGGCAAAATCGTGCGAAGTCCCATCGGAACGATTGCGAACCCCGGAATGATCAACATTCCGATGTGAGAAGAGGTGCCCGGAGAGAGTCAGCGTGACGCATTTTTTGACTTGTCCTCTGCAACCAATGCAAAGTATGTCACGAAACTTTAAAGGAAGCAAGTACTGAAAGACTTCTACAAATTTTGTGTTTTTCGTGCCAATTAATTAAAAAATGTGGCCACCGAGGGCTCCGATTGGCTGACGCTTTTTGACTTATCATCTGCAACCTATTACAGGAAGCAAGCACTGAAGGTCCTCTATCAAGTATGTGTCTTTTGTGTCTACAAGTATAGTCGCCGAGGGCTCTGATTGGCTGACACATTTTTTACTTCTCTGCGACCGCTGCCCAGAATTTCACAAAACTTCAAAAGACGGAAGTACCGAAGGTCATCTACCAATTTATGTTTTACGTGCCGACAGTTCAAAAAATATGCATACAGAGGGATCCGATTGCCTGACGCATTTTCGACTTCTCCTCTGCAGTCACAACATAGAATTCCCCGGAATTACTCGAAATTTAACAGGAAGCAAAACGCAAGGTTCCCTACCAATCTTGTTTTTTTTTCCGATCAGTCAACAAATATAGCTGCTGATAGCTCTGATTGGCTGACGCATTTTCTGCACAGAATTTCACGAAACCTGACACGAAGCAAGAACGCAAGGTACTCTACCAATTTTAATTTTTTTTTGCCGATCAGTAAACAAATATAGTCGCCGAGGGCTCCGATTGGCTGATACATTTTCGACTTCCCCTTTACAAACGCTGCAAAGAATTACGAAGCAAGAACTCAAGGTCATCTACCGCTGCACAGAATTTCACGAAACCCAACAGGAAGCAGGAACTCAAGGTGTTCTATCAATTTCTACTTTTTCTTACCGATCAGTCAACAAATATGGCCGCTGAGAGCTCTGATTGGCTGATGCATTTTAGACTTATCTGCAACCGCTGTACAGAATTTTACAAAACTTTATAGGAATATAAACAAATCAGATGGTCTTCTAGCTTCATTATTTCGCGCACCCCAGACGTAATTTCTATAAGATTAGTTCTCCATGTACGAGGGCTTCAATTTGCTTTGACGAAAGCCGATCGTGTATAACAATCGTATATTACCGCGTAACGACAACATAAATTTCCCCACTTTTGAAAGGTTTCTCTTGGATAATGATTGTAGAAATGTTTCTTATGTTTCAGCTCCCTTTTCCGGAATTTTGATGAACCGATGTGGATATCGTGCAATAACATTCGTTGGTGGAATCCTGTGTTTCGTGGGGTTGGCTTTGAGTCAATTCGTCAAGAATCTCATTCTTCTGTGTCTCACCTACGGCATCATAACTGGTAAGATATTTGATATTCATCGTAAAAGGATATTGTATCGAAACAGGCAGTATATATTTCACCTTTGATATACATATTCTTGCCAACGGCAGAGCATTTTTGAAAGAATAAAGCCCGTGTTTGTGAAACACGAATGCCCCCGGTGGCATCTTTGTTAGTATAAATGGACAGGTCTTGTCACAAAGAATACACATGTGAAATATGAAAGCCCTATCACTTACCATTCAAAAGTTATGCCTAATGTTAAAGTTTTTGAAAAGTAGATTCAAGGTCACGAGGTCAACACTATTGGTATCAATGGAAAGGTCTTGTCACAAGGAATACACATGTGAAATATAAAAGCCCTATCGCGTCTCATTCAAAAGTTATGTCCAAAGTTTTTTCGGACAAACAGACAGACAGACAAACAGACGGACGAACACGCAAACAGCTATATGCCCCGAATCTTTGATTCCGGTGGCATAAAAATGACATTCATAATGTATTGATTCGATATGTTCTTTTCATTAGGTAGTAACTAAATCTATTGTAAAATTGCAGGTATTGGCTGTGGCTTGGCATACATGCCTTGTAGTGTGGCTGTTTCAAAGTACTTCAATCGTCGCATACATCTTGCTATGGGGATAGCCTCCGCTGGAGGTGGTATTGGGTCTTTTGTATTTCCTCCAATCATTGATGCTTTAAACGATAAGTATGGATAGCAAGGCATGTACTTAGTCTTAGCTGCTATTTCTATGAATTTATGTGTTCTAAGCTTATTCTTTAAACCTTCGTCTGCGGGAGATGAAGGGAAAAAGTCTTTGAAAAGCGCTAAGGACATAAATTCTGGAAGAGTAAAAAACGACTGGAGTTTTCTACGAATGTGGCAATTTTATATCATTCAAGTCAATTCATTACTTTATAGTTTTGGAACATCTATAGTTTACGGACATCTGGGTGCTTACGCTCATTTTCATCTTGGTTTAAGTAATTCCACATCAGCTTTACTCTATTCTGTAGTTGGGATAAGTGTTACAGTATGCAAGATTCTACACGGATTGACTGCGGACTTTGGTAATAACTGCTGTATATTCAAGCCAATTGTTCAATTGATTGTCTTCTTATTTATTGGAGGTCTTGCAACATCATTACTGCCATTCATCACTGTACTTTCTGGCTTACTTTTGTTCAGCGTTGTGTTTGGATCTAGCTATGCGGCATGTGGCGGATCAATCATACCTTCTTTGCTGATTTCATTGAAAGGCAAGGATCAACTGAGTCTCACATATGGTGTTACTTTGGCAAACTTTGCTATCGGACAACTTCTTGGAGCACCAGCTGCAGGTTTGTATTTTTTTTACATTATCATTATCAGTAATATTACTAATGAAGTCTTTTCTTCCATTCGGTCTGTTTTGCATTCATATTTTTTTCTGAATGGAAACAATTTTGTGCTGCTCAAAAACCATGCTGTCAGAAAACACTTATTTCGGCGATGGCCAGGAGCTATAAGATTGTTCATAGTACAGATGATGTCATGGGACACATAGAAAAAGCCAAACGCAGACAGATAAATCTAGCTTAGGGATTGTATTTTTGTCCTTATATGAGAAAGAAGGCGATCTCCAACCAAACTCGGTTGCAGCATCCACAGCAAAGCACTAAAATACTAAAACACAGATAAGTCAAGCACAACAAGAGATGTAAAAGAGACAGACGGCATAGAAACATTACAAACAAAAGATTACACATAAACCAACGAGGCCAATGAGCAATCGGTGCCGATTTAGGACGGCCTTATGCCAAGCCAGTTGCAAATTGTTGTTGTTTTCCGGATCACGTGCGCACACCTTGTTTAAAAGACAGGAGGAAACAAAGTCAGAGAGTATTAATTTAATTTTTACACATTTCATTTTTTCTATGGCCTTGAGTCGGAGGACTCTGGTGATCTGAACGCCTCTGTGCGTTAGAGCTTAGAAGGTCAATGTAGACGAAGAAATCCTTGAGACACTTGTATTTATGGATATTGAAGTTTAAGAAGGTGCTTATTGCTATTTAAAATTGATTTTCTTACTTTCAGGCTGGATATATGATCTCTATGGATCATATAGTATACCGTTTTTTGTCGCAGGCGCCGCCATGATGATAAGTGCTCTGATCATGATTGTTCCATATAGGAGCTCTTCATTTGCACCACAAAACGAGGAAACAACAGTTACCGAGCAAGTTACGTCAACAAATGAACAAGATATAACAATCGCAACTATCGGATAATACAGAAATTATGTCTTATAAATTGTTAACAGGTTAATAATGGTACATATCAAAATACTTTATTTTCATCCTTCATCAATTAAATGCATTAACAAGCGAAATAAAAGCAATCACAAAATCAGTTTCATCGTTGCTTACTTCAATAAAACTTATTTTTTGAGGGAAAATTATTATTCTTCCAATAAATACAAAGTACTTCTAAATTGTTGAAATTTGTCATCGATAACATATTTGAAGTGTTTGGAAATATGACGTTTCATCAAGTTGTTGGAATTAGTATGGGAATCAGCTGTTCTCCACGTCTTGTTGATATTTATCCTAACTCATATGAAGCCGAGATTGTTCAGTCCTTGATCTCTTATTGGATGAAGCACTCAGCACTTAAATTCGATGCTTCATACAGTAAACATATATCAACCGAAACACAATATATCCGTCATTCCAGCCGCCTGAGTGCGGACTCTTTTCTTACGCATGCCCCTATTTGTTTTTGATATCCAGTTTCATTTATCTAATTATGTTGTTCTGACGCATGCGTTTTGCTTTCTTGTTTTTGTAGACATCTTATAGTGAGGATCGAAGCATTTACACTACTATTGTGCGTTTTTCTACCCTGCTTGTTAACCGAACAAGAGGGAGGGTTGTAATTCGGATATCCAACCAATCATTAGTTATGAAATAAAATAAAGTCGATTATCCAGATAAAGTAGACTTTGTGGAAGGGTTAGAAACTTCAGAATGGCCTGAAAATCGTGAAAACTTTATAAGTGAAAATGACAAATGCCAAACATGCGTATTATTAGTGTGTATGTATGCACCATTTATCGATTTTGAAAGACAAAGAAATAAATTACAATGTACCTGCGGTTCTTGCTTAAATCTCGTCAGAGAAGACTAGGTCCTGATTCTCTGTCCTATCTGAAATTTGGTCAGACTTCTTGGGTGAATTATCTTAAGCTCGCTTCTGCCAGCGGAGCACAAACTGTAATACGCATGCCATTGAAGTTTTTAGATCCATTTACATAACATTTGTGTTACAAGATGCCACTGCGTTAAACTATCTCGTTTGTGATGTCACCTCAAAGTGAGAAGGTTAATGTTTATACAACAACTGTGCGTATATGAAGACCTCTATGTATCCGGATAAGTGGAAGGATTGTGCACACGTAATCCGGATAAACACACCATTTCCTAATAGCAGATGGCCGTCCAAACTCGGCGCCGGATGCACATTGGCCTCCGTCCATTTGTGTGTTGTCATTAATTTTTTTATGTTTCTTCTGTAGTTCTGTTTCGATTGCTTTGTATGATGCTCCAGCGTTTTTGTTGTTTGTAGTTTTGCCTGATGTCATTTATGTGTCACTTTCTTGTGGGTTTGTTTCGCTGGGTGTGAGCAGGATGGTCATGCTGGAGATCCTCCCCTTTTCTAAATACATTCATTTTAAACTATGTTTTCATAGACAATAATGCATTTTAACAATTCGTCATTTCTGTAATTGCAGAAAGAATAATGAAGGACAATTACGATTATGTTTGTTTTCATATTACCTGTTTGCACTAAGAATGGATATAGATTTTTAGTTATTATCACTTTTCTTTTTAATTTTCATCACTGAATCTATCTTATATTACATGACAATTCCGTTCGGATATTAATCGATCAAGCACCCAGAAAAAAGATATTTCTGACGCATGTTTTAGTTAGTTTAAATGTGAAGGCGGCCCTTGTTGATAGGATTTGTATGAACCTGAAGCTTTCTTTTTGTACCAACAGTAAGTCATGGAAGAAAAAAAATGTTTTGGTGTTCATGACTGAGTAATTTTGGTTGGCACGCGTCCAGCCATAATTATATACCCCCATGAAAACCAAAAGTTCGACATTTCTTATATTAACATTTATTCTAATTATCGGTAACTTTAATTTGCATTCACATCTCTCATTTTGCCTGTAACAGCGTCAAATGTATTTAAATTTTGGGAAATTCTCCCTACATGCAAAACTTGAACCTGACGTCACAATAGACTTTTTCACCATGACGAACTTCGCACTTCGAACACTAAAGAATCAGTGGAGTACTTGCCATTCACGTATAAATTCAGGCGAAGCCTCTACATCTTGATTAGAATACCAAATGGATTTAGTGTATTGGACTTCCTGTAGTACTGGCCTGCTTTTTGGCAACCCATTTACAAAATAAAAGTGCGAAGTACGAAGTTAGAAGTTAGTCACGGTGAAAAATGTCTAATAGCAACCCAAGTTATTGGAGTATAATTCTAGTTGCCTAATGGATGCTTAACATGGGGAATCTACTAGTATTGAAAACGAGATAATTTGATAAATTCGTAATTTATTAATTACTATGAGTTTTTCCTTATAAAAAGAGCTGGTACAAATCTAATGTGGCTTCAAATATAGCGAAAAGCCCTCCGACGTCAACGACGCGAACTGGCAAATTGGTGGCCCTTTTTGTTTTGAAAATTTGTTCCCAACGTTTTACATCTATGTTGATTTCTAATGGATTCATTTGTAATCGTTCAACTTTGTTGCACTTAATTTTATTTGAGGGAAAAATTTGAACATGTTTTAAAAAAATTGACGAATTGAAATCCGTCAATCATTCGTAACAACTCGTTTTAATTCGCTGACCCTCCGCCCACTTCTTATTCATGTAGAAATTTCAAATTACCTTTTAACATATACGAAGAAAATAAGTATAAAAGCGAAGAATAACGATTGAATATTATCTAGAAAATTAACAGCGAATGCTTGAATGCGAATGGCTACGATGTTCGAATCTATACTAGATCTTTGAATTATAGAAATTTTGAACAATACTCATGTTACTGTAATACCCGGTAGTATTCACTCAAGTCAGTTTGTCGGTTTAATTCTTCGTCCGTCGGGTCGACAATCTTTTACATGATCAATATTATATTTGAAACTTGTTTTATTTAGTACTTAAAAACAGCTTTGCTGTTGAGTGATGTTGAGATTATCGTCAAGATCTTCTTCCTTAACTCGTGGCGGATGCGGCTACCCAACAGGGGATGTTTACTCCTCCCGGGCACCTGGTCCCACCTCTAGCTTGCTTGGGGTCCGTCGATGCTCAATTTGGTGCTCTATTGTGAGTGCTGTAGAGATTATCGTCAGGATCTTCCTTAACTCATTTGTGTCACACGTATGCTCTTTGCCGTGTGGAGCTCGTAAAAAAGTTCCCCGCGAGGGGTTTGACAGTAAGTGTTTTGAATATTTTTCCCTGACATATTCGCCATAGCACTTTCAATATATACATAACCTCAGACTACATGAATTTTAGAAATATATTTTTCATTTTCATGCGTGGACATCGGCGGCGGGTGCGTCTAGCCAACAGGGGATGCTTACCCCTCCTGGGCACCTGGTCCCACCTCTAGTTTGCTTGGGGTCCGTCGATGCTCAATTTCGTGCTCAATTGTGAGTGCTGTTGAGAATATAGTCAGGATCTTCCTTAACTCATTGATGTAATGCAGAAAAAGTGTAAGTTTTGTTCCAATGAAAATTTTAGGCTTCTGGTCTTTAAACATTATAATGCATCAGATTTAGAAAATTATAATGGGGTCCCATCGATTTATATAGTTTGCTTCTGTGAAATAATTTGCTTGTATTGCATTTACCACAAATGAACATCCAATATCCCAAACAGGCACGTTTGCTTCATATTACTTGGCCTTCATCGTCCAGATGCTGACCTCTTACAGCAAATTTCATACCCTTCGTTCATAAAAAAAAATCGAAATCGCGAATCAAATGTAATTGAATAAACCGAATATTTTGTACCAAAATAATGTATGAATCGCATGCGATAAACGTCTCTTAAAAATTTGACCTGAACTTGCACCAAAAGATGAATCCCACATCAAAATAAGTTCAATATGTGTATTAGAAAAGGTCTGGAAAACCGAAAATTTCACGAAATATGCTAAGAGGCCATACCTTTTGTAAGAACAACAGGTCAATCAAAGCCCAAGTTCAACTTAATCTGTATCATACTATAATGTATCTACATACCAAAAATCAGCTCAATATCTACAACAACAGCAAAAAAAAAAAGTCCGGAAACTGAGAATTCAATATATAAACTGAGAGTTCAATATATGCAACGACAGCGAAAAAAAGTCTGGATAACTAAAGTGTGACGGACAGATGGACAGACGGACGGAGAGACAAACGGGGTTAAAATTATGAGTCCCCTACGGCGAGCCAGTAGGGGACCAATAATATTGGATAATCAATTATGTTAAACGTCTTTAAATTCAATAGTCTAAACAATGTAATATGGCCAAAAAGTATGAAAATTATAATGTCCAAAAATGTACCAAAAAGACGTAGCAGAATAGGTGGGATATGATGCTACAGGTCCCACGTTTTAGAAATTTCAAGAAATTTTGTAACAGAAAATTTCAAATGTGTTGAAGAGACAGGCGATCAACCAAAGTTGATCGAGCTTGGCTACATATGCCCTCGTGGACTCTTGGTACACCAGCAGTGACACTCACCAAGAAGTTCAGATGTTAAACGTCTTTAAATTCAATAGCATCATTTAAAACCTGATAAATTTACAGCATGGACCAGACATGCACGTCTCGGGTACTAAACCCTCGTCAGTGATCCTCAGTCTAAACAATGTAATAGGTCAAAAAGTATGAAAATTATTATGTCCAAAAATGTACCAAAAGACGTAGCAGAATAGGTGGGATATGATGCTACAGGACCCACGTTTTAGAAATTTCAAGAAATTTTGTAACAGAAAATTTCAAATGCGTTGAAGAGACAGACGATAAACCAAAGTTGATCGAACTCGGCTTCATATCCCCTCGGGGACTCTTGGTCCACCAGCAGTGACACTCAACAAGAAGTTCAAATGTTAAACGTCTTTAAATTCAATAGCATCATTTAAAACCTGATAAATTTACAGCATGGACCAGACATGCACGTCTCGGGTACTAAACCCTCGTCAGTGATCCTCAGTATAAACAATGTAATATGGCCAAAAAGTATGAAAATTATTATGTCCAAAAATGTACCAAAAGACGTAGCAAAATAGGTGGGATATGATGCTACATGACCCGCGTTTTAGAAATTTCAAGAAATTTTGTAACAGAAAATTTCAAATGCGTTGAAGAGACAGACGATCAACCAAAGTTGATCGAACTTGGCTACATATGCCCTCGGGGTTTCTTGGTCCACCAGCAGTGACACTCACCAAGTAGTTCAAATGTTAAACGTCTTTAAATTCAATAGCATCATTTAAAACCTGATAAATTTACAGCATGCACGTTTCGGGTACTAGCAATTACTTAAAAAAGTAATTCTGCAGCGTGAGGCATGTACCTATGAACATTAGGTGTCTCCTGTCAGGATGTCGAACAATGCCTTAACTAAATAATCATAAAATGATAAAATGTTCGAAAAATTTACAATACAAAATAGATGCAAAATGAAATATAATATACAATTATTGACCAACAAATCATATGTTGCCCGAATTCCCAGTCAATAATTGTTTTGTTAATGGGTATAGACAAACATTTATCGACCATATTTGATTTGACGCGTAGCATTCTTGAAAATCTGCCGTGCTGCAGAATTAAGACTCCAATTTTAACCATTTTAGCACTACGTTTTCCGTACCTCAACATCTTCATTTTCCATTTTTTTCTGAGTAAAAACTGCATCAATATTTTTCACAACGACCATTTGAACTTAGTGCACCGAACTGCGCAGCTACAGCTCTGCAGAATTCATGATTAGCACTAAACCCTACCTTAAACATTACTATGATTTTGATCAACTTTCTCAAAATGCTAGCTATATTCATTTTACACGCATGGGGCTGATAGCCATATCAAGATGGAGTGGAATACAGACTCATTTGTAATTTGTTACCAATAATTCACAGTACTATCAGATATATCATCATGATTATCTAAATAATGAATAAATACCAATGGGATATTATGATGTGATGCTAATGGGATACCCAATGTGATACCAATGGGATACTACAATGCGATACTAATGGGATACCCAATCGGATAGTATAATGTGATACCGATGGGATACTTCTCACCTGGCATTGCCTTTGAAACAAAATACCAACATGATACAAAAATGTGATATCAATGAGATACTTCCTTTGTTACCATAAAAACAGTAATAAAATACTAATGTGATACTGCAATATATATTTGACCGCGATAAATCAAAGATGGAGTACGTGAGGATTTGAATTTGTTTATACCTCACTCATGGATTTGAATGATTACAGAAGTTCAAAGGAAAAAAATATAAGTTATTATGCTTGAAATAATTGAATTCATTTATATCAAAATAATTTGTAAAACATTTTTGGGTGAATATGGGTAATCCAATACATAAACTTTACATTTATAACAAACTATGTCACTTAAAACAAAATGTGTCATTTAAAATATTTTTTTTAAATACATGCATTATTATACAGAAGCAAAAACACTTACTGTAGTCATGATACTTTCCAAAGAGACGGAGCACAATTCATCCATGTGCACAATCTGGCATCCAATATGCATAAATATTATATTGTCCTTGATATTGTGTCCAATGGTATTAATACCAGTCTTTGAAAATAAGTTAAACTTGATATCCATCTGTATTCAAACTAAATTTGAACATATCCTAACATACATGTATCTCAAACTCCATGTGCTTGCATGTGTGTATCAGCCAGATTTGAAATGTGTGATGTCACTGATGACTCATTGATGACATCACACAGGATGTAGTTAAGCAGGGCAATATCATATTAGTATTTTGTTAAGCTTTCACTACTGGCAGGTCAGAACAAATTTCAACAAATACCAACAAGATATTAACAGAGGGAGTTTAAGTTATATGTGATACCAATGCAATACTCAGTCTTAATGGGATACTAACAGGATATTCATCCCTAATAGGACTGGAGTATTTTGTTAGTATCACATTAAGAGCTGATATCAACAAGATACTGTAACGTGATAAATTAGTGTATCTTATTAGTATCACATTGGTATCATGTCGGTATTTTGTTAAAAATGATTTTTTGTTTGGGTTACTCCAAATTGAAACATTCCAGGTAAATTGAGGGGATTTTTTTTTTGATTGAGGTTCACAGAAGAAATTTAAATACCCGAAACGTGCATGTCTGGTCCAGTCAACAAATTTATCTGTTCGTAAATGATGCTATAAATTTGAAGACGAGTAATATTTGAACCACCTGGTGAGTGTCTGGTACATGTAGCCAAGTCTGATCAACTTCTGTTAATCGTTTCTTCAAACGCATTCGAAAATTTTCGTTCACAAAATCCTATAACATCATATCCCGCCCATCCTGCTACGTCTTTCGGTATTTTTTAACATAACTTTCACAGCCACATTTCATTGTTCTGATTGAGGATCAATGACGAGGGTTAAGCACCCGAAACGTGCATGCCTGGTCCATGCTGCAAATGTATCTGGAAATCATGCTATGAATTTGAAGACGTGTAATATATGTAGCAGATATTTTCTCTCCTTGGGTACCTGATCTTATTTCCATTGAGGATGTCAGTGAATGAAAGTAAACACAAAACCCGAAATCAGAATCCAAATATCACAATCTAAAGGCAAACACATTCTTGAAAAAATATAAAACAGAGCTTTCCCAAGAAAAAATCAGACAAATAGACAAAAACAATAACCTAGCTCCATAGAAACTCAAGTGAAAACAATCCTAAACAGTCAAACACGAACCCCGAAATCAGATTTCAAACTTCACAACCAAAAGGCTTTCAAATTCTTGAAAACATACTCTTACAAGAAAAGAATGAAAGAAAAGGACAAACAGACGGAGACAACAACACAACCTGACAAAAACTCGAAGGACAACTTAAACAGAAAATTTTGTATCTGTCCGTGCACCATATCATAACATGTGGCGAGCATTGAAAAAATTCTATTTAAGTGTTCTCCAAATACACGTCTATTCTTGACCAGAATAAATTACCATCATATAATTGATAATAATGACCATATGATAGGCCTAAAATAAATTCATATGAAGTAGATTTAGACAGTATTAACTTGTTTCAATCAAAGGGGATTCCCGTGGTACATATCATTTGTGTATCACGTGATACCCCACGGTGAAAATTTGCTATCGTCCTAGATGTTTCGAATTGCTGTATCTTGTTCCTGCCCACTGCGTTTTCATATTTAGGTGCCTAACTGTGGGTCGTGCCTCCCTCTCTTGTATTTATAACGAGATCTTATCGAGATCTGTATTTCGTTTTAATTTGTATTTGCACTTTGTTTTAATGAAATACGCATCTCGAAATATGAGATACGTATCTCATTATAACGATATCTTCCTCTCCTTTGGAAGAGATATGCATTTCTTCGTAATAAAGAAATAATTTACTTTTATTTTATATGTAAAGATATGCAAATGATTTTCATTTATCAAATATACTATAAGCAGAGATGTCATATGTAAAATTGATAGAATTAATAGTGAGATAAAAAATAGTTCTCGATCAACCAAATAATAATAGGCTTAAAGCTGAACTAAGTCTTTAAAAACCCCCATGACGTAGTAAATTTTTTTAGGGAACGGAAATTGTTAGAAGTGAAACTAACAATCTCCGTCCCCTAGCTAAAAATACACTTGGTCATGTGTTGATTTGAACTTTCCCCCTGATGACGTTTTGCATACTAATGTATCGTGACCCAAAATCCACTACCTCGAGTACTCGAGCGGTATATAAAGAAGCCTGGACGCGTGGACTTTGTCATTTGTATGAGATGTCGTCTACCTGTAAAGATGAATTCAGAAATTAGAAAATATCATAGAAAACCATACTGAAATAGAAAATGGATAAAGTAATCATGAAATCTTCAGTTTTACTGAAATAATTAAAAGACGGGTACGTAATCTTGGGAACTTGTGGAAGGGGATGGGTGGAAGGGGGTTGTTTTAGAACGGGATGGGGACGGGACCGGGTGGGTAGGTTTTTTCATATGTTTTATATGAAATATTGCGAACCCAAAAGATGAATTCAAAATATCCATAGTTACATGTATTTACAATGTCAAAAAATTATATGCTACGGTTTACATTGATAAAAATTTGGTACATATGTGAAATAGTGGTGGGGTGGGATGTTGTTGGATTCAAGTATATCATTCAAACTAACAGACATGAAAGTAAATTGAAATGATTTATCACAAGCAAAGGAGATCAAATATACATGTAGATGAAGAGGGAGCCCAATGTTTATGATCAACCAAGACATGTTGGGCCGGAAAGGGGGGGGGGGCGGTTAAGTTATTGAAAATTTATATTATCTGAAGTGAAATAGTATATTGATCAGTGTTTACTGCTAAAAGTTTACATCAAAGAATGGCATGCAATTTATTAGACGGAAGAGTAGTTGGGAGGGGGATGCCGGTGTGTGCGGGGGGGGGGGGATGTTATATCGAAACATTGTCATGCAAAAAGCACAATAAAAGTACATACGTTAACATACTAAAATACGACAGTTAAATTCTTCTATAATATTCTATTTTCATTACATACGATTTTGTTACATATACCTGTATACTGTGAAAGGCAAGTACATAGCTGTTTCTCTGCATTTTCCTCATTTCAAAATTTCTTTTAGAAAATGTAATTAATCAGCTTAATTTCGAGAATACAAAACTGCATGATAATTATAGTGTTTTACTTACATGATATTTTAGAAAATACAATCCAATACAGGCCTATGGTCGGTATACAATTTTCTACAACAAACATGACCTCATTGTGTAGACACATGTGAAAATCGCGTGTTCGATTAGATTATTCGCATAATGAAAATGGGCTTTTATAAATTCATATCAATTAAAGTATACATGTATACTAGATACCGAATATTTGAATAAGCTTCATTATCCATTGGAATTTATATTTATGATCGTTTGTATGATTATTTCCATTGATGTGTTAAAGGGGGGGGGGGCGTGAACGTGGAGACCTTGGGATGCAACAGATGGAATTCGCATCGGAAATGGGAAAGAAACAATTTATAGAATTCTTGACAATCCTATTTATCAATAGTTTATAGGTTTCCTTTGTGTTGAAACTATTTTTCGTCGAACAACTCTACCTGGGCCATGTCTTGGATCCGTTTCCTCTCAATATCCCCATCTCAATAACTACCCCCCCCCCCCCAATCAAATTCTGTATAGCCCTTTCTTTTCAGGGCCGGGTCCAAAATTTATGTTGAGGGAATGGGGAACATAATGGCCTTACAGTCTACACACTTTCCCGATACCATAACCATGACTAGGTCAAAGCTCCAGGTCAAGGTCACTAGGTCAAATGTTAAGGCATAAATTGAAAGGTCTTGTAACGAGCAACCTTCATGTATGATATAAAGTTTCTACTGCGTAATGTTGCTCAGATTTTGCTGCAACCAGAAACTTTAACCAAAATGTTGACGACAGACGGACAGACAGACAGACAGACAGAAAGAAAGAAAGACAGACAGACGGACGGACGGACGGACGGACAGACAGACAGACAGAAAGACAGTCAGACAGACAGACAGACAGACAGACAGACGGACATTGTCAATCTATAGACCGGAATTGCTTTGCAATCCGGCCAATTAAAAGTGGCGAGTTGGAGGGGTTTTGTTTGGTCTAAATCATCCATGAACGATCATCATATGCACTACTCTGGAGCAGAAATGTTGGAAGAAAAAGTAAAATTACTTTGAATTTCTGTGATTTTTTTTAAATCCACATTAAAAGTATAGGAATTGGAATTTAAAATTAATTTCATCTGAAACTCATCAAAGCTTTTATACATGCATTCACATGGTTTCATTTTTGAATAGCTATTCCTTTTTTTCCCTTTATCAATGATTTTCGAATGCATGAGTTCCCCAAACTACTGAACGTCTCGTTCTCAGCGAGGTATGTCTGTCTGTAGGCATGGTCCATTTAATATTAGGGGGGGGGGCTTTGGATTTTTTTGTCGGAGCATGATTATTTTTTTCGCCCTATACAGGAGCAAAATTATTTTTTTCTTGCAAAGTTGGAGCAAGGAATTTTTTTTATAATAAGTGATGTGCAATATATAATGAATGTTTGTGTTTTAATAGAAATTCTTGATTTTTATTCAAAACTCTAATAAAATATTACTTTATTTTTATGAAAAATTTAATTCACTTATAAACAGAGAGATAGAAGTATTTACAATATAATCCTCAGTAAACAAAATTTATATCTTGTAAGAGGGTCTGAGGAGAGGATTTTCTAGACAAATTTTCGAATTAAGAATTGTAGATTAGGGGAAAAACTGAAGTTCTCCTTCGAAGCTTGTATATGAAATTAGACTCTATGGTGAAACATGCATCTATTGCATGTAATAGTAATGCATTATATTCATGGTATATTTATAAGCCTCTAAGGAAGCCCTTTTTCCCCATCGACATGCATTCTTTTGATATTTTCAAATATAATATTTGCCATTAAAAATTAATGTTTTGATAGAAAACTACAGCGAGCGAATCGAGCCAAAATTTTTTTATATAAATTGAAAACTGTGACGAACGAAGCGAGCCGGAAAATTTTCAGGAATTTTTAGTGAAATTTTAAGGTAATTCTTCAAATTTAGACTACTTGTGAAAACAAGATTATTTTTTTCTGACACACCTTAAGCAAATTAGTTTTTCCATCAAAATTCAGAGCAAAATTATTTTTTTCGAAAAAAAACCCCAAAGCCCCCCCCCCCCATATCAAATGGACCGTGCCTTAGTTTTTCGAATTTTATGAAACTTTTATTGTATATATTGAAATAAGTTTTGATATGTGAGTATATCTTAGATTTATAAAGATAGAGTTTTAGTCTTGATTCCTTTTTGCACGTCGAAGAGTACATATTACATTCATAATATTTTTACTTTTCTGGACTTTTTTTCTTCATTATTGAATCTATTGTACTACTTTTTGGTACTAGTATGTGAATATATATGTCGGTGTAATTCAGAGGAAGTTCAAATTAGTTTCAATTGACCTATTTGTACAAGAGTTCTTGTTCTTGGACTTAGTAAAATTCAAGTTTTTCCTAGATTTAAGAATTCAGACTTTTTTTTAATGTTACATGTATCGCAAATGTTGAACTGTGTTTTGGTTTGTGATAGATCATGTTCAACATTTGCTGAAGCTGACCTAGTTTTAATAGAGTTATTACCCTTTGACTTTGTTATTTTCATTCCAGTTTCAGATTTCTTGTCTTTTCTTTATTGATACTATTACAGATACCGAACTGGTACTTGTCTGCACATGCATTGAGTTCAGTATTGGTATCAGATTTATACCGGTAGGGGATTTGTATCGCTTTACGATAAAAAAGGTTGTTGGTTCTAAGTAAAAATAAAATACTCCCAATATGTATAAAATATTCTAGTCCATGAGCGTGTATTTCCTACAGAAGCCATTTCGTACCATGTCATAATTCGTAGTTGCGAGAAAAATTGTGGTAGTTACGAGAAAAAAAAATTCGTAGTTACGAGAAACAAATTTCAAAGTTACGAAAAAAAAAATCTCGTTGTTACGAGAAAAAAAAAATGGAGGTAAAAACTATATTAATTTTTATCAAAAATCGCTGAAAAAGGAAAAACTCAATAATTTCACCGTCTTTTGGACAAATTCACATCAGATTCTGAAGCTTTAGATATGTGTAAAATATGGTAGACTAACGTAATTTGAAAGTTAAAGTTTGATATTTGCACTTATCTTTGGAAATTTTGTATTTTTTTGGAAAAATGGTATCCCCATATAGATCCGATTTCTTCAAGATACCTCTGAGTTGGAATTGCTTAATTTGATTCAATTTGCAAAATTGAAATGTGATGACTGAAAAAAATCATTAACTACTTTTGATATGAGTAATTGTCCAAAGTATGTAAAGACTCCAAAAAATTGAATAAAATAATTCAGCATTTTTATAAAATTTGTTATTTTTAACCCAAAATTTCCACGAAATACCTGAGTTGGTAAAGTGTACATGTAAATCAAATTCATTCTTGAGTAGGGCCTTTATACTTTCAGAAAATACTTTCAAATCCCACAAACTATGGGGGCCCTCCCCCTCATTCTTGTGATTTGTCTAAAATTGCTGGGTTTTTTCCTTTTTCAAGTTGAATTTTACTAATAACCGTATATATACCCATATATATATCCCTACACTGACAGCGACGACTTGGAAACAGCCCCCCCCCCCCCGGAAAATGTATAGATCGCTTTAATTCATCAAAATATGAGCCATTTTGATTTAGATGTATCACTCCTTATTTTGTTCGAAACATAGAACATTAGGATAACAAAATTGTGATCTTACTTATTATTTACAAGACAAGTATTACTAAAGCTGTAATCGAACACGCGGTTTTTTCACATGCGTGTAAAATGGTAACATGTGTACCGATCATTTGTAATATAGGATTGTATTTGCTTTATCAACATGTAAGTAAAACCATGCAATGTGCAGTTTTTTTTATTCTGATATAACTTTAGAAGACTGAGACAATGGACTTGTTAAAAATAAATTTTCAAATTAGGAAATTTTTGTATTTTAGACGTTTAGTAAACAGGTACAATGTAAATATATAATGTGGGTCACTGTATTTATGTGATTGTGTAAGATACAGCTATACTGAAAATGACTATTTTATAGGCAGACATAGCTAAGAAGCATTTCACTATGTGAAAGAGTGTAATTTTGAATTACATTTGGAGTATGCATTACTTCCTCCCTGTAACGCGCACCCCCCCCCCCCCCCCGCGAACTCGAAACCTCACAACGCTTCTTTTTCCCAGATCTTTTTTCGTCCGGATCTATTATGTAAATTACAAGCAAATAATATTTCGCTTCAAATATTTTATTTCAACGCTTTGATTTTGGGCTACCATTCGATAACCCCACCCCCCCCCCCCCCCCCCCCGAACTCCAAACCCTCTTGATCTGTCCAAATTTTGAAACATTGACTTCCCTACATGCATATGCATTGTGATAAGTTTGTGATCATGTTATCTTTGTAAATAATCATTTGTTATTTACTACATTTCATGATGATTTACTTGTAGCAAATCTTCCCTCCCCCCCAAACTTTTCCAATCTGTACCTTAATTTTGATTTTTAAACATAGTACTTGTATATATTATAATGCATACGCCATAATTTCTTTTGGAGGTGCTGTATATGTGAAACATGTACCGGAACCCCCCCCCCCCCCCCTAACTCCCGTTCCCCGAGTTCCCCTCCCTCTATCGCGTACCCGGGCAGATCTCATTCATTATAACTATATATGAGAAAATAATTTTATTCTTATTTGAAAATTATATATTTTAATGTATGATTTTCTATGCAATTTACTAATTTCTTAACTCATCTTTACAGGTAGACGACATCTCATACAAATGACAATGTCCACGCGTCCAGGCTTCTTTATATACCGCTCGAGTACTCGAGGTAGTGGATTTTGGGTCACGATACATTAGTATGCAAAACGTCATCAGGGGGAAAGTTCAAATCAACACATGACCAAGTGTATTTTTAGCTAGGGGACGGAGATTGTTAGTTTCACTTCTAACAATTTCCGTTCCCTAAAAAAATTTACTACGTCATGGGGGTTTTTAAAGACTTAGTTCAGCTTTAAGGAAGGGGTCAGAACCAAATCAATATACCACGTGTTGAACACCGTGCAACTGTTATTAGTAAAATCACGCGTATTATTAGGGAATAATCCCCTCGTTTGTCCTTTATTTAGGCTTGCATCAATTTAATACAATGTAATGCTTATGTGGGCACCATTTATAATTTATCGATTTTTAAGATAAAGAAATAAATTACGGAATAAATGAATCTTTGACCAGTGTCATTTATTTCTTTACATATTTTTTTCTATCTTTTTTTAAGAGCGTAAAATGAATAGATAACTTATGTCATGTATTTGATAGTGTCAAAATTAGCCAGTGATAATCAAAGACAAACCCCAAATCAGAATTCAATAAAGACAAAATCAGTCAAAGTGATGGATGCTCCCCGAACGTAATCATTTTGATACTAAAAGTTTTATTTTCTGAGTGTCTTTGACCTTTCAGAAATAATTATATTAATGACTTGACCTTTAACCCAAATATGACATTGTAGGCCTTTGTTTGAAAGCCCACATCCCCAGAAACTATTTTCAGCACACCCCCCCCCCCCCTTTTTTTTGGATACACAATTTCTAATCAATGCAATTAAAATCTTAAAACCTGCTACATACGAGGGCTGATTGGTAAATTGTTGGCCTCGGTTTTCTTGGATGCAGAAGGTATTCTACTGATAGATTATCTCCATAAAGGACATACAATTAATGACAAATACTATGCTTCACTTCTGACACAGTCACGGGAAAAGCGCCGCGAAAATTTCGCTAGGTAAACTGTCATGTCTTCCATTCATACTTATGACTTTAATTTGATTGAGCATCCGCCTTATTCACCTGATACAGCTCAATCAGATTTTCATCTATTCCTAAAGCTGAAAGCAGAGCTATTTCTGGCACCCACTTTCAGTCCGATGATGACGTCATACTTGCAATGAATTGCTTTCTGACCAGTCAAGATAAGGAGTTCTTAAAAAGTGGTGTAGAAGCCCTTAAAGGCCGGTGGCAAAAGTGTATAGATACCGAATGTTGAAATAATGCAAAATGTCTGATGAAATTCAAATCCATCAATACGGGGCTAAAAACATATCAATCAGCCCTCGTACATGTATATTAACAAGACTTAGTGTGAATTTTTCTTTTGTTATATATCTGTACATTGTATTTACATTCACCTGAAATTATGTGTAACCCCCCCCCCCCCTCCTTTGGCACACAATTTCTCATCAACACAATTAACAAGAGGCCATAAGTACCTCACAAGAAAATCTGAAAAGTGGTTCTGGAAAGGAAGCTGAAAATGTATAAAAATCAACCCACTTCCAATTTACAAAAGAAAAAAATTCATAAAAAAATAAAAAAAAAAACCCATTAAAATTTTAGCATGAAATAAAGAGCAAAGCATTAGTAACTTAAATATGACAAATAATATGCAGTAAATGAGTGTACAAAACCATACATAAATTGAGTTATTAAAGAAATAGTGCAAAAATGTGCATTTCTGACCAAGTCCGAAAAGACGTCAAAAACCCGTCAAAAATTTGACTTTGGAGCTGAACTAAAAATAACAGCACTTCTGAAGACATCTCTCTAGATCATCCTGATGATTTCGGTTTGTCGATGCGTGCTTAGGTTCTGAAGAAGTTTGTCAAAGGAGGATACCCCCGTAACCTACATTTGCCTTTGATCCGGACGAAAAACAACAACACTTGTAGGAGACCATATGTACTTCATACCAACCAAGTTTCATGAAATTCTGACATGTGGCAGAAAAGAAGCTGAAAATGTCATACAAAATAAAAAAAAAAAATAATAATAAAAATAAAATTAAATAAAATTTTAGCATGAAATACATATTAAAGATTTTCAAATATGCCAAATATGCAGTAAATGAGTTTGTAAAATCACACATTTATTGAGTGTTTTAAAAGAAATAATACAAAAATATGCCTTTCTGACTAATTCCGAAAAGACCCTCAAAAAAACGCGTCAATTTGACCAAAAATAACAAAACCTCTTAAGACATATCTCTAGATCAATCCGATGCTTTCGGTTTGTGAATTTGTGCTTCGATCGGTTCTGAAGAAGAAGTTTGTCAAAGGAGGGTACCCCCTGCGAACTACTTTTGCCTGTGGTGGCGCCACCTATTGACGGATTTGGACGAAACACAACATCACTTGTAGGGGACAATAAGTACTTCATGCCCACCAAGTATCATAAAAATCCCTTCTGCCGTTCTGGAGAAGAAGTCAAAAATGTTTACGACGGACGGACGCCGGACGGCACGCTATGACAATAGCTCACTTGACCTTCGCTCAGATGAGCTAAAAATCGCGAAACCCGTAAAACATGTTAAACATTATGCATTTTTCAATCATTATTCAAAATTCATACCATTTATACAAAATTATGTTAATTTTTGATGAATTTTTGAATTATTTATTGCAGAAAAAGCTATTTTTAGCCTGAATATGACCTTGACCTTTAAGTGATCTTTGTCCCAAAGGGTTCTGTAAAGAACACATGTGTGAAATATGATCAAATTTTGATGTACGGTTTAGGATATATGAGCTCGGACGGACGGACGGACGGACAGACACGACGGCGACTATATACTCTCTCGAAAGTTTTCAGGGAGCATATAAATCACTATCAATTGACTTACTAAACCAAAAGAAAAATCTCTTGTAAAGTTAAGAAACATCTCCCGTGAAGTAAAGAAGCTAAAAAGTGTCCTGGGACCACGCTCCCTGGACCCCCAATAGAATCATAACCTTTTAACGGCCGGATGGGGACTATAAAAGAAGACAGGTAATTCTCCTGTCATTTCCTCGCTGACCGCTGTAGGGTTAACATCTCTAATCGCAATCTGATTGGTCCTATGTATCCTTTATAACCCACTCAATTTTTGATTGACAGCTTCAAGTAGGTAAAATTGTGGTATATCTGATTAGCATAATCAAGTATACCTGTCGGTATGTCTTTGATGTCACACACTGCTTGCGTCTCTAGGAATATCACTGGTCAGTTGACGTCGCGTTTATCACGCCTACCAACCTTAGATCATTCAGGTGTGCATATTAATTACCACTCGGTAAAAAACCCCGTTTACAACACTTATATTCAGACAAAAAGCACAATTCTGATTTCCTAATTTAATTCAAATGTAAGGGACAATATTAGGAGGTCACCATCCAAAATTATGAGATTTTGAAATTGATCAGACTTTTAGCCATCCATTGATTGTAATGGAAATGCTCATTTTTTGGCTATATTATTTTTTCAGCCGCAGATTTTCAAATGAAACTTCACATATGATTCCCTCAACATATTGTGCAAATTCTTATAGAAAGAAATCATTCAGTGACCATGTCATATGTTGCAAAATCTGACTGAATGTGTAAATTATCATGTAAAAAAATTAAAGTACAATTCGAGTTATCTTTCTTTACTATGTGACCAAAGACAAAAGCATCCGAATTTATATAATCATCTTTTTGAAATATCACAGCATTGTTCCTTCACTCACAAAGTTGTCAATATGTAAATAAATAGAGCCGAATACAGATTTTGTGTGATAACACGACAGTATATGTGAACATGTGTAATGATATTACATGTACCATATTGGTAACTATATTATAAGTTTCTCTACATTCAAACACTTTACAGACACCTGACTTATTTCTGAATAGATACGACATATGTATGTAGGTAAAAAAGTCTTAGCAAAATTTTCAAATACATTTGTTAGTTCAATTTCAGCAAAAAAATTGACTATTGCTTACCTTTACTTTGCAAAGAAAAAAAACCATTCGTATTTACATATACGAATAACAATCTATTTATTACCCCAGCGCTCAGGCTCGAACCGCGGTATTACCGTATGGTGAGCAAGAGCTCTACCTTTGAGCTATTGGACCGACTTGCCGATTGAGTGATTATTACAAAGTCAGAACATCAAGACATTTTAAGTTACGAACATCGGAAATCTTCAGCGTGGAGATTTCTTAAAAATTCTGGTCTAAGGGAGGCTACTGAAACGCGTGTGATATCTCGTTAAGATGTGTTTGCGGAGTCAAATTGTAATTTTCGATGTCTGTAATTCGCGATATGCATAACAGAAAGTATACAAATAAAAACTATATTGTTTTTAGAAATATGCAGTTTCAATCTCCCTCCCTAAATGGTATGTATGTCTTCAATAAAGGATAGAAACAACTAAAATACCAAGATTTTCCACGTGACCAGTTTTGGATACCCAAGCTCCTGCTGTATAGTGAAGAATCTCAGGAAGCTCAGCAGCTGATTGGATAATTATGATGGATGGTCATATGCCAAAATTTTTCTTTTAAATATTGATGAGATTTTTCTAAAATAGAGATAATAATTAACGACTGGTTTAAAAATTGATACGTCAATTTTGTGCAGTCCAGACATCTCAATTTGGGGTGAGAGGGACCTAGAAATGGCGCCGCTCGTTAGAAAGCGGTATGGGGCGTATCTCGGCTTATAAGTAGAGGTACTGATTTCAATTTTCGTATGAAGGTTCAGTATGCATTAATCTATCGAAATACATCACAGAAAATGGGTTTTGATATTGATAAGCCTATTTTTGTGGACTTAAACGATGACTTGTCGATTTTTCCTTAGGCGCTGAGTTAGATCCTTTAGATAATCCATAGAAAACTTAGCAACCAGATATCAAATTTCTGTGGTCATGAGTAATCATTATATGATATAAAGATCTACTGGGGTTTTTTTTTCTAAGCTTGACATGCATTTTACAAATATAGGGATGTAATTTTTTCTATCTTAATCCGAGTTCATTGTCGCTCTGTTTACTTACATTACATGTGCATTTACAAAAAAAAAAAGAAGAAGAAGTGTCAAAGTCTATGAGTACTAAGTCCATTACACAGTCTTTAAAACCAAATTAAAGTTTGAAGTTACAAATATTGTCCTTTTATTCATACATAGCTTACTTACATTTCAATTGATAAAATAATCTTTTAATTTTTCTTTTCTTTATGTCTTTTGGTTCAATGAAAAAAAAATCCTTGAAAAAAAAAAGAAGAAGAAAAAAAAAAAAGAAATTGAAGTAAACAAACTAGAAATCATTGACACATTAAGTATGTAATGCCTCTTTCATAATCATTAAATCACTATAATCTGAACTATTCACTGTATGACCTGTTTACGTTATGCAAAATCAGAAAAATGACTTTTGAACTTTTTTTTCAATACCAACTTTGTACATGTACCAATTCAACGATGAACTTTATAAAATTTCATAATAGTCCGAGCGCACTAAAAGGTAAGGTCTTCAGAATCTAAATACGTATTTTAGAATTCATTGTCACAATAATTCGTTTGAATAATTATTCCTAATTTAGATTAAAACAAATGAATGAAGTTTTTTTCAAATGCAGTGCCAATACTTAGACCTTACTTAAAAAAGAACTCTGAAGTTTTATTCATCCTTACATTCGAAAAAAAGAAAAAAAAGGGGGGGGGGGGGAATAACTACATGTAGCTTCTGACGTTATGTTTGCGGACGGTAAATGCTGATTTTACTGTCGAAAACTGAGTTTTTTTGGTGACGCGTTAGCGGAGCCTGAAAAACGGATGTTTGTACCGTATCTAGTTATTCCCATTTTAATGCATTCTATATTTTTGTGAATATAAAGCGAAATGTGACGTTAGCAACGTCAAAGCCTAGGTTGTTCTCGTTTTACAGCCGTAACTAAGGAGCAAGCAACCAATGAAATAGCGACATTGCTTTAGAATGAATACCGTATGCGACATCAGATATCTTGTCTGAAAAAAAATAAGAAAGGGTTGGAATCTACTACATGTATATAGTCCACTTAATGATTAATCAAAATTTGTGATACATTACAAAAACACTATTATTTTGAAGAAAAAAAAAATGATTTTTTTAATATAAATTTTTTTCATCAGGATACAAGAAATTTCAATTCTTTCATTAATTAGCGGGTTACTGATGAATTTTCAAAGATGCCTGAAAATAATGGTTGCGAAGCTGGATGCCATTACGGATGGGTTGTTGTTCTTGCTGCTGCCCTCATTCGGGTACTTGTGTACGGGGTAACACATACAAGTGGCGTGGTGTACATGGTGGTTCTTGACATCTTCAAAAGTAGAGACACCGTCTGGATCACATCCTTGTTGTCTTCTGTAGTCTTCTTTGTTTGTGAGTATTTGTGAATCATAATTTATTTCATTAAATCATTTATTTTATGGGGAATTTTTTTTTTCAAAAAGTAAATCAAACCGAAATTACTGTTCAGTGACAGTGCTCTTGGCCATCATTGGTTGGTGTTTCTTTATATGCAATCTTGATGCAAAGGAAGAAGATATAGTCATGTCTCTGACTGTGTGACCTTTGAAATGGATCCCCTTTCTCTGTAATGAGGCATTTTTTGGTCTTTCCGTCGCACACTGAAAAAACAACGTTTTTACGCGTGCGACCTAAAAGCCAAAAGAGTGTTCGATTGACCTTTTTTTGCACGTGACATAAATATAAAGGTGCTCACTAAAAAATGAATATTATGCATCCGTAGGAAAATCCATTTTGCAAACGGGTGCCGCTTATGACTTATATTTTGTGTCGCCTGCGACACTTAGGGATCACTTTGTCCGTCTGTCTGTCACTCTTGGATGTCACACCCTATAAAAGTGATTCCTGTGTGTCGCTATGTTTCGCAAGCGACACATGCATTCCTTGGAATGATTTTTCTTTATAAGCATAACTTATATTTTACGCATTCTGTCAAAGTGAGAATATGTTCTATAAACATTTTTATTTTCAGCTCCATTTGCGGGTATACTGATAAATCGATTCGGCATGCGTATCACATCTGTTCTGGGCGGAGTGGTCTGCGCTATAGGATTGGTTTTGAGTCATTCTGCAACTAGTGCAACATTTCTCATCGTTACCTATGGTTTGATTACAGGTACACAAAGTGTTAAAAAAATTCATTGAGTGACTTTAATCCTTTGGATGAAAAAGAATCTGCGTTTTGTGATACTAACAGTTCTAAGAACTTTAAACGTTTACAGAAGCGTAAAAGTGTGGGGGAAAATGCAAAAAAGATTAAGTGTGTCTTCCAAGTGTGCGCACGTAATCCAGGATAACCACACCATTTGCTACTTGGCAAATGGCCGTCCAAAGTCGGCAACGGTTGCCCATTGGTCTCGTCGGTTTATGTGTAGTCTTTTGTTTTTGATGTATAATATATGTCGTATGTCTATTTTCTGTCTCATAGTATGCTCGTCTTGCATAGTATGCACCGGGTGTTTTGCTGTTGATGCTGCAGCAGGATCTTGTTGGAGATCCCCTCCCTTCTTCCAAAGGGGAGGAAATATCTTTATATATTCTCATATACACACAAGTTTGTTTCCTTTGTCTAATGCTAGAATCGACAATGTAGTTTTCAACTAAATAAAAGTTTTCCGTTATAAAATAATCATGACAAAAATTTATATACTAGTATGTGCAAAATAAAGTAATCAAGGCAAAAAAAAAAAAAAATAATAATAAATGCTTTATATGCAAAAGCTCGGCTAAAAAATACATTTCGGTTCTAGTACTTCACAAAGGCCAAGGGCCGAAACTTTTGTCTTTGACTAATATAAGAAAATATTTCAATCAATATTTTTATTTCTTCTCTAGATCTTTTGGATGTCTCTGAGAACGTTAATATTTTACTTTTCTGTTGAATAGGTATTGGGTGCGGCCTAGCCTACATGCCATGCAGTATTGCAGTATCAAAGCATTTCAAACAGAGGTTAAACCTTGCTCTCGGAATAGCCTCAGCGGGAGGAGGCATCGGCTCATTCATCTTCCCACCAATCGTCGAAGCTCTGTATGAGCAATATGGATGGCGGGGAATGTTTTTAATTCTGGGTGCCATTTCCTTGAATATTTGCGTATTCGGACTACTTTTCAGGCCTGCTCCTTCAGAAAACGATGGAAAAGTTTTTATTCAGAAAACGAATTCGAATTCAGATTTTCTCAGTAATGACTGGAGCTTCTTGAAAATAGGTCATTTCCACATGCTTCAGGTTAATGGCTTTCTTTTCGGTTTTGGATCGTCGATAGTATACGGCCATCTTGGTGCCTTCGTTTGCAATCATTTGGGATACAGTAAATCGATATCTGCTTACTTATATTCAGGATTTGGTATCTCTGTCACAGTGTGCAAAATTCTTCAAGGATTTACAGCAGATTGTCATAGAAAATTGTTTATTTTTCGACCAATAGATCAATTGATCCTTTATTATCTCTTCGGAGGCGTAGCCACCGTCATACTTCCGTTCTTTTTTCCACTTCCGTACTTAATAGTGTTCAGCATTGTTTTCGGGTCTAGCTATGCAGCTGCTGGGGGATCATTGATACCCTCTATTCTGATATTACTGAAAGGAAAGGACCAATTAAGTCTCACTTACAGTATCACATTAGCAATCCATGCTATTGGTTTCTTAGTTGGAGCCCCCTCAGCTGGTAAATTACTAAGAATAACTTTTTTTTTATTTCTAAACACTTCAAATTTCTTCAACTTTAATCGCGTTCAAGATTGTGGAGATTCCCTTTTTTCCTCTGTTAAAATTTGAACGACTTAAATAATTGATTTGCATCTCGATAGTTTTGATGATTCTGAAATACTTCGACAGCCTCCTTCTTTTCTTGGCATAATTATGGCTATAGCCTTGATGTTTCTTGAATTTTATTTAAGAAATACTTAGTTTTATATACAGTGAATTAGAAGCTAGCAGTTTCTATCAGAACTATACGTTCTGAAATTTCGATGACCTGTACATAGTACATACATAATAGAATTGCTTACATTACCATATGCTAGTGTATGTAGTTGACTGCTTCCTGTGAACCAATTTATTTTTGAGTTTCGATCGTCTACTAACTTATCTTTTTAATAAAAAAATAATGATTTAATAAATGTGTTTGTAAAAAAAATCAACTATTTTGTAGGTTGGATATACGACCAGTTACAATCCTACACAGTTCCATTCCTATTAGCTGGTGCTGCCATGATAGCAAGTGCTCTAATCATGATTCTCCCACAAAGATCGGCAGCTTTCACTTACACCGATTATGAAATCACTGTGGTTGATTCCAAGGACGAAGTATCCTAGGAGATGTCCTTGACCTCATATTCCCTCACAATTATCTATCGCAAAAAGTAATTCATGCTGAAAAATGAAGAAACTGGCAAAATGTTTTTTTTTTGAATTTTGACATTTGATTTGTCAGTACCTATGGAACAGCAGCTCACTGGAGGAATTTAGCATTTGCTATTTTTGGGCTTTGGCAAAAGAAGCACAAAGTCTCCCTCAGGGCTTCCATAACTTGGCAATGAATATTTTGATAAATATCATATATTATATATAAAAATCGGTTCAAGGATAAGGAGAAAATGCGTTTTATTGTATTTTACTTTTTTCAACATCTGAAATATTAGCCAAGGAGAATGCAACAAAATGATTAAGCCAAAGCCAAGACAACTAATTTTGTATGATGGTTAGATTGATATGATATTATGCATTATTCATGCAGGTGTTATTAATCCTGCACCGAATACCTTGATTGTGTACAGATCTTATTCTACATCGACTTTGAATTTAATGCGGACTTCCATTCTCCAACCAGTATTGACATTGGCGCTACAAACAGAACATTTTAAACTTTGGAGTAGCGATACAGACTGTGGAAATGACAGTTTAGACTTACAAATTTGATTTGATCCTTTGTTTAGTCAAATAAAGCTTACAGAAGAACAAGTTTTTGATGTGTCACCTGCGAATCATAGCGACACTTAGGGATCACTGTCCGCGGCGTCTGTCTGTCTGTCTGGGACTAGAACTTCTCAGCTGTAAGTGATAGGAACTTGATATTTCACACATGTATACCTTATGACAAGACCATTGTGCATATACATTGTACCAATTCTTTTTACCTCTTGACCTTGGACTTTGACCTACTTTTTGACTCATAGGGAACATATCTAGCAAGTTTCATGAAAATAGATTCAATAAACACTCTCATATTATTATGAAACCATTTTCAATTTTCAGAGTCCTATGACCTTGACCTTTGGCCTTTTGCCCCCAAAAGCAATAGGGGTCAGCTCTTATTTGTTGTTGGTATTTTTGCATTAAGTACAGTTAGACAATACATAGACAATACATGAGACATAAACACTCAAACTTCTATATTAATCTAATAGCATGGAGAATTTCCCTCACTTCTTTGAAAACATTTCGATCACTTCTTTGAAACCATTTCATTAAAGGGGTCAACTTTGACTCGTGGTGAGAAAGTGTGTGAAGTTTCATTGCACTAGCACATTTCATATTTGAGCTATACAAAATGTAGTCCGGAAACCAATTGTTGACGCCCGCCCGTCTGGCATCGAAACAAGCCCATCTAATGATTTTCTTTGAATATATGAAGTGCTAGTATTTAAAATCAGAGGTTTGTAATTTTTTCTCTAAATTGCACAAATAATTACAAAATGACGGGCAAAATACATAAATCGAATAAAAAAGCAGTGTTGAAATATAAAGAGAAAAGCTAACGACCAAACTTTGATTCTTTTTTTCAGAAAGAGAGTCAGTACCCACAGGAGCACGATGCCAACGATCCATAAGTATATCCGCCTCCTCTTTCCTTATAGACTTTGACTATCTAGAGAGAGATGGGAAGGGGCGGGTATCATTGAAGGTTGTTGGCTTCGAGTTCCTGTGTCAGTACCGTACATTATTTGATTGAATAAAGTTATGAATTCCCTTTGATCAATTTGATGAAATAGCTCAACTCAATGATAATCAATTTTTAAAATGAAATCGGTTGGTTCTTTTCTTAGATAATAGAAATCCAAGCATTTCAAAAAAGTGTGCGCCATGTGAACATTTCAAACCACTAATTGAATAAACCTTATTCTATATCGGGTATCTAATAAGTTAGATATGATACATTGACAACAACCTATAAAAATCCAAAATATTTATGCTCTTAGTCTAAATGCGATAAAACACGGGGTGAACATAGTGAAGTAGTCCGAGTGGAGGTATTTAACTGTCTACAGGGAGTACTGGGCAGGGAAGAGGGGTAAACTATATGTATGGCTTACCTCTAGGTCCACGAGGTCTGTATCCTGCTGGCCAGCATATCGTCTTGTGCGCATCTCTCTAACTCTGCTTCCGGTTGGGTGGGTTCGACCTACTTACTTATCGATAACTACTACACCCTTCCCCCTTTTGTTGATAAGGACTTGATTACCTACTGGAAAGGGGGAGTATTGGATTTGCAGGTATGAATTGCACATTTTAGATCGCCCTCAAAAGGAGGGCTAAAGCCAAAGATATACCCTTGTTACTTACTATGGGCTAAGGAACACACAAATAAAGAATGAATGTAGCAACACCAACACAACATATTTACAGCCCCTGAAACATCTAACAGTACCTTCTGTTGTATTATTTACATATAATAGAGGGGCAAGGAATGACCCTAAAAAGGTCAAACAATTCCCATATCCCTTCCCCCTTTTAGAAAAAAAAGGATGTTTAGATGGGGAAAATTGGGGGAGTGGGAATTGCTGGGGTAGGGAGTAAGAGTAGGAAATGGGTCTGAAACCCATCACAAACAATTAGGGGTGGTGAATAAGGGGAAATGGGCATTTGACCAATGATAAAAAGGGGACTGGGTCTAACTAGGGTGGGGGATTAAGGGGTCCCATTGAAGGGCGGGGATTAGAGACGGGGGAACCTTCTAGGAATAGGTGAAAGCTGTGTTTGGGATGGGGAGGGGGGTTTACGCATGTGCCCGGTTTACATTGGGAAAACACGGAGGGCATTTATGAGTACGCAGTGATTCTGCATACTCCCTGGTGGTACCTTTGGGCTTTGGGTGGAACCTACCCATTGCACAAGTCACATGAAACCATTTTGGCATTCATCGGCTCTTCCCATAGGTCATTCCTTTCCTTAGGAAAATGCGAGACCTTTTTCTTCACAGTGTCGATCAGTGGTGCATTACTCGTGGGAGGCAAGTACGAGTTATCAGGTACATATTCAGTGACCTTTTTCTTCACATTGTCAGTGGGCGGTACAGCACTTGTGGGAGGTAAGTACGAGGTACCAGTGTCTGAATGAGACCTTGTAAGGGGTGGTGCCCCTTGCAGGGCATATCGCATAGCTCTAACCCAAGGTGGGTATGATCTCCCCTGAAAGGGCTTTACATTGTCACGGTGCAGGACCTGCACATCAAACTTTGGGGACATTATCTCCACATGTTCAGGGCCTCTTATAGCAGTAATGACCCCAGGGCCTATCCATGGTGGGGGACCTTTCTTCCCCTTGTCTCTGACCTTAGAATCCTTGAGGTGTACTACATCCGAAACTTCGTAGGGAGGTTCTTTGAACCTCACTTTTTGACCTTGCTGGGGGTCAACTGTGGAGAGTTGTTCAGCCAGGTTACCACCTTGGGTGAATTTCATAGGGTCAATAGGGGGAGACTCTTCCTCCTTCACACCCTCACTGACTTTGGGGTCAACCTGACCCTGACCTGACCCACTGAGAGGTGTGCTTTCAGCCATAGCCTTGACGTTGCTAGTGCCAAAACTAATAACTGCACCTGCTCTTGATAGGAGATCAAGGCCTAAGATCATGTCACACACTATATCTCCCTTGTAAACCACGTACTTGGTTTCAAACTTATCCATCCTTAAGGGGATTGCCTCAAGCTCCTCTGTGAGCATAACACTGCCTCTAGCAGTTTCAAATTCTGAGTGACCCTTGATCTTCGGTTTCCTTGACAACCTGTCGTACACTCGGTTTGAAATTAGGGTTACGCTTGACCCTGTACCAACAATGGCATTGACCTCTAATTCGCCATTGACCTTGACTCTTGCGTGAGGAATTTTACTCTCACTCTCCATTGTGTTCACACCAAGGAGGGTATTCACAACCCTCTCACCACCTTTAGACTCATTTGAGGCTGAGTGACCTTTCACATAGGGAATAGGACCACACGTAACAGGGCATTCTCTACCTAGATGTCCTTCATTACCAGATTCGCCAACCACTTGCGAACTTCCATCATTGACCCTCTTTACATCTTCCCTATACCCAGGACTAGGACTACAATACCGACTTCTATCGGAGCGTGCACTACGGTCTGGTGCATGACTACGCATCCTCCTTTCACCATATTGGACAGGGGGATCTCTAGGCTCTACCTCGGGGGAGACTTCTAATTGGGAGGGGCTATTACCTATTCCTTGCCCAGACCACATCCCATAGGACACACCAAGTCCCTGTGATCCATCACTACCCACGACAGTTAACTCCCCAGGTGTACCACTATACGGGCCAGGGCCATATCCGAAACTTGGCTCAGCTCCCAACGACGAGGGTGCTTCATGCCCCTGTGTATCAGGTCCTCCTACACTAGACAATCCTCCAGACTGCGAGGAGATAGTGTAGGGCATCGCATTTGTGGGGTCGGGATTCTCAAATAATCCCAACGGGTAGGGCTCTCCAGGCCCCTGTGACTCATAGTCACCTACAAAAGGGGTGGGATTATCATTCTGCCTTAATCCCAACAGGTGGGGCACTCCAGGCCCCCCTGATTCACAATCAACAACAGACGGGGTGGGATTCGTACCCATGCTTTGCTCGAATCCACATGACAGGGACGCTCCGGGCCCCTGTGATCCATGGTCACTCTCATGTGATCCCATATAACTCATACCAACTGGACTTATCATAGTGGCCTCATTGCCTACCGAGCCCATCATGCACTGCCCATCCTGCAAAGGTACCACGTACCCTTGACCTTGATCCCAGGATGGGTGACAACTAGACAATTGCGTCATTTGCCTATGACAAACCGTTTCTTCCATATGCGGAGTGTATACACCAGGGCCATACCTCTGCGATTGCCCCTGCTGGGCTGCCATAGTCCCTACTCCCTCCAGGGACTGACCTTGATATCCAGGAAATGGGATATTATACTCCGGGCTGTACCCCTGCCATTGCCCCTGCTGGGCTACCATAACCCCATTTTCCCCTGGAGTCACCATGTGACCTTCAACTCCCATATATGGAAAGCTACTACTATATGGCCCCGTCTGGGCCCCCATCATCACTACTGATGGGTCGTGACCTTGTCCTTGTACAAAACTACTTTGTAATCCCTGTAATTGCCAGTGCCGGGCATCCGTAATCCCTGCAACACCATAGGGATTGTTTATATCATTAGAGCCTGATATATTTGTAGCAGTGCCATGCCCCTGTGATTGCCTACTTGGGTCAAAACCATGTGAACCACTCGCAACATTAAACCCCTGTGACTGCCCCGACTGGGCTGACAATGTTCCAATTGCCCCTAGGGATTTACCATGACCTTGGTTTTGCACTAAACCACTGGGCACCCCTTGCCCCCCGCTTACCATTGGGGACATTTTACCTGGGTCAGGGGCTTGGCCACCCTGGAGGTTACCCCCGGACCCCGAGGTCCCTGTACCCACAGGGTCCACTGCCATCTTATCAGGTGACAGGAAATGGCTCGACATCAAGTGCATCAATTGGTCAATCTTTTGGTCAATTTTATTTTCAAGTTGTCTCCAAGACCTTGTTTGATCCATCATTTGTGCCTCTATTCGCGCTTCTCGCGCCTCTGCGCGTGCTTCAGGTGCTTCAATGCACGCTTCTATTCTCTTAAATGACCTTTCTCGGGCATAGTGAAAATCGTCCAGCTTATTGCGACGTGCCTCCAACCTTGGACAGAAATTCGCAGTCTGATCTGTACAAGAAGACTGCAGTGCATTAAGTGCATCATTGACCTTGTCAGGTCCCCAGACCCCACTGCTGGGTGAACCTGATTGGACTCTAGTCACTTTTGAGTCGACCCCCGTGGGAGGCTCACTTTCACTAAGCAGGTCGATAGAGGGTTTGATGCACTTGTCCATGAATACTACAAATGTAAAAAAACAAAGAACACAGGAATAAACAAATTAATTCACAAAAAGAATGATTATTTACAGAAATAACGCTGGGCTGGTGGGGTACTACTTTTTACTCGACCCCTACAAGCTCGCGTAAAACGGAAGTAAACAAAATAAAAACAAAATGGCGGGCGAGATTTCACGTCGGGTCACGAGACCCAACTGGCAGATGGCGGGAAGCCCCCATCAAAGGCTCCCCCACTGGAACGAGTTTTTTCCACTTCTCTTTAGTTGTTTTTTATCCTCGTCGCCAGTGAAGTAGTCCGAGTGGAGGTATTTAACTGTCTACAGGGAGTACTGGGCAGGGAAGAGGGGTAAACTATATGTATGGCTTACCTCTAGGTCCACGAGGTCTGTATCCTGCTGGCCAGCATATCGTCTTGTGCGCATCTCTCTAACTCTGCTTCCGGTTGGGTGGGTTCGACCTACTTACTTATCGATAACTACTACAATAGTCTGAGATTTCCGGATACTGATGGATCGAAAAGATTTAGTGGATTAGAATCCAGCGACATTTCCGTAGCTGTGAACGATGTAAACAAACATCCCGGTTAGTTAATTTTGTTATGAAATTCTAAATTTAAACTGCATTTCCTGTTCACGTGGCATCATTTCGATATTCTTACTTCAACAGAGAATCATTTAAGCTGTGTTCTTACTATCTTTTGCGAAGGAACCAACAAAATTGATTCGTCCATTGAAGTGGTAAAACGAAAGTAGAAATCTTGTCTGGTCTAGTTTGTTACACCTGGTTTACATAATTAATTGGCGAAAATCTTTTATAAACAACTCTTCGAAATTAAATAAAAAACTAGATTCGACCCTTAGTGATTATGTCCTTCAAATTCCTTAAATAAAGTATTTGTTCAGTGCAGTGTACATTTCTCATGTTGTACAGTTACACGCAGCATGTTTAGAGGCAAAAGCTGTATATTTTTTGTCACATGTTGCAAGATTTTTTTTTAATACACATGCCAGTTTGGTAATGGTTTTCTGATTGAGAAGTTGAGCCCTTGCTTGTAGACAAAAACTTCATTTAAATGAAATTTACATGTGTCTATTCCTTTTATTTTATATAGCATTATCTCTGATTCATTTTTCTCATCAAAGATCTTCACCCTGAAAAATTTAAGTCGCTTCAAATGTGTTCGTCATATATTACAGTATTTAAGGAGTTTGAAAGTGAGTATTTAAATCTATTATAAGATTGAGTCTAATAGATTAGCTGCTAGGGCATTGCACTTTTTGCAGTTTAGATTCTGTCTCTTCTTTGATTGGAATTGAGGGATCCCCAAATATTCAATGTCACTAGTTGACATGAAAATTGTGAGATATTAAATCAAAGTCTTGTTTGACAGGCCATCAATTATCAGACATCCTTGAGTAACAGTCTGCCAGGAGGTGCAACAATGGAGTCTTTAGAAATGATTAATGTGATCCAACATTTTTTTTTTTTTCGCCAAACTTATTTTTTTCTTACATGCATTAATTGCGTTACATGAAAATATACCAAGGTAAAGATGAGTATTTAAAAAAAAAACCAAATCAGAAGCCTTTGTTCAGGTACAAATTAAGATAATATTGAAATCATTCATATTGTTACAATGTACGAGTATACAGGTACATGTATATATTTTAACCTTATAAGTTTAAGTTAGTACCTACATATAAAACATATAAGTACAGTGATTTTATCGGTAATTAAATTTGGGAATGGGGTCGGGGCCGTGCAATTGGGAAAATTAACAACGTTTGGGAATGTTTTTGGAAGTACTAATATAAAAGTAAAATAACAGTTTATACAATCAAGAGTTCAGAATTGAATGTTTGATAAAATAATTTTCTTTTAAATATGATTTTATTTCTTATGCTTACAAAAATATGGCAAATAATGAGTAAATTAATGCTACTTTTGAACCAGTAGATATCGCTCATTTCGTTAATTATTCCATCTGTATGTGATTGGGAAATTTTAGAGCCACAGTTGGGGAAAAAAACCCACTATTTTATACTAGGAATGGGGCCGATAACGGCCCCAAAAAGGGGCAAAAAAATCCCTGACGTGTGTCCTTTGTCCAAATGAAGTGTTAAATTCATGCACAAGTAAATGATCATATAAAAATGTAAAATATTTGTTAAAAAAAAAAATATATATATATATAAAATGATCAGGAATTACACGTAATCACTTAACCTTTCAGGAATTACATGAAATCCCTTATAACACTTATTCCCTGTAACATATACTAGTATATACGTGTTTGTATAAGTATTATATATAGGTATGGTAAGCAGAGAAACTCAAGCTATTTATGTGCATTTTAATGTTTGTATAAGAAAAGTGTATGAATGTTCTCTATGGAAAGGCTAACATTATCGACCTTTCATTCTAACAATATACTGTCATATTCCAAAAGACAAATTTTTCTTCTCATTATTGTCTTGAATTTCCTTATCGTAAACATGAAACAAGTATACATGCTTTTCTAAGATATCTGAAATTTCCAATTTGAGAGTAAAAAAAACCTATGTTCCCAAGATAAAATGACTTAGGTACATTTTGTATTTTAACCAAAGTATACTTTGGGCTGACCTTTGAAAGAATCAATTTTATACACATTCATTAACTACTTGTTGTACGGTACATAAAGATTTTACAATTTACGAGTCCCTATTCCACATCATCTGTGTGAATTTCATGGTAACAAATGCAAGCTTGTGTCTCTATGAATATACATATGAAATATGAGGCTGATATTTTAAAAGATGAAAGATTTATTACTGTATGTGTACTAAATTTCCTTAAATAAAGATACATAATGTAAAACTTCAAAGCCAAGTTCAAGGCAAAATGAAAATTCTATTTTTGGCAAAATGAAAACCCTAGTCGCCTGTATAGAGTTTCAAAGTTTTTCTGTTTGTGTTTAAAATTAACTATCAAAGGTTACATTGTCAATAAAAGTTACAGTTTTGGTTTAAGTTCTGAAATTTGTCAGTCAGTTGAGGTCAAAAGGTCAAATAACACGGTACAAGTATCATTATCATGTCATGCGTATTAAGGTACATGTGAAATATTAACATCTTGTCTTGAAACTTGAAGGAAAAATAATTGCTATATTTTCTTTTTCTTTCTGCTTACGGTGGGTAAATCTCTAAACTCAAGTCAAGGTCAAGTTTTCTTGGTCAAGGTGTCCATTGAAAGGTCTTGTCACAAGCAATATGCATGTGAAATATAAGAGCGGTATCTTGGTTTAATAGACTATATCGATGCAATGTCCCGAATTTCAAAATTGGGACATATAAATATTACGTGTACATCAAAAGCTTAATCCAGGGTGAATATCCTGATATCTTGCGCGGTTGACTGATTTAGAAAATCGTCATGGATAAGATTTCAGGACTGATCGAAACTATTTCTCTGTCTGTTGCAAGGCAAGATTTCATAATCGTGTCCTTCCTCTTTTTCTTTTGATATATTCAGCTAAACTTTATGCAATACACTAAAGATTATTTCCTCACATGCATGAACTACGGGGAATTTTAACCGAATTTTCCTGTCACGTTTATGCAATTGTTGTTTATAAAACATGATGCCCCCATCGGCAGATTTTAATTCAGAACATGAATGAGATATAATATTGCTGAACGAACGCCAGTTTTCATAAATGCAAGTCGCACTCAAATGACAAGTGTAAAGGTCATGGTGTCAAATGAAAGGACTTGTCACAAGGAATCAGTATGTGACATATCTAAGGGGACGAACATTTGATCCTGGGGGGGGGGGGGGGGGGGGGGGGGCTGGCAATTTTTTTTCGGGTCCGATTATTTATTTTCAACGCATGGCCGACCGGATTATTTATTTTCCAGTAACTCAAGGTCAGAATTTTTATTTTCAACCTGTAACATTCATGACAAACAAAAAATAAATAAAACAAAAATATATGCGCACACACTCACCCTGGTTATGTCAACTAAATATACCATCATTTATTTACAATGTGCAAGACTTTCTTGGTACTTCAATAAGTCTATCCTCTCCGAATGTGCTGAAACTCAATTTAGAATATGCGGGTGATCCACGTACATTCATATGTAGATTTGCCAAGAGAATTTTTCCCATGTCGAGTACAAAAGTAGGCAGTTGATGTGTACGATAGGCATTCCTATAAGACTTGAAGCTCACCATATTTGTTAACGTAAATATGCATTTTTTGCTCTACTGGTCTCTGACCAGTCGAGCTTATGTCATCACCCTTCGTCCGGCGTCCGTCCGTAAACAATTCTTGTGCTCGCAACTCCTCTGAAACCATAGGAGATAGAAAGTTAATTCTTTTTGCATTCTACTTGGCATGTGGTCTAGTTGTGCACCTGACATTTTGTTTGAGTCCTTGACCCCCAGGGTCCTAGAAAATGGGCGTGGTCTTTAAAATCTATGTAATCTTGTGCTCGCAACTCCTCTGACACTATAAATGATGGAGATTTAATTCTTTTTGCAATATGATAGCTCTGTGGTCTAGATGTGCACCTGATATTTTGTTTGAGCCCCTGACCCCCAGGGTCTTAGAAAATGGGTGTGGTCATTTTCTCCTATATAACTCTATGTAATCTTGTGCTCGCAAATCCTCTGACACTATAAATGATGGAGATTTAATTCATTTTGCAATATGATAGGTCTGTGGTCTAAATGTGCACCTGATATTTTATTTGAGCCCCTGACCCCCAGGGTCTTAGAAAATGGGTGTGGTCATTTTCTCCTATATAACTCTATGTAATCTTGTGCTCGCAAATCCTCTGGCACTATAAATGATGGAGATTTAATTCTTTTTGCAATGTGATAGGTCTGTGGTCTAGATGTGCACCTGATATTTTGTTTGAGCCCCTGACCCATGGGGTCTTAGAAAATGGGTGTGGTCATTTTCTCCTTTATAACTCCATGTAAATTTGTGCTCGCAACTCCTCTGACACTATAAATGATGGAGTTTTAATTCTTTTTGCAATATTATAGGTCTATGGTCTAGATGTGCACCTGATATTTTGTTTGAGCCCCTGACCCTTAGAGGCTTAGAAAATGGGTGTGGTCATTTTCTCCTATATAAATCTATGTAATCTTGTGCTCGCAACTCCTCTGACACTATAAATGATGGAGACTTAATTCTTTTTGCAATATGATGGGTCTGTGGACTAGTTGTGCACCCGATATTTTGTTTGAGCTCCTGACCCCCAGGGTCCTAGAAAATTGGTGTGTACATTTTCTCCAATATACTTGTGTTCGCAACTTAAAATGATGGAGACTTAATTCTTTTTGCAATATAAAGGGTCTGTGTTGTAGTTGTGAACCTGATATTTTGTTTGAGCCTCAGATCCCCAGGGTCTTAGAAAATGGGTGTGGTCATTTTTTCCTATATAATTGTGTTCTTTACTCTTCATAAGCTATTAATGATTTTGAGTTAATTCTTCATGCAATATTATGGATCTGAAGTCTTGTTGTGTCATTGTTAGTTCATTTGAGCTAAAAGCCCCAGGCCCCTAGGATCTTGGAAAATGGATATGGCATTCTTTTTTAAAATACATGTACTATATCTCAGATATTATGAGTTATATGAGTGATATTCTAGTTGCAGTCTAATGGATATGTTGTTTTGTTGTGCTACCTATAATTTGTTAGAGCGCCTGCTCGCTATGGTCGTTGGTTGTTGCTATTTTTTTTAAAGGAAATTTATGTTTTAAAACAAAACAACCAGGAGAGCTACAGTCTCGTCAGAGACTTCTGGTTGTTTTTATACTTGCAAATGTAATACTAGTAATGTGTAAATGTCGAAATAGCACTTGATATAAAATTTTGTGGATGGGCGAGCGGAGTGATCTCAATTTGTGTGTGTGTGTGTGTGTGTGTGTGTGTGTGTAAGGCGAGCCTAGCGAGCCTAGAAAATTGGTCTTGTTGCTAGTGAAGCAAGCATAAATTTGTTTCAGTGAATGGCGAGCGAGTGGATTTTGAACACATATGTTGGCCAGAATATTTATTTCTGCAACAAATAGGGTCAGATTATTTATTTCAACATTTTCTGGGTCAGAATATTATTTCCAAAAACTGCCAACCCACCCCCCCCCCCCTTCACCCCCGCAGGATTAATTGGTCGTCCCCTAAGCTGCATCTCGTATGGTTAAAAAGTTATGACCTAGGTTAAATTTTCGAACAAACAAACAAGCAGACTTACAAACAGACAGACAGCAAAAACAATATCACCCACCGATCTTCAATATTGGGTATATAACAAGTAAGTCTTACATGTCCATGATCTATCCACAAAAAGTATGGTACACCCTTTTCTATTAATCCAACGTATCCTTCAAAACTAAAGGAAAAGGGAATAAGTTATTTTGAAAAAAAAAACATGTATAGCGTAAGATACATTACATTCATAGATGATCAAGCATTTATGCTAAATATATCAATTTTTTAATTTACAGTAGATAATCATTATTTTACAGTATTTTAGATGCCTCACTCATGAACACCAATGGCACAAGAAGAAGAGCCCATGGAAGTTGACCTTCCATGTGCAGCTAATGTTACCAAGGACGAAGACGGAAATTGTGTGATATGCTTAGACGAGAAAACGAACGCAAAAACCTTACACAAATGTTCTCATTCTTTTTGTTCTGTCTGTATAGAGCAGCAATTCAAATATAAGCCGCAATGTCCAGTCTGTTTCACTGCCTATGGCAAAATGACGGGGAATCAACCAGACGGACAGATGAGTTTGAAGAGAGACTCCAGACACCATCTCCCTGGCTATCAAGAGTTTGGCATCATACGTGTGTCTTATATTTTCCCAGATGGGATTCAAAAGGTAAAACATTAATCTGGGATTCAAACTGTAAAACATTAATCTAAGAATTTGATGTCTCAGAATGAAGTAAATTTGTACTCGAGCATGTGCTAATGCGAATTCTTTGTAAGAGGAGGGAGGGTGCTGGAGTAAAGCCAAGGAGGAGTCCGGTCAAACTATAAACATGTATATGGTATGCAGTGTACATTGTAAATTGAAGCTGAATTTGCAAAATGAAATATTGTAAAATTCCAAAAGGGAGGGATCATTCTTCGGCTACCCTTATCTTTGGAGCAGTATTGTCCAACATGTATCAATTTGGCTAAAGTACGTAACGCACGGTAGACTTGATGCGTCTTAAAAAATTGTTTGAAGCTCGAATTCTAGTTTGTATAAGTATATGCATATAATATGCCTAAAAATTCTCAATAACAAGTATTGTTCTTGTCAACTCTTGCAGGACATCCATCCAAACCCGGGTCAAAAATACTACGGAACTAGTCGGATGGGGTACCTCCCTGACAACCAGGAGGGGGTCAAAGTTGCCAAATTACTCTGGGTCGCGTTCGACAGGAAACTTGTTTTCACGGTTGGTCGGTCACGCACAACTGGACAAGATAATGTGGTCACGTGGAATGATATACACCATAAAACATCCATTGATGGTGGACCTCACAAGTAAGATAGAAATTAGTATCGTTAAAAGAATTCCAAAATTGGGTTTATTTTTAGAATTTTTTGTTGCAGTTGTGACGTCATTATGTAAAGCGCCACAATTTAGCTTTATCCTTTTTTCTTTTTCAAAACTACCAGGAAACTTTAACTCGATCTTGGTGCATTCGGTCGAGTTTTGAACAAATCTTTGGGTATCCAAAATGTGAATGAGACTGCAGTATCCGTTATGTTTATGTCCCTATGTTAATTTGTGTCTGTAAATGTGCCTTTTCTTAGTCTTCATAAACCCTAAACTGCTAAAGACGGTATTGCCAGATTGTGATATATACTTTATTTTTCTAAGGTATTGTCATTTTTAAGGAATCCATGAGTGAAATATTAAAGCCGTACCTCTGGTAGTTCAAAAAATGTAGCCAAAGAATACAGTCTCAAATGAAGGTCTTGTCATTGGGAATCTTCATGTGAAATAAGGAAGCCAATACCGCGTATGGCTCAAGGGATATATATTCAAGTTTAAAGTTTTTGAAATATACATATATACTTAATTTCAAAGTCACTAGGTCAATAGTCAAGGTTTCTTTAAAAGGTCTTGTCTTTAATTATTTACAAGTGAAACAAGAAGGCTGTTCTCATTGCGGTTCAAAGGATATATCTAAGGTTAATGTTTTTTGAAAGTAGGCCAAACTTCAAGGTCACTAGGTCAAAAGTCAAAGTCTCAAATGAAAGCCTATATGTTTTGTCACAAAGAATTTGTACACTAAATATAAAATCCCGATCCTTTGTGGTTTAAAAGATATGACCAATGTTAATGTTTTTGAAAAGTAGGTCGAACTTCAATGTCAAGGTCAATAGTGAAGGTATCAAACGAATGGGCTGATCATGGTCCATCAAAATGTAAAGTTACTCGTCAATTCTCCTCATAATTTTCTCCCTATTAGCTAAAACCCAACTTCTGAATTTTTTTTATCCCAAGGTCAACCAAAATGTGCACAGTTTGTAGCTGCGTTTGATTCGTCTCATTATGGTCCATCACCATGTAAAGTTGCAAGTTGCTGTTCCAAACTGTTGTCAAAACTTATACGCAACAGTTTAACTGAAATCATGACGGACTCCAAGACCGACGGACAGACGGACCGTTTCATAAATCTGATTTTGCTTTGCAATCCGGACAAAAATGTATATACATGTACCTTGACCCTGACAAGTGAGTCTGTCTGTCTGTCTGTCTCTCTCTCTCTCTTGCACTGTCGGCGTTGTATTTCGCATTTTTTGAATCAAAACGCAAATCTCTACTTGCGAATTACATGTATATACGTGTAAGAATCACTTGACTTTTTAAAAGATATTGTACATGTATTGTGATACTTCATAAGGCATAGCCATGAGGATGCAGTTTATTTTCTTCGTTTCGATCCAGCCTTATACTTAATACATGTAGGTGTAAACGATCTCGCTGAAGGTCATCCCTTAACCATGATTTTCCTTCCTTGTGTATATTTCCAAGTACTGATCGGGATCAAGGAAGATGGTTATCATTTAGATCATTTTGTACTCTTAAGAGAAGGTGACTTTCCATTAGTGAAAACACTGAATGACGCACATGCGCCTTGATCATTAGAACAGAGCATGGAATCTTGAATCCCTGTTTTGATTGGTCACTTATCAATTGTTTTTCTCTATATAAAAAGAGATCTATTTTGAGACACTGACGCCCTTGAACAGCAAAGAAGGTTTGTTGAACTACATGGTCAAATTCAAGTGCTACATATAGGTCAACTGTACCAATGAAAAGGTTACATGAGGCTTAAAATCAAAATCCTATCACTTTCCAATCAATTGTTTAAGTTTTCAAAAAGTATGCTTTACACGAGATCAAAAAATTTGGCATCATTTATGCATATAAAGGTACTGCATGCGAAATTTGAAGGTCGTACATCTTTAATACCAGTCAAAGTTAGTTAAATGATAGCGTTTTTTATATATATATCACAATGACAGATATTTTAAAAGAGCATTTGGGTTAAACGCAATGGTCAAGGTCACGAGAACAATAATATTTTGGTACCAATGAAAAGATGTTTTCAAAAGGAATAGATATTTGAAAAATTAATGCCTTTAGTATCATTTACTAATGAAAAGTTTAAAATGTTTTCGATCATGTTTCGATTTAGCTCCTTGTGCCTATCGTCCAACGATTTTTGGCCATATTTTTCACTTAAATACGCTTCTGAATACACCCTAAACAAAATTTGGAGCCGCTCATTTTTGCCAGAGGAAATTAACAGTCTATATTGTAGCTGGCGCTAGGAAATTATTCAACCTGTTTGACATTAAGTACAACTGACGAGGATTTAATATCCAAAACACGCGTAGGTGTCTAGTACAATGAAATTGGTACTATAGAACATATATTTCAATAATGACAATTTTCCATTTGAAAAAAAAGGTCAAATTCAAGGTAATTGGGCCACGAGGTTAAATAAAAATAATGGTACCAAATAGTAAAGTCTTGTTACGGTGAACATGTACATGTACATGTATGTGGAGTATGCACTTTCACTGGAACCGACGAAAGTCAAGAGATTTTTTCAATAGACAAATAGAGAGACGGACGAGTGGACCAAATATTGTATCCCCCTAATCTTTGATGGGGAGGGGCATAAAAAATTTTCCTGACAATACCTTTCAGCGGTTACATTCTTTGCGTTTATTCATCTGTCCTGACAAATTTGTAATGCTGTGTGAAGTATACGATTATTATGATTTGTTTCAGTTTTGGTTACCCCGACCCCACCTACCTTAGCCGTGTACTAGAGGAGTTGGCTGCTAAAGGCGTGACAGATCAAGACCTTGGGGAGGTCAATGAGAGCGTCATCAGATAACGCACTTAATTCTATAGCTGACCTGTGCAAGCTCAATTGTAAAAAAAAAATGTAACTTTTAACTTTCAAGGACATTATTTCTTGTATTTGTATATTTTCGGAAGTTTTTACTCCTCGTTTTTTATACAGTCACAACTTTCTTATAGTACGTTAAAGAAAAAAAAACCATAATTGACGAGATTATCGATGTCATGTTATCGATTTTATCTACGAAACACATAAAATATTCTACATTTTGTCAACATATATTCAGTACTCTACATTTTGTCATCAGCCATTCAGGGAAAATCTTTTAAGTGAAATATTCGAGATTAATGAAAAATATTTATTGTTTATAAATAGGCCATGTTACATGTTTTAAAAGTATTTATAATCGATGACAGTTTTTGAACTATCATGAATATGTAATTTATGCATCGATGTGATTGACAATTATCTGTGATAAACTTAAGTGTAGAATTTTTAATTACTAGGTAATTATGCTGTCAGCTTGTGTTAAAATTAGAATGGATATTTTGAAGCGTGTCATTCTGTGTAAGCTTGTTTAATGCAATGAATGTTATTATATTTACATGTACTTAAATTTGCAAATGATAGATGTATGCATGTAAAACACATTATTTGTCGATCTCGGAAAGTATGTACCCAACTGAAAGAGAAAAATGCCAATATGCTCTGGGTGATGTAGATTTCAAGATGGATTTACTCTCCAAAGTTTCGCATTCGGAAACTAAGTGCCGCAGGAAAAATTCTCCAAGATATATTTACCGGAAGTACGGACTCACATCGTGTAAATCACCGAGAAAAGGATGCGTGAGAAAGGGGATTTTTCCGAAGACATCGACACCATGTGATGGCGTCAGTTCACCAGCAAATCGGAAACTCGTTCGCGGTCTTGCGAAGAAGATAAATTCACTACATTCGAAATCTGGAAGTACACCAAGAAGAAGCCTTTCGAACAAACAGACACCGTCAAAGCATTTGCAGATGTTGGACTTAAAACTTGCTAAGATGAAGAAGAAATGTCAGAAGCTACGCGAAAAGGACTTACAAATGAAGGAAAGATACCAATTATTGAAACAAAAAGCTGAACAAGCGCTCGGTACGGATGTAGAACCGGGATTTTCATCGTTTTCAAGAGCGACAGTCGCCGATGAAAGACCGAAATTTGTTCACCTCGAAGATGGAAGTGGACCAATCGAGTTTTCGGTCATGCTGGATTCTTTTAGCGTCAAGAGGAACAATTTATACATCCGCGCTGATGTATGCAATGTATATTATACCGATTCGGCCAAGCCCAGCGGTGTCGGCGATTCTCCTTTGAAAACTATCCTGAAGGACGGTAGAAAATGCACGTTTTGCTGATGTAATGAAATTTTGTGTTCGTGAAATTTTAGAGGAATGAATGACTGTGCTGAAAAAAAAAATGTGGTTGTACTTGACAGAAGTTCGTATCTTATAATTTAATGTATTTTGTTTATCTATTTTAATGTCTAAGTCAATGAAAGAAAAATATAGGAAAGAGATGCTTGTTTGATTTTCTATTCAGAAACTTAAAAATTATGATTCAGAAACGGTTTCTTGTACATAAAAGATGGGCGTGTCAAAGGGGATCCCTTCATATATATATCAAAGATCAACTTCATTGAAACAACGATTCTGATTGGTTAAACATTTTTTTGATATAGTGTGACATTACCAAGGACGACATGATTTTAAAAAGTTTGGAAGTAGGTTCTGTGACGAATGGATTGAAGAGAAAAGCTCTTAGCTAGGTCAATTTTGAGAATTGTGACAACTTTCAAACTTTTGGGTAGATCCAGGCTTCATTCCTAAAGCCTGATCATAAGAGATAAATGACTGTGATTTTGATCAAGATATTTCTTCATTTTTACAGAAGGCAGCCTTGGATTTCATTATCCTGCATTGTTTATACATGTAAGACACATAGGTTACATGGTTAACTTGATTTGGGCCTGGCCTCTGTAAAAGGTAGTCACAGTCCTTTTTCATCATTGGGGACGAAGTATTAGTTGTGACAAGTTTGTTTGAGTAAAGTATGTGGGTCCAGATTATTGTTAGCTCACCTCGACGAAGTGGAGAACCCCGGTGTCCGCGTCCGCGTCCGGTTAAAGTTTTTGGGGCAACTCGATATCTGACAAAGTACTGATGCTACAGTGACCAAACATGCACAAGTGATTCATCTTGGGATGCTGAGGTGAACCCATGCATCATATGCAGCATCTGACCTACATTTTCCGGTTCAGTGACTCGCGTCCGTATCTGGTTAAATATTTTGGGGTTGCTCAGTATCTGACAAAGTACTGATGCTACAGTGACCAAACTTGCACAAGTGATTCATATTGGGATGCTGAGGTGAACCCATTGTCCTATGACAAATTCGAAATATTGAAAATATTTAAATTTGCTTAATGACTACTTAGCAAATTTAAATATTTTCAATATTTCGAATTTGTCATAGGACACCATGCATCATCTGACCTACTTTTATCTGCCTGAGTGATTTTGCCTTTAAAAGCCAATATTGGACAAAGTATAAGTGCTACATGTACCAAACTTGCATAGTGTATGTATCTTTGATCAAACGTTCATGAAATGACCTTGACCTACTTTTTCCGCTTGAGTGATTTTACCTTTAAAAGTCAATATTGATCAAAGTGTAAGTCCTACATGTATCAAACTTGCATAGTGTATGTATCTCGAGATCTGATCAAACGTTCATAAAATGACCTTGACCTACTTTTTTCCTCTTGAGTGATTTTGTCTTAAAAAAGCCAATATTGAGGAAAAGTATAAGTGCTACATATTCCGAACTTGCGTAGTGAAAACTTTTATAAAATGACATTGACCTACTTTTTTCCCTTTTTTCCGCTTGAATAGCATAGAAGACCAAGACATTAAATCTTCCTCAAATGATCCCTATACAAGAGGATGGATTATTGATTTTAAAGGTCAAGGTGAACTTGGACATCAAAAATTTGTGAGCATTGTGGAACGCAAAGCAAGTACTGTAGGATCATCAATTTTTCAAAACATATTGGTTGTCGAAGGTCAAGGTCTCTGTTGACCGAGGATTCAAGTGATTGTGAGCATTATGGAAGGCAAAATGAATTATAATTGTAGAATCATATTTTTTTTCAGAAAAATGTTTCCTATAGGAAAGAGGATTAAATCATGTTGATTGTCAGGTATTGAAGGTCAAGGTCGCTGTTAAATTAGGCTTGTGAATGTCTTAGAAGACAATAATTATTGTAGGACCATCGGTCGTTCCACAAATGCTCCCATATAAGGAATATACATGTATACAGGCATTTTGGGAGTTCAATGTCGCACAAAACTCTTCGCAATTTTGAAATGAGAACTAATTTTCGTAATAAGTTATTATTTTATTATTCAATATTAATAGATTTTTTACTAGAAATATACCAAATGTTATTTTCCATCTTAAATATGTGAAAATTTAGGTTTGATTCGGAATACACAAGCCGACCCGGAACACCCAAAGGTCAAGGTCACTGTTTGCAGGCTTAAAATGTTGGGAACATAATGGAAAGCATCATGTTTCCCATAGGGAAAAGATGAACACTTGGTTTTCAAAGTCAAGGGTCAATCAAGATACAAAGTATGACCATGCGAGTTTGATTTTAATATGCTCTTCGACTTATGATTCCCGGATTTTGAATTGTAAATGAGTTTTATCTATATTGCTATTTAAAATTCTAAAGCACATCATACAACAAAGCGTCGCAAATTGACTTGCAAATAATACAAGTACTAATTGTTTAATTGTAAAGTACACTAGATACTTGTGGTGTGATGCTTTTTAAGTCACGATGAAAATGTGAAATAGGATATAATAATCATTAAATCCTTCCTTTTTCTCTCTAATGTTCAATATATGACAGCCAAACAGAATTGCAAGAAAGGATATAAATATTGTAAAGTACAATGCATCATTTACCGAGTAACACCATAAATGGACATCGTACTTAAGAATCACATTGTCGATTCCTGGGACATGTTTCATTGGCGGATCTAGCGAGGTGGATAGGGGGGTTGCAACCCCCCCTTTGGTCGGACCAAAAAAAAAACACTGAAAAATAAAACAGAGAGAGAGAGAGAGAGAGAGAGAGCTTATATTAAAAAAAACTTTATTTCTGTCCTTCTTACTTAACAAGCTTTCAACACCAAGGTGTACAACATTTGTGACATGAAGTCTGAATATTATAATGTTGAAGATTTGAAGCTTATAAAATAATATTTGCTCCGATGCGTGTATATAGTTATAAATAGGAAATTGTGGTTACTTTACAAGGGCGTAGGAGAAGGGGGGGGGGAGCGGGGGTACATATGCCCCTCCCCCATTTTTCAATCACAAAATTTTATTATGCATTAACATTGTTTAAAATAGCAACATTATGTACCATAAATCTACAATTTTTCGGTCAATTTTCAAAATTTTTCTTTGGCTCGCTACCGCTCGCCAATTCTTTATAGACTTTCTGAATAATTTAGCTATTCTGATCCATCCTCATCGTACATGAAGACATTTAACTCAAACTATATGTACTTGTTAATGATAAAGGGTATAGAAAGTATTTTCTGATAAGTCAATATTTTGCTAAAGAAAATTTCCTGGCTCGCTACCGCTCGCCAGATATTTATTCATGTACTTAGAATTTAGAATTGCGCCAGAAATATTAAAATTTGTGCATGAAACCCCATATTTTAAAAAAAATCTCGTCCTCCTCCTCCCACCTATTTTTTCTTTTTTTTTTTTTTTCTCCTTTTTTTTTTTTTTTTTTTTTTTGCTTCTTAGAAATTTTCGGATGTTGTGGCCCTCCACTTTTCAGGCAGAGCTACGCCATTTCTTTAAAAGATAATAAAACAGATATAGATTATTTGTGTAGTCAATAGTGCACCCTATAAGGTAGTATTGCGAAACAGAAGCTTTTGATAGTATGCATTCAACACCCCCCCCCCTTTCAAAATCTTCAACCCCACCTTTGAAAAAATCCTAGATCCGCCTATGTGTTTCCAGATTTAAAGTAAAAGTGTATAATAACCATTGTTACATGTATGTACAATGCCTCCTGTACCGAGTAACACCGTAAAGGGACATCGTACTATAGGTCCCCGAGATACGTAACTATGACAATATTCGCCTACATACAATCGGGCACTCGCTTTGATTCCCCATCTTTTTAATCACACGAATTTAGAGCTCCAGTGAGTTATTGTCGTAATTTCGATAAGTCCAAACTTCTCGATCATCTATAATGTAAGCAAGAGACATAACCACGGTGGGTAATCTCGCTACTCAGAACAACAATAGGGTTTTTTCAATAATGTCGTGTAATATAGATCATTTATAAGAAAAAGGGGAATGTGGTGTACATAGTGTAAGAAGCTACATGTATGAGTTGTATCCAAAATAAGGACCTTGTCAATATTAGCTTTTAATAACGCATAAAGCGATCGGCGTTCTACTTTCACTTTCAATCACGCCGATCGTTTTTTTTTTTCAGCTTTATAAAAATATAGTATTCTCTTATTTTGGATGAAAGTCATAGCTAAGGTATCCCTACGCTACATCACATTCCCCTTTTTGTGATAAATAATCTTTATTACACGAAATTATAGAAAAACAAGAGCCCCAGGGGGCACAACGCTCACCTGATACCATGCACACTCTTAACCTAACATTGCATGTTGATAGTGTCAATGAGAATTTGAACCCACAAATCCCTTCTGTGGTTCTGGATAAGATGTCCAATATGTATGAAAATAACCCCCCTTCCTTTTTTTCACATAAAGAAAAAAAATCATGAAAATAAAATTTTCAACCAAAATCAATATGAAACCACTGAATGCCTTAAATATCACAAATATCCAGTAATTGGGGACATAAAACCACATCTTTTTTCGAGTTATTCAAAGAAACAGTTAAAAAATGAGCATTTCTGACAAAGTCCAAAAAGACATCAAAAACGCGTCAAAAATTTGACTTCGAACAGGAACCAAAAAACAACAACACTTGGTAAGACAACATTCTAGATCATACAGATGCTTTCGGTTTGTCGATATGTGCTTAGGTTCTGAAGAAGAAGTTTGTCAAAGGAGGGTACCACTCCCTGACCTACTTTTGCCTGTGGTGGCGCCACCTGTCAACAGAACCGGACGAAATACAACAACGCTTGTAGGGGGCCATGAGTACTTCATTCCTACTATGTTTCATAAAAATCCCTTCAGTGGTTCTTGAGAAGAAGTCGAAAATCTGAAAAGTTTACGACGGACAGTCGGACGGACGGACGGACGACTGACGCCACGCTATGACAATAGCTCACTTGAGCTTCGCTCAGATGAGCTAAAAACGAATGTTCTGCGATGCGAGATTGTCCACCGTGATAACGTCACTTGAGAACATTCTACATGCAGACATTGTAACATTAGGCCATAGTAATTAAATATTTTGTGTTACGTCCGCGGGCGGGTACCTTTTAGAAGAATAGCCCAGAAAAAAAGCGCACAAACATGCATTTTTTCAGGTAAAAAAAAAATCAGTATGTGATATTGAATTCCATGAAATTGCCTATACCATCAGTAATTTTAGGAGATAAAAGTGATTTTTATAAAACATAAAGTCAGCATTATCCATCTACTTGAAGAAAACTACATTTCTTTTAGGTTTACAGTCTTCCTCTCCAAACTCCTTCATACTGATCAGGTGTTTGTGTGTTTTCATGCCTGGCGGGAGGGTACCTTTTAGAAAAAATTCGGAACGTAAAACAGTATATTTTTTAAAATTACTGTGGCCTTAGCACTTTTCTACCATCCTAAGGGTATCGAACAACCTTCTGGTACTTTTTTACATATCATTCATCGCTATTGGTACCCTTTTTGACACTTTTGGTCCCGCCTCAGATCAACCTCCATCTGGAGTTTGGTAGGAGATCACGAGTACTTATTTATTATTTAACCCATTCGTCAGTGATCCTCAATCTAAACAATGTAATATGGCCAAAATTTGTGAAAATTATGTCCTAAATATACCGATAGACGTAGCAAGATGGAATGGATATGATGCTACAGGACCCAGGTTTTAGAAATTTAAGAAAATTTTGTAAACAGAAATTTTTCAAATGCGTTTGATGAATTGATGAAACTTGGCTCAAGTGCCCTCGGGGACTTCTGGTCCACCAGCAGTGACACTCACCAAGTGGTACAAATGTTTAACGTCTTGAAATTCATTAGCATCATTTTAGAGCAGATAAATTTACAGCATGGACCAGACATGCATGTTTCGGATATTTAACCCCCGTCAGTGATCCTCACTTATACCAAGTATCATCAAATCCTTTCAGTTTATCAGGAGAAGCTGAAAATTTATAAAATAACCACCTCTCCTTTTCGTTTTTCATCAGTAAAAAATCACAAAATCAATATCAATGCATTGAACAAATAAATGATACGGAAGTGTTCCTACTCTATACCTTTCATGAAGAAAATTCCAAACCAATTTTTCTGCACCAGACACGTGTTTCGAATATTTAATTCTCATAAGTGATGCTTCCACCTCTGGCTTGCTGGGGGTCCGTCGATGCTCAGTTTGGTGCTCTATTGTGAGTGCTTTTGAGATTATCGTCAGGATCTTCTTTTAATTAACTCATTACAATAAAGAAACAGTACTAAAATGAGCATTGTTCTCACAAAGTTACCCCGAATTTTTGATAACCTATCCATATGAATGTAGATTGTCTAGATAAAATAGGTTTTCTTATACATGCAGCGGTATAAGAGAATATTTTTGAAGAGAAGTACCGTTTGGTCACTTTTGATCATACCCTGGATCCAACCTGAACGAATCTGAATCCCTAATACAATTTCGATTGGGGACATTGAGTACATCCTGTATTACACCAAGTTCAGGCACAGATACTTGAGTCAGAGAAATTAGTCTTTATATCTTTTTTTTAATCAATCACTCTTCTCTCTCTCTCTCAGGCTTTACAAACATAACGAAAGGAGTATGTGATTGAAAAAAAGATATAAAGACGAATTTTTCTGTATCAAGTACCTGTGAGTTAAGGTTATTCTAGAGGAGAAGTCGGAAATGCTAAAAAGATAAGGACGGACGGATTGCTTTGACAATATTTCACATGAGCTTCGCTAAGGTGAGCTAAAACAGTATGCACGCACTTTAATATATAGTAATAATGATAACATGGCAGTACCAATGCCGTGAAATACAGAACCAGGAAATTTATCTGTTAGTTTGTATCATGCTGTAAATGGATCAAATTATATATACCATGAATTATTGACGAAAATTCAAAAGTTACCAAGAACTACTTGGCGCATGTTTCCCAAATTATAGATCAAGTTATGAAAATCAGTCCTCTATAATTAGTGTATGTTTGAAATTATTGTTTTAGAAAAATTGACATGAAATTATGTGAACGGAAACTTCCCGAAATATGATACATGTACATTGTATGAAAATCAGGTTCAGGAATTATGCAATGCAAAGTTGCTCGAATCGGAATAAATATATAAAAACAGTGTAAATCTCTTTACATCAAACTAAAACCGAGCCTTGCTCGATGCTCGATAGATTGTCGACAAGTCCAAGTTTCGTCAATTTATAATTGAAAATGTCTCTTGAAATATTTGATATAATAAGGTTCCTCTTCTACACGAAAAGAAGTTACAAATGTATATAGTCCAGTCATACTATGATTTGAAATCGAACTAATTGCAAAAGAAATGTTTTTAGTGTTATGCTGTACGTTGACATAATTGGAACAACATATCAAAAGTCCTCTAAAATCCTCTTGGTGGAAATATGATTTTTTGACCTCACAAAAATACGATTTTTTTGCGCAAATTAGAGAAATTGTCATTTTTGGTGGTTAATTTCTCCATAAAGAATGACTCATAGCATACCATTTTTCTTCCTTGGAAAGACTGCCTATAATATTATCTGCTGAAGCCAAATTTAGGATGATTATGAATATAACTGAGCATATTTATTGGTTTGAAATTGCCAAAAGTGGTGTCGAAATTTGATAAAATGAGCATATCCTCCATTTTCAGAATATGGAAACTAACTGAAACACCATCTCATTATCATAAAAGTGTAAAAACAGTTTTAGCATATTAAATGATGATGCATAAACTTTTGTGTCACAATGATTCTTCTTTTAAAAAATCGACCACAAAATCAGCTGTTTGCAATATTTGTCCAGGTATTCATGAAATTATAGCAAAGAGAGAGAAAGTAAAGCTTAATTTCACCCTGAATGTTGAAGCTTAATTGTATTTAAATTATTTTATTTATTATTTGGAGTCAACTGAACTAAATGAATGTGATTTTATACTGCTTTGACTGCTGACTTTGTCAAATTCTAGTATCAAAGTAGACAATTTTTATCTTTTTGGAGAATGGTTGAAAAAATGGCTAAGTCCAAGGTTTTTTAGTTAAAATTCCCAATATTTCAAAAATATATTGACCAATTTGCTTTAAATTTTGCATGACAGTCATTGGTGAAAAGAGCTATTTGAAGCTAGAATTTCATATATCTGCCGGAGTATTATACATAAAAATTCGAACATTGTTTAATTTTTAAATAGGGGCATAGGGAACTGACTTAAAATTCCCCATAATTTTTATCTAGATTAGAAAATGTTAGTGGACCTTTTTTGAAGATCTTTCAGTTGGTATAAAGAACATATATAAACTAAAATGACCATGCATAGTCTTTAAATAAAAAAGTCCTCCTCAAAAATGTTTTTAAAAAGCCAGGACTTAGTCAATTTTCTCACTTTAAGTCAAAATATCATTCTGATTCAATTTCATACTTATTTTTTTCCTACATTACTTAAAATATACTTTTTCTTTTATAATATTCATAAAGTAAATTGAGCATAATTATAAAATCAAATAAAAAATATATGCTTACCTATTTCGTTTTAGAGAATTTTCTGAATCAAATTGACAAAATATTCATTCTCATTAAATAATTTCTTAAAAAGTATGGTCTCGACCGAATTCTGAGATGAATAACCCCAGCATCATTGATATTATTTCACTTATTTTGATGAATTATAAAAATCTGTAGTACAAACGTTCAATTAAGAGAAAATAAAGCTTTTTGTTGTTTATCTTGATACCTAACAAAGGCTACAAACACGTGCTCAAGGCGGTTTTGCTAACTGAAAATTGCCATTTTTACCGTTTTTGATTCGTCCGTTTTCCGTTTTGTTTACAATTATGGAGCTTGAATTTTATTAAATGTCTTATATAGTTAGTAAAGATGTCATAAAAACAATTTTATGCTAAAACTGAATCTTTCTCTTGTTGTTCTGATCAACTTATATGCCACATTTGGTCTTTTTGCAGTTTGACTAAAAATGAAGGGGGGGGGGGGGTCTAAATACTGCACTTATCGTGAAGTATCGAGTGAGGACTATTAATATGTGTTTTGTACGTGTGTTTAGGGTCTGATCAGATCCATATGCAAGTTTTTCTCCACCCCCTCCTCTAGACCTGGGCTTGAAAAGGACCATCGTTGCAAAAGAAAGAAGAAGGATGTAATAAAAGATATCTTACATGTACAAGACTACGTTATAAAATCGTAAAATTGCAATAGAAAACTTAAGGAACAAAATGACTAGATAGAACAAGAAAACTCATAAACAAAATCATTGTAAATGGGGCCACTGAAAGGTATTATTCTGTTATGCAGGACAACGGACTTTTTGCCCAAGCCCGTTTGAATCTATAACTATGGTCCCTGGTGCTAGCTTACATGCTGTTCCGTTGACAGTGCTTTCTAATATTGTGGCGTTGTATGTTCTGTAATAAGTTTTAACCTAGGCTATCATTATTTTCAAGGAAATTACTTGAATTACATCAAAATGTTAACGTTTTCGATCACGCAACTCCCATCCTAATTGGACAAAACGTAGGTTTTGTAACAATTTCCTTAAGAGAACGATGTCACCGGTGCAAGTGCGTCCTGCGCGACCCAATTATATAGCACGAGTTCCAAATTTACCTACACAAATATGTCTCGATTGGTTGGAATTCCTGAACTAAATAGGTAGAAGTTCCTTATCGTTCGTTCGTTTCGAAACGAAATGGTACCTTGAAGGAATATTATGTTATATCCGTATGTACTCTCCGGTAATGGTCCCATTTATTGTTGATTTTAAGAGAAGTTTCAGTGTCAATTGTACCAATTGATTTTATTTGAATTGGAAAATTTATGCTATTCTTTGATATCATAACAAGAAAGGATGAGTTTCTGAAAATTGCTAACTTTAAAGCATTTTAGAGTTTAAATATACAAACCATATTATATCTCAATAAATTGCAAAATTGTTAATTAATAAAAGTGAATCCTTATAACCTAATCACTAAAACTTCGATTAATTTCTGTTCAATTCTAAACAATAAACAAAATTGTAACAAGAGCGGAGGAAAGTATCCACTCAGATGGTTGCTTTTAGCAACCGCAAACGGAAGTGTCCTGGTTAGGAAAATGACGATTTTAGAAGGGAAAATATTCCTACCTGGGTCCCATTTCTATATCCAACTGTCTTGCGTCGCATACCCTCCGAAAAGAGGGACGGCTTTCGTATAATAGGGAAAGTATGGGTTGAACACAGTAACTCAACGGAAACAGGTCGCCATTTTGTTTTGAATTTGATCGTCATTTGGCGCGAAGATATTGATATACCAATTAAGCAAACACATTTATGGAGATATAATATGCTTCCAACGACCAATCAATATCCTTGCTACGAGTAAAATTAAATTATTCGCGAATAAAGAGACTCTCAGAGGGTCTCAGGACTCTTTGTATTCTTTGAACATGTTGAATTCTTCAACAATTATAATTTTTCCCAATTTATTTCTTAATGTTTTCTTCAAAACCTTGTATGGAGATTGGGCTTATCTTGCCGGGGTTAATTCGCGACATCTAACACTCGCGTATACGGCGAAGCTGAATGAATCGCGAGATCGTTTGTATAGAAGAAAAATCAGATTCTAGTTATTCTATATATCGTATAGAATATATTCAAAAATAGAAATCCCAACTTGGAAAACTTTTCTCTATCTTGAAATATGTCCACTTGATACTATCAACTCTTTACTATAGTTTAAGAGAGTTTTTTTCACATCTTTGTGATACTAGTAGTGTGCTGTTGAGGATCTAAAATGTCGAGACTTGGTCGTCCTAAGTCGGCACCGGTTGCCCATTGGTCTCGTTGGTTTATGTGTAGTCCTTTGTGTTTGATGTTTCTGTGTTGTGCGTTGACGTTCCTTGTCTCTTGCGCGTCTCTTTTTGTGTTTGTCTGCTTTGTGTTTTGCATTGGGTGTTTTGGGGTTTTGCTGTGGGTGCTACAACTTGGTGTTGTTGGAGATCAACTCCTTTGTTGGTCATTCTTGAAACATTATCATTGATCTGAACTATTAAGATAATATTCTTTCGATCTGGAATGTACTTATCTTTGAGCCAGGAAGATAGAGTGTCTTTGCCTAAAAGTGAATACATGTACATCCATTTAAACCTTCTGATATTACTGAAACATAATTTGAATAGAAAATCACAATTTGAATACTACATTCTTGGAAGGTCAAGTATGTACATGTAATAGCTGTGTTGGCTATTGTAGAATTACTGGTACCTCAGACAAATTTTCGACCCCTTGACCTTCATCAGTACAAAACGACAATTTATGCGCAAAAACGACAATTTATGTGCAAAAACGGCAATTTTTATGCAAAAACGACAATTTATGTGCAAAAACGACAATTTATGTGCAAAAACGACAAGTTATGTGCAAAAACGACAATTTATGTGCAACAACGACAATTTATGAGGAAAAACTACAAGTTATGTTCAAAAACGACAATTTATGTGCAAAAACGGCAATTTATGTGCAAAAACGTTAATTTATATGTGAATTAAGTGAAATCCATCTTTTGAATTTAAGATTTCACTGCAATTTGCAGATTATCAGTTAATCCTTTTAGTGGAAAGGTTGGGTTTTACATATTATGTTTGCACTTGACGAAGATCAAGAGGCCTAAAATGTACTTGAGTGTCTTTTTGTTTTTATTTGATATGCCTTTGTATTAACAATCTATTCATTTGCCCGGAATTGTTTACCGGTACAGAATAAATACTTTTAGAGCAGATATGATTCACGAATATATCTTAATTCCTTGTCTAATCTCATTAAAATTTTACCCTTTCACGTATGAACTACTCTTGGGTCGAAGAACCTACAGAAGATAATTTCCGGAAAGCCTAATCTTGTACTTATCAACTTAAATCACGATTCGCTCAAATGACAGTCGCTGAGCAAGTGGGTCACAGAAGAACAGGAAAATGGGGAAAACAAAGTTACATCCTCTTTTCATAATATACATCGGATTAGTCTTCCTCATTCTTATATATACTTATGTTAGTGACAGAAACATCGGGTTTTTTTATCCTGATGTGACGGGTTGAATAAGATCAAGTCTTGGCAAATCATTTTCTGCAAAACAGGATTTCGCTACACTCAGCAGAACTGAAGTTCATAACACTTCACCATGATGAACGCAAGCTTGAGTGTAAATTTCACGGAGGTGGAACTCCGGGATGATTTGAACTATCACCTGCTATTGAGGAGACTTCAAACGGTAATAGTAACCGCAGTCATTTTGTTTCTAGGAATTGTGGGTAATATCCTCGTTTTGGTGGCATATTGGAATCTTCTGCAGCGACGAAAGGTAAAAGAGCTGAAAGGTAGATATTTTATGCCGATTCTTGCCGTAGCAGATCTCGCCTCAGTGTTCGTTGGTGGTATTTTCTTTCTCTATACCGACTTCAACAGAGCTACATTTGAGTCCACCGCCGGATGTAAATGCGGGATGTTCTTCTCTTTTACTACTAACACCATTTCCATTTTGATCTTACTACTGATTGCAATCAGCCGCTATATGAAGATCTGTCTTCCGCATGGCAAGAAGATGACCGAATACTGGAAGAGAATGTCAGTCGTGATAGTCTGCATCATCTCTACGGTGTCATGTATTCCATTTCTATATTTTTCTGGAAGTGTCACTAAAAGCGTGAACTTGGGTACACTGCTTCCTATTACCTATATAGACCCGGACATGGCACCTTATAATGTCACCTTTCATATGTGCTTTGCAACACGAAGGAATGATGTTTGGTGGAAATTGTACTACAATGCTTTGTTTTTAGTACAAATAATAAACATTGGCACAATGATTTTTCTTTATGTGAAAATGGGTCGAGTAATCCAAGAAAGATGCAAAGCCAAAATTTCAACCTCGATTAGGTCATTTCCTAAGCCTAGTAAAACTGAAAAGGTCAGTCCCTCAGATAAAGAAGTTGACAGTAACGATGAAGTTGAAATTGAAAGTACATTGCGTACCGAAGACAGCGGAGTTTGTCACGCCAGTACCGTCTTCAGCACATCTACTGCCAACAATGATTCTTCGACGACCGGAAGTTTCAACACCCGCCATGTTATAAGGCGATCAAAACGAGGTAGAAAAAACAAGGCATGGAAGAGTGCTAGGAATCGATTTACAATGATGTTTGTCGTCATCGTCATCATCTATGCCGTCACAAATGTTCCTACCTTCATCTTTTTATATATGTTCATGGAGAGCAAGTCGTTCCAAAGATACTTCACACTTCATGCCCACTTTGAGGAGTATAATCTCATTCTAGTTCTTGTCAGGGTCCATCTGATCAACAACATTATAAATCCTTACATATACGGATATTTTGATTTCGCTTTCCGGCGTGAAGTCAAAAGAATTTGTTACAGCATCCTATTGAAACCGGCACGTTACCTGTGGAATCGTCGAAGTTCAGTTATCACCCGTTCGACATCAAATTAACATTTCAGAGAAGAAATATACTATCCCTTCCGAACGCGGGAAAAATTTGAGAAATTCCATGATGTCACAATGCAATTTCGATGTTTGACCGAGGTTAGAAGCCTGTTTGTCCGAGGTAAAAGCATTGTGACGTCACGAAATTTTGCATTTTTCCCGCAATCGGAAGGGTCAATTTATTGTGTCCTCAAGACAGTGTCATTAGTGAGAAGAGAATCTGGTTCTAAATTAAGATATTAGTATAATTACTCTACTACTGCTCTCTGAAAGCAAATTTTGGGAAGTTCGTTCTTCTTCTGAAATTCGTTTCCGGTGTCAAATAAAAAGCCTACTAAGTCTACAGGCACGTAGCCAGGCGTAAGAAAACACGCAAGTGCTTCCACATCGTTATCGAAAAAAGGTATGGACAAATAAGTGTACAAAGGTTCAATTCTAATGTAAAAAATTGCCCTGGAAATGTGTAAAATTTAATAGCTTCCTAGTAGTTTCACCCCTTGAATCCCACAAGGCATCGCCTTGGACCAATTTTGGACCTCACGATGGCCCTCAAACCCCCTGTCTGATTGAAAAGTACACTGGCTTCACGCCTGTAAGAATATTCAAACGGGTAATACTTCTACATGTATTTTAAGTAATGCACTTTGATTACATCTTCACAACATTAAAAATTTATGACTAGATCGGCCTCATCTGTATAGGCTTTAGGATAAATTGAGTTTGTTCTTCTTGTTCAATGGTGTAATAATTTTTGTAAGCATTTACCAGTACTACTATATATGCGTTTTTAAAAATTTGATTTTTAAAAAAAAAACTTATTTTAAGAATCGTAAATGACTTATTGTATTGACACATTTAGTGCATTTGTACATTTCCTCTCTGTTAGACATTTCCGGGGTGTTCAAGTCCGTTATGAACAAGGATACTTTTTCAAAATATGTTCAATTCTATATTAAATTTTTGGTTTTCAAGTGCATATATCACTTTCTTGTATTTTATTAAATTCGAATTTGTAAATCAAAATATTTCACTTCTTCCTTTTATATATTGTTGTTGTACTTCCTATTTTCAAATATTGTTTAAAAATCTACATTTACTGTGCATGTTTGCTTTACTATGCATTCATGTACCACCTCTAACCAATTTGTATAGAAACCATGAGTAAAACCCATACCGTAAATCGAGCAATAGCGTATGTGTCTAAAACGGAATATTTTCGGAATGCAAAGAGTTTACTTATTTGAGATGATAAAATCATCATAAAACATGTCATCATAAAATTGATTTTGTAACGTCAATTTCGTACCGTCATTTCCAAGAGTTAAGAAGATATGCGTATACATTTTGACGTCGCAAACTCAGACAGATTTCGTCATTTCATTGATAAAATCCAAAAAGTAGTAAAGATTATCTTTGTCGTCACAAGTTTTCTACGTCAGGCACAGTTCCAAAGGAGAAGTAAATCTAGTTGTCGAAAATACCAAATTATATAAACTGTTGTACAACCTATTTGTAAGGGGCATGAATATTAAACGTCTTCAAATTCAATAGCATCATTTAAGAACAGATAAATTTGCAGCATGGACCAGACATGCACATTTCGGGTACTTAACCCTCGTCAGTGCTCCTCAATCTAAACAATGTTATATGACCAAAAGAGTGTGAAAGGTGTTATATCCAAAAAGTGTAGCAGGATGGGCGGAACATGATGCTACAGGACCCTAGCTTTAGAAATTTCAAGAAATTTTGATAGCAGAAATTTTCGAGTGCGTTGAAGAAACGATAAAGTTAATCGAACGTGGCTGAAGAATGATTTGGTGCCTTGATTTAGTACTGCTAACTTTTGTTCGCCGGTCAGTCAACTTTTCTTTGTAAAACAAGAACTACAAAAACGAACGATAAAATATTCAATAAAAGCACTATTTGTGATAGCTAGACAAGTCTAATTAATATATTATTGACCGAATCAAAATAAGATATCTGTAACAGGACAGAACTGTACTGAACACACATCGCACATTTTGGCAATATTAAAGCTGTAACATTAGTACGGACTGCCTTGTCACTTTAAGCATGCCAAGTTACTATGAAAGTTCCATGAAATTTAGATCTGTGTCTGATCTGTGTTTTTACATTTGGGTGTTTTGGAGTTTTGCTATGTGGCTATGTTTGTTGCAACCGAGTGTTGTTGCAGATCCCCTCCTTTCTATGATCTAAAACATCGATTTTCTACATGGAATTGACCTCAGTTGAACAAGTTAAATGATTCTCGTGCAGTTTTGCGTTTTCATTATACTAAAAGTATGCTTTAGCGATGTCATAGAAGCTTTTGAAATAAGCTAAAATGAAGCTGATGTCCGCCATCATTTACTAAAGGGAAGGCAACACGTTACACAACAATGCTACGTAAGACTTTGCTGACAACAATTATACAGTAAGATAGCATCCATGAATAGCCATACTAAGAACAATTCACAATGAACGTATTACCCACTGTTGTCCTTCCGTACTAGAACATTGCAATAAATCTCAAACAAAATAATCATACAAAAACATACAGCTGGAGAGGACGAGACAAAAAGGAGGACCCACCAATATTATACTGAACACCAATTTTATCAACTAGAAACCGGACAAAAATAACATTCATGGGCGGATCCAGGAATTTTTTTTCAGGGGGTTTCTAAAGTCCGAATTTTTTGAAGCGCAAAAAAAAAAAATCAAACGCAAGTAAATAAAGTTTATGTCAGTTCTGTTTCTAATTATTGATAAAACAGGTAACTGGAGAGCAATGGCGAGGAAAAATCTAAAAATCTTTGATTTTTACATCATAGTACTTGATTATTGATTGTCAGTTCTAATATGTAAGTACAACAAAAGGCGAGCGATAGCGAGCCGGCGAAATTTTTTTTTCTCCGAGAATTGGAATAAAATCCAATATTCGTGTCTTTTTCAGTTTCTTTCCATTTTCTTAGTGCCCTTGTTTTTTGACTTAGAAGTATATATGTATATGTGTTGTATATATAGGAAAGCGAAGCATATTCATTTGAAAATAATGTACATGTATGTAATTAATTCTGGCGAGCGTAAGCGAGCCAGAAAAAAAAATTGAAATGCTGACCTCAAAATATTATCAAAATGAAAGATTTCTAATACAAATTCATGATATATTTTTCAAAAATTATGACAACAAAAGGGGAATTGGGACTTAAAAATAATTTAGCTATTCTTCGTAAATTCCGGAGAGTCACCCCTCCCCCTCTGGATCCGCGCTTGACATTAACTCTAAGGGAAATAACGCAAAATGACCAGTGTAAACCCGATGCAGGTTTAGACGTTTTTTTTCTATTGCTAACGAATGTAGTATTTAACCTGATTGCTGAAATACAACTATGAAACTTATTCGGATACGCAGACATATTAAAGGATGCATAATTTTCAGCAAGGACATTATATCATATATCGAAATATGAAAGGGATATGTTAAGTTATGCTCATACAATGTTGAAACAAAATGTCAGTTTCAAAGTTCACCGCAGGTACTATACGAAGCAACAGTTCAAGTACTAGTATTCAGAATGAAGACTGTTCGATCCGGGGCTTGAAAAGTATGATAAGGAAATAAATATTATGATAAGTGAATTTCCGCAAATGTATAAACGAGCTTGATTCGTTTCCGATCTAATTTCAGAGAAAAGCCTCTTATTGGAATTATTAAAATGAGAGAAAGTCCTTGGACTTTGAAATCTCAACTATATGTATTTTCCTCGCGTATTACTCTTTCTTGATGGGATACATAATTGGATTCTCAATATTGAAATCTATGTATGGTATAATTTCAGTGTACCATATGCGCTTTTTAACATGTAATATCTCATCAGTGATGTTCGAAGCCAAAAAAGATGAAATCCAAATACTATTAGTAAATATAATCCCAACTATGATCTCAAAATAAACCACCCGATAACGAACTTATGTAATGAGGGGATTATTTCTTTGTTTTGGATTATGTATCAACTTACTATCCGCGCAGCTTACTTTAGAAATTTCAAGTTTTCGATCATAATAATGTCCTATTAAAATTCATATTGGATTATATATCTCGAACTGTCGTAACTAACGGCTCAAGTTGTATATCCGCGCAGCTCACCTCAGAAGATCCGATTTTCCGATTACCCAGAGGTATTGAAGAATGTACAATTGTGGTGTAAAACAACCACACTTGTACGTGGATTGGATTATTGGGTTAAAGATCTCGAACTCTCGTAACTTACGTTTCCAGTTATTTATCCGTGCGACCAATACTAAACTCACAGTGAAAGATTATAGTTTTAGATGGGGAGTTGTCCATGTTTATTTTAGCGTGACGTTGTTGACGTTCTCCACATACTCCATATTAACGAGGCCCTGGACAAAACGTGTGCACATCGTTTCGCGCATTCCCGTAACCGGTTCAATCTTTTATCTCTACATCGCACCTAACGCACTGTCATACTATGACGTCACAATCAAATGACGCGACAAAGCATTTAACGCCGCGCTAAAAATCAATAGGCTAGTAATCTGTGTATGTTCGTAATAAACGGAGATTAATGCAAAGGATGGTTAGATGATGAGATCGTCAGACTAGGATGGACTCAAGGTTTTTAAAATTATCATTATTTGGTGCACCTCCTCTCACTAAATAGTTATTCTATAACGGGGGCCTTTAGAAAAAACGAGAAACAAATAGAAAAATAAATAGAACTTCATCGATCAAAACAATTTTTAATTCATTAATTTTGTAAAAAGCAAAAACAAAAAAACAAAAAAAAAAACAAACAAACAAACAAACAAACAAAAAAAAACCAACAACAACAACATGTACTTTCCTGATACTATGTACACATATTTTTTTTGCATCATAAATCATCGTATCATAATCCCAATGCTTTGGGGGAGGGGGTTGCTAGCTAGTCATATGCACGGCACGGAAGCACGTGTTTTCTCATCATTATTTTTTTTTTTTTTTTTTGTTCAGAAATGGCTTGATGTTCCTTTTCGTCTCATCGGGAGAATTATCAGCCAAATTGCAGCAAGTAAATCGTCTCACCTTGCTCGCAAATTTCATAATCAACAACGCTGACGATTCTTCATTTTACTTTAATTTCTTTTCTTTTTTTTTTTTTTTTTTCCTTTTTTTTTTTTTTTTTTTTTTGGCTCTCATGAGGTCGTATGGCATTGTTAAACTAGAAAATTTTGCGAGGGACCTGCATCGAGTAGAACATATTCAATTATTAAAGTTTTATATTGAATTATTTAAAGTATATTTTAAATATATCCTCGTAATACGTATGAAGGTAACCAAATGTATTTTACATAGATTTATGTCATTTTCTTTTTTTTTCAGGGGAAAAAAGGGGGAAGTACTCAGATTAAAGTCGCTACATGATTTTTTTTTCCTCAAGGTTTCACGAGCAATTTATAAATATAATATATTAAATAAAGTACATTAATTCATTGAAACGAGGCGCTCCGGTCCTGCAATCAGAAAAAGTATCTGTATAAATATATAGTATGCATTTTATTTTCAGGGTTTCATTCTCTGAAATTGAGCCGGAGCGAAAATTCACATTTACTTATAAGTTTTAGAAGTTTCCGAGATATATACATTTTCCGATTCTTCATTTGTAGGGGTTAATTTCAGTATAGATACATGAGCAAATTTTTAAGGGGGCGCAAAGGGCGCACGCCCCCCCCCCCCTCTGAAGTCGTCGAAGTAAGGTATTTTGGGGGCTTAACCTTTATGTGTATACTCATTTTCAGGCTGTTTTGAGTCGAATGTCGGAAAATTTTCGCTGGTTCGCTGCCGCTCGCCACCTAACTCAATTTAGATTAACTTCACACCATTTGCTAAGCATGACCATTTCATGCTAAAATAGCCAGAATTATAAAGTGATACTACGCCCTCCATACCTTTACTTTACTGTGACTATTTGGACGGTCTTTTTCTGACATATGTACTAAGATTTTAGTCAACAAACATGTACTCTTGCAGCAAAGGGGATGCCATTTGGGTTGTGTAACCCAACCCTCTCTAAAACAATTTTAGAAAGTTCGCTGGTTCGCTTCGCTCGCCAGATATATTCAGTAATACATAGTTTCAACGTTTTTGTATGAATTATACATTTTCCATTCTGGTGGTCAAAAGAACCCAAAACATGACTTCGTCCTGGACCCACTGGGGGAGGAAGGAAGCGGTCCCCAGACCCTTTGCCTTTTTTATATTCATGACGCCCCCCTAAACCCAAATCTTGTATCCGCCCCTGAGATAACTCTTACCAATATATATAGTATGACAGGAACAAACCCTATTACTATATGAGCACATTCGTTCTTTATTCAAAATTAAGGGAAGATATGTTAAAAAAATGATTTTGAGATGTTCCCCGAAGCTCACACAAAACGGCTGGATATCAAACTTGAAAAAACTTGATATACTAGTATTCTGTCTTATGTTTCTCTTTATAATATATAAGAATATGCCATCAAATTCTCTGTTTCAGTTTTTTTTTAATTTCACTTTATATCTGCGAGTACAAGTTATGTGTAAAATTGCAAAAATATGCTTTTAAATGGTCCCTTACATATTTGGCAATATCATTTGGCTGTCTTTTTCTGGATAGATATATGCTAACGAATATGATATGCCATAAACAATAAATATACGAGCACGTTCATACTTTATGAGGCCTTCTTTCATAATAAAGGGCAATTATGCTAAAAAATATGATTTTGAGATGTTCCCTGAAGCTCAACCAAGCGGTCAAAGTTGTACAGAACTTGATATATTCTGGCTTATGTTTCACTTTTCAATGTATGAACATGTCATCAAATTCTCTATTTCAGTTTTTTTTATAATTTCAATTGTACTGATAAAGACAGAGTACAAGTTATGTGTAAAATTGCAAAATATGCTTTGAGATCACCCCTGATATATTTTCAGGATTGAATTTTGTTGTCTTTTTCTAGAGAAATATATACTAACAAATATTATATGCCGTAAACAAGAACTATAAGGACATATTCATCCTTTACGATGTCTTTATTTAAAAAAAGGGCAAATATGCTAAAAATTTGATTTTGAGATGTTCCCTGAAGCTCAACCAAGCGGTCAAAGTTGTACAGAACTTGATATATTCTAGCTTATGTTTCACTTTTCAATGTATGAACGTGTCATCAAATTCTCTATTTCAGTTTTTTTATAATTTCAATTGTACTGATAAAGACAGAGTACAAGTTATGTGTAAAATTGCAAAATATGCTTTGAGATCACCCCTGATATATTTTCAGGATTGAATTTTGTTGTCTTTTTCTAGAGAAATATATACTAACAAATATTATATGCCGTAAACAAGAACTTTAAGGACATATTCATCCTTTATGATGTCTTTATTTCAAAATATAAGGCAAATATGTAAAAATATGATTTTGAGATGTTCCCTGAAGCTCACACAGGCGGTCAAACTTCCACAGAACCTGATATATTTTGTCTTATGTTTCTCTTTTCAACATATGATAATCCTATCAAATTCTCTATTTCAGTTTTTTTATAAATTGCAATTATAATGCAAAAAATCTTGTTTTTCTATGAAATCATATGGAGAAAACAAGGAAATTTTTGAGATGGTCCCCCCGAAAAACTAAGCGGTGAAATTGATTCATTTTTCACCAAACTCTTGTATATAAGTAAATGACATTATGATATGAATTTAATCAAAATCTCTATTTCTGTTTTTGAGTTATCTTATTGTCCAGGGCCTCGTTAAGTTAAACAGCGGCAACGTCTCGCCAAAATTAACACAGAAAGCTCCCTTTCTAAAACTATAATTTTTACCGTGAGCGTTTTTGGTCGTACTTACATATAATTTGCATCGTTAGTTACGAGAGTTCGAGATCCCCCTATATAAATTTCAACAGGAAAATTTGCCGACAAAGTAGACAAAGCTTCAATTTTTCGATTTCTGAAGTGAACTGCGCGGACAATAAGTGACAGGGAATATACAGCAATTATCATATTGAAATACAATGTACATATATGTTTTATTGTTATGATTTAGAGCACCTTATGCGCGTTTCAACAATCAATGTACCATCAGTGATGCTCGATGCCGAAAAAGAGGAAGTCCAAATAGCAAAAATACGACGAGAGAAATTCTGAGCTTGAAATTAATTGTATGGCAAAGAGCAAGCAAAGACAGAGCTTTGTTACAGAGGGGATAACGTTTTCGTACTTCCTGTGACATACTAGTATTCACTCGCAGGTGCGGTTTTCCTTTTAACGAGAAATCTTGATGACTTATTTTCTAATCGCGCATGCTTTTATGTTGTGACATGGTATGGAATAAAGTTTTGTTCATTCCGAGGTTCGCAACCGTTCCAGTGGAAAATCTAATGATTTTGCCTTGCCTTCTCGACTATGAGACTGAATAACTGATAGGTACTTCTGCAATGTTTAATTGATGTTTAAAGTTTTGGTTTTAATTTTAATGAAAAGTACTTTTTTGAAAGAAGTAATTCTTTGTATGGAAACTCATTTTGTGATATGAAAAAGTATTAGTTTTATCGATTTTTTGTAATTCATGATATTAAAGTCTGGGAATCTTCGAACTAAAACTTAGAATCTCGCCACCAAGTTTTCCGGGTTCTTTAAGAAGTCCATACATATATATATGAGATTGAATAGACACTGATGTGATCACAGTGGAACACACACACCTGAGACGTAAAATTCGGTCTTCTTGAAATACAGAGTTACTTCCCATTTATGCAGGTATCTGACGTAAAACGTATTGTGATGTCATCGAATTCTATGGAAACCAGCGTAAAGTTCAGGGAAACAGTGTTACAAATATCACTTTTCAATGGAATTTAATGATGTCACGATGCTATTACATCAGATACTTGCACAAATCGAACATTGGCCAGTAAAATGGAAAAGATAGAATTAGTACGCAATGTAAATTATCCAGGTCAATGACAGTAGGAGACGACGAGAACTTTCACACGAAAACGACCGTCAAACAAAGCAAAACACAATTGAACCATAAAGCACAATATGTGTTATTCAATTATGCTAAATCATATCGAAAAGCGTTTATCGAACATCTATTGCTGGACTTAGAATGCAGATTTTACGATAAAACCATTCACAGGATATCACTATGCATCCTGTTTGTAACATCTATAAGCATCTTTTGTTTTCCTAGATTTGTATTTATGCATTCATTTAATATAGCAAACAAGGATAGTTGAATTTAAAAAAAAGGGGGGGGGGTGTTCGTCTCGTATTTATCAAATTATTGAGAAGATAATACATTTTCACTTAAACCATTCAACAAATCAATAAACGAAAGTGACATACAAAAGCCGAAATCAGATTGCAAAACAAATTCTTGAAAAAAAACTTTCACACGCAAATAAAAAAAAAAAACTCGGACAAACAGACGGAGACAATAACACAGTTCAATAGAAACGCGGAGGACAATTGATCTGATGGAAATTCTCCAGAGTCCAGTGCACGTGCGAAATGCACTGTGAGTTTCTTGGTGCTCTATTGTGAGTGTTGTTGAGATTGTCGTCAAGGTCTTCTTTATCTCATTTGCGCATGTCATCGAGGATAACCACACAATCTGCTACTGACTTGACAGATGGCCATCCCAATTGCCAATTGGTCTCGCTGGTTTATGTGTAGTCATTTCTATATAATTTGGCGTTCATTGTACCATTTCCGTCTCAATATGAGCGTGTCTGCTTTGTGTTTTGCAATGGGGTTTTTTTTGCTGATGGTACTGCGGCCGAATGTTGTTGGAGATCCCCTCCTTTCCTTGCACTATCAAGTATATTATTAGTATCTAAAAGTAGGACCAAAAGGACGCTTCAAGCCTGCTTTAGTTTCTTTCTTCGTATTATCTATAAACAAAGGGGGAGTTTCGCTCTATGGTCGCGATATGAGTTAAAGAAGATCCTGACAATAATCGCAACATCACTCACAATAGAGCACAAATTTGAGCATCGACGGACCGCTAGCAAGCTGGAGGTGGGACCAGGTGCCCGGGAGGAGTAAGCATCCCCTGTTCGGCTAGCCCACCCGCCGTCGATGTTCACACACGTAAATGAAAACAATGTCTAACATGCATGCACTGTCTGGGGTTATGCCTATATAGAAAGTGCTTTGGCGACCAAGTCTGGGAAAAATATTCAAAACACTTACTGCCAAACACCTCGCGGGGAACTTTCAACAAGCTCCACACGGCAAAGGCCATAAGTGTGACATAAATGAGTTAAAGAGGATTCTGACAATAATCGCAGCATCAGAGAACCCAGAACCCAGAACAAGAAAGTAAGCAACAACGACTGTATGTAGTGCCATCCTAAAAAAATCGATGATGAAATTACATGTACACTATAACTGAAAAAAAATGCAAATTCAATAACTTAATCAATTACATGTAATAGAACTATATGGCTACAGAACTCAAGCAACAACTGTGCAAGAATATAATAGCTGACTACTCCATTGAGTTCAATATTTCAACCGTCCCATACATAATTGTTTATATTCAGTTTAATTCATGTGAATTGCAGAGCTGAAATTCCTTCTAGTATACTGCTGTAACGCAAGCAGCTGTGTATCACAATCGCATGTCACCGCAAAAAGAATGTTAAGATACATGTAGCAGATAAACTAGTTTACAGAATGAAATTAGCATCCTGGACCAGACATGCACGTTTCGGCTACTTAACCCTCGTCAGAAGGTTTTGTCAAAAGGAAAGTTTTGACACAGGATTTCAACATCATGTCTTCATGTAGTAACGTGTGATCAGCTTGCGCGACAGCAGCACGTATGAGGGAATTCGCTCTTTTCGAAATAGAGAGTTACTTCCCATTTGTGCAGCCATCTGACGTCAACGCATTGTGACGTCATCAAACTTTATGAAACCAGCATGGAATTCAGGGAAACATGTTTTCAAATGAATTTAGTGCTTTTACGTCAGATACCTGCACAAATCGAACGTAGGACTGTACAATCGAAAAGACGGAATTGCAGCCCTCACAGCCCTCTTCAATGCAAAATACATAATACACGTAAACATGCATAAATGAAGCAAAGAAAAAAAAACAAACATAACCAATGAGGCAAGAAAACCAAATACATACTCTTATGACTTAAAGGGCCTGAACGACTACATAGAAACTGACGAGAAAAAACGCCGAGATTTTATTTACTTGGTTGAAAAAAATAGAGTAATTATCCTTTTTTACGTATACACAGCCCTGTTAAATAAATCCTCTGAAACGCATACCTCGGTATTTTCGAAATAAAGAATTACTTCCCATTTGTTCGGGTATCTGCCGTAGATTAATTAATGTCATCTTATTCTATATGATCAAACGTTAAATTCAGGAAAACTGCTTCAAATATGGTGATCATATGGGAATTAAATTTCATAACAATGATTTTACGTCAAACACTGTTCTGGTAAAAAACCGCTAGAAATATACATGACTTCTTTACTAGAAAAAGTATAAATGTTTAGCACTGAACGCAAGAAAGCCATTCATTCCAAATAAAGCACTTCATAATTTTGCCATGAAATGACACAGCGACCTCCTACAATGTACACCAAAACTGTGTTCATCATCATGACAAAACGCTTGTATAGCAATTCGTAGTGTCCTTTTGAAGAACCTGATTTACACAGCGTTTCGTTTTTGGACATAGTATTTTTCACTTTTTTTGGCCATATAACATTGTTTAGATTGAGAATCACTAACGAGGGTTAAGTACCCGAAACGTGCATGTCTGGTCCATGTTGCAAATTTATCTGTTCTTAAATGATGATATTCAATTTGAAGACGTTTAACATTTCGAAGAACGAGATCAGTTCTTCCTAAATTCAAATTCAAAGACTACATTAACTTTTGGACCGAGAATCTTTTGGACTGCGAAATTGGCCAACAATAAAACTTTAAAATGTTTCTCAACAATACTTACTTAAGCACAATGATGTGATCGACAGTTTATTCTGATTTGAAATTTTAGAATTTACACTTCCAACATAAAAGCATCGTATGAACCCCCAGCGCTTTGTGAGGAGCTTCCTCGTGGATTACACACGATGTCCTACAAAGTGAATTTTCTCTTGGTTTAAAGAATGATATCAAAATTATATTCTGATTCCATGCGAAAGAACATAAAATCAGCAAAGTTGCATTAAGACATTATGATGTATGTAAATCAGTGTTACCTCCCATTTGTCGATGCTCCATAATTATCTTCAGCACAAATTGAAGAGTTTTTACTTTTCAGCTCACTTGTCTACGAGAGGATCTTTCTGTTGAATTTCAATATTGAAATCTGTTTTATGTTAATAATTTCAGTGAATCATATCCATACTTATGTTTGTTATGTACGAATGGCACTCGAAACGAGAAAATCAAGAGATATGCCCAAAAAACTTTGCACTTTGGCACAATCAGGAAAAAGATAATTTTCGATATAATTCCTCTTCATTTCGATTCATTATTTCTATGCCTATGCCTGTTCGCATTGTTTCGATCTGTAAAATATACTTTTGTTTTTGGTAACTTGTTTTGAAAAAAATATTGTTGACCTGTTGAACATACAATTGTGGTGTAAAACAACCTCCTCACTGTCGTATGACCACACAAAAACAAGACCGCAAAACGCAGTGGCCCAAGCAACACAGATGAATATGTAAATGGATATCAAAAGAGGGCATATGTAATACAATCCGTGCTCTGCCACCGCGAGCTCATGTATGTTATCACCCGAGGAGTTCGACTGACATTCAGAGAAGACAGGTGGTCGGGGCCCTGTCTTCTCTGAAGAGGTTTGGACAGGGCTCTTAATGGAGTCCTGTCGTCACAGTTGAACTTGCAAATTATGCACGTTAAACGTCTTCAAATTCAATAGCATCATTTAAGAACAAATAAATTTGCACCATGGACATGACAATGTGTAATGATCAAAGACTGAAATAAACATAAAAGAAGTACATATCAGTTATTCAGTCTCAAAATCGAGAAGTTATGTCCAAAATGTACCTAAAGACGAAGCAGGATGGATGGATTATGATGCTACAGGATCCATGTTTTAGAAATTTCAAGAAATGTTAACTGTCTTCAAGTTCAAAGCTTGACAACATATTTTTTTGAATGCGTTGAAGAAACGATCAACCGAAGTTGATCGAACTAGGCTACATGTGCCGTCGGGGACTCCTGGTCCACCAGCAGTGACACTCACCACGTCGTACAAATGTAAGACATCTCCTGCATGAAATTAAGACCATTTCTGTTGGAAAACAAATGTGAAACATATATCTCATGCATGAAATAACGACCATTTCTGTTGTATTAAAGTTCAAGAAGATCGGTATGACGGAACAATTGTTAAACGTCTTCAAATTCAATAGCATTATGATGCGTCAGGACCAACATTTAAGAAATCTCAAGAAAATTTGATAACAGAAATTTTCGAAAGCATTTAAGGGACGATCAACTGAATTTCATCAAACTTGGCTACATGCGCCCTTGGGGACTCCTGGTCCACCAGCAGTGACAATCAGCAAGTGGTACAAATGTTAAACGTCTTCAAATCCAATACATAACTACAGATAACATGGATGTTCGATTAGTCTTTCACCTTTTCTTTTAAAAAAGAAAACAACTTTGTATTGATCACATGACTTTGCCTGAATGTCAGTGGTCTCTTAACCCGCGGATAAACTGAACTGGATCTTCATTATCCTTTATTCGGACATTATCACTCAAACCTAAATCATATACGGTACTCCTTCGGTTTTTGTTGATTAACTTAGCTGATACTAAGTGTACTTGTACATCAAATGCGTCAGTGAATGTTATAGTAATACCTATGTTGTTAAATTTACTTTGGGAGACAAGTACTCAATATACATGTAAATATTTCCTTAAAGTAAAGTTCAAAGTTTCTTTTCATGAACTCTTCCTTTGCTCGAAAGGTCAAATTTGACTTCGCACAAGATAAATTTGTATATTTGAGTGCACGGATTGTACGCAATAAACGGATTTCTATCATGCGTGGGTCCAGAGTTTTTTTTTTTTTTTCAGGAGGATCCGGACTTGATAGAAGATTTAAGAAAAATAATACTTGTGCGTGAAGATGCAAAATGTTTGCTTTTTTTAAAATCCAATGGGATGTGGGGCTCTGTCCGCGGAACCCCTCTGGGTATGCGCATTTGACATCATATCAATCTACTAGACAATGTATCAAGTGGATATGCAATGAACTTGAAGTGGTATGCCGCTATTCAATATGTTTTAAAATTAATCGACAATTTGTTCAAACGTTACAAACATACGAATTATTGTGCAAGAAATACAATTCAAGAATAATTACTTCAATAATTGGTATAAATCTACACTGATGAGTTAGTAAGCCTTTTAAGATTTAGCTTTGCTGAATTAATTTCAGGTAACATGTTGTCACATAGATTCACCTTAAATAATAAAAAACAACCGTGACTATTTCAATTTCGACATCTTTTACTGTTTTGGATTGGTCCTGTCCGCCCTTTTATCTATTGCGTTTCGTGGAGGTGGATATACATCAGAAATACAGTGGATGGTATCATTTTTATTGATGATTAAGACAAATTACGACTTTCAAATGTATCTAAAAACAAGAAGTATGAACCAATGAGCTTGTAGTTTCATCGATGAATGAAATAAGCTTTTAAAATTAAATCAACATTTAGATTCAAATTTATACGGCACAAATGTTCATCTCACATTCTGTGTCCTTACACTTCTTGACTAATTCTAAAATGTTCCTTAAATAACTTCCTCATAAATTAGGGGAAACCCGCGAGTTCATAGGGACAATGTTGTTGAAATATGTATGTCAAATTGTCGAATTTTTGTATGGCTTCCTTATATGACTAGAAAATGGGATCGGTTGTAGACAGACTTACATGTTTATATCTTATTAATGCTAGGAGTAGACAAGTAAAGAAAAGGGAAGTAAAGCGCTTTTCACTTATAAGCATGTACATGTAAGGATCAGACGGGTGCAATTTCTTCGAATCTTAACTAAATTCTTTTGAAAAAAGTCAATCTAAATTAAACTTGAATTTGATCTGCATCAGACTATAATCTATTCACATACAAAAAATCAGTTTATTATATATAATCTGCAATAACAGACATGGAAAAGTCTGAAAACTGAAAATTTCATAAAATTTGCTAAGTCCAAGGGCCATAAATCTTGTAAAAATAGGCCAATGGAAACCAAACTCAAACTTGGTCTGTATCACACTGAGATGTATTCATATACCAAAAATCAGTGCATTATTTGCAATAGAACCGAAGAAAAGTTCGGAAAACTGAAATTTTCATAAAATTTGCTAAGTCAGTGGGCCATATCTCTTGTAAAAACAGGTCAATCTAAAGCAAACTCATATTTGATCTGTGCCACATTGAGATATATCCACATACCAAAAATGAGTTTAATTAATATATGCAACAACAGCGAGCAGAAGTCCGAAAACTGAAATTTTCATAAAATTTGCTTAGTCCAAGGGCTATAACTCTTGTAAAATTAGGTCAATCAAAATCAAACTCAATCTGTGACACATTGAGATATATCCACATAACAAAAATGAGTTCAATATTTGCCACAACAGCGAAAAAAAGTCCGGAAAACACTGAAAATAGGACAGACGGACAAACAGACGGACGGACATACACAGTCGGATATTTCATCAATAGTTTCTGTGCTGCTGTGTCATTGTCTCCGTCTGTTTATCCTTTGTTTTATCTTGACAGAGAAAGTTCTGTGATATATTTTTCAAGAATTTGTAAGCCTATTCATTGTAATTTCCGGAGTATGATTCTGGGGTTTTCGCTTGACTTTCATTCACTGATTTGAGACTTGTACTTTCTTGGTTATGTAAAGTTATTTGTTTCTGTCATAATTCCATATCTTAAATATCATAAGAACATCCCGGGTCAAGATCTATTCCCTGCAAAATGAATGGCAAATTATTTACTACTATTTGTTCCATACCAATGTTTCTCAATGGAGAGAAAACAGAAGAATTTATATAAAATTATGTAACAACCCTGCTTTTTTTTCATAGACCTGTACTTTAATATTCATGTATCTAAGAATTTTTGAATATAAGGAAAGCGAAGTAAACTCGAATGACCCTATTAACATGGTGCATATTGATAACTTTTGACCTACCAGTCTTGAATAGGAGGAATGATAAGACGTTGGGAACATTGTAAGTACATTTTCAAATTAGACAAAGGTAATGTCCTCAATCTACTATCCTAGATTTATGTAATATGTTTTTCTATGAGTAAAATTTTTGATATAATCAATATAAATTGTGATTTTAGCGTAATTTATTTGACTTTCATTTACATTCTTACATTTCAGAAATTGACAAAATAATGAAATACCTTACATGTGAGTACCAGATTTTATGTAACACTTAGATATATAGATATTGTCCTCTATATTGTTGTTACGTCATATATTAGCATATTCATCAGCTTACACCTTCATCTATGAAATACTTTTTTCCAATAGTTGCTGCGCTTCTGGTTATTTTCGGTGAGTAGCATTTTAAGTTGAATGATTATTTTTCTTCGTTACTTGAGGCATAATCTATTCGAGGTCAAAACTTAGTTTATTGACATTGTTTTTATCTCTGTATACTAGTATGAATATTTTGGCATATTATTCTGGCTCATCTGCAATTTGTGCTTTCTAATTTTTGCCGATGTGATCTTTTAAATGGTGAGGACTGCTAATCAAACGTTCATTTAAGATCAAGATAAGAGCAGTATTGATTTTGTTTACGGACGAATTCATCAAATCTTAAATTCATAAAAAAAAGTCATAGCGCTATAATCCTTCGTTTTTTTGTATTGACATAATGCCTCTTTATTCACACAGAACTTCATCATGTTTACGGAATCCAAATAGAATGTGCTAGTTGTGAATTAGCACCAACAATAGGGGAATGCATGCTTAAGAAGACAATTTGTGGGGATGGCGAGGTAACTTTTCATTTTCCATTCAGATTCTTCCTAATCATCTTCTTTTCAAATTATGTTTATTCTTTTATACCTTTTGTATCTTTCATCTTGTGGTGTGTTCCGCTATGGTTAATACAGGGTAATCTTCAAAATTTTTCAACCATCAGATGATGTACGGTCGCATATCACGTGATACGCAAATGATATGTTCCACGGGAATTTCGTTTGTTTAAACTAGGTAAATACTGTCTAAATTTCCTTTAAATGAATTCATTTCATGCCTATCACATGAAAATCATTATCAATTATGTGATGGCAAATAAACATCAAAGAAGTGTCTATCAATTGGAACGGTTGCGAACCTCGGAATGAATAACATTTCTAAGTGAGACCAGGTGCTTGGGGAGAGTAAGCGTCTCCTGATTGCATCCTTATCTATTCTGGTAAAAAAAAAGTATATTCAGAGAACACTTTAATAGAATTTTTTTATCTGCCCGTGCACCATATCATAACATGTTCTTTTTTTAAAAGTGTTCTCTGAATATAACTATCTTGATCAGTATAGATATTCATATGATAGGCCTGAAATAAATTTATATAAAGTAGATTTAGATAGACTTTAACTAGTTTAATCGATGTGGATTCCCGTTGAACATAGCATTTGTGTATCACGTGATCTGTGATGTTGGTTTTATTTGGGGGGTCTAAATGGCTGCTCTCTGGCAGTAGAGCTGCATTCTGTTTCACAAAAATACTTCCCAAAGAACAATTTCAGGAATAATCGTAACTTTTGATTGCTCAGTTCTACTAACTCACTTAAATTTGAGTAGTTTTATGTTTAAATTCATATAAAGTATGTAGAAAGGATATTGGAAACATGATACAATCTAACACGAAAACAGCTTGAACCTTTTATTAAAGGACAAATATAACGAAAATTCCTGAAAAAGTTTGTGAGAATTTCTGTCAAACAGGGTGCTGGATACTTTGTCTTTCTTATTTATTTAATTGTTTAATTACTCTTTTTATTATTAGGAATGTTTTTTGGAGAAAGTCACAACAGATCAGCTAACGATTGCTTTTAATGCCGGATGCCGATCTGAGAAGGTAAGTACACAACGTGATACATTAAGGTCTTTCCATACATGTTCCGTTTTTCTTATATACTTCATTAGAATTTGGAGTTACCTCTTAGATATGAGGGGGTGGACAGGGTGAAAGGGATGTGGGAGTTAGGGGGCGGGAGAGAGGGGGAGGGAGGAGGGAGGGAAGGGGCAAAAAAGGAAGAGAGGGGAGAAAGGGGAGAGAGAAGGGAGAGAAGAGGCGGGAGGAGGGAGCGGGAGGTAAGGGAAGGGTGAAAAGGAGGGGGAGGGAGGAGGGGACGGGAGGAGGGAGGTAAGGGGGTGGTAGGGGGAGAGAGGTACCCCCTGTCCGCCTTTAGGTATGCCGTTGATTTACTTTGCAATTGGAAATCTCTAATGTGCGGGGGTAACCCAATTTTGTGAGCAGGTTGTTCTCTTATGTAGATATGACTCAGCTTGGTACAGTCCTTTTGATTTCCCCGCCTTCATAAAATTTTCAACTCCTCTGTCTACTCTCTCATTCTTTAAGAAGATCATGACGATAATCTCAACAGCACTCACAATAGAGCACCAAATTGAGCATCGACGGACCCCTAGCAAGCTAGAGGTGGGACCAGGTGCCCGGGATGAGTAAGCATCCCCTGTTTTGCTAGCCGCATCAGCCGTCGATGTTCACGCACGAAAATGACAATATAAAGACAATATCTAAAATACATGCATTGTCTGAGGTTATGTCTATATCGAAAGTCCTATGGCGACCATGGCGGGGAAAAATGTTCAAAACACCTACTGTCAAACCCCTCGCGGGGAACTTTTTTACGAGCTCCACACGGCAAAGGGCATAAGTGTGACATTAATGAGTTAAAGAAGATCCTGACGATAAAAACGAAAACACGGGGTTGACGTACACAGTCAGAAAACAAAAGGGACAAGGGTCACCAAATACTACATCAAAACATCAAATACAAATACTATGAATAAAGCATAGTCGTAATGAAACTTGTACTAGCTGTTCTGTTTCAGGAATACTTACGGCTTTATCCTTTCCTAGGTTTGTCGAATTCAAGAGATGTTAGCAGCTGGATCACCCACAGGTAGAAGAAGCCTTGTATCAGGTGATACTGTTTCCTTCAGAGAAAAGGAAAACGAAAGGAATAGACGAAACATCTTGATCAATTGCGCTGAATGTTGTGATGCCATTCCAAACGAATATGGTCCATGTAATGCCAAACTGTGTAATCAAAGTAAGGACAAAAACATACTCTAGGTTAATACCATCCCAAAAATAATGCATCCATCAATTGTACTGACCGATATTTCTTTATCGAATTTATACAGGATGGCGCTATTTAATATTAATTCAGTAATTCCTTGGCCAAGCATTATGTGGGGCTTGTGTCTTCTTTTCGCGTTTGGAAGTTCTGTTTTGTATTTTTTTCCAAAAATTCGTAAGCCTTTCAATTGTGTTTTTGGAATATGGTTCTGACGTCTGTGTTTGACTTTCATTCACTGATTTAAGGCATTTACCTTTTCAAACGTTTCTGCATAATTACAGGGATGTATGTTGCAAGCAGAAGAGGCTTACTCTTCCCGGGTAGCTCAATTCATCTTCACTAGAGATCATTTTCCTCCTATGCAGAATATTCCCGGGTTTTTTATGTTTCATGAATTGATCGCCCATTGATAAAAGATTTCGAATTCTGATTTTGGGTTTGACCACTAGATTTGCGCATTCCAACATGTAATGTTAGTCCTCGGGGATACCCAGTTTCAGAGTGTTTCGATCCTAGAAAATATATTCTCTGTCACAAAATGATAATGTATTCTAAAACTGTGCGATATCTCTCTGAAGACAAAGCCTTCCTTAGCATCTTCTTTGGTATAATTTTGAAGTCACGTATAGAATGTTGCTCTTCATATCTTTATCAATTGGATTTCCTCAATTTCAGCCTCGGACGTCACTGATGTGACATTACTTGTTGGAATGCGCATATAGTGCACTTAAACTTTACAACAGAACATAAATTTCAAAACATATTGATTATTTCATTCATTGATCATAGTCTTTAATTGAAAAAAGTGGTAAATCTTAGAATTGTTAACGGGCTGTTCTTCGACTTTTTTCCATCTCACGTTAAAGTAGGTAGGACAACATGGAAAAAGAAAACATTAAAAGTCCATAGTTAGGCATTTTCTATTCAGCTCGGGATTTCTGAATGTCGTTCGCTTTGCAGTCGTATTTAGAACCTTAACAAATTTTGAGCTGCTAAATCATTGTTCAAAAGTTTAAATCTATAATCAATGTGTGGTTGAAACCCTTTACTTTCAAGACCGGATTTTGTAACCACCGAGTAAATAATTTGCACACCGGAAAAATGTAGGCTTGTTATGTAGTCTTTCTATAGTTGCAAGCGAGAGTGAGCTGAAAGTCTGAAAGACTGATAGGGAAAAGGGATGTCAATTACTTTATTATATTATATAACCAGGATGTAACGTCGATTCTGATTGGCTGGAGCGCGAGTCATTATTTTCCGATAATGACCGCTGACGGAAAATAATGACTCGGTGTGGTATATGTCCTGATTTCAGTATTTACAATAAAAATGAAGATAGTTATTTTGTTTAATTTTAAAAGCTTAGATACACTTTTCACAAAAAGTGCAATTAATCATTAAGTTCTTAATTAAAAATTAGGTGTTCATATTGATTTGAATCATTATTTTAATCATATGTAGTCTTACAATTCGTTATATAATATAACAAATAAGGACTTGGCCTCGGTCATTATGTCATTATAATGACCCGATGAGATTTGTAATATTGACCTCGGCCTTCGGCCTCGGTCAATATTACAAATCTCATCGGGTCATTATAATGACATAATGACCTCGACCAAGTCCATATTTGTATAGTATGAAATGTTTCATATCTTATGTTTTGTAACAGGATTTATTTGAAAAGGATCGAATAACAAACAAAACCTATCTTATTGTAAAAATGTAAACTCTGTAGTGGTCAAGGAGAAATTACATTAAAATTCATCTCTCCTCGTATGTGTTTGACTCTTGGGTCATCTCTATCGCCGGGAGAGGACTTAAATAGACCTTGTCTGTTATTCAATCCGTATCAAATCATTGATTAAAATATCGATTCAACTAAACATCTAAGTCAGATGCAATGCACTTTTTTACTATGTATGTCCATGGTGACCAAGGCTCTCTGAAAGTAAATTATCATTTAGTTCGAGATCTGTTATGTGTTATATGAAGCAATGGTATTTCTCAATCAAAATTATCTTTTAAAACATACCATATATTTGCTTTCTTTTTATCAGGACCAAATGCAACTTTAAAACAGTGTCTGAAATGCGATAATTACCATGCTGGACCTAACTTATGTACAACCAGAGATACGTGTCAAGACACGGAGGTATTCGCTTCGATAATTCGCATAGATTCAATCGATAGAGATCTTAATTATGTTTACATTCGAGAAAATATTATTTTCCCACCTCTGTCACCATTCCATGATAACAAAACGAAATGTGAATTTGCCAAATGATGCGGTTTATTTTCATTTCAAGACAAAAAAACTACTTTTTTCTCACAGAACAAAAAACCCGTTTGTTAAGATAGAAATAAATTTACAAAATATACGGAAACTGTTTCATGCAAACGTTGTTCTTATTGCGTCAAAATATCTTTTAATAATTCCTAGCTATGTGTATAACATACCGAGATGAGATTAGTATATAGCTTTTTTTAAAACTTTTTGTGTTTAGGTCTGCCATACTGGTATAAGAATTGTAGACAACCTTGTACGATACGAATATGGGTGTGAAGACAAGCATGTAAGTTTTTATTTTTACATTTCTGTTGTTATAGAAAAGAAGGGGATCTCCAACAAGATTCGGTTGCAGCACCGACAGCAAAGCACCAAAACACCCGATGTAAAAACACAAAGTAGACATGAATAGCAATAGAAGTAAATGAGGTATACGACATAGAAACTTCAAACATAAAAGGCTACACATAAACCAACAAGACTAATGGGCAATGGTGCCAATCTAGATTACCTATCTATCACACCAAAAGACAATATTGTGGTTATCAGGATTGCATGCACCCAGCCCTCTCACTTTTGTGGTTACCCTAAGGTCTCGACGAATGCACAATTATAGCGTAAAATAATACCTCACTGTAATGTACTGCAGTTTGCAAATTCTAAGAGCTTTAAGAAATATGATTTTATTGGATAATACAGAATCAAATCTGACGATGAGAAAAACATCCAAATTGTTTTCGAATTATTTCGTTTAAGCGTTGTAAGGCGTTTATCCAGAACATCAACAAAACGGACAGTTTGGGTAAGAGGGACGGGGTTGGAGTAAAAATTTGCGACGCTTGTTGCGACGGACATGAATGTAATAGGAAGGACTGCTTCGAAATTCAAAAGTGTGAGTTTTTTCATAGAAAATAACTTAACCTGATCAAACATTTTAAAACGAAACGAATCTTTGTTCGAATATGTATGTTATATAAACGAGTTAGACGAATTAGGTACTTTGTATACCTTTATAGTATGCAGTGCATGCTGCAAATAAACATGATTTTATTATATTATTTATATAATTATCGTTCCGTTTACTTCTAGGAGTAAAACATTGTTTAAAGTGTTTATTAGCAAATATTTGTCATTTTCATCTAATCTCTTCTACTGTGTCCTCTAGTATCAATGAGGAAAAAATAATGTTGCATGATTCACTAGATTATGACGCTATTTTTCCTTCTTTATTCATTGAAAATTCGTATATTTTGTTTTATTTCAGCGATGACATTGCAAAGCATCGGTGCAGTTCCAACACCACCTCCCTGATTTTGCCCATGACTATGTATAAACTATTTCCTTAATAAAGCATATGTATTTGTCATGTAGCATATTTCGGTATATGTCTAGTTCAAAGATGTATCAATTATGGTCGCGTCACACCTTACCGGATATCGCTAACGGACGTCTAACGGATGAAAAATGCCCCAAAATCATTAGTCCGTTGGTCGTCCGTTTGTAAAAAGTCAACAATGCCACTGCTCGTGGCTCTTGCGACTAGTTTTGAACAGACACGTACCGTACGAGTACCGGGTTTCTACCGGAAAAGTAACGGACGTGTAACGGACTTCACCGTACGAGTAACGGAAAGGCAACGGATAAAACGGATATGCAACGCATAAGAACCGGAAAAAACGGACATACGTTACTCGTCTGTTGACCTCCGGTAGCTGTCCGTTACATCTCCGTTCTATCCGTTTCACGTCCGGTAGATGTCCGTTCGTCGCTCATGTCTACCGGACATCAACGGACACCTAACGGATATCAACGGACACCTAACTGACTTCTACCGGAGATGTAACGGACGAGTAACGGATAAAACGGATACCAACGGACACGTAACGTATAAGTAACGGACGCCTTAGTCCGTTCTGTCCGTTGGCAAGTTTTGAGCATGCTCAAAACTTACCAACGGACAGAACGGTCACCAACGGTCATCGCCGGACGAGTAACGGATAAAACGGAGAAGTAACGGACGAATAACGGATGCGAACGGACACCAACGGATTGGAATTTTTGCTATCCGTTACTCGTCCGTTCGCCTTATCCGGCTAGGTGTGACTGAGGTATTAGACAGAAAAATATACTTGATGCATATCCCCATCCCTTCTTCTTTGTTTAGAAAAATAAGATAATTTGACATGTATTCAATTCATGTACCATTCATCATATTAAGACGGATTCCAGTGAATTTAAATTACATATTTTTGTAAACACACTTAATTTTCATATGGACTGAAAGAGTAACAGCAATTCCAATCATAACGACACCTCAGTGATAGGAACACGTAAAATTACCAATTAAAAAAAAAACGATACGCACACAACGAAAAAATCAAATTAAAGCAATAAAAAATCCAGGGGAAACATCAGAGATAATCCTATATATTGAGCAGGAAAAGGATTATCTTAGCTCATCTCCGAATAAAATTAGAATAAGTCCATAAGTAGTGGGAAGCAATTGGTACTCATGGGGAGGCCAACTATTTGCTTCCAAACACCACAAAAAAAAATGTCAATCAAAATTAAACACTCAAGCTTCCGGATGATATCGTATTCGGTATTCTTCTTGTTTAAATCAGAGTGTTCCTTCACGAAATAATTATCCTCTGGCCATGACACGGTATTTGCATCCCCTGTTTCCAAGTTTTAAAAGAAAGAGGTTGCGAATGATATTGGCCAGTCTGTTTTTGAGCTTTAGTGTAGAGCGTGAAGAAGTTGAAAGACTTTATGCTGGTAATAAGATTGAAATTTGTGGGTTTTAATTTTTTCAAAAGTTCCCTAGAATTCTTTAAAAGGATCCATATCTGATTGATTCCATTTCTGGAACATGCTGTCTCGCAGTATGTTTGAAGACCTTGCTTGATGCGAGTTAATATTTTCGTAAGCAAAATGGATAGAGGTTTTGTGAAGCACCTGAACCGGGAATGAACCGATATTTGCAAAGGGTTTTGTACATTTTTGGAATCCAGTAGATACAGGGAAGTTCGAGATCAGAGTCATCTGTATGAAGAATCAAGAACAAACATGTATGTCATTCCATAGACATGATAATCGTCAATAGGCCTAATCTTCTAATGCAGAACCCACTGTTGTTGGTGTTGATGTTGACTTGGAATGACAAGTATAGCTGGACTACTTGATAGAAGAGTCTGGCACAACATTGATTGCAAATTGCAGTTTGCTTATTCATCGGCTCATGAAATGCAGTGGGTTTTTCCATGGAAAGCACTGGCTTCTGTTCTGAATTTGAGCAAATCATGCAAGACTCACATCTATTTTCCGTATCAAGATGCTCAGTAACTCATATCATCGATAGAGTACTGACTCGATTGATTTTACGCATCTTCATTTTTTCAAGTTATTTTTTCCGAGTTTTAAGGAGGGGACTGTACTGCGATAGCATTTACATGTATTTGCTTAATCTCATGTAGGGATGGTTTTCTACCCATAAAGTGGAATATGACACGTCTGAAATTGAATCAACAATAGGTGGCTAAAGGGCAATGTTTTTAACTATTCATAATCTAAGATCTCTCTGGAATGAAATATTCTGTTTGATCGTGTCATTTATATTTGTTTGATTGTTGAGATATCTCCATTAACCGAACAGGAGGTTCGGAGAAAAAAAAAAACGTATGCAATGTATGGTAAGTGTATGAGACAATTTTAGGTGTTGATACCTGTTAATTTTTTTTTTTTGACAAAAGAGGGTCAATGAACCTCTTTTTGAAATGAAAAAGACGGTCATAGCGCCCGAAACAAAAACATGACCTTATTCTTGTGTCATTATGAATAAAATTTAATCCCAAAATAAGTACAGGTCAATAAAGTTCTTTTTATTGTCAGGTCAGACACTTAAAGCATTTATTTAAATTGTAATACTGGATAATGTTGAACATGTGTAAGATTTTAGGACATATTAATCAAGGCCTGAAGGTTCCAAGTTGAATTTGCTTGGCTAGATAGATTTTGATTTAGTTATTGCTATACCATCATGAAGGTTTTGTGTGAAATGCGCTCTACATCATACTGCTTCAGGTGTTTTAAAGGTTTAAGCACTATAAAAACATTTGTTCCATTTTGTCTGCATAAATCTCCATCTTTACGATCATCTTGCCATATAGCTTCAATACTTCGCCTGTCTCACGTTATTTCTATTCAGTTTTTTTTGTGTGTGAGACAAAAACACCCGAATAGAAATAACGTGTGAGACGAGCGACATATTGAAGCTACTTGCCATAGACATTCCTATTGGTCTAAGAGCAACATGAAAGTGGCTAATTACTTCCCATATTACTTAACAAACAACCCAATTTACCTGTAATTGCAGGTGTTATTTGAAAAAAGTCACAGCCCGAAATTTAAAGCACATTATCATAGACAGAACGAAATTGGTATCGGGCGATTCCCGGATCAGCAATGAAAAATCGCATTAAAGACATTACCTGCGCGGGTGATAAAATAATCTGGCCAAGGAATATGAAATCGGGACTGACCCGCCGAGATCGGGTGAGTTGACATCTATGGGTGTTAAACATTTTCAAATTTAATAGCATCTTTTAATAACAGATAAATTTGCAGAATGGACCAGACATACACGTTTCGGAAACTTAACCCCCGTCAGTGATCCTCAACCATGAAAACATGGTCAAACAATGTAATATGACCATAGAGTGTGAATGTTGTTATGTCAAATAATGTGCCGAAAGACGTAGCAGGATGGGTGGGATATGATCCTACATGACACACGTTTTAGAACTTTTAAGAAATTCTTATAACAGAAATACTCGAATGCATTGAAAAATCGATTAATCGATGTTCATCGAACTTGCCTACATGTGCCCTGGGGGACATGTTGATATATCCATATACCCATAAGACTCTGTACAAATAATTTTACTTTACTTTTGACGAGTCGATTGGAAATTCATCTTTCTCCTTCTTGTCTCTTAATTCCTTTCTAATTTTAAAATATAGAAGACAAACGGTTTTCTTCATGGATATTTGGTGCACAAAAATTATGTTTGTATATAAATGTTTAAGGGAGCAACCGTTTTATATTTATGGGGCATGGGAGGGGCAGAAAGACTTTTGCAGGACGGATTATTTTATCTATTTATTGACTCAGAAAAAGCAGAAACCGGAAAAAATTTCGCCGGCCCTTCGATTAAGAATATTATATTTTTTTATAAAAGCCATGAAGCAAGAATTTTTTTGTTTTGCAAATTCTTCCTACCTCCTCCCTTCTTCCTAAAAGTAATATAAGAAGATTGCTTGATCCCTAAGTTTTAGTTGGCATAAGTGTTTGACTGACGGTAAGAAAAGGCATTCGGACATAATTTCAATGATCACAAAACATTTGGAAGGAGTGGAAAGAGCTGTTTCTCAAATTTGATTGGACGGATTCAGATTCAAAGTCCAAAAACACTTGGGAGAAAATGAATACATTTTCCTGTTTGGTGTTTTATAACTCAAAATAGACAATAATGAAGAAAATCATATCTTTATATTTTGATTAGTTTTTATTGAAACTTTGATTTCAATTTAATCAGAACCTAAGATTACAATTATCCAATATTCGTTTGTGTTGTGTGCTTTTTTGTACTATGGTCCTGCAGATGGTGTAACCGAGGGTTGAAGTGAGGGACGTGGGTTGTTATTGAGCTGCTGTGTTCCCTTTTCCAATGCTTGCAAGTGACGTTTCTGAGTTAGTAAAAAAAACATTTATGTAGCAATGTATAGCAATGATGTATTCACATGAAATTTAAGATTGGAAAATTCGGTATGAAAAAAGAGGATACAAGATTGTAAGGTTGTAAGAGTTAAGATAATTGATTTTTTATATCTGTACCAATTTTCCGTCTTTATTATTGATAAATCAATGTCATTAACTATACAGTTTGAATTAAGAACGTCCGTCCGTCCGTCGGTCGTATACTTTTTTTTACATTTGTTACCTTATCTCCATAACGACTGAAGGAATTTTGATAAAATTTAATGGTATAAAGTATTGACGGTCCCTTCCAGTATTTTTTTTTTTTAGTTTTTTATCCGGATCCGTCAACAGGTGACGCCAACAGAGGCAAAAGTAGGTCACGAGGGTACCCTCCTTTGACAACTTCTTCTTCAGAACCGAAACACGTGTCGACCAACGAAAGCATCAAGATGATTTAGAGAAATGTCTTAGGAGGTGTTCTTCTCCGAAGTAAATATTTGACGCGTTTTGACTTCTTATAGGACTTTGTTAGAAATGCGCATCTTTGAACCATATTTTTTTTAAATAACTCAATAAATCTTTGATTTACCGCGTATTTACTGAATGATTTGCTATATATTTCATGCTTAATTCTTTTTTTCGAATTTTCGTGATTTTTTTTATGTAAAAGGGAAGTGGTGATTATCATACATTTTCAGCTTCTCTTTTCCATAACCACTTTTCATATTATCATGAAACTTGGTAGGTATGAAGTACTTATGGCTTCCTACAAGTGTTGTTGTTTTTCGCCTGGATCCGTCATTAGGTGGCGCCACCATAGGCAAAAGTAGCTCATGGGCTATATCCTCCTTTGTCAAACTAACATTCTTCTTCTTCAGAACCGAAATAAATATCGACAAACTGAAAGCATCAGGATGCTCTTGAGTGTGGTCTTAAGAAGAAGTGTTCCACTAATATTCATGTATTTTCGATCCGCCCACACACAAGACGGAAGCATAGGTCTCACGGAAGACGAAGAAACCAAAAACTCAGAAAGAGTTAGATCACACCGCAACCTCAACGATCGTCTGATAACTGCACGCAACGGCGGTAGACGTGAACTGCTTCAAGCTCCCTCATCAGTTCCAGCAGTTCAATTGAAATCTATCTTCGATTAAGAAGACGTTGCATTCTTAATGCATTCTTAAGAAATACTGATTGATTCAGACTAGATATCATTGTCGCATTCACTCAGAATAAACTTTATCCAGTTGTTAAAACATCCCCCTAAAAGATGATTCATGAAATTCCATTTATTAACAAATGTTTCGATCTTCTAAACATCTCTAATATTTTTCAGGATCATCGCGTACAAAGTACTATTCCTCAATATTTTGAGCATTTAGAACTCCTCTTATTTGTTACAAGTATAAGAAACCTATAAGAAATATCATATTTAACTACAATAAATGAGTTAAAGAAGATCCTGACGACAATCTCAACCGCACTCACCATAAAGCACAAAATTGAGCATCGACGGACCCCTGGCAAGCTAGAGGTGGGGCCAGGTAACATCAGATTCTAAAATACTTGTATCAAGCCCTGCTTCTTGAGAATGTGCAACGTCTGAATACCTATATAAACCAGCTGGTCATATTGTTACAGGTGACTTTTCAATTATCCAAGACAGGCAGCTCCGTGGTCCTCTAAAACAGGACCTAAGTATAGAATCCCATCCAAAGATATATTTTATTAAATGTCACGATATACCAAACGATGCTGTGAATCAGAAGGAGTCGAATCGCATTCTCTGAATGACAAGAAAAACCTCATTTTGGACATTACTGACATTCGAACAGACAACTTCCACAAAAATACTCATCTTTTTGAAAATCCAAGTTCTAAATCTGAAAGATATTTCAAATCCTAATTACGTAATTTACATGAAAAAATGTTCTTCGCTTCTGCAGTTAAAGCAGCCAACAACACCATAATTGTTTGAAAACGTTACTATATATCAACTTTAGTTTCGGAACTTTCGTCTACAAATACTTATATCAAAAGCAATGAAAGTTTCCCCAACATTTTGAGCAAACATAACAGTGAGATTTCTTCATACAACATCCCTATTTCTAAATTGGACCTTCCTACAATATACTGCATTGCATACCAAAACTGCAAAAATCTCATTTCAAATTTAGATACATTGCTAATTCTAGCAATTGCTCAACTGCAATTTTGTCTAGAATCCTGACGTCAGCACTCACGGTGATAAAGGAACACGTAGCAAAATATTGTATAACTGTTCTAAACAGGAATGATGTAAATTTATTATGGCATATTAGAAATTAAGGGGATGTGATTGACAAAATGAAATTGTGCGCCTCGTGTTGCAGATTTATTTTTTATACACGTATGAAAAAGAATTTATCCAAAATCTTGAAAAGCAAAGAAAACATGATGATGTGAAATGTTTCATTAGTACTTCTAGGTACCTGGATAATATTCTAACTATCGACAATCCTGCCTTTCAAAAGTATAAAGATTTATTTATCCATAAGAATTGACTCTACACAAGGCAAATGTTACAAACACAGAAACATCATTTTTGGTTCTAAATATCAAAGTTGTTAATGGAGAGATTCATTGGCCATATTACATTGTTTAGACTGAGGATCACCTACGAGGGTTTAGTACCCGAAACGTGCATGTCTGGTCCATGCTGTAAATTTATCAGGTTTCAAATGATACTATTGAAATTAAAGACGTTTAACATTGAAAAACAAGATAAATTTGGATTCAACATAGTAAATTTTCCATGGCTTGACAGTGATGTTCCTAGATTACCGTCTTACGGTATCTACATTTCACAGTTCAATCGGTATATATGCTAGAGCATGTACCGATATTTTGCATTTTTATGACAAAGTATTTCACAGCTCATCCGGTATGCTAGAGCATGTACTGATGATTTGGATTTTCATGGTAGAAATTTACAAATTACGAAGAGACTTTTTGGTCAAGGTTTTCGATTTCACAAACTAGTAATGACTTTCTGGAAATCAAAAAAAAAATATGGTCAACTTCTTTTGAAATTCGGACCCATACAAACAACAGACTACATTACTTTGGGTATTTCACAACCTTAATTTTAAGGTGACATAATAAACAAAATAACAAGGATCTATGGTAGACAGCATTACCATCGAAATTGCGTCAGAATCATCAAACGCCTTTTATACCGTGGATATGATCCTAATGTCACCAGAAGGACACTACACTTGGTACTTGACCAACCTACAGTCTTATACGAGCGCATTCTTAAGAATTACGCTCTGACTGACTGTGACGACGGGACTCCATGACGGGCCCTGTCCAAACCTCTTTAGGCATGGTCCATTTGATATTCAGGGGGGGGGGGGGCTTGGGTTTTTTGTCGGAGCAAGATTATTTTTTTCGCCCCGGACCGGAGCAAAATTATTTTTTTCTGGCAAAGTTGGAGCAAGGAAATTTTTTTAAGTGATGCGCATACATGTATTAAGATTGTTTGTGTTTTATCAATAGAAATAATTTATATTTTTACTCAAAACTCTAAATATTAATATATTAGTTTATTTTTATGCAAGTATTCAATTCACTTTTAAACAGAGAGATAAAAGATTTTTACAATACAATTCTCAATATTTTATATAAGGTACATGTATATAACATGTATAAAAGGGTCTGAGGGGAAGGTCTCCTAGACAATTTTTTAAATGTTACTAAGAATTTTAAATTGGTGAATAACTGAAGTTCTCCTTCCAAGCTTACAAGAACATGACTCTATGGGATATATACAACATGTATTAACAGCAATACATAAATATTGATAATATATTCAAGCTTTTAAGGAACTGCCCTTTTTCATTCACATACATGTATAACTTTTGACATCTTCAAATATCTGAACTTAAAATGCTATTAGTGAATAATGTTTTGATAGAAAACTATGGCGAGCGAAGCGAGCCAAAAATTTTTGATACAATTTTGAAAACTGCGGCGAGCGAAGCGAGCCGAAAAATTTTCAAGAATTTTAGCGAAATTTTATGGTAATTCTTCACATTCAGATTATTTGTATAAAGAGCAAGATTATTTTTTTCTGTCACACCATAAGCAAATTTATTTTTTTCATCAAAATTGAGAGCAAAATTATTTTTTTCGAAAAAAACTCAAGCCCCCCCCCCAGAATATCAAATGGACCGTGCCTTAGAGAAGACAGGGCCCTGACCGACTGTCCTATCTGAATGTCAGTCGGATACCTCGGGTGGTAACATATATGATCTCGCTACAGCCGGCAGAGCACGGACTGTATTATGCACGTCCTCTTTCTATATCCATTTACATAATTATTCATTAGTGTTGCTGAGGCCCTGCGTTTTACGGTTTTGTTTGTGTGTGGTCATCTAACAGTAAGGAGGTTGTTTTACACCATAATTGAGCGTTCTTCGAGACTTCTTGGTAATCGGAAAAGTGAGAGGGTTGTGCGCTTGTAATCCAGGATAACCACACCGTCTGCAGTTACTTGGCAGATGGCCGTCCTAAGTCGGCACCGGTTGCCCATTGGTATCGTTGGTTTATGTGTGGTATTTTATGTTGCATGTTTCTATGATGTTTTTTTTTTATTTTTTTTTTGTCTTACACTATATCAGTCACAATTATATATCTAATATCTAAGTATGTAGATATAATGTAGTTTTTTTATTTTATGATAGAAAAAAGTGGAGAGAAAGAGAGAGGAGATGGGGGGAGGGGAGTACATTCACTCACATTTACACATACATGCACACATAACATATTAGATGTAACATGGTTGCTTCAAACAGTTAATATAAATTTCTTAATAAAGAATATAATTATATTGTAGTTCTAGTGGTTAAAAATATTTTTCCATGAATTCCATTAAGTGTTGAATTTATCTATACTATTATTTTTCAAGGCCAGGGTTTTGTGACATTCATATTGAAATTTAAGATGGTTTAATAGACCTGTCAGGGAAGGATATTTCATTTTCTTAAGGTTGATATAAATATAATGTTTAGTATACAAAATAATAAAGTTTATGATAGTGTTTTCTTTATTAAAAGTTCTACCAAAAATCACGTCTCTCTTATCAAATTGGACAACAATATTGGTTTTATCAAATATGATGTACTCAAGGTTACTCCAGAGGAAATAAGTAATATTACAATCAAAGAGAATATGTTCAATGGTCTCTGTTTCATGATCACAAAAGAAGCATAAATCACAAGATTTTATTTTAATTTTTTAAGATAACTACTGGTTGGAAGTATTCTGTGTAAAACCCTGAATTGTAACCATTGGATAGTGGTGTCCGGAGTAGTTTTAAAACATATATTAAAAACATCTTTAGGTATTATGTCATAATTACTATTGTTATTCCATTTAGTGATTCCTGTAGGTATAATTGGTTTAGTATTTTTTTTCTGGTATATGATTTTATTTGGTTTATCATTCAGAATTAATATTTTATAGAAAAAAGGAATAATAGGATGTTCATAGTTGGCCTCTGTAACTAAGGAGATGCTTCTCATCCTAAATAATCTAGTAATAGCACTTTGTATACCATTAAATAATAAAAAGCATATTTCTGGAATATTAAATTTACCTTCAAATTCTTGTTTTGTTAAAATTTGGCCATTCTTAAAGAAATCACCAATGATTCTTACTCCTTTTGTGTACCATTGATCAAAATAAATTGGTTTTTTATTAATTGTTATTTGAGAGTTATGCCACATAGGTAAAAGCATTAGGTCTTCTTTAGAAGGGCAATTATCATTTATAGTTTCAATCATAATTTTTTTCCATGCACTAAATGTATCAATCCAAAATTTATTCTTACTCAATTTGATAAGCTGAGATAGATAGTCATCTCCATAGTCATACATCTTTTTTATAATATCATTATCATAAGAAGCTGTAAAAATATCAAACCATGATTGTCCACCATCAATTACTCTTTTGATCCAAGTACATTTAAACGAAACAATAAAATTTTCTAAATTAATCATCTTTAATCCTCCTACTTTGTAATCTTGGGTAAGTATATTTTTTGAACTTTGTGGCAGTTAGAACCCCAAATAAATTTATATAATTCTTTATTCAAAGATTTTATGAGGTCTGCATCAGGATTTGGTAATGAAATAAATAAATGATTTAAATTGGGGATTATTAGTGTCTTAACTACAGTAACTTTACCAATGGGAGTTAAAATACGTCTTGACCATTGATTAATTAATGAGGATATTTTAGGCAATTGTATATCATAATTAATTTTGACCATTTCATCAAGATTAATGGAGAATTCAATACCAAGTAATGAGAAATGGGTAGATCCCCAGCTAAGCTTCCATCTTGAGTGATGATATACATCCTTACTGAATTTCTTGGATCCTATCCATATTATTTTTGTTTTAGAACTATTAATTTTTAAACCAGAGAGACGAGAGTAGAATTCAAATGTATCTAAAGCTGCGAAAAGAGATTTTTTATAGCCATCAAGAATTAAAGTGGTGTCGTCTGCGTATTGGGAGATTTTCTTTTCTTTGTTACCAATTGTAATGCCTTTAATGTCTGAATTATTTTTTATGAGAATAGCCAAAATTTCTGCGCATAGAAGGAAAATATATGGGGCGACAGGGTCCCCCTGTCTGCAACCGCGATATATTGGGATGTGATCTGAGAGAACACCAGATTGTAGGACTGAAGCCCGTATTTCTGTATTTAAAATCTTTATCCATTTGATAATAAAATTTTTAAAAACCAAAAAAATGAAGAACTTTATAGATAAAGGACCAGGCAATGGAGTCAAAAGCTTTCTCAAAATCTATTAGAACAAGCAATCCAGGAATATTACTACTTTCTGTGAAGGACATAAGATCGCAGACCAATCTGGTGTTCTCTCCGATATAACGACCACTCATGAAACCAGTTTGCGTATTGGAAATTAAGAGATTAAGTGCTGTTCTAATTCTTTTACTAATTACTCCAGAAATAATCTTATAAAATACATTAAGCAGGGTAATAGGTCTCCAATTTTTTAAATGATGTCTTACTTTATCTTTTTTCGGAATACATGTTATAATCCCAAGACGCTGAGAAGCAGGAAGTAATTCTTTATCAAATATGTCATCTATGGACCTTTTAATGAAATGTTTCAAATCTAGCCAAAAAATTTAAAGAACTCAGAAGTAAAGCCCGAACTTCCTGGAGACCTATTACTACGCATATTTTTAAGTACTGAATGAATTTCATCTTCTGAAATGGGCCCCTCTAATGCAAAGGCGGAATCGATGTCAAGTTTAGGAATGTCATATTGTCCTAAGATTGTATCTAGATCTACATCATCAATATTATCTTCGTAATTAGCATAAAGTTTTTCATAGAAGGTTTTACATTCTTTTAAAATATCTTTCTGATTCCTTATAAAAATATTATTATCTGTTTCTAATTTATGTATTGTTTTATTGGTGTAATTGCGTGATTCAAGTTTACAAAAATACTGTGAGGGCTTCTCACCCTCATCGATCCATTTCGCTTTTGACCTAACAATATTGCCCCTAATCTTTTCTTTCCTAATATTTTCTAGTTCTTGTTTTTTATCATCAAGCTCAGTGTAATCAAATGAATTTCTTCCAAAAGTTGACTCTATTTCTTCAATTTCTCTTAATAGACCTTCCTCTGTGAGATTTTTTTCTTTTTTCCGAAATGAAGCATGTGAAATAGTTATACTCCTTAATTCCATGAGAAGTGTTTCAAAAAATAAACTATCATTTATGGTAAAATCTATAATATCATTCGGGATGTCGAAAATTATTTCAGGTCTGTATAGGATATTAGCGTATTGGATTTTTGTTGTAGTGATGGTGCTTTTCACTTTCTGAATATACTCTTTGTCATTAAGTAGAAGATTATTAAACTTCCAGATACCTGGTCCTCTAACAAAATCATCAAATTTCAAGTCTAATATAACATGTGAATGATCTGATCTATAACCGGTCTTAATTTGAATATTTTCTATAATGTTAGATAGATTTTCAGATGTAAGAAAGTAATCTAATCTAGCGTGTTTTGGGGGATTTTTTTTGTGCCATGTATATATTTTTTTATCAGGATTCAAGGTCCTGTAATAGTCAGTAAGATCTGAATTGTCTATTATTTCAAGTAACTTTTGACGTGCATTAGGATTATTTATGTTCAAGTAATTACAGGTATCTAAATCATAGTTCAAGGCAATGTTAAAATCACCACATACAATTACATATGAATTATCAAAATCACTTATTATTTCTTCAATTTTTTCATAAAATTCTGGGCTGTCCGAGTTGGGGCCATATATGTTGATCAGTGTTACCCTTTGTTCATTCATACAAATATCTAAAGCAAGGAGGTTTCGATTCTGATTTTTTTCTCTCTAAACACTTTTAATTCAAAATTGTTGTTAAACATAATAGCCACCCCCCTTGCATTTGATCGGTAAGAATTAAATAAACATTTAAATCCCCATTGTGTTTCTATGTATGGCTCCAACTCTGGGATAAAATGAGTATCTTGTAAACATAAGATGCTATAATTCTTTTTCTTATAATAGTTTAGAGTGTCTTTCCTTTTGGAAGGACACCCTAAGCCCTGGCAATTGATAGATGCTATTCTTATAATATCAGACATAAAGCAACAGAAGAATAATCATGATAAGTAAATGATCGTTCAACAAACATGCACACATACACACAGGGAAAAAGAAAAGAAGGACAGGGAAGATGAGATAAGATAGGTAATGAAAGAGCAATAGATGATTACTGTTTTCATAGATATCATGAATGCAATATGCAATTGTCATCGACAGTGTCGTTTCAATAATGCAAAAAAGAGCGACCTCGGAATAACAAGTGTCAGAGCTGTCGCTCGAATAAAGATCGCATAGTAAAAAATGTACCAGTAATGCATACACCCTTAAAAACTTAGAAAACATTCGGGATGACATCTGTAAACACTTCTGGACCCCTGTTCTGCACGAGAAATTCTAACCGGAAGTAAACAAAAATATGTTACAAAGCAGTTTCGTCTTACTGACTATTCGACATCTGAATTTTCGGATTCATAACCGCTCAATGTTTTGGATTTTCGTCTAATCTTCGCGATGATGTCGTCTAAAATGTCGAATTTCACCCTTTTATCACCACATTTACCATAAACCGATCCGTTGAAATACCAAGCACTTTCCACATTTTCGTTCTCTGACAGACGTTTTATTAGTTTCGCATTGGCTGCTGTGACATCGTCTACCAAGCGGACACCATTACCGGATTTCTTGACCTGTGACCGTTTACGCATGATTTCAGCCTTACACTCGCTGTTACGGAGCTTTAAAAGAATTGATCGTGGTTTGCTGGGTTTCTATGATGTTAGTTGGTGTTCCTTGTCACTCTTGTTCGTGATAAATAAGCGAGGCGCAAAATGACAATTCATTTACATGTAGAGTGTATGAAATACTTCGAATCCGAAATGATACATCGACAATTAGTGGGCAAAATTGAGTAACCATCTATCAAGAAACGTTAACCTATGAGTTTACTATGTTAAACGTCTTTAAATTCAATAGCATCATTTAAAACCTGTTAAATTTACAGCATGGGCAAGACATGCACGTTTCGGTTACTAAACCCTCGTCATTGATCCTCAGTCTAAACAATGTAATATGGCCAAACAGTATGAAAATTACTATGTCCAAAAATGTACCAAAAGACGTAGCAGAATGGGTGGGATATGATGCTACAGGACCCACATTTTAGAAATTTCAAGAAATTTTGTAAAATTTCAAATGCTCCAAAGTTGATCGAACTTGGCTACATGTGCCCTCGGGGACTCTTGGGCCACATCCTCGTTTAAACGATTTACCAAAAACAAGTGTTATAACGTAAACCTTATGTGTTTTGTACTGGTAATTATTCAATTGTATTAAAGTTAAGTCCTTTGAAAAAAATTACGTTGCATTGAACATTTTGTTTTACTGAGACTTTACTTCGAATTGAAGCGGCAGGTGTTGCATGCAAGCAGGAGATGCTGACTCTTCCCGGATACCTGGTCTAACTCCCATAGCGGGAGTTCTCTTCTTTTCATATGGTGGAGGTTTTTGTTTGTTTGCTTTGGGTCCTGTTTTATCCTGATTTTGTATGCCTGAGTTTTATGATTTTCTGAATTATCGATTTTGTGCTGTAGATAGGGATATGGTCATTTTCCATATTTGTCACTTACCTAGCCCGCAAAGTCGGACATTACATGGTCCTAATTTGTCGTCTTTGGCTGTGTCGCAACATTCAATACAGTTGACAAGAGTGATTCTTTTTCCTCTTCTTATGGAATCCTCTTCTTCAACAGATCTTTTTCCTACTAGTATACTCTTCATAGGGCACATCTTAATAAGAAAGAAAACTTTCCTTGAATCATTGAATCAATATTGCTTCAATTTCATATGCTTGTCTTTAGACTGGACGTATTATGGTTTGGCATTGTTGAAAAATTCCTGCACATTTACTCAATAAAACGGCTACTAAACTGATGGAAAGAACGTATTGTAAGAGAAATTGAGAAGTTGTTAGCATTATCAATAAAATGTCGACGCCGTGGTCTGGTGGATAAGGCGTCGGGCCAGTGACCGAAAGGTTGCTGGTTCCAGCCTCACAAGGACCACGGGTCGGTCTACATGTACTGATCTATGTTTGGTTTTATATTCCAATAAACATCAAAGAAGTACCTAACAGTTATTCAGTCTAAATGTCGAGAAGACAAGGCCAAATCGTGAGAATTCCCATCAAAACGGTTGCGAACCCCGCAATGAATAACATTCCGAAGTGAGATCAGGTGCCCTAGTCTATGTATTGTATACATGTCTGTGATGATTTTAAAATTACATTTCTGAATACACCATTAAGGTATCCGATGTACAATAGGTCATTTTTCCATGCCTGGTAAGGTACTATAAATTATATATGTTTTGAAAGGTTATAAAGCCCACTGCTCAGAAATAATAATTTTGGGGCCAGAAAAACAAAGGGGAATAACTTATGAAGCATTTAAATTGTCTATTTTCTCTATGTAACATATGCAAAATAACAAAGTTGTACATGAGTTTTTCCCCTTTGATTTTTAAGACCGGGCCCGGGGAGTCTCATATGTGAACTAAGGGCATCATAACCTTTCAAAAAATTTATAGTTTATAATACCTTACTAGGCATAAAATTTACCGTACTTTATAATGGAGATGATTAAAACGGTATGTTAAATAACTCAGTTGTACAACGGATACCTTAAATAAATCCAGCTTACTTTTGGCAAAATAAATACCTTGAATTTGTCATTTAAATGTAGGTGCGCCACATCAAATTATATATAATTATAAATTAGGTAATTTGAAGTACCACTGGTTGGAATTCATTGGCCGAAACGTTTTCATTTGGAGCGGTGCGTTTAGAAATTTCTACACAGAAGAATGTTTTTTTAATCAGAGTTAGACATATTTGTCTTTCTTTATAATGGACAATATACAAAAAGAATAAGTGTCTTAATTTGTGTTTTGTTACGGGTATGCAACACACAGTGAGTACATGTATCGTACATGTAATGTACTTGCTGTGTGTTGCATACCCGTAACAAAACACAAATTAAGACATTCGTTCTATATATATTGTCCGTTTCATTCTTATTTTCTGAAATCGCGTTTTCTAGGGAAAGGGTGACGTTAAATTTCAGGTCACCGCGGGCTCAGTTTGCATGTTTCTTTAGATCTTATGCATTGTGGCGTCACGAGCGTTAACATTCAAATTGCAGCACGTTCCTTTCAATATTAACATCTCATTGGGTTACATTGGTTGTGCATATATATCATAATGGAATGAAACTAATGTCTGACGCTACAAAATCTTTCAGTGGAATTGTGTTTAGCTGGAGCGACTGATACATACAAATATTCCTTATCCTTTGTCTTGCTTCATACTCCTGGTTTCATTTTTAATGCTATCAGTATTCCCCTAAACATATTCATGACGTATCGTTATTTATGTCGATAAGATGCTTTATAAGCACAAATGCCAACCACGAATACTTTACTTCATTTAATCCAAAATTACCATCGAAAGTAATGGAGATGAACATCCTAGCACCATTCCTAAAAAATGCTATTTTGGATACAGATTTTATCAAGGTACACGACTGAGTCGTCCCTGCATATATTTGGAGCTGCGCACCATATGTAAAATGCATGTATTGAAATTCAGGGAGTATATATGTGTATGATGCATTTAAAAAAATTCTACGAGAAGTTGGAACACTTACATATTATTTAGTTTGATGAGTATTTTTGTTCCAGATCAGGAGTAGGTAATGAACGCTTACCATATGTGAGCGGCATCCGGCATTATACGCAAAGGTGAACTGCTCTGTTATCACTTTCTCCAAAAAGCATTGCTGTAGGGATATAATATAAAAATATCCCCCTGAACTAGTCACTTTCAAATGAAAATGATGCAAATTAGTTCTTTTCATGTATAACTTTATTCATTAAAACTACTAGTATATGAAGACAAGTTAGTTACACATTGTCTCGTTAAGATTTACGATAGCGAAGTTCTACGAATCATGTAGTCAACCACGTGTATACGTTACTTATTCATTTTCTATTCAAGTTTATCACTACAGGAAAAAATAACATCTTAATTACGTGAGTTTGTACTCTTATCTTATTAAGTTTTCTATAAAAGGTTAGTCTCATGTATCGATATTATACATTATTACGTTAAAATAGTCATGTCAAAATAGCGATGGAAAACGTTGAAAATCGAACACTCTCTAATGATTAACAGGGCGCATTAGGAGACATTTGTCGGCGACTGATTTTGTCACTGCAAGTTTGTATGGAAGAAACACTTAAAATTTTCAACATTATAATATCTCGTTGTCCTCTATGTTGGAAGATAATTAAGGTTAGAAAAACCGAATTAAAAACATTTACCTTGTATGACCTTTTTCAGCACGGCCCAAGTGACGGATGTTTCTAGCAAACAGGAGATACTTACTCTCCCCGGGTACCTGATTTCATCTTTCGCTTAAGCTTCTTTGCAGAATGTTTTAAAAGTTAATTTTTCTCTGTTTCTTACTTTATGTCAGTTTGGTAGTCTTCAATGTTAACTGTGTTTCTATTAAGTATTAACATCAGATTCCACCAGTAATTATTATGTTTAGTCACCTTTGGGATCAACTGAATTGTTTTTTTGAATTGTGTACATCCAATTGTGTACATCCAATTTCTTCATTGAATTTATTCAAGGTGTGGTCACTTACGATATGTGTTGGTAATTTTCCTATCCTTAATTCAGATACTGGGGTCAATGTGCAAACCCTCGCCCCATAGTTGTCAAATATTTTTACAGCCAGAGTAGCTCAAAATAACCCTTAAGTTTCCGTTTTGGTCATTTTTACTTAGATACTATAACTTGCATTAGATATGTAGCCAAGTTCGATCAACTTCGCATTTTAAAATTTCTGTTATCAATATTTCTTGAAATTTCTAAAACGTAGGTCCTGTAGCATCATATCCCGCCCATCCTGCTACGTCTTTCGGTAAAGTTTTGGACATAATAATTTTCACACTCTTTGGCAATATTACATTGTTTAGATTGAGGATCACTGACGAGGGTTAAGTACCGAGCCGTGCATGTCTGGGCCATGCTTAAATTTTATCTGTTCTAAAATGATGCTATTGAATTTGAAGATGTTTAACATGTTACATGATTTATGCGATATTTGAATATGCTTAACGACACAATTAATACATTTTATAGTCAGTATAGGCGTACCTCATTGTAACCACAAATCGTTGTATTTAGCCTACATTCCTCTATAGAAGGTGCTAATTCACAGCTAGCACATTCAATTGTAGCTCCATAGACATAAGTAAGACCTGCAACAATTGATCTCAAGTAATGAGTGTGCGAAAAGAAGATCTGAACAAGTACTGTTAACAGGGAAATTTTCGCATGGCGCCGTGAGAACGAGTATAAGGCGGGGCGAATAAAATTATACGCATAGGATAGCATAACAAAAAGCGTCAGTTGGCGAATTCAATAGTGGTCAATATACTAGTAGTGAAAATTGGGCGAGGATAAGACAGTAAAACCTACCAGTAAACAAAGTATCTTAAAAAATATAACAAAATTTACTTTTTGATACTCCAGGTATTAATTGACCACTCCTATTTGTGGCATATTTTCTTTTACTTTTATCTTTACTTGCTTTGTTTTATAGTTTTCTAGATGGTGTATGAGATATCTCCTGTATCGCTCTCTCCCCAGTTGCATCTTTTGCATGTCATTTTTTGGGCTTCTTGGGCTTATGTTTGGCTATTACTTATCATTAAGTTAGCTAAAACGAACGTCTTTTTGACGAATGCTGTTTTGTATTTCATTCGTGAAATTAAATGAAAAATAACTTCCTTTTGCGACATGAAACGTAACACATTTTGAGAAATGTTATCAAATTTAGATTTTGGCTTTACGATTGTCATTTCTTTATTTTCTCACATTTACTTTAAGGGAATGAAAACTTCTGGAATACTTCTCATAGTTTGACTTTCTTAACAGTCGTACACTTACCAAGTATCACAAAAAGCACAGCAACTAACAAAAGAAAACATTTAAATTTATAAAAGATATCATAAAAGTATGGAAAAATTTACATTTTACCCTTTTATCAGGGATATCCCTAAGCTGAATATCGCAGACCAGTTCGTTAAATTTATTTTTTTTCATTTTCACTACATTTTCATAACTGTGGCCAAGCAAAAAAGATTTTAACTGAAATGGAAATTTTAAAAATGCTTAGGGGTATTTGAATTATTTTCAAATGCTAAACCTTTTCGAAAGATCTGCAGCAAATCCTCTTTGTGCAAATATTTTGTTGAATTGATATAACATTTACTCACTTGCAAGATGACCCATTATAATTCAAACCTGAAAAAGGGATAGAATATATCGTTTGTTACCAATTCAACATCGAATAAACAAATACAGATTTAAATAACTGAACAGCAAAATATCGGTCAAATATTTACCTGACTGACCAACTTCCCAATGAAGAATGAGAGCAGGCCAACAGTTGTGTAAGAAATGAGAAGTTAATGGTTATCGATTGTACTGCACGAACTGGGACATAATTCAAAACTATGTTGCATTTGATTGGAGGAATGAAACTAACCCCCTCTGGAAAAATAATTCCTTATGTGTCTATCGTATGAACGTGGGCGGAATGCCTTTATGGCTCAGCATTTGACAACGCATAGAACAAGTCTCAATGATGTCTCAGTAATCCAGTTCCTAGCAGTTTTTGTAAGACGCCTAAGAAGTCACTTTACTCACTCTTTCCTTGTAGAGTTAAATTTTGATAACAATTTAACCCCCCCCCCCTATTTAGAACAAATCCATGTGATCTATCTATGAAATTGGCATCCACTTGCCGCATTTAAGCATGTAAACCTCGGGGAACCTTGAAATACAATTCCAAGTGTCTAGCTCATCTATATCCCTATCTGCAAGAAACATTATAGGGTAAGTAATTTGGCTTTCTAATTCCTTACTTTCCTCCAGACGTTCGTAAAGTAATAGTCTAAGGCTCAGTCCATTTAATATTCTGGGGGCCTTGGGGATTTTTTCAGAAAAAAAGAATGCTCAGAATATTGCTGAAAAAAATATTTGTTTATGGTGTGAAAAAAAATCTTATCTAGATTTATGATTCCATGTAGATTATCTGAATTCGAAGAATCATAACAAAATACAGCTTTAAATTTCTGAAAATTGTCCGGCTCGCCGAAATAATTTTCAGAGTACCTTAAATTTTCTGATTCGCTTCTTTCGCCATACCTTTTTTTATCGAAACATCATTTCTTTATTTGTTAAGTTCATATTTTAAAATATACCAAGTTTTATACATGCTTATACGTGAGTATGAAAATAATCTCTTTATTGAGACTCAAATAGTAAAGTTACACGTCTTCAAATTCATAGCATCATTTAAGAACAGATAAATTGCAACACGAACCAGACATGCACGTTTCGGGAGCCTTAATATTCGTCAGTGATCCTCAATCCAAACAATGAAATATGGCCATAGATTGATAGTTACTAGTATGTCCAAAAATACCGAAAGACGTAGCAGGATGGATGGGATATGATGCTAGAGGACCGACTTTTAAGTAATTTTGAGAAAAAAAAAATGTGAACAGAAATTTTCCAATGCGTTTTAACAAACAATCAACCGAAGTTGATCGGACTTGGCTACATGTGCCATTGGGGATGTATAATGTTCTATATGAGATATATCATGTATATAGAGTGAAGGCTGTGATGGAATGTGTACCAATATACACTTCTACGTTAAAATTTGTTTTGAAAGATGTCCAGGTCTGCCTTATATAAATTATTTTTCACTGATTTATATTGTGAAAATCACACTGTTTAAAAGACGATGTGAATAGTTTAAAATTTTTCAAAACAAATTAAGTAGTATTTTTAGTTTTCAGTACAAATAAAGAACTTCTACCAGTATAACAGATAAAATACAGATATTCTTGCACACAAAGACATTCTTGCACACAAAGACATTCTTGCACACAAAGACATTCTTGCACACAAAGACATTCTTGCACACAAAGTCATTCTTGCACACAAAGACATTCTTGCACACAAAGTCATTCTTGCACACAAAGTCATTCTTGCACACAAAGTCATTCTTGCACACAAAGTCATTCTTGCACACAAAGACATCACTGAATAGAAAAAAAACTCTTCCTCCAATTTTTGGTTCTGGGCGAATAAAATAATCTTGCCCCTACCAAAAAAAAACCAAGCCTCCCCTCCCCCTGAATATCAAATGGACCTTGTCTTATGGGGTCTGGCCAGAATGTTATTCGCCATATTGGATATTAAAAAGTGTATTTTTGATAATATTTCCTTACACTGAATCAAGATTCCAACTTAAGATATTTTATTTCCGTTCTCTTCCTCTATAGCTACGTTTTCCAATCTTTTAAATCAAAATAACACTAATTGATAGTTAAAATTCATGCACCGAACTGCACAGCTGCACCTCAGAGGAATTCATGGTTATTACTATACCTGACCTTAAACATTACAATGATTATATGTCCTCAAACATTTGTCCTTTACTTTTGAGTACACCGTCTCATAATCTTATAAACCTCGTGTTTATACAATACGGGATCCTTTCGAGCGCGAATTTTACAGGTGGCCATTTTCACGCGACGATCCGCCTCAAAAATAGGTAGAAAAAATAAAAGATTTAAAGTTCCTTAGGAAATTCACTAGAACTGTCGATTGTTTGTGATTCATTTATAAATAATTTACATGATAAATGTTAGTAAAGTGGGACAGTCTTGTGAATTAAAGGCGAAAATTTACAAATGGCAACATTCCGAGGTTCAACCTCTGTATTCCTCTCGATGTTGATATGGCTACTAGCCCCCTTATTGTAAGATTGTTATACTGGGCATTATTATTAAAGTTGGAGACAACCATAGTAACGTTTAAGGTAGGTAAGTATTTATCACGAATTCTGCAGAGCTGTAGCTGCGCTTGTCGGTGCACCAAAAGTTGAAACGACCGTCGTGAAAAATATTGAAGAAGTTTTTGCTATGAAAGATTGGAAAATGCAGATGTTGAGGTACAGTAAACTTAGAATTAAATGGTTAAAATTGTCTTCATTCTGTTGAACGGCACATTTTCAAGTATGCTTCACATCAAACCCAATATGACCGGTAAAATTCTGCCCGTGCCCCCTTAAAGCCCTAGCTCTAAAGTGAAAATCCCAAAAAGGTGATAATAAGATTTTGTTTTACTTCCGCGGGCGAAAAAACAGATTGAATGTATAAAGTCAGAATTATCCGCATTAATTTAAGAAAAATATTTTTCTGTTATGTTTTCAGTCCTCCTTCTCGCATTCCTGCATATTGATTGTGTGTTTGTATATTTTCATGCCTTGTGGATGGGTACCTTTCGGGAAGTTTGGCACGTAAAACAATATATCTTATTCCTATGGTCTAACATCATCCTGACCTTCCTTACACTGTTACATTTAGACATTTACATCTCTGGTAGGGAGTATAATTAACCTAAAACCTATAATTGCAATGTAAAATATATCATCATAGCATAAATATTCAATAACAAAAGTTACAAATGCCTGAAATGGTCTTGTAAAGATCAAACCATGAATAAAGTATTTTGTCATTTTATCTTTCATGGAAGTTAGTCTTAAAATTAGAAACTAGCTGGTTTCATCAATCACTTATGCCCTCGCTACCGAAATGTGATATATTATTGCTTATGAAATGGATAACCTTATACAAACTAGTTTTCTCTGAAGCGTAAGCAAAGCAGTTATATGCATGAGACTAGTACTGTAGCAGAACAAAACAACATGGTGGACGAATATCGACAATCGGTGTTATAAAAATCTGAGAAGAGAATGCAATAAAAAATAAAAATGAAGAATTATTATTAGCAGGGCATTGCACTGCTGGAAACCTTAGAGGACGAACGTGCATTGAAACTGAAGTCGGACGAGAAATAAGCCAAAAAAGATCTACATTGTACATGTAGTTATAAGATGTGTAGATATAAGTTTGAAGTGTATACATACATATTCGCATTATTTTGATACGTATACATATACTCATAAAAAAAGAAACGCATAGTTTTATTCATTTATTCCTTAGTACACATACAAAATAATCACATTTATCATTTTTTTAGAAAAAATGAAAAGCGGTATTCTCAGACCCTATGCTTTCAACGGGAAAATCTTTAAGGAGCTGTTAAGATAAGGGCCGGATTTAGCCCTGAAATCACTTGATTATTTCTCGTGCGCTGTCTTTCCAATTAAGATAAAAGTTGGTCAGAATAAGAATATAAAGTATTATAAGATTCATAAGAGGTATTTTATTTAAAAAAAAAAAATGGTGAAAGATGTTATGATTACGGGTTGAAGAGATGGGGGTACAGATGACGAATATCGAACGAAAATGCGCAAAAATGCATTATTTTACACATTTTTACGTTTATAATGCTTCTGTTACCTTTTCATTTCAAAATTTGATAAGCAAAATTAACTTTGAGGGTATTATATCAATGTAATCGGCAAACTCTGCCATCCGGAAACTGAAAAACGGTTTTATTTCGTTCTTATCAGCCACTTATGTAGCTTTCTGGCGCGAAATACATACGGTGTTGAAATAGACAACTTTCTCGTTAATTTTCTTCCAAACGGTTAAATATTTGATCGGAACACACTCTGAATAGATTGTTCCGTGATAAAAAATGAAAAATATGGCAATATAATCTACTTTATCGCTCTAGAGGCAAATTTAAAAATATTCATCCATTCCCCCTTTTTTCGTTTTTCGCCTCTGGGACATTGTCCCCCCCCCCTCGCTTCAGAACCCCACTTGGCCAGAAAATGTGTTTTATTGATATACACCTTTGGTGAAAGTGGCATTGTAAAGCGAGGGTGGGGACGATTTTGTATAAAACTTTTCCGTTTTCCATTGATTTCTGTGTAAAAAACGCTTATTTTGACCAAAATATAGGTCTTATTTTGCATAAATTATCCCATATGACAGCAAATTCATATGTTGACCAAGTTACTTGAAATTTCTACCGAAAAAAATTCTTAAATTTTGCATTTTGAAATTTCTACTTTTTATGGCAGATCTTACGCCTTATCTTAACAGCTCCTTAGTGTTTTTAGATATTATTTAAAATGGCTCAAAAACAATATGCCCTCGATATTCTTCAGAGGCCAAATTGTGTAGTTTTCGGAGATCCGTGTGCGCTCGTTTTCCGTAAATTGGAAACTCTTTTGATTCGATGGACACAAGGATGCTTAACAGAAACAATCTCATAAAAGCGATTTCACGAAGCATGATGCGGTTTTATTCTATAACGTCATACAAAGTTCGCCGCATTCCATGAATTTGCGAATCAGTTTTATCGAGAGAATTTTAATTGTTTCATAAGGAGGAAAAACCTCTATATTTGACTTTTTACTCACTTACAAGTGCGAGTCAATTCGATCACGTCGCAGTATTCAAACACATGACATCGGATATTGTAAGCTTGCATTGCAATACAGCGGAAGTGATCCGAAGAAGTTCAAGTCCAAAATTTTCAATTGGCATCAATGAACTTCGACTTGGGTTAAAAAATAATTTCCCAATAAATTTGGTAAATGCATAAAAACATGAAAAAGTGGAAAATTCAAAATTTTCACGTTTTTAACTAAATGAGCTTTTTAGTTAATCAAAAAATCTTACTTAAGCCCTAAACTGTTTGTCCTACATGTATATCTATACCATCACTATTGCAAACAAATAAGGTCACATGATAAATAGCTTGTGCATACTGAATAACAATAACACCTCATAATATTGTTCTATGCGTTTCTTCTTTTGAAGAATATATATTCAAAGTTGATATAAAAAACTATAAATAATAACTAACTAGAGGCAAATCTTCATTCAGGATTTGGTAAATGAGTTAAGGGAGCAACCATTTGATTTTTATGGGGGGGGGGCAGGAAGACTTTGCAAAAAAAAATTTCCGGATCAAAATTTTAGGGAAAAAAATTTTCCGGCCCGAAGGGCCGGCAAAATTTTTTTTCCGGATCATGAAATTGCCCCTCCCCCCCTCTCTTCCAACCTTTCCACTGCCCAGTAAACACTTTTTTTGTGTATCATAAACTCAGTATAAAAAATGGAACAAACTTCATGCAATTTTGAGTGAATCAATCAAATTCAAAAGTCATTAGCACCATATAGCCTGTCTCCGTTGAATATCATTTAAGTAAATAGATTATAGGCATCATATGCCTTTCAAGAAATTAAAATGAAGTGATCTGCTGGCAAGAGATGAACTCATTCTGTGTTTAATGTTTAATATGGCCGAAAAATCACGCTGAATTATTTAAACTTTAGAGTAATTTTGAACATTGGAAAATTACCAAAAAAAAATAATCCGGCCCGAAGGGCCGACGAAAAAAATTTTCCGGCTCTTAAAATGGCCGAAAAAAATTTTCCGGCTGGCAAAAGTCTTCCTGTCCCCCCATAAAAATCAAATGGTTGCTCCCTAAAGAAGATCCTGACGATAATCTCAACAGCACTCACAATAGAGCACAAGATTGAGCATCGACGGGCCCCTAGCAAGCAAGAGGTGGGACCAGGTGCCCGGGAGGAGTAAGCATCCCCTGTTGGCTAGCCGCACCCGCCGTCGATGCTCATGCACGAAAATGAGACAACATATAAAATACATGCACTATCTGAAGTTATGTCTATATAAAAAGTGCTATGGCGACAATGTCAGGAAAAATATTCAACAAACGCACATGTGTAAGAGACTACACTTGACTTTCATCCAAGCGTCATACCAGTTGTCAGTCGATTGAAAGTGTTCGATTTTCCACGTTTAACATAGTTATTTAAACAAGATATAATATCTACATAAGAGATCAACATTTTATTTACAATTCAATAAAATATCAGTACGACCTCAAGTAAGTAATTTGTTTTTTTTTTTCTATCGTGAGAATTTGAAAAAAAAAAAACAGTGAATAAATGAAAGTATTCACGTGGTTAACTACATGTTTCGCAGTAATACCACGATGTAAAGTTAATTCAACCTGTAGCGAATACTTTTCTAAACATGTCATTTCATCCAAAACACATCATCGAAATTAAAGAGATTAACATCCTAGTACCATCCCTCCAATGATATTTTGGATATAAATTTTATTTAAGTAGGCTACTGAGTCGACCTTACAAGACATTTGGAGCCGCGCACTCTATGCAAAATCCATCAGACTAACTAAAGCATAAAACTGATTATGAATTACGGCCCCATCCCCCCTTTCAAAAATTATTATTCTTGTTTTATTGATTACATTTGATCAAAACCATGATGAAACTGTAGAGTTGTGTTTTTGCATTATTTTGAGCTGCTTTCAATACTTTCATTTTAATGTTACAAATCTAAGTCTTCACAAGATGAATTTTAAAATACTTGTTTTTTTAATCAAAGATATATATAACATTCAAATGAATCTATAGTTGCAATGTTAAAGAAAAACAACTTGTATACATGAGTCCTTATATTATACCAACTGTAAGAGTTTTCACCCTTTTGTACGAAACTATAGTTACCAGGGTTAAAATTCCTGATATAGATAAAAGAGGTGCCAGGACTTGAATCCACAATCCTTGGGTCCATGTGCACAGTAAACAATTCTATTTATAATTGAAAAAAATACTCTTAAAAATTAAAAAAAAAAACGGATTATAGCATATCATGCACATCAAAGCATCTAGTAACTTAAATATGTTAAATATGCAATAAATGAGTCCTGTAGATCATACAGTTCAGATAAGAAAGTTATAGGGGTAACAAATTTGGTTGAATTATATAGAAAAATTTTCCCCGCCATTTTTCCCTTCATAATTCTATACATTGCTTGAGTGTTGATACACTTAATTTCATGCCCCAGTATCAAAGATCGGTGGCATATTGTCCTTTTCCTTTCTGTCAAGTCGTTTGTTTGTCTTTCCGATGTTTGTCTTTCCGAAACAAAATGGACCTTGACCTAATGGGGCAGGTTTTTACACACATGTATCTTGTTTTCATCAAATGTTTGTATGCTACTGAGTACTTTTCATACATATTGAAAAAACTAAAAAGATACCAAAATGAATTAATTAAAATGTAGATAAAATCGAGTGTAGAAACGATTATGATATATATTTAATTCATTTCTTTTGATACTCGATGCCTGCTCAAGAAAAGCTTGTCAAAAATAGTTACGAACATCCCTTTCCAAAAGCAGTAACGATCATCACAAGTGAAAATTGCAAAAGCTGTAATTAGGCATCATACAGTACAACTTTTTGTACTAATAAACTATCAATCTCATACAGAAGAAAAGTATTCACAAACATGCAGGATAATTCTAACATTTGGATAGAGGTTAAAATTTTGCTTCCTGTCGCTATGACGTGAAACAAGCATGACGTTTCGCGGAAAAACTGGGACACTTCCCAAGTAATGTAAACAGCTGTAAATCAATACTGACAGGCATTTAAACTATTTTAACATACAATAGGGTAAGATATCTCATCATCCAAAAGATAAACAATGCAGTACGCTCATGGTTTCTAATGTAAACAAAGGTCAGAGGCAATTCTGACAATCACATCCATAGCACTTGCGACTTGTTTTTTCGTATGGCTGCCGCTTCAAAATCTGTTATTTTATTTGGATCTAGTTAATAGTACATAAGGAATACATAAAATGGTGTCACTGAATGAAATAAAGCACAAAGAAATATGTGCCCTCTTCGTCTGACGCCATGTTGGATGCGGGTAATTGCAGTTACGAACATCCAGTGCTGTTTGGCTAGCCGCACCCATCGTCGATAATCACGCACAAAAAATGAAACCAATATCTAAAATGCATGCACTGTCTGAGGTTATGACTATAAAAAAATGTGCTATGGCGACCATGTTAGCAGTAGGTTAAGCAATCTACTTTTATGTAACTTGGATTTTTTTCTTTGTAACCTTGTTAGAAATTTACTTCAAAAGCTTTTAAAAGTCCAAAAAATGAAGCATTTCTGTGTAAATCGATCTTGTTTCTATGGTAACCATGCAAAAATGTATCTTGTTTTTATCAAAATAAATTCTATTGATAGGCCTTTCTAATGGAATGTAAAATATAATTCTAATAACACTTTAATGTACTGAACTTTTTCGTGCAAAAGTTGTTTTTATTGCATCAAAACATCTTTAAATAATTCCCAGCAACATGTAATATGAATTAAGGCAAAGCCTTTTTGAGCGAGCGGAGAGAAAATAAATATGACTATATAAAATAAAAAAAAAATCTTTCTTTTTTATTTTCTTGCATTATAGACTATGACGGTTTATCTTATCTTACAAAAATTTCTGTTTGATGATTGCCAAAAAAAGGTAGTAAAAGGCGAGTGGAAATACGGAAGCATTTGTAAAATTGGTCTAGACCAGCAGATGAACATTCTAAGGGGGAGCCTAAAATATGGTTCTTTATACGTCCATGTTTTGACCTAGACCGGCAAATATTGGATTAGGTTGGGGGGGTCCAGTAACGGAAAACTACGAGCAAAAACAAAAGGTGTCTGATTCTCAGCTAGAGGTCGGCATCTTTTTTCTTTTTATTTCAAGCCATTTTAATTTTGTAAGAAAAATTTAAATGAAAATAAATAACTCATTGCATATCGAACAAAAAAAAAATAATAATAAATAAATAAAAGAACATCTCGCAGATATCAGACACAATCGTCCAAAGTTTGTTTCACAATATTTCAATAAAGAAACCACTGAATGTCAGACTTCAAAATTATTTAATACCGTGAAGCCATCCAGATTTCAGAACACAAAATCGCCCATAGGAATACTTTGGCCGGATTATTGACCTTTTAAAAACGTTAACGTCAAGCAAAATACGTCCATTAAAGGAAAAAACTTAAGACGTCAAAATGACATTAGCGATTTGGCGCGATGACGTCAATGACGTCATAGAAGCACAGTAAACAAATACTCAAACGGAAATGTCGGCTTTCATAAAAGATTCCGTGGTTACGCCGAGTTGTTGATGCTATTTCGTAATCTGCTTTACTAAAAATTATGTCAATAAATTTTACTTGTAAACAAAAATTGAGTATAGCTTATAGTTCACCTTGCATGTCGAAAAAAGATGTAAATGGCAATATCCAGCATCTCCGCAGCAACTCTGTGAGAGGACGAAAATTTTTGAAAGCATAGCAGTACATTCTCATAAAGTAAGTGTATACGCGTTACCATACGGGCCTTTGCAGCGAGCTCTGCTCGCTATTACATACCGGGATGAGATTAAAATATAGCTATTTTAAACTTTTTGTGCTTTGGTTTGCCACACTGGTATAAAAATAGTAGACAACCTTGTACGCTACGTAACGGACAATGTAAGTTTTTATTTTTTACATTTCTGTTGTTAGAAAGAAGGGGATCTCCAACAAGATTTGGTTGTAGCACCAACAGCAAAGCACCAAAAACACCCGATACAAAAACACAAAGTAGACAAGAATAGCAAGAGAAGTAAATGAGACATACGACATAGTAACAATTAAACATTACAAGCTTCACATAAACCAACATCGGTGCCGACCTAGATTAGCCGTCTATCACGCCAAAAGACAATGGTGTGGTTATCAACAAAACGGACAGTTTGAGTAAAAGGGACGGGGTTGGAGTAAAAATTTGCGATGCTTGTTGCGACGGACATGAATGTAATAGGAAGGACTGCTTCGAAATTCAAAAGAGTGAGCTTTTTTAATAAAAAAAAAATAACTTTATCTCATAAAGCACGAAACTCCTATATACAAATTTGTAGTGTGTATGAGGGGGTTAGACGAAATAGGTACTTTGTAAATACCTTTATAATATGCGAAGCATCATGCACACAATTATCATTCAATGTACCTCTGGGAGTAAAACATTATTGACGGTGTTAATTAGCCAAAATTCCATGATAATGAAGATATTTTAGATGCAATGTGTGATTTTTATTTAGATTTATATAAATCTAAAAATATAAACAATGAAAACATTGATGAATATCTCTCCAATATTGAAACCCCTATCTTATCAGACGCAAAGAAAAATGACCTTGAACAAATAATTTCTATAAACGAAATTAAAGAAGCCGTGTTTAATATGAAGAAAGGTGTTAGCCCCGGACTGGACGGACTGAATACAGAATTCTACCAGTCCTTCTGGAATGATATTGAAAACCTTTTTAGTGAATTGATAGTTTTTATTTTTGATAAAAAAGAATTGAGCTTTACACAAAGACTAGCAGTAATTACTCTTATATTCAAAAACGGAGAAAGAAATCTATTAAAAAACTACAGACCTCTTAGTCTTACCAACACAGACTACAAAATTATTGCTTTTGTTTTGGCAAAGCGAATACAAAATATTATTGCATATATTAAGGGTCGAACGATTAGTCAGAATGCAAGATTGGTACTTGATCTTTTCGAACATTGTGAATCTGATGATAATGAAGGTCTTTTGCTTTTTCTTGATTTCCAAAAAGCATTCGACTCAGTTGAATGGAACTTCTTATTTAAAACACTGAAAAAATTTAACTTTGGAGAAACTTTTATTTCATGGATAAAAATTCTTTACACTAAACCAATATTCAGATTGAAAAATAATGGATGGATAACAAAAACATGTCACATGGAGCGTGGAATCAGACAAGGCTGCCCTGTCTCTGCGATATTATACTTATTTGTAGCGGAAATATTGGCACTTAAAATCTCTCAAAATAAAGATATAGAAGGTATAAACATAAATGGTAATGAAATAAAGACAATACAACACGCGGATGATTTGACACTATCTTTAAAAAATGAAAAATCTCTTCAATATTCTCTACATGATATTGACACATTTTGTGATATAGCTGAAAATGTTAAACATCTAATTTATGATTGTTCAATTGTTCAAAATCTGTGGAGAAAATTGGGACGAGTGTTGAAATTTGATATTAATTGGAAACATATAGCTGTTGGTTTTTATTTTGAATCAAATGATAAAATATCATTTTTTAATGAAATTATATCATTTACAGCATTTATCATTTACAAATTTAAGATGAAGAGTCGATTTGAAAAATCAATAGAAAATGAAAATTCACTGTTAAATTTTTTTAAGAAAAGAATTGATTCTTTATATATTTATAATCCGAATTCTAGATTGGTGAAATACAAAAACGTCATTGGTAAGTTAAAGCAAATTCTTTGAGTTCATGATTACACAATGTGATCCATTATCATAACTTATGTATGATTGTCGAAAATATGTCCACTTTAATGGTAATTTCTAACTCAAACATTCAAGTAATATATCTCGTATATTTTAGTATACTTCATGTTATCAACCTTTCCTGACCCGGGATCGGTTTGAATTTGTAAAAGGGTATATTGTAATCAATTAATAAATGTTAAAAAAAAAAAAAAGCCAAAATTTATCATTTTCATATCATTTCTTCTGCTTTGTGTTCAGTATCGATGAGAAAAAGATAACGTTGCATGGTGCACTAAATAAATACGCTATTTATCATATTTAATTCATTGAAAATTAGTATATTTTGTTTTATTTTAGCGATGACATTGCAAATCATCGGTGCAGTTCCAACACCGCCTCCTTGATTTTGCTCATGATTGTGTACAAAATGTATTCTCAATAAATTATATGCATTTGTCATGTAACATATTTCGGTATATGTCTACTTACAAATATCAAGATGTGTCAATTACACAGAAAAATATACTTGATGCATATCTTCTACTAATTCTTCTTTATAAGAAATATATTTTACATATTTTTGTAAACACACTGAACCGTCATGTAGACTGAGAGAAAGGCAGCCATCACCATCATAACGACGCTTCAATTGTTAAAGATATTCAAATTCATTATTGTCGTGGCAAACTGACCTGACCGGACGAGGCTTTCACTTCTGACCATGGGATTAAAGCTATTGTTGCACGGTCTACGTTGTAGAAGGTAATTAATACCTTTCCAGACGGTGCAATAATTTTCATGTGTAGCAATGATTATATTAATGATTGAAGTAATGATTGAATTATTGAATGAGTCGTTGACTGACTACCATGAGTAGTTTTCTTTAGCTAGCAAAGAAGAATTATCCAATCATTGGTGGTAATTGTTTGATGGCCTATCAATTGCCGTGCAACAAATGGGTTATTCATCTATCATTTTATTAACCATGTTACGAAATTATCTTTATTTGATACTTATGTTGAATGTATTTTAAATTATGCTTGTGAGGTTTGGGGCTTATATAAGTCAGTTTCTATAGAAAGGGTTCATTTAGCTTATTTAAAAAGATGTCTCTGTGTTAAAAAAACCACGCCAAATATGATGATTTACTCTGAACTAGGACGTATGCCTCTTATTTTTAAAAGGAAAATGAAATTGATTAAATACTGGTTGAAATTGATGAACACTGAAAACTGTATTTTGAAAGAATTGTATAAAGATAATTTTGACAGAATTTTATATAATAGTCAAAATAGTGCATCATCTTGGTTATATGGTGTTAGAAAATTACTTTGTTCAATTGGTCTTGGTGAAGCTTGGTTTTGTCATAATATAACAAATATTCCGCTGTTTTTATCTGTTTTTGAAAAAAAGGTTGAAAGATGAATTCATCCAAGAAAGAGACGGATTCTTAGAATCTTCATCAAAATGCTCTCTGTATCGACATATTGTGGACGATTTTCATATTCAAAATTACCTTACGAAATCGTTGAATATTAAAAATATTGCTTTGATAACAAAATACAGATTATCTTCGCATAGATTATTCATAGAAACAGGTCGATATATAAATATTCCGCGCGAAAACAGAATATGTGCTTTATGTAATTGTGACATCGAAGATGAATATCATTTTATTCTAAAATGTCCCTCTTATAATGAACTGAGAAAATGCTATATAAAACCCTATTTTTGGAAAAGACCTTCTGTTTTTAAACTTGTTGAAATTTTTACAAGTGATAGTGTAAAAGAACTACATAATCTCGGTATTTATCTCAGAAAATGTGAAATTTTGCGAAAAAACCTTATGGAATGAATTCATTTTTCTATCTTATTGATTTCTTGTATTTTAAAACCATGCCTCCGTTCGTGAGTCTTTGGTCATGATTTGTGGCATTGTATGTACATAATGTATATAATTTGTATATATTTTGTGTTTATACCTATAAGCATGTGCTTTGGTGAAATAAACTACTACTATAAAAAAAAAAAAAAAAAATCTGCTCCCCGGGCTACGCCCTCGGAGACAGTAGAATAACCCTTACTTAAAATAACGGGTAATGAGTATTTACTCTAATTACTACATGTACTACATGCAATTCAAAGTATATGCTAAATTTTGATCGCTTGATTGAATTAGCTCCGCTGGTCAGTAAACAGTAAAATTTGCTACGACAACAGCAACATTTAAAAGCTGATAAATTAACAGCATGGACAAGATATGCAGGTTTCGGGTATTTAACCCTCGCTCCTCACTCCAAACTATGAAATAGGGCCAACATTTGTGAAAATTATGTCGAAAATATACCAAAAGACGTAGATGGCGGGGATAAGATGCTATAGGACCAATGATAACATCATGTACAAGAACTACGTAAAAAAGAAACGAATACAAGGAGAACAATCACATTAAAGCAATAAAAATCAAGGGAAACATCATAATACCAAAGATTGAGCAAAGAAAAGGGTTATTTTAGCTCAAAACTTCAAAAGTTGTCAATCAAACTTCAACTTCAAAACATTTGATATTTTATCCTGCCTTTTTATTTCTGATTCGTACGGATGAGTGAATTAAAGACAAACACAAACACCGAAAACAGACTCCAAAAACCACAATCGAATAAAAAAAAACAGAACAGAACTTCCTCACGCGAAAAAAAAATGGATAAAACAGATGGAGACAATGACAAAGCTGCACAGATTCACGAAAGACACCGTATTTAATTAACTTTTCCAGTGTAAGTGTGCAAGGTGACGCTGTCAAAATACGTCGTACTAATATTTGATATATTAAAATAATATCACATTAATCATGATACATATTTAATGTAAGTATAGTATCAAAGTACGTAGGACCAAAAAGGACACCCAAAGCCCATCACAGTTTCTGTCTTAGAGTTGAACGAAGTTTCGCTGATAGACGTCACACCAAATGAATCTAATAAAACCGCCTCTGTACTATCAAACACAAACGAAATGCCGAACTCTGCTGCATCGTTTTGTATCAAGGCACCGTACTGGCATATGGTTGTTGCTTATAAATGCTTACTTCTGGTCCAGTCGCTATCCGTGAATTAACTTCCAATCAAGCGATTAAAACAAGAGACACTCAATATGTCCATATATTTTATGATGCCACGTGGACATATAGAGTGTTTTTGTATGTCATTTATCATATACTACTCTTCCCTTCGGAGGACTTTATTCATTCTGTATATTTTCTGGTTTTGTACGCTCTTCAATTTTATCTAACATTCTGAACAATGAGATGAGATCAGATGTGCGTTGTTTTATTTCATAAAGATAACAAAGACGGCTTAGCAACTCCCATGTTGGACATCGATATCCAAATTGTTTACAAGAAATTTACACAAAGGCGTGTGATAAAAGAGATGACTTAGGGTTCTCCTTGGCTTGAAGGCTATGTTCCCTGACAGCTAGCAAACGGTATTCACATTACTCATAAAACTGTAGAAAGACAATAAATTTCCACCATTCCCGCAGATATTATCATTAAGTCATTAAAAGAATGTTAATCATAGCGCTGAACCTATTTACAGTTTTGTACCAGAATCTTAACTTACATTAAGTGTATGTTAATCATAGGCGACAGGACTAATGCGATAATATTGTTAGGGCGGGATTAATAAGTTATAAACATTCGCTTCGATGAGAGGGTAGGTACGATTTTCTTTCTGATATACTAGTATGTACGTCGCTAAACATTTCCAGCTAAACATAGTTACCATTCGCTAAGCTATTGCCATAAGTATTTCCACAACATTTAATATTGAACACAGATCTTGTCAGAAGAAACTGGTGTCTTTTTCCCGGTCCTATTTGAAAGCTGAATGGACCTCCTTGTGTCATATAGATTGTCGGTAAAACAAAGGCATTCAAGCATATATCGTCATTCTGTCCATTTATTTTGATTCGTTGTAGATCCCATTCCATATACTGCAAGCTATTGTTTAAACAGACAGTGACACTAAGAATATGTCGAAAAGGTATAATTAATTGCCAATTGTCTATGAGAATTTTCTTAACAATTATCTTCTCGCATTTCTAAAGCAGAACCTACTGCTGTTGATGTCGACTGTAGCTGGACTAAGTACTAGTACTTGACAGAAGTGTCTTATGCAAAGATTGATTTCAGTTTGCTTATTCATCAGCTCATGAAATGCAGGTTTTTTTCCATCGAAAGCACCGGCTTCTGTTTTAAATTTTGGCAAGCCATGCAAAACTCACATTTTTTGCTTATCTAGATGCTCAGTAACTCATATCATAGATAGAGTACTGACTCGATCAATTTTACGCATTTTATTTATTTATTTATTTATTTTCATTTTTGAAGTTAGATTTTCCCAGTTGTAAGAAGGGAACTATACAATGTACTCCGTCAGCATTTATTAATTTTGTTTGATCTCATGTTGGGATGGGTTTCTACCCATACAGTGGAATATGACGCGTCTGAATCATGAATAGGTGGCGAAAGGGCAATGTTTTAAAATATTCACGATCTTAGATCTCTCTGGAATGACATATTCTGTTTGACCATGTCATTTCTAATGGTTTGATAGTTGAGGAATTTTCTTCATCAACCGAGACAGAGGTTCGGAGTAAAACGTATGCAGTGTGCGGTAAGTGTACATGATACATTTTTAAGTGTTGATATATACCTAAACCCGTAAGACTCTTTACAAATAATTTTACTTTTATCTATAGTAATTGATTGGAAATTAATCTTTCTTCTTCTTATGTCTTTTCCTTTCTAATTTCACTTAGAAGAGAGAACTTTTCTTCATGCATATATTGTGCACTGAAATGACATCTATATATAAATGTTTAAGGGAGCATCCATTTGATATTTATGGGGGAGGGGCAGGAAGACATTTACGGGTTATTTTTCATTTACTCAGCAAAATCATAAATCGGAAAAAACGCCGACCCTTCGAGCCAGAATATGTTTTTCATAAAAATAGTCGATCCGAATTTTTTGTTTTGTTTTGCAAAGTCTTCCTACCCCTTCCCTTCCCTAAAACTAATATCAAATGTTTTTTTATCCCTACGTTTTAGTTAGTGTACGTGTTTGAGTGACGGTAAGAAAAGGCATTCAGGACATAACTCGAATGATCACAAAATATTTGGAAGGAGCGGAAAGAGCTGTTTCTCAGATTTGTATGGATTTATTCAGCTTCAAAATCTAAATACACTTAGGAGCAAATAAATACATTTGTATTTGGAGTTTTATAACTCAAAATTGATGAAAATAAAGAAAAGAAATGTTATCATTTTGATTAGTTTTATTGAAACTTTGATGTCAATTTAATCAGAACCTAGGTTTATAATTATCCAACGTTTGTGCTGTATGTTTTACTATGGTCCTGTGGATGGTGCAACCGAGGGTTGGACCGAGGCAGGTGGGTTGTTTGTGTTCCCAACTCCAATGCTTGCAAGTGACATTTCTGAGTTAGTAGAAAAAATAATAACAAAGATGTATTCATATGAAATCTTACTTTTCAAACATTGGAAAATTCTGTTTAAAAAAAGGGATACAGAAGTGTAAGGTTATAAGAGTTCAGATAAGTAATTTTGTATCTCTTTACCAAATTTCTGTCTTTATTCTTGATATGTCAATATCATTTACTATACAGTTTGTATACAGAACATTGATGAGTAAACAATACTCATTTTATTACGTACTTTTATATAGCGCAAAACAATCTTCCTTGTTGCATTCATTACCAGTACAGCAAGCGTCACAAAGGTGAACTCCAACATCTTGTCTCCTGCCCGGAGACACACTGTCCGTCTGGTTCTTGTGATTTATAAAGGCCTCACATCGCTATAACATATATCGATAAGAACCACCATCATTACTCTTATTGATATGTAATGGAGAACAATTATGGAATCATTGAGATATTTTGGATGTCAAACTTTCCGATTGCCAACGATCACGGTTACATATTACGTGATACGCAAATAATCTATTGGATACAAGGTAAATACTGGCTAAATATCCTTTATATGAATCTGTTTTATGTGACCATCATTAATAACTAATTATATGAAGGTAAGGGGACGACCATTTAATCCTGAGGAGGGGGGGGGGGGGGCTGGCAGTTTTTATGAATAAATATTCTGACCAAGAAAATGTTGAAAATAAATAATCTGACCCTCTATGTTTCAGACATAAATTTTCTGGCCCAAATATGTATTCGCAATTCACTGAAACAAATTTCAGCTTGATTCGCTAGTAAGAAGACTTTCTGGGCTCGCTTCGCTCGCCTTAAACTTAAAAAAAGTTGAAAATAAATATTCTGACATTGAGTTACTGGAAAATAAATAATCTGGCCGGCCCTGCGTTGAAAATAAATAATCCGACCCGAAAAAAAAATTGCCAGTCCTCAACCCCCCCCCCCCCCCTCAGGATCAAACTCCTTATCTTTTCTTATCAAGAATAAAGGTACATCCATAGAACACTTAGGCAGAATTTTTTCACATGTTATGATATGGTGCACGGAAAAATACAATTGATTTTGCCTCAGTGTTCACTGAATAAACATATATTCTTGATCAGAAAAGATAACCACCATATGATTGATAATGATGGTCATATGATAGGCCTAAAATGAATACATGTGAATTAAGATAGTACTTACCCTTTTAATCAATAGAAATTCCCATGCACTACACTATTTGCGTATCACGTAATATGCGACTGTGAAGATTATAAGAAAATACATGTAACTCACATGTCTGTCTTCACAACCATATGTGAACCGAATACCACCGTTGATGTAGACAACTCCTGTATGACATACCTTAAGAACAGAAGAAGAAAATTATAAGCAAATTATCGAAGCAACAATAGAAATCTGCATAGCTTAATTGAGCGTTCATTGCCAAATTTAAACTTAAGATTTTTTTATACTTACATGTGCCTGAGTGCCTTGTTTCTCTTACTTTGGGGTTCATATTATCATATTGAAATTTATCACATAATACGCCCGTTATGCAGTTTCATAAAGCAATTTAATAAATATATGATATGATAACACGTTACATACCGCTCTGCTTGAATGCGATTGGTCAAGTTAGGAACCTCGTCACATAAACCTTGACAAAAGTGACCTTTCAAATATCGGTCAACTGTTAAATTCAGACCCGGAGTCAATATGAATGATTAAAATTGTTGTTGTTGAATTAATTGTTGCATTAAAATACTATTCAAAATTGAAATACTTTTCTCTTACGCACAGAATATCTATACAATGGGGACACTACTTCTCATGGCGTAGCAGACGGCTTCTAGATTACGGCGTGGTTCGCCTCTATAGTTCTCGGAAATGTTGATTTCATGTTAGAAATACACATTTTTAGGCAATATCATGTGATAAAAAGAATCTCAAATGAATTTTCATTTCATACGATGTATTATGAAACTCGTTGTGCGTTTTATATCCGCTCGCCAAGGCTCGGGGATATAAAACCCACAACTCGTTTCATATTACATCGTATGAAATGAAAATTCATTTGAGATCCTATATATATTTTCTACCGTAAAAGTTTAGTGCACCATATGCGCATTTCAACAAACAATGCACCGTCAGTGATGCTCGAGGCCAAAAGGAAAAAAGTTGGTTTTTATCCAAGCTATATGACAAGAATAAAAGCAAATTAAGAACTGGACCTTTACAAATAAACGTCTTCTATACAGTTTATTTTATGCTGACTTTACTGACTTGATAAACAAAGTCAGAAAGGTCAGAGAGGTCAGTTGAACCGTAGCTGTAAAAGGACAATCAATTTTTTTTTTTATTACAAATATATAAGTCACAAGTCATTTTTTCATGCAAAATGAATATCATTCATGCGTCTCATCGATTATATTTTGATTGTTTTTAAAGAAGAATCATATTTCAGAACAAAAGCATCATATCCCACCCATTCTGCTACGTCTTTTGGTACATTTTTGGACATATTTTTCATACTTTTTGGCCGTATTACATATTTTAGACTGAGGATCACTGACAAGGGTTTAGTACCCGAAACGTGCATGTCTGGTCCATGCTGTAAATTTATCAGGTTTTAAATGATGCTATTGAATTTAAAGACGTTTAACACATGATAACCTGTGAAAAAAAAAATATAGAAAGTGACATTAGAACTGACTCATTGAAAGTATGAAGAAAAAAAATATTAGAGAAGGTGATCCAATGGCTGCATATATTCAGTGTGTAAACGACTTTTCGGGTGCACGAGTAGAGTTATATGTAAAGGGTGGTTGTTCATAACTGTTCAAGGAAATGCCACTTATTCCACGTATCTTGAAATAGGGGAAAGGTATCTGTCTGATAAGCTATTTGTTTCAAAGTTTTATATAAATCACGTAACTGAATTTTAAGTCTACTTATCGATAAAGTTTCAGAAAGACATCTACATCTGTATATATAATTTTTAATTGCTAACATAACAGCATTAAACGATTCTGACTGTTTGTTCTTGTTTAAATCGCCAAAGAAAAACTGTATTTTTTCAAGCGAAAACATATTATCGTTTTGATTGCATATTCTTTTGAATTGAAGTAAAAGTCTTTGAGTTTCTTTGCACTCCCATAGAAGGTGCAAAATTGTTTCATCATTGTTGTTACAAAAGGTACAAAGAGATGAATCTGATAGACCAATTTTGAATATAAAAGTGTTCGTTGTAAGAATATTGTGATTGATTCGAAACTGTAACCATTGGAACTTTGGATTTTTTGATATTTTGAAAGGAAGGGAGAAAATCTGCGTCCATTCTTCAGATGAAAAAAAATGTATATTGTTCCATTTAAGTTTCCCCCTTGGTTCAACAGGAGAGTCCATAAGGATTTGATATAGTGATTTAGATCCGGTTTTACGGTCATGAAATAATTTCAAGTTGGTAGGAATTAATGGTTTTAAATGGTTTTCGTTCCCTTTTTCTTGAATTTTGCATTTCATATCTTTTGAAATGGCGTTTATTATTCCATAGAAATAAAGCAAATCAACATTCATATCAAACTTTTGTCGGAACATATCTAGTTTTAAGAAGTCTCCACTTTTATCTAAAAAATCATCAATAAATTTAATACCTCTGTCGTACCAATCCTTTTTGAATGTGGATTTACCATCGATTTTAATATTTCTATTGTACCAAATGGGTTGTGCGATATATTCCTCCCAATTTCTGATAACCATTTTCTCTTGTAATTCTGAGAAAGACATAAGAACTTCTTTCCAAAAGCTATTTGAAATTCTTTTAGCTGTCGTTTTTGACATATCTGATCCAGTTTCGAAAAAGAAGGGAGGAGATCTCCAACAAGACCCCGTTGCAGCATCAACAGTAAAACACCAAAACACCCGATGCAAAAACACAAAAGACGAGTACAGCACGAGACGGAAAAGAGACACACGACATGCAAACATCAAACACAAAAGACTACACATAAACCGACGAGACCAATGGGTAACCGGTGCCGACTTTGGACGGCCATCTGTCACGCAAGTAGCAAATGGTGTGGTTATCCTGGATTACGTGCGCACAACCCTCTCACTTCTCCAATTACCCAGAGGTCTCGAAGAACGTACAATTGTGGTGTAAAACAACCTCCTCACTGTAAGATGACATCACACAAACAAGACCGCAAAACGCAGAGGCCCCAGAGACACAGATGAATATGTAAATGGATATAAAAAGAGGGCATGCGTAATACAGTCCGTGCTCTGCCGGCTGTAGCGAGCTCATGTATGTAATCACCCGAGGAGTCCGACTGACATTCAGAGAGGACAGGTGGTCGGGGCCCTGTCTTCTCCAAAGAGGTTTGGACAGGGCCCGTCATGGAGTCCCGTCGTCACAGTCAGTCAGAGTGCAAGTCTCAAGGATGAGCTTGTACAGCACTGTAGATTGGTCAAGTACCAAGTCAAGTGTCCGTCTTGTCACATTAGGATCATATCCACGGTATAAAAGGCGTTTTATGCTTCTGACGCATTTTCGATGGTTATACTGCCTACCTTTGATCCTTCTAATATTGTTTATCATATCACCATAAAAGACAGGTTGTGTAATACCCAAAGTAATGTACACTGTTGCTTGTATAGATCAGAATTTTAAAAGAAATTGACTGTAATTTTTGTAAAATTTCCAGAAAGTCTTAACTAGTTTATGAAAGCGGAAACCTTGACCTAAAAGTTTTTTGGTAATTTGTAAATTTCTACTGTGAAAATCCAAAATATCAGTACATGCTCTAGCGTACCGGATGAGCTGTGATATGTAAATGCCGTATGACGGTAATCTTGGAACATCACCGTCAAGCCAAGGGAAATTTACTATGTTGAATCCAAAATCATCCCTTTTGTCATATACACTTGTATGAATCTTTCCGTTTACAATTTTGATATTAAGGTCCAAAAAGGGTGTTTCTGTATTTGAAAGGTGTGCCTTGTTAAGGGTTAATTCTTGTGGATAAATTTCATTCTTATATAATTCAAAAGTAGGATTGTCAATGGTTAGAATATCATCCAGATACCTAGAAGTATTATTGAAACATTTCAGCTCATCAAATTTTCTTTGCTTTTGAAGATTTTGGATAAATTCTTTTTCATAAGTGTATAAAAATAAATCTGCAACAAGAGGCGCACAGTTAGTACCCATAGGAATTCCTACAACCTGCTTGTATAGATCCTCACCAAATCTATCATAAATATTGTCCAAGAGGAAGGACAAGGCATTACACAGGTCACTACATGTCCATGATTTGTATGATTTGTAGTCTGTCGAGGAAAAGAAACCCTTCGATTCAGATGTATCATTTTAAAATCAATGTAAGATTTAGATATGATTCTCCATGTTGGCTCGTATGTAGTTTCATTAATAATACGCCGAATCCATGTCAGTTTCATACTTTTGATGTAGTTCTTTATATCCAACATATTTAAGCCACCTTTGTCATAGTCTTGAATAACTACTTGCCTTTTGATTTTATTCACTTTTGAGTTCCATAGGTAATTAAATAAGAGCTTTGTTAATTCATCAATAAAATCACAAGAAGGATTTGGGAGAGATATAAACAAATGATTCATTTGAGATATCAACAAGTTTTTAATCAAAACGATTTTTCCTATTGGGGTCAGTTGTCTTCTATTCCAATTAGAGATGATGGATTTAATCTTAGCAAGCTTTTTGTCATAGTTTAAAAAGGTCATTTTTGGTAGGTCAACGTCAAAGATAACTCCTAATAGTTTGAATTGTGTAGTCCATTCAATATCTAAATCACGACATAACCTTTCAGATGAATATTTCTTACTTTCAATCCAAACAATTTGACATTTATTTAGATTTATTTTCAGGCCTGATAAAACATAATAGCTATTGATGTCTTTTATCGCTGCTCGCAGAGCTGACTCTGTACCATTTAAGAAGAGCAGGGTATCGTCTGCGTACTGTGAAATTTTCATTTCTTTATTATTTATTTCTGTGCCTTTAATTTCTTTATTATTTCGTATTTTCAAGGCGAGGATTTCAGAACAAATTAAGAAAATGTAAGAAGCGATCGGATCTCCCTGTCTGCAACCACGACCAAGATTAAAGAAGTCAGATAGAAAACCTGCTTGTGATACAGCCGATAGGGAATTTCTTTGAAAGATTGAGATCCAGTGGCAAAAAGAAGGGCCAAACTTGAAGAGTTCTAATGTTTTTTTAATGAATGTCCAAGAAACGGAGTCAAATGCCTTTTCGAAATCAATTGCTAATAGTGCTCCTGGTATATCATTTTCTTCAGTGTAATGCATTAAATCATAAACTAATCTTGTATTTTCTCCTATATAGCGTCCGGGTACAAAACCTGTTTGATCAGAATGAATTATATGGAGAATACAGCCTTTGATTCTCTTCGCTATACAACCTGAACATATTTTATAAACTACATTTAGTAGAGAGATCGGTCTCCAGTTTTTCAAATAATGTTTACATTTACCATCTTTAGGAATACACGATATTATTCCTTGTCTTTGCGTGATTGATAGTTCTCCTAATTCATATCCATAGTTCAAAGACCTAACAATGAAAGTACCAAGTTGCTTCCAGAAAGTTTTAAAACATTCGACTGTATAGCCATCACTGCCTGGACTTTTGTTATTTGACATATTCTTCAAACATTCAGCTGCTTCGGTATATGATATTTCTCCTTCTAGTTTAATCTTTTGATCTTCTGTCAATTTTGGTATTTCTATTCCATGTAGATATTCATGTATAGAAGTTGATCCGTCATCATGGTTTTTTTCTTCGTATAGCTTTCTATAGAATGATTCAATTTCATTTAAAATTTCTTTTTGATTTGTTATCTCTTTGTCATTTTCTGTTTTTATCATAGAAATGATTTTAGAACAATAGTTTCTTTTTTCAAGATTTAAAAAATATTTCGTTGGTTTCTCTCCTTGTTCCAACCACTTAATTCTAGATCGTATCATACTTCCCCTTAACTTTTCCTGTCGTAATTCTTCAAGTGCCTTCTGTTTGTCGTGTATAATGTCTAAATTTTCAGAAGTATTGTTAAGCATATATATTTCTTGGATTAAAGTTTCTTCTTTTTCATTCATACTTTTCTTTTTATGACTTGAATAAGAGATAGTTTTTCCTCGAATTTCTATAAGAAGGGTTTCTAGGAAAAGTTGATCATTGATTGTGAAATTTTTATTCGGTATCTGGAACATTGGGAATACTATCTGCAGTGTATAGTGGCACTGCATATTGTGCTTTGATATCATTGATCAATGTTTTAATTAATTCCAAATAAGTTAAATCCTTTAAAAGAGAATTGTTAAATTTCCAAAGACCTTTGCTATGCTGAAATTCATTAAATTTTAATAAAAGACTAATTGGGGAATGATCCGATCTGTAACTAGACATAATATCAGCTTTTTTAACATGAATACTTAAAGAATTTGAAATTAAAAAGAAGTCTAAGCGTGCCTGTTTAACGGGATTACATCTTCGCCACGTATACCTTGTCTTCACAGGATGAAATTCTCTATAAATATCAGTTAATTCATGTTCCTCTATCATTTCTAAAACTTTTGCTCTAGCGTTTGGGTTATTTATATGGAGATAATTATTGTAATCAATGTCAGTGTTCATAACTAGGTTGAAGTCTCCTACGATAATTACATCATTGTTATCAAATTCAGCAATAATTTGTGATATATTTGTGTAAAAATCTGGTGAATCTTGATTGGGGCCGTACAAAGATATAAGGGTCAACTGCCTTTCTTCAATAGTAAGATTTAAAGCTAATAGATTTCCGAACGAGTCACATTTTCTATCATGAACCTTAAAGTCAAAGTTATTATCAAAAAGAATAGCAACTCCACGTGAACGCGAGTTAAATGAGCTGAAATACGCTTCATAGCCCCATTGATTTCGAATTTATCCTTCTTTCTCTTTTTCAAAGTGAGTGTCTTGAAGACAAAGTATATTACAATTATGTTGTCTATAATATTGGAATATATCCTTACTTTTAGAAAAATCATTTAGACCTTGACAGTTAGCTGAAATTATCTTTATTTCACCCATTGTCAAATACTGCATTAAAATTGTATTTATCAGCAAAAGGACAAACTGAATATATGCCGCCACCGGAACAAAATAACACGTTAAAACATAAAAAGTGCAAGGTGTAAATGCATGGAATAAAAAGACTGAAAGAAAATAAGTTTAATCGATTTTTCATTCTCTATTTTACCATTCGCAATGAGATGTTTGATGAAGATTTTGTGTGATATACATGTTTGTATATGAAAATAAAAAATCTTCCTGAGAGAGAGAGAGAGAGAGGTCTATATAAAGAAAATATTTTTGTAAAAGCAAGAGATAGAAAGTTTAGGGGTTGAATAATTAATTTTAAATGAAACTGAGGAGAGAGAGAGAGAGAGAGAGAGAGAGAGAGAGAGAGAGAGAGAGAGAGAGAGAGAATATGAATAATGAAAAAAAATATATATATACATGTATGTAAATATAGAAAGAGATTGGAGAAGAAAGTTATATATGTAGGGCAGACATGAGAGAGAGAGAGAGAGAGAGAGAGAGAGAGAGAGAGAGAGAGAGAGAGAGAGGACATTATAAATAAGTCGTTTTAAGCATAAAACCATATGTATTACGAGGAAACGTATGTACAGTTTGTAAGTTCACGTTAGATCAAGTGAGCAAGAGAACTTTAATTTAACTGTTAATCACATGTAACATAAAGGGACAGTACCGTTAGTCCTCCAGTTCGTTGTAGACGGAGCACACTAAATATTCCATAACGCCGAAACGTTCGAAACCAATTTTCCTCTCACCATTCCATTTTGAGATAACAACCGCAATGTTACACATTTCATTGTCCCTCATATACTGGAGTAAGCGTCGCCCAGCGCCATGTTCGCCATCATCGTGATAGTTTTCGGTTAACTTCCTAGCTTCATCCTTAAATCTATATACAAGAATTCTATGATCGGAACTGGCAGAATCTGGCAAAATACACACTTTCCGATACAAATTCTGAACATCATCTATGGAGCGCACTTCAGAACCGGAAGCAAACATTTGCGTTCCTTGTCTCTCCTCGCATTCAGTTGTATACATCCGGACGTTTTCGAGGTTTCGTTGTTCCGTTTCCGGTATTTGTAGAACATCTGCGTTTGTCAAGAGGGGAATTTCTTCAGCATACTGACTTCCGTTAGGCAAAATTATGTGTTTGCCTGATATTCGAGTGTTAATGTTCTGTTTTCGGAAAGAATTTGATTTTTCATAGAGTTTTTTTTCTTTCTTCGATAAGCTGCGGCGGTTCTTGAGCCGTGATGTGAAACGGAAGTCTTTCACCTGTAGATTTCTTCTCCTTCATGGCAGCTAAAATTTGGTCTTTTTGGTTGCGATCTTCTAGCTTTCCTGTTATTGAAATAGGTTTTCCGCCAAATCCACGTTTAAACCCATTTCTGTGAATGCGTACGAATTTCGCATCAATTCCTAGGTGGCTTTTAATGGCATCAGGTACCGACTTCGACAGGTCTTCATTCGGACTATGCGCGAAATTATGAACAAGAATATTGTCCCGCATTGAACGCCCTCGCAGATCTGTGATTTCCCGATCCATTACATTCAGTTTTCTATCCATACGTATAACGACTGAGCGTAGTAAATCTACTTCTTTTCTGAGATTTGTGTTTTCATTCTTTAATTCCGTTATATCATCAGCGTTGTACTGACATTGTTCAGAAACATATTTCAGTTCGCCATCTAAACCATTTTCACCACAGATCTCATTTTTCAAATCGCTTACTTGTTTCTCTATGTCATCGAACTTGTTCAAGCGTTTGTTGATCGTACTTAATGAGTCTTGAATGCCCTTTAGACAAGTGGCCGTTACTTCATGAGTATTAGACGGCATTGATGAGATCTCACCTGTGTTGTTTTTATTATTCATTCTTTCTTCAAAGTTAATATTTCAGCGAATTTTGCAAACTTTTGTAAAGTACGTGACTTACGTGACTTCTTTATACAAATACACCAAAGAGGAAGATGTATAATATCCGAAAAACACAAAAATCTTATCAAACAGAGCTCTGGCAAAATTAAGCGTCCGTCATGTTTGAATGTCACGTGTCAAGGACAATCAATTTGCTTCTTAACCTTTGGATATAATCTTGAAGTATGGTTTGCTGGATTTCGAAAACGTTGGTCCTTTAGCATTATATCCCACCCATCCTGCTACGTCTTTCGATACATTTTTGGACATCATGATTTCTTACTCTTGGCCATATTACATTGTTTAGAATGAGGACCAGAGACGAGGGTTAAGTACCCGAAACGTGCATGTCTGGTCCATGCTGCATATCCATTTGTTCTTAAATGATGCTATTGAATTTGAGTACCTTTAGTATTTGTAAAAATATTTTCATTGAGAAGGCATTTTTCCTTATTTTACACGTTTGAGTATACCTTTATTATATGGATTATTGGTACTGTTACTTAGGTGTTATCCGGATACTTCTTAATGTTAAACGTCTTCAAATTCAATAGCATCATATAAGATCAGATGCAGCATGGACCAGACATGCACGTTTCGGGTACTCAATCCTCTTCAGTGATCCTTAATCTAAACAATGTAATATGGCCAAAGAGTGTGAAAATAATTATGTTCAAAAATGTACCGAAAGACGTAGCAGGATGGGTGGGATATGATGCTACAGGACCCACGTTTTAAAAATTTCAAGAAATTTGGTAACAGAAATTTTCGAATGCGTTGAAGAGACAGACGATCAACCGAAGTTGATCGAACTTGATTTCACGTAACAAAATCAAAATGTATCTGAAGATTGCCAACTGTTCTGAGAGTTCCCTCCTTTAACCCTTTGGTTTATGTGTAGTCTTTTTTGTTTGGTGTCATGTTTGGTGTTCCTTTTAATTTTAGCGTTTCCCTTTTGGGCGTCTCTTGTTGTGTATGTCTACCCTGTGTTTTTGCTTAGTGTTTTCAGTTTTTTACTGCAACCGAGCCTTTCAATCCCATCCATCTGTGTATCGCTGGCGTTTGTTGTCTTATTGCATATCTTTTCGCTAAAAGGGATGAAATCAGTGGAAAAATAGTACTCTAATCGATCAGAATATGGAAAGAATTAAGTTAGCTTGGCTTAATTTTTTCCAGATTATTTCTAATTATCTCTTTGCTCGAAAAAAATCTAATTAACGATCATACCTGTGTATCCTGGCATGTGTCTTTAGTTGTGCAGAAGTTTGGTCCGGAGTGATATCCAGAACAAACTAAACATACTGGTTTGGAAGCATTTGCCTCTGGTAAGAAAGATAAAATTCATGATCATAAGGAAATGACAGTTTTTTTTAAGTTCCTGACCCTAATCCTAATGATAAGAAGAACAATGCGTAAAATTGATACAGATTACATGTAAGATTCCTCTTACATGTATTACAAGACATGTTTACCTATATACATCAATATGTACATTGAGACAATCACCGCATTTGACACGTTTACATGGAGCTGTTGCGACGGGTGTTGCATGCAAACAGGAGACGCTGACACCCCCCCCCCCCCCCCGTCAGCAGCTGGTCATACTTTGGTTTTTTTTTATTCCGGGGTTCGCGACTGTTCCTATTGAAATCTAATTATTTTGTCTTGCCCTCCCGACTTTGAGACTGAATCAGTGATGGGGACGTCTTCGATGTTTATGTATTTAGATATTTTCAATATATCGATCAAGTGTTTCCGTACAATTCTTTGGTTCTTGAATGTAAATTTCTCTTGACAAGTGTGAATTCCTTTTAAGCTCAAGTGAGCTATTGTCATAGCGTGCCGTCCGGCGTCTGTCATCTGTTGCCCGTCCGTCGTAATTTCTTACATTTTCGACTTCTCCTCCAGAACGACAGAAGGGATTTTTTTTAACTTAGTAGATGTGAAGAACTAATTGTTCCCTTATGTAGGCATTCCTGTTAAACTTCAGGAAGTATAACTACTATGGAAAATTGTGCGATAAATACGAGAAAATATTTACTATAGATTATGAGCGAAAATATGAAATTACAACTTGTTTCATGAAATTATTAGAACCAAAAATAAACTGTAAAACAGTAGTTTTACTATTTAAAAGATGCAAAAATGGTCACAGCTATATAGAAAATATGAGGCAATACTGTCTGAAAAAGTGAACCTCCAATACTACAGGCCGTGCCAAAGCGATCAGATGAATGAAATAAACTACCGACGAAATAGACTATACCTTTATAACGTAAAGGAAAACTGATTAAAACAAAAAGTATACCGAAGACGATATCATCCGGATGCTTGAGTTTTTGATAGACAACATTTTTGTTGTGTTTGGACGAACTGTATTCCAGCAAATAGTTGGCATCCCCATGGGCACCAATTGGGTCCCACTGCTTGCGGACTTTTCATATTCATACGAAGCTGACCCCATCCAGATCTTGCTCTCGACTGGGCGAAAGTACCTTACATCTCAGTTCAATTTTACCTTCAGATGCATAGATGACGTGTTGTCCATCAATAATCCGAACTTTAAGGATTATCTTCATGGAATCTATCCTCATTAACTAGAGATAAAGGAAACAATCGAGAGCGACAGATCCGCTTCGTTCTTGGATATACTTCTATCTTTCGACACAAACGGTCATTTGAACACCTCACTGTAAGACAATCGTGATGATTTCAGCTTCCACATAACTACCTTCCCCTTTGTGAGTAGCAACATTCCGTCTTCTCATGCTTATGGCGTTATATATGGTACTCCAGGCCATGTTCCAAATATGAAGATTTCATCGTTAGGGCGAGACGGCTTGCAAGTAAGCTCCTTGTTCAGGGTTATATTGTACAGCGGCTGAAATAATCTTTGAGGAAGTTCTTTGGTCGCTACGGGGATATAATAAAAACAAATCAGATCCCCCTTTCCAGAATGATCAGTGACATTCTGGATTGTGACTGAATGGCTGACATCATCACCAAACAAGACTTACCTGATGTGTACATTAATATGTACATCGAGACAACGACCGAATTTGACAAGTTTCCATGGTGCTGTTGCAATCAGGAGACGCTGACTTTCCCCGGGCACCTGGTCTCACTTCGGAATGTTATTTATTCTGAGGTTCGCATCCGTTCCTATGGAAATTCTAATGATTTTGCCTTGATTTCTCGACTTTGAGACTGAATAACTTCTTTAATGTTTATCCTATCCTCGTTTAAACTTTTTATCAAACAAGTGTGATAACGTTAACAAAACGAGCACATTACTGATAATTATTCAATTTTGAACATGAGATTTTTTATGAAAAAAATGTTGTATTAATTGTTTTGTTTTAATGAGACTTACTGAGCCCGCAAAGTTGGATATTACATGGTCCTAATTTGTCGTCTTTGGTTGTGTTGCAACATTCGGCACAGTTTACAAGAGTCTTTCTTTTTCCTCTTCCTATGAAATTCTCTTCTTCAATAGATCTTTTACCAGTTTGTATAATCTTCATAATACCACATATCTATTTAAAACGAAAGAAAACTTTCCTTGAATCGGTCATGATTCAATGTCATATGTTTGTCATTAGACGTAACGTATTATAATTTGAGCGACGGGTGTTGCATGCAAGCAGGAGATGCTTACTCTTCCTGGGCACCTGGTCTCACTTCCATATCGGGAGTTCGCTTCTTTTCATATGGAGGGGTTTTTTGATTGTTTGCTTTGGTTTCTATTTTATCCTGATTTTGTATGCCTTCGGTTTCTGATTTCCTGAATTATCGATTTTGTGCTGTATACAGGGATATGGTCATTATCCATATTTGTCATGGTATTGCAATGTTGAATTTTTCTGCTCATTTGCTCAATAAAACGGTTGATTGACTGATGGAAAACACGTCTTGTAAAAAGTTTACATTTTCAATAAATAACATTTCTAAATACACCACTTAATAAATTCAGCTTATTCTTGGCAAAATAAATGCGTTGAATTTGTAATTTAAACGTTTGGGTGCCACATCAAATTATTGGTTTTTTAAAATCATTAATCAATTTGCTTGCTGGTTGGAATTCATTGTCCGAAACGTGTCATTTGGAGCGCCGCGTTTGGAATTCATTGTCCGAAACGTGTTCATTTGGAGCGCCGCGTTTGGAATTCATTGTCCGAAACTTGTTCATTTGGAGCACTGCGTTTGGAATTCATTGTCCGAAACTTGTTCATTTGGAGCGCCGCGTTTGGAATTCATTGTCCGAAACTTGTTTATTTGGGGCGCTGCGTTTAGAAATTTCTGCACAGAAGCCTGCACTCTTACAGCAGAGTTGGATAAACATGTATTTGTCTTTCTTTCCAATTGGCAACATACAATGGTAAGAAACTAAAGTCTGACGTTATATATATATATATAATTTTCAATGGAATTGTTTGTGCCTGGTACAGTTGATACATACAAATAAGCAATCATATAAAGGGTCAAATAAACCGATTATTCCTTATCCTTTGTCCAGATTCATTTTTAATGCTTTTAGCATTCCCCCTGAACATATCCATGACGCCTCATGATTTATGTCTACAACAAGATTCTTTATAAGCACAAATGCCAAACACTACTACTTTACTTAAACTTGTCACTTCATCCAAAAATATCATCGAAACCACAGGGATTTATCACGCTAATGTCGGTTGCTCTATTTACTATATATATAAAGCAACCGGTATTAGGCGATAGACCCCTGTGATCGAAACTAAAGGAGATTAACGTCCTAGCACCATCCCACCAATGCGATTTTGGATATCTATACTACTAAAGGAGCAAATTAGCCGATTCTCCGAAAAAACAAAGAGGACAGAGATAACCGATGTTATATGAAGATACATGTATAGCATATGATATGACAATATGAAATTGATAATTAATAAGAAGGAGTTATTTCTCATTAACGTGTAATCATTCATCATTTAGGAAAATGGCACATATAATGTCGGGAAACTTTTGCCCAATTTCCATTCCTATATTTTGCGAAATAAAATATATTTAAACTAAGAACAACCGTTTTCCCTAAACAAATCTTAGAAAATCTCAAGAACAAAACCGGTGTCGGACACTTACTGTGAACTTCATATGTTCCTCCTAATTATACTCCTTTTCTACTACCCGACTGTTTAAGTATGATAAATCTTGCAAGATCTTTCTCATGTTAGTAGAGGCTAATTTCGCCTCGACACAAATGCAAAGATTCCATATTCGTTTTGTGAATTATACGACGTACAATATAAACATAGGACGTTCGAGAAAGGGGTATCATAACTCAACAAGAAGAGCACCGTGCATCCAATCAGACATCCAATCTGGACAGCCAGCCTACGTTCAACTCCCTTCGAGGGCGAACTTTCTCAGTGGTGATAACTGAGGGAACTAAATCGGCGTGCGTAGACCCTTTGCAGCATTAATAGTATTAGACATATTTTTCTTTAATACTCAATGCATTTCCCATTGCTAATTTTCCCCATGATGTTTTCAATAGTCCCGTGTCGAACTCAGATGTGGACATTTTCTTATATTTCGCTTATTGATACTATTGTATACAAATAATGTTGTTCATTGTCATGATCCTTACGTTCTTATAATATTCTTACGAAGGAAAGTGCCCGTGACTACTTTCCGCGCAGCTCACTTCAGAAACTCGATAAACGCGATTATAACCACTTTATCATGCAAAAATATGTGAAATTGATCAAAATCAATAGATCTTTCGTTGGTTTTTGATACTGACATATTGAGATGACCGTATTTGGTTACTGTCATCCACTAACCGTTGACAATAAAGATATCTTTCAAATTCATGCATTAAATTCATTATAAATATCAGTGCCAAACAATATAATCTGAGCAGAATCCCTATTTCATACTAGAGACATAAATAAAGTATCTAAATATGTCAACGTATCTATGACAATCTTTCCCACGCGTTCGATTTTATTTAAGTACGCCACTGAGTCGACCCGAGAAGAAATTTAGAGCCGCGCACTCAATGCAAGATGCATAAATTGAAATTCAAAAAATAAAACCAGAGGGCGCTACTAAAATACATTTGGTTTTGTCTGAAAATCACTTCGGTATTTAATTAAGTAATTCCGTCTTTTCGAAATACAGAGTTACTTCCCATTTGTGCAGGTATCTGACGTCAACGCATTGTGACGTGATCAAAATCCATGGAAACCAGTGTGAAATTCAGGGAAATAGGGTTACATATATGACGTTTTCAAAGGAATTTCATGACGTCACAATGCTTTTACGTCAGATACCTGCACAAATCGAACTGAAGACTATAAAATCGAAAAGACGGAATACTGATGATGATTTACTACTAGACATTTTTCATCGTGACGAACTTCGCCTTTCGAACTTCGTACTTCGCACTTCGAACATTGAAGAAAAAGTGGCGTAGCTGCCGTTCTCATATAAACTCATATGTGGAGTAATTTTCATTTTGATTAGTATACTCAATGGAATGGTATATTGAACTTCCTGTACAACTGGCTCGCTTTTTTCGGCAACCAACTTATGAAATTAAAGTGCGAAGTTCGAAGTGCGAAGTGCGAAGTGCGTCACAGTGAAAAAAGTCTAATAATTCGAAACACGTGTCTGGTGCATTTCAATTGGTTTGAAATTTTCTTCAAAATCTTAAAGATTTGGAACATTTCCGTATTGATTAGTTTGATGAGTATTGATCGCTTACCGTTTTTGAGCGGCATCCGGCATTATAGGCAATGGTGAGCTGATCTGTTGTTACTTTTTCCAAAAAGCATTCCTGTCGAGATATAAAATTTGTTAGAGAAGATATATTACATTGTTTAGATTGAGGATCACTGACGAGGGTTAAGTACCCGAAATGTGCACGTCTGGTCCATGCTGTCAATTCATCTGTTCTTAAATGATGCTATTGAATTTGAAGACGTTTAACATTTGAACTTGTCATTTTCAAACGAAAAAGGTGCAATATTTTTTTCATGTATAAGTATATTCTGAACTATAAGAAGGTATGTTAAAACAAAGGAGGGATCTCCAACAACACCAGGTTGCAGCACTCACAGCATAACTCCAAAACACCCAATGCAAAAACACAGAGCAGACAAGCACAGAAAGAGACGCAAAAGGGACAAGGAACACCAGCGCACACCACAGAAACATGAAACATAAAGTTACACATTGTCTCGTAAGGATTAATCTGTGGATATCGAAGTTCTATCGTAAAAGGGTTTTGAATGATGACTACCATTTAAACATCTATATACATCTATATATTTCTTGCATAAACTATGTCTCGAAAGTATTGTGAAATAGCCGTTTTCATTTTCGGGTACTTATGGTGTCGGTAAACTTCGGAAATTCTTATTTGCATATGCAGCATTTAGAAATATGAACTTGAATGAACTATGCATTACTTCGAATCATGTAGTAAACTACGTGTATACGTTATTTATTCATTGTCTGTTGAAAATTTATCACGATAGGACAAAAATTACATCTACATTACTTGAGTTTGTACTCATATTTTATTAAGTTTTCTATAAAAGGTTGATATTATGTATCGATATTATATTGCATTAAAATATTCATGTCAAAATAGTCAGGCGTGTTATGATGCTATCGAATTTCAAGACGTTTAACATTTGTACCACTTGGTGACCAGAAGTCCCCGAGGGTACATGTAGCCAAGTTCTGAAGATGATCGTTTCTTCAACGCATTCGAACTTTTCTGTTATCACAATTTCTTGAAATTTCTAAAACGTGGGTCCTGTAGCACCATATCCCACCCATCATGCTACGTTTTTCGGTACATTTTTGGACATAATAATTTTCACACTCTTTGGCAACATTACATTGTTTAGATTGAGGATCACTCACGAGGGTTAAGTATCCAAAACGTGCATGTCTGGTCCATGCTGCTGCAAATTTATCTGTTCTTAAATGATGCTATTGAATTTGAAGACGTTTAACAATTGAATTAGATATGTGACATGACTTATGCAGTATTTAAATATGTTTAACGATACAATTAATAGATTTTATACTCAGTATAGGCGTACCTCCTGGTCACCACAAATCGTTGTCTTTAGCCTACATTCCTCTATAGAAGGTGCTAATTCACAGCTAGCACATTCTTTTGTAGCTCCATATACATAAGTAAAACCTGCAACAATTGATCTCAAGTAAAGATAAATGTCTGTGTTCATTTAGTTAAAGTGCGCTAAAAGAAGATCTGAACAAGAATGGGAATCAAAATACTGTTTACAGGGAATTTTTCGCCGGGATCCTTCAGGAGGAATAAATATCGAAGAAGTATAAATAAAAGACGGGACGAATAAAATTATACGCAAAGGATAACATAACAAAACGCGGAAGTTGGCGAATTGAATAGTGGTGAATATAGTGAAAGTTGGGCGTGAATAAGACAGTAAACAAAGTATCTTAAAAAATATTTTTAAAAATCTTTAATTTTGGATTCAACAGGTAACGTTTCTTATATAACATCTCCTGGTATTAATTGATCTTCCCCTTTTTTTTTATTTTATTTTATTTTTTTTTTATTTTATTTATTTATTTTTATTTTTTGAGGAATATATATATTTATTACTCTTCTTTTTGCTTGCTTTGTTTTATAGTTTTTTGATAGTGTATGATATATCTCTTTTATCGTTCTCTCTCCAGTTGCATATTTTTGCATGCTACTTTTGGGGTTAATCTTTTTGTTTACTCCTTGGGCGTATGTTTTGTTTAACGAATGTCTTTTTGACTATATACTGTTTTGTATTGCATTCGTGAAGTTAAGTAAAAGATATCTTCCTTTTACTACATGAAACGTGAAACCTTTTGAGAAATGTTATCAAATATGAATAAAAACACAAACACTCAAATACACAAATTTTCGGCCCAAATGATTGCAATGAACGCTAAAGATGCCAGGATGGATTTTACCTAGAATTATTATAGATCATCGTTTTTCAAAACACTTGGTAAAGGCCAAGGGGTCAAAATTTTGTGCATTTGAGTGTTTGTGTTTTTATATGTATCATCCCTTCCCTCTGGAAGAAATATTTCAGTCTAATAAAATTAAGATTTTGGCTTTATGATTGTCATTTTTCATTTTCTCACATTCATTTTGAAGGATTGAAAACTTCTGGAATATTTCTCATAGTTTGGCTTTCTCAACATTTACAAACTTACCAAGTATCACGAAAAGCACAGCAACTAACAAAGGAAAAAATAAAATTAATAAAAGAAATCATAAAAGTGTTGAAAAACTTACATCTTACCCTTTTGATAGGGATATACCTAAGCTGAATATCGCCATCATCTCGATATAAGTGTACGTAATGCCTTACGTGCAAGGTATTACGTACACCTGTCTCGAGAAGATGAATATCGCAGACCGAACACTTCGTTAAATTTATTTTTCATCATTTTCACTACATTTTCATTACTCGGAAATTGAAATTTAATAATAATGTTTAGGGAGAGTTGATTAATTTTACAAATTTGGAACCTTTAAATGAATGATTTTGGCAAATCTGCAACAATTCGGCTTTGTGAAAATATTATGTAAAATTGATATAACATCCAGAACAAGATATTACTCACTTGCAAGATGACCCATTGTAATTCAGACCTGAAATAGGGATAGAATGTATCGTTTGTTACTAATTCAACATCAAATAAACAACAACAGATTAAAATAACAAAATAACGGTAAAATATCTACCTTACTGACCAACTTTCCAATGAAGATTGAGACCAGTTCAACAATTGTGTAAGGAGTGAGAAGTTAAGGGTTATCGATTGCACTGCGAAAATTGGGACAAACTTCTAAATTTTGTTGCATTTGATTGGAGGAATGGAACTATCCCCCTCTGCAAGGATATGTCCTTTGAGTGTTTATGTAATCTGACTTCAGTTGAGTCTATCGTATGAACGTGGGCGGAATGCCTTTATGGCTCAGCATTTGACATCGCATAGAACAAGTCTCAATGATGTCTCAGTAATCCAGTTTCATACTGTTTTTGTAAGATGCCTAAGTAAGTTACTTTATTTACTACCATTTGAATATCTATATATAACTTACATAAAATATCTCTCACATTTTTGTTTTATAGACGTTTTTACTCCCTGGTACATATAATTTCGGTAAACTTTGGAAATTGTTATTTGCATATACAGTATATAGAAGTATGTCGCGTTTACCGAGGTAAAGTGAACACGCTACCACGATCAGCCAAGCGCTTGAATGAACTTCATAGTGGGATTACTACGAAACATGTAGTAAACCACGTATACAGTCTTTTTGAAATTATCTCTCAAAAAACTAACTCACTAATATTTCATTAATTGCAAACACAAGGTTGATATCATGTATAGATATTATGTTCCATTCAAATAACCATTTTGAACGTGGATAATCGAACACTTTCAAATGACCAACAACGCGAAATACCGTATAAACATAAATTTTCGCGAGATACTAATTTTCGCTTATTTCGCGAGGGATATCGAATCGCGAAAAGTTATTCTCGCGAAAAATTGTGTTTGATAATGTTGATCATAAATTGGTATATCCGTTTTCATATTGTACGTGTGCCATTGTTCAGTTTTCCTGATTAGACGTAAAGAGAAGTGAATTTAGTGTGTTCTCCTGATAGAAATAACTATTACTTCAATAATAAAAGGCACAAAACAGTCACATCATATGAACATACTTGTTTCTAATTTAGGAATCGCGAAAAATTATACTCGCGAAAATAAAGACACCCTTTTTTACAATTAAAACGCGAAATTTGATACTCGCGAAAATTTCTGCTTATACGGTAGTGTTTGACGGCTCGAATGGGATGCAGCTGCTATACACATGTGCGTTTGTTTACCAAATCCTGAATCAAAATTAACATTTATTAAGTAATGATTTTTTGTTCGTTTTTTTTAAATTTTGATTTAGACTGTAAATATATATATTATATATACACATATCAAAATTACTGTGGATATATATGCGCGTCAAACTTATATATATATTTCTCAGAGATAAAAATAAACGAGAACTCTAGTTGTAGTACATGTACACTGTAGATCCCCTTAGCTATTTTCCCTCAGACTTGTCAGAGTTTTAATTTCACGGTCGTCCTCTAAGCTAGGTCTCTATAACTTTCCAATCATAAGTCAATACTATTTGTTCATCACATTTCTCTTTTCAGATTTTGATAACATTGACTGTCGATTCATTTTCGTCCCACGTGTTATCCGTCAGCTATGTTGTTTTGTTTTGATGCAGTACTAGCCTTATGCAAATAAGTGCTTACACGTGTTCGCAATCGGTCTTCTACGGAGAAAAGAAGGTTATATTAGGGTACCCATTTTATAAGCAATAATTGATCATAGCTCGCTAATGAGGGCATATGTGACTATTGTAACCAGCTAATTTCTAATTTCTAATTTCTAAGCATGATAGACTCGTTTGCGTTAAAATTTTGACAAAAATAGTTGACAAAAATAGTTGATTCATGGTTTGATCTTGACGAGACATTTTGTACCTTTAAATGTGCAAGAAACATTATAGGACACGTCATTTGGCTTGCTCTTTTCTTGCTTTCCTCCAAACCTTGATGTTTACAAAGTAATCTTTTTTAAAGCCGTAGTTTTAAAATGAACAATTAAAGCCATACTAATTAAAAAGTGTTCTTTACGTCTGCGGGTGGTTATCTTTTAAATTGCAAGTCTCGGGTTGAAAAAATATCCGTAATTGATCTTGAATACCAAAATAAAGTCAAAATTATCCACCTCAATGGAAGAAAGATATTTTTGAGATACTTCCTTTCAGGAAGTATCTTACTGTAATGGTAACTGCATCAAAGTATGCAAATTGAGATACTGCCGCTTTGCACCTCAAAATATAGTGCTGTGTCTAGTTCAGGAATTTGCTGTCTACCACATACAAAATGCAAGAACAAGAATATTCTCCAGTTTCAATTTCATATAGAATAAATGCATCACATAATATCAATTATAATTCTTGTTTTCATAGCACATTGGTGGCGTAGTAATATACTGCTTTGTTTATGACAATGTTAGGAAAAATAACTCAAAAAGTGCATTAAAGTTATAGAGTTGTCTCACTGAGGCTAGATAAACATCATTTTATATTATAAGCTTCGCATATGCATCCTGTGTTAAAAAAAATAATCATGATTGTCTTACAGTAAAATTATTCAACATTTTAATATCTGCTGACAATAAATTTTGCGTAGATTTAGAAGTATCTCTCAGGACCTTCAGTCCTTTGATTCTTTAATGTTTTCAGTCTTCCTTCTCGCATTCCTTCATATAGATTGTGTTGTATGTTTGGTCTCGGAAGGGAAAAGATACTTAGCTTCTGACTTCAACTTCTCGTACAGATACATAGACGATGTGTTGTCCAATCCAAAATTCGCAGATTACCTGAGCAGTATCTATCCTTCAGAGCTTGAAGTCAAAGAAACTACAGAGACAAATAATTCAGCATCCTATTTGGACATAATGTTGTCCTACGACACTGATGGTCACATGAACACCTCACTCTATGACAAACGTGACGACTTCAATTTAAGCATTACAAACTTTCCTTTTCTGAGTAGCAACATCCCTTCATCGCCTGCTTATGGCGTGTTCATATCTCAGTTGATACGCTATACCAGAGCAAATACCAAATATAAAGATTTTGTTCTGAGAGCTAGGCGTCTTACAGATAAGCTTCTCAGTCAGGGATATGTTTGTGACCGACTAACATCGTCACTGAGGAAGTTCTACGGTCGATACGGGTAACTCGTCAAACACTATGATGTCCCACTCTCCAGAATGAACCATCCAATTAAAGATTGTACTATATGTCTTCCGAAATGGACGTTACCGGATGTGACAGTTCTACCGAATTGAAGCGGCCGGTGTTGCATGCAAGCAGGAGATGCTTACTCTTCCTGGGCACCTGGTCTCACTTCAATATCGGGAGCTCGCTTCTTTTCATATGGTGGAGGTTTTTGTTTGTTTGCTTTGGTTCCTGTGTTGTCCTGATTTTGTATGCCTTCGGTTTCTGATTTTCTGAATTATCGATTTTGTGCTCTATACAGGGATATGGTATGATATATCATACAAAACAATTGAAACAGACTGCAGAAACATCAAACATTAATGACAACACACATAAAAGGAAGGAGGCCAATGTGCACCCGGCGCCGAATTTGTGCGGCCATTAGCAAATGTTGTGATTATCCGGATGACGTGCGCACAATCCTCCCACTTATCCGTATGCACAGATGTCTACATAGACGAACAATTGTTGTATAAATATAAAACTTCTCACTGTCCATTTGATATTCGGGGGGAGGGGGCTTGGGTTTTTGTCGGAGCATGATTATTTTTTTCGCCCCGGACCGGAGCAAAATTATTTTTTCGATCAAAGTTGGTGCAAGAACATTTTTTTTAAACATTAGTGATGCTCAATGTATTAAGAATGCATGTGTTTTATCAATAGAAATTCTTTTTTTACTAAAAACTCTGTAATATTAATAAATATGCAAAAATTTAATTTAATTCTAAAGAGAGAGATAAAAGAATTTGACAATATAATCCTTAGTAAACAAAAATTAAATAAGGTACAAGTTAGAGGGTCTGAGGGCAGGGTCGTCTAGACTTTTCAAATTTAGAATTGTATAATATATTAATTGGTCAAAAATTGAAGTTCTCCGTCAAACTTTGTATATAAAATTAGATTCTATGGTGATATGAATCTATCATGTATATAGCCATTTCACCGATAAATATCGAAATTAAAGGAGTTTAACAACTTAGCACCATCCCTCCAATGTTATGTTGAACATAGATTTTATTTGGATATGCTACTGAATCGACCCTACAGGAAATTTGGAGCCGCGCACTCTCTGTAATTTTAATGTAAATTTACGAATTTTAATTCAAAATATTAAAGAGGGCGCTACTGAAATGATTTTTGGTGGCTCCGCTAGAAGCATCATTGATGAGAATTTAATATTCGAAACACGTGTCTGGTGCATGGAAATTGGTTTGGAATTTTCTTCAAGAAGGTATAGAGTTGGAACCCTTTGACATTATTACCGATCAGCATATAGAATAATTTTTGTACGCACATTGACGAAGTGGGTTATTTATTCCTAATCTAAAACTACCGGAACTTTCGGAAACCATTTTCAACGGAAAATTATGTTGATGTTAATGAATTTTGAAATTCTTTCCTTTATCGGCTTTTGTCGAAATATCGTGTAAAAATGTCATCTTCAAACTGTTCGTGCAATGGCTTCCTTACCTCATTGAATTTTTCATCATACTACTGAATAAATAAAGAAAAGGTTAGCTTTACTGCCGAAGTGCAATTGACATGTTAGGAAGAATACATGAAACGTAGCGAAATCTCGTTTTCCAAAAATTATCTTGTATAATAATCTGGCCGATAACATTGGGGTCCGATGCAGACATATTGATAGATTTTTTTGTATTTTAGTGTCGTAACGTAAACTAAATGCAACTGCTCTAATAGAAATTACGTTATTGGAACCTTCTTCGGGATTCTCATCAATATTTTGTTTGTTTGTAGACAATCTTTTCTATTTTGTTTTCACTTCATGTCGTTGACCAGGATTTTCGATCAAATGCAGATGTAACACAATGTATCTATTGACATTCCCTTCTTGAAAGGAGCTGTTAAGATAAGGCGTTAAATCTGCCCTAGAAAGTCGAGAAATTTCAAAATGCAAAATTTGAGAATTTTTTTCGGTAGAAATGTCAAGTAACTTGGTCCACACATGAATCTGCTGTCAGATAGGATAAATTATTCAAAACAAGACCGATATTTAGGTCAAAATAAGCGTTTATTCTTTTTACACAGAAATCAATGGAAAACGGAAAAGTTTTATACAACAGCGCCCCCCCCCCCTCCTCGCTTTACCATGAAGCTTTCACCAAAAGTGTTTATCAATTAAACATAATTTCTGGCCAAGTGGGATTCTGAAGCGAGGGGAGACAATGTCCCACATGTGAAAAACGAAAAAAGGGGAGATGGAATCGCATTGGTTGACTATCTTTAAGTTTGTCTCTAGAGCGATGAAGTAGATTTTAATTGCCATCTTTTTCTTTTTATATCATGGAGCAATCTATTCAAAATGTATTCGGATCAAATATTTAACCGTTTGGAAGAAAATAAACGAGAAAGCTTTCTATTTCTACACCGCCTGCACTTCGCGCCAGAAAGCTACATAAGTACCTGAGAAGAACGAAATAAAACCGTTTTTTCAGTTTCCGAATCGCAGAGTTTGCCCATTACATCGATATAATAATCTCAAAGTTAATTTCTCTTATCCAATTTTGACTTGAAAAGGTAACAGAAACATAACAAAGATAAAAACATGTGTAAAGTAATGCATTTTTTGTGCATTTTTATTCGATATTCGACGTTTTCCGTTATCTGTACCCCTACCTTTTCAACCTGTAATCATAAAATCTTTCACCAAATTTATTTAAATAAAATACCTACTAGGAATCTTAGAATGCTTTATATTTTTATCCTGGCCAAGTTTTATCTAAATTGGAAGGACAGCGCATGAGAAATAATAAAGTGATTTCAGGTTTTCCAGCATAAGAATCTTTATTCATTTATTCACCCCATTTTTATCTTTTATGTTGAAATTTGATTTTCATCCTCTGTGTAGATGACTATTTGTTAACATATCATTTATTCTTGATGACTATTTGTTAACATATCATTTATTCTTGATGACTATTTGTTAACATATCATTTATTCTTTATGACTATTTGTTAACATATCATTTATTCTTTATGACTATTTGTTAACATATCATTTATTATTTCAACTGATTCCCTTTCCATTGTACACATAATTAAAGTTTCTCCAATGTGTTTGAGTAGAGATCAGGCCTGTACGTTTCGATAAACAAGTATTTCGTCGGTTCTTTTCAAGATAAGGACTTGATTTCTTCCGACCGACATCGGTGAAACACTCATGGCTCATAATTGAATGCACCAAAGTTACATATTGGATGTATCTTTGTTCAAACTTTTATAAAATGACATTGACCTACTTTTTCCGCTTGAGTGATTTTGCTTTTTAAAGCCAAAAGATACTATACAATATTATAGCCTTTGCTGTGTTGCTTACTAATGTCCCGACAATCCATAACCTTTGTTCACTGCGTCGCCTTTTGGGTTCCTGGTAAGCTTTGAATTTGACGGAGTGTGAGTTGTTATTCAATTAGGTGAAATTTTATAAGATTTAATTTGGTGAAAATTTGGTGAATTTGCATAAGATTCAACTTGGTGATTTTGTATGTGATTCAATTTGGTGAATTTGTATGAGATTCAATTTGGTGAATTGTATAAGATTCAATTTGGTCAATTTGTATAAGATTCAATTTGGTGAATTTGTATAAGATTCAATTTGGTGAATTTGTGAAAAAATTCAATTTGGTGAATTTGTATAAAGATTCAATTTTGTGAATTTGTTTAAAGATTCAATTTGGCGAATACAAATGTATGTGTTTTTGTATTATTTTCATACATATTGTGTTCTCCTGTGTGTTACAATGATGTGATGTGATGCGATGTCTCCGCCTGTATGTGTAAACGTCTTCAAATTGAATAACATCATTTAAGAACAGATAAATTGGCAACATGGACCAGACATGCACGTTTCGGCTGCTTAACCCTTGTCAGTGATCCTTAAATCTAAACAATGTAATATGCAAAAGAAGTATGAAAGTTACTATGTCGAAAAAGAGTATCGAATGACGTAGCAGGATAGGTGGAATATGTTGCTACAGGACCCACGTTTTAGAAATTTCAAGAAATTTTGAAAACAGAAATTTTAGAATGCGTTGAAGAAACGATCAACCGAAATTGATCGAGCTTGGCTACATGTGCCCTCGGTGACTCCTGGTCCACCAGCAGTAACACTCACCAAGTGGTATAAATGTAAACGTCTTCAAATTGTTCCCTTTTTCTCATCTCATGCTCATTATTGAATGTACCAAACTTACATATTGGATGTATCTTTGTTCAAACTTTTATAAAATGACATTGACCTACTTTTTCCGCTTGAGTGATTTTGCTTTTAAAAGCCAATAGATACTATACAATATTATAATCTTTGTGGCGTTGTTTAATCCATAACCTTTGTTCACCGCGTCCCCTTTTGGGTTCCTGGTAAGCTTTGAATTTGACGGAGTGTGAGTTGTTATTTTATTAGGTGAATTTGTATAAGATTTTAATGGTGAATTTGCATAAGATTTAATTTGGTGAATTTGCATAAGATTCAATTTGGTGAATTTGCATAAGATTTAATTTGGTGAATTTGCATAAGATTCAATTTGGTGAATTTGCATAAGATTCAATTTTGGTGAATTTGCATAAGAATCAATTTGGTGAATTCAATTTGGTGAATTTGTATAAAGATTCTATTTGGCGAATACAAATGTATGTGTTCTCCTGTGTGTTAAAATGATGTGATGCGATGTCTCCGTCTGTTTGTTCCCTTTTTTCTCATCTCATGTTTGTGCTCTCCGCTGTGAGTTTAAGATTTGAAACTAAAGATAAAAGAATATTTTTCTCTAAAATAGACCCTTTCACAATAAGGTTCATTCGGATCAATTTTGTCTCTTCGTTTGGTACTTTTTCAACTCAAAACAATGAAATGATCTCATAAAACAGCAGTGCATACCACGGTTTATAAGAAAGGAGGGGCTCTCCAACAAAAGTCGGTTGCAGCACCAACAGCAACACACCAAACACCCCGAGTAAAAACACAGAGAAGACACATACATCAAGAGACAAGGAACAGCAAACGAGACATCAAACATCGAACGTAAAAGACAACACATAAACCAACGAGACCCATGGGAAATCGGTGCCGACTTAGGAAGGCCATCAGCCACGTTAGTAACAGATGGTGTGGTTATCCTGGATTACGTGCGCACAACCCTCCAACTTTTCCGGTTACCCAAAGGTCTCGAAGAACACACATTTGTTGTGTAAAATAACCTCCTCTCTGTAAGATGACCATACAAACAAGACAGGACAACGCAGGGGCAGAACTTTATAATACCACTCCATTGTTTTGAGTGGGAAATGTACCATACGAATAGACAGAAGTTATACGAGCGAACCTTATAGTGAAAGGGTCTGTAGGATTACACGTATCTATACCTGCACCTTAATCTACAGAGTTCTATTGAAGGAAAGAAAGGTTTTCTACCTTGAATTATAATCTTCCAACTTCTGTCGATGTAAGCAACCCATTTATACTCATTCTATGCAAGAGAACGTGACAAAAATATTTGATGGAATGAATTTATTAAATTTCAATTTAATTTTTTGTGAAATTTTGAGTACAAAGAATGCAAAACAAAAGGTAGTAGGTTGACATTTCTCTTGCATCTGACCAATATTGCATCTATCGACCTGCAGTTGGAGCTACTGATGGTTGACCGGATGGAGGTGGGGCTTGAGTTGAAGGAGGAGGGGCTTGAGTTGAAGGAGGAGGGGCTTGGGTGGTAGGAAGAGGGGCTTTGGTTGTAGGGGGAGGAGCTGTTGCTGCTTGAGTGGTTGGTAATGGAGCCTGAGTTGTTGGTTTGGGGGTTGCAGGTTGTGCTGTGATTGGAACTGGTGGTTGTGTTGCAGGTGGAGGGTTTGTCTGTGCTGGCTTGTTCCCAATACCAAGACTAGCTAATGTCATTTCTAGGGGAAGAGACGTGTATATGCTTAAATATTTTAAAGATTCTAATACAGAACTTTTTTTCAGAATACGGGATCGAAAAGTTTGTATACAACATAAAGAATACCTATCTAGTGTAACCTCTAATTTTGGAAGTATATCTTTTTACCGCGCGTGTGAATAAACAACAAACAATTTTAAGACCTTTTATTCAACTGAGAATATTACAGAACTCCAATAGTTTGTTTCTTAAAAATCTATAACATGTACAAATTATCCTTGAAGACCAGCAATCGTCATATCTGAAAATACATTTTCATCATAAAGGAAAAAGTAAAATATGACTATAATCTTACTTTGAATTGTTCTTTCTTTACAAACATTCATATTTGTTCTCCTGATTACAATTGTTAAACGTCTTCAAATTCAATAGCATCATTTAAGAACAGGTAAATTGGCAGCATGGACCAGACATGCATGTTTCGGGTACTTAACCCTCGTCAGTGATCCTCAATCTTAACAATGTAATATGACCAAAGAGTGTGATAGTTATCATGTCCAAAAATGTACCGAAAGACGTAGCAAGATAGGTGGTATTTGATGCTACAGGACCCACTTTTTAGAAATTCAAGAAATTTTGATGACCGAAATTTTCGAATGCGTTGAAGAAACGATCAACATTTCCCCTCCTCTTTTCTTCTTTACTATCCAGTGGATTAACATAGCTTACGAACTAAAATTCACAATATTCCTTTAACTTTCTAAAGATATCAAACGAGGGACAGTCTCTACATATAGACCCTTTCAAGATAAGGGTCGCTCGGATCACTTGTCTCTTTGTAAGGGACTGTTCCTATTCAAAACAATGGAATTATATCATACCGCTCTAAACTATGGCGTACAATGCGGCGCAATGACGTCATTTCATTGTTATGAGTGCAAAATACAATACGTACAGACAAAAGTGTTCCGAACGAACTTTATCGTGAAAAGCGTCTATACTACAGTTCATATCATTCCTTGGGACAAATCATATATATTCTTTTTATTACGCTGCAAATTTAGCCTTATCCACCTAGGGCAGAATCTTTACAAATTCAAAGGAATGATTTTTTTCTGTATTCGTTTTCTTTTCGCATGATTAATATTCGTGGAGTTGTTTCAAGTTTTGTACTCTCGAATTTCTTAAAATGGATATGGAATACCCTCGTGGTAGTCATGGTGAAGAAGGGATAGTGGTTTCTGATCTTACTCTTGTAAAGGGCAAAGCAGTCCTCCTTGTTGCATTCGTTTCCGGTACAGCAGGCGTCACATAAATGTACTCCCACATCCTGTCGTCTGCCGGGGGCAGCGATACTGTCTGTTGCGTTGACGTTCTTTATAAAGGCCTCGCATCTCTGCAATATATTTTAGGCATGATTCAAGGAGAAACTTTCTGTCGTTACACACTCGTGCTTACAATAGGTATTTTACGCAACGTTACACTGTCACTCAAGTAAAAATGCCTAATTAATTCCAATTTCAATACATTTCAAAAAGACGACCCTAGTGACGTATTTTGTATAATGTTGTAATACAACTTCATAGCCCGGAATCATTTTTACCGAAGTTCATATGTTGATATTTATTTAGTTGTATCAATCGGTGATATTTATCAAGTTATATCATGTGATGAAATTTATCTTACTGTATCATGCGTTTTTGAAACAAGTCTTTTTGGTTGGGAAGAGGGAATATAGATGTGGTAAGCTGAATCATAAGTATCCCAGTTACTTACATGTCTATCTTCACAGCCATATGTATAACGAATACCACCATTGATGTAAACAATTCCAGTGTGGCATACCTAAATTAAAGGATTCATGATAAATGACAAACGTATTGAAGTAGTGAAAAATTCCTTTCATCTCATTTTTCCTTGGACGACGAAAATTTATAATTGATCAAAATACACTATAGAATTCTTAGATATTACACTTTTGATTCACCATAAGATTTTATAAAAAAAAATCAAAGAGTCGGAAGATATTCTATAATATAATGCAAAGATATGCCATTTTGTTCGTAAAAATTTTCAATGTATTCAAAGGAATGAAGAATTCTCTAACAGGATTCGGTTGCCCACAGCAAAACACCGAAAAACAAAGCAGAACAAGTACAAGGAGAAACAAACACAAAAGACGACAGCAAAACACTCAACACAAAAGACTACACTTAAACCGAAAACACAAAGCGACTGCGCAATCCGGAACGGGAAGTCGTGATTGTACATATTCGCTATTTTCGAAAACCAGAGTTACTTCCCATTTGAGACCGTATCTGACGTAGACTGATTATGACGTCATTAAATTCTATGGAAACAGTCCTAAAAGTCTGGGAAATGACGGTATAAAATCGACGTTACCATACCATTTTCATTACGTCACAATGGTTTTACGTCAGATACCCCTGTAAAGGGGAAAAACTCTGTATTCCGCAAAGACTCAATACATGTATAAGCGATTATCAAATAAAAATATATGTTCTACTGTCATTATTTAAACGCATGGTATGCGCATGTCAAAATTACAGTTGCATACCTGTGTATCCTGGCATGTGTCTTTAGTATTACAGAAGTTAGATCCTGAGTGGAATCCTGGGCATACTAAACATACTGGTTTGGATGCGTTGGCCTCTATTATTCAATTGAAAAATATATATTTGTATTCTATATTTCAAATGGCAATTAAGATATCAACAAATTGTTAAGATCCGTTTAATTTATGCTTAGCAGCATGATTATTTATACTTCAATACTAATATGAAATGAGACCGTATTGCAATATCACCATTTTATTTGTATTAACTTACTTAAACCGCACAGTTGCACATTACAAGGTCCGAAATCTTTGTCAAAAGCCGTGTTACAACACTCTGCACAATTAACTAAGTTCCTTGCTCTCTTTTCTTTTCCTACGTCTTCTTCATCCTCGAAGTCTACAGATCGTTTTCCCTGGTTTAGTGATGCCATGATTTTGCAGACCTGCAAATTTCAAAATTTACAACTGACGAATTCCCTGCTGCATTTCATTCAGAAATAATACACAAGTACACAGACATTCGAAAGAACTAAACAAATCCCACTGTACTACTGTGTCTGAAAAAAAAACAGCATGGAGCAGACATGTACGTTTCGGATACTTAACCCTCCCCAATCCAAACACTGTAATATAACCAAAGACTGTGAAAGTTATGTCCAAAAACTACCGAAAGACGTAGCGGATGGGTTGGATATGATGCTACATGATCCATTTTTCAGTAATTTTGAGAACATTTTGTGAACTGCAATTTTCGAATGCGTGTGAAGAAACTATCAACCGGAGTTGATCGAACTGCTGGTCCATCAGCAATGGCCAAGGGGTACAAATGTTCCACGTTTTCAAATTCATAGCATCATTTTAAGAACAGATAAATTTGTATAGCATGGACCAGACATGCACGTTCCGGGTTCTTAACCCTCGTCGTCAGTGATCTTCAATCAAAACCAAAAAAAAAACATGTTAAATATAACATGTACTCAAAATTTCTGAAAATTCCGAATTTTCCACCAAGCTATGAAAACAATGATGTTTGCAGAGGATGCCCACTCTTCTCGGGTCTCTCTTCTTAACCCGTTTTGTATTTGATTTCTGGTCTTATAGTGTACGGTTTACTTCGTAATCCCCATTGTCTGTTATTTATTTTGTTTTGTTTTGTTTTGTTTTGTTTTGTGGGTTTTGTGGGTTTTGTGTGTTTTTCGGTCTATTGACAACAGATATCGATTTAGTTAGATATTAAAGATGCATTGTTTTATCTGAATTTTGAAGTTGTGCTATCGCCAACTAGATACATAATTATGGGTCTACTAGTATCTTAAGCTAGCTACTCACAGTGGCAGATCGGCATCCTGCATTGTATGCGACTTTCAGTTGCGTTGTTGTCACTTTCTCAAGGAAACATTCCTGTTGAAAATTTGAGAAGTTTTAATAGATTAAATTCAAGAAACAAGAAATTTATTGCTGCAACACATCAATTAACATTAAGAATTCAAATACATAAAAATACCCGTAATTAATCATGAGTATAACAAAATCTAAATGTGGAATATTTTGATATGTAAATGCCTCCACCCCCACCCCCACCCCCATCCGCCTCTGAATGTGTCTTCCTTCCTGAATTAATGGTTGTTAAAGCTTTTTATCGCTAAAAAATGTATGACATTAGTTGGCAACATTTTAACTTAACCAATCAAAAGTATATATGAAAAAGGGGCGCGAACTCGAGACCGATGCTCGTTTCAGTCAATTAGGAATCCCGAGAAGGTCTCCCACTTTTCCTATAGGCTATAGGAAAAGCCGGGGCCATCTCAGAATTGTTCAATCGCATAACCTGTTGTTTCCATATGTCGCATGATCAAGCAAAGATTTCCGAGACCATGGAAAGAACATAAAACCATCAATAACAAACGCCGACTTCTGTCGGCGATTAAGATGGAAGTTTCAAACTCGTCACCCTCTTGAAGAAAATTTCAAACCAATTTTAATACACCAGACACGTATTTCGGATAGTAAATCCTCATTGGTGGCATTTCATACCAAAAGTGATTATCAGATACAGCCACTTATATTTAAGCAGCGCCCTCTAGTTTGATGTTTTGATTTGTGTGAATCTACTAAGCATAGAGTGTGCGGCTCCAAATTTTCTTTGGGGTCGATACAGCAGTGTAGCTAAATAAGATATATAACAAAAATAGCATTGGAGGGATGGTGCTAGGATATTCACCTCTTTTAATTTCGATTATATTTTTGGATGAAATGACAAGTTACCGAAGTAGCATACAATATATGATGTCAAATGATATAGGGCCAAAATAAAGCTTCTTTTAGGCGACAGAGCCGGAAAGAAGTTATAATTACACTTTTAACATTCAATCACAGGGAGGGAGTTCAACTGCTCCACACTGCGAAAAAAAATTAACATATAGAGACTTTTCTTCTATCGTCAATTACTATTTTGCAAATGTTTTGCTTATACAACTATAAAATGTCAGCTGTATTTGATATTTTGTTCAATCAATGAAATAAGACTGGTAATTTGTTTTTCAATATCGAAATGAAAAAAAGTGTCTCAACGTTGCAAATTTTAACAGAAAAACATCAATTTGGAGAGGAGTAAATAACGTAGGTCTAACAAATACTCTTTTAAATTCATCATTGTATTCATGGCAAACGTACTTTTTTCCCACGGAAAATGATCCCGTAAAATCGTTTTGTCTCTAATGAAATTAAACTTTCCTCAAAAGATAAATTACAAGTCCACAGATCTCTACGTCCCCTTTTCAAAAATATTTTCTTAATTTATCATTTTACGTCACTTAGCTCCAATAGTCTCAATCATTTAAGAAACATTCACTATTCAATGTTGTAAAGATAATTCTTAAACTGCGTGAGAAGCAAGTAATCCACTGGCTGTTATTCCGTCAGTTGGTCTTCAAGAAAGTCTATCATCTAATTTTGAGGCACGCACTCTTGCATTATCATGTTTATAAAGCCAGATCTCATGTCCAAAAATGCGTATTATATGTTTATCTTTTCTGTAAAATTACATTAGCATGAATAGTCGCTACATTTTTGTGAAGGTCGTAAAGTTTAGCAAAACCCAAAACGACATGGCCAGCTCAGACATATTTGTGTTATGCAAAATTTGCCTCACCAGTTACACACTGTGGTATTATTATAAGTATTTCAAAAGACAAAGACACGATGCATTAGAGATACTCTTTTGGCATTATGTTTTCCCAACCTCGTCTGCTTCACAGAGGGTGGCTGTCAGTCTCAGACACACTCTTGTTTCATGTCCTAATTGTCTCGACACAAACTCTGGTTTCATGTCCTAATTGTCTCGACAATCTCACAGAGTGTAAAGTGGAGGGCGCTACTGAAATGAATTTTGGTGGCTCCGCTGGAAGCATCACTGATGAGAACTTAATATTCGAAACACGTGTCTGGTGCAGGAAAAATTGGTTTTGAATTTTCGTCATGAAAGTATAGAGTTGGAACACTTCCGTATTATTATTATAAACACTTATTTCATGTTGCAGACACTGTGGAGCAGTTAAAATCGTTCCCCGTGACCTGATGTTTAGAAGTGTATTAATAACTTCTTTCCAGCTCTGTCGCCTGAAAAAGCTTTGTTTTGGCCGTTTATCGATTTGACATCATAGATATTTTTTGCCATTTCGAAAACTTGTCATTCCATTCAAAACTATCACCGAAATTGACCCTTCCGAATGCGGGGAAAATTTGAGAAATTCCATGACGTCACAATGCAATTTCGATGTTTGACCGAGGTGCGAAGCTTGTTTGTCCGAGGTAAACACATGGTAAAAGAATTGTGACGTCACTAAATTTTGCATTTTTTCCCGCAATCGGAAGGGTCAATTAAAGGAGGTTAGCACCATCCCTCCTATGCTATTTTGAACATATATTTTATTTGGATATGCTACTGAATCGACCCTACAGGATATTTGGAGCCGCACACTCTCTGTAAAGTAAATGTACAAATCTAAATTTAAAACGCTAAAGAGGGTGCTACTGAAATGAATTTTGGTGGCTCCGCTGGAAGCATCACTCATGAGAATTTAATATTCGAAACACGTGTCTGGTGCAGGAAAAATTGGTTTTGAATTTCTTCATGAAGGTATAGAGTTGGAACACTTCCGTATTATCTTTAACTCGTAATTTTGCATTTCACGCTACATTCCTCACAAACTCATTAGAAAGATGTGGACAATGTCAGCCAAATATTGATACAGTGCATTCCCTATGTAATGGACGTATTTCATTGCGTATCCAACAAACTCTACATGGTGTCGTCGAAGCCAGGCACACATTCACATAAAGAACATTTTCTTCCGGATCGGTTCCATGCAGATCTGTGCATTCCCTATCCCACGACTCTATTCAGTCGCTGACAACTATATATGCATTTTTCGTGAACTTACCTCACCAGTTCCACAAAGTGTAGTAGTCAGTCTACACTCCTCCGCTGAGGGAGCCTCCTGACAACTCGCACATTCTAATTGTTGTGACATGCATCTTGCTACAAAACGAAAGTTCCATTTTAACAAAGTATCATTATCTCGAGACTGGTCACAAAAGTATCGGATGTTAATACACAAGCGCATCAGATACATCCTAGGTCAATTCGGAGTTAACCAAGGCAGAGCCCTTACACACTCAAATAAGTATATATGCATATTTTGGTTAGAAGTATTAAAGATGCAAGATTCTTTCTATAGCACCAATCAGAAGTTGTAAAATAAGGAGTTCGACACGAAATATTAGAAATTGAAGAATATTGTGAACAAGCTAATTATGCCTTCAAGGTACAATTGACAATCAAAGCGTTGTGCAATTACCAGAAAGTAGTCAGTTCGAGGCTCAATAAATTTTACCTTTTTCTTCGATATTAATGGACATCAAATAATGACCTATATTCCACATACATGAAACAGATACATAAAAACGTACCAATTGCAATAAGAAAAACCGAAGAAACTGAAATAGAAAATAAATTTATTTATTAATACGCTCTATTGAATCAAAGATGATTATCATATGCAATGCAATATTGGCTCAAGTTGGAGTCATTTGATTGGACACCCCAGGCTCAAGTTGGAGTCATTTAATTCGGTGCATTTAAATGCATCGCTTATGGTTATAGAATTGTAGCCAATGTAATAAATATTCAAAGTGTATCGCATCATTTATCAAAACTGATTAAATTTACAGAATGGACCAGACAAACACGTTTCGGATATATAACCCTCGTCAGTGATCCTAAAGCCAAAACAATGAGTATCCAAACAGTAAAAAACATATTCAAAAGAGTACAGTAAAGTGGAATGAATGATGGGATATTTCTTTTTAATTTCATGTATTTTAATGATCAGTGAATTTTGAATGCATATGACGATTACGATCAAATATTTTGATCAGAACTTGGCTACATGCGTCCTCGGGGACCTTGTGTCCACAAGCAGTGACGCTCAACAAGGGGTGCAAGTGTAATGCGTCTCCAAAGTGATGTTGTCTTACTGATTAAGTTGAACAATGGAAAGTTGCCATTCAAAAGGTACTTCAAACCTTTGTTTGACATTAACATATGGTTACATTCTCATGAAAATGTAATTGATATCTTGACTTATCTATCATTGTTACGCATGTGTGGTAGAATATAGAAGTAAATTTATTATAAATCCTTCTTCAAAATGAATTCTTATATAGGTCAAGTGGTGTAGTCCATACTTACGTAAAAAGGTCTTCATTTTTTTTCCTGTAATAAGTTATTGGTGGATTAGAAAAAAAACAAGTCAAGCTAATTGGAGAAAGGGAGGATCTAATGATCATTTTCCAAATTTTCGATCTTTCTCTCTTCTTTTAATTCTTTAACTTCAGAAAAATCCAATTACCTTGTTCTAGAAATATCACTGTTGACTCCGAGGAAATGGACTGCCGATCTATTGAACTATGGTCTTATCTTAATACTTATAAGGCTGAAGTTACACAATCCTTCCCGTGACACGAAACTGTGTGAAATGAGTTTATCAAAGATTTACATGAGGTCAAAATATTCTAATAACGTCAGAAGTCTCCACTTACTGTGACACTGTTTTGGACCACGGACAGACTTCTGTCCGCATAGACCTGTTGGCCGTGTCCATGTACCGGTGCTTATGTGAACAACGAACGTGTCTCTAGTCAAATGAGTTGAGTCAAATGAGAAAATAAAAGTTATGATTAAAACGTGGCACGGTGCAAACAAGGGTCTCAGAGTACAAATAATCAGAACATATTGGTATCAAATGTAAACTTAACAGTTGGGACTTTATTTTCCTTTGAACATTTGGCATTTCAGATTTCATAGAAGATAAGAGGGGATCACATGCACCAGATTCCTAAAGAGAAAATCGTAACCCATCTAACACGTTCTTTCTCTTCTCTTTATCCTTTCACAAGGCATGACAGCTCCCATGTTTTAAATCGAGTCGAAACCTAGACTTTACCGTTAGCGGCAAGGATGACAACTCGAACTAACAGACTGCGCATTCTAAGAATAACGTAGAGTGTAGGTTTCGACTCCATTTCATGTATTTGGATTAATTGCGGCTAAATGCAAGTAAAATCAATGATAAGTAGGTTACGACCGTGAAGAAAAATATCTGTAGAAAATAATGATACCGGTATAAAGCTTTATGCTGAAATTGTGTTGAAAGTTACGATATTGAGGGACAAAGAGGTGGTGGTGGTGTTTAAACATGGATGCTGTCGTGCCTTAAGGAAAAAGTAAAGAAAAGAGAAACGGGAGTTTTAAGATGTGGTTTTAATTTTCTTATATAGGAATCTGATGCCAGTGGAGGGGATCGGTTGCAGCCCTTACGCATCATCCATCAAATATGGTGAGAAAGAAGGGAATCTCCAATAGGATTTGATTGTAGCACCCACAGCAAAACACAGAAACAGCCAAATGCGACTACACAGGGTGGAAAATCACAACGAAGAAGATCAAATGCGACTACACAGAGTGGAAAATCACAAGAAGACATTCGAAAGGGACAAGGAATACCAAACAACAAAGACGACACCAAAATACAAAAGATTACACAAAGTGGAAAAGCACAATGAAGAAGAACAAAAGGACGAGGACGGCCAAGCGATAAAACCCTTAACACAAAAGACTGCTTGTAAACCTACGATAACAATGGACAACAAAGAATTTTAGGTTCATTCTCAAATAAAAGAAAGAGTTTCGCAAATTATTATAATTGCCTTCACCAGCAATCTTGGCATCCTCAAATAAACATCAAAAAGTGCCCAACAATTATTCAGTCTCAAAGTCGTGAAGACAAGGCCAAATCGTGAGAATTCCCATCGGAACTGTTGCTAACCCCGGAATTAACAGTTTATTATTATACTGTTGATAACGATTATTTGATGTGGTTCTTCTAGCAATAGATATACATAGAAATACCTAATCAAAATAATGAAATTTCTCAAAGATAAATTATTTGTTGAGTTTGGAGGAAAGGTTATCAGCAAATTGTGGGCATTCAAATGGAACCAAAAGTGTTACACTCTTTGCTGATATTTTTCTATGATCATATGAATTCAAAGTATGAAGCACTTCGCTGGTCATTTTCTAATTTAACATTCAAAAACAATTATGACATGCTCTCGAATGATAATTTGAATTTCTATGATTACATTAGAGCAATCTATCGGTGTGAACAAAAGGTGAAAATACCTCAGCTAAATAAATATATTTAGATTATAAATATTGAATAACTTTACTTTTTCTGCACGGCCTAAGTGGCGGTTGTTGTTAGCAAACGGGAAATGCTTACTCGCCCCGGGCAACATGATCTCATTTCTATTAGGGATTCAATTTTGCTTCTTTGCAGAATGTGTAAGTTCATTGTATTATTTTCACACCATTTGGCCATATTACATTGATAAAATTGAGTATCACTGACGAGGGTTAAGTACCCGAAACGTGCATGTCTGGTCCATGCTGCAAATTTATCTGTTCTTAATTGATGCTACTGAATTTGAAGACGTTTGACATTTGTACCACTTGGTGAGTGTCGCTGCTGGTGGACCAGGAGTCCCCGGGGGTACATGTAGCCAAGTTCGATCTTATGTTGATCGTTTCTTCAACGCATTCGAATATTTCTGTCGTCAAAATTTCTTGGAATTTCTAAAACATGGGTCCTGTAGTATCATATTCCACCCATCCTGATACGTCTTTCGGTACATTTCGGATAAAATAACTTTCACAAGCTTTGACCAAATTACATTGTTTAGATTTAGGATCACTGACGAGGGTTAAGTACCTTAAACGTGCATGTATGGTCCATGTTGCAAATTTATCTGTTCTAAAATGATGCTATTGAATTTGAAGACGTTTGACAATGAACCACCGCAAAAGAATTTGTAAAATGGAAATTCATTGTTTGCCGATTATATTCAGTGGCGGATTCAGGGGGTGCGGAGGGGGCGTCCGCCCCCCCCCCCCCTCCCCGGCACTGACCCAAAAATTTCCAAAAACAGGTATATTTTGGCCCATTTTCAGAACAAATCGGCAAAATTCGCCCCTTGACCCCCCCCCCCCCCCCCCCCGGCAAAGAGGGCGCTGGATCCGCCACTGATATTGATATAATTATATTATATTGCCTCCTCCCATTTGCGGGGGGTTCGGGGCCTCCCCCGAGAAAATTTTCAACAAATGAAGCAATTTGGTCTGAAGCGTATAATTTGAACTGAATTCAGAAGTGAAACACTTTCGACATTTTCTGATGCTGTATTGTTCTAAGTCAATATATATGTTCAGGATTTCCTAAGGAAATTGGTAGGTCAAGGAAAGTATTGAAAGGACAGAGAGGTCAGCCCATTGGGTGTGAAATCGGTATTTTTTTTTTTTTTTTTTTTTTTTTTTTTTTTTTTTTTTGCAAATTCCAGGCGGGATCTGATCCCATTATCATCAGATCTAGATCCGCTCTTGTTTGTTATTTTTGTAAGGTAAAGAACTGAATAAGTAAATAAAAAATTTCCTTGACAAACAAGAGATCACGAATGCCCAATTCCCCGCATCGTCCAGATAAAAAGGTTTAACTATTTATTGGCAGTTCGATTCTAAAAATAATGAAAAACATGTATTTTGACTCTTTGCAAAATTCTTGGAGGTATTCGATCCAAATTAATCTGGCCAAAACAATTGTAATTGTTCATTTCTTGAAAGAGATTGATCATGACCTCAATTTTAAAACGATCTTTAAGGAGTAAAAAGGTTATATATGGAGCATTTGTGAAGATTTGGTTCAGAAATATGCGTGTTTTATAAAAGCCTTGCATAGGACCGCTATCAGTGGCGGATTCAGGGGGGTGCGAAGGGGGCGTCCCCCCCCCCGGTATTAACCCAAAATTTTCCAAAAACAGGTATATTTTGGCCCATTTTCAGTAAAAATCGGCAAAATTCGCCCCTTGACCCCCCGGCAAAGGGAGCGCTGGATCCGCCACTGGCTAAAATCCGATAAGAACACGATTCAATGTACATGTTACCGAAACGTGTACGTCCGCGCATAGACGATGGACAATGCAGCAATGCATCCTTCCCTACTTTGTTATCTATCCCCGAGAAAATTTTGGAAAATTTATTCAAATCGGTTGTTTCTAAGGTGTTTAGGGCTACTTCTAACTAATATAATTTCATATATTTATTTCGGAAACTGTAGTTTAATGCTTCCTATTCTGTCTTCTATTCTGTCTTCTTTGTAAACAATTTGAATACTTTCTATTTATGACCTTGTTTGTATGTAAATTCTTTTTTTTCCGATTTAATATTAAAATAAACAACCTATCGATTCGGAATAAACTTGTGTACAAATGTGGAAGTCAGTGCCCTTTTATCGGGCTCATTGTTGAAGTATTGCGTAAGGCTGGCGAAAATGAAACTAGCATGATGAAAATAATCTTTCGATAGAATGTTGCGTAAAAACGTAAATAGATAAACCACAAGAAGAAAAACTAAAATAAGGACGTAGAATCAACTGATTCAGGGAAATTCGGATTTAAATATGGTGAGAATATACCAGGCAGTTGGATGTGACAGAGTAAATTCTGAAAAATTCATTTTCATGCACTGTTATGTACTTCACATTTCAATGATTTAACAATGACTTGTCCTCGAATACCCAAACTCCGTGGTATTAAGGATGTAAACAGTGTAGACGTCATTAAAATTACTGCATCCATCTTTTTCATTTTCTGATTGCATAGATGAGATATATCTTTACCTAAACAAGTGCTTGTTTGATTGTCTACAGTCAATAACTAGGAAATCGTCGCCTGAAATGCAACTGGGTCAAACATGTGTAACAGGGCGGCCATGAATGTAATTCCGTGGTACCAGATATTAGGCCAAACCAATGCTATTATTACGTTTATCGTATATAGAATCATCCAGTCAACAATGAGAAAGAGTTGCTTTAACAGTAATAAAGATTTTATTAACATGTTTAATATATTTAAATAAAATTTAGATTAAATATAGGCTATATAATAGCACACGAAGAGAAGTAACATAACGTCAACAAAATCATCACAGAATTTGGCACTGCTAACATATTACCTTTATTCATTTACAATGGATGCACTCAGCAATCAGCTTGTCACAGTATTTTAAGTGGACCCAATGCCCACACACATCACATTGGGGCCACTTTGTGAAAATAATAACACTGCTTTTCTGAATTTCATCAGGCGTGAATTTTCCACATCTACATCATTTCTCATCTTCCGAGATTTCCATCGGCTCAGAATCATCTGGTAGATTTGAAGAATTTGCTAGATTCATCCCACTTGGCCCAGCGATTTGAGAATTGTCACTTTTTGATTTCTTAAATAATGTTTATAGATATACACACATATTAGATTAAATTGACATGCAAAAAAAAATTAAGCATATCCCCTCTATTAATTAAAAAAAATTAATTAAACCCATCCCCTTTTCCTTCTTTATCCCCCCCCTTCCCCTTATGATATCATTTAAAACACCCTTTCCATAAATCATGTCCAAAGGCTGTATTTCAACACTGTTGTCAAGCAGTTTCTATCATTCATAGTCTGTTTGTTATACATTCAACTCACGAAAAACGTCCACGACGTCATGAAAATCGTATCAACGCCATTAGAAAATTGGTACCATAAAATAGTATTTTTTTACCCTTGGCCTTAGAAGCGTATTCAAATCATGTGACATTAGTGACATTGACCTTGATTTGTAGCAACTCAATGGCCGACATTTGTTTACATCACTGAATTGACCAAGAAATGAGGGTTTGTAGGTGTCATATGAACTTGCCTTACTAAATATGTTGATTTTATGGAGGGTCTTGTTTTATTTTGAATACATTACCTGTTTTCTGCCCATTATTCTAGTTCTGTTGACAGTTGTATTTGTTGATAAATTTAGGTCACCGGCAGCCTAGAAATGACGTCATAGGCTTATTTGCATACAAGATATCGCGAGTTTTCCGAATACCACGGACTTCCGGTTACAACGAAGTTAGGGTTTCCGACGATATATATATATAACATTAACATGAGAGATATTCTATATCTACAAGACTAATATGAATATAGGCAATGCCTATGAGGGAGTGTAGCATGTTTCAAAGTTATTGTCTTACTTTTGAAGCACCCGTTTGTCTGATCATCTACCAATTTTTCTATCTACCAATTTATTCAAATTCTGTTGATTTTGAGTTAGTAATTAATTCGTTTGTTAGTATGCGTAAAATAATTATCCTAGATTATAGATAAAGGTATTCCTTTGGATCATGAACATTATACGTCGCATGAAAAGTCGCACATACTGTAATGTCATACTTAACGTCATAACCTTTTGAGCACTGACATCATTACGTCATTACTCCGTAGTCCAGTACAAAAAATGTACGTTATATACAGAGTGAACTAAAAAGGACATCCACATAGCTCAGTCATTAAACATTCTGAACTACCGGTACTTGCACTACCAGAACTACTACACCCTTTCTTTGATTCTTGAGGCGTGGTGATGTACCCCGTCATGTGGCCCCTCTCCAACCTTATTAACAAGGTTCTTTGGATTCCTGAGCAGATCAAACAGACCCACACACACTAATTCTTCACCTCGTTGCCAATAAGGTAGTTACAGGTACCCAGCGGGACGTGAATCCAGTACCCTCCACTCCGAGCTCCGTAGTCCAGTACATTACCGCATGAGTTAAAGGCACATCCCAATAGCTCAGTCATTAAACATACTGAAATATTGGTACCTGCGCTACCGGAACTACAAATGTACTACATTAGCCTCAATATTTCGCCCATTTCATGCGTTGTTTCTCTTCAGTTATTTTTGTGTGAGAGGACTTCAATTCCTTCTAATAGACTGCTGTGGTGCAAGAGGATTGTCTACCAAAACACACGTTGTCACAGTTGACATGCGATAGCAAGATGATTATGTATATTATAACTGTATAATGAAAACTACGAAGGATAATGATATCCTGTGTCAAAACCTACCTTATAAGCAAAGTATCTCTGCTATTATAACAGTAAAATTCCTAGTTTTACTAAAGCCACCGTCTTTGAAGATGATTATTTTGGGAAAAAAAATCGTCTTGTAAGTGTAGAAGTGGACGAGTGGTGGTGCATGTAAATCAGACAAAACCATATGATTTTTATAAATTTATTACCAAGTATCTCTTTACTAAACAAAACCAAAATACATTCTCTTATAACAAAGCAAATAATATTAAAATTTTAAATTCCTTTTCAAATTCAAAATCGCCTCAAATCACCTTAGAAATTGCATACAAAATAACTTGCAAAAATACTAAAGTCAGAAATCAAATCAAACCAAACTAATAAACAGAAACTAAGTGTTCAATTTCTTATTTCAAGTTGTAAGCCGACTGTAGAGGCTTTACAAGCCAGAAAGTCTGGCAGAACACTGCACTGAGCTTGCTAAACGCTCGCTTTATATACTGCTCGATCACATGGCAGTTACCGAACTGTGGGATATAACGATTAATCTGATTGGCTAAAGATAACAGTTTCTATGTAAGTATCTATAAATAGTGTAAAGGTAAAAAGTAAGAATAAAAAAAGATTAATATTGATGACATCAGTGATTTTTTTCAGTAATTTGGGAATGGGGTCGGGGCCCGTGCAATTGGGAAAGATTACGACGTTTGGGAATATTTTGGAAAGTACCAATATAAAAGTAAAATGACAGTTTATACAATTAAAAGTTCAGAATTGAATATTTGATCAAATAATTTTGTTTCAAATATGATTTAATTTCTTATGCTTACAACAATATGGCAAATGATTTGTAGATTTGCTACTTTTGAACCAGTACTTTTCACTAATTTTGGTGATAATTCCATCTGTATGTGATTGGGAAATTTTAGAGCCACAATTGGGAAAAAAAGATACTATTTTTCATTGGGAATGGGGCCGAATAACGGCCCCAAAAAGGGGCAAAAAAAATCCCTGGACATAGACCCGTTCTGTTACATAAGGTTTTACACATAACTCTAAGAAGACAGGGGATTATACCGATATGAAAGCAGAAAGAAGCTGTAAGAATAATTAAGGGCTTGATTTAGCCCTGTCCTCCCTTTGAAGGAAAAGGTTGTTCAGGATAAAAATATGATGTATTAGAAGATTTCTCATACGTATGTTATTGAAAAAAAGTTTGATGTAAGATTTGATAATGATATGGCTTGAATAGGTAGGGGGTACATGTAATAGTGTCTGAAAACATCAAATAGTGAACAAAAATATACAAAAAATGCATTTTTGTGTCGCCTGCGAAGCACAGCGACACTTAGGGATCACTTTGTCCGTTGTCCGTCTGTCCGTCCGTCCGTCTGTCTGTCTGTCTGTCTGTCTGTCCGTCTGTCTGTCACACTTGGGTGTCACACCCCATAACTTTTGATTGGTAAGTGATAGGGCTTTGATATTTCACATGTGTATTCCTTGTGACAAGACCTTTCTACACATACCATAATTTTTGACCTCGTGACCTTGACCTAGATATTTGACCTACTTTTCAAAAAAATCTAAGATTGGCTATATCTTTTGACTGGTAAGTGATAGGGCTTTGATATTTCACATGCATATTCCTTGTGACAAGACCTTTCTACACGTACCATAATTTTTGACCTCGTGACCTTGACCTAGATATTTGACCTACTTTTCAAAAAATCTAAGATTGACTATATCTTTTGATTGGTAAGTGGTATGGCTTTGATATTTCACATGTGTATTCCTTGTGACAAGACCTTTCTACACATACCATAATTTTTGACCTCGTGACCTTGACCTAGATATTTGACCTACTTTTCAAAAAATCTAAGATTGGCTATATCTTTTGACTGGTAAGTGATGGGGCTTTGATATTTCCCATGTGTATTCCTTGTGACAAGACCTTTCTACACATACCATAATTTTTGACCTCGTGACCTTGACCTGGATATTTGACCTACTTTAAAAATAATCCCTTTTCTACACATACCGTTATTTTTGACCTCGTGACCTTGACCTAGATATTAGACCTACTTTTCACAAAATCTAAGATTGGCTCTATCTTCTGATTGGTAAGTGATAGGGCTTTGATATTTCACATTTGTATTCCCTTTGAACAGACCTTTCTAAACATTCCATAATGTTGACCCATTGACCTTGCCCTTGATATTTGACCTACTTTCAATGAAAAAAATCAGCTTCGCAGGCGACACAAGCATTCCTTGGATTGCTATTTTTTTACATTAATTTTAAGTGTTTTATGTTTTGATCCCTTCTTATTTTAAAAATGAAAAAGAAAAAATAACTTCGAAACCAGTATGTCAATGTGATCAGTAAAATGCGCAATCCAGAAAATGAAAACTGTTTTCTTTTGTACTAAACGGCCACAATGTAAGCTTTCAGGTGCAAAATACACACTTGGTAGAAATTAATAGACATCTTCATATCATTTATTTCATGTGTGTATGTTGTATATTTCATCGGAATCTGCTCAGAATAGTTTGTTCAATTGTATAACTAGGAGAAATTGGCAATTTTTATCTAACTGCTTTTAAGTCAGATTAAAAAAAAATAGTCCATCCCCCCTTTTTTTGTTTTTTGTCTGGGAGAAATTGTTCCACCCTGAGTTACAGAGCCCCACTTGGTCAGAAAATTGGTATTAATAATATACACCTTTGGTAAAAGTGGCATTCCGTAACTCGGGCTGGAACAATGTTGTAGAAAACTTTTTCATTTTCCATTGATTTCTATAGAAAAAAGAACATTTTAACTCATATATTGCTATTGTTATTGATAATTTATTCAACTCGTCATTAGACTCAGATACGCATCAAGTTTTAAAAGTTGATATTAGCTTCTACTGAAAGATTTCCTCAAATTTCCCATTTTGAAATTTCAACTTTTTCAGGGTAGATTTTACGTCTTATTCTTGCAGCTCCTTATTCAGTTACAATGTTAATTTTAAATCACATGCACTAGTATCTTGTAATCATGCTGTAACATGCCATTGTTATACACAATTGGCTTGCACCGCAGCAGTTTATGGGAAGGAACCGAATAGAAACAAGGTGTGAGTTGGGTGAATTATTAAAGCTTATACATGTATTTCCTTCGACTTTGTTTGTTTGGAATGGGATGTTTCGCTCGTTTGCATGTAAGTTCGCCCTAGGACATTTCGTTCTGAAGGATTGTTCGCACTGAGACATTTTGCTCCAAATTTACCTAAAACATTACATAATTCTTTGAATTTTATGGGCCATCTGCCATGCTCCCAAAACAGAAAAATAATCCCTGCATACATTGTACATGTAATGATGATATTTATATTACAGTTTGAAACTGAAACGATTTGAATAATAGTCCATTTTCAAGTTCTCAAAAGCAGTTACTGTTAAAATCCTTGATTTTACACATCTAACTACAGAGGACAAGTACCTTGTAGCAAACTTTTGAATTGTTACAATAACATCATAGTTAATCGAAGGTTAAATTACATTATGTTTCCAGTGATCCGTGTGTGACATCACAATTAAAAACGTCACCAAAGTGTTTTATTTCCGTAGTCTAACTACCAAAACATCTCGGAAATCGCCTATTAATTTTTGTTTTTCCTTTTTTATACAGAGTACAACAGCAATAGCAATCGGACTGGGATTGGCTGCGGTAGGCTTTGGAGGTAAGTCATCCGACATGTAGTGATGTACACATACTACATGTGCTAAGTGTATCTTGATCCGTATAAATACATGTAAGTTTGACTTCTTTCGCTCAGCAAACAATTTTTGGGACGGTCAAGGGATAAATCTTTCTCTCCTTTTGTCCAACCTTTTTAACCCCTGTAGTGTTTGGATTTGAATTTTATGTCTTGGATTTGTTGTCAAGAACTAAAGGGGGTTACCATACATGAATTTGGACCAATGACATTTTGAAAGATGAAGGTTCATAAATAAATGGTAAAATTTTTTCAACGTTGTAAAATCTGTATTAAATTTCTGCATGGATTTGAAAATTGTAGGCCAGGACATCAGCTGCTTCTTCTTCTTCCTGTAAATATTTTCAGCACGTCTTGCCCTTGACATTACATTTGTAATGTACAGTATTGTGTCTATGATACAATTTACCAGTTCAACTCCATAAGTCCTGCTCAGATATAAATACATATAATAAATGACACACATAAGAGTGTTCGTTCAGCTTGAACCAAGGCTATATCTACAAGGTCATAGGTACTAGTATCAGGATATAAGTTTGGTGAAGTCAATCCAAACCTCTTTAAAACTAGCCTCATGTTGTGAGTCTTAAGAATTTTACTTACCATGAAGGGGTATACATTGTCTTATGTACATGTTGTTGTTTTACACCAAAATTGTTCATTCATCTAGACCTCTGGGTTATCGGAAAAGTGGGAGGGTTGTGCGCACGTAATCCAGGATAACCACACCTTTTGCTATTTTCGTGGCAGATTGCCATCCTAAGTTGGCACCGGTTACCCATTGGTCTCGTTGGTTTATGTGTTTGTTTGATGTTTCTGTGTTGTGTGTTAACCTTTCTTGTCCCTTTGGGTCTCTTTCTGTGTGTGTCTGCTCTGTGTTTTTGCACTAGGTGTTTGGGGTTTTGCTGTGGGTGCTGCAACCTGGTGTTGTTGGAGATTCCCTCCTTTGTTCTACATTCTATGTCTCTCTAGGTTTTCTCTGTTGATGTGCAACTTACTTTATCTTCTGCACTGCCAGTTGGAGATCTAGTGTATTTCAAGATAAATATTCTATATTTATGAAATATATTATCATTCACCATAATTATGCTATTGCAAAATTTGCATGTATTGCTTTGAAATTGACCCTTCCGAACGCGGGAAAAATTTGAGAAATTCCATGACATCACAATGCAATTTCGATGTTTGACCGAGGTTCGAAGCCTGTTTGTGCGAGGTAAAAGCATTGTGACGTCACGAAATTTTGCATTTTTTTCCCGCAATCGGAAGGGTCAGTTGTTATCGATACATTGTATTACCTATAATAAAAATGAATTTATGATGTTGCATTTTATCAGTGATTGGGAAGGAAATATTATGAATGGGCCATTTTCCATGATTTTTAAAAATTTTGACAGGCCATTTCTTAAGAAAACCCTGACTGAGACTTCAAAGGGCCATTTTGCAAATTATTGGCACTATGACGCATGGCACCTGTCCTTCCCAATCACTGTTTTAATTCTTCACTAAAAGCTTCACTTTCTTTCACAGGTAGATATCTTGCAAGATATGGCAAAGCGTTCCAAAAGACGGTAGATTCTTCTTTAAGCTCTGGTGTAAGTGGATGAATAGAACTTTTTTTCTGAAGTGCACGATTCCTTTCATATATTCATATATAGGCATACCTTGGTTGAGGTAGAGTATGACTTGACCTAATTTCAAAAGATACTAACTTCAGACAAAGTTGCTTTTGCAAACACATCTTGTTTTGTCATTAATTTAAGATGGATTGTTTGATTTTTTTTTCATCTGTGTAAATCTAGGTTTTAAACTTGTAAGCTTTGTGTCGGGTGTATCTATTGGCCTATATTTACAGTAGGTGTGACTCTTGTAATAAAAGATTTAGAATGCTTTATGTTCTAGAGAATCTGAGATTTCTTAGATCTGCTGATGCAATGATAGGTCTGTCATTCACAGAGAGTGCAGCTGGATCAGCCTCAAAGCAGATGTTAGCAAAGCGAACTTATAAATAGATATGTTCCAAAAAGAAAAAAAAATATGAAAACCCCTTATTTACTCCCTTAATATGCCCTCACCAATGCACACTATGGCATGTAAATTTTGTCTCAATAAAAGAACTTTCGGTTTTGACGTGCATGTTCAGATTTGAATTAAAAATTTGAGCTAACTGGTAATTTTTTTTATTGAACGAAAGTACACAATCCTGAAGATTGAAACATTTAGCTGTGCTCTCCTACCAGTGTATGCTTTGCCTATGTTTTTATTATATTTAAAAGAAGGAAATATTGATCATGATTTTTTATCTTTCAGGCTTTCAGTAAATACTATAAAGGTGGATTTGACTCAAAAATGTCAAAGAGAGAAGCTGGATTAATACTTGGTGTAAGGTAAGATATTTATTTATATTTATTGTACAAAGATTTTTAAAAAATCCATTTATTGGATTACCATACTGTAAGAAAAGATCTTAACCAATTTGAAATTTACATTGATGAAAGGGATCAAATTCTGTCATAACTATGTAATGACTAGACTACATGTAAGTCAAGCACAATTGATATGTCAAATATCATCGGATTCAAAGGAGCAATACACATGTGTATGTAGGCTCACTTGGGCCTTTTCTTGAGATTTACTTGGTAGTTTTAAGTATATTAAGAGTATTCTATTTAAATTTGAGCTAGATTAAGTCTTAAACATGTTTCTGATTTATTTTATATTAGTCCATCAGCCAGTAAAAATAGGGTAAAAGAAGCACATAAGAGGATAATGGTTGCAAACCATCCAGATAAAGGTATGTGGCTCTTTATTTTTTGTAATGTGTTATAATATTAAAAAAACAGCAAGTGTGAAGGATGTTTGTTGATTAGAAGCTTCTTTCATTTAAACCCATAATTTGACAAGTTCTTTCTTCCTTTTTGTAAATTGATAACAGTTTCATGCTTTTGTAGATTGACTTATAAATAACAGTGCATTTACAATATGATGGGGACACATTTGTAATACATCTTATTTATGGCAAAGTTACTTTTATTGGAGTGAATACATGTAAGTTCAAGTGAGAGAGTACATAATGTATGTGCCTGGTGCTGAAGTATAACTCTCATTAATTATTATCTCTCTCAGCAATTTACCAAATAGAAGAGAGGACTTATTGAATGAAGTTATTAGCTGTACTGCTGCAGCTGTTTCACACTTGCCTTCTTTTCACTGTAAAATTATATTGATTGGACAGATAGCATCAAATTAGAGTACTTTTATAATTGCAACAGTATATTCCTTTCAACTAACAAGAGGCCCAAGGGGCCACATCACTCACCTGAGTTGCAAACAAAAGAATGATGGTGGACAATTTGGTGGAGACCCTTGAGTACTTGCTTCCTTTAAGGTTTCATGAAATTATGAGCATCAGTTTTGAAAATGTGTCAAACAATCAGGGCCCTCGGCGGCCATAGTTGTAAGCCAATCGCCACGAAAAACACAAACTTTGTAAAGGATCATGAGTACTTGCTTTCTGTGAGGTTTTGTGAAATTCTGTGCAGTGGTTGCAGAGGAGAAATCGCAGGGATTTTTCAGGGTATTTTACTTTGGGTCCAGGGTCCGGTAAAATTGGGAAAAATCACGGCGTTTTAATAAATTGGGAATTTCCAACAGTTTAATTTCATTCTTAATGGAATAAATCCTTACACAGAGATATAACTCCTTCTTATTCAAAGTGTCTTCAACAAAATAATTAAACAAAGTACTAGTAAAACCATCTATACTTTAGATTGTACTTCAAAGGACATAATGATAATCTTCTAGGATCAGGAACAGGCGTTCAGAGTCAGAGGGGCTACTTTAATGATCATGATCAATCAGGATTCAGATTCATAGTCAGTGTTTGACGGAGACATTCCCATTGTCCGAGTCGCCCTATTCTGTTACTGAACATGAACTACTTTCTGTTGTTTCTTTTATAGTCACTTTCCAAAATTTTATTTTGAAGAACGTATCTCTCAGGTGAGCTAAAAATGTTTCAGCCAATCAGAGCCCTCGATGCCATATTTGTCTACCGATTGGCACAAAAACACATACTTGGTAGAGGACCTTGAATACTTGCTTCCTATAAGGTTTCGTGAAATTCTGTGCAGCGGTTACAGAGGAGATGTCTAAAATGTTGTAAGTTTATGACAAGGGACGGAAGATAGACAGCATGCTATGACAATAGCTCACTTGAGCTCGGGTGAGCTAAAAACCAAATACTCAAAAATACTTTTAGTGTTTTTGTTTTTATTTGTTTCATTCCTTTCCTTGAAAGGACGCTTTCTTCAAGACTGACTTATCTTTATCAAACTTTCAGACCTTGTGGCCTTGACATTTGACCAATGCTTCAATAGTTTAACCTTTGGAATATTCAGTGATCAGGCTTCATATTTTGTATATCTAATATGCATTCTTCATAACATCTCCTATTGATACCCAAAGTTTTTATCTTGTGACCTTGACCTACTTTCTTAACTTGATTGAAAGCTTTTACTTTGATCATCACTTTGAATGTTACATGCAAGTGAAGGAAATTTTATATGTTAATTATGGTATCAGAATCAAAATGTTGATTAGCAGACTAAGGGAAAAAAAACGAAAATTCTCAAATGAGTTATTCAATATTTTGTAGTCTGCTTTCTGTAACAAAATACTTTATGTGTACTTATTTTAGTGGGATTGAGATTTTTGCGGAGTTAAGGCTGTTTAGACTGTGCAAGTTCAAAATTATGCTGAACCATTTAACTCAAATACATTAATTTTGAAAAATTCAAGTGTGCTTATTCATGACTACGATAAAGTACAAATTTTCCCATTTTTGCCCTGTTTTTGCTAAAATTTCAAAATTTTGTAGCACTAAATATGTACATGCACAGTATCATATTCCTAACAAACAGAATTACATCACTCATCAATTTCTTTTTCAGGAGGATCGCCTTATCTTGCAGCTAAAATTAACGAGGCAAAAGACCTATTAGATGGAAAGAAGAAATGATTGACTGAATTGATTTTTTATTTGGATTGTGATATGACTTTCTTAGAAATTGCAGCCAATTTTTGTTGTTTTGATCATTGAATAAATTTTTACAAACAATAATAATTTTTGAAGGTTTTAATTTGTGAAAGAGTGAGACTGTGGGCCTGCTTGCCTGTCTGTCTGTATGTATGTATGTTAGTCTATAAAACTTTTATCTTGAGCAGAAATTTTGAAATGTTATTTACCCTTGTGACCATGACCTTGGAATGATTTTCTGAACGAAAGATGTATCTTGAACTTGAACAAAGATGAACAGTCAAGGTCACAGTTTGTGTGTGGTCAATTACTTTTCATTGCAGAATTGTTGACCAGAATCTTTGGGTGTATTATGAGCTTGAATTAAGGTCAAGATTATATGGTGCACTTGAATGGTAAAACTTTGCCAGTACCATAATTTTTCACTGCTTGCAAGAATATGAATGATATTTCACCGAGTTGTAGCTCACAAGACTATGCAGTTGTTTGATATTAAAAGTTCTAGCTGGGCCATTACATTTCACTGTTTGTTGCTCTAAACCCAAGATGAATCATGACCTTTGACTAAGGTCAAGGTTACAATGGACTGGTGACGGACGACGGTCATGATTTAAAGATATCCAGGAAGACCCTAAACAACAACAACTTCAAAACAATTCAAAAAACTTTCAGGGGCATAGCCAGTCGTACGTTTGTACGCAAAAACGTCCACATTGTTTTCACAAAAAAAGAGATAATGAATAAGAATGCCTCCCTTGGTGGTACCAAAAGAAGGGGAGGGCACTTATGAGATGGTAAGAAAAAAACCCAGAGACACTCCATAAACCACCGATTTGATCACATTTTTCACAATATTCTCGGGTTTATACATTCGAATTTACACACAACAATTGCTACTAAACAATGTGCAGGCGGTCCAGATTTGGGGAGTATTCAGGGCTGACACGTTCACTACCTGTATGTACATGTTTGGGGAAAAACATTTCATGTCCAAATCGGAAAATTTTCTTTATCTTAGATCGTGTGCTGACACCGAATGATATGCTTGAACATGTGTAATTAATAAAGTAGTGTTGCCGTACACACCTCGAACTTAAAATTTGTTTTACCAATATTGCTACAACTCGCGTAGGAGTAAGCCTATACTAGATACATGTAAATAAGGAGACGATCCCCGACAAGACCACGATGCAGCTACCACAACGAAACACAAACATTCATGATTTTTTAAACAATGACCAAACAACCACATCAACAAACAAGGGGAGACAATGATAACAGTCACTCCAATGGGGGGTCTTAGGGGTTTTTTTTTGGGGGGGGGGGGGGGGCTGGGTTGTCTTTTTTTTTGGGGGTGGGGGGTATTATTATCATTTGTTTTAGTTACTGTTTTTTGTTTTCTTTTATACATGTATCAATAATCACATAGAAGTAATTGTTTCCAATTTTCAATTATTTTTTTGCATAATTAGTCATGATTTATTCCCATATCCTCTAAGTTTGTAAGTTTCCAGTTTAAAGACATGCACAAAACGTTCTTTAATGAGGCATCCCTCCATAAAGCATACGCCAAAAAAGTCCCGCAGGGATGCAGATCGCCCCAATGAGACATCAATTTTTATTTAATACAGTTGCTATAATTGCGATAAAGTTCAATGTTAAAGCAAAAGCCTCTTTAGGGATATACTTCTGAATGGAGTAGGCAGTAAATATTTTTAATTTTTAATGAAGCCATTAGATTATGCCCGGCGAATGCAGTGAACTGTCCTACATTGTAGCTTTCAGACACGTGAGGTTGATAACACATGATCATCGTCAGTTTGTCCATTAGAATTTTAAATGGATATTTATATATTTTGAATAACTTCTTCAAATCTTTAGTATTTAAATATTTCGTGGGAGCAGGGTGATTCTGGTATGTCCCATAAACTTCGATTTCGGATCTTTGAAAAACAACCCTTTTTCAAATAATTTCTTTATAGCATACTTTCTAATTTTACGTCTTCCATTTTGATCTCTTAAAATTTGACAGGTGTACGCATGCGTAGAGGCATAAATTATTTCGTTCCCACGAAATAATTATTTCATCCCCTCGAAATATTATTTCGTTCCCTCGAAATATTATTTTGTTCCCTCGAAATCTTATTTCGTTCCCTCGAAATATTATATTGTGGGAACGAAATATTATTTCATGGGAACAAAATAGATTTAATTTTTTCACACGGCCCTTTACGGCCACCGTAGTTTCCCTTTCAATTTCCGGAAACTGTGCATAAGATTAAGCGACATGACCCATATTCGAACTTAACCTGTATTCGTTTCTTGATGTAAAAGCTATATCCAAGAAATGAATTGATTATCTATAACACATTTCCTTTAAATGTTCGGAAACCACAGGTGGGACGGACGCACGGACGGACATGTGCATCACTATTTATCCCCGCCATTTTTGGCGGTGGTATCAAAATGTTTAAACACAGGCAAAGCATCGTCGAAATGTTAAAACCAACACACAGGTGCTTGAAAACGGGAACGAAATTTTATACTTATTGTAGAAGGCGCCACCAAGACAACTAAGCAACCCAATAAAGGTTTTGACAAATAAATGCTTTTCGATTATGGTTGAAACTAGGAAAATATACGTAATTCTCCAAAAAATGTCCAATCGAGACATCAGAAAAATCGCACGGTTTTGATTGGGTTTCTGCCGACATCACACTATCCCGATTTTGACAACCGATGGACACAAAAATTTGGATACAAAATGTATTTGAATTTCGTCCGAAGTTTGTCTCGGCACCTGCTAAACAAAAATTCACCTGCCCATGTAAATACGATGCTGCTAAGATGCCTTGCGATGCAACCCGATATAGACAAGAAGGCTTCACGAAAGATGATTTTTTCATAAGATAGTACAAGCGACGGTCATTCGAGTGGAAAACGATGTTCATACGACATTATTTGTATGTAACATGTGTAAGGATGTACTAGTACTTACAAGAGGCCGCTGGTTTAACTATCTTGTTTTCGATGTCACCTTACAGTGAGAAATTTTATGTATATACAACAACTGTACGTCTATGGATGCATCTATGTATCCGGATAAGTGGGAGGGTTGTGCGCACGTAATCAAAACACCATTTGTTATTAGCAGATGACCGTGAAAAGTCGGCGTCGGGTGCACATCGGTCTCATTCCTTTCATGCGTTGTAATTAATGTTTGATGTTTCTGTAAGTCTGTTTCGATTGTTTTGCATGATGTTCTATGGAATATTGTTGTTTCTTACAAAAGTGATGGCCCATTGGTAAGTTTCATGAAATTTACTATGTCTTAGACCTTTTCTAATACACATATTGAACTTATTTTCATGTGGGCATTCATCTTTTGATGTAAGTATACGTCAAGACATAGTTATAGGACATAAATTAATGCCGGTAGGGGATTTATATAAATATCGATTTGCGAATCATCAATTTATTTTTTTTTTACAAAATCCTCTTCAGTATCTATACATCTTTGCCACCGGTGTTCAAGGGCCTCATTACTCCTTATCGTGACTGGTCAGAAAGCCATCCACTGCAAGTATGACGTCATCATCGGACTGAAAGTGGGTGCCCGAAATAGCTGCTTTCAGTTTTGGGAATAGATGAAAGTTTGATGGAGCAAGATCAGGAAATAAGGCGGATGCTCAATCAAAGTAAAGCCACGATCATGAATGGCAGTCATGGCAGTGAGTGAGTGACAGACTTGTGAACAAGAGCATTGTCCTGATTGAACAACAACACAAGTGAGCTTTCCACAACGCTTTAGATTAACATTTCCCTGTAACTGTTTCAGAAGTGAAGCATAGTATGTGCCATCCATTGTTTGTCCTTTTTTTATGATAATCTATCAGCAAAATACCTTCTGCAGCAAAGAAAACTGAGGCTCACAACATATCAATCAGCCCTCGTATCTCCTGACAAGCATCCGTACATACTCACAAAATTTTGGTTGATAAAAGGACTTGAAGTAAACTGGAAATGACAATGTCCAATCTTAACTGGTCGCTCAAACATGTAATAGGGTCAGATGCAACATCCGTAACATATGTATTGCAGTAAGCATCTTCAGATACATCACCCACACAAGTTTGATTGGTCTAGGACTTGAAATAGGCTGGAAATGGACCTGTCCCATTTTACTTAACCCGATCCCTCAGGCTTGAAATGTAGGTCAGATGCAGTTTCCGTACCATGTATTTTTTAAATAAGCATCCTCAGATAAGTTTGGTTGATCTAGTACTTGAAATAGGCTGAAAAAGGAACGTTTCCATTTTACTTAACCTAGTCACTCAAGCTTGAAATATAGGCCAGATGCAGCATCTGTATCATCCATACGCGTTTGACTGTTTTAGGACTTTTTAAAATAGGCTGGAAATGGGCCTGTCCAAATTTACTTCGCTCAAACGTGAAATATGGTTTGGTTCCTGTTTGATCCTGATTTTGTATGCCTTCGGTTTCTGATTTTCTGAATTATCTGTACATAGGGATATGGTCATTATCCATATTTGTCATCCATATTTGTCATATAGGTCTGCTCCGTATCAAGCATTGCAGTAATTGCATTCCCAGATGTATCACCCACCAATTTGGATGATCTAGGACTTATAATAGGCTTGAAAAATATATCCGTCCCATTTTACTTAACCTCGTCATTTAAGCGTAATATATGGGTGAGATGTAGCACCCATACCATGCAATGAAGTAAGCATCCATAGATGCATCATAGTTGATACGCTACGACAGAGCAAGTACCAAATACAAAAATGTATACGGATTTTGTTCTGAGAGCTAGGCGTCTTTCAGATAAGCTTCTCAGTCAGGGATATGTTTGTTGCCGACTGACATCGTCACTGAGGAAGTTCTACGGTCGATATGGGGAACTCGTCATACACTATGAAGTCCCATTCTCCAGAATGGTGGATGATATTCTGTCATAGACCATTTGAACCATCCAACCAAAGATTGTACTCTATGTCTTCCGAAATGGAAATAACCGGATGTGACAGTTCTACCGAATTGAAGCGGCGGGTGTTGCATGCAAGCAAGAGATGCTTACTCTTCCTGGACACATGGTCTCACTCCCATATCGGGAGATCGCTTCTTTTCATATGGTGGAGGTTTTTGTTTGTTTGCTTTGGTTCCTGTTTCATCCTGATTTTGTATGCCATCGGTTTATGATTTTCTGGATTGTCGATTTTGTGCTTTATACAGGGATATGGTCATAATCCATATTTGTCATCCATGTAAGTCTTGCTGATGTCAGGATTTATAAGTCTCTGGAAATTGAGGTGTCCCGTTTTCCTAAACCTGGTTGGGGACGCCAATGCCGACGCCTGGGTGATAGCATAAGCCCCCTCGTCGAGGTGAGCTTAAAATTCAAATTAATAAGCTATCCCAAAGTGAGATTCGTAAGGTATGACCCAAATGTTCCATCCCAATTGCCCATTCTTCTTATGGTAACAATGATTCTGTAATTTTCCATCCTCACAAAGGCAAAAACAAGGAAATATAGCAGCATTGTTAAGAATAATGAATGCTATATCCCATGTCAATTTTTAACCGAACAGTCACGTTTCATTTTTCAATTATTACACGCCATTTGACATGTTGAAGTAAAGTCTAATTATTCTAAAACAATGGAAGAATCTTTATCGACAGTCTGAGAATATTTCATAAAAAAGAGAGACAAAAGACAAAATTCCTTTAATTACGGTGATTATCTTCCTCAAGGATTTACGCTTAATAAAGACACGTGCATCCAATTATATCTTATCCCCATCATTAATTCATAGTAGTATTATCGGATATTTTCTCTCTCGATCATATAAAGCATCGATGCCGTTACCGAGAACTTATTGGAGTTTCAGTTTTGCATCTTTTCTTTTGTGGAAAGCCTGCTTCAAGTTTCAATTTTGATCATTTCTTTTTGCCGAAAGAACCTCAAATCTTTTGGACTCTTTCATGAATTATATGACAGAAAAATTTATTTATTTCAAACTCGAAGTGGACACACTAAAAACAATACAGTGCTTTTGGATATGCATAGGTTCTTTTGTTCAAACTTGTTTGTGGTATGGATTACTATATTAACTCTCTCTATAACGAAGGAGTGTAGGGCAGGATGTCCATCTGATGACCAAAATAACGCAATTGCTGGTTATAGGTACAACACAGGCTCCGTCATAACTTCTATTGAAACTATAGGAATTAAAATGTGTGTTGATATCTGTAACCGAACCGGTGGCTGTCAGTACATCAATTACAACACCAAACATCATTTTTGCGATTTGGTTCAAAGTGATAACATTTCTGTGATACCAACTCTAGAGGAAGAGGACGGAAGCTATTTTGTAGAGATGCATCAAAAAGAGATAGTAAGTTTGATTTTGATATACTTAATACATATATAATAACCACGTTTGTAATAAACACTTCTATTTGTGACAAACGTGACGACTTCAACTTCATAATTACAAAATTCCCTTTTCTGAATAGCAATATCCTTTTGTCCCCGCCTAAAGTGAATTCATATCGTAATCGATGCAGGCTTATACTAAAAAGACTCCGTTAGGGGTGCAATGCGACCTACCGAAAAACCCCTCAACCAGAAATATAATTGTGAGCGACTGTCTATGTGACTGGGGACATTTTATAGATTAGATTAAGCATATTTTATTCAATATAAACATTGAAAGGGATTGGACAAGAGTTTTGGCAACATTATTAAAGTTCTCTCCGACTTTTGTGATGATACAATAAAAATATAAAACATTATAAATTCTTTTCGTCCATTATGTTGAAAGATATTTTAGATTAGAACAATTAAAAACACCGAATTTGATAACATTCACTGATTTTGAACTTTTCTGCATGGCTTAAATAACGGGTGTTGTTATCATGCAGGAGATGCTTACCTTCTCCGTGCACCGGATCCAATCTTCTTTGGGGATTCACTTTTTTCTTCCTTGCAGGAAATTTGCAGTAATTATATTGTCTAGTTTATTGAAATTGAAGAGTTTAACATTTGCAATTTTCTTGGTTTGGATGCCAAGTGGTTAACAAGTGCTTTTTGAATTTTTATTTGAGTTAAATCTGTTGACCATCAGCACTCATTCATTTAAGAAATGACTGTAATAATTTTTCTGTCTATTGATGTATAATTTAATTTTTTCCGTAGTGTCTGTATAACGCCTATACAAACGTACGGAGCGCAATTTTATCTATAGCTGTATAGACAATGTCGCCTATTATGACGTCGCCAGTTTTGAAATTGAAAATCAACCATGCTAAAATGACATCAATTGCAAAAGACACTAGATAATTGAATAGTGATTTAATTTAATGATAAGAAATTACTGTAATAATTTTTCTGTCTATCGATGTACAGACGAAAACCGATGCACAAAGTAAAGTTTGTGCATCGGTTTTTGTATAGACGTTTTACAGACACTACGGAAATAATTGAAATATTTAAGAAATGACTAATAATTTTTCTGTCTATCGATGTATAGACATAAACCGAAACACAAACTGTATAGTCCGCGAAGCGGAAATAATTAAATTATTGATAAATATTACACGTCTTCAAATTCATAGCATCAACGGCGGGTGCGGTCAGCCAACAGGGGATGCTAACTCCTCCCGGGCACCTGGTCCTACCTCTAGCTAGCTAGGGGTCCGTCGATACTCAATTTGGTACTCTATTGTGAGTGCTGTTGAGATTTTCGTCAGGATCTTCTTTAACCCACAGGACCCACTTTTCAGAAATTTCGAGAAAATTTTGTGATCAGAAATTTTCGAATGCACTTGCATGAGACAAATTGTTTGGCGACATAATTTGATTTACTAAAATGTCTACGAAAAATGACGTTACCAGTCCACTATTATTCACTTGAGGGTTGTACCGCAGATTATATGACTCATTGACGTCATCATTGTTCTGCTAATAAAGTAATAGGTACTGGTATATCTACGATTTCATTTTCCTTTTTTGTTTTCATCTAGAACAAAACATGCGGTTCAAGCGAGTGTGGTGAACTAAGCATGTGCGTCACATCCGCCAGACAGAATAAGGCATGTGTGTCACTGGAAAGAAGTTGTAGTGAGAAACGTTACTTAGTAACAGGAAAACATGGAGTTACGTCAGACAGAGTGACGTATTCTTCCTTTTATCCTGGCGTTATATACTATGAACTCGGCAGCACAAGTGGCTGGGCACCTGCGATATCGGACTTGTATCAGTGGATTCAGGTAAAACATTTCATTCCTATTTCATGTACAATTATCCTGAAAAAATATTCATCCAATAAACTTCTTGAAATAATACGGAAGTGTTCTAACTATTTCTTGATGCTTGATTCGTTCAAGTTAATATTTTCATTCGACTAAAAAATCAGTCTCGGCATTCCAAGATGAGACTTGATCTGTTGATCCCAATTGTGGACCGGGTCTATTATCATACATTGCATTCTCATTCTTTTCTGCTTCTAGCTTTCCAAAATTGGGAGCTAGCTTTCCAAAATCGGGAGCATGTAGAAATCTGGTTTTAATCAGATTGGTGATGGCTTAATTAATGATTAACGTCTTCAAATTCATTAGCATCATTTTAGAGCAGCTAAATTTACATCATGGACCAGACATGCACGTTTCGGATAATAAACCCTCGGCAGTGATCTTCAATCTAAACAATGTAATATGACCAAAATCTGTGAAAATTATGTCTTAAATATACCGAAAGACATAGCAAATGGCTGGGATATGATGCTACAGGACCCAGGTTTTAGAAATTTGAGAAAATTTTGTAATCGTTGTTTCTTTTTTATTTCGATATACCACTCATAGCTTGTCCCCTATTTGGTCTTCTTGATTTTCTCTTTCCGTTAAGTCTCCATGGTACACCTGTTCATGCATAATATTCTGATGCTAGTTTTGGTAAATTTAAGAAATATCAAATTTATTTCCATTTCCTTATCGTAAAGGCGATAAAATCTGTTCCATATCTGCTATTTTTCTGAAATCTTAAATGACCAAAAGATTTGCTTTAGACAAATGTATTTAACATATTTTCGTCCCCTTTAGTCATCTAATATACTTTGTTTTATTGGAAAATTGTATTGACAATTTTCAGAAAAAAAGGAGGGGATCTCCAAAAAGACCCGGTTGCAGCACCAACAGCAAAACATAAATCAAAGCACTGAAGGTACTGAGTGCGAATAGCCAGAAAATATCACTTATAATGTATGACAAAATATTGTGTTTTCAGAGTTATATTTGTTCCTGAACACCTTCGTAAGTTTGTAGGCCAGTTTATGGACGAATAAAGACAGAACTGAAGTGCAAATCCATAATGTTGTCGTAATGAATTGAAAGATGATGTCTGACATTGAACATGAAAATTAAATAACATCACATTAAATCTAACCCCCCCCCCTAAAAATACAACAATCCAATATGACTATCGATTGATGATACCATATACAAGGAAAGAAGAAGAATGTTATTTTCTTATTTGATCCCCACTCTCTCTTTAACGCTTCATGTTCAATGTTAGGTGTGTGCTAAGAATTTGAAGGAAAATTCACTTCTTTTTTAGTATATAAAAACATGATACATCCTAAACGGGAATGTTTTGATCTTTTATTTTTCATAATTTTAATATCATATTTCATGATGGAAGATCCTAATTTTTCCGTCGTATATAGATTTCATTTTGTGAAGCGGGACAAAATAAGCCTACTTGAAGTTAGTTTTACGTTTCAATGATTCAACTTAATATCTTTATCGATAGCACCGTTTCATTTACATATTGTCCACTAAAACAGGTAATAGAAAGGGGTTCCAACACACAGCCTGTGTTCATCTCAGTACATACAGATGCAACTTTTCATTAGGCCATGCATGTACATAACACGACAGCATACAGATAATTCATTGATTCAGACAGTAATCAGACTTAAAATATACCGATCATGACGCTGAAGTAGTCCCAAGGTACATGTAAACAGAGTAACATCGTTTATACATACTCAGTAGACAGGGCACCCATGAGTGAAGAAATCAGGCAATCGCTATGTGCTATTCGCACAAAAACCCCAAGTGAAACACAGCAAGAGACACAAAAGGACAAAGAACAGCAAACATCACATCACAACACCAAACACAAAAGACCACATATAAACCAACAAAACCCGGAAGATCTTGGTAAAGGCTACTCTGGTATGCTAATATTCTTTCTAATTCCATGCTTGTATCTCCTATTCCATTCACAGTTGTTCCAAGTTAAGTAAAAGTGTCAACATCATCATCTTAAATTCGCTGGCGGTAATGGCTTGAGCAGTTTTTATCATTTTCATTCATCCCCAACAATATGCTTTTGGTAACGTCCATAATCCAAAGTCAGTGGGGTGAAAAATATTATCTTGGGTATTTTCTGATTTTCGTTTAGTGTTGTCTACATAGACCAGGTGATTCAATTCATAATAGACCAGGTGATTCAATTCATAACAGACCAGGTGATTCAATTCATAGAAATGACGTTCAAGTATCCAATATAGCGCATCTACAAATTTGCATAACAGTACTCATTGAAAGGAAAGACTTCTATTCGTCCCAGTACCACAACTGACTTATAATTTGCTTTATTAAAGAAAAATATTTCATAAGGGACTAAAAGAAGTTGAAGTTCTTCAACAAAATTCCATATAGTCATACTTGCTGCAAAATCAAGAGGGAACAAGTATTACCCTAGAAGCGATAAAACGAATACAAAAAGTATAAACGATAATATGAAAACCGGCATTACCAATTTGAAACAGATGTCAAAATATTATGCTACGGTAATTCCCGAATATAATTGCAAAGGTGTGCTCATCAGGATTACATAAGCACAACCCTGTTCCTGATCCAAAAGAATAAAGAGTCAAGGAATGTATATATTTTGCATATGAAATTCTCAGTACTTTGCGCAGTGCAGAAAAGACAATAATACGATGGATTAAAAATCAAATTGATAAGTAGGTAAGTGGATGTCAAGAGTTTGAAGCAATCTGTGTTATGGACAAACTCTTGATAACAGAAAACACAGACCAGCTTTTAGAGAGAAAAGGTGACCAAGCTCTTTTTAACATCACAAACTTTCCTCCTGGGAGAGGATGAATGCTATTTCTAAAGGTCGAGATCACAGTGGACTTGTTGATGATAGCGTAGAAGATGCAGCCGCGAGGAGATGGTACGCTTGCGTTGCCTTTATTTTGTAAGGAAATAATTTGATCAATTACTAATGATATGAATGAAATAGTCGATTGTTTCGTTGAATTTGGTAAAGAATTGCACATCCATCGAGTCTGTTGACTTATATGTTCGACTTACCAATCTCTTTTTGCATCAGATTGATACTCCCATTATGGCTTGAAGTTGTGGGTTTAATGTTACACGTCTTCGAGTTCATTAGCATCATTTAAAAGCAGATAAATTTATGTACAGCATGGACCAGACATGCACGTTTAATTAGAAATCCGGAGCAGGGATCATCCATTTCCTGTTACACTTATTAGTGGACAGACAGTTTCCGAGAAGCAAGATGGCGGCTAGAGAGATGGTTTTTTTCCTAAACGTTTTGTTTGAGTACAAAACAACAGGAGAAATTTAGACGTCGGACTTTTATGAAATTAAATGGTTATTATCATATATTCTGTGTTGTTTTCTTTTACTGTTTCACGTTAGCTATTTTGACATAACAGCGTGACGATGCAAGTACCGACTATATCTCAATTAGAACGTGATTGCTTTTGACGTATGAAACGTACTTATTTTGCCGTCCAAAACATCTGGACCGCAGTTACGTGAAAAAGGCTAAAAATGCAGAAAATTTCCGTCTTGTCAGGGACGTTATGAAAAAAGATATAGAAAAACGGGACACACGCCGGAGTATTTCTACATTTTGGGTTGATGTAAAACAACAGAAAATAAAAGAAGACAACACAGAATAATTTTAAAACATTTATTTCATAGAAAGTTCAATGTTCTTCATTTCCTCCGTCACGAAGCCTTGTGTGCCATATCATTGATAGACAAATGTTATAGTCTTTCAGCCATATTGGATGACGTCACTTTCTAGAGCACTCTCGCTGCACCACCTCTTGACCAGGTGCAGACGGAGTAGCTCTATAGCTACTCTAGATCACTGCGCGGGATCGCTCCATTCGTTCGGAGCAGCTCGGAGTACTCAAAGTTGGTCAAAGGAATCCGCCTTTAATCTCATTCCATTTGGAGATTTTTTTTATATGACACTTTTTCTCGTCTTTTTAAAAAGATTTGTTTATTTCTTGCGAAATGTTTTTGATTTGCCATTACAGATATTTGTTTCCCTATCCATGTACAAAAAATGTACCATGCGTACTTTTCTTTGATCATTTGATGGACGTCATGATAGTTTGATTTTTTCAGTATTGAATGAATGATTCCTAATTTCAATCTTTCAGGTTGTATTTCTGAGTAAGAGGATTGTACTCGGTATCATCACTGAGCCTCGTTATGGATATACACAATGGGTCACTAGTTACAGCGTGGAATTTCTGGATGATTCCAATGAATGGACATACATAACGGATCAAAGTGGGAATAAAATGGTACGATTAAGTTTTTAATGGTATAAACAATGGTACAATTTTTAAAAGTGTCTTTTGTAAAATCAGGGTCATTTCACATCACCTCCATGGTAAATTATGACCATTTTATTCTTGATAACGTAATATAGTTTACCCTTGTTCACTCAAACTCTTTTAACTCGGATTTCCGCATATTTCTTAACTGTTTTTAAATGTCCCGATTCTCTCCGGTTCGTTTCTGCGCTTTTCACTCCTGATAACTCGACCTGATAAATCGATTTCTCTAATTTTTTGTTAAGTCAAACTTAATTCCTAGGTCTCATGATTCATTTTACCCTGAAAATATAACTTGGTAAGTCTAACCAGAAGCAAAGGTTAATTCTTGAACAAATAACAAAATAGGGAGAATTATTCCTGTGTCCTTTTTCATCAAAACAAATCGATCATTTCTTGCATTTATTGAAAATAATTCTTCTGGCTGTCACTTCTAGTATGTAAAGATTGGTAGGCCAAAAAAAAAAGATAGCGGAGTTTATTGTCACATCCTGACAAAAAAAAAATAGCGTCGGTAGGTCGGAATTTCTTTTATTATTTCATTTATTTATTTTTTTTTATCTTAGACCATCATCTTGAAAAGACTGTTGTAAACATTTTATTCCTCATTTTACAATTAAATTGTGACCAGGTATAGATTGGTCACTTGTACACTCCGGATAATTGGTCACTCATGCGAAATGGATTAAATCTACCTTGCTGTTCAAATAAGTGTTATGTAATTGATCACAGCTCACTTTAATTGAATACCTGTCCTGTGATTTCATTTCTGGCTATTATATAAATAAAAACGAGTAGGATCGGGGCTAAAAATAGGGTCAATTGGGTGACAGTAAACTCAGGGAGGTTTTGGCCTTTCCTAAGTTTCCTGTTTTTGTTTTCTCTTTCAGACATTTCCAGGTAACAATGGCAAGGATAATTACCAAATTAATGAGTTGATTAGTCCTTTGGTAACAAATGGTATCAAGATACGACCAATTACATATACATATTATATGACGTTAAGATTTGACGTTATAGGATGCTAGCGCAACCATGTATGAAAACAAGACAAGAAAGCCACGTGATCCTGTTTTCAACGAAGAACTTTAAGTCGTTATATATATTCGAATTTGGCGATGGAAATGTATACATTTGTATTATGGTTTTTTTTTTCTCGGAATATGATAGCTGAACATTCAAAGGTAATTAAAGATGATAAAATATAAATTGTAAACAGATTTGAAAGAACAAAATACTTGGTAATACTGATGCGTAATGGGGAAAATTATACTACTATTGCATGTACGAAAGATTTGAAAAATGATGCAGATAAATTTTCGAAGGTTCCATTCTGTACCTATTGGTTTTTCAAATCAAATAAGGTCAAAGTAATTAAATTCTTTTACTTTACGTCGAGGGCTGATTCCTTTTAGAAGAATTGCTAAAAAAATGTTTTTGATAAGGTAATTATAAATTTCAGTAAATTATCTTGAAAACCATAAAATCCATTATGTGTTTATGCCAATACCGCCATTGACATACGGAGATTTCAAGAAGGTAGGGCCACGAAGCCCGATATTGGCCCTAATTTTGAACATTGTACTTCATAGAATTCTTCACTGTTATTTGACATTTTTCATATTTCGCAAAATTGACACAAAAACTACATATCTCCATTAAATTAGCAGTGGCCGCATGCATTAACTAAGATGAAAAAATTATATGTGAAAGAATATTAGTATATCCTTTTGTCATAAACGTTTTATCTCAGTTAACGCATGCGGCCACATTGAATTCTTCGGCAAAAGACAAAATTCCCTGCAATATTCGCCATATTTTGTCAATAACGTCAAAATGACGTCACTTTATGACGTCATTGCAATTAATTGGCACTTTGTTTGGTGAATTTTTTCTTTTCTCTAAAAGCGGTAAACGTTAGTGTATTTTCATGAGAGATATAAAGTATTTCTTATGAAATTTATTTCTGGGGAAAAATCGAGGGCCGATTTAGGGGTCTCGTGGCCCTATCCCTTTATAAAAGTTATGAATTGAATTAGAATTTAATAGATTTTTCTAAAAAAAAATTAAGTCAGAATAAAACATCTCAATTGAAGAAAGATATTTCTCCCATCTGCCCCCATGTGGGATAGAGTTTGCCCATAGCGACGCGTCAGGCAGGGTCACTGTATCCCACATGTACCTCGCGTGAATTTTGACGTCGGCCGTATAGGCCGTATCCATATTGTGACGTCGTTGTTATCCATTGTAACGTCATGATTTTTGCACCTAAAGCGGCGACCTCTCAACAAAAACGTCGATTTAAAACTCTTTTTTCTACATTCTAATTCTTACTAAATCAATTAAGGCTAAGGACTACGGTTTATTCTTTTAGAATAAACCATTTTTGAGGGCGCTGAAAACGAGCATTCCTTTATTTTTCGAATTCGATAAAGTTGACGATTTCATGATTTCGTGGAATTTCAAGAGAGGCCCTAGAAATGGGAGAAAAACGATCAACCATATGTTTGTCATGTGGGATGCGAAAAGCTCACCCTCGGGGTCTGGTTTCCGGTCAGGGAACTCGGCAAGCCTCGTTCTCTAACCAGAAACCAGACCCCTCGGGTGGCTTTTCTCATCCCACATGACAGTATATGGTTGATAGTTATATTCTCCTATTTGCCCCCATGTGGGATACAGTTTGCCCATAGCGACGCGTCAAGTATGATCACTGTATCCTACATGCCATCGCGTGACTTTTGACGTCGGCCATATCCATATTGTGACGTCGTTATTATCAATTGTGGCGTCATGATTTTCGCACCTAAAGCGGGGACCTCTCAACAAAATCGATGTTTTAAAACGTTTATTTTTTACATTCTAATTCATATTAAACCGATTAAGGCTAAGGACTAGAATAAAACATTTTGAGGGCGCTGAAAACGAATATTCCTTAATTTTTCGAATTCGATAAAGTTGACGATTTCAAGATTTCATGGCATTTCAAGAAAGGCCCCTAGAAATGGGAGAAAAACGATCAACAATATGTTTGTCACGTGGGCTGAGAAAAGCCCACCCTCGGGGTCTGGTTTTTGGTCAGGGAACGAGGCTTGCCGAGTTCCTTGACCAAAAACCAGACCCCGAGGGTGGGCTTTTCTCATCCCATATGACAGCCTATGGATGATATTCATATTCTCTTTTACGTTTTCAACGTCGCTATCGAAATCCCTTCATATTGTGTGTTTTCATGCCTGGCGGGAGGGAACGGTAAAGGGACAATCTGACGGTTAAACAATGCCTGTGCATAAATGATATTTTATTCTTCCTCTATTTAAAAAAAAGTGAGATTAAAATATGCTGTCAAAAGCCTAATGAATGATTGAATGCATTAAACATGTATGTTACAGATAAGCGATCTCCATTCTTTAGTTTAGGAGATGAAATACAGGTAAAAACGGTAACATCCTCAATAAATAGTAACGAAGCAAAACAAATTATATGTCTGTCCATGGAGATTACAATAAAGTGAGTAAGGTGTCTTTGTTTTGTTTCAAATGTTGTTTCTTTATTATTGCATAGGATAATACACAAGATATGTTTGTAAACAACTTTCATTGACGATTTGAAACACAGAAATACTTTTTTGGAATATTTCTTAGTCCAAGGAATAGATGTAATAAAACAAATCTCCAACCAGACCCTGTTGCAGTACCAGTGATTCTGACGCATTTTGATGAATGTTAGATATTGTTTGAATAGTGTAGACCCAGATCAAGATTCTATTTAAAGTATGAATTATCGACAGGTTAGAGCATGGAAAGTATCATTTGATGGTTTAACGTCGAGTGGGTATTAATCTGTAAGCAAGAAATTTGAAGTGTTCCAACTCGTAACCTTCTTGAACAACATTTCAACGTAACCTTCTTGAACAACATTTCAACGTAACCTCCTTGAACAACATTTCAAAAACTCATAACCTTCTTGAACAACATTTCAAAGACTCGTAACCTTCTTGAACAACATTTCAAAGACTCGTTACCTTCTTGAACAACATTTCAAAGACTCGTAACCTTCTTGAACAACATTTCAAATGAGTTAAAGAAGATCCTGACGATAATCTCAACAGCACTCACAATAGAGCACGAAATTAAACATCGACGGACCCCTAGCAAGCTAGAGGTGGGACCAGGTGCCCGGGAGGAGTAAGCATCCCCTGCTGGCTAGCCGCACCCGCCGTCAATGTTTATAAAGCATGGAAATGAAAATATATAAAATTTTTGCACTGTCTGACGTAATGTCTATATAGAAAGTGCTATGGCGACAATGTCAGGGAAGTATATTCAAAACACTTACTGTCAAACCCCTCGCGGGGAACTTTTTTACGAGCTCCACACGGCAAAGGGCATAAGTGTGACACAAATGAGTTAAAGAAGATCCTGACGATAATCTCAACAGCACTCACAATAGAGCACGAAATTAAACATCGACGGACCCCTAGCAAGCTAGACTCGTTACCTTCTTGAACAACATTTCAAAAACTCGTTACCTTCTTGAACAACAATTCAAACCCTTTTAATGCACCTAACACATGTTTCTGGTAGTAATTCAACTTTGGAACTGCAAGCCAAAATAATTTATAGACACAAACCTTTTTTGTAATTTTGTGTATCAATTTTGTAAAGAGTGCGTGGCTCCAAATTATCGATTCAGTGGCATATTTAAATAAAGTCTATGCCCAAATAGCAATGGAAGGATAGCATCACAACAGTACAACCAAAGTTACAATTATGTAAGACGTATATATGCTTACAATCAGTAAATGAAGGTCAAACACAAAAGCCGAAATCAGATTCCAAAAATAACAATCAAAAGACAAACAAATTCTGGGAGAAAATATGAAACAGAACTCACTTTCATATTGGGAACTCTCTTCTTGTGATGGAGGTTTTGGTTCCAGTTTTATCCTAATTTTGTATCCCTTCGGTTTATGATTTTTTGAATTATCAATTTTGTACTATATATATGTATTGCGATATGGTCATTATCCATATTTGTCGTTTTTACCAACGTCCATGTGTCACTGCTGGTGGACAATGTGTCCCCGAGGGCACTTGTCGGGCAGTCTTTTGCTTAGATGGATAATACTCAAAAGACCTACAAGAAGGCTTGGACGTCGTCAACTATAAAAAGGTCCCAACCTATTGCGTCTAAACATACGTAGAGGTAACTTCGGTGTCCCTAGAATTAATTTACATATCAATAATGAAACATTCCTTGTTAAGAGCAATCATCAGTCTTGGTATAAATGTGCAGATGGGTATGTTAAAATCAAGCCATGTAAGGTTGAAGTAGTCGATATACTGAAAGGGCATTGATTTGCGCCAATCGATTGCTTAATTTCCAAGTGCTGCGCCATGAACTTCAAAACTTGTAACATCCTTATCACAGACACTTCATTCACAAGTAACCTTACAAAACATTCATTTAATACGCATAGTTATAGTTTTAAAAGCTCATCTGTAAAACATCCAATGTTGTCTGCAGAATAGAGTGTTCACTTTGTGGATTAATTTATGTGGGTAAAACCGAAGGTCAGCTCCGAGCCAGAATGTCAGGACATTCGGTCAAAAAAATCAGTAATAAAGGAAATCAACTCCTTTATCGTCATTTCAACCAACATTATCAATCTGTTTTGTCTATGACAGTCGGAATCCTGGAGAAATATATCATCCTACAAACAATCCCATTTGAGTACTCATTTCCGTCGCAACAAAGAGGAATCTCAACACTTCAGCGCCCTAAGCATGAGATAAAGAAGATCCTGTCGACAATCTCAACAGCACTCACGATAGGGCACCAATTGAGCATCGACGGACAACTAGCAAGCTAGAGGTGTGACCAGGTGCCTAGGAGGAGTAAGCACCCCCTTTTTTGGCTGGCCGCAACCAACGTTGATGCAACGATAACATCAGTCTTTGGTATCAATCGGTAAATGCGATTTATTCAACAGACCACAAAGAAGGCATCGAAGTCATGACATTCGTAAATATAATACGCCTAAGATACTTAGTATTTCCTTTGATGACTTGGTTCCATTTTTGAATGAGCCTCTAGGCCTACACCACATTCGTACCAAATTGTACTATATTCTTTTATGAAAATAACACGAAATCTTCGAATATTTACCGATAAATATTCCCCAGACTACAAAGTGTCATCATAGAAATTTGTACTTTTCGTTTATTTCGAGCGATGAGATAAGATAAATCAGAGGAAAAAACAAACTGCACTTTCATAAAAGATAAGATCTGCAAAAAAGGAATTGATAAATTGAATCTTGGTCAAATTTTAAATTACAAAACTGTCAAAGAAAAGATCCCACCATATTTCAAAAGAAAGGAAACTCCTTGTATTTTCTATAGCTATACACACCAACAGTAACTGTTGCTAAAATTTACAATTGCAAACGATTCCTGTAATGTATTGATTAAGGTAGTAAACACATAACTGCCTATTTCCGCTCAAAATTACACTGTTTGCCGATGCCTGATGATATGCTAATGGTATATTGATATTCGGAAACGATCAGTAAACCTTTGAGGTGCCGACAAACTCAGCTGTAAAATACAAATTGTTTATTTCAACATTTTTTTGTAGTTTCTTTTCATGTTCATCTGTAGGACTTCATTCTATTTCATTTGATACCAAACATGACTACAATACTCCAATTTAACGCTTAGAAATTACACATAATTAACGCTTAGAAATTACACATAATTAAATTTATTGGTCATTAAAGTTTTTATTTGCTTATAACGTTTTTGTTTCATGCCCGATTGTTTTTTAAATTAGCTTAAAGTGACCGTCTCGGAAAGACCTTTTCAAAAATATATACATTAATGAGACTTTCTTGAAAAAATTAAATTCAGAAAATTTCGATGCCACTTTTTTGGGAATTCCCCTAATCGTGCTGTCGTCAACTTATGTTACATCTATGTCAACTTTTCTTACATCGATGTAACAAAATGTAATTTGATTGAAAAAGTAGATGTGCACTATCCATTCTTTTGTTATGGATTGGCTACCTTAAGAAATCCCTCCTTGCAAATGTTCTTCATCGTATTTCTACTCCTGACCTTAGTATAGTCAAGAATGACAAGTTGAGAGAATGGTTTAAAAAGGGTCCCAAATACAGAGAAAGTAAATCCTTTACATGGAACTAAAATTTCGAAATTATTCTTGATTCGTTTGAGGAATATGCAATATATATATACGTTGGGCAAATAAACATTACAGAAATACCCATCAGTTATTCAGTCTCATAGTCGAGAAGGCAAGGCAAAATCATTAGATTTTCCACAGGAACCGTTGCAAAGAAAGAGGATGTACAGTTCGACACCCTTTTCGAATGGATAAAATCAATCAGAGGGTTACCTTTATCTAGAATTCACCACTTACAATCAACTGTGAACACCAGTCTATATTTAAAGACCCTGATGTTATCACAGAGTTTACCTACCTCCAGGAGCATCACCACACCAGCAGGCAAAGCCTTAATTAACTACACAGTACTTGCAAACGGTACTGTTTCAACACTTGTTAAAAAGTTGGGTTTGAATTCGACAACTGGAAATCCTACTTACATCCCAATAAACATTTCCTCTTCATAAATAATAGATAACCACAAATCAGCTCCCGCTTCTAATGGCTTTGACACAAACAATTTAGATTTAGATTAAATTATACTTATATTGCATACCTGAATTGCATAAAAATCCGTACAAACAACGTTTTATCGCTGGTTCCTCAAAATGTTCAACCAAATCTGTATCGATCTTACTCCAAAGTTTTAACTGAAATCAAATATATATTATTGTTCGGCAATATATTCTCGAAGCGGTATTAACAAAATGTGGATTTTTAAGAATTCGAAGGAACTTTTAGAACATCAGAAATACACTAATTTAAAAAAAAGTCTATTCGATTAAGGCCTTTGATTTTTCGACACTTTACACAACAATCCTACATTCTAAATTGAAAGAAAGACTCGCAAAGATTATAAGTAATGCATTTACAAGCAAGAGCGGTAATCGCAAATAGAGATATTCTGTTGTTAACTATGAAAAAACCTACTTTGTAAAAAGTCCGATTCTAAAAACAAGTACACTGAAATGGATATTATTCAGATGTTTAACTTCCTGATTTTGGTGTTTGGAGGAAAGGTGTTCCAGCAAATTGTCGGAATTCCAATGGGAACCAATTGTACCCCACTCCTTGTCGACATTTTCCTTTACTCGTACGAAGCCGAATTCATTCAATTTTTGGTCTCTGGTGCTGTCCATCAATTATCCAAAATTCGCGGATTACCTTAGCAGAATCTATCCTTCAAAGCTTTAAGTCAAAGAAACTTCAGAGACAAATAATTCAGCATCCTATTTGGACACAATGTTTTCCTTCGACACTGATGGTCAAATGAACACCTCACTCTATGACAAACGTGACGAATTCAATTTCAGCATCACAAACTTTTCTTTTCTGAGTAGCAATATCCCTTCATCGCCTGCTTATGGCGTGTCCGTATCTCAATTGATATACGCTATGCCAGAGCAAGTACCAAATATACAGATTTTCTTCTGAGAGCAAGGCGTCTTTCAGATAAGCTTCTCAAACATGGATACGTTTGTGACCGACTAACATGGTCACTGAGGAAGGTCTACAGTCCATACGGGGAACTCGTCATACACTATGATGTACCACTGTCCAGAAAGGTGGATGATATTCTGTCTTAGACCATTTGAACCATCCAGCCACCGAATATACTTGTATCTTCCGAAATGGAAGTAACCGCATGTGATAATTGTACCGAAGTGAAGCGACGTGTGTCGCATGCAAGCAGGAGATGCTGACTCTTCCTGGGCACCTGGTCTCACTCCTATATTGTGAGTTCGCTTCTTTTCATGTGGTGGAGGCTTTTGTTTGTTTGCTTTGGTTCCTGTTTTATCCTGATTTTGTATGCCTTCGGTTTGTGATTTTCTGACTTATCGATTCTGTACTGTGTATTGCGATATAGTCATTATCTATATTTGTCATTTCTAACGCGAGGAGAAAAATGACAAGCAGACGATGACAATGACAAAGCTCCATAGAAACACAAAGGACAATTTATCTAATGAACAATCTCCACAGTCCAGTGGAATTGCGGAATGCACTGTATAATGCATTGTAGGTGGAACTTTTAAAACGCGTCGTGCTAATTTGTAAAGATAGAAATATTTATGTATCACATGAATCATAATACATATAAGATTTGTGTATTTTTCTATTCAATTAGCATAAAGCATATAATTTTACATAATGAATGAAACATAAGTGCATCACGTAATAAATTCTTGGAATTACATTGGTTGAGTGGGCGGGGACTAATAGAGAATAGCTCTGCGACCAATCACTATTTCTTTTTGCTTTAAAGAGTTACGTCGCTTGGAGAATAATGCATTGTAGGTGTCGCCAACTTCTCGTTAATAATCTAAATATTTTCAAAATGCTATCGAGGTCATGTGATGAACTATAAACCCTATTATTGCTCGTTTGTGTTGGTATTTTAAATATCTGATTATATTGCGTTTGGAAGGTAAATAGTGCTTTCCTTGACGCTCGGGTGCTATTCCTACCCAAACTACAGGCAGCTCAAGTTTACGTTCCTTTACCCTACTCTACAACATCACTGCCACAGACTTGTCGCCATATAGCATATCTTAACGTAACGCTGCTATGACGTCATAGTTACTTTATGGCAGGATTCTTGCCATTTCTTGAAGTCTGTGGCAGAGATTGTTTGACTGGAAGGAGGAGACAACTCTGTTCGGATAATGATTCCTACCCACACAAATAAGCATTAATAGGTAATTATTCAAATGTATGCAAGCACTGAAACAATTATGGACTGAATATATCACAGGGGTATTATGGCTGATTTCTTTTTTCGCTTTGTCGCTCCGACAATCCGACAATTATTGACTTTTCGTTCCTCTATTTATCGTCTTTTCGGGGCGACAAAATATAAAATGACAAAATATTATGAGGCGATAATTAGCGAGGCGAAATATATTGAGCTGTCGCCCCGCTAATTATCTGTTTGTTGCCCCGACAACTCTATAATTATTTACTTTTCACCGGGTTATCTTCTTCTTGTTGCCCCACCATACATAACAAAATCGTTAATTCAGAAAATGAGAAACCGAAGTCATACAAAATCAGGATAAAACAGGAACCAAAGCAAAAACAAAAACAAAAAAAAACAAGAATATCCACCATCTGAAAAGAAGCGAACTCCCGATATGGGAGTGAGACCAGGTGCCCAGGAAGATAAGCATCTCTTGCTTGCATGCAACACCTGCCGCTTCAATTCGGTAGAACTGTCACATCCGGTTACTTCCATTTCGGAAGACATATAGTACAATCTTTGGTTGGACCAAAGATTGTTAATCGTTTGTCGATGCGAGAAGACGAAGATAAGCGGGGCGACGTTTGGCAGGGCGACAAGACGAAGATTAGTTGGGCGAAAGTTGATAATTATCGGGTTGTCGGGATGACAACCCATTAATTAGTAGGGCGACAATTCGATAATTAGCGGAGCTAAAATTATCGCCTCATAGTGTTCGTTTTGTGGCATAGTATTTTGTCATTTTTTCGTTTTGACGCTCCGAAAACACCATAAAAAGCGGACCGAAAAGTCGATAATTATCGGGTTATCAGGGCGACAAAGCGAAAGAACCAAACGGTGGAAATCATATATCCAGCAACCCCCACCCATCATTCAAGACATTGCATTATCTATCATTCTTTTGTTGACTTAATTCTGAGTACTATCAAATGAAACCGGTTTCTGTCAGATTTCATTCACATGGTACTAGTACGTCGCATATTTTGTTTTTATGTGCTTGTGTGGTTTTTCTTCCTGGTTGGCTGGTAGCTTTTCAATTTCAAAAGGACGCAAAAACAGAATAAATGTTAAACGTCTTCAAATTCAATAGCATCACTTAAAAACAGATAAATTTGCAGCATGGACCAGCAGACATGCACGTTTCGGGTACTGAACCCTCGTCAGTGATCCTTAATCTAAACAATGTAATATGACCAAATATTGCGAAAGTTATTATTAGCTAAGTATTAATTATCGACGGGTTAGAGCATGGAAAGTATTTCTATTTAAAATTGATGTTCTAAAGTCAAGTGGGTATTAATCTGTAAACAAGAAATTTGAAGTGTTCCAACTCGTTACCTTCTTGAACCATATTTCAAAGAAAACTCGTTACCTTCTTGAACAACATTTCAAAAACTCGTAACCTTCTTGAACAACATTTCAAAAACTCGTAACCTTCTTGAACAACGTTTTAAAAACTCGTAACCTTCTTGAACAACATTCCAAAAACTCGTAACCTTCTTGAAAAACATTTCAAAGACTCGTAACCTTCTTGAACAATATTTCAAAGAAAACTTGTAACTCTCTTTAAAACATTTCAAACCAATTTTTGATGCACCAGGCACGTGTTTCTGATGGTAAATAAGTCCTCCTCTGTTTTTCTTCAAGCCAAATTGATTTTCAGGCAAGTCTAATTTTTAGGCGAGTCTAATGTTGTCCGTCAATTATGCGAGCTTTAAGGACCATCTACATGAAATATATCCTCATGAACTAAATATCAAGAAATTAACCGAGAGCGACAGATCCGCTTCGTACTTGAATATACATCTATCATTCGTCCCGAACGGTCATTTGAACACCTCATTTTATGACAAGCGTGATGATTTTAGCTTCCACATAACTAACTTGCCTTTCATGGGAAGCAACATTCCGTCTTCTCCTGCTGACAGCTGATACGGTATGCCAGGGTATATTCCAAATATGAAGGTTTTGTCGTTAGAGCCAGACGGCTTGCAAGTAAGCTTCTTGTTCAGATTTAACTTATAAAACACAACGGTAGAAATAATCATTGAGGAAGTTCTTTGGTCCCTGCTGGGATATGATAGAAGCATACATGTATCAGACCCCCCTTTCCATGATGATCAGCGACATTCTGGATTGCGATTAAATGGCTTCCATCTTCACCAATTTTAACAAACTTTTTTAAATACCAAATTTCTCTAAGATACATAAATTATTATTAGTTAGAGCATAAAACGTATTGTTATTTGATGTTTTGAAGCCAATGGGACATTAATCGGTAAACAAGAAATTGTAGCCAAGTTCGATCAACTTCGGTTGGTCGTTTCTTCAACGCATTCGAAAATTTCTGTTATCAAAATTTCTTGAAATTTCTAAAACTAGGGTCCTGTAGCATCATATCCCATCCATTCTGCTACGTCTTTGGGTGAATGCTTGGACATATAATAATAACTTTCACACTTTTTGGCCATATATTATATTGTTTAGATTGAGGATCACTGACGAGGGTTAGCATGTCTGGTCCATCTGCTCTTAAATGATGAAAGCCATAGTTAGTAATAGAATTCTTGACAAATGATAATTTCACGAAGAAAAACTAATATGTCCGTGATGAAAATCAAGACTTTTGCTTATTTGAAAAACAGGGTAAAAATTCTGGAAATTTGTTGCTAAAATAGCGAAAATATAAAAAGTGCTAAAATGCACTCATTTGATTTTAATTCTAGTTTTCTTTGTTAACATACAATAAAGCAGGTTAGCAACTTTGTATAAAATTTGATTTTGATAAAGCTTCACCGTAGGAACAAAATTCACAAATAATTTTAAATTTTCTCGATTTTACACAAAAATTACAAAAACCGACGTTATGGTCAAAATATCAGAGATACTGAATATCAACGATTTTTTTCGAACACACAGTAAACTGTGCACCTGAGAAAGACTGTTCATAATATTGAAGAAAAATTATGTGTCCGTGTTGAAATAAGAGAGAACAAACGCTCAAGAATAGTGCCATTTGTGGTTTTTATGAAAATTAAAAAGTATCAGTGCGGTAAGATTTGCCTATATTTGGATGGAATTTCAGCAGTTTATAATTTTTCGGTATATATCAGCTGTATCTTATAAAACAGTTAAGGTCAATAATATTCCACACGTAAAACGAAATTCAGGAGCTATTTCTTACGTAAGAGAAATCCGAACTGTTCAAAAGAGTACCTCCAGCTCAATCTTTATAGAAACTACCGCGAAGCATTTTCTCACAGATGCTTCATTCAGTTTAGATCAAATTTTCAAACTTATCCGCCTTTAGGTATTTAATGAATTTAAGTCTTCAATTGAGTTGGAAATGATAGATATTCCATAATAAATTGAAATGTCTATATAAATCAATATCCATGAGTGCTAAAACGGGAGATGCGCAAGAATGGCTTTAAATTGTGACCAATGACGCACCTTAAGTGTTCAAACTCGTCAATTTTTTTTTACAACATTTCAAATTAATATCAAAGAAGTACCCATCCGTTATTCAGTCTTAAAGTCGAGAAGGCAAGGCAAACCATCAGAATTTTCACTGGAACGGCTGCGAATCTCGGAATTAATAACATTCCGAAGTGGGACCCGGTGCCCGGGGAGATTCAGCGTCTCAGATTGCATGCATCACTCCCAAAATCGTAACCTTTTCAACGACATTTCAAAGAAAGGGGTAGGGCCACGATGCCCGATACTGGCCCTAATTTTGAACACTATACTTCATAGAATTTTTAACTGTGATTTGAAATTTTGAAACGTTCTCTACTGAATAACGAATTTATCTTTTGTAAACATTGCATTTATCAATAGTTTGTAGCCCTTAGAAAACACCAAAATTGGTCATATTCTGCGAAATTGATGCAAAAACTACATATTTCTATAAAAATAGCAATGACCGCATGCATTAACTAGGATGAAAAAATTATATGTGAAAGATTATTATTATATCCTTTTGTCGTAAACGTTTAATCTCAGTTAACGCATGCGGCCACATTGAATTCTTCCACAAAATCACAATTCCAAGCAATTTTTCGCCATATTTTGTCAATAACGTCAAAATGACGTCACTTCATGACGTCATTACAGTTAAATGGCTCTATTTTGGTGATATTTTTCTTTTCATCAAAAGCGGTAAACATTCGTGTGTTTTTATGAGAGATATCAAGTATTCCCCTTGAAATTTATTTCTCGAGAAAAATCGAGGGCCGATTTAGGGGTCTCGTGGCCCTACCCCTTTGAAGTATACCAACTTGTAACCTTCTTGAACAACATTTCAAATGAATTTGAAGTGTTCCAACTGGTTACTCTCTTGAACGATATTTTATAAAATCAATTTCAATGCACCAGACACATGTTTATCGCACATTGGATAGGATGATTCCACTTTTCAGTGGTGCTAGAGAATTCGATCCGGCACCCCTGATCCGGCACTTTTGATTGTTACTTTATGACGTCACAGACAAACTGACGTACGTTATTTCACGCGCTCACATATATTTAGCAACACGTTCAGTCATTCTGATGCGTAAACAAGATACTGTAAACGGGTTTAATTTCGCGGTGTTAAAAGTTCGCGGTTTTCTGAATATAGCCAATTGCGGTGGTTTTAATTTCGCGGTATCGAAAGTTGCAGAAGAAAAAAAAGAACTAGATACATCCATAAAGATTTCGTCACACAAGCACACGTGTAATTTGATTGATGTTTGAAGTTTTAAGTGTTTCACGTGGTAATTAATGACAAACACGGATAATTACACAGAAACGGTTGAATATCAATAATTAAAGAATACGGGAAAGTAGATTGAAACTAATTAACTGCGTGCGTTTTCACTTAAAATCTTAAGCGCGATATGTGTGTCATCGTGCTTTTTATAAAAATATAGATGCATCGTAAGTTAAATTGTCGATACCCTTTACTGTACAAACTATTTAACCAACTTAACCACGTTTAGAGAATTGAACAATTCAGTTAGACATGCACAATAGCTTTCATGCATCAAATGCATATGAACATCTTTGCCTCTATTATTTGTTTTGTCTATTATACAAAATCATTGCGGGGGTTTAATGTTCGCGGAAAATTCGAAAACCGCGAACATAGCGAATATAAAACCACCTCAATCATTTCCCCGTTTACAGTATGTTTAAAATGTGCGAGAAAAATAATCAAGCACCACATTTGAGTTCCGGATAGAAAAATATCAGTCTCGGGTGGGATAATCAATGTCCCAACCTCGGCTAACGCTTCGGTTGGGATTTGATCAATCCCACCCTCGACTGATATTTTTCTATCCGGAACTCAAAGTGGTGCTAGATTCTATTATTCTGATAGTAATTAATCATCAGCTTTGGTACTTCAAGCCAAAGTGATATATTAACAAGTTATTGAATGAAAATCAAACACAAAAGCCGAAATCAGATCCTAAAGAGCTTACAAATTCTGGAAAAAATGCAAAACAGAACTATCTCGCATAGTATATATCTATCATCGAAAAAAAAATGACAAATAGACATAGACAATGACAAAGCTGAATTTGAAGACGTTTAACACTTGGTGAGTGTCACTGCTGGTGGACCAGGAGTCCCCGAGGGCACATGCAGCCAAGTTCGATCAACTTCGGTTGTTTGTTTCTTAAACACATTCGAAAATGCCTGGAATCAAAATTTCATGGAATTTCTAAAACGTGGGTCCTGTAGCATCATATCCCATCCATCCTGCTACGTTTTTGGGTAAATGACAATATGGATTATGACCATATCTCTGTATACAGCACAAAATCGATAATTCAGAAAATCAGAAACCGAAGGCATACAAAATCAGGATAAAACAGGAACCAAAGCAGACAAACAAAAACCTCCACCAAATGAAAAGAAGCGAACTCCCGATATGGGAGTGAGACCCGGTGCCAAGGAAGAGTATTGGTGATTGGCCATAATCACTTTCATACTCTTTCATGATTGGCCATAATCACTTAGGGTCCCAAATACAGAGAAAATATGTCCTTTACATGGAACCAAAATTTCAAAATTATCATGGACTCTTGTGAGGAATATGCAAGACGTTGGGCAAAGAAAGAGGATGTACAGCTCGATACCCTTTCCGAATGGATAAAATCCATCAGAGGGTTACTTTTATCTAGAATTAACCGATTAAAATCAACTGTGAACACCAGATTCGAGTCTATATTTAAAGACCCTGATGTTATCAATGAGCTTAACTACCTCCAAGAACATTATGTCATCACACCAGCGGACAAAGCCTCAAATAATTACACATTTACTTGCAAAAAGTACTATTTCGACAGTCTAGTTAAAGAGTTGGGTCTAAATTTGACACCTGGAAATCCCACTTACACCCCAACAAACCTTTCGGCCTCTGAAATAATAGATAACCACAAATTAGCTCTTGCTTCCTTTGGCCTCCACACTAACAATTTAGATTTGGATTTACCATACTTATACTGCATACCTAAAATGCATAAGAATCCGTACAAACAACGTTTCATCGCTGGTTCCTCAAGATGTTCTAACAAATCTGTATCGATCTTACTCACCAAAGTTTTATCTGAAATCAAATCTGGGCTTCAAAAATATTGTTCGACAGTATATTCTCGCAGTGGTATCAACCAGATGTGGATTTTAAGAATTCGAAGGAACTTTTAGAACATCTGAAATCCACTCATTTTAGGAAAGTCCATTCGATCAAAGCCTTTGATTTTTCGACACTTTACACTACAATTCCACATTCTAAACTGAAAGAAAGACTCGCAAAAATTATAAGTAATGCGTTTACAAGTAAGAACGGTAATCGCAAATACAAATTTTTTGTTTTGAACTATGACAAAACCTACTTTGTAAAAGAAAAATCCGATTCTGAAAATAAGTACACTGAAACAGATATTATTCAGATGTTAAACTTTTTGATCGACAACATTTTTGTGGTGTTTGGAGGAAAGGTCTTCCAGCAAATTGTCGGAATTCCAAAGGGGACCAATTGTGCCCCACTCCTTGCCGACAGTTTCCTTTACTCGTACGAAGCTGAATTCATTCAATCTTTGGTCTCTGAAGGGAAAAGATACTTAGCTTCTGACTTCAACTTCACTTACAGATACATAGACGATGTGTTGTCCATCAATAATCCAAAATTCGCGGATTATCTGAGCAGTATCTATCCTTCAGAGCTTGAAGTCAAAGAAACTACAGAGACAAATAATTCAGCATCCTATTTGGACAAAATGTTGTCCTACGACACTGATGGTCACATGAACACCTCACTCTATGACAAACGTGACGACTTCAATTTCACAATTACAAACTTTCCCTTTCTGAGTAGCAACATCCCTTCATCGCCAGCTTATGGTGTGTTCATATCTCAGTTGATACGCTATGCCAGAGCAAGTACCAAATATACGGATCTTGTTCTGAGAGCAAGGCGTCTTTCAGATAAGCTTCTCAGTCAGGGATATGTTTGTGACCGACTAACATCGTCACTAAGGAAGTTCTACGGTCGATATGGGAACTCGTCATACACTATGATGTCCCACTCTCCAGAATGGTGGATGATATTCTGTCATAGACCATTTGAACCATCCAACCAAAGATTGTACTCTATGTCTTCCGAAATGGAAGTAACCGGATGTGACATTTCTACCGAATTGAAGCGGCGGGTGTTGCATGCAAGCAGGAGATGCTTACTCTTCCTGGGCACCTGGTCTCACTCCCATATCGGGATTTCGCTTCTTTTCATGTGGTGGAGGTTTTTGTTTGTTTGCTTTGGATACTGTTTTATCCTGATTTTGTATGCCTTCGGTTTCTGATTTTCTGAATTATCGATTTTGTGCTGTATACAGGGATATGGTCATTATCCATATTTGTCTTTCATACTCTTTCATGATTGGCCATAATCACTTTCATACTCTTTCATGATTGGCCATAATCACTTTCATACTCTTTCATGATTGGCCATAATCACTTTCATACTCTTTCAATATTGGCCATAATCACTTTCATACTCTTTCATGATTGGCCATAATTACTTTCATACTCTTTTGCGTGATTAGATTAGATTAAGGATCACTGACGAGGGTTAAAGGCCGGGTGAGGACTATAAAAGAAGACAGGTAATTTTCCTGTCATTTCCTCGCTGACCGCTGTAGGGTTTACATCTCTAATCGCAATCTGATTGGTCCTATGTACCCTTTATAACCCTCTCAATGTTTTATTGACAGCTTCAAATAGGTAAAATTGTGGTAAATCTAATTAGCATAATCAAGTATACCTGTCGGTATCATTTTTAATGTCACACACCGCTTGAGTCTCTAGGAATATCACTGGTCAGTAGACGCCGCGTTTATCACGCTTTAGCATCGATTAGCCTATTTCTGAAGATGCACTGCCTATTTATACATTATAAATATCCCATTAGTACATGTACCATCAAACAGGAGGAAACAGCGATGTTTTGCTTCATCCAAACAAATAATGCACGCGAATGAATTTTTAATAGAATTTGAAACTTTGTTTTCTTTCATTTCAAAAGAATTTTATTTGAAATATCGTGATCAATTATTATGCATATGAGGAATTTACCGTGTGGAGCTCGTAAAAAAGTTCCCCGCGAGGGGTTTGACAGTAAGTGTTTTGAATATATTTCCCTGACATTGTCGCCATAGCACTTTCTATATAGACATAACGTCAGACAGTGCAAGCATTTTATATATTGTTTTCAGTTTCGTGCTTAAACATCGACGGCGGGTGCGGCTAGCCAACAGGGGATGCTTACTCCTCCCGGGCACCTGATCCCACCTCTAGCTTGCTAGGGGTCCGTCGATGCTCAACATAGTGCTCTATTGTGAGTGCTGTTGAGATTATCGTCAGGATCTTCTTTAACTCATTTACCTTGTCACTTTGCTTTACGGGCGCACATATTGCGCGCTAATGGATTTTTGATAGAACCAGAAACTATTATTTTTTCATGTCAATAAGTTTTAATATTTGAAATATCGTGATCAAATTTTATAGCTTTGTTTTGCCTTACGGGCGCAAACATTGCGCAAATGAATCTTTGAATTTTACGGAAGACCGTAGGTGACAGGTATGGGGCCTATCTGGCGGCCACCACTTAATTATCTGGCGACCGCCACTTAATTTATGTGGCGACCGCCACTTAATTTATGTGGCGACCGCCACTTAATTTATGTGGCGGCCGTCAGATCATTATCTGGCGGCCGTCACATAATTATCTGGCAGCCGCCACATAATTTAAGTGTCAGTGCCACATTATTTACAATAAATCAAAACAAAACCATAGCATAACATATTCTTTCTGTTCTTGGGTGCTAAATCCATCCTCTCTTTTAATCTTTTTGATATGACAGATGCAAAATAACCAGAGAAAGTCTAACAAAAGATTTATCAGGCGGCCGCCAGATAATTATGTGGCGGTCGCCAGATAAATTATAATTCATACCTGTACGGGCTTCCGTAGAATTTCAATGAAATTTTAATATTTAAAATATCGTGATCATTTTATTTTATTTTATTTTTTTGTATGATATAAGCGAATTTACGAAGAAATACGCCTCGTCGAGTGCACTCATAATAAGAAATATATCATAACAGCCATTAAGAATTTTTACACTGTCATCCATAAATTACAGTAGTATTCCGTTTTATGTTCGTATTATGATTATCTAAATCGATAGACGCTACGTCATTTTATTTGGATTTATGGAAGTAGTTTTGTTATCCATTGATAGCGTTTTGTGTTACCTGGTAACCCTGTGACTTACTGTCCTGTTTGTAATTACAATAAGGGGCTACTTTTGACAGTGTATTGAATTACCTTGTAGCCCTGTGTTTGTAATTCATAACAAAGGGCGTTTTTTGAAAGCGTTTTCTGTTACCTGCATGGTAGTCCTGTGACTTACTGTCCTATTTGTAATTTATAATAAGGGGCTACTTTTGAGTGTTCTGTGTTACCTGGTAGCCCTGTGACTTACTATACTGTTTGTAATTTATAACAAGGGGCTTCTTTTGACAGCGTTTTGTATTACCTGGTAGCCCTGTGACTTACTGTCCTGTTTGTAATTTATAATAAGGCGCTATTTTTTGAGTGTGTTTTGTTTACTGGTAGCCCTGTGACTTATTGTACTGTTTGTAATTTATAACAAGGGGCTTCTTTTGACAGCGTTTGTGTTAACTGGTATGCTTGTGACTAACTGTACTGTTTATGGTAAGGGGCTTCTTTTGACAGCGTTTTGTGTTACCGTCAAGTCCTTCCTCACAAGACCGAAGAACGTCAATTACAAGAATGATCCCAGTTTCCTCTGTTTCGGTGTCGGCACTTATTTTCTAAAGCAAAATAATTTCATAATGAGTTAATTGCCAAAGAGACATGCTCAAGACGACATCTGTGTTGATAAGAGAAACTTGTTATGATAACATGTACTTTCTTTTCTTCTTCCTTTCTCTGATAACATGTACTTTCTTTTTTTCTTCCTCTCTGATAACATGTACTTTCTTTTCTTCTTCCTTTCTCTGATAACATGTACTTTCTTTTCTTCTTCCTTTCTCTGATAACATGTACTTTCTTTTCTTCTTCCTTTCTCTGATAACATGTACTTTCTTTTCTTCTTCCTTTCTCTGATAACATGTACTTTCTTTTCTTCTTCCTTTCTCTGATAACATGTACTTTCTTTTCTTCTTCCTTTCTCTGATAACATGTACTTTCTTTTCTTCTTCCTTTCTCTGATAACATGTACTTTCTTTTCTTCTTCCTTTCTCTGATAACATGTACTTTCTTTTCTTCTTCCTTTCTCTGATAACATGTACTTTCTTTTCTTCTTCCTTTCTCTGATAACATGTACTTTCTTTTCTTCTTCCTTTCTCTGATAACATGTACTTTCTTTTCTTCTTCCTTTCTCTGATAACATGTACTTTCTTTTCTTCTTCCTTTCTCTGATAACATGTACTTTCTTTTCTTCTTCCTTTCTGTGATAACATGTACTTTCTTTTCTTCTTCCTTTCTCTGATAACATGTACTTTCTTTTCTTCTTCCTTTCTCTGATAACATGTACTTTCTTTTCTTCTTCCTTTCTGTGATAACATGTACTTTCTTTTCTTCTTCCTTTCTCTGATAACATGTACTTTCTTTTCTTCTTCCTTTCTCTGATAACATGTACTTTCTTTTCTTCTTCCTTTCTGTGATAACATGTACTTTCTTTTCTTCTTCCTTTCTCTGATAACATGTACTTTCTTTTCTTCTTCCTTTCTCTGATAACATGTACTTTCTTTTCTTCTTCCTTTCTCTCATCGTACTTGTAGTTGGTGTGTTTGAGTGTATGACATTTTTGAAGAAAACTTGTTTTATCTGTACGACATCGCTTTATGTCTGATACTATTAAGATTGCAACTATTAATTGCTAGGGTCTCGATTGTCCATCAAAAAGGAAAGATGTTTTAAAATATTACAAAACGAAAAATTATAGTGTATCATGCTTACAGGATACACATTTTATTGCAGATCTTGAACCTTACATTGAGGCACAACTATACAAATATTAACCATCCAAATGCTAGAGGAAAGAATTCTACAAATGATTACAGATATAGAACTCGTCAACTATTTCAGAATACTAAATCCTACGAAAAAACATTTACCTGGCGTAAAAAAATCCTGTAAATCATAGAAGACATGATTACATTTTATTATCATCTGAAAATCTTAGTAATGTGGTAGATGATATAAAAGTTAGGGTTGGATACCCTTCTTATCATTCAAGTGTAATTTTAGAATTGAAATTAGATAATTTTGATAAAGGAAAAGGGATCCGGAAATTTAATAATCTGCTTCTAAATGATATACAATTTATTGAAAAAGTTAAAAATACAATACAAAGATTAAAAGCACAATATGCAAATATCTTGTATAACAAAGAAGCCGTAAAGGATATTGAAAATAAAAATATTGATTTGGCAATAAACGATAGCTTGTTCCTAGAAGCTCTATTAATGCAAATAAGAGGGATCACTTTATCTCATTCAAGTTTCAGAAAAAAAGAAAAGGACCTAATAGAAAGTAATCTCATAGAGAAAATTAATGAAATTAAAAAGACTATTATTGAAAATAATGAAAATAATCATATTGACAATTTGACTGAAAAGAAAACATTACTTGAAAATTTGAGAAAAGAAAAACTAAAGGGAAACATGATTAGAGCAAAGGCTCAATAAATTGAAGATGGGGAGAAACCCTCACATTACTTTTGTAATCAAGAATCTAGAAATTACACAAATAAGACTATCAAAAAGCTTGAAATTGAAGGGAAGGGAGTTATAATGGAACAAAAAGAAATCCTTGATGAATGCAAAATGTTTTATGAAAAATTATACACAAGTAGGGAAGATGTCCTTGATCATATTGACCTTAATGTACTCCTAGACACATATGAAATTGCCAAATTAAATACAGAATCAGCTGATGACATTGATAAACATTACAGAAAAAGAAATACATGACGCCCTTAAGTAGGCCCTTCAACTAAATTCTAAAATCCAAAAAAATTCCTTTGAAAGTGCTTCACGACTTTTGAATCTGTGTCTAAATAGCAGTAAGGAACTTTGAATTGGGAAAGACATGCTAATTATCGATAAATAATTAATTTTATCTACCGAATTTAAAATTAAATCTGCTTAAGAAGGGAGGTAATTCAAACTATAAAATTTAACAAACATTTGATACCCGGGACCCATCTTGAGTCACCGAGTTTTACGGGTTCTTTAAAATATGTAACGCACAAGAAACGAAATGAAAAGTAACGGAACGATTTTTTTTTTTTTTTTTTTTTTTTTTTGGTCGGCAAGGAATTTTCAAAAATTAAACGTAATATAGTAAACGACGCAGACATCATAGAAAAAGCCCTGTAAATTTCAATCAAAATTTACGAAAAATTTAAAATTAAACGGTTTAAACACAAGTTGTTCAGAAAAGCAAACAAAACAAATTACAAAAATAAGAAAAGATGGAATTTTCACGATTTTCAGATTTCTAAACTGAGTTGTACAGAAAAAATCTGAGTGACTAGATGAATACATTTCATTTAATTTCAGAGATCCCTCTTCTTTTTGCATAGATTGTTTGCTATAGACATTAAAAGAAATGTCCATATCGTCATGATTCTTCACTTTGAAAACAACCTCTTTAATCTATAATACAGCTACATGCTGGGATAACTATAAAAAGGGAGGGGGGGGTCCCATCCCATATTGCACTGAACAATTACTGGTCGACATCATGCAGTGAACTTATGATGGTTTTCTTTTTAAAGCCGAGTAAAATTTGTCAAAAACATCGATTACGTACGTATTTTTTTTATTGATGTAAGAACCTTAAGAATTTTGTTTTCTTTCTTCTCCAGGAAATTTTTTTTTTAGAGGGAGGGCATGGGGTGGTCAGCCTTTCTAACACATGGTTTTGAAAAAAAAAACTGAAGAAAAAAATTGAACTCACGTATACGTATATGCAAATAGAGTCACAGAACATTCTGGATCAGATAAAAACGGTGAATGAATTATATTTATGTTAAATTTGGTGATGTAGGCGAGCGAATACATGCGAGCAGTTTTTTTTTTTTTTTTTTTTTTTTTTTTTTTTTTTTTTTTTTGCTGCGTCTGGGGTAAAAATGTCAGAATTTTTTTTATCTTCCCTCTATTACTCTTTTACTCTTTAAGGAAAAAGGGTACATCGGGAAGCCGTATTGTTATGAAATTATCATATACATTTAAGTGGTTAAAAACTGGCGAGCGAAAGCGAAAGTCAGTGAATGTTTTTATTTTTTTTTTTTAATCGTTACAAAAAGATGGTCAATATTTATCTGTTACGATCTCCATAAATGATTGCATAATATCTTTATATTCAAAATCAAAATTTGAAATTCCAAATCCCCCTTTACCCCCTATTGATATGACAGAGATCAATCCAATCAAAACATTAAAGAAAAGAAAGCAGAATGCAGAAATGTATTGTAAAATCTAAATCGGATGCGTGAAAGTTCCCGTTGGCCTTATCCAAATCAATAACTTTTGATTGAAAGGGGAGGGGAAGAAGGCGCCCCTCCCCCCTTACATATTAATCATATTCACAGATTTTAACATTTAGAACGCGGGCTGAGTATACCCTACCTCTTTAATTGACCTATCGCCAACTCCTCCCCCTGCTGCCGCAATACCAATGATATTATCTCATATCGTTACAGGCATGCTAATAATAGCCTCTGCCCTGCACGTGCTGGGAGCTCAGACAAACTAACGCGTTATCCTCTTACTTTATTATAGAAATGTAAGATAACATGAGCATTTAGCACATAGATTTTCATCATTTTCTTGATTTATTAAAATGGTTGAAAGATGTGCACATAATACAAGTAGTAGTGATGATGACAGATATCGGGGTAATATTTTTCTCAGATCAAATACATAAAAAGTGCTTAAAATAGACAAAAATCGGCACAGTCATCAACTGATAACACGAAATACATAATTTGCGTATACAGTTGATCAAATATATTATATGCACATCTCATAAAAAACCGATTTTGAGAAGTTCAAACATACATCCAAATTAAAACCCATAACAAGCTGTATAAAAGTCGATCTTGCCGGCGAAAGAGTAAAGAATAGGCAAAAGAGGGGGGGGGGGCGTTTTTGAATGAATGGTACCATTTGATTTGCCTTCGATGAAATCATATTGATATTATCTTGACATTAATTCATTTCATACTATTATTCTTACGTACTTTTATTGTAAAATCACAAAGAATAATTGAATCCAGCTAGATGGATAGAGGGTTGCCCCCCCCCCCCCACTCCTTTGGCTGTACCCTAAAAAGATAAATGATAGCATAAGCACAAAATGATGTTAAGGCAAAGAGAATAAAAAAAGAAATGAATTAAGGCCTAGAAGTAAAGAAAAAAGCTACGGTTTTAAATTATGCTCAAAATATATGAACATGTCATTCCCTAGAAATTTAGAAAAAAATGAATTAAAAAAATCCGGTTCGCATCGCTCCCGTTTTTCTTCTTCTTCTTTTTATTAAATGAAAAAATAAAATTTTGATTTTATGTTATCAGTGATTCTATACACTTATGCATTAATTTCCTAAATTGTCAGGCTTATTACACTCGCAATTTAAACCTTAGTTAATATCATAAATGACCCCCCCCCCCCCCCAATCAATAAAATCAATTATCGTAATAATATATATTCACGTGTTATAAAAAAAAATGCTCACACCTCGGGCTGTACCCGCCGACAGTGTTTCCTATTCAAACCCTACCCGACCCGACTTTTCATTTCGCATCCTGAAACAATGTGTTGGACGCCCTCCAAATAACTCTCACAAAAAATATTATACTCTTGTTATGATGATTTTAGAGATAAAGTACATTACACATAATATATTTCATGGAAAAATGATTACGAAAATCAGTTGAAATGGCATATTTTGTTGCCGATTTTCCTATAGAACATGTACTGTTTACATCCGCCTTAGCTGGTTTTTGTCTGAGCTAGCGGGATACAGCGTATTTGGTAATATGGGCGGAGCTTATCTGGGAATTGGCGATAGGCGAATCAGCAAATGGTTGAATTACAAAATAATTTCAATACATGTATATCCATAACACAAACAATTTTCAAACATTATTCACTTTTCATGTGTTCTTTAAAAAGTTCTTGTCCATCCCTCCTCCCTTAAACCCTTTGCAAGCAGGGCATAGGCGGCCGGCGCGGCCAACGCCCTCCAGTTGAAACTGAATCATGCAGATATGCTTTGTTTTACAGATTGTGGACGAGGGTCGATTACATCAGTTCCTCTTGTATGAGCAGTAAAGCTGAAATCTGTATTAATATCATTTCTGCGTTTTTTTTTTTTAAGGTTGGGGTCATTGCCGTCACTTTTTTTTTGGATAAAAGTGTGTATTTTCAATGTTATGGATAATCATAGGCATGCCTCTCTCTCTCTCTCTCTCTCTCTCTCTCTCTCTCTCTCTCTCTCTCTCTCTCTCTCTCTCTCATATATTCTCTTTATTTTCCCGCTACTTTTGATGCTGTCTTCGTTATGCATTACATGTATTTTTGTTTCTAACTCATGATATTTATCTTAATACAAACAGGTATATCTGGTTTTTATTTTTTATGTTTATTTTAAACTGAGAATTTCGGGATACAATTTTTAGTGAATACTTATTATCCTCTTCCCCCTTTATATAAGCAGAGTTTAACGAAATCGGTTACATCTATGCCTAGATTAAACCTTGTCAGCTATTAGATATAGTCTTTTACAGATCTGAAATGTAGATTATGAAATATGTATAAGAAGTACTGATCTTTGACTCGCAGTTCCCGAGGCACATAGGATGTGCAAGCGAAAACATTACCACAGTTATATTGTAAACGAATAATTAAATAGTAAAATTTGTAATTTTGTTTTTCGTTTCATTTCGTTACTTTTCACGTCGTTTCATAGTTTAAAGGGTCTCGAATTTTACAGATATTATTAAAGAGTTCTCTCCCTTTTAATATATTACCACATGAACATTTGTAACTCGGTCTAAAAATCTGATGTGCAATTTTGTGCTATCTTTCTCTGTCCTTTTATTGTCTTTAGTACATGAAACAAATTAAAATATTATACTCAATCCTACCAACTTTGTCCAACAACCCAAAAGAGGTAAATAAATAAGAAAATTCATGATTTGAAGTGATTTTTGCGCTACATTTTTATGACGAAGCGCGAAAGGTTCCGATTCTGACACTTTGAGTACGAGTTGTCGTTACTCTCAATCGACACCTAGCGTTTGTTGAAAGGCCTACCTTAAGAACACGAAGAATAGGAAATCTCCAGGTAGTGATGGCTTTACATCTTTTTTTTTTTTTAAGTTTTTCTGGATCGACCTAAAACATTTTATTATAAACGACATATCTAATAGAAAGTTTCTTCCAACTACTCAGCGTTTAGGTACATTGTATATTTGTAATTATATGTTTTCCTAAGAAAGATAAGCCCAGACATTTCAAGACAAACTGGCGACCAATTACCTTACTGAATGTATTTTATAAAATCATTTCTAGTGTAATAAGTAAACGAATTAGGTATACTCTTCCAAAACTAATCTCTAATACACAAATAGGCTTTATGAGTGGACGCTACATCGCAGAAAATACCAAATTTATTTATGATCTAATGTCTTTTACCGAAATAAATAAAATTCCTAGATTGCTAGTTCTCATAGACTTCGAAAGAGTCTTTCATTCCATTGCTTGGTCCTTCGCTTATAAAGTCCTGAAGTTCTTTGGTTTCAAAAATAATATTATTGAATGGATTAAAATACTTAATACAGATATTAGAGCATCTATTTTACAAATGTGGACATCTCTCAGATCAATTGAAAATTCAGCGTTGTTGTCGAGAAGGTGACTCCGTATCCTCTTATATCTTAGAATCCTGGAGAAAATATATCACCCCACAAACAATCCCAATTTCAGCACACCTTTCCGTCGCAACAGAGAAGAATTCTGGATAAAAAATCTTAACACTGCAGCGCCCTATGGGTGCAACGATAATATCAGCACCATAGGAAACTTAACAAGTCCTGGTTGCCAATCGGTTAATGTGACTAGCTTATTCAACAGACCACAGAGAAGACCTCGAAGTCATGGCATTCGTAAATATAATAGGCCTGAGATACATAGTTTCTCCTTCGATGACTTGGTTCCATTTTTGAATGAGCCTCTAGGCCTGCATTATATTCGTACCAAATTATATTCCGTTTCTTTACGGAAGTTACACGAAATCTACGAATATACGAAGGACCTCACATATACCGATACCCCAGAATACAGACTACAATGAGTCATCTTGGACATTTCTACTTTTCGATTATTTCAAGCAGTTAGATCAGATAAATCAGAGGAGAAAACAAATCGTCCTTTCATTAAAGTAAGATTTGCAAATAAAGGTATTGATAAATTGAATCTTGGTCAAATTTTGAATCACAAAGCTGTCAAAGAAAAAAATCCCACCATATTTCAAAAGAAAAGAACCTCCTTGTATCTCCTATAGGTACACACCAACAGTTGCATCTAAAATTTACAATTACAAACGATTCTTGCAGTGTATTGATTTAAGTAATTCCTCACTACAACCACTTCCTTGCGAATGTTCTTCATCGGATTTCAACTACTCTCCTTGTGGACACGTTATTACTGATGACCTAAGTATAGTCAAGAACGACAAGTTGAGAGAATTGTTAAAAAAGGGTCCTAAATACAGAGAAAGTATGTCCTTTACATGGAACCAAAATTTCAAAATTATCATGGACTCTTGTGAGGAATATGCAAGACGTTGGGCAAAGAAAGAGGATGTACAGCTCGACACCCTTTCCGAATGGATAAAATCCATCAGAGGGTTACTTTTATCTAGAATTAACCGATTAAAATCAACTGTGAACACCAGATTCGAGTCTATATTCAAAGACCCTGATGTTATCCCAGAGCTTAACTACCTCCAAGAACATTATGTCATCACACCAGCGGACAAAGCCTCAAATAATTACACATTTACTTGCAAAAAGTACTATTTCGACAGTCTAGTTAAAGAGTTGGGTCTAAATTCGACACCTGGAAATCCCACTTAAACCCCAACAAACCTTTCGGCCTCTGAAATAATAGATAACCACAAATTAGCTCTTGCTTCCTTTGCTTCCACACTAACAATTTAGATTTGGATTTACCATACTTATACTGCATACCTAAAATGCATAAGAATCCGTACAAACAACGTTTCATCGCTGGTTCCTCAAAATGTTCTACCAAATCTGTATCGATCTTACTCACCAAAGTTTTATCTGAAATCAAATCTGGGCTTCAAAAATATTGTTTGGCAGTATATTCTCGCAGTGGTATCAACCAGATGTGGATTTTAAAGAATTCGAAGGAACTTTTAGAACATCTGAAATCCACTCATTTTAGTAAAGTCCATTCGATCAAAGCCTTTGATTTTTCGACACTTTACACTACAATTCCACATTCTAAACTGAAAGAAAGACTCGCAAAAATTATAAGTAATGCGTTTACAAGTAAGAACGGTAATCGCAAATACAAATTTATCGTTGTGAACTATGACAAAACATACTTTGTAAAAGAAAAATCCGATTCTGAAAATAAGTACACTGAAACAGATATTATTCAGATGTTAAACTTTTTGATCGACAACATTTTTGTGGTGTTTGGAGGAAAGGTCTTCCAGCAAATTGTCGGAATTCCAATGGGGACCAATTGTGCCCCACTCCTTGCCGACATTTTCCTTTACTCGTACTAAGCTGAATTAATTCAATCTTTGGTCTCTGAAGGGAAAAGATACTTAGCTTCTGACTTCAACTTCACTTACAGATACATAGACGATGTGTTGTCTATCAATAATCCAAAATTAGCGGATTATCTGAGCAGTATCTATCCTTCAGAGCTTGAAGTCAAAGAAACTACAGAGAGAAATAATTCAGCATCCTATTTGGACATAATGTTGTCCTACGACACTGATGGTCACATGAACACCTCACTCTATGATAAACGTGACGACTTCAATTTCACCATTACAAACTTTCCCTTTCTGAGTAGCAACATCCCTTCATCGCCAGCTTATGGTGTGTTCATATCTCAGTTGATACGCTATGCCAGAGCAAGTACCAAATATACGGATTTTGTTCTGAGAGCAAGGCGTCTTTCAGATAAGCTTCTCAGTCAGGGATATGTTTGTGACCGACTAACATCGTCACTGAGGAAGTTCTACGGTCGATATGGGGAACTCGTCATACACTATGATGTCCCACTCTCCAGAATGGTGGATGATATTCTGTCATAGACCATTTGAACCATCCAACAAAAGATTGTACTCTGTGTCTTCCGAAATGGAAGTAACCGGATGTGACATTTCTACCGAATTGAAGCGGCGGGTGTTGCATGCAAGCAGGAGATGCTTACTCTTCCTGGGCACCTGGTCTCACTCCCATATCGGGATTTCGCTTCTTTTCATGTGGTGGAGGTTTTTGTTTGTTTGCTTTGGTTCCTGTTTTATCCTGATTTTGTATGCCTTCGGTTTCTGATTTTCTGAATTATCGATTTTGTGCTGTATACAGGGATATGGTCATTATCCATATTTGTCTTTCATACTCTTTCATGATTGGCCATAATCACTTTCATACTCTTTCATGATTGGCCATAATCACTTTCATACTCTTTCATGATTGGCCATAATCACTTTCATACTCTTTCAATATTGGCCATAATCACTTTCATACTCTTTCATGATTGGCCATAATCACTTTCATACTCTTTTGCCATATTACATCGCTTAGATTAAGGATCACTGACGAGGGTTAAAGGCCGGGTGAGGACTATAAAAGAAGACAGGTAATTTTCCTGTCATTTCCTCGCTGACCGCTGTAGGGTTTACATCTCTAATCGCAATCTGATTGGTCCTATGTATCCTTTATAACCCTCTCAATTTTTTATTGACAGCTTCAAATAGGTAAAATTGTGGTATATCTAATAAGCATAATCAAGTATACCTGTCGGTATCATCTTTGATGTCACACACCGCTTGAGTCTCTAGGAATATCACTGGTCAGTAGACGCTGCGTTTATCACGCTTTAGCATCGATAAGCCTATTTCTGAAGATGCACTGCCTATTTATACATTATAAATACCCCATTAGTACATGTACCATCAAACAGGAGGAAAGAGCGATGTTTTGCTTCATCCATACAAATAATGCACGCGAATGAATTTTTAATTCAATTTGTTTTCTTTCATTTCAAAAGAATTTTATTTGAAATATCGTGATCAATTATTATGCATATGAGGAATTTACCTTGTCACTTTGCTTTACGGGCGCACATATTGAGCGCTAATGGATTTTTGATAGAACCAGAAACTATTATTTTTTCATGTCAATAAGTTTTAATATTTGAAATATTGTGATCAAATTTTATAGCTTTGTTTTGCCTTACGGGCGCAAACATTTGAACCATCCAACCAAAGATTGTACTCTATGTATTCCGAAATGGAAGTAACCGGATGTGACAGTTCTACCGAATTGAAGCGGCGGGTGTTGCATGCAAGCAGGAGATGCTTACTCTTCCTGGGCACCTGGTATCACTCCCATATCGGGAGTTCGCTTCTTTTCATATGGTGGAGGTTTTTGTTTGTTTGCTTTGGTTCCTGTTTTATCCTGATTTTGTATGCCTTCGGTTTCTGATTTTCTGAATTATCGATTTTGTGCTGTATACAGGGATATGGTCATTACCCATATTTGTCATTTCTTCTCTGTGCCGAAATCTTAACTATTCTAATAAAACATAATAAGGATATTAAAGGTATAATTACTAGTATAAATGGTACAGAACATAAGATATCATTATATGCAGACGATACCTCCTTAACCCTAGATGGCACTCAAAAACATTTTTTTCAGCTCTTGACACACTTGACTTATTTTCTAACATATCAGATTTATGCATTAATTTATCAAAAACAAAAAGATGCTACTCTTCCTGGGCACCTGGTCTCACTCCCATATCGGCAGTTCGCTTCTTTCCATATGGTGGAGGTTTTTGTTTGTTTGCTTTGGTTCCTGTTTTATCCCGATTTTGTGTGCCTTCGGTTTCTGATTTTCTGAATTGTCGATTTTGTGCTGTATACAGGGATATGGTCATTATCCATATTTGTCATCATTATATGGATAGGCTAAAAAAATTTAGTAAAGATGTTTACCATAATACACGGTGAAAGCTAGATTGGGACCCTTCACAATTTTCACTATTAGGTATAGAATTTTCTACTAACTTAGATGAAATGACAAATTTAAACTACAAAATACAAATTCCAAAAATGAGAGCACTTATCACCCAATGGAAAAGACGAATTCGCACTCCCATTGGTAACATCACTGTTGCTAAATCTTTAATTATACCAAAATTAAGCCACCTATTTATCTCACTGCCTTGTCCAGAACCCAAAATTATATCAAGCTTCTCTCAATGCAGAATTACATAAATTTATATGGGGGATCAAGTGTCATAAGGTTAATAAAGATTTAATCACACAGGGTTACTCAAAGGGTGGACTAAAAATGCTAAATATAGAAAATTTCATAATATCATTAAAATGTACCTGGATAAAAGGAATTTTAATTGGGGTCAATCCTGGCTTGAATTGTTTGAGGCTGTAAATGGCCAAAATGTGATTCATAAACTCTTTGATATTGGGGACGATAACTTAAGAAAAGTTTCAAAGATAAGCAGTAATAGGTTCTGGATTGATACTTTCTTATCTTGGCAACTAACTAGTTATGAAGAACAAAACATTTTAATGACAATACATGGTTGAAAGACAATTCACTTTTCATCCCGGTATGGTTTAATTTAGAAATTCTTGTAAACAACAAAACTGTTTTATTGAAGATTGGTATGAAAAGGGGGTAAAAGTTATTGGCGATTTTTTATGAAAATGGAAAATTTCTTTCAAATCAATCCTTCCAAATGAAATTTGGGTTGCAAAATATATGTATTTTGAAATATAAGGGAATGCAAGTGCAATTTGTAAATTAATTCGTTCTTAGAACATGGTGATAGACAAACCTTGCGAAATATTTGCACTATTTTTACCTCCCTTTTATAGAGTTCTCGAATAACAAAGTAAGTAAAGAAATATACAAATTAGTTAATATAAAACACATAATTCCTGCAGCTTTTACTAGATGGAGAAATGAATTAATACATCATGATGAAACTATATTAGAAGATACTTTCAAAATTTGCTTTAAAGGTACAATGGATTCTTCTCTTCAATGGCTCCAGTTTCGTACAGTACACAGAATTTTACCAGTTAGGCCATACCAAATTAATTTAATGTTCTTCGGATTTTCTTGTGAAAAAGGGTGCGAGCGGGCGAAAATATAATTTTTTTTTTTGGTCATGCAGATTTTAAGGTGCGAGCGAATGAAATAATTTTATTTTTGATATAGGTTACCTACGGAAGCGTCCTTATGCCAAATACTGAATTTTTTATCTCCTAATTAGGAGATACTATCTCCTAATTAGGAGATACTATCACCTAATCAGGACTTAGCTATCACCTAATTAGGAGTTACTATCACCTAATTAGGAGATACTATCTCCTAATTAGGAGATACTATCACCTAATTAGGAGTTAGCTATCACCTAATTAGGATTTAGCTATCACCTTATTAGGAGTTACTATCACCTAATTAGGAGATATTATCTCCTAATCAGGAGATACTATCACCTAATTAGGACTTAGCTATCACCCAATTAGGACTTAGCTATCACCTAATCAGGACTTAGCTATCACCTAATTAGGAGTTAGCTATCACCTAATTAGGAGATACTATCACCTAATTAGGACTAAGCTATCACCTTATTAGGAGTTACTATCACCTAAAGGAGATACTATCACCAAATTAGGAGTTACTATCACCTAATTAGGAGATACTATCTCCTAATTAGGAGATAGTAACTCCTAATTAGGTGATAGCTTAGGCCTAATTAGGTGATAGCTTAGTCCTAATTAGGTGATAGCTTAGTCTTAATTAGGTGAAAGTATCTCCTAATTAGGTGATAGCTAAGTCCTAATTAGGTGATAGTAGCCCTGTGACTTACTATACTGTTTGTAATTTATGATAAGGGGCTTCTTTTGACAATTAATGTTTTGTGTTACCTAGCTGGTAGTCCTATGACTAGCTGTACTGTTTGTAATTCATAACAAGGGGCTTTTGGACAGCGTTTTGTGTTAACTGGTAGCCCTGTGACTTACTGTACTGTCTATTATCTATAATAAGAGGCCTCTTTATACTGTCGTAAATGTTAGATATCAGAGTAAATTCCGGCTATTTATTTTTATTGGGAATTATACGTTAATTTTGACACATAAGTTCACTAATTAGTATTGTATAATTGTCTTTATTTACCTAGATAATCTGTTCCTTTCTATTCATATACGTTTTCGGCATTTTTATGGGAAATTTCACTGTAAGTTTAGCAGACGCGCCGTTGTGCACTATGACGTAATGTAAACGAGTAAGCTAGTATATAAGGGGTTATAAATAAATATATAATTTGAAATAGACGTAAACGTAAGCATTTAGATCTGATAGGAAAACCGATAGGGGCTTAGGATTTTCATATTATAGATATTTTTATATTTCTTAGTTAATATTGCATATTATACGTTATTACGGTTACAGACGGGTAATATGGTCTGGTAAACCAGACAAGGTATATCAGACCATATTACCCGTCTGGAACCGTAATAACATTTTTGTCATACTGCAAATCGCGTATAAACTGTCATTTCAAAATGGCGTCGACAGTAAAATTTCTAACTTTTTTATTTGTTGATGGATTGTAAAATTTCCTTCACCATTAAAAAGATCGCACCCGTAAATGTTTTATTCAAAATGAATAAACCACGAATGAAATTCATTTAAGCCGAAAATTAAAATTAAAGGATCTGAAGCGAGAGGAAAATTCAAAACGTTTGAACGTTTTTACGGGAAAAGCTCGCTATGACGTCAAGAAACAATAAGGTATCCATGACGTCACAAAGTTCCATATTTACAGCTGCAGACGGGTAACATAGTCTCATAATTACGAAACAACCACTAAGATTCCTAGAAATTTATTTGCACTGTGACAAATTGTTATTGTTAATAATTGTATTTAATAAACGTATAAACTGTTTGTAACTTTTATCCATTATTCACGCGTTTATGGTCACTTCGTACCATAACCAACTCGTACCTTGGTGACTTCGTACCCAAAATTTACCAACTCGTACCATAACCATTTCGTACCATGACCAACTCGTACCAAAATAATTAGTCAATTCGTACCCATTGCAAATTCTTGGGTACAACTCGTACCCAATTTTATTCCAACTCGCACCATAACATACATGTAGTACCATAACCATCTCGTACCCCACATAATCTCGTTAAGTACCCGAAACGTGCATGTCTGGTCCATGCTGTAAATTTATCTGGCCTTAAATGATGCTATTGAATTTATAAGCTGAACTCTTTACAATGTATGATAAGTTTCCACTAATGCGGATTAGATATTCGAAACATGCATGTCTGGTGACGCTTAATCATTAAAAATTAATGCAAAAATTTGTCAAGGTCCGGAAAAAGTTATTTCAGGTTCGAGTTTACAGAGTACAATTTACTGAGTACCATGGTACGAGTTGGTAGGGGTGAGAAGTAATGCATGGTACGAGTTTATGGTACGAGTATTGGTACCATAGTACGAGTTTATGGATGGCACGAATTTATGCATGGTACGAGTTAATGGTATGAGTATTGGTACCATGGTACGAGTTGGTAATGGTACGAGTTTATGTATGGTACGAGTTTATGTATGGTACGAGTTGGTAGAATTTATGGTACGAGTTGGTCATGGTACGAAATGGTTTTGGTACGAGTTGGTAGTAAGGTATGGTACGAAGTGGCAGGTACGAGTTGGTTATGGTACGAATTGACCATACCCCATTCACGCTACCAATATTTAGAATATTTCTCAGAGTAAAGGTTACGACATTTAGTGGCAGCGGTTAAAGAATTTTTATTGTAAATTGAAATTTTATAATTTGATATTATTACTGATTTTTAAATTAAATGTGTGCATCGGCTTTTGAGTGAGGGGAAAAGAATTCATAAATGGAGACTTCTCCTTGAATTTTCGTCGTTATAATATTTAAATAACAGTGTTTACGTACAATATTGAAATTTAACTACTGAAGAATTTAAATAAAATAAAGAGATCGTGAGAATTTACAAAAGGCGACTATTCCTTAAATTCTTGCTGACAAATACTTGATAAAATAAATCTTAGAAGTATCGTAAACAAAGAAATTTTAACGAGAACCGAGAGAGAATGTTTTCTTGAAAATTCACATTAAAGTTTGTAAGAATTCGTCAAAGGAATACAAAAGAAGACAAATTCTTATCCCTTGGCTGAAATAAACCTGTTTCGTGAAGCTATAGCCTATCAATTTCTAGTTTTCGGTGACAATAAAAAGATGACAAAATCTTATTGTCACTGATTGAATAAATAAGATACGCAAAGTATTTACTATAATTTAGAGTGAGCCCCATTCAATTCAAATAGGAATTCAAAGGAAAACAAAAGAAAACAAATTCTTTTTCCTTGAATCAAATAAAATATCTAAAATGATTACGTAGCGTTTCTAGTATTTTACGATTCAGTGACTACAAAAGGTGACAAAATCTTTCGTTACTGTGTAATTGAATTCATTAAGCCACATATTCGAAAAGTTAGTTGTTGTTTTACTAACCTAAAAAGAAGACAAATTCATAGTTAGTAAACACATAAAATTAAATAAGTTGAAAAAAAAATTAGGGTCAAAACCAGGGTGACAAAAGATAACAAATTCTTACATCCTGTTCACATTTTCACGGATTGCAAAAAAAAAAGAAGACAAAGTCTTGCTTTCCAACGTTAAACCATGGAACTAAGAAGCAGAGAACTTCCAAATCCAGTTTTCACATGGAATACACAGACGCTTAACCAGGAAATGGCTGCATCACCGGAAATCTCGAGGGAACCGGACGTCCAGCTGGAAACTCCACAGAGAGAAAATAGTACCCACTTACTCGAACAGTCACCGAGGGGAACACAATCGGCAGAGTCGAACACCACTTTCGTCAGCCAATCAAACAGCGACGGCAACGCGATGCTGCAATGCATGACAATAATGCAGAGTTGAATACAGGGAATGCAGGATATGATAAAAGGCCTGACGACTCAAAACAACATAAACAACAGTGGGGCGAATGACACAATGGTGCGGCGTTCAGTTTCGTCAGATGTTCGTGTGTCCGGGAACAATCATCCAGACGAACCAAAACCTAGGCTCCCGATATTTTCAGGAAAAGGGACAACGTCATGGGAATCGTTTTGGATTCAATTTCAAATGTTATCGGACCGATTCAGTTGGCAAAGCCGTAAACAGGCCGAACAACTTTTCTTCTGTTTAAAGATCACGCCCTTACATTTGCATCAGATTTGAGTCAGGACGTACGGACCGACATTTTTGCCTTTCACACAGCGATGAAGCAACGTTTCGCGGACCATACTCTACCAGAGACGTACCGTGCAAAACTACAGAGTATGCATCGTAAATTGGAGGAGCCAATACAGGAGTTTGGAACGAGAATAAGTCTCCTGATGACAAGGCGTATCCAGGACTCAATGACGAAAAGCTCAAATCGGAGTTGGCAATTGGACATTTTTAAATGGGCTCAATGACCAAAGAATTGCATACGACCAAGATACATGTAGCAGCTCCGCTGCATAATCTCACACACTAGAATACAAATTTTGTATGGACAGACGAAGCTCAGAAAGCTTTCGATGTGTTAAAGAGCTCACAAGTGAGTAACCCAATATTAGGCTATCCACGTGAAGAAGGATTATATGTCTTGGACACAGATGCTTCCAATATGGGAGTAGGAGGCGTACTATCTCAAGTTCAGGATGGACAGGAAAGGGTAATTTCATATGCATCAAAGAAACTTGACACTCATGAGGTTCGTTATAGTACTACAAGGAAAGAGTTGCTAGTGGTGATTACCTTTACAACGCAATTTCGACACTACTTATTAGGGAAGAAATTCTTGTTGCGTACCGATCGTGGTTCCTTAGCATGGCTGTTTTCATTCAAGGATCCACAAGGCCAAATAGCTCGCTGGCTAGAGGTTCTGGCACAATACAATTTTGATATACAACACAGGGATGGAAACAAGCATCAAAATGCTGATGCTTTGTCAAGGAAACCACAAACAGATTTTGACGAGTCAGAATGGACTGACTTCAAAGAAGATGTCGATGATGTCACGGATTTAGGTAATACAGTTGTTGTGGGTCATGTATTATTTTAGTTTTACTTTTTGTGTAGGTACACATGTACTAGTCATGTTATTTAATGATTTCATAATAGTTTTTTCTAGATTTAACTATGTCATGTTTATTTCATGAGAGAATATTCCAGTGTGTCCTTTGTTTCATCATTATCATCACATGACTATGATTTCTAGAATTTACTCTATTGTTAATCATTTGTAATGAGTCATTGTTCTAGAAGCTTCTGGTAAATTCATTGGTATTAAGTATAAATACCTCCGAGGAACTGTGTTGAGGGGGCATTCGTACACATTCGTAGACACGATTCATTCATCCATTCGATATACTGGGATACTTTATTTGTTGATACTTTAATTCATTTAACAACGTTTGGACACCGATCTTTCGAGAACGTTTGTGATTACCGGAAACCATATATTCGATAGATTCTGTGGACCGTAACGGGCACTTTGATCCGGACATTGTATTGTAAGTTGTAATCATTTTCGATGTATATATTTTGTACATAATTAAACTTGTAAATTTATATTCTGTCTTTGTCTGATTTTTGCTGGCGTTTTGGGGTATTCTGACCCATAACACAGTCCGTGTTGTTCAGAGAAGTCAAAGCAGAAAACCAATGGTCACTTGTTCTTGGATTGAAGGTCATAGTGTACAGGAAATTGCTGAATTGCAAAGAAGAGACAATGGCTTGAAAATTTTGCATCAATGGATGGACCAGGGAATCACTCCCAATCGGGACTATGTTACAAGTCATAGTCCCGAAATAAGGGAATATTTGATCAACTGGCAAATGGTAATGAGAATCAATGATGCGCTTTACTTACGGCGGATATCACATAATGAAAATAGTGATACTTACCTTTTATTGGTGCCAGAGAAACTGAAAACAGATGTTTTGCATGTTTTTCATAGTAATGTAATGGCGGGCCACTTTGGCGTCACGAAGACCACGAACAAGATAAAGGAGAAACTCTATTGGTATAGAATGAGAGAGGAAATAAGGAATTACACATCCACTTGTAACCAGTGTAATAAGGCAAAGAGCCTGAAGCCAAACCACAAGCAACATTAAAATCCTACTTAGCGGTAAATCCGATGGATCGCATAGCTATGGACATCTTAGGACCATTACCAAAAACCAAACAAGGGAATAAATATATACTTGTGATAGGGGACCACTTCACACGATGGATGGAAGCTTATCCAATTCCAGAGCAGACGTCAAAGATAATTGCAGAAAAAATGGTAAAGGAATTCATGGCGAGGTTTGGCATTCCCTTGGAGGTCTATATCGATCAGGGAAAAAACTTTGACTGTAAACTGATCAACGATATATGCAAACTACTTGAAGTTAGAAAAACCAGAAGCACAGCATATCATCCGGAGTCTAATGGACTTATTGAAAGATTTAATCAGACCTTAGGGTGGATGATTCGGACACATGTTCAACAAACACAGGATTGGGACCAATGTAAACGTCTTCAAACTGAATAGCATCATTTATGAACCGATAAAATTGGCAACGTGGACCAGACATGCACGTTTCGGGTACATAACCCTCATCAGTGATCCTAAATCTAAACAATGTAATATGCCAAAAAAGTATGAAAGTTACTATGTCGAAAAAGTGTACCGAAAGACGTAGCAGGATGGGTGGGATATGATGCCACAGGACCCACTTTTTAGAAATTTCAAGAAATTTTGATAACAGAAATTTAGAATGCGTTGAAGAAACGATCAACCGAAATTGATCGAGCTTGGCTACATGTGCCCTCGGGGACTCCTGGTCCACCAGCAGTGACACTCACCAAGTGGTATAAATGTAAACGTCTTCAAATTGAATAGCATCATTTAAGAACCGAAAAATTGGCAACGTGGACCAGACATGCAGACATTGCACTACTCCTGGCGGCATACAGAAGTACAATTCATCCAGCTACCGGATATTCTCCTAATTACCCTATGCTGGGGCGTGAGGTGCTAAGTCCACTGGAAATACAATTTCCATTACCAAAGTCCATAAATGATGATGAAAATAAGAAAGACCAGAATCAATATGCAATGGATCTTCATCTCAGACTTCAGAAAGTTTATGAAGAAGCACGTGATATTCTAAAGAGGGCAGCAGAACGACAGAATCGAGACCACGACACTAGGGCAAGCGAACACTCACATCCTGTAGGGTCCCTTGTCTATAAGTTCAACAATGTTCATCATAAGTTTGAGTCACCCTGGTCTGGGCCCTTCCTAGTCGTTAGGAAATACAGTTCATCTGTATATAAAATTAGAGGCAAACAAAAATCTGAAGTTATTCACCACGATCGCTTAAAACCATTTGTGGGAGGGGAGATTCCAGTCTGGGTTGGGAAACTTAAAGCTGCCATGCACACCGAAGGAAGAGATTAGAATGAAAATGTAATTAATCGTAAATAATGTTATTTTACTTGATTCTTTATCCTTAAAAATGTTTGTTATTGTAGATGCAATTTTCATGTTCCAAGTGTGATGTGACTGGCAAGCTGCAGATTTTTCCATTTCTTCCTGTGGATGGCATCCCATTTTACTGTTCACTTTGTGGATTCAAAGCCACGACATTAAGTCAATACAACAGTCACCTAAAGAAGTCCAAAGTGCACAAGAAACTCCTGGGAAAAGAGGATAACCCGAAGGAATCATACCTGGTGGAGGGGAAACTACATAATGTTACCTGGGGAAGGATGGATACAGACCTCATACCGGTATCGGAGGAACTGGGAATTGAGGAGGTCATCGAAGAAGAGGACTATCTTGTCCTAGACAAGGAGGAGGACCTATGTGAGTTTAGAGACACGTACGATAGACGTTAGTGTGCAGAATGAAAAGACGGAGGAGGAAAGTAGTTTAGAAGAAGCGAGGAGGCAGAACAGGAAATTGGGAGATTACATTGAGAGGATGGAGAAGAGGATGGAGGAGATGAGGAGGGAGTTGAAGGAAACAAAGTAGGAATGCAGGAAAATGGAGATATATGTACCAAGTGGGGCTGGGGATTATGGAATGAGGGAATTCGAAGAGGCATGGGAGGAAGAGGGTGAAAAGTGTAGTACATATTCCAGGAAAGAAGAGGAAAATATAATTTTGAACTCTCAAAGACTTTCTTTTTATTACAGTGTGCGCGAAGTTGATTATTATAGTATTTGATATTAGAAAATATGACTGTGATAACTGACATTGTTTTTTCTAATATTTGCATTGTTAACTATTATTATTATTTTTTAAATGTTGTTTGACATTGTAACATGATTTTATAACAAATATGGATAATGACCATATCCCTGTTTATAGCACAAAATCGATAATTCAGAAAATCAGAAACCGAAGGCATACAAAATCAGGATAAAACAGGAACCAAAGCAAACAAACAAAAACCTCCACCATATGAAAAGAAGCGAACTCCCGATATGGGAGTGAGACCAGGTGCCCAGGAAGAGTAAGCATCTCCTGCTTGCATGCAACATCCGCCGCTTCAATTCGGTAGAACTGTCACATCAGGTTACTTCCATTTCGGAAGACATAGAGTAACTTTTATTTATAGAATAACTGTCTTTTGGAATGTGATTATACTGTGATAACCTACAATGGATCCAGGAATTATGTTTCTCATAATGCGCTAACGCGCATTATGGAACATAATTCCTGGATCCATTGTAGGTTATCACAGTATAATCACATTCCAAAAGACAGTTATTATATATATTTACATTCCAGTTTTTCACGCTTTAATGACGTTAAACTACGTTGCTAAGGCTCTGTTACTACGTACCGTCAAAGTTCAAATCAAGCGAACTTACTATGACGTCATAGTTCAAATCACGCCACTGCGGTTATACTCCTATAATCACAGTGTAAATTCTATACAAATGATTGGGCATATGTAAATATATATATATATATATATATATATAGACAGCACAAAAGAGGTGAAAACAACCACGTTCACTTTTCAGACAATGTCGGATCAGCCCAACAAAGGGCGAATGCACGTCGCTTGGAAAAAAAAGATATAAAAGCACAAAAAAGGTACAAGCGACCACGACATTAAACGTGTTTAAACCCAGCGGAAGGGACAGTACATCCCTTGAGCCCTCTGGATACACGAATATGTACTTGTACCCAGACGGAACAAGGGACAGTACGTCCCTCATTCCGTTCGGACACAAGTACATAAACAAGAGCCCCAGGGGACACAACGCTCACCTGATACCCATGCACGCTCTAATTGACATACTGACATTGAATACTGATAGTGCCAGTACCAGGATTTTAGCCCACAACCTTTCTAACAAGATTTTTGCTGGATGCAGACAAGTTTTTTTTTTCAGACAACCTTTAAAAGTACAAACAAGAGAAAATAGTCACATTTCAAAACAACAACTTTTTTACTGATTTGAAAAGATGGATTATGCGATCCAAAGTCATATGCCCAGCTAGTATAGTTCGATTATGCAACATCAAAAATAAAATCATTTTGTAAAATTCCACATTAATGTGCAACAGAAACAGATTAAAACAATGAAATGATTTCATAAATTAAGTTTATTTAAAATTGAACACCAAACCTTTCATTATTAATAGCTAGTATGCCAGAAAATAATAAAGCCTGTGTTTGTGAAACACGAATGCCCCGCGGTGGCATCTTTGTTGGTATAAACACCATTTTCTGTTAAGTATGTGAGAGGTCATGGTCAGAGTAATGTTGGTATCAATGGAAAGATCTTGTCACAAAGAATACACATGTACAATATGAAAGCCCTATCACTAACCATTCAAAAATTATGCCAAATGTTAAAGTTTTTGAAAAGTAGGTCAAAGGTCAAGGTCAAGGTCACGAGGTCAAAAATTTTGGTATCAATGGAAAGGTATTGTCACAAGGAATAAACATGTGAAATATGAAAGCTCTATCACCTTCCATTCAAAAGTTATGCCCAATGTAAAGTTTTTCGGACAAACAGACAGACGGACAGGCCAAAAACTATATGCCCCCGTATCTTTGATTCCGGAAGCATAAAAAACAAAGACTTTTCGGTTTTGCCTTTATTCATATTAAATCATACAGAAATCTATGAATGAGAGCTTTTGAATAGTATTGATTTCATCTTAATACATGTAACGTAAAGTCAAAATCGTGTTAATCCAATTAACACAGACAAGTTGTTAGCGGACAATATTAATTTAAGTGAGTTGTGCAGAAATTGAGCCAATTTATTTTCCAAACAGCAGTGTACGGTGTATCAAACCTCATGACCCAGTGAAGCCACTTGGACAAATATTTTCGGTAAATATGCTGAAATGCGGCGCTTGGAAATGTATTTTTAGCATATTGAATCAATAGTCGTGATAAATTTAACTTCGAACTTGATCTTGTCTTTTATGCAATCTACAGATAGGTTTGAAAATATGCAAAATTCGGAACATTTTCGATGAGGACGCAGAGTTCCTGTAAAAAAAGTGAAATTTGCGAAAAAAGGACATGCATGAACCCCCCCCCCCCCTTTTTTTTCTTTACATTTTTATGCGTGCCAAAGATTCGCAATCAAAAAAGACCAATTTTACAGACTTCCAGGCATTTAAAGTCAGTCAAAATTTTTAGTGTGCACCTTTTTATTTCCTGTAGTTACCCCTACTAAAGGGGCAAGGAGGTATTGAACCAATCAAATCTGTAACAGAAGATATATGGCGACTATGTTTACCATAGATACAGAAATAAGACAGAGAAAATTATCATTAAATAGGGAAATTGTTCTGAAATATGCATGTATGAAAAAAAAAAAGGCAATCCAAGGAATGCTTGTGTCGCCTGCGTAGCGGATTTTTTTTTTTTTTTATTGAAATTAGGTCAAATATCAAGGGCAAGGTCACTAGGTTAAAAATTATGGAATGTTTAGAAAGGTCTTTTCATAAGGAATACAAATGTGAAATATCAAAGCCCTATCACTTACCACTCAAAAGATATAGCAAATCATAGATTTGTTGAAAAGTAGGTCAAATATATAGGGCAAGTGCACGAGGTAAAAAATGATGGTATGTGAAGAAAGGTCTTGTCACATGGAATGCACATGTGAAATATCAAAGCCTATCACTCAGCAATCAAAAGAAATAGCCAATCTAAGATTTTTTGAAAAGTAGGTCAAATATCTAGGTCAAGGTCATGAGGTCAAAAGTTATGATATGTGTAGAAAGGCCTTGTCACAAGAAGGAATACACATATGAAATATCAAAGCTCTATCACTTACCAATCAAAAGATATAGCAAATCTTAATTTTTTTGAAAAGTAGGTCAAATATCTAGGTCAAGGTCATGAGGTCAAAATTATGGTATGTGTAGAAAGGTATTGTCAAAAGGAATACACAAGAGAAATATCAAAGCCCTATCACTTGCCAATCAATAGATATAGCCAATCTTGGGGTTTTTTTTTAAGTAGGTCAAATATCTAGGTCAAGGTCATAAGGTTAAAAAATATAGTATGTAAAAAAAGGGCTTGTCACAAGAAATACACATGTGAAATATCAAAGCCCTATCACTTACCAATCAAAAGATATAGCCAATCTTAGATTTTTTGAAAAGTAGGTCAAATATCTAGGTCAAGGTCACGAGGTTAAAAAAATATGGTTTGCGTAGAAAGGTCTTGTCACAAAGATTACACATGTGAAATATCAAAGCCCTATCACTTGCCAATCAAGAGATATAGCCAATATTAGATTTTTAGAAAAGTAGGTCAAATATCTAGATCAAGGTCACAAGGTCAAACATTATATGTCTAGAAAGGTCTAATCACAAGGAATACACATGTGAAATATCAAAGCCCTATCACTAATCAATCAAGAGATATAGCCAATATTAGATTTTTAGAAAAGTAGGTCAAATATCTAGGTCAAGGTCACAAGGTCAAAAATTATGATATGTGTATAAAGGTCTTGTCACAAGGAATACACATGTGAAATATCAAAGCCCTATCACTTACCAATCAAAAGTTATGGGGTGTGACACCCAAGTGTGACAGACAGACGGACAGACGGAGGGACGGACAGACGAACAACGGATAAAGTGATCCCTAAGTGTCGCTGTGCTTCGCAGGCGACACAAAAAGTCAACATCTTAAAAATAAATTCAGAGTATATTTGATAGCGTATGTGGCCAAGTTAATTCGAAGTATGAAAATAAGTACACAAAGCCAAACTAGCTATAGCTTGTCTTATTCAAAAAAATCATTAAAAATCTAAAAGTTGATATTTTGACAAAATTCTTTCACAGTTTCATTTCTAGCGATAAATATAAAAATAAAAAGAGAAAAAAAACTGAAAAAGGGAAAAAAAAAATTGTTGGGGTCCCGCCGGGGTTTGAAGCCACTCCCCATGGGTCCATTGGGCATGGAAAACATACATTATACCTATGTACAATCTTAAAAAATATTCTTTAAAAATCCAAAAGTGGATATCTTGACATAATTCTTTCACTTTTAGGGTACCATGCATGAGTACCTCATACCTACAAATTGTCATGACAATCTGAAGAGTGGTTATAGAAAAGAAGCAGAAAATGTATGAAAATCACCCCCCCCCCCATTCCTTTTTACATAAGAAAAAAATTCATAAAAAATCAAAAAAATAAAATTTAAGCATAAAATACATATCAAAGCATTAAGTAAGTTAAATATGATAAATATGTAGTAAATGAGTGTGTAAAATCATACACTTATTGAGTTATTTAAAGAAATAGTGCAAAAATGTGCATTTCTGACTAAGTCCGAAAAGACGTCAAAAACGCATCAAAAATTTGACTTCGAAGTGGAACCAAAAATAACAACACTTCTTAAGACATCTCTCTAGATCATCCTGATGCTTTCGGTTTGTCGATACATGCTTCGGTTCTGAAGAAGAAGTTTGTCAAAGGAGGGTACCCCCCGTGACCTACTTTTGGCTGTAGTGGCGCCACCTGTTGACAGATCCGGACGAAAAACAACAACACTTGTAGGTGACCATGAGTACTTCATACCTACCAAGTTTCATCAAAATCCCTTCAGTCGTTCTGGAGAAGAAGTTTAAAATGTGAAAAGTTTACGACGACGGACGACGACGACGACGACGGACGACGGACGACGGACGACAGACGCAACACTATGACAATAGCTCACTTGAGCCTATGGCTCAGGTGAGCTAAAAAAAAAACATACATACACTCTCATTCTAGTCAGAACCTGTACTATACTGAAGCTCGAAACGCTATAACTAGTATATCCATGTAGGTAATATTCTCAATTCATGAACCAAAGCAGACCCCGCGAGGGGCGAGACCAGGTGCCTAGGTAGAGTCAGCGTCTCCTGTTTGCATGCAACACCCGCTGCCAAAAAGTCTGAACGGACTGATAGATAGAAACACGTCTTAGACTTCTATAGGTTCAAAATATAAAAAAGCTGAAAAGATGCTCCCTGATTGATTAAGTAACATATTATCAAGTGAGTAAAATCAAACACTGGTAGCTCTGTGACTTACTGTTCTGTTTGTAATTTTTAATAAGGGGCATCTTTTGTACAACTTTTCTTCTTGTGAGTCTGCTGTGTATCCACACGAGTGGGAGGGTTATGTGCAGGAAATCTGGACAAAAAATGGCCATCCAAAGCCAGAGAATTATCTATATACACTGCCATCCATAAATTAGTATACACCATTTCCATTCATGTTGCTGTTAGAAACTGAACAATTTCGAATATATTGCTGTATAACTCTGAAGATGAACCTTATAGAAATCATTTGCAACAAACTTGACCCAAATATTTGCAATTTTTGAATTTTCATTGTTTTTTATATAAAGATAACATTTTTTGAAAAAAAATTGTGCTGATGAAAAAAGTATCTTTTTACATTTTTGTTATCACAATTCATAATTTAAAATTATGTGAAGCCAATTATTATTATTCTTTCAAGTTCAGAATGGAAAAATTAGGATTAATTTATTAAGAGTTTAGAATGATTTCCTTGTTTGTATAGTTATTTATGGATGGCAGTGTATGTTGAGAACATTGTAGAGAACATGGAAATAAGATGATGTCCAAACTAGAGTGTAACTCTGCATATCAAGTTTGATAGAGGAATATCAAGTAAATTAGTCATGTATGTGAAAATGTGACCACCAGACAGACAAACTGACAGATGCTGATAGAGTGATCCCTATACATGTTGCCCTTGAATTGCAGATGACATGAAAAGAAGGCCATGTTCATAATAGAAATGAACTCTGTATAATAAGTTTGACAGAAGAATATAAAGTACAGTCATGTATGTCAAAGCATGACCACCAGACAGACATACTGACAGATGCCAGGAAGAGTGATCCATGTATGTTGCCTTAAAATTGCAATGCAGATGACATGAAAAATTTTTATACTTTCAACAAGTTATGATAATTATGGTACAAGGACAGGTATTTTCTGTTTAATTGTTCACTGAATATTCATTTATTCTGGACCAGAGTAGATTACCATCATACATGTATCATTGATAATGATGGTCATATGATAGGCCTAAATTAAATTCATACAAGGGGATTTAGATAGTATTTACCTGGTTAAATCAAAAGGGGATTCCTGTGGAACATAACATTTGTGTATCATGTGATATGCGACAGTGAATTTCTATCGACATCAATTTGTCTGATGGTGTCTCTGTCTGGAAGTCACACTTTTCCTAAAACTTCATTCATTTGCATCATAATTAACATATAATGAGAGTCATGGTCTAGTTTCATTCATTTATCACGCCTCAGACAAAAATTTTTGAATCGGATTGGTCAGATCATGGTCACATGACGCCGTGAAAAAAGCTTTATCAGGCTTGTAAATCCGGCAAATAGTTTATTATGACGTCGTGAATTGTATGATACAGAGACCCACACACATACAGTTAGAGGTCTTCGACGTGATAAATTCGTTACACGGTTAGTTAGTGACCTGATACGGAAAAATACATGGTGTGAAAAGAAAACCCGTATCAGGCTCGGCTTTCGCCTTGCCCGATACAGGTTTTCTTTTCACACCATGTATTTTTCCGTATCAGGTCACTAACTAACCATGTAACTAATAATATTGGGTGTGTGACAGGAAAGGATATCGTCCAGGATAGTTCAGTTCGTATAAGAGCATCTGCCAAGATAGCAGAAGGTCTCCGGTTGGATTCCCGGTCTGGTCACACAGACTTTAAACTTGTTATCAGTTTTACCCAATCAGAAGGCTATTGTACTAATATCCTAGATCCTTTGAACAGTGATAACCTTTTTTTTAGTGCAAGTTGACAAATGTTTTTCGACTCAAATTCACGATTGCCTATGTCTCCCTTGTAATATAACATGATTATAAAATAGCTGGTAATAAACAAAAAAATAATGAATTTTTCAATTTTTTTAATTAACAATATCTGAAAAACAAGATTTAATTGTGAAATAAGATATCAATGCCTGAGAAAGCAATAAATATGCAAACTCTTAAATCTTTCAAATAAAAGACAAATCTTTCAAATAAAAGACAAAGTCACAGTCATGAACGAAAAATATTTTGTGTGTACACACATGAACAAATAAGGAATACTGTAAACGTGGTTATTTTCGTTGGGGGAAAATTTCGTGATTATAACATCAAGGCGTTACACGTGGGGAAATTATTTTCGATAAAAATGTCCTTTACATTGTAAGGATGCAGCAGGGATATTTTCGTGTAGAGGAAATTTTCACAAAGTCCCTTGATTCATGAAAAACGCTAAAATTATCCCCACACGAAAATTTTCACGTTTACAGTATCAATTAAGAAATGACTGTCTTACTTTTGGTGTTCATGGGTGTACAATTCTGGTTGGGCACGTGCAAATTCCGTGAATCGCAAAGCGATTCTCGGAAAATTTGCACGTGTCCAACCAGAATTATACACCCATGAACACCAAAAGTAAGACAGTCATTACTTATATTTACATTTATTCTAATTATAGGTCATTTTTATTTGCATGAACATCGCACATTTTGCCTGTAACAGCGTCAGATGTATCTTAATTTTGGTAAATTCTCCCTACATGCAATACCTGAACGTGACGTCACAATAGCAACCCAAGTTATTGGAATATAATTCTAGTTGCCTAATGGGCGTTCAACATGGGGAATCTACTAGTAATGTAAATATTGGAAAATAAGAAGAGCATTCTCCATTCAATAAACCATAAACTGCTACAGGCAGTAAGGCCGGATTGTGAAGTGTTTGTATTCGATGAGGTATACTTTTTTGTGCAGAAAGGTCAAAGGTCATTAATACTACTGCAAAATTAATACGAGCTATGGTCATGAGGATTCTACATGTGAAACATCAAAGCCCTACCTCTTATAGTTCAAAAGTAGGTCAAAGATCAATGTCGAGGTCACTTGGTCATAAGTCATGTTATCAAATGAAAGATCTGGTCATAAGGAATCTACATGTGAAATATTAAAACCGTAACTCTTATAGTTTAAAAGAAGGTCAAAGGCCAATGTCAAGGTTATTTGGTCATAAGTCATGATATCAAATTATGACCAAAGAGTGTAAAAATTATTATGTCCAAAAAGTACCGAAAAACGTAGCAGGATGGGTGGGATATGATGCTAAAGGACCCAGAAAGATCTGGTCATGAGGAATCTACATATGAAATATCAAAACCCTATCTCTTATATTTTAAAAGTAGGTCAAAGGTCAATGTCAAGGTCACATTGTCAAAAGTCATGATATCAAATGAAAGTTCTGGTCATGAGGAATCTATATGTGAAATATCAAAACCCTACCTCTTATAGGTCAAAAGGAAGTCAAAGGTCAATGTCAAGGTCACTAGGTCAAAAGTCATGATATCAAATGAAAGTTATGGTCATGAGGAATCTATATGTGAAATAGCAAAACCCTACATCTTATACTTTAAAAGTAGGTAAAAGGTCAACGTCAAGTTCACTAGGTCAAAAGTCATGATATCAAATGAAAGGTCTGGTCATGAGGAATCTACATATGAAATATCAAAACCCTATCTCTTATATTTTAAAAGTAGGTCAAAGGTCAATGTCAAGGTCACATTGTCAAAAGTCATGATATCAAATGAAAGTTCTGGTCATGAGGAATCTATGTGAAATATCAAAACCCTACCTCTTATAGGTCAAAAGGAAGTCAAAGGTCAATGTCAAGGTCACTAGGTCAAAAGTCATGATATCAAATGAAAGTTATGGTCATGAGGAATCTATATGTGAAATAGCAAAACCCTACATCTTATAATTTAAAAGTAGGTAAACGGTCAACGTCAAGTTCACTAGGTCAAAAGTCATGATATCAAATGAAAGGTCTGGTCATGAGGATTCTGGATGTGAAATATCAAAGCCATAGCCTCTATAGTCCATGAGATATAGCCCAGGTTTATTATTTTTTAAAGTAAGTCAAACTCCAAAGCCAAAGTCACATTGTCAAAAATTTTGGTAATCATGGTAAGGTCTTGTCACAAGGAATTCATATGTGAAATATTAAAGCCCTATCATTTACCATTCAAAACTATTGCCAAGGTTAAAGTTTTTCAAAAGTAGGTCAAATTCCAAGGTCAAGGTCACAGGGTAAAAATTTTGGTATCCATGGAAAGGTCTTGTCACAAGGAATAAACAAGTGAAATGTGAAAGTCCTATCACCTACTATTCAAAACTTATGGCCAAGGTTAAAGTTTTTCAAAAGTAGATTAAACTCAAGGTCAAAGTCTCTAGGTCAAATTTTGCTGCTGTTTTTGATTAGTCTCATCATAGTCTATCACCATGTCAAGTTTCAAGTGGCTGCTCCAAGCAGTTTTCTCTTAACAGACTTAAACGCAACACTTTAACCAAAATATTGACAGACGGACTTTGCTATTTCATTAACTGAATTTTGCTTCGTAATCCGGCCAGAAATTTTTTGTTAGATTCTCAATAGTGACTTCTTAGTGTAAAGACCCAATATGCTAAACAGCGTGATAAAAATTAAACCAGTTTTAAAACATTTTTGCTACAGACAAACAAAAAAGTTAACACAATTTACGCGCACCTGAATTACCCAATGTGATCAAAAACCAACTCTCATATATGCACCCATTGTAATAATGGGTCAAAATCTACTTCACCAATGAAATTACACTGTGTAAAACTCAAAAGTTCTCTACGAAGGGATAAGTCACCAAAAACTTCAGAGTTTTACCTCAGACATAACCTCCTCCTGGTGACTGTCAGATCACTGTGCATGTATAATAAAATTCTCAGATGAGTTTTTAAAATAAGATTGTTCAATAAGCCTTTGCTGGGGCAAAAATATCGGCACAATCCTTAGACAATGCAAAATAATCAATAAGGATCACAAGGTGATGATTGTTATACTATAAAGTCCATCCCAACTAAAAGACCTGATTCAATAGTTGATTCTGCACAATTATAAAGATATTTCTGCTTGAAACAATGAAACTTTTCAAAGTATAAGATAGTTTTGTATTTGAAGCATCTTGAATCTCAGATTCACAGATTAGAGTTTTGTAGACTACCAATACTTCTGCTTCACAAGAGGTTTTGAACATTCCAATTTGTCACGCTTATAACATGACTTTAATCTTTCATATCAATTAACAACCATATTAGCACTTCTTGGTCTACGAAACTGCCATGTTCACTCCTTGTTTGGCACCAATGTCCAATCTCTAATGCATCATGAACTATCAAGAAATCTCCAGTTCAGCAAGTTCCTTTAACAACGACTCTTCTGTCTTTAATTTCTCCATCTAAACACAGATAAAAGTATGATAATTATTTAAGAAAAATACTGTAAGCAAGTAGTAAACTACATTGTATACATCATAGAACATGCAGGAAGAAATATTTTAACTGCACCAGTGATTGGGAAGGAAATTCTGTGAATGGGACATTTTCTAAAATTTCAATGAGCCATTTCTTGAGAAAGTACTTGGACTTCAATGAGCAAAATTTGTAAAGTAATAGGACTATTGGGCATGGCTCCTGTCCTTCCCAATCACTGCTGCACAACCTGAAACATACAATGTCATTAAATAAAAGAACTTCCAGAATTTTAATTTAGTATAATGCTAAAAATACTTGTACTTAACAGCCGAAAGTAGATTAAAACAGCACTGTACCTGATTCAATTCTAGTTGTTTTCCTGAAGCTTTTTGTTCCTTCAATTTCTCTATTTGTTGTAATTTCTGAAATTCATATTATACTTTCTTACAGTACAAACGTGAATATCATAACGCTGTTACCCATTTGCAAAGAAATTGGAAAATAATAAACGAAATAGTCAAAAATACAAAATCGTACCTCATTCATGTATGGTAGACAGTATAATTAGTGATGAGCAATTGGACAAATTTACTTATCAATAAGAGTCCCCTTCGGCGTTGCCGGTAGGGGACTAATTATAGGAACACTATAGAAAACTAAATATCGATTGATTATCGGAACTATGGAATTTTTTAAAATCATGTTCAAAACCAGTGATATATCATTCAAGCTGCAACTATTTTAACATATATGTACATGTACATTGCAAATGCATACAAATACAATTTCAAAGTGAAAGCAACAATTTAATTTGTTTTCCTTCACTATTGCTATTTTTGTCGACTTAACTCAATGACATTTTGATATCTTTTGACGTAAACTAATTTGATAAAGTAGTTACTTTTTTTTCTCTGAGCAACAATCGATTGTAAATTTTACTATAATCGATAAATGAAAATCAAAAGCGGTTCAGCAATCGACTATCGAAAGTCAGCAACTATCGTCACGTCACTAAGTATAACGATAAAAGTTCTTGCTTTTTTAATTGATAGTCTATAAAATCTAATAAGAAGATGATAAAAGGATACTTTTATTTATCTTTTTTTTCTTAAAATCTAAGGCCAAATATAAATATATTTGTACCTTTCGTAAATTGCGGATGCGTTTATCAGTCTCTACATTGCCAGTGGAACCCATTGCTGGAGCAGAGGATACTGGGACGGGAGTAGCTGATGGGGCCGAGACTGGAGCATCATGGGATTGCTGAAGTTAAGGAAACATTTAAGAAGGAAATCGTTATATGTTTATATATTTACATTCTTCTATTCATTATCATATAAATATACATGTTCATGTAGTTCTCTTTTAATTTACAATGTAATCATAACATTTAGCATAGACATGAATTCATACATTTACAATAGAGCAAGAACCCTTCAGACATCATCAATCTATGTACTAGAATTGAGCAAGGAGGCAAAAAAAATTTTTTTGCTACATGTATAACATGTGTATGACGTTTATACATTCAAATGAATGAAATCTATCTATGATTTTTTTCTAATTTCTCAACTCACAGCGCCTTCTTGAGCAGCTTTGGCCTTCTTTGCGTCTCTCTTTTTCTTGTTTTTACTGACAGGCTTGTTTGGATCTAAAATTGAAAATACAATGACTGATTTGATTGGGCACTTGCCTTTCAATAATAAAATTAGCTAAGGGATTGCAAACTTTTCTTCATTGCAATATGTAAGATCGCAAATACTTCTAACCAAGATTATACAAATCAAATGATTTCGCACACTCTTTGATTGTTCTCCATTGTTTTGACGTCATCAATTTACTTGGGCAGAAAAGTTGCCCAAATTTTGAACAATGGTTTAGGTAGGTGTTTAAATGCAAATCAGAACGGACATTCTGCAAGCGCTGTAGTTACAATCTTGCATATTGATAGCAGACTTATGGTATACATGTACATTATGACGCCATGATCAATGGTCTGTCAAAACATTGTTTGACTTCCCACTGATTATAACATAATAATGTAAAAGGCGTGATGTCAGAACCTTGACAACCTGTAAATTGTTTTCAGGTTTCAAGTAATACAAATAATGTGAAAAGTTTACAAACAGATGGTGGATCCCTAACAATGACAATAGCCCATTTTGAGAAGTTGAAAATACATAATATTATATAAGTTCATCTTCCCCATATTCCCACACTGAACAATACATGTACATGAATGAAAAGTGATCCCGAAGTGTCGCTATGCTTTGCAGGCGACACAATAAAAGTGTGAATCTCTACAAACGGTTTAGATCTTAAAACAAAGACTATATCGTACCTTCAGCTTTCTTGTTTGGATCAGACGGAGCTTCATACTCATGTAGTTTGATGGAGGCAGACGTACCACGAGCTTGGGGAGGACGGTACGCTCCTACTTTACCTGAAATCAAAAGTTTTATCAATAATTATGAGGAAGTGCACTTATATGTAAACATGCATGCAAGGGGACATAATTTTTGTAAGAAGCTCATTTCGTGTGAAAAGATCTTACTGACTAGTTTCAGAACCAACTTTATGTTTCAAGAACTCGCTGACTAATTACCAGTATCTTCTTGTTATTTCATCATGATGTAACAATGAACACATAATTTGAGTTGATATGCAACATTTCAGACCTTATACAATGGAGAGATGTCTTCTATAAAAAATATCCAAAAGAGTAATAAGAAACTCTTATTCTACATTCTACCAATTTGATTTACCTTTTCTGGTATTGAGTCTTTGTGGAATACAGAGTTTTTTCCCCCTACAGACGGTATCTGACGTAAAACCATTGTGACGTCATGAAAATGGTATGGTAATGTCGATTTTATACCGTCATTTCCCAGACTTTTAGGACTGTTTCCATAGAATTTGATGATGTCATAATCAGTCTATGTCAGATACTGTCTCAAATGGGAAGTAACTCTGGTTTTCGAAAATAGCGAATATAGCCTACATGGTAAATCTGATGGGCACACAATTCTAGCAAATTCAAACCAAAATCATTTTTACAATTCACCAGATACAATAGACCATTTTCATATTACAGTTAGACTTGCATTTTAGACACTCCAAGACCCGACATCACTACTTTTGAAGTAATACTTTTATTATGACATAATAGATCTGTTTCGACGTCACAGTCAAATGTTACGTCAAATATTGTGGTGTCGGGTCTTGGCCTGTATAAAATTTAAGTCTACTGCAGTACTGTGAAAATCGACTATTATGCTCTTGAAACTAAAACATGGCAACCATACGGCATTTGTTTGTAAAAAAAAAATTTCAAAATTAGAACTCAAAAAAAAATATACCTTCTGGAGCAGGGGCTGATGAAGTATTTCCTGCTGATGGCAGGTTATGTGTTCTTATCACTGGTTCAGAAAAACTCCCAGGCTGCCATCTTGCTTCCCATAATTCTCTGCCCTTATCTATCAACACCTGCTTGAGACAATTTCCTGAATAATGCCATACTCTATACCTGCAAAAGCATGCACAATAACTGCAATTATCATTTATGTTCATTTACATCTTCTTTTTGCACAATTGTCCTTTCCGTCAAACATTAAAATCATGTGAACATCATGCAAATTTTGTCTTACTCAAATGCACTGCAGATTAGGATCGACATTAAGAATTTGATGTAACGGCTAATACAATTGTACATGTACATTGAATCTGACTTCTTTGAAAATAGATGGTCAGTTTCATGCTAAACATGAACAAAAATTTATACATTTAATTCATAAACATACATAGTTGTACCTATTGGAAGATAAACAAATTCTTGAATGAGGAATTCTCATCAACTACTGGTACATTACCCATTAGCGACACGTAATCTCGGGGCAGTAGTAGCTGTAAGCACATGCTGTCCGTCAGGGCACCACTCAAAGCTTGTCGAGTCGGGAGACTGAGTCTGAGCTATCAACTTCCTGCTTTTTGGATCCCAGAATTCCAAGTTTCCTCGTAAATTTCCAAATCCAGCAAGGCAGAGAAGTTTGCTTGTTAAGGGATCAATAAAATATAATGTGCCAAAATTCCATTTATTAATATGAGAAAGTCTGTTATGAATTTATGTAATTGTTGAAATGAGTTGACTCATAATTATTTCAAAGTGATTTATATCAAAATTTGGTAAGCAGTATGATGACACTTATGAATTCTGAATTAATACATGTATGTTTATCTGATTGAAAAAAAATCGAGGAAAAGTACAAGAATTGTTCATTCTCGCACACTGGATAGGCTGATTCCCCTTTTCAGCGGTGCTAGAGAATTCGATCCGGCACCCCTGATACGGCACTTGTTCCTTTATGATGTCACAGACAAACTGAGTAGGTTTTTTCACATGCACATATATTTAGCATGACGTTCAGTCTTTCTGATGCATAAACAAGCGGACTTTGAAGATTTCAATGTGCGAGAAAAATAATCAAGCACAACATTTGAGTTCCGGATAGAAAAATATCAGTCTCGGGTAACGCCTCGGTTGGTACTTGATCAATCCCACCCTCGACTGATATTTTTCTATCCAGAACTCAAAGTGGTGCTAGATTCTATTATTCTTCTCCAGTTTTGCTCGTACAATGTGAGACAGTAATGTCATCAGAAAACATGGCATTAGATGGCATGAAAAGTTGTTTGATTTCCCTTTTTTCTTCTGTTTCATGGAAGAAGAAATAGATTCTTTCACTTTCTACTGAGTAAGACATAAAAATTTACACTCATGACAGATATTTTTCATGATTTCCCTCGTTCGGCCACGCTCCACATGGGAAAAGACGAAATTTCCATCACTCGTGTAAATTTTTATGTCTCACTCAGTAAATCATGATAGAATAATAGAATCTATCACCCCTTTGTACAGGGACAGGGAAATCCCTCCCGAGTATCAAAGATTTGCAGTCCACGACGAGGCTTGCTGAGTCGTGGATGTTGCAAATTTTTGATACGAGGATGGGATTTCCCTGTCCCTGTACAAAGGGGTGATTGATTATTTTTCTCTCACCCATATATTTTCACATAATTCGTGAATAAACATTGCTTGTTTTGCGTTAAATGTTGATCCATTTGACGTCAAACACTGCTAAACCTACGTAAACGTCTATGATGTCACAGTAGGGGGGTTCGAGACAAACATCCGGGGTGCGAGACAGAGTTGTCTCAGAACGGGTAAATCTGTAGATATCTCTGTCTGGGGTGAGAGAATCTATTATTCTCAAACTTAGCCCTACAAGTAAGAATGAATCATGACAGTAAATGTTGTTTGCAAGTCCTGGTGAAAATGTACATAGTCATAAGATAATAAAGGATATGATTCCCATGGGGACTAAAGTAGGCTACATTCCTTGGTCCTGTACCGAAGTCAAATATGGGCTCTGTCTTCATGTTGAATAACGTGACTTTGGCAGGCATGACTGCGCCAAGTTAAGGAAATACTGGATGCTAATCGATTTTATATATGTCAAGACTTTTGAAACGTTTTACTGAAAATTATTAGCTGTGAAAGGTTAATAAATAAAGGCATATCAATACTGGAATAACATACATCAAAGCTCTGAGTCAAAATCATGTTTTCATATTTCACGGTAGAATAGTAAAATTCATACAAAATAAACCTGACATGTGGTAAAAAGAAATCAATCCATTGTTACAAACAAATAAATATGCCTGAACAAGACTTAATAATCAAGTTGTTTGTTTGAATAAACTATTTCTAATCAAAGTCTATAACAAGAGGATACATCCATAGACAACTACAAATTCTGTAGATTTGGGACTCCATTCTATGTGGTATATTGGTCCATTTTTGGCTGAAAATAGAGTTGGACTCATTTTATCTTTTCTAAAGTATCAAAATTTGTAGCAACAAGGTCTTTTAGCCACCATACACACAAATCAATAGTTTGACATCATCCATATTTGTAACAGTACAAGCATTAAAATTTGTCGTCCATGTGAGAAAAGTTTGACTCCTAAAACTTGTAGATCATCTATTATTCCTAAATTGTGAGATTTATACCACTTCACTTAACAGATTCAAATGTCACAATGATATGAATTGAAGCAAAGTTACATTATTTCATGGAATGACTTGAACCTTACATATCATGGGACACCAAAAATGTTGCAAGTGAACCTTTTTCTGTAAATATCTACATGCATCTGTTTCATGATAAAATCTAACATTCAACTTACAAGTTAAATCTCAAAATTAAATAAGTAATTGAAAATACACTTTAAAAAATACCCACCTAAGGACACCAAGTTACTTTCTCCGTTAGTGGACAGGAAGTGTAGGCCCTGATCTCCGTAGTACGACTGGTCGCTGGCCTCCGTCGAGGTCAGAACGAGTAAAGCCGTTCCCGCTTTATTCCACTTCATCTGTACATCGTCTGCCTTGAAGAAGCTTTTGTTTGCTAACGCTGCCTGTGGACCACCGAAATTAGGATAGCGAAATATCCGCACAAAAGATGGCTGACCCTGCAAAGTAGGAAGGAAGAGATTAATTGATTTGAACGACGAGGTATGGTTCTTCAAATACATGTAACTAAATTTCAAAAAAAAAAAAAAAAATCTTATAATCTGGAACATGGAATTTGAGTCTTTATTGGGATTTTCTCGCTGACAAAGGGTATTTGCTTTCCAGTATTTGTTCACAGTAAGGATTTCTTTTATAAATAAAATCTCAGTGATTGTTACATACTTTTAAAAGATATTTAAAAACATGTAGTGTCTGTGGGTTAGAAAGGGGAAGATACTACATATACCTATGGACTCTATATATGTAGTATACAAAAAAAAGAATGTTCCAAGCATAGCAAGTCAAGACTGACACACTTTCAATCCACTGCATCTTCAATCCCTTTATAAGAATACCTACTCTCACAAAAACTTGAACATTGTCAAAAACCCTCAGGTCATTGCACTCCAAAGGCAAAATTTTCAAAGAATTTTCTTCAGCATTTCATACTGCTATGAAACAGCTGGTTTAATTTCTTCTACATGGATGAAGAGAGAGATTCCATTGTAACACTTGCTGTGGTTGGCCAAAATTCCTTGCAAAAGCTATCACAGCAAACAGGTTTCTTTGTGATTTTCCATGGCCTCAAAGATGAAAAGGAGGAGGAGGTCTTTAATTTCTGACATGTTCAAACTATCATGTGTAAACTTATTCTGTAGGAATTAATATCAGTATTAGTATGTGTATACATGCATACCACAAAATATTGGAACCCTGACCTTTGACCCTGGAACATATCCTGCAACAGTGTAAGGGGGTCCACTGGAAGCTAAACTAAACAACGACACTTTCTGCAGATGTAACTTGGTCTTAATTGTCTCTGAAACACAAAGAGTACATTAAAATATTAAGGACACATTTTTTCTTTTTCTTTTCATGCGGAGCTGAACGGCATTAAATCCCAAAAATGACCCAAAATTATTCTTTAAAATACCTATATATTGATAAATAACTATGTCCATGAAATTCCCGGTAACAATTATTTCTAGTAACACACCCATTTTATCTTTTTATACTTCTCAACAAAAATTCATGACTCAAGAACTTTCAAATACTACTTAAATTTTCAAACAAGTTTTTTAAAGTTTGGCCTAAATTCAACCAAATGTAAGTACAGCATGTTTAAAACATTCAAATTCCCCACTCACCAAAATTATTTCCTTCGAAAAAATGAAGTTCATTGTTGACATTTCTACATGCAATTCCTTCATCATCTGTCCACTTTGGATCCCTGAAATTATTATACACAAATTCATCACATTGAAACAAACGCACAAACTAAACTTTGTTCTTTGGTGAATGAAATATCTATAAAAGAAATCTCATGCAGCTTGTGTAAAAATTTGTATTGGTGATTTGTTCTGCTAAAATAAACAGTAAATGATGTCATAAATGTGTATGGGCCAGGGGCCTTGGAACTGTTTAGGTCCTCAAAGAGTCCAGAGGTTTGCCCCAGTCGAGGGACATAGGGAGCAAAAATTTTAAACGATAACAGTTTTCCATCCTTTCTACGGCAAATTTGAATATATTCTAGAGCAGCTGATTCTTTTTTTTTTAATGTATATTATGTGCAGATAGTCTGAATCTTCGTTTTTTTTTTATTATTATTATTGTTCTGCTCTAGTGATACAACAGATATCATTTTTTTCATTTATTCATCAAGGTCTGCAAAACTGATATGGTGGCACATGCTTCCATGTTTACATGTAAGCTTACCTATGCCTCTTGTAAATTCATGCACAGCTAACTTACCAGTTAGATTGTTTTTTCTGTATAAGGCTTTTGAGCAAGTCCCCTGATGTAGCGTCGTATAAATGCAAATTAGGATTTCCTTGGTTTGTTGTCTGATTAACTGTGAATGCAATTATAATTTACATTACATCAACATGAGTCTAAAAGACGTAAATCTGCCAATCAGCCGAAAATTTTCATCCCTTTTGCATAATATACATGTATGTAGTTGACAATTGTAAGTGTCAGCTCGAAACAATCTGTCTGTACTAACAAATTGCATCAAAGACAAAATGAAAATGTCCTATTTTAGTTACCTTGCGCAACAATTTTAGACGTTTTAAAAAGGGAATAACTAGTTTCTGACGTAATGTTTGCGAACGATAAATGCTGATTTTATGGTCGCAAAATGAGTTTTTCTGGCGACGCATTAGGGGAGCCAGAAAAACGGATGTTTGCACCGTGTTTGCACCGTAAAATCAGCATTTACTGTCTGCAAACATAACATCAGTATCTAGTTATTCCCATTCTAATGCAATCTATATTTTTTGCAAATATAAGGCGAAATGTGACATAAGTAACGTCAAAGCCTAGTATGTTCTCGTTTTACTGCCTTAACTAAGGAGCAAACAACCAATGAAAATCGACGTTATAGCGAAGTTGCATTAGAATTGTATACTAACCTGTATAGTTTTCCCACAATGCTAGTATGGTTCCTTTAGGAGAGAATGTCATACAGTTGATTTTCCCTTTGTCTATCTCTGTTATAGTTTTGTAATCAGCAGCTGTGTTTACAATCACTGTGCTGTTGAAAAGAAAGTAAAGATGTCAAGGCATCCCTATTGTAATTGCTTTATTCACATTAGATGTATTATTGATCTATTATATTTATTTAAGGTATCTGATGTACAATAGGGCATTTTTCCATGCCTGGTAAGGTACTATAAACTATATATTTTCTGAAATTTTATAAAGCCTACTGCTCAGAAATAATAATTTTGGGGCCAGAAAAACAAAGGGGAATAACTTATGAAGCATTTAAATTTTCTATTTTCTATATACATGTACATGTATAACATATGCAAAATAACAAAATTGTACAAGAATTTTCCCCCTTTGATTTTTAAGACCTGGGAGTCTTACATGTATATCTGAACTCAGGGCATCATTATCTTTCAGAAAATGTATAGTTTATAGTACCTTACCAGGCATAAAATTTAACATACTTTACAATGGAGATGATTAAAGCGCTATGTAAATTGACTCAATTGTACAACGGATACCTTAACATTGCTTCAATTTTTTTTAATAATTATCAATCTAAAACAAGAAAAGGTTTGAGACAGGGAATTGGTAAATGTGTTGATAGCTCTGCCTTGATTGTGAGGATACGATTAAAAATTATTAAACACATCCTATGCTCTCCTTGATGAGACAATAGATAAATAAGGGAAAAGAGGTGACTACATTATGAACTACCAAGTGATAACTTTTGCCCAACAATAACTTTTACTCACCATGTTCCATTACACCAGGCCATTCTTTGACCATCTTGACTGAAAGTCATTACTTTACATGCTGGACTTCCCTCCCTGAAAATAAAACAATACATTTATATACATATTGTAAAATTTGACAAACTATAAATTTGTGATAAAATCTGCTAATCCAGACAAAATATTATAACCAAACATCGCATTCTATAAACGTGGAAATTTTCGCATGGGGGTAATTTTCACGCTTTTTCGTGATCGTATTATTATCGCGAAAATAACCCCGCATGAAAATTACAACCAATACATGTATAAACGACTAAAGGAAATATTCCGATTTTGTCGAAATTACATGTACCCCCATGCACATTGTTGCAATGGTCATTTCGCGGAAACTTCCCCCAGCGAAAATAACAATGTTTACAGTACATTATCATAAATCATATCAAAAGTGAATACAATGTACTTGTACATTGTACTTATAAACAAAGAACCTACTTTGAGAACTCCGCTTTAGGGTCCAGGTTGGGGGGACCATTAACCATCCATATACCATCAGCACCTCTTACTGAAAAATTTGAATTCAAGATAGAATTACTACATACCATTATTAGAGTTGGCACCAGGCAATTTGTCATCCATTATTTTGAGCAAAATCTTCGGCTACTACAGAAAAGTCATTTTCAAAATAATCTATACATCATGCCCCCCCCCACTTCCTTCTTCATTCATAATTGCCTTCTAGTCTTCTAAGTCCTAAAACTATGTCATTATAATAAATTGATAATAGTATCAACTAGTGTGTAAAAATTTACCATGTAAATTTTATCTATTCTGTTTTATAATGGTCATGGCTGTTCTTAATTTGCATCTGATGCTGTCAACATAGAAATCTGTTGCATCTTGGTGTCATTGTCAGGGATGAAAATTCGTTGAAATTTTCAGGGGCCAAGTGGGCTCCCATGTCAATAAATCTAGGCGCCCACATCAAAAACAATTAGCCCACATCTAAACGTATCCAAAATTTAAGCCCAATCCCCCCCCCCTTCTCTCCTTCTCAGTATCAAGTCGTGGCCATCGCATAGGTGTATCATATATGAAATTAACGCCAAAAATGAGTGAGAGATCAGTGCACATGTCGAGTTCATTTGATGACGTTTTACAACAATTGCAGTCAGTCATTTGAGGTCAGCGCTCTATATCTTCCAACACCGTTCTTTCATCAAATCAGTTTGAGTAATTTTTCTGTGTAAATTAGACGTTAACTTTCTATATTTTAAATATTAAAGTAGGGTTTCTCAAGCACACGTACATGTACCTTTAAATAAATCAATAAATACATGTAACTCCAGTAATAAACATATTATGTAAACTATACGTGAGACGGTCTCCAGAAAGTTACTTTGTGTGCTTTTGGAAACGTTAGACAAAGTTTTGGTATACTGATTTAAAATTATGATGCATCTTTAACAAGGAAACAAGGGAGATCTATTCATTTTCCACGTGAAAGCGAACCGAAAATTTGTCAAATACCCATAAGTTTTTGTTTCACAACGTGAGTTACGGCAACTATGAAACAAGAAAACAATTATGATGGAAATTTTACGGTCGCCAAGTGGGCGATCATAAAAATATTTTTGGTAGTCCATGCTGAATTTTCAGTCGCATTGGCGAGTGGGCGAGTGCTTATTTGCATCCCTGATTGTCTGTGTATTTGTGTTTTAATGTCAGTATTTGTGTATTAGAAATTCAGTGATAGGGAAGGATAGGGCCATGCACCATAGTCTCATACATTTGAAAAATGGCCCATTGAAGGCTGTCTACATGTATTTCCATAAGAAATGGCCCATCAAAATTGTCGAGAATATTGGAAAATAGCCCATTCACAAAAATTCCTTCCATACAAAATGTATCATTGATTAGTCTATGTATTTGTGTTTTGGTGTCAATGTGTATTTGTGTTGGTGTTATTATCTATGTATTTATGGTTTGGTGTTATTTTGGTATTGTCTGCATGTGTATTTTTGTATTAAAATCTGTTTATCTGTTGGGGTTTTTTTTATGTTAAAAAATGTCTGTGTATTTAAGATTTGGTGTCAATAATTTTGATTTGGGTTTAGGTGCCAGTGTCTGTGTATTTGCTTTGGTGTCATTATCAATGTATTTGTGGTTTGGTGTTGTTTTGGTATTGTCTTACTTTTTTTTAATATTGCTCTAGTGTCAACATCTGTCTATTTTGTATCAAATCTGCAATTTGTGTTTTCGATATAAAAGTCTGTGTGTTTGTGTTTCGGTGTCAATATTTGTGTATTTGTTTTGTTGTCACTTTGTAAGTACTTGTGTCCTGGACTCCTGGTGCTGTCTTGGTATTGCTCAGGTGTCTGTGTATTTTTGTATTAAAATCTGTGAATTAGTGCTTTTTATATTAATCATATTTGGGTTTAGATATCAATACTATATATATATATATATATGTATTTGTGTTTTGGTGTTGCCTTGGCATTGCTCTGGTCCCAATGTCTGTATATTTTTTTAATAAAATGTGTGAATTTGTGTTTTTAGTATTACTGTCTACATGTGTATATATTTGTGTATTTGGATCTAGGTGTAAATATCTGTGAATTTGTTTTGGTGTCAACTCTATGTAATTGTGTTTTTGGTGTTGTTTTGATGTTGTCTTCATATTTATGTCAATGTCTATGTATTTTTGTATAAAAATCTGTGAAATCATGTTTTTTATATTAATGTCTGTGTCTGTGTTTTGGGGTCAATATTTGTGTATTTGGGTATATGTATAATTATCTGTGTATTTATTTTGGTGTCATTATCTATGTATGATGACTGTGCTTTGGAATTGTTTTGGTGATCTAGTCGTCAAGACTTAGTATTGCATTTGTGTCAATTTCTGTATATTCTTGTATTAAAATCTGTGAATTTGTGTTTTCCATATTAATGTCTGTGTATTTGTGTTTTGGTGTACATATTTGTGTACAGTATTTGTGTTTTGGTGTCATTTAATCTTAGAAATTCTATGTATTTGTTTTGTATAATTATCTATGACATGTATATGTGTTTTTTGGTGCTGTCTTGGTATATTGCTCTGGAGTCAATTTTTTATTATTAAGTCTGTGTATTTTTGTATTTGTGTTCAGGTGTCAATATCTGTGTTTGTAAATTTCTATATCAATCATTTTGTAGATGATGTATTTTTTGGTTAATGTCTGTGTATTTGTGTTTAGGTGTATATGTAGGGTGTTGAGTGTCAGAATATTTGTTATCTAGTGAAAATTCAACATGACAATGCTTTTTGTGTTTCACTGTTTGTTGTAAATGTATGTGTATTTTTGTGTTTGCACTGTTACAATGTCAGTATCTGTGCATTTGTTTCAGTGTCCATATCTGTGCTTTGTGTTTAGGTGTAACTTCATAAATATGTATTTGTGAAAAATCAGTATGGAGACAGGTGTCCCAGTCACACAAATGCAAATCTAGTTTACAATTCACCCCCACCACCCCCCCCCCCTTTTTTTTTGGAATTGGGGCTTCATCGTGTACAATTTGTTGATGCATGCCTTCCCAAGGTGAAGTCAATATATAAAATCTTTAAAAATATGTGGGTTATGAACTTTCTGAGTTCATTAAGGAAGTTTTTACTTGTTTTTGAAACTCACATGCTATGGAGGCAGCCATTATACCCTCAGGTGTTTCTTGATTTATCATATTACGTATGAACAAGTGCGAGGTCCGATATGACACGTACTAGGGGTCAAGCAAAGAAAGTGCCCGTCTAATTATCCATCCGCATAAATTGTGAATACTTCTGTTTGTAATAAAAGTTTTCTTATTTCATCAAAACTCTTAGAAAATAAATAACTTAAATAAAATTTTAACTCAGGTGTTCCATTTTTGGGTAGTTTTATAATGTTCGAAGAAATCATGACGCACTATTTTCTTGTATCGCACTTTTTTGATTTGTGCTACGGTCAACTTCCTTTAACGCAAAGCGAAGGAAAGGGAGAGTCTACGTGTAAACTGCACAGATCGTTGTAAGACAGTTACAGACATGGCAGCAAAACAGAGAATGCGACTTGCCAATGAAAAACACAGTAAAAATATCACCACACGAGGAAATGTACCCAAGTCTTTGGTAAGTGCATTTTATAGCATTGAAATTTTAATACGCCAAACTCGAACTGGCATATGTTTTGTCTTGGGATTTTGTATAATCAATTTGGACAAGTTTTGTTAGTGTCATCCTGATTCAACTGTTAATTTTCATGTTCTGATACATTAACATAACCATAAAAACGTTGATGCATGTTGCATGAATTGGCTTGCAGCGAGAGATTGGAAGTAATCGTGTGCATGTCTGCGACAATATGCAGCATTACACCAAAGCAGTATACTGTTTAGCACAGTACAACACTTGGAAGATGTAAAGGAGACATGTTTATAAGTTTTTATATGTGTAATAAGTAGTGGTGTACCAATTATTGCTAGTATTGGACTATTGCTAATCATGCTAATAATCGATTTAACAGGTTGGGGAAAGGTACCGATCGAGCTAATATACCTCGATTGGGCTAATATACCTCGATTGGGCTAATCAATCTGAATATTTTCAGTAGTAAAAAATTAAAACATTCTCAAAATTATTCTTTTGAGCAAAATCGCATCAGTTCTTTATAAAAGAAGTTATGTTTACAAAAGAAACATACCTGAAAAGTGAATAGTTACTGAGAAAATATACCTCCATTTTTCTGAATATATTGGGTGAGATTTCTTGAAATCTAAAAAGTTTTCAGGCATAGTTGCTTTTTAAATATTATTTCTTGATATAAAAGCTGGTGCGATTTTGCACTCAAATATGATTTGGAGGAAAAAAGTACTTTTTTCTGAATAAAAAAGTCAGATTGATTAGCCCGATCGAGGTACATTAGCTTGATTGAGGTATATTAGCTCGATCGGTACCTTTCCCCAACCTGTTTAATTTCGCTCAATAATTTCTTTCAATTCAGATAATTGTTTATTAGCGATGATATCAACGTGATAAGCAACGTGATTTAAAGAACAAGTTCTTGTGAAAAAGATTCAAGTCGAGTTGTTTCAATCGACAAATTGTAAAAAAATGACAGGCATCCAAAGTAATCCAGATTCCTTCTCCAGAGAAAGTGTTGTTCATCAGTAACATGATTAAGCCAACAAATGTATCAATTTGTTTGGAAATGAAGTATTGCAGTTATATTTTCTTGAAAAACTACAACTTGTAATGTAACTAATAAAATTCTGTTTAACGGATTAATGATTGATAAAATTGAATTGGATGGTTAACTGACTCCCCATTACTACAAATGAAGTAATAAGTATGCGTTATGGTCCAGGTGTGTGTGTGTAGGAGATAAAAGAGTAAGTAAGCATTTACTGCTGACGCCATACATGATACATGTATCGTATAGTATAGTGGCTGTAGAATAGTTAATAATGTATTGAATAATACATGTAACTTTTTTTCTGCACATTGAGGAGTTTTTACATTTTTTTTTAATCTGGATCTAGAAATTTACAAAATTTACAACTACATGTACCGTACAAGCAATTATCATTATGATGTGCAATGAGGACTACTCACTTGATTGTGTAGTAAAGAATGATTACTATGACTTATACTAAAAATGTTGAATTCAGGAACTCAATAAATTTTCTCTGAATTGGACTACTCCTTATGAAAACAGAGTTGTCAGAACATATCTTAATGGAAGACATTAATTGCTTTTTACACATGATATTGTCTTCTTACGTAAGGGTACATTGTATAATTTTCTTGATATTGTTACTTTTCTTTACAGAAACCATCAGAGGATAAATATCCTGTTGGACCATGGTTGCTTGCATTATTTATCTTCGTCGTTTGCGGCTCAGGTAAAATTGTTACAAATTTATGAAATGATTGGTAGGAGGGGGGTTACCTCTCTCACCCTCCCACCCCCTTACCGGTACCTCCCCCTCCCACCCCCCTCCTCTCTCCCCCTCCTTTTCACCCTTCCCTTACCTTTCCCACCCTCCCCCACTTTCTCCCTCCTCCCTCCCATTTACCCCCTTCCCTCCCTCCCCCTCTCTCCCTCCTCCCCCCTTCCTCCTCCTCCCTTTCACCCTGTCCACCCCCTAATTGGTACTTGATAAAGATGAAAACTTAACTTATTTAGAAAAAAGTGACAGAATTTGTCTGAACAATTACCAGTTGAGATATTTTTGTGTTGGATGTACATGATGACATCAGGTACAAAAATGTACCAATGCACTGTGCATTTTTTTGACTTGAAAAGTTGATTGATGATATTTATTTGTCATCTGTCATATTTACTTCAAATTAATGCCTGCAGGCAAACGCAGGTTTTTGAGCATACATCTACCTGTACATACTGTATAACAACTTCTATATTTCTTTTGACAATTCAATACAGGTAATATTAATAATGATTGACAATTAAATTTTTAATTTGTTAAATTCTGTTATGTTTTTGGAATTTTCAAGGATGTAGTTAGTTATTTATGACAATCCCGTTATTTGAGATTTGTCTAGAGCTTTAAAATTCCAATCTTGGTCTATTGCTTAGTGAATTGTCAAGTACTACTTGTGCATGTAAATAAAACAAGAATTGTTTACCGGTAACTTCTTATCCTTTCAGAAGTACATAAATATATGTGTACTTACAGTACAATGTACCTGTTTATTTGGTTATGCATTTACCAAAACATAAATTGCATCATATTTTCAAGATATTTTTCTCTATCCTATTTCAGCCGTTTTCCAAATCATTCAGAGCATTCGTATGACGTAACAAAATTGAAAAAACAGAAACTTGAGGACTGGATTTTGGACTAACAACTGAGCATCAATTTGGGATCAAGAATTTCGGACCATGATTGAAACCTCAATATAGAACGAACTACGAAAAACTAAACTATTTGCAAATCATCCATTGATATTTCCATTGTCATTGTGTCAGAGGAAACTTACTGCAGGCAGCTTGTTACCTTGTTGTACATATTCTGTCTGTGTCTCTGAATGCAGGGCCACATGTTTGTTAGCTTCTTTGTCTTTGCTGCCAAAGATGGACTTGTTCACTGCTATGCTCAGTCAAAGGGGGGAATTTCCAGGAATTGATGGATTCACGGAAGAAATTTCTGGAATTTCCACACATTTTAAAAAGCAGGCATTTCCATACTTTAATTAATTGTCCATACATGTTTTATTTAATGTCATTAAATATTTTATAAAGTTGTGGTTTTGTTAATTTGTACTTCAATAAATGCATGGTTTCCTTCACATCAATTACTTTGTAAGTTGTGTTCATTGAAGATGAAGACATGAAATTTATCCATGACCTTTTCTTAAGGGTTTAGTAGTAGTTAACTCTATCTGTTGTACAATGCATTCTGTGATTAAATCGGTAATCATTTCAGTAATGAAGGACCCTTACAGAGTTCATGAAAAGTATCGGTTTTATTGGATTTGTTGATAAAGAATCATTTGGTACGATGAAAACTCATGATGTAACTTGTATCTTTTAGTTGGATCAATGAAAATTTACAAATGTCCGACATTTTCTGGGACGATTTGAAGAACTCTTGCCATTAGACCTCTAATTTGATGAGTTGGTGACTGTTTATGATAATGAATTCATCTTGGAGGTTGAATGCATGAATGTTTGAGCAATTAAAAGAATGAATATAAAAAAAGTTACATTACTCCCTTGAAAATATGGAGTAGGGAATTTTAGCCACTGTAAACAGAATATGAAGATTTAGTAAAAATGTAGTATTCACAATGTCAGAATTCTCCTGAACAATGCAAGAAGGAATCCTCTTAATTTTCAAGGTTTCAAAAAACTAGATGCTATTTCATTATATTGGACCTTGTTTAACTTTGGCATACTTGAACTTAAGTTGAATAAAGTAGCCTTATGATGTAAAGAAAATAACTTGACCTTGTTGCTAGGTCCAGAGTGATACATACAGAAAGGTAGCACATAAAACAATGCATATTATAAATTGATTAAGATGAAGATCGGAGTTTTGGATAGCATGATGCAACATAATTGATGCTTTTACTTGTAGTGTACGCAAAAAAAAGAATTAGTTTATTAGCCCCCGTTCCACTGCAATCCCGCTGTACCTACGTTCATTCCCGACCTCGAAAATTGCCAGGTCGGGAGAGAACGGCTCTTCGTCGTATCTTGGTCTGGTACAGCGTATGTTGGTCCAAACTCGATCGGTATTAGAGCGGGCACGATCTAGAGGTTGTGAAAAGTTTCCCGTATTCTTTCAACCGGTTGAAAAAATACGGGAAACTTTCCCGCTCTCTTTGTGGTCGTGAAATAGTCGGCGCTTGGTCGGGATAGTCGGGGGTACAGCCAAGGTTAATCGTGTCCTGGTCGGAAAAGAGCGTGGCTTGAACGTGGTCTGATCGGCATTTAAGGCACGGTCCATTTGATATTCTGGGGGGGGGGGGGGCTTGGGTTTTTTTTCGAAAAAAATAATTTTGCTCTCAATTTTGATGAAAAAAATTAATTTGCTTATGGTGTAGCACAGAAAAAAATAATCTTGCTCTTACAAATAATCTGAATTCCAAGAATTACCATAAAATTTCGCTAAAATTCATGAAAATTTTCCGGCTCGCTTCGCTCGCCACAGTTTTCAAATTGTATCATAAATTTTTGGCTCGCTTCGCTCGCCATTGTTTTCTATCAAAACATTATTTACTAATGACAATGTTCATATATTTGAAGATATCAAAAGTTATACATGAATGTGAATGAAAAAGGGCTTCCATAAAAGCTTAAATATATTATCAATATTTATGTATTGCTATTAATACATGTTGCATGTATCCCATAGAGTCTAATTTTATGTTCTTGTAAGAAGAATTTCAGTTATTCACCAATTTACAAATATTATTAACATTTAGAAATTTGTCTAGGAGACCTTCCCCTCAGACCCTCTTATACATGTTATATACATGTACCTTATATAAAATATTGAGAATTGTATTGTAATTACGTCTATTATCTCTCTGTTTAAAAGTGAATTGAATACTTGCATAAAAATAAACTAATATATTAATATTTAGAGTTTTGAGTAAACATATAAATAATTTCTATTGACAAAACACAAACATTCTTTAAATATGCGCATCACTTTGTTAAAAAAAATTCCTTGCTCCAACTTTGCAAGAAAAAAATAATTTTGCCCCGGTCCGGGGTGAAAAAAATAATCTTGCTCCGACAAAAAACCCAAGCCCCCCCCCCCCCCCCCCCCCTGAATATCAAATGGACCGTGCCTAACTAAACCCCGCTCTCTTCACGCATAAGATACGCTTTAATTACGCCCTGTTCCCGATCTTTACCCGTCTATTCTACGCTCTAACCATGATCTATCTCCTGCAGATTCAATGTCTGATGATCTTAACAAGACCTTTTCATGACCATCTTGCGACCTATTCATACTCTATATGACCAAGTTACGACCAATCGACGCTTCAAATAGGATCTGTGCATATTTCATTCATTTTCTCGCACTGATATTGATTTGTTCAAAATACTTATTTTCAAAATGTCGCGTCGACGATTCTTGACTATTCAATGCCATTTTTTAAGTAAGGATTTTTTTTTTATTTTGATCGCGACACTTTTGGTAAGGCTTGGTCAAAACGAGAAAAAAAAGTCTTCTTCTTGGCCGATACGATCATTGGATGACAAATGAGATCAGTTTAATTTGGAAATTATGTTTTGAGCGGGAATGCGTCGGGGACAGTCGGTAATAGATCGGGATTGCATCGGGAATAGATCGGGTTTTGGTCGGGAATAGATCGGAGTTTGATCGGATAGAACGGGACTTGGTCGGCAATATGATCGTGAGTAGAGCGGGTAAAGCGTGAATACGTCCGCGATGAAACGTGAATCGGTCATAAATTGATCGGGAATCGGTCGGGAATAGAGCGTGATGTCAAGAAAAAAATGAAAAGGTCGGGAAAGTTTTACCCGCTCTTGTGAAAATTGCGGTCGGGAATGGTCGTAGGTACAGCGGGATTGCAGTGGAACGGTGGCTTAAGATGAAGATCGGAGTTTTGGATAGCATGATGCAACATAATTGATGCTTTTACTTGTAGTGTACGCAAAAAAAGAATTAGTTTATAAAGCAATATTTTATTTAAAAGATTTGAAAAGGATTGGACAACAGGCAAGGCCTATTTAAGTCCTCTCCCGCAAAAAAGATTTCATAATTTCTAGCTATGTAATACCTCTACACAGCTTGAGATGAAAGCAAGCTTTAATTCTATACCTCTGATATTGGCATCTTTGCTGATTTTTATAAAACAAGAAGTTCTAGAGTGACAAAACTTGGAAAATTGTACATTGCCATTCTGTAAAGGCAGTGATACTGATAGGTATGAATTGATACGCTTTGCTGATGTAAAATGTGATCTTCATATAGCAATGCTCATAGTGTACTGGTTCAGTGATCATGCTGAAAAGATACAATTTTAGCAATATCTTCAAAAAAGGTAGGCCCAGACTGACCTCATTCGCACCAATGATGTGTCTGGTGCTGATCACCAGTTTGAAATCCGCAGTTGTGTCTGACCTGTATTTCATCAATGATTGAGATTTTATAAGAAATTTGATATTGTCAATTTGTGGAAAAATTAGATTCAAGAGTAAAGACTAACCATCGTGTATGGATGGTGCATCTTTTATGATATGACCTTTTAGCAACTGGAAGATGTTGCATCTGACCTACATTTCTCATTTTAGCGACCTTATTCATAAGATTGGGATTTAGTCTTTCAAAGAGAGTACATGTACAGACAAGTTTTTAAAACAATGCTGTCTTGACATATCACTAGACATCAAATTCAAAGGTCAAGGTAACGAGTTTAACAATCTGGTACCAAAGGAAGGTGTTGTCAATGCATGAAATATGAAAGACCTAGCACTTTCGAATGTAGTATTTTCCCTTCAGTCATATTTGTAAATGTGATCCTGAAATCAAAAGATGGATACTCTGCATGATCCATCGACAACTTTGTACCACCGCTTTCTTAAGAGTTGCACATTGACTGTGACGACAGGCCCGTCCAAACCTCGTCAGAAAGATCGTCGAACTCCCTGGCTTATTGCATGCATTAGCTCGTTCCCACCAGCAGAGCACGGACTGTATTTCGTATGCCCTTATATGCTTATGCTTTTGCTATCCATGTATCTTACTTGAGCCCGTGAGTTTTGTTGTCTGTCTGTGTTGCCGTCTTACATGAGTAGTAAACAATCATTCAACTGAGCATTGTGCATTTTTCGAGTCCTATAGGTAACCGGACAAGTGGGAGTGTTGTGCGCATGTAATCTGGATAAAAACACCATTTGCTACGAACGTAGTCGATTACCTTCCCGAGTTGGTATCGGTTCCCCGGTTGGTCTCCGATGTTGTTTTGTGTTCATTGTTTGATGAGTTCTTTGATGTTTAGAAGTGTTTATTCTTTCTTGTCACGTTGGATACAAGAACAAAACCTATATGCCCCCCCCATGATTTGTTGGTTTAGTATGTAATTAATGTTGCGTCTGGTAATGTTCTTCGAACAGCGTGCAGGCTGCAGAAAATGCATGTGGTCCGCTAGGACTTGATTTTGGTAATTATGAATATCAATCATGATGGAACTTTAAGGATTTATATTGATTTCATAATTAAACCGAAAGCTAAATCCATTCAAGCATAATATTGATATCATAACCTTGTCATCCTAATCATAAACTACTTTATTTGCTTGACTAGGGTAAGCCTAAATATGGATCAAAGTTACACATAATCATATGATGTTACTGATGGTGCAACAGCTTGTAGGCCGACGAGTGACCGCAACGGCGAAGAGTCTGGTAGTTTTTGGTTGAACGCATAAAAGATAATAAGACTTGGTTGTCCGTGACGTCTTTACAACCATTTGTGTTGCGAATGTAGCGTCTAAGTACCATCTCAAGACGAGGAGAGCTAATGATATAGAATGTAATTCCAGCGTTACCAAATGATATCTTATACCCTGAAATTACACATGGTGACAACATGAAACCGTTCTCTGAGGACGATATTTGCTCGATTTATACACAGGGGCCACCTTACATGGAGGTTTTCCCAAGTTTTTCCCTAAATCTCAAGCCAATCCATTGGCTTGAGATTTAGGGAAAACCTCCATGTAAGGTGGCCCCTGTGATTTATATCAGCCAAACATATCATTAGAGTCGGACCAAGTATCGATCCATTTGACAGAAAAAATCAATGATTCAAGTGAAATAGAATCATGAGAATAAAGGTTCTATTCACAGTGAAACCATTTTAAAGCAAACCATTAAAGCATAAAATGAAGTTGGAGAAACTGACCCGCATTACATTGAGGGTGCAATTAAGTTTGGTGCATGCAACTTCTAATGTTTGCCACCCAAAGATACAATTACATATGTAGCGCAAAATATTCCTTCGGCTGCTCCCTGTCCCCGTATGTTTTCTGAAAGCATATAAAAAATACCACGAAATGAGCGATTTTTGGGATTTTCTGAGGGGTTTTTTTTTTGGGGGGGGGGGGGGGAAGAGAAAAAAGCCAAACAAAAAATCGCTGATCATGAAAAATGGAAATTAAATGAATATCTTTATTGTTTGGATATTTTCCAAAACTTAAAATGTAATAATATTCTTCATGATTTGTTCCATCAGATGAAATATGCATTTAGTTGCTATGAAGCAAACATCGCTTAAAAATAAAATGTTCCCAAGAGGTATGTCTGCAACCCCCCCCCCCCCCCCCCAAGAGACAAATCCCTTCTGGATCGGGGAATATAAGTATACCCAGGCGATATTTTCGCCTATGCACCCGAATATATTTGGTGGCAATATCCGTTAAAGTAAGGATATAATTATTCAATATACAATGTACTATTATATAATACTGTTCAGTTCAAATTGACGCATTTTCGACTTTTCTCCGAAACCACCTTAATCATGAAGAAAATAAAATTTGGTGGTCTCTTACTATTATGATGTCACTCTTGACAGATCAATCCAGACAAAATTCAGATTACAAATAAATGAAACAATGGTTTCATTACTTTAAAAATTTTGATCAAATTTCATTGAAATGCTTGATTTGTAGGAAAGCGACGAACTTAATCCGTTTTCCTTTAGCGGCAACTCCAATTTAAATATTGATCAATTGCTCCTTATCTGACTCAGCTGAGAAATGAATAAAACAATTATAAATAATGCTGTTTTATGTTATTTCATAACAACAATTTAACAATTTTTTTTGCAAGTCATTTAAGAAAAGTCCATCTGGCTCTACTGATGATTTTTTTTTCTCAGTGAACCTTCATATATCTTATATGACAATGCCAATATAAATATCATATTAATATCAAACTTTCCGTATAAAATAAAAATCAATAGTGATGGAAAATTAATGAATTTCAGCAATCATTAATAGTTTAATACATGTAATAATTAATATATACAAATGTATGATATATCTGTTTAATGGCACAGTTTTACTGTTTATTTTCTGTTATGACTTGCTAGTGGTCTGCAGTGGGAATTTGTCGGCCACGATTTCGAACACTCTGATGAAGGTATCCTTGTCCTGCGCTCCGGAAAACATCTTTTGACCATTCATGTAAAACGTAGGAACTCCTTGAACAGAAAAAGGATTTTTAATTACACATAAAATGAAATGTAAACAAGGTTTGCGATTGATTTTTCTCATACTTTCGGCTACTATTATTTCAGGAACAAGAAAAAGGGGCGCGCATCTTTTAAATGAAACTAAATACGATACACTGAAAAACAAACTTATTGTGCACTCGAAGGTCAGTATTACATGCATGTTCCGACGTAAATATAACTGTGTTGATCCTTTTCCCAAATGCAACAGCTGTGATAAATCTGACAAAAAATCAAAATAAATACGACGCAAGTTTGTCAAGAAATCAGCATGTGTTACAAAGTGTATAACGTTACCTGATATCCCCTTATTTGACCAACTTAATGCCTTATTGAGAGCGCCTTCTAGTTTGGATTGGTCAGTTAGTCGACTTAGAAGTTGATCTTTGTCCAGGCCAGCCGCGGATGCAACATCCAGGAGGGTCGTGTCTCCTAAAGCGTCACCATCCGTGAAATATTTCTGTATAAAATGGACAGAGAAATTTATAGATCAACATCCCTCCATTCAAAAAAGAAAATAGATGCGCCACTCCTTGTGTGACTCAAAACCAACATTTGTATATAAAGTGCTACGGTATTTTTATGAGCTAATCCTTCTCTCAACCCACGGGAGCTCGATGCCAATGACCCACAAGAATATCCGCCTCTACCTTTGACTAGAGAGAGATAGGAAGGCATCGAACTCCTGTGTATCAACCGTCCGTCGGAAAGAGAATTTGGTAAAGAGAGAGGAAGGGGGTAGCTTAGCATGCCATGAACACATAGCCTCATAGGGAAGAGGGGACTCTACTTATAGTAAGACGGACACCGCTTGTTTCGTCTATATGTATAACATTTAGATATATATATCAAAGTACGAGTCCAATTTTAGAAATAATTGTTACCAATGAAAAGTTATATAAAACGATGATTCATTCTGGATGTGTATGTACTATTACATAATTGAAATTTTAAATTATAAATTTCATTTATTTTCATTTTTTCTCGCATATTACATGGAATAAAAGTTCTGCCACTTGGTTTTGTTTCTCTCCGTCGTCCACATCCTTGGCGTATTCCATAAGAACATGTGGTTTGATCGTATTCGGAAAAACAGGGCATTTGTATGTAAAGTCCAGACCAACGTCAGCACCACTTTGTTTCAAAGCCGCAACTCTGAAAACAAATGTTGTAAGTTTGTTAGATCGTTTTCATGTTATTTAAACTCAAACTAAATTTTTCACTTTTAAAAATTACGTATTCAGCCACCTTTTTTTTATTGAACAAAATAATAACAGTTATGAAAATTTATATAAACTAAGAAAAACTCTAAATAAATTTAGTTTTACCCTTAAATCACTTAATTCAACTTTTTTTTTTTTTTGCTTTATCTACAACAAAATATACATTTTTAAAAAATACATCGGTTTTTGTATACTGATAAAATAAATTAGAATAAAAGGTTTTTAAAAAGTACATTTAAAAAAAAATCCAAAAGAACATAAAAAAAACGAAATTTAAAAAAGCATACTTAATGAAATCTTATGTTTTCAAAATACCTTGGATTATTAGGGTCCGTATACTGTGCAGGCTTAGGCGATCCCTCGGGTGGGGTGTTGGGTCGGAGCATAAACGGTTCCCAACGGACTCGGAAATCGTACTTTTCCTTGACCGAGTCCATGGCCATTTCCATTTTACGCTTCCCGACCCAACACCATGGTCAGATGACGTCACTCACGACATCTATGTTGATTTTCGTCTTCTCTGCCATGGTGCCAAAGGACCGAGAACTTTTCCCGAGGTCCAAGGCAAACTTTTTGATAAAATGCCCCAGATTTTCACCTGTTCATGGACTAAATTAAATGTATATATTGACACGGTTTTAAACGGATGAACTTATGGAAACACATGTGCGTCATCATAATAGAAAAAAACTCTGTGTAATATTTTTCTTACAGTGCGTACCTGGATGGCTGTTTTTAAGGATTGTTTTTCAGCTTTTGCGCTTTATCGGTGTGTATTGGCAGTAGGGAATGGAAACAAAATATGTAAAGCACGAAGTGCTTTTCATGAATTTTGTTTCCATTCCCTACTGCCAATACACACCGATAAAGCGCAAAAGCTGACAAACAATCCTTATATTTACATTTTACGTGTAAGTAAGTTATTTCTGCCAATTTTTCAGCCAATTTCTTTACATTTGAAATATCATTGCGGAGGGAGAACGCCATTTGACGTAAGAGCAAACGAACAATCGACGTTTTTCGCTTGATTCGAAGTAGTACCTTCTGTACGGAAACGTTGTTGACAAATGAGAAACTGAATTTTGTCCTCTTGCTGTATTTTGAACATTTCAATTAAAACTGAAGAAAATTGAATCGTGAAAGTTCGTGACTTTTGTGCAACATAATTCAGACATGGCGTAGAGTTAAACTGGAGAAATTTCACAAAACTGAAGGGAAAACTTTTGAAAACTCTTTTTAACACACTGTTAAACAGCTTAGACTTATGAAATCAATCGGTATTATTGTATACAAACTTCTGTAAATACCCTATTTCATCTGGAAGTAATTAGAATAATGCAAAAGTCGAGTACAGCCGTCGAAAACGCGAAAACTTTCGGTATTTTCATGACTTACCTCAACATCATGGCTAAAGATTCGCTGATACTCGAAGTATTTCTGATATTATGAATCCATAAGAAGCAAAGATAAATTCTTTGTTGATAATGACACAAGTGAATCAAATCCTCATCCTAAAAACTGAATATTTGATCCACTTATGCCTGAATATTCGCTCATCCAAACACGGCATCTTTCTGCAGACAACAATGCAGTTCGTCCTTGAACTTCGTCTAGTGACGCGTGATCGACTTACTACGTCACACTTCTTGGAGGTGTACTTGTGGATGACCTAGATTTTGACACATTTAATCACTGGGGGTAGACGGCGTCGTTTGATAATGGATACATGTTTTGAATCTATATTAAAGCAATAAATAAAATGGGCATTTTATTTGTCACGTGATAGGCTCTTGCGATTATCGAGAAATAAAGCAACAGTTGGTTTGGTACCTTTATATAAGGGAAACGCAGTAGGAATGTAAATATTCGCATATATAGACTGAATATTAAATCATTCTGTTAATGCTGTTGTTGAATATTTGATTATTTCTGTGAATTTGTTCGTAATGACAGTCAGGTGTGAAAGAACATGTACAGATCTATTTTAAACCTAGAGATAGGATCATTTCTCCCGGTGTGTTTTTGGAACCTTCGTCATTTCACTTCGTGATTTGGACATGGGAGAAAAAATTCACATAATTTATTGAATGACTCAATGTATTCATGATTACATTACTTGTTGAAAGGGATATTTATTCAACCCGATCTATCAAAGAAAATGATCGTCAGCGGGTCCGATTGGCCGACACATTAATTTTCGATTTTCTGCAAGCTCTGTAAGCATTCCATGTAAAGATCAAGAGGATGAGATGCCCCATTCTTCTCCAATTTTGCTCGTACCCTGTGAGACAGCCTATGTGAGACACAAAAGTTGTCTCAAAGGCTCCAATTGACCAATGATAAAAGAGAATCTTAATATTGTGACGTCACAGTAACGTCGTCAGAAAACATTGCGTTAGATGGCATGAAAAGTTGTTTGATTTCCCTTTTTTCTTATGTTTCACGGAAGAAGGAATAGATTCCATCACTTTCTAATGAGCGAGACATAAAAATTTACACTCGTGACGGAAATTTTTCATCTTTTCCCTCGTTCCGCTAAGGTCCACTCGGGGAAAGACGAAATTTCCGTCACTCATGTAAATTTTTATGTCTCACTCAGTAGATCGTGATAGAACCTATTACTCTTTCACACTGAGATTCATACTTCCTTAGTCAATCAAGAAACGTAACTCTGCATGGCAGACTAGAGATCCCCTAACAGGACATTGTAGTGATCACAGCGGAACACACACATATATGAGACCAGGAAAAGGGGTACAAACAAACGGAGACAACGCGATTAATCAAATCAATGAAGCATCAGGACAACAACCCATGTATGTTTTAATAATCTCCACAGGCCGAAAGATCGCCTGGCAATTATTCGTATGGGCCTCTAAAATACGAAAACCCGGACGATCTTTCCGCCAATGATAATCTCCACAAAGTTCCATTGCTAAACGAAATTCATTGTTGGTGGTGCCACTGAAAATTGGTTAAGCCAGCTTGCAGAGTTCCCTGCCAAAATTGTACTTTCAACCCATTCAACGAATTAACCAAGATGACCACCAGTGAATCTGAATGGCTGACATACCGGTATTTTCGACCTTTTATCTATAAAGAATCTAATTAATCCTCACATGACGCATTAGCCACAGAAACGGCCAACGACAATTGGCTATAGGGTGTTTACACCATAACCCAACGAAACGGCCAATGACACTTGCCAGTTGGTTGGGGTGTGCACATCACACACAGGCGATTGTTTCATGCGAGCTCACACCCCCTACATACACCCACATTGGTGTGTACATGTAAGTATTCCAAGTCTTAACACTTACCAGATGATTCTGGGTTTTTTTTTTCGCCATAATCCATACAAGCAACGAATCATTTAATTTTTCTCGGCAACTGTTGTTAAGAATTTCATGAAATATCACTTTTATTGAATAAAATAGAAATTCAGAGGCAATTTCAATGACTCCTAGTTTAGTTTTGCATTAGCCAGTTGTAGCCCTCGACGGCCATGTGCGTTGAAGGATGAACGTAATATTGGAAGAGCTTCGTGGTTTCGTGAAATTCTGTACAGTGGTTTATATGGAAAGCCTTTGCTCAGGTGACATCAGTATCTTGTGATATCACTAGATAGCGTGATAAATGTCTGTTATATTTCAATAATATGCGATTTTGAAATGAGCCCATAAAGAACAAGACCTGATGTTTTCAATACATATTTATAGCTATCATTTACAAATAAAACAACCATTCCTCAACATATAGGTGTACATTAAAGCTGTAAATACATGTATATCATTATAAAAATATCTTTTTTTAATTCAAACTCATACTTGATTGTGTTCTAAATGCATGATCGAGAAATCATTAAATGATTGTTCCATATTGATAATACTGAAAATTCATACGTGGAGATAAAACTTTCTGGGGAGGGAGGGATAGGGCTCTGGACAGTCCGGTTCTGGGGACAAGCTATACTTCTGGGAATGTTTGCATTTTGACAAATTTCAAATCAATTCAAATATTTCATATTAGTGCATCACATGATAAATCCTTGGGATTCCATTGGTTGAGCACGCACGGACTATGAGAGAATAGTGCCCGGTAGGCGGGCACTATTGCGTTTGCTTCACAGAGTTACGTCGCTTGGAGAGAGAGGCGCTATACGTGTGAAGCATCATTAGTGAATAGTATTTTAAAATTGCTATCGAGGTCATGTGATGCACTAATTACCTATTAATGCCCGTTTGTGTGGGTACTATTCTCTCATAGTGTTGCTTTTGGAAGGAATAGTGCCCGAGCGTGAGCGGGCATTAATAGGTTAAGTGTATCACATGACCTCGACAGCATTTTAAAAGGATAGACTTAGCAATTCAGATTATTTACAAGGAAGCTAGTGGCGACACCTATTTATAGCGCATTACTCTTCAAGCGATTTCAGGTCACCTCCACCAGTAATGCCCTTGATGAATAAATCTATATATCATATCTTTTCAAGATAAAAGGATTATGAAAATCACGGGCGATTGTCCAAGCATTATAAATGTAAGAATTTGGGGTTATTATGACAGACGTCTAATGACTAGATATGCTATACAATGCAAGATCTTTGTTTATGTTGTAAAATCGTTGTCCATTTCATTGAGCGTCTGTGACAGGTATTACTTTCTTCCCTGCAACATACACTTCCTCTATATTCCTTGAATCACCTGTAAATAATATAATCGAAAAATAAAGTTGTCATGGAAACTCAATTAAGAATGTGGATAAGAAAAAAAAAAACAATTTCAGAGGGATACAATATGAAAGGATATACATGTACATTATTTTACTTTCTTGCGTCAACCTTTTTCAATATATAAATATTTTCCTGGATACGCTTCTTACTCTATTAATATAAATGGATCCGCGCACTTTTTAATAGATCGGCGATAATCAAATAAGAGTCCTAGATGTTGCCATGTTTCAATTCATGTCTAATGCACTTATTTCGGCTTATTGTGACCTCAGTTTGACCCTTGTTATGACTCCGCGCATGCTCTTGAATTTTTGATTGAATCTATGAAACATGCCTATGCCATGGTCGGGTACAAATTATCGCCGGGCACATATCGCCACTTCCTTTACATCTCCGTATATTGTTTTTTTTTTCACCATAATTACATCTTTGAAACACGAAACGGTGTACAAAATTTCGAATAATTTCATAACCTGCAAATACTGAATTTTATGATAGAAAGTCGGTAAATCTGAATGTATTCTCCCCGCCTCTATGGGGAAAGAGTATGTCACTTCATCTTCCTACATCTCTTAATTTTTTGTACGAATTTTTCACAAACATAAAGTAGAAGTTCACAGATTTAAATAATGTCAATTTTGTTGAAGAAGTGCAATTTAAGTTAGAACATGTGGAAGTAGCGATAGTATGCACCCTCCCATCTTTCAAACTTGGCCAAACCCTTATGTTCACAAATCATCGTAAACAAAAACAGATTTTTATATTTTCATGAAAACTGGATGACATGTGTATTGAGGGTTCTTCTTCCTTCTGTGCAAATTTCATTGAATTTCATGATGAAATAAAGATTTTAGAGCAAAAATGTTGAAAAAAGTGACGAATATATGTGCCCGACCAGTGTCTGTGCCTGTGGAACAAAATTTGTACAATTAAACCCTCCAACTTTGGCATAAAATCGGAAATGCGGATCCATTTTCCATGTTTAATATTTATTATCCTCTAGATCCTTACCTAAATAAAGGAATTTCTGTATATAATCAGATACACCGTCATCATCGAATCCGTCAATATGTGATCCTGGAGCGTTGATGTTCACAGTCAAAGCATCAAACTCCTTCCCAACTTCAAAGTTTCCTATCGTATCCTCCATTGCTAAAGCTTTACAAGTAAAGAAACAAATTTTCAATGAGACAAATTGTGCAGTCTTGTTTTCATTTAAGTTCAGTCACAGAATCATATAAAAAAGGTTTTTTTTTTCCCTAACAAAGTCAATCGTACAGACGTAGCGCTCACACAGTCTGGTGAATAGACTCCCACATCTCCCAGGTCACATTCTAGTTATTGCTGCTGCTACAAAAAGTCCTTCATTAATTTCTATGTCTAACTTGTGCAAGTTACGTCATAAACATGACAAAGGAGATCCTGACAGCAAATAAGAACAACACTCACAATGCAGAACCATGGGGAGCATCGACGGACCCCTAGTGCATGGATGATATTCTGTCATAGACCATTTGAACCATCCAACCAAAGATTGTACTTCCGAAATGGAAGTAACCGGATGTGACAGTTCTACCGAATTGAAGCGGCGGGTGTTGCATGCAAGCAGGAGATGCTTACTCTTCCTGGGAACCTGGTCTCACTCCCATATCGGGAGTTCACTTCTTTTCATATGGTGGACGTTTTTGTTTGTTTGCTTTGGTTCCTGTTTCGTCCTGATTTTGTATGCCTTCGGTTTCTGATTTTCTGAATTATCGATTTTGTGTTGTATACAGGGATATGGTCATTATCCATATTTGTCACGCTAGAGGTGGGACAAGGTGCCTAGGAGGAGTAAGCATCCGCTGTTTGACTAACCCCACGTTTCCATCAGCTAAGTCTGGAACAACCTCAACAAATAGTGTACGTGTGGATATAAGTTCAGATTTTGGGCAAAAGATGGTTATTTTTATTTTCTTCATTTCTTTATTTATTAATTTTTTCAATCTCAGTTTTAGTGCCTTTTCTCACCTTTTGCCCCACCAAGCGTGGCCATCATAAAGGCCTCGCTGTGAGTGATAGGCTTGTACTCTTTATTATATATGGCCAGTGTGTTAGAGACGTGTATGGCTGTACGTATACCGTCCAGTAGAGATGGGCTGTAGCCACCAGAAACATCTGTAAATATAAATTAGAAAAAAATATGAAATTCTACTTCAAAATATCACTTTTTATCCATGATAAATCTAACGTGACTGTTGTCCAGCGACGTCTGTTACGAAGTTTCTTTAGTCACCCAATACATGTATTAGTAAAACGATTTATCAAAGTATTCAATCATTTCAGATATCAGGCTTAATAAGACCAATTTTAAACTCATAACCTGAACTTAAACTTGAGGATATACAAAATGTGCCCTCAGTGCATTGATAATTTTCACATAGCCTCAAGCAGAAATGTGACACTTGTCTTCTCAATTTTACATAAATTTTCAATTATTCTTACAGGTAAATTATGAAATAAAGCAAAATTATAGTTTTTTTTTAAATCCTGTTTTACTAATGCAATTTTTTAAAACTTGCACCAAAAAGCTCCTTTGTCAGAGACGGTCACAGAAATCCGTTCTTTGTAATGCATATGCGGTTGAAGGAAATAGGCAAGCTAGCTAGAAAACAGCTATGGCATTGACAAACACAAAGCGATTGAAGAATATGATGTTACTTTTGAAGACAAAAACAGAGAAAAATGGCATTCTGGACATACAGACCCCCCCCCCCCCCCCCCCCGAACTCCGAAATAAGTATTTTAAAGGGGATCAGAATCAGGATTAGAAACGCGATTATAACCAAGTTGTATACACTACCAAAAGAAAATTCAAACACGTACACACCATAAACAAGACGAGATAAAAGTAACAAATAACATTTAATACACAATACATAAATTGTCTGGACCTTAAACATTTCAACTGACGAGTGCATGTATCATAAAAAAAACAGAGGACCATTATGACGAGATGTAAAGCGAGTAACAACCAAGCTCCGTCAAAAGAGAATTCGAAAAGTCAACACGACCAGACACAAAACAACTGACGATTTGGCACGATTTATTACCAATCAGGTGGTCTTCGTCCAAGAAATCTCGAAAGAGTGAAATCTTTACACTACAAGATACAGAACCACTAACAAGGTTCATCAAAGAAATCATCAGCACATCGAGCATTCGACCATTCAGATACACAGACACTCACGAACCGCATCAAAGAGATCCCCCAAAATGTCAAACACAAACACGACCAGACACATAACAACTGACAACCACTCACGAACCTCATCAAAGAGATCCCCAAAAATGTCAAACACAAACACGACCAGACACATAACAACTGACAACCACTCGCGAACCTCATCAAAGAGATCCCCAAAAATGTCAAACACAAACACGACCAGACACATAACAACTGACAACCACTCACGAACCTCATCAAAGAGATCCCCAAAAATGTCAAACATAAACACGACCAGACACATAATAACTGACGAAGTTCATCAAAATCAAACTTCTACCAGCGATCGGTTAACTAGCAATCGGCGATCGGTTAACTAGACATCGGCGATAGGTTTACTCAGCAATCAAAATCAAACTTCTACCAGCGATCGGTTAACTTTCAGAAGGGAGCTCGACCGGGGAGTTTGCATCAAAATAATTCCTAGAGCATGGAGCATTAATGCAACCAGACACAAAACCACTGACGATAGTCATAAATGAATCCCCCCAAAAAATGCCAAAAACAGAGCAAATCTCAGAACGTCGAACAGACAGACAGACAAACGTCACTTCATCTCGGAAATAACCAAACCTGAATCTCATAGAAATAAAATACATGTATCTGGCTCCATTTGCGTGCCATAACATTGGTTTTGATTGAAAAATCTATGATAAAAAATTCAACGTACCTGTTCCCAGACCGATGCGTACCCCGTCTTTTAATACTTGTTGAACATCTAACAAACCACTACGTAATCTGAAAACCGAAAGAAATTTTATTAGGACCCTACATATATTTGATTTATCACATCAGATTGCCTGTTGCGGGGTTGTTTTTTTTTTTCGAAAAAGATTTTTTAATACTGCAAATCAAGGATACGAGGCAATCACAAAATTCTTTAAGGCCAGGCCAGAAAATAGATTCTTTAAAAAAAATACAATATTCGACATGATGGAAATTCCCTTTACATTGTATGAATACTCACGATAAGTTAGAGTTAGGACAATGTGAGATTGACGATCCTCGTTCTTTAATGACCTTCCTTTCTCTTCCAGACAGGTATATTCCATGAGCTAACACTGTCTGTAAACAAAAACAACAACAAGCATTGTAAGGCTACAATTTTATATTATCAAAACGTCAAAAATGGGATCCTCCAACCTTTTTTTTTTTGAAAGTTAATTAAGAAGAGGCGATGGTGGGAAACAAAATACGAAAAATGCAATGATCGCTGTGCGATATAAGTCCCCTACCGGCGGCATAAATTTATGGCTTGCATCTCTGTTCATCAGTTCATCTTCTTCAACAACAGCCAAGAAAGGTCTGGGAAACTGAACTCACGAAATTTGCTAAGTCCAAGGGCCATAACTCTTGTGAAAATTAGTCAATCTAAATTAAACTCAAATCTGCATCACACTATAATGTATTCACATACAAAAAATCAGCTCATTATCTGCAATAACAGGCATGAAAAAGTCCGGAGAACTGAAAATTTCATGAAATTTGCTAAGTCCAAGGGCCATAACTCTTGTAAAAATAGGCCAATGGAAACCAAACTCAAACTTGGTCTGTATCACACTGAAATGTATTCATTCACCAAAAATCAGTGCATTATTTGCAATAGAACCAAAGAAAAGTCCGGAAAACTGAAATTTTCATAAAATTTGCTAAGTCCAAGGGCCATAGCTCTTGTAGAAATAGGTGAATCTAAAGGAAACTCAAACTTCATCTGTATCCCACTGAGATATATCCACATACCAAAAATGAGTTCAATTTATCCGACAACAGTGGAAAAAAGTCCGGAAAACCGAAATTTTCATAAAATTTGCTAAGTCCAAGGGCCATAACTCTTGTAAAATTAGGTCAATCAAAAGCAAACTCAAACTTGATCTGTATCACATTGAGATATATCCACATACCAAAAATGAGTTCAATATATGCAACAACAGCGGAAAAAAGTCCGGAAAACTGAACCTTTCATAAAATTTACTAAGTTCAAGGGCCATAACTCTTGTAAAATTAGGTCAATCGAAAGCAAACTCAAACTTGATCTGTATCACATTGAGATATATCCACATACCAAAAATGAGTTCAATATATGCAACAACAGCGGAAAAAAGTCCGGAAAACTGAAACTTTCATAAAATTTGCTAAGTCCAAGGGCCATAACTCTTGTAAAATTAGGTCAATCGAAAGCAAACTCAAACTTGATCTGTATCACATTGAGATATATCTACATACCAAAAATGAGTTCAATATATGCAACAACAGCGAAAAAAAGTCCGGAAAACTGAAAATGGGACAGACGGACAGACGGACGGACAGACAGACAGACAGACGGACAGACAGACCGAGAGGAAACTAAGAGTCCCCTTCGGCGTTGCCGTTAGGGGACTAAAAATGAGTTCAATATATGCAACAGCAGCGGAAAAAAGTCCGGAAAACTGAGATTTTCATAAAATTTGCTAAGTCCAAGGGCAATAACTCTTTTAAAATTAGGTCAATCGAAAGCAAACTCAAACTTGATCTGTATCACATTGAGATATATCCACATACCAAAAATGAGTTCAATATATGCAACAGCAGCGGAAAAAAGTCTGGAAAACTGAGATTTTCATAAAATTTGCTAAGTCCAAGGGCAATAACTCTTGTAAAATTAGGTCAATCAAAAGCAAACTCAAACTTGATCTGTATCACATTGAGATATATCCACATACCAAAAATGAGTTCAATATATGCAACAACAGCGAAAAAAAGTCCGGAAAACTGAAACTTTCATAAAATTTGCTAAGTCCAAGGGCCATAACTCTTGTAAAATTAGGTCAATCGAAAGCAAACTCAAACTTGATCTGTATCACATTGAGATATATCCACATACCAAAAATGAGTTCCATATATGCAAAAACAGCGAAAAAAAGTCCGGAAAACTGAAAATGGGACAGACGGACAGACGGACGGACGGACGGACAGACAGACAGACCGAGAGGAAACTAAGAGTCCCCTTCGGCGTTGCCGGTAGGGGACTAAAAAGCGAATTCGAAGATTTTCTGAATGTTTGCCGCTGATGATATTAAAATTGTAAACGGGTTAAACTCAAAGTTCAAGGTCACGGATGGACGAAGAGAAGACGAAAGCGAGGAATAATAAAAGATAAATCCATTTCTTACCTTTGAGGTAAGCGAGACTGTTTGGTCGTAAATATTAAAAATTGAAACTGGTCAAACTCCAAGTTCAAGGTCACGGACGGACGGACAGAAGACGAAAGGGAGGAATAATAAGACAAATCCATTTCTTACCTTTGAGGTAAGTGAGACTGTTTGGTCGTAAATATTAAAATATGAAACTGGTCAAACTCCAAGTTCAAGGTCACGGACAGACAGAAGACGAAAGCGAGGGATAACAAAAGACAAATCCATTTCTTACCTTTGAGGTAAGTAGTCCTGCCTGGTCGTAAATATCAACGTAATCCTTGGCCTCTGGAAATAAAGCTTTGACCCATTCACATTCATCTAACGTCTCACTGATATGTGTCTGTGTATAAAGAATAAACATTCAGAAAGTGTGGATAAAGAGTGGACAACTCTACGTGTAAAACATTGGAGAAACGTCATGTTAATGACTACACATTAACCAGAACCGGCTTCAGGCGTTCATGCAAAATGAAAATCAATAAGAAGTGGCATGGTTATCCGGATCACAGGCGAACCATACTTCAAAGGTAAGCGGAGCTTTGTATGTACAAGACAGGATACTAACTTCGTTGCTAGGAGACTTTACAAACAAGATTGTTCTTAGTTCTATGCATTTGCCTTCAATACTAAAAGACCAAATCGATAAGTAAAATGACATCGAAAAACATGATAGACATAATCAAGACTGTTTGTGCTCTGCTGACTTGAGCGAGCCAGAATATAATTTTTGCATTCTATTAAGGCAAGTTTATTGACAAAAGTACATATACCTGTATATGTAAGTTGTTCTCCTTGGCCAGTTTCCCTAGTTCCTGCATGAGACCTACTGTACAAGACGGAGCAAAACGAGGGGTAATGACGGGCTGGACCCGTGGGTTCTGTGAAGTCAAATTATTCAATGTAATACGGCAATTTTTAACTTAATCCAATTCTTTTATTTTGCTTTTCCCAATTCGAATACATTTGTATTATTAAAGATCTTCTCTACACGGGCAATTGATAGTCGTTGTATTTCATTTCTGAACAAAAATACCAATCCAAGGAATGCTTGTGTCGCCTGCGAAGCGGTTTATTATTCTAGAAAGTGGATCAAAATCATTGGTATCAGTAGAAAAGTTTTGTCAAATGAAATTCATTTGAAATATCAGACCTCTTAATTACAAATTAAAAGATATGGTCATTTTCAAATTTTCAGAAAAGAGTGTCAACCATCTAGGTCAAGGTCACTACATAAAAACTGGTAACAAAAAGGTCTCATCATAAGAAATATTAAAGACCTATCACCTACCAATTAAAAGATATATACAACCCTAATTTCTGAGAAAAGAAGGTCAAATAGCTAGGTCAAGGTCAAAAGGCAAAAAATAATGGTATGTTACAAAGAAAATACATGTGAAATATCAAAGCCCTATCACCTACCAATCAAAAGATATAGCCAATTTTACTTTTCTTGAAAAGTAGGTCAAATATATAGGTCAATGTCACAAGGTCAAATTTCATGGTCTGTGTAGAAGGGTCTTGACACAAGGAAAATACATGTGAAATACCAAAGCCCTATCACTTACCAATCAAAAGATATATACAATCTTAATTATTTTGAAAAGTAGGTCAAATATGTAGGTAAAGGTCAATAGGTAAAAAGTTATTGTATGTGTAGAAAGGTCTTGCCACAAGGAATACACATGTGAAATATCAAAGCCCTATCACTTACAAATCAAAAGATATACCGAATCTTATCTTTTTTTTCAAAAGTAGGTCAAATATCTAGGTCAAGGTCATAAGGTCAAAAATTATGGTATGTGTAGAAAGGTCTTGCCACAAGGAATACACATGTGAAATATCAAAGCCCTATCACTTACCAATAAAAAGATATAGCGAATCTTATCTTTTGTTCAAAAGTAGGTCAAATATCTAGGTCAAGGTCACTAGGTCAAAATTTATGGTATTTGTAGAAAGGTCTTGCCATAAGAATTGCATGTGTGAAATATAAAGGTCCTTATATTTACCAATCAAAAGATATATACATTCTTATTTTTTTTTTGAAAAGTAGGTCAAGGTCACTAGGTCAAAAATTATGGTATGTGTAAGAAGGTCTTGTCACAAGGAAATATCAAAGCCCTATCATTTACCAATCAAAAGTTATGGGCTGTGACACCCAAAGTGTGACAGACAGACAGACAGACAGACGGACGGACAGACGGACAAAGGACAGACAGACAGACAGACGGACAGACGGACGGACAACGGACAAAGTGATCCCTAAGTGTCGCTATGCTTCGCAGGCGACACAAAAATGTAAAAGCTTCAGAGATAATCTAAAAAATAAATTGTTTTTTTCTTTGCTTATATTGCTGGCTGTCTTTAAAACGAAGCAAGAAACGGATTGGAAAAATCGAACAAACAAAAGGGGTGGAATTTGAAATGATTTTTAGGACGTATCGTGCGTATGAAATATACAAATTCAAAACTGATTTTAAAAAAATTAATTCTTGATTACCTTTCGTTTTAAGACATCTTCCACAAATCTACAAGAAAATGTAAAATAATGAGAATAATATATAATGCTTATATCTCTAAGACTATCCAATTACAGCTTTGTATAAAACACCTGAATATCTCTATTTGTTGCAGAAAAAAGTCCAGAAAACTGAATTTTGCAAGTCATCAAGGGGCATAAATAGGTCAATCGTGAAGAAAGTCAAACATGCTCTGTAACTATCCAAGACCAAGCTATGTATAAAATTTCACCTGAATATCTCTTTTTATTGCAGAAAAAAGTGCGGAAAACTGACAAAAACTGAATTTTGCAAGTCATCAAGAGACATAACTCCTCGAAAAATAGGTCAAGCGTGAAGAAAGTTAAACCTGCTCTGTAACCATCCACGAATGATGACTAAGCTGTGTATCAAATTTCACCTGAATATCTCTATTTGTTGCCGAGAAAAGTCCGGCGTTGCCGGTAGGGGACTAAAAATGACCTATACCTTTTGGTCTCTGCTAAGGAATCGTCTGACTTCTCGACGTAGAAATCTGGTGAATTTTGGTCCATATTGACTTTACCCACTAAAGCACGCTGTCCATGCTTAGCTACAAAAAAGAAAAACGTTTTAATTACAGAGGGAAGGGATGATAACAAATAAAAACACAAACACTCAGATACACAAATTTTCGGCCCCTTGGCCTTTATCAAGTGTAAAAAACGACGATCTATAACAATTCTAAGTAAAATCCATCCTTGCTTCTCTGGCGTTCATTGCAAATCTTCATGAGATAAATACCTTGCTCTTTTCTCTTTTAGTCTTTTCATATACAATTCGTCCCTATCCATCGTCGTTTCAGGAGTGCCAGCAAAATTGCAGTAGATTCAAATATTTCTTCCAGAGGGAAGGGATGACAACAAATGCAATTTGCAATGAACGCCAGAGAAGCAAGGATGGATTTTACTTAGAATTGTTATAGATCGTCGTTTTTTACACTTGATAAAGGCCAAGGGCCGAAAATTTGTGTATCTGAGTGTTTGTGTTTTTATTTGTTTTAATTACATTAAAAAAAACTTTAAAAATTAGGGGGTTCCCTCGAGACGCGTACGTCAGCAGCATAAAAGAGTTGTAAGCAGGAATGGGGGGATGCTCAAGAAGAACGTGGTTAAGTCGAATATGCCTGTCGATAAAATGTGAAAATGACAGAAATGGGAACTTACCAACTTGGTCACATAAGAGAGATGATGAATCCGTGTGGATAGTAGCAAAATAGCAAGCAGTAGTTGTTCCATTTCTCAGTGTGTTACTCTAGGAAATAAGAGATGAAATAAATTGATCATGCCATATTTAGTATATTTTCTTTATTTTTTGCAAAATAGAAAAGTCCGCCAATTCATATCATCCCACCCCTCTTTTTTTCTCAAAGGCACGCCTCTATAAAGAAAGCCTAAACTCGGTTTTCGAAGAGAAGCAGATCGTCAGCCGATTTTTGTTCAAGTTAGAATTTTGAAGCAAGCCGATAAATTTGATTATTACCTAGTTATAAAAAAAACCCCACTCATATCATGTTATTACAAGAAACCAGGGTTTTTGTTACTACGAGATGTCCAATTTTCATCATTCTCAAGAAAATTTCTGATTTCGTTATAATAAAACGAGGTATCGGATTTTCAGTCATTCTCAATAAAAGTGATTATTTTAGTTAAAATGACAGAAAGCGGCGCTTACCACTACTTTGCTGTACACGTCGGATGCAAGCTGACTGTCCTTGAATCTGCTTTCTGTAGGGAATGTGTATTTATTGAGCCATTCAAGAAGACCGAGGTCCAAGCCTTTTCCGGCATTAGGATATTGTGAAGCGTGGATGTGTGTATCAATCATTCCTGGCATCAAAAACTGGCTGAAAAATGTTTATAAATCAAGCTTATATCATACTATCTTACATATGTTTATAAACGTTGTATTAATATATTTGTTTAAAGTTTCTGCTGCGAGGATCTAAATATTGGGGGGCAATTACTGTGGAATTTGAAAAAAAGTATTTAAAATGTTGGTGAATAATTTTCTAAAAACCATTTTGCAGACACGTCCCCCCCCCTTCCTCCTTTCTGCAAGAGAGGACTCCCAAATTCTTTAATATACAGAAAACTAAAAAGATTCGCACGACACTAATCTATACAGGTACATTTACATGTAAATGTAGTATACATGTATATTAGATATATATTTTTGATTATATGTTTAATAAACTGTCTTCATTTTCCTATTATAAAGTACAAAATTCTGGCTATAGTTTTACTCACAAGGGATTCAGCCTTATAATTTCACATGCTTCCAATTGGTGGTTTTTAATACATTCTTCCAATCTATCTTTCGGTTCAAAAAACAAAATCTGCAATAAAAAAAAAAAGAGATCATAACTCCTGGCCCAAAACTTGCTGATATAATTTTGTTTCGGAGACCATATACAATTAAATTTCACTGTTGAAGAGGGGTTGGCGAAAGAAGCCGCCAAATCCTTTTAAGTTTGAACCCCCAAAATGTCGCTCATTTCCCGACTTTTACTTTTTTAAAGTACTATTAAATTTCTCACTAAAATTTCAATATTAAAGATAGTGCATCACATTATCAATCTTTGAACCTAAAGGACGTGGGGGCGATGATAGCACAGGAGCTCGATGCCAACAACCCTAAATGACACCCGCCCTTTCCCATCTCTCTCTAGTCAAAGTTGGAATCGAGCTCCTGTGGATGAAGACCCGTTTCAGCAAGCAAGGCATCGTGTCAGAGGACCCTCGCCTCATCGCTCGAGAGAAGGAGCGATGAGGCGGGGTCCACACGATGCAAGCAAGGCACCATGGGACAAGACGAGAGAGATTGTTTTTTTTTTTTTTTTTTTGGTTTTCAAAGATAGTTCGTCTCTTTGGGTGAATATAGAGGTTCTCATAGGCATTAGAGCTACCCCATCAAAAAGCAACGTGCGGCGACGTACACAGTACCCACCGTATTACTCACACAGATAAAAACAGAGTGTAAGTTATTGCCATGACGATATGATAATGTGTTCTGCTCAATAATTGTCATTAACACTTCAGTCGCAAGTTCGTAACATTCAATCGATGTTCTTTAAAAGAAGAATGGGAATGACAGGTGAAATATCGAGCATTGTAAATCGTATACATGTGCTACATTCAAAGCTTGTGACTAGGTGATTTTTTTTCCACGAGGATATTGTTCAATGAACATATATATTTTACATGATATGATATGATGCTTAATATTTTGAAATGTCTAATTTCATAAATTTTCTAACATTAGTTTGATGAAATTCATTCCTGATCACAAAAATGGAAGGCTATGCATACAGATCCAGAGATATCTCCTCCTTCTTTGGAAAGAAAAAAAAAACTTATTCCCATCTGACTTTCTGTTGAATACTAACAAAAAATCTTATTTGCTACGCATTCCCCTCCTTCCAATCCGTAAGAAAGATATATACATTTTTGTACGTAACGAGCGCATTATATATTGAGTGCAGCAAATTATAGAAATATAATTTGCCTTTTTTTCAAAGTTTAACAGCAAAGATACACATTCTAGTTACATGTAGAATCAAGTATATACATGTCAATCATAATATTTTTATTCCTATCAAAATAACAAAGCTACGACATTTAAGAATAGGACATTTAAACTTGAAAAAAAAACCGCTTCCGTTTTAATCTGAGCGGTCCTTACCTTTCCCTCTTTTACACCGATACAGTAACCTTCTTTCACTATCATATACTCCGTATTTGTTGCATGCACAAAGTTACCACAAATCACCAAATTTTGACTCATGGTTTAATCTATAGCTTAAGCTTAGATAAAGTCGAAAAGCTAAAAGTAAGAAGGAATTTTGTATGGTGACTAGTTCATGACATTTTAGCGTGTACAGTAACTAGGTCGCGACATTTAGCGCGACAAGTACGGAAAGCAGTACGTGCCGAAACGTGACGTGTTTATAGAGAGAAAAAAGGAGGGGGAGCACAGGCGATTGTTTCATGCGAGCTCACATCCCCTATATATACACACAGGTGAGGGTGTGTGTGTATGTAGGGGGTGTGAGCTCGCATGAAACAATGGGATCGCATGTGGGGGGGGGGGGGGGGTCAACACCACGATGAGACCTTGTCTACGAAATAGTCCGAGATAGTACATGCTATAGTCATTTTCAATATTTTGGGGATTTTTTTTAAAGATGTACATTGATCATAGATGTCACTTAATTACATGAAGGGGTGGACAGGGTGAAAGGGAGGGGGTGGGAGGGAGGAAATGGGTGGGAGGAGGGAGGTAAGGGAAGGGTGAAAAGGAGGGAGTGGGAGGGGGGAGAGAAGTGCCCCCCTCAAATGGTCCTATAAGAATTATTTCATATACAGGCAGGGCTCTCGCACCCATTTTTGGGGCTGGGGCCCGGGGCCTTTGAAATTGGGAAAAAACGGCATTTTCTCATAAATTGGAAAAAAATATAAATTAAGTTTCTAAGATGCCTTTTCACTTTAAAATGAGAATTTTAAAATCATTTTGTTGAATTTTCCATGAGGTTTCAAATTGGGAAAAATGGTAGATAAATTGGAAAAAAAAGATACTATTTGCATTGGAACAGGGGCCGAATACGGGCCCCAAATTAGGCTGATCGAGAGCCCTGACAGGACTGAGGTTTATGTATCCAATAATCATGGAGGGATGAAAATCCAGAGGGTAGGGGTTTAGGCATTTCTTCCCACCTTTATACTAGTACTTTTGGTGGAGACGTCATTTTTTGAAGTCGCGTGATTTTAGCGGACGCATTTCTCCATATGATATTGAGATTATATTGAACGTCATTAAATTTTAGAATAATTCTAAGACTTCCCCTTCCCCTGACCGAGCTAGAATACCCGAGGAGTTTTGACGTTTATTTTTATCATTTCTGTTTTCCAATGTTCGTTATAACTCAAACCACGTGGAAATGTTTACACTACACGCTGAATTTATTTTAAAAACATTTCAGGGTCATTTGAAAACCTTGATATATGTATGATATCTAGTTACAGTAATCTTATCAAATGGTGCGAGTGTTGCTGAAGTGCATAGCTGCCTGTGGCCGTGTGTGTGGGGTAGTTAAAGGACCGCACCCCTCCCACTGGACGGGGAATTTGGCTATGGCCTCTCTGTCTACGAGGTCGGGCACCAGCCCACTGGACATTAGCGGTCTGTACCCTCCGATTGCCACGCCTTTCAACAAGGATGAGTCCATCGCTTACGACAAACTGACCAATAATTTGCAGAGGTGGAATGAAATCCCATTTAGAGGTTGGTATAGTCTGGTTCTATGTAATACTAGTATTTATGACCCTATGGCAATTAATATTGTGGACTAGGTACACCCTTGCTGATCGACGTATCGTATTACAGATATTGTAGTGCTGAGTTATTACAGGTAGGTGAGCGTTAAATATGCGAGGTCATCGTAGTAGCGTAGACACACCTTTGTCTCAGTGGCGGATTCAGGGGGTGCGGAGGGGGCGCCCCCCCCCGGCACTGACCCAAAATTTTCCAAAAACATGTATATTTTGGCATATTTTCAGTCAAAATCGGCAAAATTCGCCTCTTGACCCCCCGGCAAAGGGGGCGCTGGATCCGCCACTGTGTCTGATTAGAAATACATGTATATAGTTTATATTTTTCAATTATTTTGGGTATGGGAACAAAAAATTAAGTTCTCATGCATGAATTTAATCGATTCTTGTCGTTATAACGCAAGAACGACATAAGGGATCACTCTGTCGGAGTCTGTCCGTCGTCCGTCTGTCTAGTCGTCACATAGATTTTAAATCCATGGCTATATTCCTCGAATGTTTTGCATTTTACTTCAGGATGGTCAGGCATAATGAAACTTGAAACCCAATAAACAGTTCTATTTCCATTGCATAAGCATGATAAAAGTAGTCCGTCCGTCTGTCTGATAGTCACACTTTTATGTAGATGGCTGTAACATGATTGATATGCATTACGCTTCCATCAAACATGCAGGGATGATCAAGACTAGACATCCATTGAGGATCAAGGTCACTTGCAAGGCCAAGGTCAAACATTCAGCAGGCGGTATTCCTGTTCATTCTTGAACAGTTCTGTCTTTAGACAATGTGGAAAAAATATACTAGTATTGAGGAAGTGGATAGGGTGAAAGGGAGGGGAGGGGGATGGAAGGAAGGAATTAGGACCACAAGGGGGAAGGCCGTTAGGGAGGACTCAGGAGGAACTAGGAGGGGAAAAAGGGGTGCATTGTAAGAGACTACACCCTGTCCGTTCCCTCAGTATTAACTGATTGTAAGGGAAAACAAAGAAAAGCATGCTTGAATGTCATTTCTAATGTCGGAGGATAAATTTAATAATTCAATTAATGTATTATTAATAGATTCATGCACTGTGTACTTTGAATTTAGTTTATCTTTATGCCATTTATAGTTAATAATTTTTCCAAGTAGAATTAATTGTAGATCATATGATAGAATCAGGACACCATTAATTATAATAAAGGGGTAGGGCCACGAGACCCCTAAATCGGCCCTCCATTTTTCTGTAGAAATAAATTTCATGGGTCCGAATACTTGATATCTTTCATGAAAATACACCAATGTTTACTGCTTTTAATGAATAGAAAAATATCACCAAACATAGTGCCATTTAACTGTAATGACGTCATTTTGACGTTATTGACAAAATATATGGCGAAAATTGCTTGGAATTTTGTCTTTTGTGGAAGAATTCAATGTGGCCGCATGCATTAACTGAGATAAAACGTTTATGACAACAAGATATAATGATAATCTTTCACATACAATTTTTTCATCCTAGTTGATGCATGCGGCCATTGCTAATTTTATAGAAATATGTAGTTTTTGCATCAATTTCGCGGAATATGACCAATTTTGGTGTTTTCAAAGGGGTAAAAGCTATTGACAAACGCAATTAATGTTTACAAAAGATAGATTCGTGTCAATCGTGATTCAGTAGAGAACGTTTCAAAATGTCAAATTACAGTTAAAAATTCTATGAAGTACAATGTTCAAAATTAGGGCCAATATCGGGCTTCGTGGCCCTACCCCTTTGTTTTATGCATTATTATATTGCAACACAAGATATTTAATAATTATTGCATTTATATGATACATTGTATGTTTTATACATTATTTCAACACAACTTACATTGATAATAGTAATATGTTTGATACATTATTGCACTACAATATATGACTATATTTTATAGGTTATGTAGTACAGGGTAGTAACGGAGAGTATGCATACCAGACAGTGGAGGAGAGAGTTGAGATGGTACGTCATGTGGTACAACTCTGTGGGGACGATAAACTCATCATAGCAGGCTCAGGATGTGAATGTATGTCAGTCAATTACTTTTATTTCATTTTTACCAATTTATTTTATTAAGAGCGTTCATTTGAAAAAATTGATTTGATTTTCTATTAATTGAAAAAAAAAAATGCATGTCAAAGCTTGAAATGAATAGCTTCAGTTAGATGTTTATCATGTGATAGTTTTCACATCATTAAAAAAAAATTAAATGTATTGAACTTGATGGAACTTGGCATTTAGACAAAATGGTGAAGGATCTGAACACAGGTATTGTCTTTGACCTTAAGCTTGAAATTTATCCTTCAAAACTGTAATTTAGAGTTAAGCTTTGTTGTACCAATACATTTGAAATATCACATTTAAACTAAGCATTAACAAGAACATGGACCTGACATAATGAAATGACCTTGACATTGAGTCAGACCTTGAAAAACGTAATTTAGTGTTATGCTTTTTATCTTAATGATACTGTACAAAATATCAGATGACAACATAGCTTGCAGGTAGAATATGATGGATTGACCTGATATCATGTATTAACCTTGACCTTGAGGTTTGTCCTCAACATTGAAAATATAATTTTGATACATTTTTTGTATAGACTTTATTGTATGAGTACCATAAGAGATAGCTCAATAAAAACTTGACATGGGTATAGAACTTGATAAGTTTAAACTTTACTGATATCAGTTTTTGACCTCAAGGATTGACCTTGGCATTGAAAAGATAATTTTGATCAAGACTGTATTGTGCTTTACTATATGAAGTATAATTATTAACACTTATAATGAAGATAGAACTTGATTAGACTAAAGTGGACTTTGTATCAGTATTGACCTTGATGTTTAAGGTTGACCTTGAAAACATAATTTTGAATTCAACTATACGAAATGTTGGCAAGGAAATAAAACATGACAAGAGGAACTGATTTCAGGAAGTGACCTTGACCTTGAGTTTTCACCTTGAAATTATGACTTTGAATTAGACTAATTATTGAACATAAAGGGATATGAAATTGATATTTCACATGTAAATTCTTCTAAATCAAAGCCTCTTCTTGTGACACTGACCTTGTGACCTTGACCTATATTTTGACCTACATATGTTTTCCTAAAAAGATGCAGCTTTGCAATCCATCCATACAATCCGTAGCAGTTTCTTGCTGTTTTTCATTGTGTGAACATTTTATGTATAATTTTATTCTTTCAGCCACAAGGGAAACTATTGAAATGACCCAGAAGATGGCTGATGTAGGAGCGAAAGCTGTATTGGTTGTCACCCCTTGTTATTATAAAGGGGGCATGTCAAATGATGCGCTGGTGCACCATTTCTCAGTAGTATGCACATTATCTATATAAAACAAATATTATTATCTACTCAGTGAAAGAATTCATAGAATTAGAATAACCTTGTTGAGAAAAGGTTTGAAAAAAAGACCAACTAATGGAATGGATGGCAGGCAAAATATCAACTCAAAATGTCACTGTATCTGTACATTTATGAAGCTTTTCTTGAGGACAACTTAGAAACATATGAAAAAAATGAAACCTATATTTAATTACTAACTATTGTCTGAATGAATGTCTGAAGTGCAACATGAAAATATTTATAGGTATGAATTATTTCAAAAAAGAAATCCTTGTATGTATATTATATTTCAGGTAGCAGACCATAGCCCCATTCCTATTATATTATATAGTGTACCTAGTAATACGACCATAGACCTGGCACCAGAAGTCATCATTAGATTGTCTGAGCATCCCAACATCATAGGCCTCAAAGATAGCGGTGGAGACGTAAGTATTTATTTTAAAGTGAAAGAAGATTTTGACTTCAAAATCCAGTATTGTTTATCTTTATATGAGAACATATGTACACTTACATCAGGACTGGCGCGATGACCATGCTGTCCCAGGTCAACCATACAGTGACTGATTTCCCAAATCAATCCACACAATGACCGATTTTCAAGGTAAATCCACACAATTACCAATTTCCCAGCTCAGTCCACTCAGTGACCAATTTTCAAGGTAAATCCACACAATCGCCAATTTGCCAGGTCAATTCACCCAGTGATCAATTTCCCAGGTCAATCCACTCGGTAAATCAATTTCATAGGTCACTTCACACAATGACTAACTTCCAAGGTCAATCCACACAGTGACCAGTTTCCAAGGTCAATCCACACAGTGACTGACTTCCCAGGTTAATTCACACAATGACCAATTTCCTAGTTAAATCCACACAATGAACAATTTCCCATGTCAATTCACACAATAACAATTTCCCATGTCAATTCACACAATAACAATTTCCCATGTCAATTCACACAATAACAATTTCCCATGTCAATTTAATCCATGTATTGATCATTTTCCAAGGTCAATCCACAAAATGACAAATTTCCCAGGTCAATCCACAGAGTCAGACCAATTTCCTAGGTCAATCCACAGAGTGACCAATTTCCCAGGTCAGTTCACACAATGACCAATTTCCCAGGTCAATCCACACAATGACCGATTTCCCAGGTCAATCCACACAATGACCAATTTCCCAGGTCAATCCACACAATGACCATTTTCCCAGCTCATTATCCATATGATGACAAATTTCCCACGTCATTATCCTATTAGTTAATACAATGTTCTTATAGGTGTTATTGTTATTCAAATAGTATCTAAATTGGGAGTTTTTTAAAAATTTTATGTAGGGTCTCTATGTATTACACTCAATCTATATTATAATCTATGATTTAAAATTGTTATATGTTATTTGTATGAGTCTAACAATTTATAGTAAAATGTATTCTCTGATGTTGAAATGATTTATAGAAACACCATAACTGAAAGTATATATACATTTTTGCAATTACATGTGTATTATCTTACAGATATCAAAACTGGGAAATTTAGTGTATATGACCAAGAAGAATGATTTCCAGATTTTAGCAGGATCTGCTGGTTTCCTGTTACCTGCTTATGTTGTAGGTAGGTGCATACTAGGAGGAATGTAGAGTATAACAAGACTGACTGCAAAGTGATTACTTTATTATTCCTAATAATCTAGTGATCTGACAATTATTAGTTTTCCATCTGCTTATGTTATAGAAAAACATCAATCTTAGTCAAAAACATATATTCAATGCTTTGTACTAATGACTTTGGATGTTTTCTGTTTAGAATGAACAGTCTTAAAAGTATGAGAAAAAATTATAATAGCTAATATTGAGTCCAAAGATGTCAAACATCAGTGAATACTCAAGTTTCATATTCTTTATTTCTAAGTTTGGGTATTCCCTATCACCTAGGTTGTGTTGGAGGTGTCTGTGCTCTAGGTAATTTCCTTGGCAAGGAGATGTGCGAGCTAGAACGTCTGTATAAAGAGGGAAGAATGGCTGAAGCCAAAGATCTACAGCATCGTATGGTGGCACCTAATGCTTGTGTAAGACATCTTGTACATCTGCAAGACACTTTGTATATCTATCAGACACTTTGTACATCTACAAGACATTTTTCACATCTGTAAGACAAACTGTATATCTGTAAGACAACTTGTACATCAGTAAGACACCTTGTACATCTACACAATACCTTGAACATCTGTAAGACTCCTTGAACATCTGTAACACACCCTGTACATCTGTAAGACACATTGTACAATTGTAATACAGCATGCATATAAGACACATTGTAACTCTGTGAGACACCTTGTACTTCTGTAAGACACCTTGTACATCTACGCTGTTTGTTATACATCTGTAAGACACCTTGTACAGCTGATAGACACACTGAACATTTGTAAGACACACCTTCTGTACCTGTAAGACAATTTGTACATCTGTAAGACACCATGCACATATTTGAGATACTGTAAATTGGTTTTTATTCGTCAGGTACCAATTTTCGTCATTTTCGTCAGTGCCTTCCATGACGAAATTACGTACTGACGAATATAAATACTCTTGGAAAAATAAAATTAGTAAGGTCAGGAAACATTGAATCAATCTTTTGGTAAACTTAAAGACATCGGGAGCACGTCGGAGGAGGGAGGAAGAAGCTGAAGGTTCCCAGTTTTAAGACATTGTAACATAGTGTTATTACGACACGCAAATAAATGAAAACTGATCACGCAAACAAAGTAGCTTATAATGTTCTTTTAATTACCAAATGATACGTTTTCACAACAATGTAGGTGATACATGTCTCTAATTGTTTGTTTACCGATAATTGTTACACAAACAATAAAAACACATACGGCGGATTTGACGGCAATCTACATGTAAATGATAAGTTGGCATTTAAACAGACGAATTTACATTTAAGGAACCCTTGGATGACGAATTTACGTACTGACGAAATGGTCATTTTTAACGAATTGACGAAAATTGGTACTGACGAAAATAAAGCAATTTACAGTACCTTGTACATCTGTTAGACATCTTGTACATCTGTAAGACACCTTGTACATCTGTAAGACACCTTGTACATCTGTAAGACACTTTGTACATCTGGAAGACAATTGGTATAGCAGTAAGACACCTTGTATGTCTATGAGACCCATGGTAAATCTGCAAGACACCTTCTACACCTGTAATACACCTTGTACATCTGGAAGACACCTTCTACATCCATAAGACATCTGTTAGATACCTTGACCACCAAAAGAAACCTTGTACAAATGAATGACACCTTATACACCTATAAGACACTTTGTACATCTTTGAGACACCTTCTAAATCTGCAAGACGCCTTCAATATCTGTAAGACACATTGTACAATTGCAAGACACATAGTACATCTGTAAGACACCTTGTCTATTTGTAAGACACCTTATGTACATCTGTAAGACACATTGTACATCTGTATGAAACATTGTGCATCTGTAAAACACTTGTCTGTCTGTAAGACACCTTATGTAGATCTTTAAGACACTTTGTCTATTTGTAAGACACCTGATGTACATACATGTATGTTAGACACAGTATATCTGTAAGACACATTGTACATCTGTGAGACTCACTGTACATCTGTTGGACACAGTACATCTGTTAAACACCTTGTCTAATTATAAGACACCTTGTATATCTGAGTGTAAGACACCTTGTATATTTGTTTGTAGAGAAAGACAACAACTATTTGAATCAGTAAGGCACCTGATGTTTTATGAGTTCAGCAGATAAGACACCTTTAGCTTGAACCAAGATTACATCTACAAGAAAATTGTGACCTTGACTTTTTTTAAAAAAAATATTTATAATAATTTAACTGAAGTGTCTCTTAGGTTCCATGGAATAATAATCTTAAACCAAGGTCATCCCTTCAAGGTCAATTCTGTGAGGTCAAGGTCACAATGAAATGGAATGGTTACTGTATACAGTACTTATTATATTGCAACCAAATTTTAATGGAAACAATGTACATCTTTTCAGGTGACCAGGAGATTTGGAGTACCAGGACTGAAGGTTGCCATGGACTGGTTTGGTTACTATGGAGGCCCGACCAGGTCACCTCTAATGCCTATGTCTGAGACAGATACCAAAGCAATGAGAGACATTTTTGTTAGGAATGGTTTTCTGTCAAACTGATTCTTAGTCAACATTTAAATGTATCTGCAAAAAAAAGTATCATACAAATTACTTATTATATTGCCAATTTCCATAAAAAGTAGCCATTAATATATCAAGATAAAATATTGATAATCTTAAGATTATTACTCTGTGTAAACAAAACCGTATTATGTACTTTTTATGATAATGTATATTACGCATATTATGCATGGTCTTCTTGGAATTCCAGCAAAAAATGAAGTATATTTTAAAGATTTCTGTTGTTTTTGAGTAATTGTACAGCCTTCGTTTTATAAAATATGGGACCATTTTACTTGCCTTTTCAATAGTCAATGATTATTTTTGTAAATCATAACGAAACTTTACTGAATTTGTACTTCAAGCCAAAAACAATATTTTTTTCAATTTCATGAAACTGCCATTTAATGTACATGTATGTCATTTGATAGAAGATTTTTTTGTACTGTCATTATACAACATCTGTATTCAGATCAGATCCTTGTTGTAGGAAATTTTCAGATTGATTTTACATCTATATTTAATGTTTATATTTTACTATTTACAATACATTATTGTATTTCAAAAACATTGTAGGTGTCCATAATGTTCATTTATGGCAAGTGCTATTTGCTGGTGCATTTAAAAATCATGATTTATCATTTTTGAAAAACTAAGTTAATGGTTAAAGTTTTGATCATATTAACGAAGTTGAATTATACACAAATATAATTTAAATTTACATGTATTTGGTAAATAAACACGACTACAAAACTTGATAAATCCAGCATATTCTCTTTTCAACTGCCAACATAATATGTATATATAATTTATTTAAACTATATAAAACCCACAACAATTATCACAGTCAAAATTGGGTCCCCTGACCTTGACCACTTGAAAATGTCATCTGAAACAATTGAGGAATCACCAAATGTCCGACATCGCACTTGTTGGCACTTCAATATGCATCATTTGACAGGTCGTTGATTATGTCATATTGTAAAAGTGTGCCTTGCAGTCTTGAGACAAAGCAACATAAAGTAAAAGGTACAAGTTTATAGTCTCATCACATGAGCTCACACGACTTGTACATAATTACTTCCCTGGTGAGACCTTTTCATTCATATGCCTTCTCAACTCCCATGGGAGTATACAGCAGAGCTGCCCTTTAGGTGCTAATACTAAACATTCATATCACCAGCTTCTCTCATGTGCCAGGTACCCGCTTACTCCTAGGTGGGGAGAGTGCATTAGTCTATCAAAAGATTACGATCTGAACTTTGGTGATCCAAATTCCATTCCTTTGCACTAGACTAAATGTCGAAGAAAAACGGAACGAAAAATGACACAGTCAGTCTGAAAGGAAACCGATAGTACCCATATTTAGCTATAATTGCTGATTCGATACTTATGAGTTTCACCTTCATTTTTAAATAAAAGTAGGGGACCGAAAACTTGCAACTTTTGATGACAGGCTTTGACATATTGGATAAAAATAATATGATCTTCCGCTGATGTTAAATACTGGGGGCATAAAAATGCAAAGACTGAATGTATACAAGGAAGTGTCCTTCAAGAAAACTCTTTACAAGAAGGATTCCTGAATATTCCTGTGTCAGTCAAATAAACTTTTTACAATGTAAAGTACAAAAGGATTACAGACAAGAAAAAGTGATTCAAATATAAATTGATTTTTGAGATACATGTAATGAAATTCTTGAGTTTCATTATTTTTCGAAAGATTAAAAGCAACTACAAAAAATGTTGAAAGTAATAATTTAATATCTTAATGAGTATCAATCACATTATAATTGGTATTTTGTATAAAGAATTGGTACATAGATCAACAATTTATATCAGATCACTGAATTACGAAATCACACATCTAAAATCTACAGTATACTGGTGACGCCCACATAATAGAGATAGTATGCCTTGTTCTACTGAGATTGCTTTAAAAGGTATTATAAACATATTAAAGGAGTTGGGTTGGGGATTATAATACGTCAAAATATAACGATATGAAAATAATCCTTCTGATTTTAGAAGGCTATTTCTCTATACTGCTTTCAATCCTTCTTGGATGAATATTTATAGCATTTTCAGTTAGTTACAGGGAAGCTACAAATGGAAAAGGGGTGACGCAAATTCATCTTTTATGCTTCCATTTTACCAATTTCTCTACGGAGATATGACAACATTGAAATTTTAAGTGCACAAGACATACATGCCCTATTGAGAGAAAAAAAAAGAAGAAACGCAACAAATACATTAACTGAACACAAAATCATGTCTTATAAACTAGTACTAATAATAACAATTCTAATAAACAAGCACTCTATATTATATGTAATATAACATGTACAAGTACAAGGAGGAGATTTAAACAAAGATGCTTATTTAGATTTCATTTTTACATCTATTTCCATGGCACAACTATACTTTGACCTTTGAAATGACCTTGACATTTGGTGAGTGTAAATTATCTTTTCAAGATTTGCTTTTTTGAAATTGTCATGAATCTGCGAAACAGTTCAAACTCCATGGTAAATTAAGAATCAGAAATTGACAATGAAACTCTAGGACTCAATTTTAGCTACTTCACTCAAGTTCGCGAACTTAAGACGCTGCGAATAAAAGATGGTTTACAGTATCAGTACTTTGGTGTACAACTATGATTGAATGTTTTGGCAAAACTTGTTAGTTACATTACACAAAACCATTTTGAAAACTTCTGTAAAGACAGAAGCACATGGAAAGAGTCATTACATAAACCAGGTCAGTTTCATCTGAAACCTATTAGTTAGCTATATTCATTTACATGTATGTATGCAAGAAAGGTGAAAATGAAGAATTAAAACAGCACCCTTGTAGATCATTGAATTACCTACTCTAAAGACTTTGAAATAGCCAAAATATGACAATTCATATAATATATATAGAAATCTAATAATATCCACAAAAAAAATTGTACACAAGATTATTTTACGAAGAAGTCCTCTAACGAGTGGATAATGCATCCAATAATATTTATTATATATGTGTTATTGTGAATAGACCAATTTCTGAACTTTAAAATGAACCTTAAAATGTCCAAGCTGATGTTCTTTCTATTAAAATTTTACTTTGGTGGCACAATGATACCAGACTTTTAAAGAACAGGAGTCGCCAGTCACATGACCTTGACCTTGAGAGTGACTTTAAACCTCATCGGCTTAAGAGTGTCTTCATTCTTGGTCATCCCTACAATTTTGATTGAAGTATACTGTACATACGTATATATGTACCTTTGTACATCAAGTTAGTTATTGCCATTTATGTGAAAGTGTGAGTACAGACGGACAGATGACAGAAAAAGTTATCGATAAATATCATGTTTGTCTTGCAAACATAAAAATCAGAACATGTCTCAGCTTGGACATTCAGAGTTCCATTATAAAGATAGGCATGTGGTCTATTAAAGAATTACTTGTACATGTATTTATAATGGGATACAATGTCTTATAAATAGGAAGTTCACTCGGGATACTCTGAGATTCAAAAATACAGAATGAGATTAAATTTTAAAGCGACCCTCAAGTCATGTCAAGACATATTATACAATTCATTCCTCATAATGTAAATAAAATAATCTAGCTAGAACAGTTTTACAAGATAAATGGCTTAACAGAGTGATTACTCCATGAAAGATAAAGATGTTCTATTAAAGGTAAATAAAAGTCAACAGATGGTGAAAAATTAAAGACAAACTACATGTAGATTTCATACCTGATTAGTTTTAGTATGTGCTTGTGCAAGCAATCAAATTCATATGTCATTTTTTGAAAAAGTTGTTTGCATTAATAATTCATGATTTTAAAGTCAAAAATTTCAAACTTCTACTTCAGTTTAATTATCTGCAAAAATTTAACAATGTTAGGATTTTCCTGTTTTTCAAAATGTTTAGAAAATATTTCTTGTGAAATATGGAATCCTTAAACTTTACCACTTTTAAAAATTTCAACAGAATTCAATTTTGGACACGTTTTGTTTTTTGTCCCTTAAACAAATCTTCAGCCTAATCTGCTGTGCTATATTTCTTCTACTTCATTTTAATTTTCTTTAAAAAATTCCATTTTTAGGATTTTTCTACCAAAATGTTAAAAATCCTAGTGTTTTAGTATTTTGTAATTATTAATAGCATTTACCAGTTCATTGCATGAATTGGCTCTGCATAATTGTGATGGTGCCTTTAATATCTATGAAGACCCTTACAATAGTAAAGTGTATAAAAAAAGCCAGAGTAGCACAACCATACAAGAGGATAAAATGGTATGATATGTGTTTTGAACCTTTATTGAAAAATTCAGGTTAAAAGTATCCAAAACAACACAATAATAGTATATACACCCATCATAGACTATATTACAACTGCAACCTTGACCTTTGACCTCAGACCTTGCCATGGTGATATTATGGGACTCGTTCTAAAATCATAGGGCTGCAGGTTCAGTTAGCATCTTGCCCATAAGATTTCAATGTGTGCAAATGGCAATGACCTTGACCTTAGATCTCTGACCCTCTTATGGTGATCTTGAACGGCTAGTGTGAAATTCCTAAGGCTTAAGGTTCAGTTAGCATCTTGCACGTAAGAAATGGTAATGACCTTGACTGTTGACCTCTTATACCTTTAAAATACATAGGATTCTACCTTTTGTCAAGTTGGCAAGTATCAAGATCCCATCAAGGCTAACAGTTGTAGTCTGCATCCTACTCACAATGATCTTGAAACAGACACCCCAATACCATAATACATCCTTCTAATTTTGGCTGATATATAAGTATAAAAGGCACAATTTACATCCATATTCAGTAAACAATAAACATAGTGATACAGAAAGGAGCCGTTTAGATAAGACGTAAAATCCCGAAAAAGTGGAAATTTGAAAATGGAAATTTCAAGAAATTATTTTTGTCAAATGTATACCTACACAACATCTCATCACAATATGAAGTTATTTCTGATCTGTTTTCATAATATTGCTAGTTTTGGGGTTAAAACTTGTCTATTTTTTCATAGAAATCAATAGAAATGGAGTTTTATTGAACATTGTTCCCCCCGGATATACAGAATGCCACTTTTACTGGAGGTGTATATCCATGATACAAATGTTTTGGCAAAGTGGGGATCTGCATCTCCAGGGGGAACACTACCCCAGAGACGAAACACCAAAATAGGGAAGGGGGGTTCATTTTTTTAAGAATCGACCTTATAGACAATAAAATATAGCACCTTTGATTATTTTTCCTCTATAATCCATAAAAAAATAAATATACTTACGTTTGTATAAATAAATATGGTTGAACGAAATATACACGAATTAGAAAGTTCAATAAAATAAGAGTGTCAGTGATGTTTATTTCTCCACCAATGCGTATTTTGTAATAAAATACTTACATATGTAGCCATTGAATACAAAATGAGACGGTATTAAGTTCCGTATTTCATTATTTACTGATTAAAGGTGATAGAACGTTCGAAATCTATTTCTAATACACTAAGTAGACATATTTGATGTCTTTTAGTTTATATTTATCCATTTTAGGTAAAATATTCTAAAATTCCTACGTTTTTTGTCGATATTATCAGTGTTTCTTTCTGAGCACCCCCTACCTCTTTCGACCTTAATTTTAGAATCTTTTAAAAGAGTTCTTCAACGAAATGTAAAAGGTCTGCAAATACAATATATTTCAATAATGATAAATATTTTTCTGTATACGATTTGTCATGCGGAAGAAATAAGTCACAAGATTCAGGGCTAAATACGGCCCTTATCTTAACAGCTCCTTGGGCACATTTAATATGGCTGGGAGTGATAGCTATGATATGTCATGATGTGATGAATAAAATGCAGACAATTTACAAAAGAAATGAAAAAGTTTGTATGAATAAAAATAAGTTTTGTTTGATTTCATTTCTTCAGAAAAAGACTAGATAATATTTGAGGAGAACATGACAAAAAAAAATTCTGACATGAAAAGAATAAAGCAATATATACATGTATAAGCATATATAAGCAATTACATCTAATATTTGTAAACCTATAGAATTGAGCTACCATTGTAAAGAAGTTTTTCAGGTTGATAAATAAAAATCAATGATTAAATCTAATTAACATACATAACTTTTGACGTCACATGGATCTCTTGCACTGAAATCAGTAACACAACCAATACTTTGCATTACTTCCAACCGAGACTTTCATTCTGTTAAAATATTCATAGTTCTGCTAATGGATAACCTTCAAGATTTGTTATTAATCTGATCCATTTTTTTTTTTTGCATAAGCATGCAGATTTTATTTTCCACATCATTGTATTTCTTATACCTTGCAATGTTGAGGATTTTAACAGGCAAGGGACTGTTTTGAAAATTGTTTTCAGAAATACAGAAATATTTTTTTAGAATTCCCAAATTATACCTTTTGATCTAGTTTCAATAGAGTGTGAACAAGATTTGCTCTATGCATTTCTACAAAAAGTGTAAATGAATTTGATAGCACCCTTTATGTGTCATTGCACTCACTTGAAAGTAAAATTTTGATACCATAAGTCTATCTCTAGTGATGTCGTATAAATTGATTGTCTCATCTTACTCCATTAATATTGCATTTCCATATCATTCAATTATTTCACAAATGACGAGATCTTTAGGCAGTAAGCAAAGCTGATACTCAATTTCGTCTGATAAAACAAGAATATACAAGTGTAAACAAACGCTACATGGATATCTACTTAAAAAATAGCAATCCAAGGAATGCTTGTGTCGCCTGCGAAGCGGTTTGATTATTATTCTAGAAAGTGGATCAAAATCATTGGTATCAGAAGAAAAGTCTTTTCAAATGAAATTCATTTGAAATATCAGACCTCTTAATTACAAATTAAAAGATATGGTCATTCTCAAATTTTCAGAAAAGAGTGTCAATCATCTAGGTCAAGGTCAATTTTTACTACGTAAAAATTGGTAACAAAAAGGTCTCATTATAAGAAATATTAAAGACCTATTACCTACCAATTAAAAGATATATACAACCTTAGAAAAGTAGGACAAATATCTAGGTCAAGGTCAAAAGGTGAAACATTATGGTCTGTGTAGAATGGCATTGTTAAAAGGAAAATACATGTGAAATATCAAAGCCCTATCACCTACCAATCAAAAGATATAGCCAATATTACTTTTCTTGAAAAAGTAGATCAAATATCTAGGTCAAGGTCAAAAGGTCAAACATTATGGTTTGTGTAGAAAGGTCTTGTCACAAGGAATACTCATGTGAAATACCAAAGCCCTATCACTTACCAATCAAAAGATATATCCATTCTTAATGTTTTTTTAAAAGTAGGTCAAATATGTAGGTCAAGGTCAATAGGTCAAAAACAATGGTATGTGTAGGAAGGTCTTGTCACAAGGAATATACATGTGAAATATCAAAGCCCTATCACTTACCAATCAAAAGATATAGCGAATCTTATCTTTTTTTCAAAAGTAGGTCAAATATCTAGGTCAAGGTCACAAGGTCAAAAATTATGGTATGTGTAGAAAGGTCTTGCCACAAGGATTGCACATGTGAAATATCAAAGTCCTAACACTTACCAATCAAAAGATATATCCATTCTTAATTTGTTTGAAAAGTAGGTCAAATTTGTAGGTCAAGGTCACTAGGTCAAAAATAATGGTATGTGTAAGAAGGTCTTGTCACAAGGAATAAACATGTGAAATATCAAAGCCCTATCACTTACCGATCAAAAGTTATGGGCTGTGACACCCAAAGTGTGACAGACAGACAGACGGACAGACGGACGGACGGACAGACGGACAGACGGACAACGGACAAAGTGATCCCTAAGTGTCGCTATGCTTCGCAGGCGACACAATAAAAACCCAGGAAAGGTCGCTATGTAATTGTTCAGAAAATTTGTTATGGTTATTTTATGACTTTAACAAAAATACAAAACATTGAAAAAGAAGACTCAGAAAATTGAAGAAATAGAGACTTTTTCACATTACCTCTGGTAATAGCTGATTTTCCAGTAGATTCATAGGGCAGTCTGACACCAGACATCACAAAATTTGGCGATATTTTCATTGTGACGTCACAATAGAAAACATGACAACACATAAAGTCAGTGCGATCAAATATGACGTCACAATTTAAAATGTTGCCAAATGATGTGATGTCTGGTGTAACATATTGCCCATGTACCAGTGACATCATTCGATTTTTGTCAGATCTTTTCATTCGACAAATGAAGCACAATTCTGCATAAATCAAATGAACTCAAGAGCCTATTTTTTGTCCAACAGATCATCATTCAGTATCACAAATATGAAATGTGAAAGAGTCCATTATATGCACATAAACAAAAAATAATCAATATCTTTGTACTTTATGGTTTTCAAATGAGAGCTTCACTATAAGATTTAAATCATTTTTTAAGATAAAGTTTTCGAAGAAAGTTAAAAAAAGATTTAAGAGTGCTCTTTACAGCTAACTGAGAACACTGAGCACATCGCAAATGTCCTTTTAAATGTCACTTTTGTATAAAAACAAACAAAACGAGAAAACAGAACCATAAATAGTGTAACACATATTCATTTTTAAAGTCTAACGAATAATATAAAATACATACACAAATACTCTATCAACATTCAAAACTACGAAAGTTAAAAAAAAAAAAAATATGACTCTCCAAGTAATAACACTAACGGCAGATGATATGGATGAAAAAATATCTCTTTTGACATAAATATATATGGGAATGACATCTATGTGTATATGAAGTAAAGATTAACGAACACAAAGAAAATATAATGTTAACAGGTGTACGGTGGATGGTAGTATGGATCAGGATTCTTTTAACCTCTCCGGTGGCGATGCAACACTGAGGTATGGCCAAACTCCGAGCCACATCTGTAAAATACAAAACGTGAAGGTCATAAAAAGTTTAAACCAGAAAAATTTCTATAGACTATTCTCATGTAATGTGGCTTGAAGGCCAGATACCCAACACAACACCATATGACCTCTTTTTACTCTGTGACGTCATAAATAAAATCATGTTGTTATGAACAAAGTAAAAACTGTACTTGTTTCTTCATGGTCAAAATATTGCCAAATGATATTATGTCAGACATTTGTCTACTTTTTCAGGAAATGTTAAACATTCATGTTAAATCCATTTCATGCTTAAATGATTTTTTTTTTAATTTTCTTAAAATAACCAGAAGTCTCTGACGAGACTGTAGCTCTCCTGGTTGTTTTGTTTTATTTACTCACACATGTAGACAAGTGAATAAGATACATATACATAAATAACAATTTCCATTTTATTTCAAACCAAAGACGATAGCGAGCAGGCGCTCTAACAAATTATAAGTAGCACAACGAAATAACAAATCCATTAGACTGCAACTAGAATATCACTCGATCATATAATTTTTAATATCCGAGATAGAGAATTTCAAAAAATAATGCCATACCCATTTTCCAAGATCCTAGGGGTCAGGGGCTTCTAGCTCAAATGAACTATCAATGACATAATAATACTACAGCTCCATTATATTGCATAAACAACTAAGTTTCCATCATTAATAGCTTTAGAAGAGTTGAGAGCACAACTATATACGAGAAAATGACAACACCCATTTTCTAAGACCCTGGCAGTCAGGGGCTCAAACAAAATGTCAGGTGCACAACTAGACCACAGACCCATCATATTGCATAAATGATTAAGTCTCCATCATTTATAGTGTCAGAGGAGTTGCGAGCACAAGATTACATAGAGTTATATAGGAGAAAATGACCACGCCCATTTTCTAAGACCCTGGGGGTCAGGGGCTCAAACAAAACATCAGGTGCACAACTAAACCACAGACCAATCATATTGCAAAAAGAATTAAGTCTCCATCATTTATAGTGTCAGAGGAGTTGCGAGCACAACATCACAAAGAGTTATATATGAAAAAATGAGCACGCCCATTTTCTAAGACCCTGGGGGTCAGGGGCTCAAACAAAATATCAGGTGCACAACTAGACCACAGACCCATCATATTACAAAAAGAATCAAGTCTCCATCATTTGTAGTGTCAGAGGAGTTGCGAGCACAAGATTACATAGAGTTATATGGGAGAAAATGACCACACCCATTTTCTAAGACCCTGGGGGTCAGGGGCTAAAAAAAATATCAGGTGCACAACTAGACCACAGACCCATCATATTGCAAAAAGAATTAAGTCTCCATCATTTATAGTGTCAGAGGAGTTGCGAGCACAAGATTACATAGAGTTATATAGGAGAAAATGACCACGCCCATTTTCTAAGACCCTGGGGGTCAGGGGCTCAAACAAAACATCAGGTGCACAACTAAACCACAGACCCATCATATTGCAAAAAGAATTAAGTCTCCATCATTTATAGTGTCAGAGGAGTTGCGAGCACAACATCACAAAGAGTTATATATGAGAAAATGAGCACGCCCATTTTCTAAGACCCTGGGGGTCAGGGGCTCAAACAAAATATCAGGTGCACAACTAGACCACAGACCCATCATATTACAAAAAGAATCAAGTCTCCATCATTTGTAGTGTCAGAGGAGTTGCGAGCACAAGATTACATAGAGTTATATGGGAGAAAATGACCACACCCATTTTCTAAGACCCTGGGGGTCAGGGGCTAAAAAAAATATCAGGTGCACAACTAGACCACAGACCCATCATATTGCAAAAAGAATTAAGTCTCCATCATTTATAGTGTCAGAGGAGTTGTGAGCACAAGATTACATAGAGTTATATAGGTGAAAATGACCACACCCATTTTCTAAGACCCTAGGGGTCAGGGGCTCAAACAAAATATCAGGTGCACAACTAGACCACAGACCCATCATATTGCAAAAAGAATTAAGTCTCCATCATTTATAGTTTCAGAGGAGTTGCGAGCACAAGATTACATAGAGTTATATAGGAGAAAATGACAACACCCTTTTTCTAAGACCCTGGGGGTCAGGGGCTCAAACAAAATGTCAGGTGCACAACTAGACCACAAACCAAGTGTATTGTGAAAAGAGTTACATTTCTACCTCTTATAGTTTCAGAGGAGTTGCGAGCACAAGAATTGTTTACGGACGGACGGACGGACAGACAGACGGACAGATGCCGGACGACGGGGTATCGCATAAGCTCGACTGGTCGATGACCAGTAGAGCTAAAAATGAATAAGCTCAAAATGTATCAAAGATGCAAAGTGCAGAGCTGCAAAGATGGAATGTAAATATGAATACATACTCTAATATGATCAAGAAACCATTATTGATTATCAGAGTCCTATGACCTTGACCTTTTGACTACAAAATCAAAAAGGGTCATCATTGACTCAATGGAAACATTTCTGGCAAGTTTCATGATGATAGGTACAATATATGCTGTTATATGATCCAGAAACCATTTTTAATCATCAAAGTCCTATGACCTTGACCTTTACTGGCTTTAGACCCCCAAAATCATAGGGGTCATCATTGACTCAATGGGAAACATTTCTAGAAAGTTGTATGATAATAGATGCAATACATGCTCTAACATGATCCAGAAACTGATCATGACATGATCCAGATTTTCAATAATCAGAGATGACCTTTGACCCCCAAAATCAATAGGGGTAATCATTGACTTATCGTGATTAAGTGTATGAAATTTCATTGTACTAGCACTTATCATATTTCAAATATAGTCCTAAAACCAATATTGACGCCAACCTCCTCATATCAAATCAAGAGCCGAGTTTTGCAACTCGGCTAACAAGATATCGTAATAGACCCTCTTCATATTACCGCTAGACAAGCATTTTTGACACCCCAAGAGCCAACATCACTACTTTTGACGTTATTTCTAATTGTGACGTCATAAATTTGCTACGATGTCACAGTTAAAAGTTAAGTCAAATCTTGTAATGTCGGGTCTAAGGAAGCGTAAAATGCAAGTCAACTGCGGTAATGTGAAAATCTTCTATTATAGAAGTGCATGAAGGAGGGCAGTCAGTACAAGATCACTATTTGAACCTTTTTACCAATTTATACCTTTTTTAATATTTATGTGTTACTTTGTAATATAATTAAGGTAATATGATTAAGGCATAACATAACTTACCCTTATCACAGGCTTTATGTTCAGATGGAGGTATCTAGTATGTGCACTGCAAAACAGAAAATAATATACACATGTATATTCAAAAGTCAGATCAATTTTCCAGAAACCAATGTAAAATAATGATAGTAACGTTAACGACCAATGAAATTAGTGCACTTTTGAACAGTGAAATATGCTAAACCGAGGTAGAGTGACATATTAGTGTAATCAAAATTAGTGCACATCATTTTCCATTTTAAATTCATAACAAATATATATTTTAGTGCAATCTTAAGTTTGCTTGCTCATGACAGCGCTAACTCAGCTACAATATGAATCCCGCTAACATAACATCACATACATTACACATACATACCTAAACATAACGGAGAGGTAGGTCCCTGTGCCGGCTAACACGTGCCACCACGCATGTAACTCTAATAGAGGTTTGAAAATAACTGGGACTGATGATCTGTACTCTCTAAATATACAAAATATAAAATATATAGCATTAAGTTGGTAAAGTATAAAGGGTAGTAATCACTTTTAACATTTTAATCTTCAAAAGATTATATAGATGTTCAACATGTCAATTCAGTCAGGGCAAATTAGATTTTCATATGTGATGAGCAAATATTAGTTCATTGCAAAGTTCAGGGTATGACAGACAGACTTTGCCTCCTAGTCTGGTCAAAACCTACTTAATTACATGCAAAAACTAACAAAATTATATGTGTTAAAGCTACATACATGTATGAGTTAACCTTCATATTCATTATAAATCTTCAATCTTCATTATTCTCTAATAAGCTGCATAAAGACATAAACATGTCTACATACATGAATACTATAAAAACGACTTATTAACCTTAGTAATTCACTGTGTAGCATCACGAGACTTAAGTTGGTGAAACCATGACCTCAAAATGGAGGCATATCGCTCATTTGGAGGAAAGAAAACAGGTACTGTGATGATTGTTTTGATCTTTTCATTGCCGATGTCCTTGTAAAAAAAAGATATTTAGTTGATTTTTTGTTTTCAATCAAAAATTCAATGTCGTTTTTACAAACATTCTGACAAAAGGAATGTCGTGGTCGAAATATGTTAAATACAATGTTGTGGTGGTTTCCACCCAAATATCTACAGCTTTTGTCACCACCTTAAGTCACCTGATGTTACACAGTGTAATTGCTGATTTCCAAAATGATTACTACATATTCTTCTTAATTATCATACCGGTAGCCGATTTCAAACTCCTTCATACAGTAAGTCTTAAAATACATTGTAACGCTTTGTTGCCACATCAGAAGCTTACCTTAAAAGTCCACAGAAATGATTGTCTATTAACCACAAGATGAATCCTCCCATGTATGTACAGAATGCCGCAATAAACAATGGTGTATTATGTTCATGATATCTACAAAATATTAGTACATAAAAATTAAAAATTATAAACTTTAAGAAAAAAAGGTTAAATGAATTAAGTTCGGAATAAGGGAAATTAACTGATAAGTACATTAGACAAAGTCCAGATGCGCAACACTTGATTGCCTGTAAATTCTATGCACACAGACTCTTTCTTTCATACTTCTATCTAGTCTCAAAGAAGTACATTACATGAGATGCTGAAGTCTTTACCAAAACTTTTTTCAACCACTGGCCCGAAGACAATTTTTACTAGATATTTGTTTAGTTTATTAGGGAAATTCTACTGGCCCAGCAAAATTTCTACTGGCCTCAGGCCAGTGGGTTTTCATGAAGACTGATGTGTACTAAAGATTTAAACTTTATATAAGATGGTAAACTTTTTAAGCCGTAATCATGGAAATCCTGCATTTGTTTGAAGTTTTGACTAGAACTTACAAAAGTACACGAAATGAAGCTAGCACCATTAGGGTTACCATAATGCCATATGCCACCTGTAACGATAAAGAATGATTGATCTTTTAAGTATAGGTCCAAGTAAGAATCAGGCAGGGTTGATATGTCAAAATTTTTTGCAAAACTTTTTATTTCTTTTTTTAGACAAATGTGGTACATAAGACAAGTTGGGATTTTCCTGGACATGCAGGTGTATTGTTTTGAGTACTTCTACATATACTGAATTCATATTTGCTTAAAGAAATAAAATAAAAAAAAAATTAAGGGAGGGAAGGAAGTCCAGCCTCATGTGGGTCAATTCTATGACGTTTAGAAAATTATTTCAGAAAATTTAGGAAAATAAGTATTTTCTATAAATCTAAGGACGGATCCTGGATTTGTACATACTACTTTCAAATACAATGGGTGTCCAGTTCTAAAATTTTACCATTAAATGTTGATAACAATCATAACACTGTACATGTACATGACTTCATATACAGAAAACATTTATTTCACAATTTTGTTAAAAGAGTTATTTAATGAATTACAAAGCTTTTTCTCATCATGTTTCACAAAACAGGAATATACATACATGTATTAAAAATCATCATAAATCATACATGGATTATGAAAATACTTACCTGAAAAAATATTACAAATTTGCTAAACAAGTAAACCTGGAACGAAAAGAAAATGTAAATTTAAGTTAAAAAAATCATTCTACTGTTGCATTCATTCCTATGAAAAAAATACTTAAAATTTGTAAATTCAAAGTGAATCTAGGTAAACATTGTGTTATGGAATAAATGCATTTATCATAAATGCTTCAGTTGTAGAATACTGTAAAATGAGAATATTTAGCGCAAACATATTTTAGCGCAATTAGGGATGAAAACCTTTTGGCGCAAACTTAATTTTGCGCATTGACACCATCTGGTCAATAAAATTAGCGCACAGTGACTTTAGAACTTTGTTTCTCAGACATCGCCGGTAGCAAATTGCCGTCGATGAATCGTAATTTTTTTGTAACGTCAGACAAAAAATATCCTTCGTGTCTCATGTTCGGACGATCGTTGGTAATACGAAATAATTATCAATTCTATTAAAAAAGATGAAAGAAAATAACCCTGTTTTGTAACATGGATGAATATATATCGTCCCAATTTTTCAACTTGGCGTAACAAATCATTTTATTGTTATTCACGTTGTGTAAATAAATCCTTTTAAAGACTGCGCATCTAATCACAGGGGCAACAGTACACAATGAGTACAAAATAAATACACCCCCTCCTCTCCACTTATAATACATAAATAAACACGGTGTTTATTTATGTATTATAAGTGGAGGGGAGGGGGTATTTATTCTGCACTCATTGTGTACTGTAGCCCCTGTGATCTAATGTACATGTTCACAGCGATAGACATAGAGGTATTGACTACATGCCGGCACGTGTCTTGGACAATTGAATTGCCTATTCGTATGCTTTTATCAATGTTCGTAAACTTTTCTTTACAGATCTCATTTTTTACCGTATATGTACCTTGTGTTATAAAGTACTTTGTTTTCACACAAATGTTACGCCATCTAAATATATGCGAGAGAGAAGTCTTCTCATTATAATAATACAAATGAACTTCTATTCCTGCATTTGGGTACGACTTCAATTTTTTGTCTGATTGGTTGGAATGAAAATTTGTTCCGATTAAATACAACTTCAGGGTTTTTTTTTTTTGTTAAAGAATAATCTCGTCAAAGAATAATCTCGTCCGACTCTTATTTATATTTCATGATTGGTAATTACGACACGTAGACAATCATGATCTACCCAGTACAAATGTACATGTTCATCACGGCTATCATTATCTACCCAAGCGAGCGTTAATCCAATTATCTAATTAGCTATTAAAACAACAAGCATTGCCGGATAGACCATGCCATGGATACCGTGTAATGCACTTTGAATAAAACGTCGAATACTTTCTTATTGAAATTTGATGTTCCATCTGAAAATTTTAGCGCACTACTTAATTTAGCGCAACCATGCCTTTGCGCTAATGGCGCTAAAATAAATCGAGCGCTAAATATTCTCGTTTTACAGTATACTGCCTACCCCACCCCCACCTCAAGATGAAAACTCAAAGTACATGTAGTACATTGCATAAAATATAAAAAGGGCCATTTTGAACACCCCCCCCCCTTATCTTATCCCCTGCCTTAGTAATATCATAGAGAAATCATGGATACTCACAGCAGTAACTATAGCACAATATAAAACCAGGGCTATTTGGAGAGGACGGTTTTTATCACCTACGGGACTGGTCACTTCCATACTGTAAAAAACAAATTTAAGGCATAAGACATGGATCATAGCGACTTCAGATACTTACAATATAGGAATATAGGTATATTGTACATTGAATTATAGGACAAATATAGGAAAATTTCATGAAAATACCGGTAGGATAGTTATTTGACATTTGCTTACTTCAACACAAAAATTCAAAATGGCAAATGACAAATTCCTTTTCTGTTACACCTCTTTTTAATTCATATTGGCTTCAATAATTGAATGAAATATTAAATTTTAATAGGATTTTTTTGTTAAGCATGGGCAAGATGGCAAGTGAAGCCAGCCAAATTTTTTCTGAAGATACAGTTGCAAGAAATTTGTTGCAAATCATATTTTCAATTATGATCGAATTTAGGTGAAGCATGAAAAAAATTGGCATTGAATTCTTTTTATTTATTTATTTTTTTTTTTTTGAGCCTAAAATATAGGATTTATAGGATAAATTTCTCAAATATAGGACTTTAATAGGTTCCTATATTTTTTCATAAGAAATATAGGAATTACAGGACAGCTATGAACCATGCAAAAGATATGTTACATCAGAAACATACAATGTTTGTCCGTGTCAATGAGAATATTTCTGTGATTGTTGATTTTTAAAACAAGATGTATTTGTGAAACACTGATCCCCCTCCCTCTGATGACATAAAAGAGATTTTACAACAATGCAAAACTCAAATGTCAAGGTCATAAGGTCAAGACTCTTTGAACATGTGGAAAATTCTTGCCACAAGGAATAAACATGTGAAATATAAGGTCCCGGGTTTGAATCCCAGTCTTGTCACCAGAAACTCACATGAAATATGAAAGCCCTATTTCATAAGAATCAAAAGTTACGGCAAATGTTAATGGTTTCATAAATACATGAATTAGAAAGACGAACAGACAGCTAGACCACAAATTACAGTATGTGGGCATAAAAGGAGTGAATACGGTTAACTAAACAAGAGTTTGTATGAAATTGAGATTTGAACATGTCTAAATGCTTTTGTCGAGAGACAAAACTCATTAAAATGTCATAATTTTGATGACTTCTGTACCTAAAGTAAAATACTTTAAGAAATATACACATTATGAATTTATTCACTATTTTCGAAAACCAGAGTTACTTCCCATTTGAGACAGTATCTGACGTAGACTGATTATGACGTCATCAAATTCTATGGAAACAGTCCTAAAAGTTTGGGAAATGACGGTGTAAAATCGACGTTACCATACCATTTTCATGACATCACAATGGTTTCACGTCAGATACCGTCTGTAAGGGGAAATAACTCTGTATTCCGCAAAGACTCAATAATGGAACATAGTTAGACAAAGATACTTACTGTGAGTACAACAGAAAGGCTGAGCCATATATCATGGGAAGTTCATCTAACAACTGCAATACAATGTATATATACATGAATATATTTGTTAAAAACACCAATAAATATTAGAAAGATTGGTTTCAAAAACTATAATAGTGTCTTAAAACTATATCAATTTCAGGGGATCTGTGATCATACAATGTAGAAAAAGCTTAATGCAAAATGTACATATACATTTTGGAAATACTGGAAGATATTGTGCTTTGGGGAACATAGTCAAAGTGAGGCTATCAGTTCAGCTTGTATCTAGCTTTAACAATAATATTAAGGCAATTGGACAATGCAAACAGACAGCCCAGCATCGACTGGAAATAAGAAAGATGGAGGATCCATATTTAGTGACTTACTTGCATACTGTACAGTAATGTCATATGGAAGCACCAGGAACCAAATCCAACAGCTGAAAAAAATAAAATTATGTTATCTAATGTTCAAGTAAATTTACTTACACATGTATTGTCAACATATTTTAAAAGTGAACATTACGTTATGTATACTACATATACATGTACTACATGCAGGTACCCATGCAATATACCTATAATATTATAAAAAGTTCAATATAAGTTACTAAATTACGTCTACACAATGGTATTTCTGTATAGACTTTTTGCATAAAATGGTTAAGTATATACATGTATGTGTTACTGAGTGAACAAGAAAGGGTTGATTGTTAGTTTTCCCTAAATAGATCTATGAAATGACTTTCCTCATGCAATTCTATACTAAAGTCCCCCCCCCCCCCCCTGCACACACACATTTCTTCTGAAACATTTTACTCCTAAGATATTTGTATTCCTTTCTTTTCAAAACATTTTTTTTCCAAAATTTCATTGATGAAAAAATTCAAATGAAGATATTTCAGTACAATTGAACTTCTAAAAGGGATATGATTCTAAAAACAATGAAGTCAGAAATATAAACAACTTCCTTCTGGTTCTATAAATAGTAAGAAAAGTATTATAAATACACATGCAACACCAAAAAAAAAAAAAAAATAAGAGTTAGAGATGTGACAATGTGACAAGGAAGCTGACAAATTTAAGGTATGACCACGTACTTGTTCTAGGGACAATGGGTATAAGATTTGGGGGAAATGTGTAAAGGAAATAGAATGGTTTACTCCCACTTCAGTATCAGTGATTATGTAACGGTACATCCTTTGAATCTGTATTTTCTATTGTTCCTGAAACTTTTCATCAATTGTAGTGATACTGAATAAGGAAATACATGTATTGACTTTATACACATGTCAGAGCTAGAGCTTGCATACTTTTAATACTGTATCATCAACTTTTATACCAAAAGATAGGTATTTTAATAAAGAACAAACTTGCAAAATATGAGAGTCCTAGGTCTTAAAGAACAGTATCTATGGCCAATGTGTTTCCACAATGTTGGCGAAAAGTCACAGTCAAGGTCAAATGATCCAAAATATTGGTACCAACAGAAAGGTCTCACAAAAGGAAAATACAAGCTCATACAAATGTTCTTGCTCTTACGGTACAGTAGTAAATTAAGTAAAGTAAGAAATAATGTAAACTAGACGAATTATGTTTGTAAAATATAAACCCCGCTGTACAGTTTAATCCTTACGTTAACAATCAGTAAAAAAAAATTGATGCTGACCTTGACCTTCATGTACTGACCTTAAAATTGGTGTCTTCTCCCTTCAGTTCATTCAGCATTTATACATGTACACGTATTACCATACATGTAATTTGGTTTGACTAAGTTTTAGAGTTGTTGAATTATCATCTAAAACCCACATGTAAGGTTGATTTCTCCAAACAGTGACCTTGTCCTTTGACCCTATATCCACTGGCTTCCTCAACTCTTCTAAAGTAACCATATATCCATTTTGCTTTGAATAGGTAAGGGAACTTGAGTTGTCATTTAAAAACCATTATTTTCAATGTACTTTTACAGTGACCTTGACCTTTGACCACAGAAGCTCGATTATGGGTCATTGGTGTCAAGCTCCTGTGCCTTTGATCTAATGACCCAAACAATATATGGTGCGGATAAGTGAAAGGATTCTTGAAACCATGCTTTAAAGTGTATTTTTCCTAACAGAGAAATTGACCTTTGACCTATTGACCCACAAATTAAATCCTAAGTACCTGGTGAGCATATATCCAAATTTCATGTGGATAGTTGAAAGGGTTCTTGAGTTAACATTATGAAATCATGATTTTAAGTGTATTTCTCCTATAGCTTATAATACATGTAAATAAGCTTGTTCCCCTCTTGACAAGTAAGCATATATCCAAATTTGGAAAGGTGAAAGGGTTCTTGAGTTATCATTTCATGACCTGTAAACTGACAGTGTGACAGAAGGACAGAATAACGGAAGGACAGAATAATAGACAAAGCAGACTCTTAATTAATGCCCCTTGCCATTACATGGCGGAGGCATAATTATATGTGAATAACAAACTTACTAAACACTGATATATGACACCAGATGTATCTGTCTTCATGTCTCTCAATCACAGCAATGTAAAACATCAATATGGATGGAATGATGAAAAAAATATTGCTCAAGGTATTCCCTGGAAAATAGAAGACGAAGAATTGAGGGTGCTAAATTAAAGTAAGGTTTCATTTACCACTTCTCTATAATTACTATTAGGCTTTGAGAAATGAATAGTATTGATAAAACATATGTGTCATTCATTTTAGAAATGATAATCTTCTACACTTATACCCAAATTTGAGGTGTACAACCATAAATAGGGGGGCAGATAGGGGGTACCTCTCTCTCATCCCACCCATTACCTCTCCCTCCTTTTCATCCTTCCCTTACCTCCCCTCTCACCCCTTCCTCCCTCCCAATTCCTCCCTCCTCCTGCCCCCTTCCTCCACCTCCCTTCCCTTTCTCCCCCTTCTCTCCCTCCTCCCTCTCCCCGCCCCCTTCCTCCCCCCTTTCACCCTGTCCACCCCCTCATGAATACATGTAAGAATTTGATGTCTATCATCCATGGTTTCAAATAAGGCCCCCCCAAAAAAATAGCTGAGTTTACTGTCACATCCTGAATAAAAATAGGGTTGGTAGGTCGGGAATTTAAAAAAAAAAAATTTTTTTAACTTAAGGCATCCTCTTATATTATAAAGAAAAGTAAACATAGATACTGCTGTAGACTTTTTATTCCCCGTTATACGATGGAAATATGACCAGGTTATCAAGTTTATTCCTATTGTTTGGTCACTTGTAAACTGCCAACAGTTGGTCACTCATGCGAAACGGATTAAATCTACCTTTGCTGTCTAACTGAAGTGAAGGAAATAAGTGTTATGTAATTGAAAACAGCTCACTTTGAAGGAATACCTGTCTTGTGATTTGATTTCTGACTATTTTGTCAATACTATTAGGGTCGGGGCAAAAAAAAAAGGGTCGGTCGGGTGACAGTAAACTCAGGTATTTTTTGGGGGGGCCTAATGGATTTTGTATTGCAGAGTGATGAATAATGTGAGTGATGACCCAGTGAAACATGTATTTACAATACTGCTTTGCGACATGTGAAATAGCAATACATTTGTATATTACAATCAGTGCAAAGTTTTATACATGCACATGTTTAGACTCTGCAACGCTGTCATCTATGACATGACGTAAGAAGGTTCATTATAAATTTGAAACAAAACAGACAAAAGTTATGTGTAAATGAAAAGAATTCATTCTTCTTCAAATTTGCTCTTAGGCAGAGATAAGTTATTGCTATTGTTATTCAAACCTACATGTATGGAAAATGGTTCTTTAATCTTCAGTACTGGTAATTAATAGACCTTTCCCCAATCATCAGAATTACTGTTGATTTTATAATGTAAAAGACCTGACATGACATAATTTTGAGGACTTTTGAATTGTGACCTCACAAATAATAAAGGTGCTTCGACATTGTTTTCTTGATTTCTAAGAATTTAGTTATGAAGTCATAGTTAAAATGTTTGCAAAAATGTGTCATGTTGGGTCTTAGAAATAATTGGAAGAACAACTAATATTTGGACCTAGAAAATTAAAAGTTTAATGCAGCTTTGACACCCCCCCCCCTCTTCTCCATCTCAACTTCCCAACATTTTGTGCTCAATTATTTTTTTAAATATAATTATGTATTATGAATGATATAAATCAATGAAAATCAAACTAAATTAAAGGTTACTTCCCTTTAAGAAGTCTTTCGTCTGATATCCTTTCAACTTCCTAACAAGCATGTAACATATTCATCAAATATTACTGACTCTTATATTAACTTTATAGCGAGCGGAGCTCGCATTTATTAACTTTATAGTGAGCGAAGCTCGCATTTATGGTAACGCGTATACGTAAGTATGGGAAAATACACGAGCAAAAGATATACATACTTGGAGCTGAAAAAGTATAGTAACAGTTCCGCGGATACGGGTAAAAGTGACTCGATTCCCTTAAACGACAGAGCAGGAGAACATACCTTGACAAATTCGCAATGGATAGAATTCTTCTATTTTATGACGCAATAAAACTAAGTGAAAGTTGCCGAATTGTTCGTCTGAAAATCAAAAATTCAGCAGCAACTAATCCGCCATCTTTATCACTAATGACGACATAACGGTACGTAACTCTGCAGTATACTTGACGTCATTATTCCTCTATATGTGACGTCAATGTAGCAGTGCGCCAATTTTCGCGTGCAAGAATGGTACACGATTGTAGTAATGCAAGAAGGAAAAGTAACACAAAACAGCCGCGATTTTCTAACGCTTTTCAGTGTATCATACAAACAAGATAGATATGATCGAAATAATTATTTGGTAAAGAAGAAAAATTTGATTTTTTTTTCAATCAGTCATTAGAGAGGAAAGGGAAGGGATTTCAGACTCCCTCGCTAATGATCTACGTCTGTGTAAAGTACATGGGACGGATCCAGATTTTTATTCCATTTTTAGCAGTGGGAAAGGGAGGTCCAGCTTGACCGGCGTTGAGGGATTCCTGGAGTCCCAAGGTTATGATTTTGAAAAGTTTTCGATTTTGAGATCAAGGTTTGTAAGGTTTTACAAAATTTTTGGTGTCTTTTTCCTCCGCTCGCACATAAGGCTTTGCCTTTATTCATATTAAGAAGTATGTGTAACATATATTTATTAACAGCTACTGGCTCTTGTAAGGGGGGGGGTTGGGGTTGAAATATCTAAACAAGTTTCATTATTCTTTATCATCTTGTTAAACAAACTGAGTAAGGTCAGTTAGTACATGTAAATCTCAGACTGCTATTTGTAAATAGCTTTGGCTTTAACAGAAAATCACTTGTATTAACATGTAGGATCGATTAAGTAGCGTATGTAAACAATGACCATATGTTGTTGCGTAGTTGCAGAAGTAAACAAGAGTCAAGATTCAGAAAGTGGAACGATGCTAAGTTGCGAAACAAATGACGCGAGAGTTCCTCGATTTTCATGAAATGCATAAAGTTCAAAATGTCTACTTACAAAATTCAGCAATAAAAGGTGTAACTTTGTAGTTTTCTTCGCACCAATCAATCGTAGCAGTTGGACTGCCCCAAAGTCCGTCCACTGGGGCCATTGTGAAATTTAACAGGTACTCTTCACCTGAGCGCTTTTTATCAGTCAGTTGGACATTTAGCGTCTGAGCAACATTGATCAAGCTCCACATAAAACGACAACGATAGCGTGTACGTTCGATTCCGTGCCAAGTTTCTACAAGAATCCCATTACCTCTACCTCTACTAAATTGGAAATGGAAAATGAAAAATTGGTTCAATTTTCCATTTTTATTTACTTTTCCGAAAAGAAAATTGAATCGTGGTTTAGTACACGGACATGTACGTCACTACAAGGACTTCTAAACAGATCTATACGTTTTTTTTCCCGAATAATGATACGCTTTCCAGCGCTTTTTTTTCTAATTTTTACGAAAATATATTTAGAAGACTGATATCGATTTTAAATTTGTTAACTTGGAATCAATCTTATATATAATCACGAAATGTGTTAAGGAAATAATTATATATATAGTCATAATTATAGAGACAGCCGCCCTGTACGTAGTCCCTGATATAGATATACTCTGTCTCATTCCCACTTTGAACAGTATCACTGATTATGTAACAGAACGCGGGAAGCAAATTGGTGGCCTCTGACGCGTATTTGAGCTGCACTTAGAAGGGATCAAACGTGCCCAACGAGAAGCATTAAACCACTGTTTCCGAAACGAAATGTATGAAATTATTCAGAAATAGCCCCAAAACACCCCAGAAACCACCGATCTGAATAAATTTTCCCAAATTGTCTCGAGGATAGATTACAAAGTCGGCCCGGGAAAGATGCATAGCTGCCATGTCCATCGTCTGTACGTGGACATGTATACAGGTTTCGGAAACAACCTTCAATGAATCACGTTCACATCTGAGGGATGAATCGGGAATAACAGTCCTATGCAGGTCATAAAACACACATTTTTTTTTTACCAAATCTTCGCTATAACCATTCTATAAGATTGACAATTTCTTACTTTTTAAAGATCGTTTTAAATTTGAGGTCATGATCAGTCTATTAAAATTGTTTTGGCCAGATTTGGACCGGCTACCTCCAAGAGTAGATCAAACTTGCATGTTTTTCTTTATTTTTAGAATCGAATTGCCAATAAATAATTATATCTTTCTATCTGGATTACGCAGGGCATGGGAAACCCGTGATCTCTTAATTTGTCTAGGAAATTTATCATTTACTCACTTTTCTTACCTTTAATACAAAATGAACAAACAAGCGTGGATCTAGAGTGACGGTTAGGGGGGGGGGGGGGGGGTCAGGTCCTGCCTGGAATGTGCACAAATTGCTTATTTTTTCCTAGCTTCTACATGAATTTACGGCTGGACCCCCCCCCCCCCCCCCCTCTGGGCTGACTTCCCTGCCCTTTCAAAACTTTTCTTGATTCGCCCTCTCCTTGGAAAATACTGAACGTCATGTTGACTTCTGCATGCCGCGCAAAAACAATATAGCATCAGAAAATGTCGATTTTTTAAAAATATACTAATTATCGTTACTGACACTGACTGCGCAACTAATCCCTTGTAAATTCAGTTCAAATACGCTTCAGATGCCACCAAATTGCTTCATTTTAACAAAATTTTCTCGGGGGAGCCCCCCCCCCCGAATTGGCCGAACACCCACCAATGGGAGAGGGAAACCCCATCCCACACCCTCCCCCACTCGGCCCTTCGGGCCTCGCAAGTGATTCCCATCAAAATTATGTGTGGGCCCCCGGCATTTGGGGTTCTGGATCCGCCCCTGGGTGCAGTATCAGCAGCAATGAAACGTACATAAGATGAAGATTTTCGATAAGAACATGAAATGCTGTAGCCTTTTTCCCAACTATACTGTAGGTCGTACTTAAGTTTGACGCAATGTTCAGCCCTGCATCCTCCCAAATTCACCGCTCGCACTCAAAGGGTGCAAACGTTTTAATGTTTAACGCACATTATTAATGAATATTGTGCTAATTAAGGAGCTGATATGATAAGGGCTGTGTTTAGCCCTGAATCTCATCAAGTATTTCTTCTACACAATGATCTATACACACGAAAAACTTGATCATTACTAAAATGTAATGTATTTGGAGATTCCTCATAAAACTTTTATTTTGTTAAGCTTATTTCCAGATACTTAAGTTACAGTTCAAAGAGTAGGGGGTAGCCATGTTGAAAAGAAGCTAATATTGAGCAAAAAACGTTGAAAATTAAGAACTATCTGGCTAATATGGATATCTATAAACTTTAAAACATAGTTATAGTCTAAACAAGATACTAGAAATAAAATTTAAAAGACCGGTCTCAGCTTTATCCATACATTTTAGAATCTTGAATCTGAAATATGGTTGTATTTTGTATTAATTGGCTAAAATGTACGCATTTTACCGTGAAATACACACTTTTTATAAATAAACAGCACGCTCTTGTTTATTTCATTCCGAAATCTTGTGCATTTCATTTGAACATGTTTAGAATAAATAAATGAATTACTTTAAAAGAGAAAAAATGAAACTGCTTATATCATATTATGGCCTGAAACACAAATTCGTAAAAAGCCCCCCACCCTCCCTTTTTCCGTCTCTGGGGCATCGCCCCCCCCCCTAGCTACAGAACCCCACATTGTCAAAAGATGTGTATTAGTGATATACACCTTCTGTAAAAGTGGCGTTCTGTAGCTAGGGGGGGGGGCAATGTTTTAAAAAACTTTTCCATTTTCTATTGATTTTATGGAAAAAGACATATTTTACCCCCAAATTAAGGAAAACGATGCACGATAAATCTAATCCAACTGCTGATTATGATGAAACCAATAACTGGCATCAATTTTGTGAGAGAATTTTCTTGAATTTCCCATTTTGAAAATCCAACTTTTTCAGGGCAGATTTTACGCCTTATCTTATCAGCTCCTTTATGAATTTGCACCCTTTGCTCGCACGTTGATATCGAGAATGAATAAAGCCGAAAAAATATTGAAAAATGTATTCACTGCAATCTTTACTTCTTGGGAGACGATGTGGACGTTTTTGCGCACAAACGTACGGCTAACTACGCCCCTGGTACGTCCTTTGAATCTATACTCTAAAGTCCTGAAATTTATTATCAATTGTAATATACGTCCCTGGTAATGATAAATCTTAGATTGATATTCAGTGGGGACCAATTATAACTAAGCAAAGTTATATATACGTCCCTGATTATGACAGAATCTAGATATACTAGAATTAAATCTATAATATAGGCTACTATAATGCCAAGGAAAGGGATCGGGGGTCAAGTTCGATCAGAGAGGGTTCAGGTCGAAAATCTCTTCTATTATGAACATTTACATGGGGAAGGGGTGCTAATCATCCCGATTCTCCGCCGTCTAGAGCTGCGCATGACTCTGTGATAACTGATCACGGGGATTTATCGTACATCAAGTAAGTCAGTGGCGGATCCAGCGCCCCCTTTGCCGGGGGGTCAAGGGGCGAATTTTGCCGATTTTGACTGAAAATGGGCCAAAATATACCTGTTTTTGGAAAAATTTGGGTCAGTGCCGGGGGGGGGGGGCGGGCGCCCCCTCCGCACCCCCCTGAATCCGCCACTGGACTGTAACAGTGAAGCGCGTTAAGTCCATGTATCATTTACCGAGCTTCAAAGTGCGCTTTTGGGGAGTAGTGCATTTAAACCCTATCAATAAAAACATTTCTACATAAAATATTGCTTTGAGATTTTATCCAGAAATACTGATGCCCCTAGATAGAGATGCCTTTAATCTGAATATCAATTTCCAAGGTTAAAGGCTGCAAGTTTGAAATGTTGTTCAGTCAGTCTCGCCACAAGCAATACACATCTGGAATCTGTGGAATAGTCAAGCTCGATCACTAATCGATCAAAAGTTATGCCAGATGGTTATTTCTCAAAGGTTCGAACTCTTGTCACAAAATAAACACGTGAAAATTTATACTACTCCCGAATCTTTAGCTTTTTGGAATACTCCGCCTTGATTCTAGGGTACAAAAGTGCCAATACCGGCTTATTTGTCATTTGACTGTCTACTTTGAAGTTTTCATCCCGATAATCATTATTTGAATAAGCTATTTTTCGCTGTTTTTTCTACAAATTCTCAGAATTCCATTTTTTTAAAGTTTTTTTTTTTTTGCGCGCGCGCGCATTTCTATTTCTCGAAACTCTATTCGGTGCGTTTTCATGACAATATGAGTTCATTTGGAGCAGAATAAGATTCACTTGCAAAACGAAGTATGGTCTAAGAGAGATAACTCTAATAATTTTTCGAGCAAAAACATCCGCGTTCCAAATGTATGTTGTCAGCACGTATCATCACGTACGCACTCTATATTTATAAGATCCCCGCTCTGTGTAACGCTTGTTTATCATAAATAAACAGCAAACAAAACGTCTGCAATATCTGAACGATCAGCTGTTTATAAAAGCCTTGTGCATATAAAATGGGAGAGGGGTAAGTTGCTTACTTTCGTTTTGCATTTATTTATTATTGATTTTTAACAAGGTATTTAAAGGTGAATTTGGACAATGTATTTTCACTGTCGATCAAGTTTATGTCCCGTCTTTGTTCATTCGTATATCTATTGTTCTATTTGTGAAATAAGATTGTGAAGAAATTTTAATAAATAATTCATATAATGTAGAGAATGAACTTATTGATTTCTATTTTAAAATTATACTAGCAGGAAATACTATTAATGTCCTCTGTGTTTCTAAATAAATTATACTGCATTTTTTCAAGGTCAAATTGACCTCTAATCTATTTGGGTCAGAGATAGATCATAGATCAACAACTGACCCTCAGGCCTGTTGTATGTTACTCAAGTATATCCTTATACAATGAGGGAGGTATTGGGGCCATGCATGCATGCATGGTTTTCTTTGATCTCAACTTGATTCCATGTAACCATATGACAACTTCATATACTTGAGTATACCCCCTTCAAACAAAGTATGGGGGCACAAAGAAATCATCCTGTCTGAAAACCCAATTAAGTTTGTGCAGGTCATTATGGGCAGCCGTTTAACATATATTCATTTAATTGGTGATATCTCTATTTTTTAAAATTAGTAACATCACTACTTAATTAGTGATATCACTAATTTCAATAGTGATATCACTTATTTTAATAGTGATATAACTTATTGAATAGAGATATCACTAATTAGAATAAGTGATGTGACTAATTTAATAGAGATATCACTAATTACCATACTTCTTGAAAAAATAGTGATATCACTAATTTTAAAAGTGATATCATTAATAGAATTAGAGATATCAATAAAAAAAAATTAGTGATATCACTATTTTAAATAGAGATTTCCCTATTTTAAATAGAGATATCACTAATTTGAATTCGTGATATCTTTCATTAAATAAGTGAAATCACTATTTATTTCAAAATAGTGATGTCTCTATTTAAAATGGTGATATCACTATTTCAATTAGTGATATCATTACTTCTTAGAATTACAGATATCACTAATTCGAATTAGTGATATCACTAATTCTATTTTGGGTTTCGATCCTGTGCCTTTGACTTGCTTGGTTAGAAGTCATTCGAATTATTAAGAATTAGAGATATATGTCGCTAATTCAAATAAGAGATATCTTTTAATTTTGAGAGAAATATTGATATCACTTATTCAAATATTGATATCACTTATTTTATTTAGGGATATGAGTATTTTCAGAAATAGTGATACCCATAATTTGAATTAGTGATACATGTATCACTGTTTGAATGAGTGTGTACATGCATCACTAATTTGATAAGAGATATATCTATATTAAAATTGGTGATATCACTTATTCCAATAAAATAGTGATATCACTAATTAAATGAATATACATGTATGTTAAAATGTTTGCCCATAGGTAGTACATTGTTATCTTCCCTTCTGCATGAATTTAATATTTCACAGAAGTGTTTCAACCTAACAGTGTGTAATGACCTTAAACCAAGGTCAAAGGTCACAATAGACTTGATGAGTAAATATTTGTCTTGAGAAAGATCCTGAGCCTCCTCCTTCGTGGATGTCAATAATATTTCACATAATTGTTATTTATACCCAACTTGCAACAAGGTCATAGGCGGCACAGGTTTGCAATATAATAGATTTCAAAGTGAAGAAAAGTTGAACTGAAATCGGACGCATGCGTAGGAGATAGATTTATACCCCAAGGTGTGTGATCATCACGACTCATGACCTTGAACCAAGTTCATAGATCAAAAGTCAGGGTCAAAATAGACTTTATGATAAAAACTTAGTATCTTCCCCTCTGCATGACTAGTGACCTTGACCTTCGAGTTTGACCTACATGTACTGTTCAAAAACTGTAACCCAGGCCATATCTTATGATATAATTGCAATTTTTTAATATTAAAAACCAATGTTGTATTCTAGCTGACCAGTCTTATTTAATTACTATGTTACTCTGTCAAAGCTGCAACTAGCTGCTTCTGTGTTCCACAGACGCATCTCATTCTTTTAGTGAAATAGTATTATGCAACCACTTGTCACACGGTGACACCTTTATTCTATGAAATATACAATAGTTTTCACAAAGATATTTATAAACACAGATGTTTTGATCACAATGAGATGCTCTTTTACCCCACCTCTGACAAGTTTGTCAGGGAATCCCGGATAGCGATTGGCTAATGACGGTCATGTGAAGACGTGGTATATCTGATACTGGGTGGTCATCCTTTATACCAGACCCCTTGTGAGTCGTCACAATGTTATCCTTCATGTTAACATCGTAGCGTAAACAGACAATTACGTCTAAAAAGGAAAATTATCAAAATAGGTCAACTGTGGGGTAAGTTAATTATTAAGTCATCTGGTGACCTGGTACGGGATGATACCAGGTCCCTAGGTTTTATACCAGGCAAGGCGAAGCCGCGATGACTAGGTATAGTACCTATATGATAGGATGCTAAGTATTGTATGTGCATATATAATGCAACTCCAGATGATGAAAAAATCAAAGAAAAATTATTAACTGTAACCATGGTAACATTAGACAAAGTTAGCTGGATCTTGATTGTCTTTTCAGTCCAAGTTTTGAAGAAGTACAGTTCATAGCTAACTCTTTGTTAGAACGTACCACCCATCGGCCAACTATTGGGATCATATGCGGCTCTGGATTAGGCGGTTTGGCGGATTTGGTTGAAGAGGCACATGTCTTCCCATATAGCGATGTTCCAGGATTCCCCGTCAGTACAGGTAGGTTATATATGTAATAATAAAGTAGTCAATATGAAAAGATAATGACCCACAATAAGAAGTCCTTTTGATAAGGTGGCTAGTTTTTGTGTCGCCTGCGAAGCATAGTGACATTTAGGGATCATTTTGTCCGTTGTCTGTCTGTCTGTCTGTCTGTCACACTTGGATGTCACACCTTATAAAATTGATTCCTGAGTGGCTCTATGTTTCGCAGGCGACACATGCATTCCTCATGTTCCTTGGAATGATTTTATAATTTTGCTGCCTCTTTTGGGTATTTGTAAACCTTGTCAGTACACTGACATGTAGGCAATGTATTCAAGGTACTGTAGGCCTCATCGACAAATTCCTTTTGCTTCTAGTTTGAATCCTCATTGATCAGCTTTCTTGTAGATATTTTCATTTTATGCTATCTGCAAAATCAAGGGATGGATTTCTTTTTGTAATAGACCTGGATTTCTTATCATAACTCTTTGAAAATTTGTTTTGAATGATACTTGTATTTTGTATAATTTTTGTCCATGACCTCATGACCTAGAGCCAGGGTCATATCTGCAAGGTCACACTAGAGATCATAGATATTCATGTAGGATGGGTAAGTGTTGTGCCGATTATCGCCGACGTTGGCGACATCATCGCTAGACCCTTCTGATTACTATTACATGTATAATCGATTAAGATATTAAAAATCGATTATAATCATGAAATTCAGAAGAAAGTTTTCCAGAGAAACAGTTCTTAAAAGTCGTTTCAGTTGGCTGGTTTCATTGATTTGGATCAGAATGCATAATGGAATGAATTTTTACTGAGCTTCAATAAAATTTGTTGTCAATGTTATGTTAGGAATGGACAAATCTTGAAATATTTTAGTTTTGCAGTATAAGACAAGAGTATGATTATAATTGATTATCAATACGCAAAATCGCAAATGCAGCGCGTGCAGCGTGTCCATTCCGATTTTTAGCTCTACTGGTCAAAGACCAGTCGAGCTTATGCGATCGCCCTATGTCCGGCATCCAGCGTCCGGCGTCCAGCGTCCGGCCGTCTGTCTGTCTGTCTGTCTGTCTGTCTGTCCGTCTGTTAAACTTTTCTTGTGAGCGCGAATCCTCTGAATCTGTGAATAGTACAAAATAAACTCTTCTTGCATTATAATGGGCCTGTGGTCTAGTTGTGCACCTGATATTTTTGTTTGAGCCCCTCACCCCCAGGGTCTTGGAAAATGGGCGTGGTCATTTTCTCCTATATAACCCTATGTAATCTTGTGAGCACCAATTCTCAGAAAGTATAACTGATAGAAAGATAATTGTTTTTACTTTATTCTCAGTCTGTGGTTTAGATGTGCACCTGATATTTTGTTTGAGCCCCTGACCCCCAAGGTCTTGGAAAATGGGTGTGGTCATTTCTCCTATATAACTCTATGTAATCTTGTGAGCACCAATTCTCAGAAAGTATAATTGATAGAAAGATAATTCTTTTAGCATTATTCTAAGTCTCTGGTTAAGTTGTGCACCTGATATTTTGTGTGAGCCCCAAACCCCCAGGGTCTTGGAAAATGGGTGTGGTCATTTTCTTCTATATAACTCTATGTAATCTTGTGAGCACCAATTCTCAGAAAGAATAATTGAGAGAAAGATAATTATTTTTGCTTTATTCTCAGTCTGTCGTCTAGATGTGACCTGATGTTTTGTTTGAGCCCCTGATCCCCAGGGTCTTGGAGAATGGGTGTGGTCAATTTCTATATAACTCTATGTAATCTTGTGAGCACCAATTCTCAGAAAGTATAATTGATAGAAAGATAATTGTTTTTGCATTATTCTCAGTCTGTGGTCTAGATGTGCACCTGATATTTTGTTTGAGCCCCAAACCCCCAGGGTCTTGGAAAATGGGTGTGGTCATTTTCTCCTATATAACTCTATGTAATCTTGTGAGCACCAATTCTCAGAAAGTATAATTGATAGAAAGATAATTGTTTTTTCATTATTCTAAGTCTCTGGTTAAGTTGTGCACCTGATATTTTGTGTGAGCCCCAAACCCCCAGGGTCTTGGAAAATGGGTGTGGTCATTTTCTTCTATATAACTCTATGTAATCTTGTGAGCACCAATTCTCAGAAAGAATAATTGAGAGAAAGATAATTATTTTTGCTTTATTCTCAGTCTGTCGTCTAGATGTGACCTGATATTTTGTTTGAGCCCCAAACCCCAAGGGTCTTGGAAAATGGGTGTGGTCAATTTCTATATAACTCTATGTAATCTTGTGAGCACCAATTCTCAGAAAGTATAACTGATAGAAATATAATTGTTTTTACTTTATTCTCAGTCTGTGGTCTAGATGTGCACCTGATATTTTGTTTGAGCCCCTGACCCCCAAGGTCGTGGAAAATGGGCGTGGTCATTTCTCCTTCTTAACTCTATGTAATCTTGTGAGCACCAATTCTCAGAAAGTATAATTGATAGAAAGATAATTGTTTTTGCTTTATTCTTAGTCTGTGGTCTAGATGTGCACCTGATATTTTGTTTGAGCCCCTGATCCCCAGGGTCTTGGAAAATGGGTGTGGTCATTTTCTCCTATACAGCTCTTTGTAATCTTGTGAGCACCAATTCTCAGAAAGTATAACTGATAGAAAGATAATTGTTTTTACTTTATTCTCAGTCTGTGGTCTAGATGTGCACCTGATATTTTGTTTGAGTCCCTGATCCCCAGGGTCTTGGAAAATGGGTGTGGTCATTTTCTCCTATACAGCTCTTTGTAATCTTGTGAGCACCAATTCTCAGAAAGTATAACTGATAGAAAGATAATTGTTTTTGCATTATTCTCAGTCTGTGGTGTAGATGTGCACCTGATATTCTGTTTGAGCCCCTGACCCCCAGGGTCTTGGAAAATGGGTGTGGTCATTTCTCCTGTACAACTCTCTAATCTTGTCTAATTTTCAGAAAGTATAATTGATACAAAGATAATTCTTTTAACATTATTTTTAGGCTGTGAGCTAGATGTGCACCTGATATTTTGTTTGAGAGCCTGACCCCCAGGATCTTGGAAAATGGGCATGGACATTTTCTCCTATATAACTATGTATTCTTTCTGGCATCAATTCTCAGAAAGTATAATTGATAGAAAGATAATTAATTTTGCATTATTTTCATTCTGTGGTCTTAATGTGCACCTTTTAATATGTGAACCCCTGACCCCCAGGTTCATGGAAAATGTGTGTGGTAATTTTAGTCTATGCATGTATAACTCTATCATGTTATCTTATGAACACCAATTCTCTGAACGTATAATTGAAAGAGAGTTGATTCTTTTTCCATTATATTAATCATTCTCTGGTCTTGTATTTTATTTGAGCCCCTTATCTCAGGGTCTTGGAAAATGAGTGTGTCACTTAGACTAATTTAAGCAAACAACCAGGAGAGCTTCAGTCTCATCAGAGACTTCTGGTTCATTTAGTCACCTACCTATACCATTGTTCAAAACTTGGGCACCTTTTCTGCCCAAGTAAATTGATGACGTCATAATAATGGAGAACAATTGAACACTGCATGAGAACATTCATATAGTCTTGGTTAGAAGTATTTGCGATCTTCCATATTGAAAGGAAAAGCTTAATCGATTTTGATTTTTCCTTCAGATTCCCAACACTAAGGACGAGTTAAATCACATACAAGCAATATCTATCCTCACATTGTACTAATTATTTATATAATTTTTCTGCTCCTTTGCATGTTTGAGATATTTTTAATTTTGCAGTATTTCCAGTTTTGTTAAGCTGACTACACAACATACAGTATGTACAATTAATAATTTTGTTTTAATCTTCAGTTCCTGGTCACATGGGGAAGCTGGTGTTTGGTAAACTGAAGGGGAAAACTGTAATGTTGATGAGAGGACGGCTTCACTGTTATGAAGGATATCCCATGTGGAAGGTACAGTAAGACTTGTTTGAAATTACTATGAACAATTCTGACAATATCTTGATATAGGTCTAAAGTTTAGTTGATGTACAGATATCAATATAAAGTTTAGTGGAACATTAATCTAATTATCTGAGGTAAATATTATGGAGAAAGGTTTGATGAAAGAGAGGCTTTTGCTGCCACATCGTGGAGGGTCTTTACCTCTTTTCCATTATACTCTATAAGAGTTAATGATTTATCATAAATTAAGGTAAACTTAAATTTGCACAGCACAGTAACAAAAGAAAAGAACACATTTTAGTAACAAGCTATGGTCTTTAAGATATTAATGTACAATTTCTATACCCTTGCCATGTAATGGCCTAGGCATTTAGGGTTTACTTTGCCCTTCATTCTGTCAATATTCCATCCTTCCATGACACTTTCAGTTTCCATATGATAACTCCAGAATCCTTTCACCAATACATCAAACAAATCTGGATATATGCTGAAATACTTATTGAGGAGTAATGAAGCATATTGATTTTGAGGTCAAAGTTCAAGGTCACTTTAAGGAAAACATGCTTAGGGTAATGGAGTATAACCAGATAACCCAAGAACCTTTTTACTTATCCTTATCAAGAAGAGAAGTAGCCTGTTGATTTTAGGATCAATAGGTCAAAGGTCAAAATCACTGTAAGGAAGAATACACCATTCAAGCCAAATATGGATGTATGCTTACTTTTCAAGAGGGACAGGAATATTTTGATTTTGAGGTCAATAGGTCAAGGTCACTGTTAGAGGGAAAATACTTCAAATATGGATTTCACATTAGTAAAACTCAGCAACCTGTTCACTTATTCAAACTAAATTTTGATATATGAATACTGAACAGAAGGGGAAGGCACCTATTGAATCTAAGGATAGAAAGTCAAGGTCAAGGTCATTATTCATTTCATCAATTGCCCATCTTTGGCACCGGGACATAAAATATGCTAATGAAAATTGATTTCTTTCAGACCACAATACCTGTCAGAGTGATGAAGGCAGTAGGCGTTACACATCTAGTATTAACTAATGCTGCGGGAGGACTGAATCCTGACTACAGTACGGGTGACATCATGATTATAAGGGATCATATAGACATGTGTGGCCTCACCGGAGAATGTGTCCTCAGAGGAGCCAATGATGAAAGGTTTGTCAACATATTTGTGGAATACTAGTAAAGATGGGGGGTCAAGGTCACTTTCAAGGTCATGGGTCACATATTTAGGGTAAAAAACATGAGAGGCAAAATATCTGTTCTTAAACAGTCTAGTTCTTCATGTAATGGTATGCATTACACGAAAAGGAATATCAACATGCAGACCCCTCGGTTTGTTGCCACAATATTAAAAAGAGCACTGTTCAAGAGCAGGAATGTTGCCTAGTTTGTTGCATGTTTGACCTTAAGTATACTTGACATTTAAAGTGACCTTGACCTATATTGGATGCTGAGTCTTGTCATCCTTTACCATCCCTGTAAGTTTGAAAGATGTATGCTGTATATCGTAATATAGCCAAATATGTGAAAGTGTGACTAACAGACAGACAGACAGACAGTGGACAAAGTGATCCCTATATGTCGCTCTTGCGTTGCAGGCGACATTAAAATTAAGTTATTACAAAATGCTCATAGACTGGGAATTTCAGCAATGTATGTTTTGTTGGACCTTCACACAAAATGTAGCCCTTGTCCTTTGGCCTCATGCAACATTTTGTCTTCAGTTCTGAAATTCATATGTTGACATCATCCCAAAGTTAACAATTTTATAATCATGACACATCAAAATACTTTATAAGTATGACATTTCCAGTACTTCGTATGAAAGCCTTTAGCAAAAGCAGTTATATACAAGTCTTATATCCACAGATTTGGCCCACGGTTTTTAGCCACTGTAAACACCTACGATCCCACATTGCGAGCACTTGCCAGTACCGTGGCCAAGGAGCAAGGGATAGGAGACATCTTACGGGAGGGTACCTACGTCATGATTGGCGGACCGACGTTTGAGACGGTGGCTGAATCTCGTCTACTCAGAGGTTTTGGAGCTGATGCTGTCGGTAAGTATATAAAAATGAGTGATGATCATACATTTCTGGGAAAAAAGAGTTAGGTTTGGCTAGATTGGTAATTGTTTTCAGGTAATTAGAGGTACCAGATGTGTTTTTAGCTCACCTGAGCCATAGGCTCAAGTGAGCTATTGTCATAGTGTTGCGTCTGTCGTCCGTCGTCCGTCATCTTCGTCGTCCGTCGTCGTAAACTTTTCACATTTTAAACTTCTTCTCCAGAACGGCTGAAGGGATTTTGATGAAACTTGGTAGGTATGAAGTACTCATGGTCCCCTACAACTGTTGTTGTTTTTCGTCCGGATCTGTCATTAGGTGGCGCCACCACAGCCAAAAGTAGGTCACGGGGTACCCTCCTTTGACAAACTTCTTCTTCAGAACCGAAGCATGTATCGACAAACCGAAAGCATCAGGATGATCTAGAGAGATGTCATAAGAAGTGTTGTTATTTTTGGTTCCACTTCGAAGTCAAATTTTTGACGCGTTTTTGACGTCTTTTCGGACTTAGTCAGAAATGCACATTTTTGCACTATTTCTTTAAATAACTCAATAAGTGTATGATTTTACACACTCATTTACTACATATTTATCATATTTAACTTACTTAATGCTTTGATATGTATTTTATGCTTAAATTTTATTTTTTTGATTTTTTATGAATTTTTTTCTTATGTAAAAACAGGGACGTATATAAAATATACGTCCCTGGTAAAAAGGAAGGGGGGGGGTGATTTTCATACATTTTCTGCTTCTTTTCTATAACCACTCTTCAGATTGTCATGACAATTTGTAGGTATGAGGTACTCATGCATGGTACCCTACAAGTGAAAGAATTTTGTCAAGATATCCGCATTTGGATGTTTAAGGAATATTTTTTAAGATTGTACATAGGTATAATGTATGTTTTCCATGCCCAATGTTACAGGTGCAACTACAGGAAAAAAACCTTCTTTGTATGATTAATCATTTTTAGATCGACCTTTCATCCATAGTTACAGCTGATAATTCAACAAGTGACACATGCTTCAATGTCTTATTGATTGACCTTGTATGTGATATGATTCAATTATTTAAATTCTTTATACTTATTTAGAATTTTATTTTTAAAGTCGGGAACAAGATTTCAAAAGCGGCCATGTTTTGCCATGTACCCGAAGGGGATTCCCCATGTAGAAATGTGATACCTTTAGTACGTCTTCCACCGCAACGTCATAGGGTCCTTCCAATACTTTCCACTCTCAATATGACCTTGCCTTCACCCCTTAGGTCCCATGTATTTTTCAAATTAATTAAAAAGGAAATTACATAAATTCAGATTGAAGATAGGGATAAAGTTAGAATAACTGTTCTAAATTATGGCGCCGAAAATTAAAAGTAATCGCATTTGTTGTTTTCCGACGTCATTAAACTACAATGACGTGACGTCATAATAGGGCCGCCGACAGAAATCCTGTCGAAACTGGGGACCCCTGAATCCAAGGGTACTTTGCGATGAAGCGTCTCGCGGAATGCGATGAAACCCTTGGTGCACCAAGATGACCTTTAGTACTGCGATACATTTCAGGAGATACAGTGCAAACGGAATAGATTTTTATTTAATGTGCATTATACTTGGAACACTTTCATAATGGTTATCATTCATGTACTTGGAACACTTGCATATACTTGTTATCATGTATAAAGTTTGCTCGAATTTCCTCTGTCTTAGACTCTCTTAGATGAAGTAATTTACGGACTGATTTCTTGAAGAAGCGTCTAATGAGTAATCTCTTCCTCTGGATTTTGAGAATGCATAGGACATTTAATATCTGAAATTCTTGAAATAAATAATTCAGTTCAGAGTTCCTGAAATCTTCCAATGAAATGTTGGACCACAGAAAGCTGTTGTTTAAATAGAGAAAATAAATTATTATTTACAACCATAAGCCACTGTGTTCGACATCTTGTATGTATAATATTTCTAAGAGGAACACAGAGGCCTGAGGTTGTGAATAATGAAACATTTTCTCTCATAAAATGACAGGTTCCTGTGATAAGACATTTGGGAATTTTTATCTGTTCAAATAATAGATACATGATGAGTTTTTATCGGACCAAATAACTTTTTGTCGGCAAATCCTATGCAACCGATACATTTCATGAACTCTCTCCGCTAACAACTTTTCCGTGTAACAGACCTTTGATGAGGTAAAACAATTTGTTAACAGTAAATAACGATGTCGTAGGTCTGCTAGTTGGACAAGCTTAACAATTTCATGGGCCTTTTAATTTGTTTCAAACTACGAAATCTAGAGAAACCACTTGAGTTGTTGAACAGCGTATGCTGAAATGCGACGCTCCTTCTCGCCTGTTGAAATATGCATACAGGGTTTTTTTTCCCTTGTTTTGGGGCCGAATTTCGGCTCCTTCCCAATGCCAAATTTTCTCTATTTTTCCCAAAAAATCACCCTGAAATTCCCAAAGAGGAATTATGAAAAAATCACCCTAGAAAATAAGACCCAAAACATGAAAGTCAGCACAAAATGTCCTATTTCTAAGTGCATTTTTTAAAGTTTTTTATTCATCCCATGTTCAGTTCAAGCAAATCAATGGATTATCAGTGTTAATAAATGATACTTTAAGGTTATACTTTGGTACTTTTAGCAAATTGTCGCAAATTTTCCCAAATGGGACAGGCACAGGCACCTTCCCCAAAATAAAAAAAAAAACCCTGGCGCCATAGGCAAGAAGCGCCGCATTTCAGCATATTCACTGAAAATTATTTGTTCAAGTGGCTTCACTGGGTCATGAGGTTTGATACACCATACACTGCTTTTTGGAAAACAAACTGGCCCAATTTCTGCACAACTCACTTGAATTGATAAATATTGGATTAAACGATTTTAAAACGATTTTAACTGTACGTTTCATGTATTTGAGATGAAATCAATACTATTCAAAAGCATTCATAGATTTCAGTATACTTTAATATGAAGAAAGGCAAAACCAAAAAATCTTTGTTTTTTATGCCCCTGGAATAAAAGATTCGGTGGCATATAGTTTTTGGCCTGTCCATCTGTCTGTTTGTCTGTCTGTTTTCCGAAAAACTTTAACATTGGGCATAACTTTTAAATGGAAGCTGGTGATAGAGGTTTCATATTTCACATGTGTATTCCTTGTGACAATACCTTTCCATTGATACCAAAATTTTTGACCTCGTGACCATAACCTTGACCTTTGACGTACTTCTCAAAAACTTTAACATTGGGCATAACTTTTGAATGGTTAGTGATAGAGGTTTCAATTTTTACATGTGTATTCCTTGTGACAAGATCTTTCCATTGATACCAATATTACGCTGACCCTGACCTCTCACATACTTAACAGAAAATGGCCTTTATACTAACAAAGATGCCGCCGGGGGCATTCTCATTTCACAAACACAGGCTTTATAATTTCTGGCATGCTAGCTATCAATAATGAAAGGTTTTTTGTTCAATTTTAAATAAACTTAATTTATGAAATCATTTCATTGTTTTATTCTTTTTCTGCTGCACATTAATGTACAATATGATTTTATTTTTGATGTTGCATAATTGAACTATACTAGCTGGGCATATGACGTTGGACCACTTTATCCGTCTTTTCAAATCAGTAAAAAAGTTATTGTTTTGAAATGTGACTATTTTTTCTTTTTTGTACTTTTAAAGGTTGTCTAAGAAAAAACTTCTCTGCATCCGGCAAAAATCTTTTTAGAAAGGTTGTGGGCTAAAATCCTGGTACTGGCACTATTAGTATTCAATGTCAGTATGTCAATTAGAGCGTGCATGGGTATCAGGTGAGCGTTGTGCCCCCTGGGGCTCTTGTTGAATTTATGTAAGAAATTTTCAGGATCTTTTTGCAACCATTATTGTGTGTCCTTCTGACAATCTGCAGAACCCTGTGGACAACAACTGCAGTTGGCTTTTTTCAAATCCTATATATACATATATTGATATCAAGCTTATATAGTATTCATGAAAGTCAATGAATTTACGACTTGCACAGTAAGATCTTAAAAACACATGCAGTAGATAGCTTCAGTTTATTATGCTCTTCACTTCTAGCTATTAATGAAAGCTGAAAAAAAATCACAGGTCCACATTTTATTTACATGTATTTTTCAGTCTTAAAGTCAATTTCACTCAAGAGCCTACCACTACAATCTTTCAGGAATGAGTACCGTCGCAGAAGCTGTGGTTGGTAGGCACTCAAGCATGACAATTTTTGGTTTGTCCCTGATCACAGACATGTGCTCGCTGTCGTATGACGATACGCATGGCACGACACACGAGGAAGTTCTTGCCATTGGTCAAAAACGTGCGCTGGACCTGCAGAAGCTAGTCATGGGAATAGTGGAGAAGATGTAACTTTAGATCAATTCACTGTATCTGTATTTTATGTAAGTGCATATTGTATTATTAACAGAATAATTAAGTGCTGTTACTGTATGTGTACTTATTTTAGTGGGATCTGTATTTTAAGGAAGTTAGCGCTATTTACATAATTGTCAACTCTCCCTCTTTTGGAGGGAGACTCCCTCTCTTTGACCTCATCTCCCTCTTTGGCATTTCTCCCTCGAGGGAGACTAAAATCTCCCTCTTTTAGGCCCAATCTCCCTCTTTCTCCCTCTTTTGGCATATTTACCAAAGAAAATTACTCTAAGTAGCCACATTCAGAGCATTTCATGAGTATTACATGACAAAATGTGAGAAAAGATGTATAGAATGCAATAAACTATTGATACATGTTTCACACTTTATAAATGTTTTTGCATTGAAATGTCAGCACAATGAAATTATTTGAAAATTGGTTTGGTACAAAATGTCGCAATTCATTAAAAATGTAGCAAAATGGATTCACGCGCAATCTTCCTCTTTTTCAAGTGCCAAGGAGGGAGATCTTCCTCTTTTTAAGATTTCAAAGTTGACAGGTACATTTTGTATGTATTTAAATTGTACTTATTCAACTTTCAAGATGTTAAAATCTTACTATAAAGTAAATCAAATGTGTGCTATATGATGTCAATTTGCCCATCTTGCCCTGTTTCTGCTTAATTTGGGTTGTGCTTAAATAAGTACACATACAGTAATTTTACAACTGCATTTAATCTGTATTGACTTAATTCAGAAACCAGCTGTTAATAATCATGTTATTGCTGCCGTCTTTGCTTGCTACATCAGCTAATGTTGCGACAGATACAGTATATTTTATCAATGCTCTCTTCTCTCCAACCTACAAGTAGCATTTTTGCATAATAACTTATTAGATGTATGGTTAATCTATTTATAGCTGTTGACGTTATTTGTTATACCAATTTTAGATATGGAGATCTACATTTTTATGCATTTTCTCCTTTGATAATTCCTTCAGTATTTCATATTTTCAGGCAACTATCAGTGAAATATTTTTAAAACGTTATATCACTTAGAAAATATGCCAGGATTTATTTTCTAATGTGCTCGTTACATTTTCATTATAACTTATATGTATATATCACAGACACAGTGCATATCTGAAGTTGAGATCTGATATAACCTCTAAACAAAATGTAACTAAATGCTTTTTTTGAAATTAGAATATCTGAAAATTACAGAGGAGGGGGGGGGGGGGTTTCACCCTATGATTTTGAAAATAATATATGTAAACATTGGGAAACTAGTAAATTTTGCAAATTTCAGTAAGGGTCCTGAAGATGTCAATTGATGGTTGTAATACCTGTATTAAAATTGCAAAGTCTAGAAATTTTGATATATAAATTTATTCAAATATTTCAAAAGTATATGTAAAACAAATTAAAAAATCTTAAGACATATGTAAAATGAAAATATTTAATGGTTGATCTTATAGATATATTTATGTTAAATTCTATTTTTCGTAGCTTAATATATTCAAAACAAGCAGATAATTTTTTTGGTACTGACACATTGAATGATGGATTTAATCTTAACAGAAAAAAATTCAATAGTCTTGGAAAAAAAGAGGGGTCCCTGAAGGTAAAGCTATTTTTAGCAATGAAGCACCTTGCAGAATGTGAAACAAATTGAATATGAAAATATTCTAATGCACTTCATCATTAAAAGGTCCTAAATGAATGACGTAAAATCTGCACCCAGTTTCACAAAAATTCTTAAAAACTTTTTCAGAATTTTCGTAACTTTTGATCTCTTAGTTCTTTTGATCAACTTAACTTTGCACACTCTTGTTTCTTCATTTTCATTTTATATGTAGAAATGAAATTAGAAAACATAATTTAATCTAAATTAAAGTGTTTTAAAAACTTTTTATTCAACAACGAAAGTTGGGAAAATTCCTGAAATATTTCTTAAGATTTTTTTTTTTTGGTGAAATTGGGCCCTGGTATTTGTCATTTGCGAATCGTATGAAACATCACAGTTTTAAACCAGTGCCAGATTCTATAAATTACAGCATATATGCAATATTTTGACATAGTACATACTACATAATATAATGAAACTTTTTCTAGCTTGCCTGAAATATTCTTACATCCTTGAGTAATAATATTGTTAACTTTTGTTACAAAGTTTAATACATATGACTTGACTTGCCCTGGACATAAATACCAATATAAATACATGTACATGAACCATCATCAAACTTTCTCAGAACAGGCAGCACTTATTAATGAAAATTACATTAATTAAGATTAAAAATCAAAATACCTCAAATCAAGAAAAAACAAACTTTCATACAAATTGATTGAGCAACATGTTTTGTATAGTTTTTTACAATTATGTTAAAGTAAAGTCTGTGATTGTTGAAATTCTTGCAGTTTGTATCGGACTTTCTAAACATTCTAGAAATCATATTTGGTTTTTATGATAGTTTTGACCAAACCATTCATTTCAGTTGTTTTATAAATTAGAAATATCAAATCGTCATCCTTTAAATGTGCCAAAATAAAGAAGAAAAAAAGAACGGGTATCTAGATGTATCTCAGTGCTTCAAACAAATCTTTGGAGAAAATTCTGGGCAGTAAGAAAAAGTTAGGAATAGACCATTTTTACATTACCGTTATACTTGCATTTTAGACACTCCCAAGATTCTGAATCACAACTTTTGATGTTTTTTTTTTTATTATGACATCACAGATCTGTTTTGACGTCACAGTTAAAAGTTATGTCAAATGTTGTCATGTCGGGTCTTGGCCTGTAAAAAATTCAAGTCTACTGCGATAATGTGGAAATCGTCTTTTGATAATGGTTTGAAATCCTGCTCAGAAATCACATTGCTTCTGCTTCTTTGATGCCGGAAATATGTATTCTCCATGAACTATGATTTATACTATATATACAATTTACGTGTAAAATATAATGTAAATGTAAAAATGAAATTACTTGTATATGTTCTACAAAAATTTACATATTTTGTCTAGCTGTTTGTGCATTGTCAATCCTTTACGACATTTTATGTATTTTTTCCTGTGATACGCCTTAAGTTGAGCTTTTCATAAAGTAAATTGTTTTCCTTAATGGAATTTGCCTTCTATTCTTTGAAAATGTAATGTCAGCATACAATATTGATATTATTACCTGCCATCATCGTGTCTATCAAACTATTAAATCATGTTGCTGGGCTTGCCGAACCAGTTCATACAGATTTTTGTCTATGATAGATGCTTAAAGATTGTGACACTCACACAAAAGTTTGAATAAGAGGAATGTCTCTACATTTCCATGCTATTCTATTCTGAATTCTATGGCCAGTCTATTTCTACTCCCATCCAGGTGTGATTTTGCAAAATTAATCAACATGCAACAGCTGGAGTTATGATTTATATAGACACTCGTTCTCTGTATGTATTATTTCAGACTATGGGGATGGCACTTTGACTGTCCAGAATTAATCGCATTTCTGGGTCCAGAATTGATGGCATTGTTAAGTATATCATTTTCCTGACTGCCGTACATCATTAAGATTAATATAATCAAAATGCAACAGCTGCTGCAGAAATGATCTAGATTTTAGACACCAGTTTCCTGTATGTATCATTACAGACTATGGTACTGTAAATGGCAATTTTCAAAGTATATTTTGTGTCCGATCCCATACATCATCGGGATTGATATGAATCGAGATGCTTAATTGAAAAGCTGCGAACAACAGATGACATATTAACATAATTATGTTCTATCGTTCTTTACCAGGTCCTGAATAGAGCATTTTCCTAGAACTGAAGTCTGTAATATATTCTTTATGTGACAGATGTTTTGCCATTGGCATCTCGACCACAGCAACAGGTTCGTGAGGCCCATGGAGGCAAACTTTGCTCATTTTCAGTATTTGCCGCGGCGATTCATTTGTTCTTCTCCCGGTTGGGCTGTCGGGCATACCCAAATTACAATAAGTCAAGTTCAGTTTGTTTCTCTTTGCAATGGCCTCTATGCTCTCATGATCCTTGTCAGATTTGTCTCCCTTGGGCTCCACCAGTTGTTTCCCTTTTATTATTGGAGGGAGTTTCGGAGGAGATGGCGAAGGTGCAAGATGGAATTTTCCTTTCACATGGTTATAGCACGGTCTGTGTGGAAAGGGGGACGGTCCAAAGGTCATCACCTTTGCCGGCATCTTGCTCATTGTTGGGTATTTTGGATCACTGCGCCGTCCGCGTAGCAGACGATGCCTCTCTATGGCAACCATCATCATCTGCTCGTCTTTATTCTGTAGGTCCCGCCTGAGCTCATGTAGCTTACTGAGGTACTCTTGTTGACGTTGACTAACGTTCTGGTAGGCACTAAGCCATTCTATCGGTTTCTTTGGCATTGTCTGATTTAATTGTTCAAATGATGCAGAGATTGTTTGATTATGGGAAACCCCTACTGAATCTGGAAGAAGAAATTTAGCAATGAAACAACATTTATGGAAATGGACTTTTCGTTTCTTGAATGCATAAAATGAATGCTAGCGAACAGGGGATGCTTACTCCTCCCGGGCACCTGATCCCACCTCTAGCTTGCTAGGGGTCCGTCGATGCTCAGTTTTGTGCTCTATTGAGAGTGCTTTTGAGATTATCGTCAGGATCTTCTTTAACTCATTTGAATGCATAAAATGAAAATAAACACGTAAAAGCTCGTATCCATAAAGGAGTTATGGAGTCCAGACCCCCCCCCCCCCCCTTTCGTCTTCGCAGAAATCCTCAGAAACCCCATAGTTATATCAAGTCCCCCGCTTTCGTGTATGCATGTTCGTCCGTCCGTTTTGTCAAAATAGCTTCAAACTTTGTTGACATTTTAAAAATACGCGGTTAGAGATTTTGTGAAATCATTAAATTCACATTTTTGCACGAGGACATGTTTCAAACGGTCTTGCATCAAGAAATCGAAGATGAAAGATAAGAAAGGAAAAGCGCTTTCAAGATTCACGGTACCATTTGTATAACAGCTAATATAAATATGATATGAATTCGAATATTTGTTAAAAAAACAAAATTTAGAATTTATTTAAAGTAAACACTTTCAAAACATTAACATTCATAACACATACAAATATGACTTTTACTTATTTCATGTCTATATCTACTTTGATATCATTTAATTTTCAACCTTACCTGAAAGACGGAACTTTCATAATGTTGATTCTTCGTACAATTTGCGTCATCAGCATTGCTAATTTATTTACAATTTATGTAAGCAATATGAATTCACGAGTAACATGCACAGAAGTTATATGTGATTTACGCTAATCTTTGCTTATTTTGTACAGATTAAAAGGCGAACTGCATAAAAGGAGTATATCGGATTTAATGCAAGTAGTCGGTATAACGCGATAAAGACTTTCAATGTCTGCGCCTTTATAAAGATTAAATGGTTAGAAATTATTGAAATGTGGTTAAAGACTCCCCGTTCATTGGGTCAATGTCACACCATAAAATAGATCTTATTTATCGAATAATAAGTGCGCGTCCTTAGTTCGCTCCCTTCAGTTATTTACCGATGCCAGTTAGAACCCCCTTGAAGAAATCCCGAAGTTTTGTTTATGATCTGTTGCTTTTTAGCTCACCCGAGCAGGAAAAAAAGTGGGCGATTGCCAATGCGCTCAATCCGTTCTTCGTTATTTTCAAATACAACACAAATGTATTGGACTTGGCTTTTATTTCATACATAGAGTTTATTGATACAATTTCAATTTTCAAAGCATTTAAGGAGAGTTATTGTATTCATAATGTTTAAAATATTCTTGGCCTACAAAGACCATTGATATAATATATTAATGGTCTTTGTAGGCCAAGAAACATGTACAAAAAATGCATTGAAATAGGATATTTTTTAGTTTTGTGTAGAGACACGGCCAATTTTTTCCAGTCGGCGATACTGTACCGGAGTGTTTGAAGTATCCGAGACTATTTGAACGGCTTCAACGTCATTAATAGGTCACTATATAATCCTCTCCTTCTGTGCACTATACCCCTATGTGCGCTCTAACAGGGTGTATTTGCATTCACGAAGTCGTTCTGGAAGCAAGTACCCGAGGTACTCAACAACAAAAAAGTCAATGAACCAAGATGGCCACCATAGGCTTTGGTTTGTTCTTGCATTTTCGTTGTAAATTCTAAACTTGCTGTACCGTTCTGTCTTTTTCTAACTGTAAAGTTCTGCGCGGTACCTACAGCTAAGTCGAAAATGCATGAACGACCATAGAAGTAGAGGTATGCTATCGTCCCAGCGTCGGCGTCCAGACTCGGGTTAAGGAAAACGGTACCTCTCTATTTCTAGCTTCCTATAAGACCTACATCAACCAAACTTGTTATGGTGTATCTTTTTAAGCAATGTTTACTTCAATGCCGGTTCGGATGCTGCATCGGACCTAGATTCCACGTCTGAGCGACCTGGTTATAGGTAATGCACCTGAGGATGCTTACTGCAAGACCTGGTATGGAAATTGGACTAGTTCTTAGTCTCAGATCAACCAAACTTGTATGTATGATGCATCTGACGATGCTTACTGTATGTATTACATAATACAGATTAAGTAGGTAAAATGGGACACCTTCAGTAACTACTTACTATATATAAGTCCTAGATCAATCGGCAAATGTGTGTAAGTGATGCATTTGAGGATACTCACTGCAGTGCGTGGTACAGATGTTGCAACTGACCCATATTACATGCCTAAGCGACTTTATATAGGTAAGGTAAATGGGGACACATGCAGTTCCAGTCCTAGAAATCAACAATTCTTGTGATGCTTACAGTACAATATACATGGTGCAGATTTATGCTACATCTGTTCCATTTTTCACGAAAAGATACGGAGAAATTGGAAACCTCAATTCCCAGCTATGATGGTTTGCGGATTATTGGAAGAAGAAGAGCCAGGCTTGTGAGATGATTTACTCGCAATACCACACGGTACAGATGCTGGATCTTTTACCAGTTCATCTCAATTTTGAACAACGCTCAATCAGCTTAACAATCTTTCAAACATTTTCAACAGAGACAAGCATATGAGGACCCGGTCCAGAGAGAGTAGGACTGGAGTGTTACCGGAGGGTTATGTTTGTTAAATTTTTAAACCAACTTAAGCAGAAAATCCATGTTACCGTACTAAGGCACGGTCCATTTGATATTCTGGGGGGGGGGGGGGGGGGGGGCGGCTTGGGTTTTTTTTCGAAAAAAAAAATTTTGCTCTCAAATTTGATGAAAAAAATAAATTTGCTCATGGTGTGACAGAAAAAAATAATGTTGCTCTTACAAATAATCTGAATTTGAAGAATTACCATAAAATTTCGCCAAAATTTTCGAAAAATTTTCGGCTCGCTTCGCTCGCCCCAGTTTTCAAATTGTATCAAAATATTTTGGCTCGCTTTGCTCGCCATAGTATTCTATCAAAATATTATTTACTCATGGCAGTGTTCATATATTTGAATATATCAAATTATACATGTATGTGAATGGAAAAGGGCTATTTATATATAATATATTATCAATATTAATGCATTGCTATTTATACATGTTGCATGTATTTCATAGAGTCATTTTATGTTCTTGTAAGCTTGGAAGGAGAGCTTCAGTTATTCACCAATTTACAAATCTTGGTAACATTTAAAAAATTGTCTAGGAGACCTTCCCCTCAGACCCTCTGATACATGTTATATACATGTACCTTATATAAAATATTGAGAATTGTATTGTAAAAATCTTTTATCTCATTGTTTAAAAGTGAATTGAATACTTGCATAATTTAAATAAGTAATAATACATTAATATTTAAAGTTTTGAGTAAAAATATAAATAATTTCTATTGATAAAACACAAACATTCTTTAAATATGGGCATCACTTTGTTAAAAAAATTTCCTTGCTCCAACTTTGCAAGAAAAAAATAATTTTGCCCCGTTCCGGGGCGAAAAAAATAATCTTGCTCCGACAAAAAACCCAAGCCCCCCCCCCCCCCCCCCCTGAATATCAAATGGACCGTGCCTAAACAGATTACTATTGTAAAATTTACTTTGCTTTTGGTCTTCGTGAGAAATTTAAACAGCCTTTTTTTTTGCCTAAACTACACGTAAAATTGTTTTGTTTGTTTGCTTTGGTTCCTGTTTTATACTGATTTTGTATGCGTTCGGTTTGTGATTTTCTGAATTATAAATTATCGATTTTGTGTTGTATATGGGGATATGGACATTGTCCATATTTGTCATTTGAAAATTTTTTTGATTTGTTACAACTCGGGCATGGTACTTGACGAATCTGCAGCCTTTTACCGGTACATTCTCTTGCATTCTGACTAACTGTGACGATGGGATTCCATCAAGTGCCCTGTCCAAACCTCTTTAGAAAAGACAGCGCCCGGAACACCTGTCCTCCGTCTCTGAATGTCGGTCGGACTCATTGGGTGATAATATCAATATGCATGAGCTCGCTACAGCCGGCAGAACACGGACTGTTGCTTTGGGGCCTGCGTTGACTGGTAATCTTACACTGCAGTGAGGAGGTTATTTTACACTATATATGTACATTGTGCGTTCTTCGAGACTTTTGGGTAACCGGAAAAGTGGGAGGGTTGTGCTGCAATCGAGTCTGGGTGGAGCCGGTTTAGTTAATGGGCCATTGGCATATTGGTCTTCTCGTGGACTTTTAAACATGTAAAATAATTTCCTTCGTTGGTATTATCAGCTAAAACAAACAGGATATTTATTTTTCTCAATTTAGTGAAAATCTATAGCTACATGTATTTATCACAGGCACCAGATTCCTACAAAGAAAATTAAAACTCAATCTTCATCACTCGTTTCTCTTCTCTTTACTAAAGAGAAGAGGTATTTTAAGAACAAAAAAAGCCTGATAAAAAACGGGGTTGTCATGCAAATTATTTCAATCCAATTACCAACAAAAACAAAAGAAACAACTGTGATTTAAACTCGGGTATCTTCTTTATTGAACGCTTTATTGGTAACTAATACATCTTCTTTGATTAGTCTTAACGGGAATATCTTAAGATAAGGAATTATGAAAGTCTTTGGCTTGACTTCATTTTGAATTTCCTCTGACTACGTGCACATGCATTTTTCACGCTTGACTTTTATTTGAACAGTACAATCACGTAAATTGTGTTGTTAATGATGGCCAGTCCCAACGCTGTTTAGTCTGTTTGAAAATTGTTTTTCTTGAACTGTTGAAGTAACTGGGCACTACTGTCCGCACAGCTCACTTCGGAAACAAGATAAACGTGATTTTGACTATTTTATCATTCAGAAATTTTATTGAAATGGATAACATTCATTAGATCTCGCTTAGTCGTAGATTTTGGTAAAAGTTATATGATGGTCAGTGCACGCAATCAAATTTTAATTATGAACAAAACAAGTTTTAGATGGGCCATATTTCCAATGCTAAGTTTTCCCATGACGTCCTGGCGCGCTCCATAGGCTCAATGTTACTGGTGGAGCAGATAATTCCGAACCATTCTTGCAGTTTTTCGTCAATAACTCGGCTTCTATACGTCCAGTCACCATGAAACTCGGAACAAATAATGCTTCACCCTTCATACAAATGCCTATGTAAAAATAATTTTGAAAATCGACCTATAAATGCTGATTTGAGGGTATTTTAACACCCCCTTTTAACGGCCATTTTACGCAAGTTACTAAAGGTATTTCCGAACGATTTGCATTTTAGTCCCTCCTGGGGTCAAATATAAATCAAATGTTTCAAAACTTTGTTATTTCATCCTTATATCCTTATTGAAGAATTCTATGTCAACATATATTATAAAACTTTTTCAAAATTTAATTCTAAAGCGACTTTCTGAACCATGATGAGGTACATTTATTTCTTACTTATTTCCAATGATTCTGGTATTCTAACACATGAAATTTATACACTTTTTCGTGAATATCCTGCTCTGGGCCCCTTTCAATGCAGGTTTTCATCGATCAGTTGACAAGAATAGATTTTTGGAAAATAGATGACTCCGAAACTAGGTCAAGATATGTTCTTAACACAATGACTTCACTTTCCCCAGCTCCCAAACAGACGAAAGTTAAAAACAGCAGGAGAAACAAAGGTTAAAAATATACTAAATAAAGTTTTGAGATTTCCTTTTGCATGTCGGTTATTTTTCTGAATATTTAAATGTCTTTATCACCAAAATTGTGAAAAAGTAACTCCAAGTAACTAGCGAATCGTTCGGAAATACCTTCAGTTCGGAAATATCTGCTCGACCAGTAAACTCGGCGACGTCATGCTGAAATTTAACATTGAAAACGCCCCATCAAAAATTTATTTTATCTGTATAATATGATTGCATAAACCCACGACCATATAACCAGTACCAAAATTTACGACTAAGCGAGATCTATTCTATGATATAGATTTTAATTTAATTTTTGCATAACAAAGCAATCAAAATAGCGTTTAAGTAGGGCTGAGCGGTTTTATCGCGGTACCGGTATATCGCGATACGAGGCTTCGCAATACGTACCACGGTATTTGTTTTCAAAAACCGGTTTTTGATGATATTATTTATCTTCATATTTTTATGTTGTTTCTTTGAAACTTATGGACGAAAGCGATCAATTCTGCAATTTTCTGACTAGCCACTTTTAAACATGACGAGGTGTCCGTTCTATGCTACACAGCAAAATAGATTTCAAGAAATAGGTAAAATAACGTTTCTTCGACCTTTAGAAACGTTCAGCAACACACTGGTTACATTGGTATACTAATTTGCAAGAAAGACTTTATCATGTTAGGCCATGTAAAATAAAATCTATGTTTCTCAGACACCGCCGCGCGCTATAATTTGCCGCCGACGAGACGTTTTTATTGCAACTTCAGAAAAAAATATACGCCGTGTCTCATCCTCGATCGTCGATTAAAAACGAAATATCCATTTATTTCATTGAACATGTTTATTGTCCTTTAGAATCGTCAAAACTGTACCCGATGAATAAATACTTTTAAAAGACGGTATAAATCACGGCGCGTTCCATATTTACGTAACGGGTAAAGACTTTATCCACGCGTCGTGTAAAGGGAATTGTATAGGATATACTAACAACGTGCCGCGGACACTTGGACGACTGGCTATTCGCGTGTTTATTACATCGAGTATTACATGTATTAAAACGTTCGTATAGTTTTCTTTATTGATCTCCACAGCATATGTGAATACATATATGCCGAACAATAGCAAGTGTCCATTGTAATACTTCCGAATCTATTAATAATGACATTCACATTGTAAAAAGTATAAGCAAGGACCGCCGACGAACGCAAGAGAAACGTAGTTAAATCCTTAAATCTATGAATAAAAGAATTTATTTGTACCCGGGCCGTGTACATTATTTTATCAGACGGTGGTTAATGCTAAACATTCGATTTCTAAAGATTCTGCTTCATCCAGACTTGACTTCCGAAGATATACGCTATCGGCCAAATTTTAATTTACCATATGAACGGATCCATCCGAGGAAGTGAGGGGTCGTATTTAATTTGAACTGGGTTTAAAATACTGTATAAACAGCCGTCGAGTCTCTTACGCGATTCTACTAAATACTCACGGCAATCAAAACATGTCATACTTCGTCAAATTTGATTAGCTTCTTCCATTCAGACAGATGAGCTACGACTCCCCGTTCTCAGAAGGAATAGGTTATTTTACTTTAAAAAAATATCAACTTATTTACAGGAGAAAGCCATACATTTTAATGTACATGTACGGTCGGAAGACAGTTTTCTATGAAGTAAAAAGGGGGGGGGGGCACCATAAGATTTTTTGCCTTACATGAATAATAGGGGAGGGGGACAGAACAGACGCCTTACATGAATAATAAGAGCACTCTTGATGAAAAAAAAAAAACAAAAAATAAAAACCCTACCTACCTTGCCACTTTTTTTAGACCCAATTATCTGAGAAACATAGAATTTATTTTACATGGCCTTAGCTTGATTCTTATATTTTGTTTATAGTACATGTATATGTTTAGTTATAATTGTTTTAACGTGGTGTCATTTTAAGTTTCCTAGTGACTTTTTGCACTGTCTGGTTCTCTCAGCAGAATTATCACTTTGATAGCTTAAAATAACTGGATGAATATTATTTTTTCAACCGGATATTCATGCATGTACGTATGATTGGTCAAATTTGTCTGCACGTGTGCATCCGAAATTATATCATGATGAAGACATTTTCAGATTTTAAAATAAAAATTTGACAGGAAAATGAGGTAGGAAAAAAATATAACCATAAGGACTCTTGATGTTACCGTATAAAAATATTGCAATATATCGCAATATTTTTCCGAATATCGCAATATATCGCAATACACATATGACCTGCGATACTCAGCCCTACGTTTAAGTGAGCCACGGGGACAGTAATTCCGTGGCCAAGGATCAAACCTTGGCATTTGAATTCCAGAGAGTTACCAAGTGAGCTAAAGGATCAACCTGATAGCCCAGTCATGCATTGAACATTTAAGTACTGGAGGATTGTCATCCACAAACCTGATTACATTTGTAACACCTCACAACTTCCATCACAGTGTCTGGTATGCATGCGTCTGTATGTACGTATAAAGCATATACATGTATACCAGGAGCATTTATGGCCTGTGAATTGTTATGCTGTTTTGTACATTTAACATTTGATCATGGGAAAAAGTGTTCCAATGAATTTTTAACGTTACCAAATGTTTACAATGAATTTTTAACATGACCAAGTGTTTAGCAAACTCTGATTTCCTCCTGTTTGTGATTTGTTGTAATGATAAAAAATAAAGAAAGGAACAGGAACGTGTAAAGATTGACAGCAAAGATTTGCACAACCACACAAAACAGTCAATCTCTTTTACAGATGTATGGTAGATTTCTGTTGGAATATACATGTAATTCTCTACATGTATGTCCGCATGATGTCACACAAAGGTTCAATTAGAGATAAGCACTGAGAAGTTCTGAAAATAGTTGGGGGATAAACTCGGTGTTTATCATAGAACATAGTGTATGGAAATTGTTTTATATCTAGAATCTAACGTATATATATCAAGGATAAAACTACTAGAATTCATTGATGGAACCAGTGATTGATTAGCTCTTCGCTTCTCAAACCCGAATATAAAACGAGATTTAAAGACGGAGCAAACAAAATCACAGATTTTTCATAGGGCGCAGTGAAAAATCTAGAGGTACATCCCCCTGTAAACATGGCGGAAATTTGGTTATGTGACCAGTCCGACATCGAGAATTGTGTATCAGACGATGTACATGAACAAGAATTTCCATTTTCTTATATCGTTTTTCCATTCAGGTGCATGCTGATCCGTCTTAAGTCAGGATTTCCTCGTAGCCATGGAGGGGTCAGAGTTTGCTGACCTGATGGTGGAGGGTGACACCTCCCTAGACTCCCCAGATCTCACACAGGAGAGGTTAGACAGACTGGAAAGAAACAGACTTGTCATGAAAGTGAGAATATTTATTGTACAGGTTATTCACTTGTGGTGTCAATTGGTGAAGTAGGTTCTGTAATGCACTTATTTTAGTGGAATTTATACATGTATTTTTCGCAAAGTATAAGCAAAGTTTAAAAACTTGCTAATTCAAGACTACACTAATTTATTTATGTGTAATAGATAATAATCTTAATAATGGCAAATTTGTAAAATGGGTTAATTTCCTATTAGCTCGCCGGGACGAAAAAGTCCGGGGAGCTAATTCCATACCCTTGGCGTCGTCGTTGTTGTCGTCATCGTCGTTGTTGTCGTCGTCCGTAGACAAAACTTTAACCTGGGCTATATCTCTTGAATTATTAAGGGGTAAGGCTTTAATATTTCACATGTAGATACCTTGTGATGAGACCTTTCATTTGAGACCATTACCTTTGACTTAGTGACCTTATCCTTGGACTTTGACCTACTTTTCAAAAACTTTAACCTGGTTTCTGACAAAAACCTGTATAGGCGAGCTATGTAATCTTTGATTACACTATGTTTATAATGTTACATGTATATTCTCTCAAATTTATAACTGTTCGTGCCAAAATAAGTACACTTTATCTGAATTTGAGCTTTAGAAATTTTTTTGATATTGCAAATTATTACACAGTATTTTATGAAAAAGTTAAAAAAAATATATATATAAGTTTTTCCATGTTAGTATTCACAATAAACAAAAAAGATAGTAGTAGCAGTGTACCTTGAAAAATACCCATGAAAACGACTAAACTTGCACATAATTTGCCTTTTAACTTATAACAAGAAAACTATTGATGCATAGCATCAATTCGCCGGGAGAACAAAGATAACATGAAGATCATGGACATTATTAACAGGGTATATATTTAGCATCAAATTATTTTTGAAATAACACAGTCAGTGCAAGCTTTGCATCCTGTATTGATTTTTACTATGTAAACAACAAAATAATGCTGGGTGGAAGACATTGCCCTGTATGCATATAGGTTATCAAATATACTCGGTTAATTTAATTTATAGATATTTATTTATACAATACATACATGTCTCAAAACACTTTTGTGTTTAAATTGTACTTTTCTCCGTTTTAATTGTGTATCTATGGTAAACAAAATCACATCAATCTGATTGGACCGATACCCCACGCCCTCTTTTAATGATGTCATGATTAAAATGATTCCATCTTCTTCTCTTTCATTAAGAGATCGTTTCGTGTGACTTATTTATGCTTGCTTATCTTATATGTAACTCCGGCCTTTTGTTTAAAACTGCGTATGACCGGTTCAGATATCAAGACCTAATTTCTAAAATAAAGCCATAGGTCATTATAAGCTATCTTTACCAAGTAAATTGCCAAATAAAAACAATTTTCACGAATGCAGTGAGTCTTGAATTGTCCATTTTGGACTTGACTTCAAGACCATGGGCGGAAAAGCAAAACGATCAAAATCAAAAATAAAAACGCCGGGCTCGTGCACATGTGTATATGTATTATAACTAGAGCATTAATTCTGACATGTCATAATTTTCAGGCTCTGGATGCAGGAATTACCAACAGACTTTACCCACAGGTAGGAATCAATGCTAATTTTTAACATCAGGAATACATTACATATATATAGAAATGCATGGAAAAAAATCTTGTTGTAAAACTTCACTGAAAAAAATCTGCAATGTTCTTTTTAGCACCTCTTTTATGGTAACATTACAGTGTCATGTAATGAGAAATAACTTATGAATACAGTAATACATGTTTGTTTGAATCTCCTGTAAGATCAGATCTTGACTTACATTGTGACCTTGACCTTTGTGATTTGTACTATTTCTTTGTGATTTGTACTATTTCTTTGAAGACCCTTGACATTTGAAGACCCTCGACCTTGAAAAAGGCAAAAAAGTGTGACAACAGTATTTCTGAATTGAAAAATGAATGATAAGAATATTAAGATTGATTAAAATTCAAAACGCAATTAACCTTTCCTTAATGTTTAAATTGATATCTCTCGATAAATCTATGCATATGTGTTACAAAAATGTATTCGTCTTTTAGAAAACAGAGGTGAAAAATGAGGAGGACCGAGCTGCCATCATGATTCAGAAGAACTTCCGAGGCTACATGGATCGCAAGAAATATATTGAGTTACTCTTTCAACAATTTACAGAGGTATGATAATCTGTTAAACTGAATGTAAATTTTACTCATTCAAAAGAAATTCAGTAAAGCTCTATATTTCTCTGTAAAGTCTCCATGGAATGTTTCAAAGTGACGTTTCTCCCCTAAAAGTAAATAACACTGTGTTACTGTGTTGCCTGCAAAGCATAGGGTCACTTAGTTTTGTTAAAAATCACAACATGTAGTGCCATGGTACATAGCATGTTTATATTTTCTTAAAAATTCAAAGCCCACTCCTTCTCTATCCTGTGATATTGATTGGCTGAGTTTTCATTGGTTCCATGTGATGGACAACTTACAGTAATTTTGCAGTCACCACATTAAAAAAACCAGCTAATTTACATGTACTTGCCAATCAAAAATATGATTTTCATATGTTCTTGTAGGAGGAAGAAAAACAGAAAAATAAAACAGAGAAACAGATGGAAGAAGGAGAGCTGCTTGTAGAGAAGTAAGTTACAGATATTCATTAACATCAAGTTATCTCCCTTTTCAATACAAGAATCTGAATACACAAGAATAAATTGAGGATACAAGTCGTGTAAAAGTCATTTCATCTCTTGCTAGCGTTAGTTATCATGAGTGAAAAGTATATTTTGATATACTTGTACTGCAATACTTACTTTGAGTATATGCAACATATTGTGATTATTTATGTATTTGATTTAGAGCACTTATATCACTTTAGGCATCAACACTTAATGTCAACTTGAGCTTAATTTCACAATGACTTATTAGAATAGAAAATATTGCAATTGATAAAAAAGTATTGTGAGGTCTCTTCGAAATACAGAGTTATTTCCCATTTGTGCAGGTATCTGACGTCAAGTAATTGTGACGTCATCAAATTCTATGGAAACCAGCGTAAAATTAAGGGAAACAGTGTTAAATTTATGGCGTTTTTAAAGAAATTTAATGACATCACAATGCATTTACGTTTGACACTTGCACAAATGGGATGTCACTCTGTAATTCGAAAAGACCGAATTAAATAGACTATTTTCTTTCCCACTCTCTTTTCATGAGCATTGTACTCATGGTTAGCAACCATCCGACCATATTGACCCATTTGGGACAATTCCATCAAATGATACTTCAAAAAATAACCTCTAGCTTCTGATTTACTAATAATTATCTATAACATTGAAAATGTTTGTGATTTCATTGACATTTAGGGATGTAACAATACATTGGACTATTGATATATTTCAATAGTGATTCTTCTGATATCAATACATCGATAGAAAATTTGAGCAGCAGCAGCAGCTATAGTATGCTGAACTATCGATTGTTTTGATAGTAAGAAAATTTAACTCGATTGCAATTTGATCATGTGAAATTGTTTCTATCCTTTTTCAAAACATAAGGTATCAGCTAAATATATATCATAGAGGGGATAGGGTGTATTTATGTTTTGACTTTAACATGCTTAGATTAGAGGATTCCTGTTTTGTTCATTACAGAGGGATGTAATTTGTAAACAAATATTGTCTCTTCTGCAATATTTTTATTCATTTTATGCATGTTTATGTATATGTCAATACTACTGCAATACATCATAATAACTACTAGTATGTCATGATATAAATACTATTGTAATAGTCCTTTTCCTCTCTTTAATCCAATTCTTGAATTGGAACAAATAGTAGAATGGTAATGGATTGTTTGTGGAATCAACTCAATTTTGAATGAAGAATGATTATGGTTCCCTTCAGAATAATTTAAATGCAACAAATGATGTAAATTGAAAAATGTTGAAAGTGACCTTGTGACCTTGACCAGACCGTGGAGTTGCACCTTCTTTTGAAGAACTTTATTATTGGGCATAACTTTTGATTGCTAATTGTTAATAAGTAATGGATCATTCATACAATGTTTCACATGTGTACCTCTTGTACACAGACCAGCCTACTTTTACGATTTTGGTGTAATTTTTACAAATTTCGACCTTTAATAAATTACACCTGACGCTTTTGCTATTTCATTTACACTTAAAACTCACTTGAGCAAATTGACGTTTTCGATATTTGGGCGCTTGATTGAAGAAATGTTTTCCATATCATATAGGCAAGTGCTTAAATTCTTAAAATTTGTAACAATTGTCAATGCGGACAAAAGACAGTTTTTTTTTTCTCAAAATTGCATTAGTGGTTTATATTACGTTTTAGTCACCAAAATTACACTTTCATGAACATCATATTACACTTCTGTTGAGAATCAGATAGTCAGGTCTGTGTAAAGTATTACATGTACATCTTTACATCAGTACAAAATTCCTGAAGTGAAAAATTTTTAATAATATGATATTTTGACCTTGGGGATTGACTAACCATTGAAAAACATTTACATTGGGTGTATCTTTTAATTGGTAAGTGTTTTAACTCCTATCATATTTCAAACATATTTTGCATGAATTCTTTGCCAAACCCATCAACTGGTACCAAAATTTTTGACCTTGTGACCTTGTCCTGGTAGTTAGATCCTCTTTTGAGAAACCTAAACATTTGACATATCGTTTTAGCTCGCTGGAATGAATGTCTAGAGAGCATTTGTCCTATCCCAGTAACTTGTGTCCATGTCCAGTCTAAAATCTTTAATCAAGGATATATATCTTAAACTGAAAAGGGGTAGGGTTATGATATTCCACACATAGGTTGCCTGTGTTCTGGACTTTCATTTTGTACCACGACTTTTTGACCTTTTGACCACTTTTTGAGCTTGGAATTTGACATACATTTGTACTTAAAAAAAAAACAACTTTGAACTGGGCCATTTCTCTTAGACAATTAGTGATAGGGCTTTGACATTTTATATTTATCATTGATATTTTACATATAGATTCCCCATGACCATTTTTCATATGGCACCATGACTTTTCACTTTTATCTACTTTTGAAAACTTAAACGTGGGCTATATCTCTTGAATATTAGTAGATAGAGCTTTGAAATTTTATATGGCAAGAGCTTTCATTTTATTCCACGACTTTTGTATGGAACGCCAAATTAACAGAAACTTAAATGATTAGAGAGCTCTTCAGTTAATTAAAGAGCTCTTTGAAACTATAATTCAATTAAAGAGCTCTTTAATTCTATTATTGCGCTCTTTAATTCATTTATTGCGCTCATAAATATAATAAGAGAGCTCTCTCATTCTTTTAAAGAGCTCATTAATTCGCATCATTTATTGAGCTCTCTAATTTTATTATTGAGTGCAATAAATGAATTAAAGAGGGCAATAATTGCTTTATTGCACTCAATAATACAATAAGAGAGCTCTTTAATTCTTTTAATGAGCGCAATAAGTATATGAGTTAAAGAGCTCTGTAAAAGAATTAAAGAGCTCTTTAAAAGAATTAAAGAGCTCTTAAATTAATTACAGAGCTGTCTTAAAGAAGTGAGGAGCTTTCTAATACAATTATAGAGCTCTATAATTCATACAAAGCCGATTTTTGTTATTAGAGAGCTCTTTAATTCAATTGAAGAGCTCTTCAATTGTTTTACAGAGCTCATAAATTCAGTTAAAGAGCTCTACAATTCTTTTAGAGAGCTCTTTAATCATATGGATCTGTACCTTTTAAAGAGCTCTCTAATACAATTAAAGAGCTCTCTTATACTATTGAAAGGTTCTCTAAAAGAATTAGAGAGCTCTTTAATTCTTTTAATGAGCGCAATAAGTATGTGAGTTAAAGAGCTCTTTAAAAGAATTAAAGAGCTCTTTAAAAGAATTAAAGAGCTCTTCAGTTAATTACAGAGCTGTATTAAAGAATTGAGGAGCTCTCTAATACAATTATAGAGCTCTATAATTCATACAAAGCCGATTTTTGTAATTAGAGAGCTCTTTAATTCAATTGAAGAGCTCTTCAATTGTTTTACAGAGCTCATAAATTCAATTAAAGAGCTCTACAATTCTTTTAGAGAGCTCTTTAATTATATGGATCTGTACCTTTTAAAGAGCTCTCTAATACAATTAAAGAGCTCCCTTATACTATTGAAAGGTTCTCTAAAAGAATTAGAAAGTTCTTTAATTGAATTATAGAGCTCTGTAAAAGAATTAAAGAGCTCTGTAAAAGAAATGAAGAGCTCTCGAATTACAATAATCGGCAATGTATGAATTAAAGAGCTCTATAATTTAATTAGAGGGCTCTTCAATTCTTTTATAGAACTCTATAATTAATTGAAGAGCTCTTTATTTATTTTAAAGAGCTCTTTAATTAATTGAGGAGCTCTCTAATTATTTGAGTTTCTTTTAATTTTGCTTTCCATACTTTTGACCTTGTACAAACAATTTTACTGATCATTGCTGTAGCCACGTTTTGAATTTCAGTATTGAAAGGGGTCGATTTCTTAAGGTATCAAGCTTAAAAGTCTTATCTCTATGGCCAATGATCTCTAGATAGTTTCTAAGCTGTATTTTCTAACTCTCTACTTTCCATAAATAGTTACGAAGCCTTCACGTTAATATGGAAATTGAATTGCATCTTTTAAAAACACAACAGGAAAGGGTCGGATATAACCCCGTCTAGTGTGCCGATTATCGCCGACGTCTGCGACATCGTCGTCAGACCCTTCCGATTACGATAATCGATTAAGATATTACAATCGATTGTAATCGTGAAATTCAAAACTTTTTAAGAATGATATATTTGCATAAGAAAATCCTTACTTTTGCCAGAGAAACAGTTCATAAGTTGCTTCAGTCGACTTTTTCATTAATTCGGATCAGTATGCATACTGGAATAAAACATTTTACTGAGTTTCAATGAGCTAGTTTCAATAAAATTTGTGATAAATATTACGTAACTTTTGGACAAATCATGAAATATTTTACAGTTTTGCAGTATGATACAAGAATCCGATTATAATCAATAATCAATCGAAAGGCTTATTCGATTAATCGATTTTGATTTTTCCATCCGATTCCCAACACTAACCCCGTCCCTTTTGAAAGTTGTGAAATCACTTTTGGCTGAACTACCACCCCATCCCCTTTTTCCCCACCCATCCCTCCTCCCCGAACACTGTGGGTATGAAGTTGAAATTCCGAAAATTACCTATCGATCACAGTGTATAAATCAATCATGCGTGGATCTTGAAAATGTCCCGGGGATCAGAGGAGTGTCCAATCCAGCTAAGAGGTGTTCGATTTGAGAGAGATATTTTTTTTATGCAATCCGCGCACGCATATGAATCTGGAGCTTTTTAGAAGCCCGTCAGTGGCGTAGCTAAAGCATCCACATATTTTTCGAAAACTTTAGAATTAGTACATTAGAATTTCTTTTATTTACTTTGTCAGAACACTTTTGAATATCTATTTTTGCTGAGCTTGCTGGATTTACGCCGCCTGTACTGTTGACGCACCAGACGGTCTGACCGGTAGACAAAAGCATTCTCTTGCTACGCCACTGGCCGTCATCGTCTCTCAACGATGTTTTTCTTTCAAACATTTTATTTTCCTATAAAAAGATCTTGATTTATTATCAGTAGGTGCTGATAATGATGGAAATATAAAGGTAGTTTGTGCCGTGAGCACTAAGCATGTTACTTGTATCAAGATTAGAATGAAAACGGATAACTAATGATCCGGAATAATACCTTTACATCAAAGGCTAAATACGACCAAAGATTGAAATAGATGACTACAGACAATATATACCCCACTGAAGCCAGCAATTTCATTAACTTTATGGTCATACAAAACCGATTTTATTGTGTCATCTCATGATAAGAGGCGATCTAGAGCAGTGTTCTTTCCTGTAAAGAGCTTAAATACAACACAACTTGTTATTAGGAGAACAGAAAAGTCGTGTTATTGGACGATCGTTTTTCTTTGAGAAAGATGAAGGCTTTAACATGAGCTAGCTTGAATGAAGGCTTAGTTGTCTTAGAACAGGTAATACCGGCATCTGTTTTAGTCCATGCTCGTAAATTAAGATCGGCAACAGGTAAGCAATTTATTGTTAGTTCATTCGTATTCAGTAGCTAAGATGTTCGTAAGGTTGAACCTACATATTTTGTCTCATTAAAACTTTTAAAAACGTCAATCGTATTCCAAAGCTAAGATGTTAGTAAGGTTACGTACATTGTAGTTTGATGGCAGTACATGACCTAAATTTTATCCCATTATAAACACTATTCTGAGGATGAGCAGCGAAATTGACGAGTTTTTGGTGACATCCTTTATTGATTGTAACCTCAAATCATCTCGTGTGTGGAAATACGGACACCAATTTAATTAATTTCATGTCTTCCGATGGCGATCTCGTGCGGTCTTGGCTTCCTTCATAATAGAAAAAAGGAGAGTAGAATTTCAGATTGATTGAGACACCATGATGTTTATATAGTTGCTCTAATTTTCCTGTAAAATTGATTACATTGACATGACGATAAAATTGCTTCTAACACCATGATGATAAAAAACAACAAACAAACGAAAGTAGATTTTTTTTCTTTTTTTTACTTCCAATTTACATGATTATTACTATGTGATCTGTACAAATCCGACAAGTCTGTAATTTGTATTTGAGTATCCAGGGCGGGGGTCCTCCATCAGATTTGAGCTGGAGTATTTGATTTTTAGCTTTTTTCTTAGTTATAAAAGATGCAGTATGAGGTATTGTTTAGCATGTCATCAGATACAGCAAACGAGAAAGTTACGTGCTGAAATCCGTTTGCATTTTCCGTAGCATACATGTTTTCCTCGGATACGTTTCCCAAATGACTTTACAAAACAAAGCAACAAAAGTGTTATACCTTAGATTGGGAGTGCATCAAAGGTTTCGGAAGTTAGCTGACCAATGAAAACGAAAAATTAAAAAAAAAAGAAGACATCTTTGCAGGTTTGCAAGATGGCATACATGGGATACATGTGTTTCATTAAACTTTTTTGTTCGTAAGGTTTTAACAAAACATCATTAATAAATTCCAATAAATGTACCGACCCCTAAAACTGTCCGAAGATATGCTAAATATTACATTATAAAATCGTTACACCCGCATTATTTGAAATGCTTCGATTGCGATAAAAAGATCAAAGGTGTCTACAAAACTATGCATGTTATTTCTTTGTACCATTTGTCGCCTCAGCTGTGCATATTGTCTTGGAATGACATCATTAAATATCAATATCGTCAAATCAAACGATGTCGGCGACATTCCTTTCCGGCGACCCATCAAACCGCCGTCAGTTCTGAATAAATAAAGAACAGTGGGATGTCCAAATTTCTTCCCTTAATTTATATGCAATTTTACGGCGAATCTCATAGGGGCGTTGCGACATTATGATTTAGTGATGCGCTTGAAGCTCGCATGTCAACACAGTGTAAAATTGCACCTCAGCACACCTTTATGTTACGTTCGAGTAAGTTGATTAAAGGATGGTTGTACCGCATTGAATGGGGAATTATTTTGCATGTCGAAAGGTTTCATTGACTGGGAAATGAAAATGAATATTTGACTGACTTTTTTTTCACATGGTGTATTTTGTAGCCATCAGTTAGAAGTTTTGCTGGATGATAACACGACGACCAGGAGGAATAAAGCGAGGCATTATCTAAGTGACGTCATCACGTAAGTAGTCAATATGTATATTTATGACCTCCTCAACTTTTATTGACTTTCTTCGTTTGAATTTATCCAAAAGTTGGTATCTTAAGATCATCTTAATTAAATTAGCCTAGAGATATGTGTAGGATACGCGGTTGACGTACACAGGTGATATCTTTATCATATTAAAAGGCTTTAGTACTTGTACACTTAAAGGTTAACACTAAAGCGAAATATTGTGTAGATTATATGTATATCTTGTATAATGTGTTCTTTAGATTTTTTTTTCACAAGAATCTGCATGTGAAGTGTACATTGTAACATTATCAAATTACTTAAAAACTTTTAAGATATGCTACTTTTACGGTACACTTCTTCATCCGTATTGTACTATCATAGGTTTAAACATTGGTTGGGGAAGGAAAAGGGGGGGGGGGTTCTATTCTCAACTGTCTGTCGGGATGGTTGTGACTTCATATCATTTTTGACAAAATAACATTGTCTAAAAGAGGGGGCTTCTAGACCGGGACCTCTGTCTCACTTTCTTTTTACACCTGCAAGATAGTCTTTATGATATAAATTGTATAATTTTTATGGCGGCCAATCGTAACTACACTGATACACCAGATGTTGTCGAACTTTGAATAAATTGAAAAAAAATTAACCGATGAATAAATTGAAAAAAAATTAACCGACATTGGTATCTATTTACATACATCTAACCTAGTACACCTATAGATATACTAGTATACCGGTACATTTATCAAGTTCTGAATTACAAAAGAAAAAATGTAAACGATTGATTTGGATGGAGTTTTAAAAAAAACCCTCTTTGATTTCCTTTCTCTCTGAAATTGGTTTTTCCCAATGACATATCAAATTCAGTATTTTGGTGCGATCCTGTAGCATTTTTTGTTTAACTCTATGGACTTGATTGAAATGGAACTAATTCTACAAGCACGAAATCCGATTCACGGATCGAACCAACAAAATGCCATAGAGAGTTTTATTGTTTTGCAGTGAGATTTGATACCTATACTCATTATTCTGTAGACAGACCTATTGTTACTTTCATGTATATTTAATGAGAGGGTTGATATTTCCATACGGAATGCATAGAGATATCGTACAAGAATCTTGATACGGCGCTAATCAATGGAACTGCCAGGAAAATTCCGTAACAGGTGGTGAGTCATACTAAGTACGATATGACTGGACCGCTCGTCACAGGTCGTTCAAGGTCAGCCTCTGACGGAATGCTGAATATTACCAACACAGAAGCTGTAGCTAGCTAGCTGTTGATCGGATTTATTTTGTGTTGATTGAGCGGATGATTGACAGAATGGATGAATGAATTTACAGAATGATAGAATGAATGAACAGAGGAAAATTAAAAAAAAAAAAAAAAAGAACATGGACAAGTAGAGGTCCGTGCACGGATCTAACTTTTTCGGGGAGGGGAATTGTTCCTGTCCGACCAAGGGGAAGGGGGACCCATCGTATGATTTTTGAAAAAAATTGTATTAATGAAGGGTAAAACATGCAACTTTTGGCGAATGGGGGACGACCACATCAGTCACTCTAGATCCGGATAAATTGTGGTCCACTCGATATTTTCCTTAAATTCCACGGCAAATTCGAAAAGCTTTTAATTGATAATTGAATTAGCCATTATTATTATTATAAATCAATTCTGGAGTCAAATGCCTGGCACCATAAACTAAGAATTCTCAAATTCTCAAAATACCGTATATAACAAATCGGTGAAAATTTGAAATATAAAATTTATCCATTCTATTCTACTCTGAGTCTCTGAAATAATGAAATGTTCATATAATAGAACTTCATCGTTGCTATTATAATAATGAGGCTAGTGTATATTGAAATTAAGACTTAAGTCATTTCTTAGTTTATGGTGCCGAGCCCGGATCAGTTTGGATATGGATACATTGTACTTGATTGATGGGTCGTTCGAGTAAATGAATGAATGAGCAAAGGAATGAATAAATGAACGAATGAATGAGATATTGACGATGTAATGAGTGAGCAAATAAGAAAAAGAAGGATAAACCAATAAATGTCTGAGTTTATTATTAAATGAAAAGGCAACTGCTGTTTCACTCGTACGAATTGTTGCGGCACTTGCACACCTTGAATTCCACAGAAAGTTTTTAGTCAGACTTCAAGAATATTTAAGACAATTCCCCACTGTCAGACGATTTAAGAAACTGGCAGGGACTCAAAATCCTTTTGGCAGCCTCAGTTTGGCACGTCCCCCATTTGAACCTCTTCTTCAATCACATACATGATGAGGTTATAGAGGAAGCCCGTTATAAGTATACAGCAGTATTTTGATTGTGAGATATGAGTGATATTTAGGTGATTGTACGAAAAACACATGGAATGGTGTGGGTAATTTGTTAGACATGCTTTAGATGCATCAGTGAAACATGCCGAGATAAAAGAGACTGATAACAAAGGTCCGTAGTGCTCAGACAATAGTATAGTAGATCTATCATTTTCGGATTTTGGACAATGGACAGGTAATGTGCATGCATGCATGAAACTAAAAATATGAAAAAAAAAAATGAATTCAAAAAGTTTCAAGCGTTAGATCAACAATTGTTCTCAGTAAGTATAGGTTCCATATTACACAATGCATAGTGTCAGGGGATCCGAGTTGTTTGTTTTGACGGCACGAACACATTTTTGCGAAGCATCACGGAGCGGTTGCACGACCTTATGTAATGTTAGAATAATGCATTGCAGATTCCCATCTCCCAGGGTTTCTTACTTGTCAGGAAAGACCAACGTTTAGTCTTCCTGGTCGATATTACAGTTTTATGAAAGGTCATAAGGTCCCTGTGATGCATGTCACAAAAAATAAGATAAAAAAATGAAAACGGAAACGTTAGTCTCTTAAGAGCTCGACGACACGAACTAATACTGCTATAATGACATCCTCCTCTACTTTCCCCAAAGGGAAAATACAAAAAGGGGTGGATTTCTTTGAGGGTCGTTGGCGTTGAGTTCCTGTGGTTAGTCTTGTTTCATCTTGCATGTGACCAAGGTCAACATGGTCAAGGTAGCATATTGTAAAGGAGATTTTATATGCTATTCATGCTGTTGATTTTCTCATTCTTTTCTTATACTAAATTTAAAACTCGCCATCAAGAGTACGCTTACTTGACATTTGGCTGAAAGTAGATTAATATGGTATAGCTTCCTGATACTAATTGCTTAAGAGACTTTTATTCCCCAGTCTAGCCCGTTTACACTATCAAAGTTTTCTTGTACAAGAAAACTTGGTCAAAGTTTTTGACGCGAACTTTGATAGTGTAAACGATCCAAGAAAACTTTGATCAAAGTCCGTCAAAGAACTTTGATGGACTTTGACGGAATAGAACTCCATCCTATTTTTCTTGAAACTTTGACGGACTTTGACGGGAATCGACCAATCAGAGTAGAGATTCAAAATTACACCAGAAGTATTTTAAGTATTTATGAAAGAAATAGAGGCAATTTAGAACGATAAAAGTAATGAATATATCAACAAAGACAAAAGACGCGTTGTAGTGAATTCAATCTATATTTTTAGTCCCCTACCGGCAACGCCGAAGGGGACTCTTAGTTTCCTCTCGGTCTGTCTGTCTGTCCGTCCGTCTGTCCGTCTGTCCGTCTGTCCCATTTTCAGTTTTCCGGACTTTTTTCGCTGTTGTTGCATATATTGACCTCATTTTTGGTATGTGAATATATCTCAATGTGATACAGATCAAGTTTGAGTTTGCTTTTGATTGACCTAATTTTACAAGAGTTATGGCCCTTGGACTTAGCCAATTTTATGAAAATTTCAGTTTTCCGGACTTTTTTCCGCTGTTGTTGCATATATTGAACTCATTTTTGGTATATGGATGTATCTCAATGTGATACAGATCAAGTTTGAGTTTGCTTTCGATTGACCTAATTTTACAAGAGTTATGGCCCTTGGACTTAGCCAATTTTATGTAAATTTCAGTTTTCCGGACTTTTTTCCGCTGTTGTTGCATATATTGAACTCATTTTTGGTATGTGGATATATCTCAATGTGATACAGATCAAGTTTGAGTTTGCTTTCGATTGACCTAATTTTACAAGAGTTATGGCCCTTGAAGTTAGCCAATTTTATGAAAATTTCAGTTTTCCGGACTTTTTTCCGCTGTTGTTGCATATATTGAACTCATTTTTGGTATGTGGATATATCTCAATGTGATACAGATCAAGTTTGAGTTTGCTTTCGATTGACCTAATTTTACAAGAGTTATGGCCCTTGGACTTAGCCAATTTTATGAAAGTTTCAGTTTTCCAGACTTTTTTCCGCTGTTGTTGCATATATTGAACTCATTTTTGGTATGTGGATATTTTTCAATGTGATACAGATCAAGTTTGAGTTTGCTTTAGATTGATCTAATTTTACAAGAGTTATGGCCCTTGGACTTAGCAAATTTTATGAAAATTTCAGTTTTCCGGACTTTTTTCCGCTGTTGTTGGATAAAATTGAACTCATTTTTGGTATGTGGATATATCTCAATGGGATACACATCAAGTTTAAGTTTGCTTTAGATTCACCTATTTTCACAAGAGTTATGGCCCTTGGACTTATCAAATTTTATGAAAATTTCAGATTCCGGACTTTTCTTTCGTTCTATTGCAAATAATGCACTGATTTTTGGTAAATGAATACATCTCAGTGTGATACAGACCAAGTTTGAGTTTGGTTTCCATTGGCCTATTTTTACAAGAGTTATGGCCCTTGGACTTAGCAAATTTCATGAAATTTTTAGTTTCCCGGACTTTTTCATACCTGTTATTGCAGATAATGAGCTGATTTTTTGTATGTGAATACATTATAGTGTGATGCAGATTTCAGTTTAATTTAGATTGACTAATTTTCACAAGAGTTATGGCCCTTGGACTTAGCAAATTTCGTGAATTCAGTTTCCCAGACTTTTCTTGGCTGTTGTTGCAGAAGATGAACTGATGAACAGGGATGCAAGTCATAAAGTTATGCCGCCGGTAGGGGACTTATATCGCACAGCGATCATTGCATTTTTTTGTTTTATTAATCCTTGAACTCGTGCTTAATTGTTCTATATTATGTAATAAGACCTATGAACAACCACTAACATAAACTATAAAGTTTAAATGAGAAATATTCACAATATTTACATGAACAATCTATGTGTTGATGCATATTTACCACGTTTTCTTGTACAAGTCGCTCAAAGAACTTTGATAGTGTAAACAGACAACTTTGTCCAAGAAAACTTTGACCAAGTTTTCTTTGACGGACTTTGACCAAGAAAACTTTGATAGTGTAAACGCGGCTTTACTAAGATATTGAAGTAGGCTAACTTTGATATTTCTGACGTAAATACTTGTGTAAAAAAATAAGCGATTCTGAAGAGAGGGATCTAGATGTAAACCTAATTTCCACCTCTTTCCCGAAAAACTTGACTTTTAATCTAATAATATTTGACTTTTTGGGTGGCATAAACTTGTATACTAGTATTTCAAAATATGTCTCAACAACGATAAAGCAAGTTGTGTATGCTTTGTGAGCGTAGAATCTCTTTTCCCAAAAGATTGTCAAAATTAAAGTTCAAGGTCATAATGTAAAAAACCAAAAAAAAAAATGTTATGAATGTAACGATTTTGTCACATGGTTTGATTAAATTAAATATGTGAAATATGAAAGCCCTTTTCTTTAATTAATTTCAAAAGATGCGACCAAGATTACAGTAAAGAATTGTAGGAAGACCAAAGTCGCCCAACTGTAAGATCAAAGCAATGATGTCAAAAATTTGGTACCGAGGCGATAGAGAGTATGTATAAATATGAAAGTCTTCCAAAAGTTATAGGCAAGGTTAAAAAATCTTCAGAATTAGGTCAGAATCTCTAGGGTCAAAGTCAAGTCACGAGATTAAGAATGTTGGTGCCATTAGAAAAGTCCCGTCAGGTTAGAATACAAAAGCTCTATGATAATTTTAAAATAATATGGTCAAGGCTCAAGTTTGTGCGGACAGACAGACGGACAGACAAAAGTCTGTTTGCTCCCTAGTTAGATTCCTTGGGTCTAAAAACATGAAGAGATAGGGAAATAAAATTAAAACCACAAGTAAAAGAGGTTACTGCGAGAAAACCTTAAATTTGATTTAGCTGGAATGACATATTACCAACAGAATCGATCGTTCGTGGGTTGTTAGGGATTCTATGTCATTACAAATTTCCATTTCCATAAAACAAGTTTCATTATAGGAGCATGGAAGCAACATTCGGAGAAATAACACACAATTAACCAATATGCAGTGACGGTTTATTGCTCCATCTCTGCTTGCAAATTTCACCCTATGTTTTCATTGCCAGGGGCGGATTCATGGGGGGGGGGGGGGGTGTTATTCTAAAATTCTCACAAAAAAATCAAATTACTGCCTTTTCTACCTTGAAATTTCCTCTTTCTTATGTCCTAACAATCAATAAAGATGCTCCCTTGTCCTAAATATATGTCATTTTGAACTTATCTACGCCCCAAATTCTATTTGAATTTAAAAATATGTTTTGGCCACAGGTGCCCCCTCTAAGATCAATTCCTGGATGCGCACCTGATTGCTGTGTAACAGTGGGAACGAAGAAATTTCAATTCAAACAATTTGTTGATGTGGAATACTCGATCCTTCACCTAATTTCTCTCAGAAAATAAAATGCATTAGGATAAGAAGATTATCTAGGGATATAAGCTATGTAAAAAAAATGTCAAATTATTACACCCGATACAAAGCTCTCGCGATATACTAAATTCGATATTTGTCGAATCCCTGGAGCTATTGATTCTTTTGTAGAATTTATTATTTATCTATTTATAGACGACATTTGCAATAAAAAGCAACACGAATTCAAGATGTTTTGCATCTCCAATATGATCGTTTAGCTGAATATTTTGCAATTTTATAACCACCTACAGTTTTGTCGTAAGTACATGTACAATCATTTCTTGGAAAGACGCATTGAAGTAAAAGAAAAAGTAACAATCAGTAAAGTGGTCGAGAGACAAAAAAACAAAAAATGTTCTTTTGAAATGATTTCATAAAACCATGAAAAAGTTTGGACTGGTGGTAAACCTGATCCTTCCTTTAAGACAGCATTTTTGTGTAATCCTCAATAAATCCCCGTTAGCAAGTTGTTGGGATTCTTATGAGCACAACTACGCTGCTTATTGCATGCCCAAACACAATGATTGGTCGATTTGCGAAACACCGATCAACTGAAAGGAGAGGACTACATGACGGTTCATGAACAAATTTTTTTGGACAATACGTGCAGGATTCGCCTTATGTCAATGTTAAGTTCGGAATTCGTTCCAGCCATCAGAGCCTCTCGTATCGGATCCCATCCTATAGGAAATATTTAATTTACTCAAATGCGAGAGTAATAATTGCAGTTGCTTTGAAGAATGGATTTGAAATGTCAATTCTTTTACAAATTCTCTTTATTTCCATATGCAGGCGTATTGCGAAAATTATATTTATATCCATCAAAGAGAGAGGGAAAAAACTGAAATTACTCGTATTTGATTATGTCTCCGTAGCTTAACTTCTAAATCTGATGATGATAATGCGTAATTTTATCAAAGGAGGGGAGAAGGGTTTGTGATATGGTTATACAATCCAACCTTTCCCATATAGCTGTAAGGATTGGTCATGCAGTATCAGTAATGGTATTACACGTTTAAATGCTATTATGTAGCGCTGTCTTTGATGCTGTACGACATTTCCGTGAATGACAGTGGCGTAGCTAGGGCAGAATCAAGCGGATGCTTTTCATGATGTAGGGGAGATCTGTATAACTCCCTGGTGAGGACACAAAGGGAGAAGTCCAAGGAAGATGAGGGGGTGGACAGGGTGAAAGGGAGGCGGGAGGAAGGGGGCGGTAGGAAGGAGAAAGGGGGAGGGAGGGAAGGGGGAAAATGGGAGGAAGGGGCTGAAGGAGGGAGAGAAGGGGTGGAAGGAGAGAGGAAGGGGCGGGAGGGGGAGGTAAGGGGAGGGTGAAAAGGAGAGCGAGGGAGAGCGAGGAGGTAAGGGGGTGGGAGGGGGGAGAGATGTACCCCCTATCCACCTCCCCCCCCCCCGAAGATCTAAGGAAAGGACATCTGAAAGTGCTCTGATAGCTTATAGAGAATAAAGGACATCTGAAAGTGATCTAGCTTTAATATAGAGAAAAACTTGAGTTAAAGAAAAAAGTGGATGCTGTTTCATGTATACGTGGTAGCTACGCCACTGAATGACAAACTTACATCATATTCCTCCAGGGAACGATTTGGTCGATGATCAAGTAATTTTGACGCCAACAAGTCTATTCATGGAGATGATTGTGAATAAAAGCATGGATTTAAGGTTGACAATGCATGCGGTGTCATTTCACGCCAAACACGACATCCTTTCCATGAAATTATGTCGCAGGAACTGGGAAAATAAGAAAAATATTGACCGAGTTCACTATGTTCTGTTGATTTTTTTTCCTCAAATTTGTTATATTGCTTGAGTACCATTTCTTTAGCTGAAATGTTTCATCGCGTAATATGAATATATTAAAAAATATTTTCGTACAAATAAAACTGAAATGCAGAGCAGTTTAATCTGTAGATATCAACAATTTAAGGAGTTTCTCAAACTTCTTCTCGTTTGCTTTGGAAATATTTCTCTGTTGTATTCAAACTGACAGTACGTCTGTCTGCATGTCTGTTACTATTCAAATTTCTGATTTTTTAGTTGATCGAGATATTGTTTAAGTTGAATCTAGCTTGGATAGTTACAAAATCATTAGGATTCTAGTTTTCTCTACATCATTTTGACGTCATTTTTCTAAGTTTCCTTCGTTATGAAGGGAACTACTTGAGCTTTGAATTCATAAGTGAAATAGAAAACTGCGTATTAAAAGAGGGCCTTATTCTAAGCGTTTCTATTCCTGTATAATAATACTTACTTTCTCCCATTGCATCTTCTCACGACATGTGCCAATTATTTAGATAGAAAGGAAATGAAAACATTGTAGCTGGTAATAAGCAACGATATAAAGTTACCATCTTATTTTACCCTCATTTCGCATAAGACTTAAAACGGTGTACGGTATCATGACGATAAGCGGATCCACAGGAAACGGGGGGGGGGGGGGATCTTGACTCTCATCTTCCCCTGGATACAGTAATAGGACATTATTGGCAATTTCCTGTATATTACTTATGGGTTTGAGTCATTTCCTTTGGCCCTACTGGAAAACTACAACTGTTTTAAGGTGATTCAGGGGCAGCCTGGGAAAAAGACTACTCTCACTGACTCGGGAGACCCCCCCCCCCCCACCTCTCTCTCTCTGCATTCTGTTTTGAAAAATTCTGGATTTATCGGTACTCCCTGATGATGATTCATAGTCTCTATGGACTGTCTGTCAGTCGGTCGTGGTTTAGCGAAATTGACTTGTTTACATCGTTGATTCAGATAAAGTCATTAGGTGGATTAAGCTAATCGATGGCAAGCCTTAAAGCCGTGGTTTCTTCTTTCTTTACCTTGCTTGTAGGTCGTTGAATCACTCCTTGTACGTACATATTGATCAACGTTTTTTCTTTCTCTGTCATTCCAAATCAGTGACGTAGAGCCATTTTCTTGTACATCTAGACATGCATATTGGGCAACTTTGAGGCCGGTGAAGCAATATAGCTGATAGGTTATTGAATAAAGTAGCGTTTTATAGAGCTTTGACGGTTTCTTATGTTACGCAACAGTTCCTAAGTTTACCAAACACAATTCTTGATTCTTTCGTAGTTTATATGATAATTATTCATTTAATTCAAAATATTTTCCACTGCCTTTATTTAAAGGAAACTGACAAAGGAATTTATTATCAAAGGTATTGGCTTTTATTACCATGAAAACCTTTTATGTTGCAGCATTCAAAGAGCCTGGAGGACCTACGTCAGACGGAAAAGCGAACATACATCAACAGGTGAAATAGACGACACTGAGAAGGATCGCGATACAGAAAAGGAAATCAAAGCCTCGTCTTGTAAATCTCAACAGACCTCCAATAAAAACTCTTGTGACATCGAAAAAGCATCATTTGTAAATGACCGGACTATTTCTACTTCGGATTTTAAGCTGGAAGACAATGATAAAAACGCGATCCGATCAGCAGCCGACAGCGGCACGGAATTTGAAGTGGCAGACGACAATGTGAGAATTGTGATAGAGGGTTGTGAAAAGGACAAGGACAGATTGGTGAAAGATACTCAATCTGTGGACAGTCTCTCGGGACTGAGTGACTCTACCCCTGAGGAAAATACTCAGCACCGCACCCATGACTCCACCCCAGAAGATGATAGGGTGTATCTAGGGTATGAAAATAGCAAGCAACACGTACTCAACAAACTAAAGCAGGATAGTGATGCGGATTGTGTTTCCATCGCATCCGATTATTCTGAAGTGTCTGTTCCATTACGGGAATTAGCAGAAAGTGAAGTAGAAATAGTGCAAAAAGCCGATCTGGCGGACAAAAGCTTTGTTCCGAGTTCTACAGCAAATTCAGCTATTCAGAGAAATCCAGAAGAAACCGATGAAGAGTTTAGCAAACGTGTCCGTAAGATCAACTTACTGAGTATTGCACAGGAATTCGCAGATTTGAAGAAAGTAAACGCAAAAGCTCTTCCATTCGGACTGCACAAAAGCTACATTGAAGGTGAAAGTTCAAGTAGTGGGGAAAGTTCAAGGCAGTCGTCAGAAATGAATACACCCAGTGACCCTTCGATTACTTTTAACGATAATGACATAACCAGAGGTTGTAAAAATCAAAGAGGGGATTTGAACTCAAATATTTCTGAAAATAATTCACTGAAATCCAAGAAAAATTCAAATTCCAAGAAAAATGATAATGACAAAAGCACAGTAGATGGGTCTGAAAATGATGGCGATTTTGATGTGTATAATATTGAGACGGCAGTGCCAAACATGGACTGGGAGGCGCTTGAACGACAGCTACAACTAGCCACTCAGGAAGAGCAGACCAGACAGAAGGTATGTATTGTTCAGCTCTGGATAGTGAACTAGTGCATGTAGTAGGCCGAGTAGTCAGTAGTGGACTAGTTGTCAAAGTTGCGTAGTATTAGAATAATGTACTAACAGTCCAGGTATAGAATGTTCTAGTAGTCTTGATAGTGAAAATCACACTTCTAAGGGCATTTGCTCAGCGGTAGGTACAGAACTGCGACGAAGTTAGGTAGGAAAAAAGGAAATCATGTTACGATGTTCTTTAAGTATTTTCTATTTTGGGTTATATCGAATAACCATTTAGGCTTATATGTAATAACTAGGAATATTTAACATTTCTTACAGAATGCACAATCGATGATATATTTAACGGAACAGATGCGTTTAATACATTAAATTTTATACTGGATAACTTGCCGACTTGTAACAGATAAATTTTTGCATTGAAACGCGTCTCGCATTTTCCGTTTGTAATGGCAACACCGTCAGTGAATGATGAAATGATTGGTATTTACGAAATTCTTTTGCATGTTCTGTATACAGTGTTAGCCTGTTGGGTTATCTGGTGGAGATGTTATGAACTTTTGATTGCGGTGGATAATATACAAATCTCGTTATATGATCTGCGAATTTGCACATCATCTGCATGTTATCATATCGGGCTAACAAGCAAGATAAGATTGTGAAACACGATGCCCCCGCACACGCAGCGGACAGCACAAACAGTTCTCCAAAGTAGGTCAAATTCAAAGGTAGTGTCATGACCTTGTTCCAAGGTGAAAGATCAAGGCCACAATAGACTTTATGGGAAAGATCCTTGTCCGGGGCATAAATACTTTCTGTCTGCATGGATTTGAATAGTATTTCACAGAATTGTTACTTACAATGCCATTACCTTGAACGAAGCTCAAAGGTAAAGGTTATATTCTCAGAATAGACTTAATCAGTAAAACCTTGTCCGGGGCATAACTCCTTCCCCGATGCATGGATTTCAATAATATTTCTCAGAATTGCAGCGGTGTGTCATGATCTTGTACCAAGGTTAAAGGCCAGATGTCAAGGTAACAATGCACTAGTACATGTACTTGATGAAATAAACCTTATCTGGGGCATAACTTATTCCCCTCTGCATGATTTTAATAATATTTTACAGAATTGTTACTTAGGACACGTCCCATGGATGTGTTATGACCTTGAACCTAGATTCTGAATCAAGGTCATAGATCACACTTACTGAATCACAGGTCCAATCACTTTTAGACTGCAAGGGTAAAGCTTTGTCCGATGCACTTCTCTCTACACCTCTACATGGATGAATTAATGATAAGACCCGAGTATGTTTCATGAATGATTCCTTTGACCTATGACCTTAAACCAGACATGCATGTTTACTTGGTATGTGTGTATTTAGTATGAACAATTGAATTATCAATTTTGAAACATATGTTCTATGATAATAATTTTATTGCATCATTCACCAGTGATGTTCGAGGCCGAAATACCGATTAGGCAAATCCAAATGACGCAGAATTTTGGGACAGTTCTAGTTTGATTTATCTCTTTAAAACTTTAGTATCAACCTCTGAATAATTGGATCACACCATTAAATCACCGATTCTTTAATATATACAAGAAACTTTCCAGATTATGGCCTTGAAATGCGGTGCTTCACTTCAGTGCATTGCATTGGTTTACTTTTTGATTTTTGCTTAACCTCTAAAATTTGTTTTTACCTTTTGTTTGAATAATTTGTTTCCCTATGACTTAGTTTTGTCCTTTTCATATCATGAAGTAGTTCAACTTTTCGTAAAATCTGACAGCCCCTGAAAAAATTTAATAAACGAGAAATAACTCTAGCATCTTTACAATTTTTTTTTCAACCGTAGGAAGCGGGAGGTAACTCTACCATCCCTCTCGATAAATTTTTCTCTAAAATTCGGCAACTCGTCTGTTATGATTAACATTATATTTTTTATCAATGAAAATCGATTAAATGGACGACGAAAGATGATAAATCAGAGCCTTATCGGCTTCCGTTCTCCCAGCCCACTCCATGCGGATATGAATGATAAATTGTCTGGAACATGAAGTTTACTCTTCAAATATGATATGGGAGGAGATTGTGTAATAATTCATATTTCCCTGGCCACCAACATGATAGTTATAGTATAGTTAAAGGCTTGGTTGTTCAAGCGCAGAACCAGAGGGGTTACATAAACACTCAGGGATCGCAAAATTCCATTTTAACTTGTGTTCACTTACAACGCAAAGACGATATATAGGAATAAAGAAAAGTCCATCTGTCTGAAAGTCACTGCTAAAATCTATATCATAAAGCTATCAAATACGTTGGTCACATTTATAATTTATTGTCATATATTAAAGTGAGAAACTTACGACAGGAGACGATCTGTTCTCTGAACTGCGTTAGTACGTCTGTTTGTTGTTGTCATATATGTGTCAACAACTTTCAATGTGAGTCGCAAAGTTTATTATCATGGGTAGACTTAGAAAACAAAAAATTCCGCGACAATTTATCTATATAGCAATGTAGCTTTTGTAAATTTTCTCTCTCTTGAGGAAAGTCGAGCGACTGAAGTGTCGTCCCTTGAAGAATTTTCAAGTAAGTAAAGGACAGAAGAATTATACAGATCTGCGCCTGTTTCCCACGCATTCTCATATCTGAGAGGACGTTGTAAAGCAAGAGTAGTCGAAAAATTTGAGCCATCCTTTATCGATTGAACCAGCGATTCCCTCGCTCAGAGTATAATTGGTTTTCATGCTTGTCAAAATTGATGCATGTTATGTAATATTGGTTAAGCTCAACCAACATAGCTGTAATTAAAATAGCTGCCTTACAGCAAGTCGCGTGCGTCATACCAGTCTGGGAAATTATTTAATAAATCTGAATTAACAAGTTCTTACCCTTGTCGTTAAATTTATCCAATATCATGAAACAGGTATATTTTTTCCCCAATATTGCACAAGGGCTTCAATACACTTGCAGGTACATTCCTAATCCAATACATGTATCAAATAATCGTGATAATGCCAATTTCCCCTGTATTTTCAATGAAATCAGAATTTACTTGTCTAGAACGAAATCGATCTGTATAGATGGGTCTTTGAGTTGCGTTTCTTGTTGCCCCCAACTTATCTTATAATCATTTTTGTTGCATTACTGAGGGTGTGTTCCGCGGTGGTCAGTTCTAGGTGGTACTGTTGGATATCTTTTCAATATCAACAAGAAAGCTAATTGACAAGCACATGTGCCTGTTTATATACTGTACGCTAAAAATAGAGCATCGGCTGTATACTTATACACATTTGATTAAAGTACAGTAAACTTTCTTAAATTTACCAAGTAATCATTTTTATTTCAAAATAAAAGAATTGAAATTATTATTATTTCTTTGTAAGAAGTATCTCACAGAAACTTGTGTATTAATCCAGTACAAATATTCATAACTGTCCCGCAGAATTACATTGCAAAAAAACCGTTTCCGTAGACGGACCGCCTACTGGCGGCTCGGAATAAATTGCGGTCTATTCGTCTGTTAGCTGATAGCCCATTCAACAGGATCGAGGTCGAGCTGCATAATTTCTCTGGACAAAATTTGACAACAACAACAACAGTAGTACTGTATAGTGGCGAAGAAAAAAAAAGGGGGGGGGATTTTTCTACAAGAAAAGTCTTTTATTGCTTTGGAGTTGGCTTTGTCCGTTACATTGTCACACTTTCAGTTTACAGCTGATATTTCAAGAACCCTTTTACCTATACAAACTTTTGGGTAATGGTGTCAAAGGTCAAAGTCACTTTTCCTCTCAATGATGCATGGATGCTACAAGAAACAAATTGCGACACCGTGTCAAATGCTTAACCATTATTTTAGATTTATTTCTTTACTTTTGGCATTTTGGTAAGATTGGGGGTAAATGTGTCTGACAAAATTAAAATTTTGGAAGTGGGATTTTTTTATTAGGAGAGTAGGTCAATTTTTCAAGGTCATAGGTCAGAGTTGAAGGTGACACCATTCAATACTTGAAAACTTGAAATATCACCAGATCATTGTGACTTATTCTTAAACTTTGTGTGTTGGTTGCCCATGATGAATGATTGCTAAATTCAAGTCCGCTTACAATATTGATGTAGATGCAGATGCTAACAATTCAATTCGACCTTTGCTTCTATGAAAATCTTACTCAGATGCATCGCTTCATCTAGAACAAGAAGAAGGAGGGATGGTAACTGTTCGATCTGTAATACCAGCACAAGTACTACATTTATAAGTACACATTCTAGTCTAGTCAAAAACCAATCCTCTCTCTCCCCCTTTCCGCTTGTTCCTTCTGTAATTATAGGATACTGCAAATCTATTGAGATTTTCAATCTACATTGGAAGAGATATAAATCTGTCTAGCTGCGTTGGCGTATAGATTTCTTTACTTGTTAGATGTCCTTGATTGCACATTATGTGCACCTTTATTGACCAACTCATTAAGATAAAAGTTTATTGATTACAAGAATATTGATCAGAGAGATACGTGTTTTCTATTGATACCAACGATGGCTGCAGCAGCTCTTTTCAGACCTAGAATTAGATGTATATAGATTTATGTTGCCATTTCATCAGACCGTATTTGGAACTCTACCGATTTTTTTTCCTTTCTCATAATAGGCATCTCTCGGGAATGTAATTTCGTGCCTTTTCTCTCACCGTGATCTTGTCTTGGGACGCGAAGTCTTTACACTAGCCATAGATCTCGTTGCCTATGGTGTTCTGGGGTGAACAAAGCCAGACACCAGAAGCAAAAGAAACAAAGGTTCTTCGTTGTCGTGATTTTCCAATCTCTGTGTAGGTCTACATGTTGAAGTTTTAACCGGAAAGTGCTTTTAGCCAACCACCATCAAAGCCGAAAAAAAGTCTTCGTTCGTGATGTTTATATCTTCATGTTGAAAGTGTTTTTAAGCCAATCATCGTCAAAGCGGACCATATAAATATAAATTACAGCGTCTGTGGACCATGGCATCAGTGTACCGTATCATTAGGACATCATTTAGGGGAGACAACCGGTGTAAATCAAGGGAACCTACGCGGTGATTATGTCCCTTAAATTTTCATTGCTGTTCTAGAGGAGGACAAGTGACAGACTGAATTATTGTGCTCAACAAGGCTTGTGTGGGCGTCAGATGATGGCCGAAGAGAACTAAAACACTTGCACAACAAGAAATGTGTTTCTTCAGATTTAGTTTAATTTAAGTATACCGTGACCAGATACTTAAACGAGATGTTGTATGCATATCAGATTACTTATTGTAGCTCATTCTGCTGAGTGTGTTAAGACCTAGACTTTTGATGTGAAGTGACCTCTAAACAAGCAAAGACATGAGAAACAATAGCTTTTATACGTCTCACACAAAAGCCCTGTTTAACTTTTCTTTTTGTGAATAGTCTTAATATTGTTGGTCCTTCGAGCCCTACTAGTGTGTTATATTGAGCATACGAGGTGATAAAGGCAGTTAATTAGTTTATGGGATGCTGATAAAAGGTGTAGTTAGGTCCATTGGTGTGTAAAGGTAGATAGGGGATTGCAAAGTTCTGCTTTCTTTCCCCATTGTGCAAGACATCCATGGCTGTAGTACAAGGCAGATGGCATATGTATGTTTGATTCTAACAAAAACGAACGTCTGCTCTGTTATAAACCACACGTCGTCTGCTGAAGTCCACACAATATAAGACCTGATGCTTTCTTTGTGTCAGCACGTTGCTTCACTATGTTCACAAGGATGATTTGAGAAGAATTTGGATGAAAACTCAGAAAAACTGAAGAACATTTGAAGTGAAACTGTCAGCAAGTTTAAAATCTGGATAGTCACAGACTCTAGTGAAGAAATTCCAACTAAAGCAAGGCTGAAACATGATCATGTACAGCTGGGAGTCGTGTTTGGATTATTATGAGTGGGTACGTATATGCATATGAAGGGTGCAAAAATTTGAGAGGTGACATGCATTAAGTTGGTGTCTTACCGTTGCTAGCTGCATAACCAAGACGAAAACAACACAAACTTGGTCTGAATATGAACTGACCTTCTTGAGACAATGAACTGACCTTCTTGAGACAATGAACTGACCTTCTTGAGACAATGTTTCAATTGGTACCTGCCATCTGGAGATGCGCTGTCATTATAACCGTAGAAGTGGGAGGGTTAGGAGCAGATATTTTGAGTAACCACACCTTTTACTCGATCATTTGGTCTTACAAAGTTTAGGCAGTTCTCAATTCTTCTGAATAATTATTTGGTTGACGCGTGTCAGAGTCACTGTCAAGAAAACCTACTTTTGAAAACCATTTTCCAGAAAATTTAAGAACGCTTATAGCTTTCCAATTTATTTAAGAACCCATTCAGCTTGCTAACCCATCTCTCTAATTCCAATTGGTTGCATATATATTTCTTTTCCAGCGCATGCCTTTTTACCAAATCCTTTTTTCGTAACTTCCGGTTCTAATAATATTGCTATAGGAGACGACGTATGTCTGAAGTTAATGAGCAAGTCAGTAAAAAAGTAATATCTATCTTCGTAATAAAATACCCTGTTACCAGACATATATTGTTTAGCACAGATGATGCATATGAAGTTTGCATTAAAAGTTACAAAAAAGTCCTTTATTTGCGATATCATATATTAAGTTTGGATATTCGAAAAGTTGCGAGTACATTGTACTATTTCAGTCGTTTTCATAAACATTGCATGTATATGCAAACTGAAAGGTAGTTTTTCTTTTACGATGAACTAAAAATAAACCGCAAATGGGTCATACTTGTCATTCAAAAAAGTTGCCATAATGGTCTTTATACATGGTTATTTAACGAAAATTTTTATCGTGAGAATTTGACTAATTTCTCTTTGTTGTAGTTCGTGTCGACTTTTGTTATCTAAACGTCAATCTATGTCGCTTTTGTCAAGTTTTACTCCAGTTGGCATATATGGGGGTCAGTTTTCACAAGAGGTTACGGCTACAAGCACTTAATCATAATTTGATCCAATCAGCCCGTATTTGTGTGAAATATTAACTTTTTGTCATTATCGATTAACGGCTTTATCCAACCTTAAATACCAGAAGTAAGGTTCCCAAAAGGATAAAAGTATTGGGTTCAACTTGACTTGGAGAAATCTCTTTGCTTTCAATTTGTATTGATTCAGAAAATGTGTCCAAGAGCCAAGAGTGAATTGCCAATTTTGTCCCAAAAGGATGTGGGGAATGTGTGTTGGTATGTTATTTCGTTTACTCATTAACAAAAAGAATTTGCAACAATTTTCAAAACATTTCACTTTAACGAAAGGGAAAGGGAGGGCTCTTATTCCCGTTCAAACATTATTTGCCACTTTTCCCAAGATCACCAAATTTTAGGTCTCCATTCGTTGTCTTCTTGAGCGCTCAACTAATTCGACCTGCAAAATGTTTTATCGCAAATATTCACATTTTATTTTCGGTCGATTATAGCAAAGTTCCAGAGTGATCCTACACAATCGAGAAATGTCTGAAATGGTTGCACATGCATACATTTAGTTACATTGTTATATATGGTTTACTACTATTTGTCGCAGACAAAGCCCAAGACACATGGTTATTTGGTTTGTTTGTGTGTCGTTGGCCGTTCCTGTGGCTACTTTACTAAATAACAGCGCGATATAAATTTGAAACGTTTTCTTTTCATATGACTGTCAAATTACAATTAAGCTCTATTTCTCACGATTCTCTGATCTACAGGGTAGCAATCTTTATTACCTGTATTATTATTGTTACATTTTGCATTCATGATTGTACTGGGTCACCTGTCTGCCGACAGACACCTTACCTTTATGTACATATAAAACAAGGTAACCCACTCATTGTCAGATATGGAACAGAACGACGAGTCATACGTTATGTGACCTTGAGACAAATTTTAAGGCTGTTCCTCTTTTACAGATTTGAAATCGGAGACCGGTACATGAAATGAAATTAGTTTTCCAGACAGTGATTGTTCCAGAATAGCATTCGAAATCATCTGTCTGAAGAATTTTGAATGAACAAATGACATTACGATCTCTTAAAAGTTTCAAATTGTTCGCTTTAAGGCACAGGGTTTTGAATCCCCTTTTAAACATGGAATTCAAGTCCCTATACGTTTGTGTATACTAAAAGCGAAATGCGAAGTGAAGTCCTCTCCAAGGCATTCATCACAAAGTTTCCACAAATCTGAAGTCAAATCATAATAGAACGATTTTACTCGCTGGTGGTCTTCATGTAAGGTCTCCATGGTGTCCAGAAATTTCAATGAGGACAAGAAAGGCCTTAAGGCTAAACAATGGAGATTTGTTTTGGAAGGTTCAAATTGTTGTCACTTTCTTTATACGTTTACAGTTTTCCGTTTTGTCGTTACTGTAACATTACCTCCAGCTTCCATGCTGTTTCACGTCAATCGTCTCGGGGGAACGAAAAAGGGACTCTCTGAAAAAGATAAAATTGACTTTAAAGTATATGTCTTCTTTCAAGTGATTCTAATATTACGAGGTAACCTAACATTCCATATCTACTTAAAATCATCATTGTTGGAATTGTTTCTTATTTTCTGTGTTAAAAATTAAATACTAGTACCTTTAACAAACAAGTTGATTTTGTAGTTTCCCTCAAGGGACCTCTTTTGTTTACCATTTGATTTAAGGGAAAAGTCAATTTCAGTAGTTAAGTAGCCCAAAAAGCGTTATAAATTGTACACTCTCGTGAGCTAAGTGATCATTGAAAATGCAACGAAAAATACTTTTAAAGCAAATCTTTTGATAAGAAGGACAAGGTGCAGAAATTTGTGTGGACCCGACGTGTACCTGCATAATATTAATTCTTTCTGTCAAGTCGCATGCACGTTCTGAACAAATTTTATATGCGCCAACAAAAAGTGGGGATTACTTTGGGAAGTCTATTTAACAAAACACTGATGATTCAGTACCTAAACGTCGTGATAAATAAATAACATATTCATGATTTCGCAAAAGAAAGGAAATCCTCACTTCCGATTTATAACGAAATGATTAGAGCATCGTAAGTGGATGTTACAAACAGACCTATAATTTTCACACGACCCTCAGCCTCAGTGGATTAGATAGATGGACTTTCAGACTTTGTGTGATTGGAATGACCACTTGTTGTGCTTTACTCGTGCTCGTTGTTTTTGTCCATCATGAAAATTAATGAGGAACAACGGACGATGATTTAGATGAAGATAATAGAATAATCCTATCTTCCGCTGAGGGACGTGCGGGAATCCCTATTCTATTACAGTGATCGATGAAAAGGTTGCGAACGCAGATAGCCGGGGCTTCCTTCTCTTCCGCTGTCGGACGACGTGCGGACTCCATTTTCTATTAAAGTGATCGATTGAAGGTCCCTAACACAGATAAGTTTCCCGGATCGGAATCCATTAGTACATGTCATCATATTCTCAGGCGGTGCAAGGCTTCCATGAATATTTGATCGTCTGCTTCAACGGTGATATTGATCTCATCTCTTTGTTTTTATAAGTGAATGGGACAGGACAATTTACGTCTCGAAAAACATTGACATTAGGCAAAAAATGGTCGGACATTTATTTTCCAACCAGAGAGCAAGCAAAGGGAATTGAATTTCTACTTTCGACAAATATTGAGCGACATTCATCCTCTCGCGTCACGAAGTAGTAAAAATGTTCATTTGAAAAGAATACCGTAGGTTGGTTAGTTAGATATTGCTCTAGATATTGAGTAAGAAATTAAAGCTCTCGTACTGTTTTGTAACTTGAGCATATTGAAGCATATTGAAGTAACACGTCTTTAATTGCGTCATTTGATATTGAGCTCAATAACGGTCTACAAGATTTTTTTTGTGATTTTCCCAGTACGTCTATACAAATTGCAGTCTGTCTATCAAGAAAGATAATTTCAGTGTTAAAAGAAAGCTGATTCCAAGTGTTACATATAGTCTAAAGAAAGATATTTTAGTGTCAAAAGTAAGCAGATCAGATGCAAAGTGAAAGAAACAGTCGAAAGAGAGATAGTTCAATGTCAAACGCAAAAGTATAATTCCTCTCTTTTGTATACAAGAAAGATAAATATGCACCTCTCTTTATCACAATCGTGAATCATATTGTCTGTTGAGGTCGCCATGACTCCTCTGTATTGATAGAATTCCACAAGCCTCGGACCTTTGTTTCTAAATAAGAGAACATTTCATCTCTATTCTATCTATATCTATATAAATTGCTTACGTTTCCTTGATAATCCGGTAGATAAAGGGCTACAGAAGTAAAGGATCCGAAGTAGCTTTTGTTTGAAGTGCACTTCAACCACTGTTGGAACGGCATCGTATTTCGTTAGCAAACAATTGCATCATTTAAGAGGTCCGTTGGGGGTCATATCGAGTATCACATCCCAAATGATTTCATATTTATATCATAGAAGATAGAGGATATTGTTCATCCCCGTCGTTGGTGATTCAGATACTCTTTAAGTTCGTTAGAGATCAGACGAAATAGGGAAAAAAGGCATGTAGAAATGATCGTTTCGCCTGTGATAAGCCTCTAAAATTGGCAGGAAATCTGCGCATCGTTGGAATCACCATGCCAGTCTAAAACATTAATGGACGGAATAAGGCCATTACTTATTTCACTAATTATACAGAGGGATCAATATTCCTGTAGAGCGGAATGGAACCTATTTGACATATGTCTTTTATAAAGTGCTCGGAGCAGGTTGGATTTTACATTGATGCAGAAAAGGCTCTCGTCTAGTGATCAGAATCGTTGTTCGTCTTGTGCCAAACTAGAGAAGACGTCCTGTGCGGTTTTTCATATTTTGGAGAACTTTCAATTTTCTGCATGGCCAATGACAGAATTCGGAATATGTCGATTTCTTTCTCTAATTAATTTGATAAATGGGATTTAATTAAAAAACAGAGAAGCTATTTTGATGGAGTCTCAGAGCGTTCGCTGACGGCTTTTCCGAATTTTTTTTCCAATCAGAAAAAAAGGTTACGAGACAATAAGGTTCAGCCTCTTTATTGAATGATAGAGACGTCATCGGATCTTGCAATTGTTCTTAGCCCCCGGATCGAATTGATCTCGCTATCTCGTGTTTCTAGGAAAATACCTTAACAAATACCTCTCAATAAACTCACTGTCAAATATTGACAGGTCGCCCGATGAACAAATAGGCATTATTTATTTTTTACGCCTGGGAATGGTCCAATCATGGCATTAGTAATTGACGGAGGTCTATAGAGCGGTCTACGTGTCATTGTAAAGGACCATGACTCAGCAGTGACTTCCGCTCTGCAAAGTTTGCTGTTGCGTATTTTGCAGGTTTCCATAAATCCCGTTATTGACAGACGTTCATCAATTATTCGTTCGTTGTTGGCGGCATGCAGCTTCCTGAACGCACCTAAGCACTCTTTTTGATGTTTCTTCGTGCATGGCTTAGGAATTGAAGCTCTTCACTTGTTCTCCAATCTCCCGGAACAGAAATAGCGCCGTTCTATTGTATAATATGTACCCAAAGGTGCATATTTGATAACACGTTTGGCAGCAAGGGGCAAAAGCGCAGATCCAAATCAATAGCGAAATTAAACGGATAAATTGTTGCATTTACAGTCTGACGGAGATGATGTTATTAGTAAACAAGTTTTCATTATTCGCCACTGCTTTTGATGGTTTATGAGAATTACTCAGTACTAAATGCATCCAGTTGGTACTCTAGCTTTGTTTAGGAAGAACTAATGGTGTTATTATAGACTTCTACATCAACACGGGCTTCTGATCAAAGTGCACAAATTTCTAGAATTATAGCATTGTAATGGAGTTGAGAATTAATCGTTTCCAGATACTGATGCAGAGGCTTAAACGGGAACATTTTTTTGCAGAAGAAGAAAAAAAAAGTTGTAATCTTTTTACCCGATAACATAGAAACGGCTGATTGAAAATTTTACATACCGCAAATTCCGTTTTTCCGTTTTAAAGGGGGAAGTGTGTTGCATAATTTCTATTGCATATCAGTATATCCTAGTCTTCCATCAACTTGTAAGTTTATTCGGGGATTTTTACGAGGAAGTCCCATCACCGGAAACTTGGATAATGTAAACACGGATCGATATTATTTTTACGTATTTGATTGTATTCCAAGATGAATTGCATAACTGCCTGATGCTTATAGAAGTTTGAATGCATTCCAAGGAGAGAGGAATCGGGATTCTGAAAACTCTTGGAAACAAGATGAAATTGTTGAATATTTTGACCTCCGCGGGTCAGAGTCTACGGAAAAAGAATTCTGAGTATGAGGAGGAGGCGAGACCCGAGGTTCAACCTCAGGAAACTATGATAGACAATGTAGAACCTCTAAATTTGGATTTCTCGGAAAGGGACTTGATTCCTTATCCGGATTATAGTGAGAAAAGCTTTCCTTTCTACAAGACGAAGTGTAAATCAGAAAGTGAAATAGACGACAAATTGAAAATAACGTCGAAGTTACTAGAAAACGACGACGACATGATTTCTAGTCATTGCTCCGAAAAGTTTATAGATTCTTTAGAGGATGATGAATTTTTCGATGATTTTGACGAGTTTGATGGAGGTTTGAGTACTAGGTTGAATTTTTCATCCAATCCCGAGTTTAGTAGACTGTATTTTGACAGTGGCAGTGTGGAAAATAGTCCAAAGTTAAAGAAGAAAATTCAATTTGAGACTATAGTAAAGCCTCTTGAAGATAAAAATGATAACTACATAGTTCCAAAGGTAAGCCATAGTTGTATCAGCAATAGTTGCAACTACATTTCGTTACGTGTTCTCCCATCTTCTAGGGCTCCATGTAAGCTGTTTATCTCGTACGTAGTTTCTTGTTTTACGCGTAATCCGAGGTCAGCGATGTTCCTCTGTCTGTCCGTCTGTAACACCTCTCTATGTCCTTTCGTCTATACTGTACTGTACATACATGCGAGTCTCCCAGATGACCTTATTTCGTGTTGAAGATTGTCGAGGATTTGGGGGGGGGGTCCGAATTTTCCTCGCAGAATCGTATCACGTCATTATGGAAAGTCAAACTCGCAACAATGTTTTTGTTTTGTTTTATCCTTTGAGATAATGTGGTTGCCATGGTCTTGGTTAGTGCATGTATGATTGAATAGGTCATGGCCTTGACATACTCATTATATCATTCTTCTAAGGTGATTTACGTATGAATTAACTTTGCCACAACTTCAAAAACTAAATGGATGTATTCAGCACAAGATAAACGTGCTTCTTTCGTTGAGCTGGTCAATCAAAAACAAAACATTCTAAAATCATTCCGAGGAATGCTTATGTCGCCTGCGAAACATAGCGACACTCAAGAATCACTTTTATAGGGTGTGACAGACAGACGGACAAAGTGATCCCTAAGTGTCGCTATGCTTCGCAGGCGACACAAAAACGAAAGAAAACAAAACTCAAAACAACAGACGGACAGATGTCAATTGTGATATTCAATGATATACAATTACTTCAGTCATCATGGAAACTGTCCCTTGTGATTTGAATTCCTCGTTATACGTCTGTCATTAGCATTCGTTTACCATGATAGGAAATTTGTTTTTTGCTATTTTCAGACGTCAGAACAATAAAACGGAAATAAAATATTCTATATCAGTGATTTTCTGAGACATAGCTATTACTCACTATGCCGAGGATCGATGGGAAGATGGCCCCTTGTTGTAGCAAGGAAAGTAAATAATATTGTCTGAATTTGGCCCTGAAAATTGATTGGACGCTGGCTGGCGCTTGATTCAGCCGTGGTATTATAAGATTACAAAGCAGGGTATAAAAGATTTCCTAGACCCCAAATCCCAGTCACATAGAAAACTCTTGTAATATTATATGGACAACATGATTGATCTCTCTTTTTTTTCGGGGAATTCTACAGAAAATAAGATAGCACTATGATGTTGATATTTGGAATGCTTTCAAAAGAAACATATAATAGGACGATTTAGTTTAGATAACTATTCTATGAATAAATTCATACTCGCTGACTTTATAATGTGATTTTACGCCGAGTAGGATTAAAAAGCAATTTGAAATTAGAAATGTTGTGGACTTATATAACAATGTGCTCTAATATGGTAAGCTCAATTTGATGTCAATATTGTGATCAGATTTCATTCTGTGAAGTTGGGTTGAACTGTAATATTTTGTTTCAATTAACATTTCCAGGAATATTGCATTATATAGTTTCTTTTTTCTTGTTGATGGAAAATGCAACAGAAGAAATGATAATGATTATTTCAGAAAAATTACTTTATGGAAAAAAAACACACACAGACAATAAATACATGAGCGTCATGAAAATTATGTTTAAAAAGAAACAAAACCCAAAGCTTTCATGAAAGAATAATTTATTTTTAAGATTGTGAAATTAGAATAAAAATAGTAAATGTATATAAAGTTTAATTTGTCGATAAAGTCTTGTTCAGCATTCCCACAAACAGTAAAAGCACCAATGTACCTTCTTTTTCAATAGGCTCAGCGAAATGATCGCGAGGAGATTAGGAAGAAGCTCGCCATGGCGTCGGACGTGGAAGAAGACTGCTTTAGTGACGACAAATCCTACAGGAAAACCTCATCCCGAGCGCTGACAGGCAAAAATCTCCAGATCTGCTTCATGAATGAGGACCAGGACCAGACGACGGAAGTGCCAGAGTCGTCTGCTAGCACCAGCATTTCCGCGGAAGTGAAGACCAAAACGGTATTTATGATATTGCAAACTGCTTAGACTACTGCCAGTAGTGTACTGATTTTAATTTAGAAAAATTAAAGTACCACGGTATTTGTCGTGAATTGAGTGTGTTTTAAATTTCAACAAATACATCACATGTAATAGAAATAAAGCGCACCAAACACGTTTTAGCTATACAGAAACATCTTTTTACTTTTTTTTCTGACAAACACTTTTACACAGATTTGGCCGCAATTTATCGCTAAAACACTTTAACACATTTTTTTACCGGAACCGGGCTCTTCTTTTGTAAATATGTTCATTTCATACCATAATTCAAAATTCCCTCTGGGTGATTATTTGTATTTCTATTGTCTTTTATGTGTTTATCTCTAGGTTTCAATCTTGCTTGAAATTTTCGTATAATGGGATCATTTCAGATTTGCAAGGTTTTAATGAAGTCTTTGTTCAGAATGTCTGTTATTCTCTACTGGAAGAAAAATGATTTGACCTTAACGTTGGGTTTCAATTGATAGTGTTGTGCCAAAAAATGTGACTATATTAGCTTTTCGGATGATGTAATTAACATGTATCACTTGTCTATTTCAGGAACCGGTTAAGACGGGTAAACCAAATACAAAATCAAAACCGGAGTCCTCCGTTAACGAGAAAAAACCACATGAAGAAGGTGATGAAGATTTCTTTAAGAAACAAGCCAGACTTCAGCGAGAAGCTAGAGCCGCTCTGGCACAGGTAGTGTATTTGATTGCATTGGCAAAGAAATAATTTTATGATGGGAATTCTAAGCAATGATTTAAATTGAAACTGAAGACACTTGTAAGTTTATGTTAAGTAAATGAGATGACATGGATTTTTTTTTTCAATGCACTTTCAATGTTGAGTCATATTGGGTACATCCATAGTTATGACTTGAGTCCAATGAAAAACTTTTACAAAATGGATTTGTAAATGGGGAATCTTGACATATCACCTTAATATTGATCTTAAATATCATCTCTTTGTGTGAAATTAATTGTTGCTTTATGATACCTCAATTCATTTCAAACTGTTCAATCAATGACATTGAAGATGACACTTCACTTAGCTATGAGATACATAATAATTTTCTTCTTTTTTATTTTGTAGGCCAGTACCATGGCACATATGCAGTTAGAAGTTGAAAGACAACAGAAGAAAAAATCCCCAATTGCAGAAATTGTAAGTTAAATTCAATATCATTTATATTTAAGTTAAGAACTGAAGGTTCTTTTTTATTATTAATAAAATCGTTGAATTTTTAGCTCACCTCGACGAAGTTGAGATGAGCTTATGCTATAACCCCGGTGTCCGCGTCCGCGTCCGCGTCCGCGTCCGGTTAAAGTTTTTGGGTAACTCTGTATCTGACAAAGTATTGATGCTACAGTAACCAAACTTGCACAAGTGATTCATCTTTGGATGCTGAGGTGAACCCATGCATCAGATGCTGCATCTGACCTACATTTTCCGGTTGAATGACTTTGTCAATGTCTGGTTAAAGTTTTTGGGGTAGCTCAGTATCTGACAAAGTACTGATGCTACAGTAACCAAACTTGCACAAGTGATTCATCTTTGGATGCTGAGGTGAACCTATGCATCGGATGCTGCATCTGACCTACTTTTTCCGGTTGAATGACTTTGTCAATGTCTGGTTAAAGTTTTTGGGGTAGCTCAGTATCTGACAAAGTACTGATGCTACAGTAACCAAACTTGCACAAGTGATTCATCTTTGGATGCTGAGGTGACCCCATGCATCGGATGCTGCATCTGACCTACATTTTCTGGTTGAATGACTTTGTCAATGTCTGGTTAAAGTTTTTGGGGTAGCTCAGTATCTGACAAAGTACCGATGCTACAGTAACCAAACTTGCACCAGTGATTCATCTTGGGATGCTGAGGTGAACCCATGCATCGGATGCAGCATCTGACCTTGACCTACTTTTTCCGCTTGAGTGATTTTGCCTTTAAAGTCCAATATTGTGCAAAGTATAAGTGCTACATGTACCAAACTTACATATTTGATGTATCTTTGATCAAACTTTCATAAAATGACCTTGACCCACTTTTTCCGCTTGAGTGATTTTACCTTTAAAGTCCAATATTGAGCAAAGTATAAGTGCTACATGTACCAAACTTGCATATTGGATGTATCTTTGATCAAACTTTCATAAAATGACCTTGACCCACTTTTTCCGCTTGAGTGATTTTACCTTTAAAGTCCAATATTGAGCAAAGTATAAGTGCTACATGTACCAAACTTACATATTTGATGTATCTTTGATCAAAATTTCATAAAATGACCTTGACCTACTTTTTCCGCTTGAGTAATTTTGCCTTTAAAGGCTAATATTGAGCAAAGTATAAGTGCTACATGTACCAAACTTGCATGTTGGATGTATCTGTGATCAAACTTTCATAAAATGACCTTGACCTACTTTTTTCCACTTGAGCGATTTTTCTTTTAAAGCCAATATACATGTACCTAGAGATATGTTTTAATTGAATTTTGCTGCCGCGAGGTGAGCTTCGTAATCTTTGATTACACTATGTTTTCAGATTTGTTAGTTATAGTGCGATATAGAATTTGTTGTTGATTTCAGGTTGGAATCCCATATATTGGTGACAACAGGCGACAACGGGTTGGTCTGAAGTTGATGTATGAAATGAACGTCGCCCAGCTTCAAGTCGTAGTCAATGACCTACATACACAAATAGAAAGTAGGTCATATTCCTTCTTTCAAATTTTCAGTTGACATATGTATGTTTTACAAATGGAAAGTAGGGAGTAAATATTTCTCTAAAATTCTGTTCCACAAATATGAAAGTTGATATTATTTTCAGCCATGTCATATCATATACCTTCTTTCAATTTTTCAGAAGACATAAGTGTATTGTACAAATATGAAAGTAGGGAATAATTTTTTTTCCCGAAATTCTGTTCCACAAATATGAAAGTTGACAGTATTTTCGGCTATGTAATACCATGTATTATTCAGGAATTGCAGAAATGAAATATTATGTATTCACAAGTCCTCATGCCTGTTTTCTCTTGTTGAGATATTTCTGCTCAAAAATATGCAAATTAGCTATGAATATTCATGATTTACAGATTTAAATGAGGAGCTGGTGAAACTGCTGATGGAGAGAGATGAGCTCCATATGAGCCAAGATTCTATGTTGGTTGATATAGAGGACCTATCAAGGTAATTTATTCTTTTCGAAATACAGAATTATTTCCCATTTGAGGTGGTGTCTGACGTAAAACTATTATGACGTCACATTTGAAATTCATGTGAAATTTACATGAACTTTACATAAAAGTTCACATGAAATTTATGTGAAGTTTTTGACTTATTTTTATGTGAATACAATTTCGAATGAAAGTCGCAAAGAAAAATTCATGTGAAATTCATGTGAACAAAATTTATGCGAAATTCATGTTAATATTTTTCACATAATTCATATTTGAAAATTATATGACTTTCATGTGAAATTTACATGATGCTCATTTCATATGAATTTCATGTAAGTCACAATTGGCTGTATACATAGATTAGAATTTATTTTCTGTCTTATTTTACAGGAGAGCTGAAGAAACTGCTGTAAGAGTAAATGCCAAGCAAGTACGGGAGCACTCCAAATCATGACAAGAATTGTTTCGTTAACTAAACGGACAATCATATAGACTGTGAAATCCATTCCAAAAAACTTTATTTCAGTCTTCCGTTTTCCAGTCGTGTGAGGAAATGACTCGTTCGCTGGATAAAGGAGGGATGATATGTGATATTTATAATACTCAATGTTGTGAATTATAACTAAGACCTTATTGGGTCTAACCAAGCCAGTCTGTTCATTTAATGCTGCCAAAGTTTTACGTTAAGTTTGTGGCATTCAATGTTTAGATGTTTATCGCTTTGTGTAAAGAATCAACTCTCTGAAAGTTTTTATGCCCTAAGAAACAAAGTTTTAGGGGCATATTATTTTTCTCCTTTTTGTCTGTGAAAAACTTAAGTACAATTATTTGTAAAACTCCAGCAGGGGGCGATTCATAATGAAAAAAACCCTCAGGTTTTAAGATTGAATTGTTATAGTTACTGTAAGAAACTCAAAAATCACCTTTATTACTTAAATCCACTGTTGCAAACTCAAGATATTTTTTCTATAGAATATATAGGAAATATGGCAGTTGCCAATTGCAAGAAACATTAAATTATTCATAATTCATTGAAATTGAAATGCTCGAATCTTACATTTGCAACTAGCTAGTGAAAGATGAAATTGTTCTCAAGTAAATGTGGACCTAGCTGATGAATTTAATGTATTCATTTCCATAGGTTTTTGTTTTGCATGAATCTGTGTCTTCTAAAACTGCTCAATTCTTACATGGAACTGTTCTTAAAACTTATGCATAACTTTTGTACGGTAAGTGATAGGGCTTTCATATTTCATATGTAATTTCAATGTGACAAGAGTTTTCTTTTAGTGCCAAGGTTTGACCTTGTAACCTTGACCTTAATCTTGCTTGTACCTAGCCTATAGGTGAAAGATAGCTTTCAACACGGGCATTCAATGTATATAGTGTTTCACAAACTTTTAGATTATTTGGTTATGTCTACAGGAATATGTTTACAACCCTCTTGACAGTAAAGCATTTATGAATGTAGATCTGAAAATACTTACACTTGTATTTGAGAATTGGCCCTTCCGAACGCGGGAAAATTTTGAGAAATTCAATGACGTCACAATGCAATTTCGATGTTTGACCGAGGTTCGAAGCTTGTTTGTCCGAGGTAAACACATGGTAAAAGCATTGTGACGTCACGAAATTTTACATTTTTTCCCGCAATTGGAAGGGTCAATTCCTTTTATGTAGTTTTTAGATGAAGAAGTGTTTTCTTTATTGTAAAACTTATTTTAATCTTTTTAGATTATTTTTTAAAATTTCTTTAGACAATTTGAGCGTTAGAAACATCGTTATTGATGTACTGATTTGTACTGTAGCACTAAATTTCTGTATTCCTATCGAGTGATACTAGACTTTCTTAGAATGTTCTCACATTGTATAACATGATGTAGCTGAGTATATATACAGAGAACTATGTGAATTAGCTATTTTAATTTCAATGGTGCTCTTTGTAAGTTTTGTCTTAAATTCATTAAATTTCATTTCCAGTTTCATCAGTGTTATCATGTAAATCAACCTTTTACTTTCATTAGACATGAATTGTTCTGATTTTGTAACTCTGGCAGGAGTTGGTAAACTTTGTTTTTCTTTTGTAAAGTCAATGACAAGTTTGTCCTTTTCATCATTATACAAAAATTATTAACCCAAAAGGTTTGAAATTGCCATCCCTTGACCTCTAAGAAGGGATCTTAGCTAGTGAATTAGATTGAATCATAGTAAAACCAGGTCAATTTCTTTTAATGCATATATATTCCCGTATCTTATACATGCGCTCAAATTGTAGGTAAAAGCCACCTGTACTGCGATTTGGACAATAATTAAATGAAGGTTCGGCAAAAACATCAATGCCCCTTAACACCCCCCCCTCCTTTTCTTCGTCTGTCTGTAACTGCTTTCCTTTCATATTGCAAACCATTGATTTACTCTTGTACATAGGTAGACATATAATGTATTCATGTTATTCATAAAAAGCAGAAGCTAATGTTATCATGTTGCAGCTGATGTTGTTAAAGTATTTTTACTTTATCAAGCAAAATACATGTATGTTCAAGTTAAACTTGTGAAGTATGAAAAACTATTCTGTTACTAGTTCTTATATGATCATACGTAATAAATTATGATGAAATCATTTTTTCCCTGTATTCTCATTGAATGAAGATATTGGAACGAATGGTCTGTGCAGGTCATTGAAAGTAATTGAATTTCACTTTGTTCGTGGAAAGTCAAGGTCGCTCTTGTTTCCATTCGTCTGTCTGTCAATCTGTCTATCCATCTTTGAACATATTTCTCAAAACTGGTCATTTAGATAGGTCCTGTGAGACAATTGTCATTTAAGGTCATTTGTCAAAGGTCAAGGTCACTTTTACGCTAAAAAACATAGCCTTTTCTGCAATTTCACGAAAAATCACTTTTTTGACTAAATAGTTTGAAGTTTCGTCTAAAGATAGAGAAATGCATATCCTTGAATACATGCTTTAGGATTTTATTGCATTGGTGAGAAATTGTGTTTGCAGAAAGGAGTGGGAGATAACACATAACTTCTTTTAAGAAATTTGGGCATATTTAACTTGAATGTATTTGGGATACCAGCTGTGAAACAAATGAATGAAATGATGTTCAAGGTCACAGAGTAAATGTCAAGGTTACAGGTTTTTAGATTATTTTTAGCAGAGTTGCAAAACTCGGCTCTTAGTTTGAGGTGAGATGGGCATCAACAATTGGTTTCCGGACTATAAGTCAAGTATGATACATACTAGTGTAATGAAACTTCATACACTTACTCACCATGAGTCAAGGATGACCCTTATTGATTTTTGGGTCAAAAGGATCAAGGTCATAGGACTCTGATTATTGAAAACGGTTGCCAGACCATACAAGAGCCTGTATTACACCTATGATCATGAAACTTGCCAGAAATGTTTCCCATCAATCAAGGATGACTCCTATTGATTTTGAGGTCGAAGGTCAAGGTCACAGGACTCTGATTATTGAAAACGGTTTCTTGACCATATTAGAGCCCGTATTGCACCTATCATCAAGAAACTTGCCAGAAATCTTTAACATGGATTAAGGATGACCCCTATTGATTTTGATGTCAAAAGGTCAATGGTCAAGGTCATAGGACGCGGATGATTGAATGTGGTTTCCGACCATATCAGAGCCTGTATTGCACCTATGATCATGAAACTTGCCAGAAATGTTTAACATGAATCAAGGATGACCCCTATTGATTTTGAGGCCAAAAGGTCAAGGTCATAGGACGCAGATGATTGAAAGTGGTTTCCAGACCATATTAGAGTCTATATTGCACCTATTATCATGAAACTTGCCAGAAATGTTTTTCATGAATCAAGGATGACCCCTATTGATTTTGTGATCAAAAGATCAAAGGTCAAATTAATAGGAATCAGGTAATTAGTCCCCTACCGGCAACGCCGAAGGGGACTCTTAGTTTCCTCTCTGTCTGTCTGTCTGTCCGTCCTTCTGTCCCATTTTCAGTTTTCCGGACTTTTTTTCGCTGTTGTTGCATATATTGAACTCATTTTTGGTATGTGGATATATCTCAATGTGATACAGATCAAGTTTGAGTTTGCTTTCGATTGACCCAATTTTACAAGAGTTATGGCCCTTGGACATAGTAAATTTTATGAAAAATTCAGTTTTCCGGTCTTTTTTCCGCTGTTGTTGCATATATTGAACTCATTTTTGGTATGTGGATATATCTCATTGTGATACAGATCAGGTTTGAGTTTGCTTTTGATTGACCTAATTTCACAAGAGTTATGGCCCTTGGACTTAGCAAATTTTATGAAAATTTCAGTTTTCCGGACTTTTTTCCGCTGTTGTTGGATAAATTGAACTCATTTTTGGTATGTGGATATATCTCAATGTGATACAGATCAAGTTTGAGTTTGCTTTTGATTGACCTAATTTCACAAGAGTTATGGCCCTTGGACTTAGCAAATTTGATGAAAATTTCAGTTTTCCGGACTTTTTTCCGTTGTTGTTGGATAAATTGAACTCATTTTTGGTATTATGTGGATATATCTCAAGGTGATACAGATCAAGTTTGAGTTTGCTTTAGATTCACCTATTTTTACAAGAGTTATGGCCCTTGGACTTAGCAAATTTTATGAAAATTTCAGTTTTCCGTTTTTTTCTTCAGTTCTATTGCAAATAATGCACTGATTTTTGGTAAATGAATACATCTCAGTGTGATACAGACCAAGTTTGTGTTTGGTTTCCATTGGCCTATTTTTACAAGAGTTATGGCCCTTGGACTTAGCAAATTTCATGAAATTTGCAGTTTTCCGGACCTTTTCTCTCCTGTTATTGCAGATAATGAACTGATTTTTTGTATGTGAATACATTATAGTGTGATGCAGATTTGAATTTGATTTAGATTGACTAATTTTCACAAGAGTTATGGTCCTTGGACTTAGCAAATTTCGTGAATTCAGTTTCCCAGACTTTTATTGGCTGTTGTTGCAGATGATGAACTGATGAACAGAGATGCAAGTCATAAATTTATGCCGCCGGTAGGGGACTTATATCGCACAGCGATCATTGCATTTTTGAAAATGGTTTCTGAATTATATACTTATGTGTATCAGTCTGAAACGTGCTGATGATGTTTCCTATCTGTCAAGACCATATAGTAATACAATTCATGTCTATTTTAAGTCTGCATATTCATACTTTCATTCAAGCTTTGCAACTTGGCACTTTGCATCTATGATGCATTTTAAGCTTATTGTGCATTAATTAGAGGAAAGAAGGGTGATATAGGTGAAGCTTAATCTATTATCATACTTTAACAGGATGTGAACTTCTGGACAAAGGTAATTCAAGGTCATTTCTGAAAGGTCAAGGTAATTTGTAAAACTTTAGGAAAAGGTACTAGTACTTATAATGCTAACCCCTTTTGCAGAATTTGATCAAACTTCTCTTAAAAATTGTTTTGTATGATGTGCACTTACAGACATATGTCTTTTAAAATATCATTTGAGGGTTAAAGTTCAAGGTTATTAATGTAATCAATAGACTTGCAGATAATGCCATTTATGATCATTTGAAAGTTCAAGGCCATTTACGGCATCAAAATTCTTGTGTTCATGGAGCATCCATCAGTTTTACTGATTTTGTCTTTTTAAAAGCAAGCACTCCTTTCTTTTTGTCAATTTTGTCCAGTTGAACAAATAAAGTCATGAAAATAGTTCATGGATAACAAATCCCTGTGCTGTTATTGTTCTGTACCAGTGGTTTGGTTTGTACCAAGTGCATTGATTCCTTGATGACGGGAAGCTGAGCCATGGTTAATAATGTTGTGAAGATGGGGCTGCATGTTGGTCAGGGCTTGATCTAAAGTGTCCAGAAATAAAAGAGATAATTATAGTTCACCATTACCATTATAAAAAGATCATAATGTTCAAATGATTTAAGTTGGATAGTACCATCTTAGTAAATGTTTTATGAGAAAGGTCCGGCAATCCTACTCATTTAAGCACGGATCAAGCGGGGTTGTCAGGAACGCCCCCTCCGTCTGCCCATGTCTTTTCACAGAGGACCAATGTAGATATTGAAGGCAAATCACAGAAGTTGAGAGCTCTTGGTTTTGATAAGTTACAGAGGATAATTGGGCTTATTGCTTCTTGAAATCCTTCAAACTTGACATCTTATTGTGATTACTTACGGAGGATATCAGTCCGGGAGTCCTTGAGTGCTTCCAAAGCATTTTTGCCGTGTTGTACTATAGCTTGTGAGGAGCTCTGGGTGGCCTGAGTGTCACTGTGTGCTGGATCTACACCAGCAGCGAATGTACCGGTTGTGTTCTTGAGAGAATCTCCCACTCCTGACACCACCTGACGAAGAAATCAGTATGAAGAAAAGGCTTTTAAGACTGTGGCCCTTGGAGGCATGACTCGATCACCTATGCACAAACAATCTTCTTTTCTTGTGATACTACTGACAGCTAGATAATCAAAGACAGTTATCAATCTTCTGTCTTAGTAAAATGTCTCGCTTAATGAAATTTTAAATTTCGGACTGATCGATCGTCTGTCTTTTATTTGTTATTCCATTTAGATATAGCTTTCAACTGATTTTTTCTTATTGACATCAATTACTACATTTGTAGTAGCATATTTTAGCAGGGAAAAAGAAAAAACTAGTATGCTTTTTCTTGTACATTCAGTCTTATAATTATGATGAAGTGTAAGTTTGACAATGACTGGTCTACTGTCAACAGAGCACGAACTAGGCTTTGGAGAGTAGTTATCTTTTTTTTAATAACAGCTATACTGTGATGCATAGCCTTCATCTTTATGTAAGTAGCCATTTTGCCGCTGCATTATTCTTAAATTAAGCAAAGAATCCTATACTAGTACCTCGTTAAGGGCATCAATGTGAGGCTTGAAGAAGGCAGCAAGACCTTTTCCAATAGATGAAATAGTGTCTGTGAGTCCACTCCTCTTGTGGTCCCGTGTCGGTAAGCGCGACAGAACTTTTCCCATAATGTCGGTCAATCCATTCACAAGATCGTCCTTAAGATGGTTTTGAAGCGATTTGTGAGAACCTGCATTAAGAATATCGAAGAAGTTTAACTTTCCTCTATAGATATACTAGTATTAAGCTTAAACACGTTTTCAATGTAAAAATTGAGAGGAACAAGAGTACCTGGTCATGGAAACATTTTGGGGCATCGTTTTCCCTCGAGACCAGAGTTTTATCCCTCAAAACTGTAGCAGGTCCGAACTTTTTTTTTTAAATACACACAGATCTTATCGTTTGTATACTAGTATATCAATGAAGAATTTTCTAAGTAAACATGGATTTTGATTATTGTTTCGTATTTATCAAAGTGTAAATGTTATTAGTACAATATATATCCATCACCATAAAATAAAAACTTTATTTATTTTACAACGTTTCACAAACACGTTACGCAACTTATATTAATATATGTCTGACGTTGGCGTGATGGTGTCTATGGGGCAGGAGGAAACTGGAGTACCCGGAGAAAACCCCCCTGCCGAGGCCTGGGTGGGGGACCACCAACCCTCCCACATAAGACCCTTCGCCGAATCTGGGATTCGAACCCGGGACCTTAAGGTGAGAAACGAGCGCGCTACCACTGCGCTAACCCGGCCATAATCATAATACTAGTATCAATCACTATGCAAATTATCTTGCAGTTATATTTTCCTAACATGAAAACAATACAGAATTTTTCACTTCAAATTCAATGTATGTTTTGCTATACCTAGCATTCGAAAATTTCTGTAATAAAAATTTCGAGAAATGTCTAAACCGTTGGTCCTGTAGCATCATATCCCACCCATCTCGCTACGTCTTTCGGTAAACTTTGGGACATAAACATTTTCACACTCTTTGGTAAGATTGTTTAGATTGAGGATCACTGACGAGGGTAAAGTACCCGAAACGTGCATGATTGTCTGGTCCATGCTGAAAATTTAATGATGCTATTGAATATGAAGACGTTTAACACTCACCCACAATTTCGTCAACTTTAGAGAAGATTTCATTTACTGGTTGTTCATGGAATCCGTGTGCTGTCTCCTCTAGCTTTGAGATAGCGGCATTCAGCAGATCATGCATTTGATGGAATCTGTTTTCTAACAACTTCTTAGCCTCTTTTTCTGCAGGTACAATTTTCGTCAGGATGTTGCTGTGGGAAAGTTTTGCAGAAAGTTTGGTTGCTGTGCATAGGGTCGTTAGGAAATAATGCAATTGAAACAAAAAGAGCAGATCTGCGATGACCAAAAACAAACGACAGTAGAGTTACCGTTTGGCTTCTTAGATAGGGAATGGATCTTGAAAATTAAACAAAAACAAAACAAAACAAAAACAAACAAAGAAACCAAAAGAAATAGACAACCATCTGTTTGTATTGCATGTAAATAAAAGTCCCTACTCGGAGAACAGCACAAAAATGAATGGTCTCTCAGTCTATTGCAGAAAAAGAAATCCACAAAACTGAAATGCAAATACGGACAGAAAAACCAAGACATAAAAACTGTCCCCTTTAAGTATTATTGTGTATTCGGGGACTACTGTGCGTTGAAAAGCAACACATTTCGCTACCGTAGTGAAAAGGGTACGTTATTATTGTAATAATTTCTGTGGTATTAGTTTGATACACTCTACTTGTACTCACGCTACATCACGGTTGCTTGGCTGATCTGTTAATGATTGACCAGATGGTCGAAGGGAATTCATAGTTCCTATTACCGGGCCTGAAACCAGGGGAGAAAATACGATATAAGGAAGAGAGATTCTGAGAAGACTACAATTGCTGTAAAATCCCCGGTCGAGCTCCCTTACCGATCGCTGGTAGAAGTTTGCAATTGCCAAAATATTTTAGTAAAATTAAAGGAATTTTCGTTTGAAGATAAGGATTTCCTTATTTTTGAGAAGAGTTCACAATGAAAGACAAGCATTTCCTTGCAAATGGTTGAATATTATCAAATAATATCAATACACAGTTCTAGTAAAAGTAGATGGTTCTTACTTTGCAGCGCCTGTGATGCCAGTTGACCTCCTTGTTGTTTGGCTTGCTCCAGAAGCTGTTGGCCAACTTGCTTACCCTGTTCAATTACCGGATGGAATGTGTCCTTTAAGACCTTCCCAAGTCCGCTGAAGGATGTTCCAAAATCACCCAAAACGTTACCTTGGCTACCAACAGCCAACAGGCACAGAAGTAACACGTCCTTCATACTGATACCTCGAATAATTGATACTTTTGTTCAAACACATGATTTCATTACTAGTGTAGCGATATTTTCATTCAAATGTAAGTACATGGAGGAAGATTTCTCTCTGCGCAAACGTCAAATGGGACTTTCAAATTTACGGTACATTGTATTTAGATTTCTCGACACATCATTTTATGCAAAATCAGATACTCAAGAAACGTAGCCTGCATGTACATGTAAACGGGTCTATCTCACAGAGCGTCGAGTCTCAATATGGTTTTGTTGGCAAATTTATTGTCTAAACGATGTATTCGAAATATCCTTTAAAATAGTACCAAAGGGAGATTCAATCGTATGTTCAAATGCTTTTTAAATACGACTTGACATATTGGTCTCGTCGGTTTATGTGTAGTCTTTTGTGTTTGGTGTTTACATGTCGTGTGTCTCTTTTCCGTCTCGTGCTGTACTCGTCTTTTGTGTTTTTGCATCGGGTGTTTTGCTGTTTTGCTGTTGATGCTGCAACGGGGTCTTGCTGGAGATCTCCTCCCTTCCTTGACGTGGAACTTCCTGGACAAATTATCAAGCAGTCTTTATAGATGAACCCTACCTAGTTCGTCGTATGATTCCAAGAGGTAATATTACGTCTAGAGCACTATTGGGTTCTTTGTTGAGGGTCCTGTACGCCGCCTTCTGTCTGTTTCACAGCAAAGTCTGTAGCACAAAGTCATATTAGACATTTTTGAAGTTGACGCACTTCAGAAATCTCAAGATTTTGAACTTCAGTTTGATTTTCCTCAACACCTTGCAAATATTATATTCTTTACATTGCAGATTTTAATTGAGTTCGTAAAAGGAAGAATTTCTAACCGCATTTCACAATAGTTTTGGATATACCTATATCGACTACATGTTCTGCACCAATAAGGTGGATCAGTAAGAAAAAAACAGACATGACTCTTTTGCACTCAAAGTTAATAAAACCGTGTAAATAGGGTCTGAAAATTAAGGTGACATGAAGCTACATACCCGAGGGTTAAATTCCCTAAATACTTTCAACATTACTTTTTCCGTTTTTTCTAAAATACTAATGTAATTGATGACCTTATTTTACTAACTAACCACAATGTAACATGTGTTACCTACATATTGTGTCACTATAATGCACAAATATGTGTTTTCTGCTCTCTTATTTCTCCATTATCATCATTGATTCGTCAAAATATAGTTTTATTCTGCAAATATAACAAAATTTGTGTTCAGCTATCTTCATCTTCCCCTTGTCTAACGAAGAACAGCTACCGGTACAAAAAGGCGGCACAAATCAAAGAAATGCGCAAACACAATAAAAAGGGGTTTCATTATGATTATCTGTGACAATTTGATATCAAGAAAAAACCATTAATTATCTGTTTCATGTATGTATGGAGGTAAATACACTAGATTTAAGGAGGGTTATCAGGGAAAAGACACCATTAATACTAAAAATATCCAATTTCTATAAAGTTATTGTCACCTATCCTTTTATTAATTCTAATCTTAATTTTTCAAAATTTTATCATAACATTTCCAAATTGTATGGCTAGCAATGACACATTAAATCAAAATTGAAGTAAGTCGGCGATGTTACGGTTGACTCAACTGATAGTGACATTTTATGTATAAAATATAATGACAGTATAAAAGGTATATCAACCCATGCATATTTTCACAAAAGGATAATAATCATAAGTTCAATGCTTTATTGCTAGTATGAACGAGTTATCATTTTTGCATGAATGATATTACATGCTATTAACAGAGTACAAAACTTTGGGTATTACACAACCTGTCTTAAAATTATGGTGATATGATAAACAAAATTAGAAGGATCAAAGGTAGGCAGCATAACCATAAAAATGTGTCAGAGTCATCAAACGCCTTTTATACCGAGGATATGACCCTAATGTCACCAGACGGACATTTGGCTTGGTACTTGACCAATCTACAGTCTTGTACCAGCGCATCATTGAGACTGGACTCCATGACGGGCCCTGTCCAAACCTTTTTAGAGAAGACAGGGCCCCGACCACCTGTCCTCTCTGAATGTCAGTCGGACTCTTCGGTGGTTACATACATGAGCTCGCTACAGCCGGCAGAGCACGGACTGTATTACGCACGCCTTCTTTTTATATCCATTTACATATTCATCTGTGTTGCTGAGGCCTCTACGTTTTGCGGTCTTGTTCGTGTGATGTCATTTTACAGCAAGGAGGTAATCGTACGTTCTTCGAGACCTCTGGGTAATTGGAGAAGTGAGAGGGTTGTGCGCATGTAATCCAGGATAACCAAAACATTTGCTAATTGCGTGTTGCTAATTGGTCTCGTCGGTTTATGTGTAGTCTTTTGTGTTTGATGTTTACATGTCGTATGTCTCTTTTTCGTCTCATACTATGCTCGTCTTTTGTGTTTTTGCATCGGGTGTTTTGCTGTTTTGCTGTTGGTGCTGCAACAGGGTCTTGTTGGAGATCCTCTCCCTTCTGTTATAATTAATGTACATATGGTACACTGAAACCATTACCATAGTACATACATGTTAATATTGACAGTATGAACATGAATAATTATTTACATTTTAGAAGCAAAATGAGAATAAATATCATACAGTTATAACCTTAGAATTGTTGGTTAATGGTGGCGTTTCCTGAAATTTCTCTGAAAGGAGACATTTTATACCGGTCATTGAATTTCGCTCATGGGCTTGTCGAAGATAATTATAACTGAGTCCTGCTACGACAATTCTGTTGAAACTAACTTTTGTAATTATTTCTCTCTGGAAAAGATGTTGAGCCAAATCCGAGTTATGATAAGTACATTGACCTAACCACTGAGAAAAATCTGACATGGATTCATTGATAATTTTTGTACATGTTTTTTTTTTTTTGCACAAAATCGACATTTCACATATAAAACACATTGGCAGTAAGTAAAATATTTGAACCCCTTGATATTTTCACAAAAAAAAAGCCATGACAAAAATGGAAGGAGCTCCATAAGGTATGAATAGGGTTCGAAATCATGATAATCAAGGTACAAGAAAATACTCTTCCCGACTGAGCTATCGAGGATTACAAACATTGTTACATAATTTTATATACCTGTATTTGAAAACTCTTCAGTGTGTGAGGCGACGGCTAAGTATCACCCGTATATGTCTTTAAGAAATTTTAACAGCTCTCTTTAACTTTTGAAGCATTTGATTTAAGTTAATCAGAAGTAACGTATGTTTCAAATTATCAATTACTGATAAATTTTACACTCTAGAGTTGCTCGATGAAAGAATATTTTGACATATTATCAGCTTATCCTAAAAGATTTTATCCTTTTCAATATTCAAGCCCGACATTTTCAACCTAAGTATTTATTTTAAGAACTTTTCATTAGAGTGGTTTAAACATTAGCAAAAACAAATTTAATTCATGGTAGGTATTCATTCTAACATTAATCCAATAAAAACATATGAGACTTGTCCCCCAATTTTTCTCGTTTATTAACGAGATTGGATAAGTCTTATCCCTGTTACTTAACTTGAGATTGGTAATGGACCAAAAGAAGTCTCCAAATAATGGAAAGAAGCATGGTAACGTATGTTTCCCAAAAGAAGAATCCTAATTTTACGGTTATTATACAGTGCAATCATGAAATAGATCATCAATTATCAAAGAATTTGAATTCAAGCATAACGGTTGATGTAAAGGTCACTCACTAAAAGTTAATTAAGAGTGAAATTTCTTAGTGTGAGATGTATTCTTGTACATTCTACTTCACTCTTTGATGCAAAATGCTCATATGCCGCTAAATATTGCATAAAATGATAATTTTCTTACAAACTTGGGCACTACCTGTCTGGTTCTAAGTGATTTCGAATAGAATACAGAACTTAGAACCGACGGTTCTTCGCACTGATTCGTAAAATGGAAACTTACAATAATAACCCCTCTTCAGCAGATTTTGCTCAAACTTCTTTTAAACACTGTTTTGTATGACGTGCACTTTCAGACAAATGTCTGAATGTTATTTGAGGGTTAATGGTCAAGGTTTTGAATGAAAACAATAGACATGCAGATAATGCCATTTATGATCATTTTGAAAGGTCAAGGCAATTTACGGTATAAAAGTTCATGTGTTCATGGAGCATCCATCAGTTTTACTGATTCTGTCTTTGTAAATTAAAGCAAGCATTCCTTTCTTTTTGTCAATTTTATTCGGTTGAAAAAATAAGGTCATGAAAATAGTTCATGGGTAACAAATCCCTTTGCTGTTACTGTTCTGTACCACTTGTTGGGTTTGAACTAAGTGCGTTGATTCCTTGATGAAGGGCAGCTGAACCATGGTTAATGATGTTGTGAAGGTGGGGCTGCATGTTGGTCAGGGCTTGTTCTGAAAGTGTCCAGAAATAAAAGAGATAATTATAATTCATTATTACCATTGTAAAAAGATAATATTCTAATGATTTAAATTGGATAGCAACATCTTAGTAGATATTTGTGAGAAATGTCTGGCTATACTGCTTTTTTGGGATCTAGACGGGGCTGTCAGGAACAACACCCCCATGGAATTTTCCAAAAATCCCAATCCCCCCCCCCCTTTTTATCTACTTTTTTTTAAATCAATGGATTATTTTTGTCTCTCGCCCTTTTGATAAAATGTGTCGATCTGCCCATGTCTTTTTATAGAAGGCCAATGTAGATATTGAAGGCAAATCACAGAAGATGAAAGTTTTTGGTTTTTTATAGTTTACAGAAGATAACCACAATTCTTGAAGATACATTGTGTGGGCATATTGTTGCTTCATGAAATCTTTCAAACTTGAGATCGTTTATTGTGATCACTTACGGAAGATATCAGTCAGGGCATCCTTGGCTGCTGTCAAAGCATTTTTACCGTGTTGTGCAATAGCTTGTGAGGAGCTCTGAATAGCCTGAGTGTGTGTTGGATCTACACCAGCAGCGAAGGTACTGGTTGTGTTTTTGAGAGAATCTCCCACTCCTGACATCACCTGAAAAAGAAATCAGTATGAATAGAAAAAAATAAGGTTCAGGCCCATGGAAGCATATACAGCTCACCTTTACTAACAAAAATCTTATTTGCAAGCGATACTATTACAGATGGTCTAACAGATCATCCATCAAAGACAATTACATATATTAAAGCCTCTCTCTTGGTAAAATGCCTCACTAGCAGGTGAATGAATCTTTTAGTTTCGGACTGTGAGACCGTCTGTCCCTCATATGGCATTCCATTTTATTTGGATTTTTGCTTTCTTCTTTCCAGCTGATATATAATTTCTTATTTGCGCCAGTAGTAAATTTAGCAGGATAAAATCTTCTGCTAATTTCAGGGTTGGTTTTCAAGTGTAGTATCTCTTACAATTTTGATTTAATGTACGTTCAACAATGACTGGTCAACTAAAAACAAAGCATTACCTAGGCTTTTAGAAAGTAGGATTCTGAGTCATAACAGTTACACAGAGATTCTTGTTGGTTTTACCAATTCATAGCCTACATCTAATTTGCCGTTCCATTATTCTTAGATTAAGCAAAGAATCATATACTAGTACCTGGGTCAGGGCATCAATATGAGGCTGGAAGAAGGAAGCAAGACCGTGTCCAATAGATGAAAGAGCGTCCGTGAACCCATTCCTCTTGTGGTCCGGTAAATGAGACAGAACTTTTCCCACAATGTCGGTCAATCCATTCACAAGATCGTCCTTAAGATGGTTTTGAAGCAAGTTGTGAGAACCTGTAGTAAGAATATCGAAGAAAAGTTTTACTTTCCTCTATAGATATATTAAGCTTCAGCTTATTTTCAATATGAAAATTTGGAGGGAAAAGAGTACCTGGTCATCGAAACATTTTCAAATTGGGATTTTAGGACATCGAATTTTCTTTTTTCTCCTTCGATCGATCCTAGAGTTTTACCCCTCAAAACTGTAGCAGGTCCGAATTTGTGTTTTAAAAAAGCAAAACACATACATAGATCTTATTGTCTGTATATATTAATTTGACTCTCTTTTGAAGAATTTACTAAGTTAACATGGATTTTCATTATTGTTCCGTTTATATATAGAGTAGGAATATTATTAGTACAATGTCCATCACTATGTTAGTTCTCTTGCAGTAATGTTTTCCATCCATAGAAAACAGTACAGAATTTTCCCCTACAAATTCAATATAAATTATGTTTCCTGCATGGTACTCACCCACAATTTCGTCAACTTTAGAGAAGATTTCATGTACTGGTTTTTCATGGAATCCTTGAGCTGTCTCCTCTAGTTTTGAAATGGCTGCATTAAGAAGTCCATGCATTTGATAGAATTTGTTTTCTAACAACTGTTTAGCCTCTTTTTCTGCAGGTACAAGTTTCGTCAGGAAGTTGCTGTAGAAATTTGAGTTGCTATGCATATAGACTCGTTAGGAAATACGGTAATGCGATTGAAACAAAAAGAGCAGATTTGCGATTGGAAAAAAACGATAGAAGACCTTCAATTTGACTTTTAAGATAGGGAAGGGATTTTGAAAAAATAAGCAAAAAATACAAGGAAAAAAAACCAAAACAAAACAAATAGACAGCCATTTGTTCGTATTGCATACAAATAAATATCCCTACCAGGAGAGCACCACAAAATCAGACATCTTTTATTGTATATTGCAATTTTCAGTTCATGGTCTTAGTCTATTGCATAAAAAATCCGCAATACTGAAGCGGAAATACAGACAGAAAAATCAAGACATAAAAATTTGTGAAACACGAATGCCCCGTCGACATCTTTATCAGTATTAACGCAATTTTGTGAAAGGTAATAGGTCAAGGTCGCGATATTGAAAGGTCTTGTCACAAGGAATATACATGTGAAAAATCAAAACCATATCACTTACCATTCATAATTATACCAAATCTTAAGGTTTCTTTTCAAAGTAAACCAAAAGTCGATGTCAAGGTCACAAGGAATATACATGTGAAATATCAAAGCCCTATCACTAACCAATCAAAAGTTGTGCCCAATGTTTGATATGAATTTGAAGACGTGTACTGTAATATTTGTACGAATTAGAAACCCCCGAGGGCACATGCCCGTATTCGAAAATTACTGTTCACAAAAATTTCTCGAAATTTCTTAACAGTGGGTCCTGTAGCATCATATCCCACCAATCCTGCTACGTCTTTCGATATTTTTTTGACATAACTTTCATAGTCTTTGACCATATTACATTGTTTAGATTGAGGATCACTGACGAGGGTTCAGTTCCCGAAACGTGCATGTCTGGTCCATGCTGCAAATTTATCTGTTCTTAAATGGTGCTATGAATTTGAAGACGTGTAACATCTGATACACTCTACTTACGCTACATCACGTTTGGTTGGCTGATCTGCTGATGATTGACCAGGTGATTGAAGGGAATTCATAGTTCCCATTACCAGGCCTGAAACCAGGGGGAGAGAATACGATATAAAGAAAGAGAAACAAAAAGAGAATTATACAATATCTTCTGAGAAGACTACAATTAACGGATGATTTTAATAATATTTCGAAGGAATTTTCATTTTAAGGTCAGGATTTCACTATTTTCGACAAAGAGTTCCCAATGAAAAACAAACATTTCCTTTGAAAATGGTTGGGTGTTTTTAAATAATATCACTACAAAGTTCTAGTAAAGGTATATACATGTAGTTCTTACTTTGTAATGCCTGTGATGCTAGCTGACCTCCCTGCTGTTTAGCTTGCTGCAGAAGCTGTTGGCCAACTTGCTTACCCTGTTCAGCTACCTGATGGAATGTGTCCGTGAAGACTTTACCAAGTCCGCTGAAGGCTGTTCCAAGATCACCCAAAAAGTTACCCTGGCTACCAACAGCCAACAGGCATAGAAGTAACACGACCTTCATACTGATACCTTGAATAATTGGGTGACAATTTTCAATTGGTTGAATACTTTTACATAATACTAGTAATGCTTATCTGGCCTTGAATATTGTTCCCTGACATTGTCGCCATAGCACTTTCTATATAGACAGAACCATAGACAGTGCATGTATTTAATATATTTTCATTTTCGTGCGTGAACATCGACGGCGGGTGCGGCTAGCCAACAGGGGATGCTTACTCCTCCCGGGCACCTGGTCCCACCTCTAGCTTGCTAGGGGTCCGTCGATGCTCCATTTGGTGCTCTATTGCGAGTGCTGTTGAGATTATCGTCAGGATCTTCTTTAACCCATTTCAAAAACATCATTTTTAGATAATACCTCCAAAACATCATTCGATCATTAATGATACATGTATTCTCATACACGTGCAAGAATATGGAGGATAAGTTCCCTCAGTGCAAACGTCAAATGGGACGTTGAAATGTACAGTATTGAGATTTCACAACACTTCGTTTTAATGCAAAATTATAGATGCCCAAGAAACCGAAACTTTGAGGAAGTCTTTCTTAATAAAAGTCGCAATATGGTTGCTTTGGCAAGATAAACTAAACTGATTTTCGAAAAGAAAAATTCATGTTTTCTTCATTACAACCATGACAAAGAGATGATTTTAAAGCATATACATTCGAATGTCCGCTCGCAGTTTTGATTTTTAGATATCAGTTCATTTCTATTTCCAACCTAATGTGGAACTTCCTTGAAGAATTATCTTGAAAGCAATCTATCTAGAAGAGCCCTACCTTGTTCGTTGTATGATTCCAACAGGTAATATTATGTCTAGAGCACGACTGGGGTCTATATAGAGGGTCCTGAACGCCGCCTTCTGTCTGTTTCACAGCAAAGTCCGTAGTGCAAAGTCATAGAAAGAATGCATGCCAGTAGTGACCGATGAACCTTTTATCAGATGTCTCCAGATTTTCAACTTCAATTATTTTTTACATTGCAGACTTTTCTTCAGTTAAAAAAGAAAAGAGCTGCACGTGTATATTGACTGTATTAAAATTTTGAATACGATCATGGAATATGAACATGATCATGGACCATTGATTGCGTACACATGCATGATAGAAAATCCTGCTAGGTAGGAAATTCACGTTCTGTACCAATTAAGTGCAGAAGAAAGAAAATTCAGTGAGTTTTCTACTTTTTGGCCGCAGAACTTTATTCATGACCAAAATTTACCAATCCATTGTACATTGTAATTTACAAGCAAGTTTTTGGGTATAATATCATAAAACGTTTACCTACGAAGAAACAAAATGTACCATTCTGGCATTCATCAGCACAGCGTTCTCTGCATATACATTGTACATATGTCGAGATCAAAATGGCGAGTGTGCTCTATCCGTTTAAAATGGGTTTTTTTTTCATGGAAATTGGATTCAACTGCCAAGATCAAGGATAACAATACCTGTATGAAGTAGAAAAAAATGCCAATAGAGGAGCCCTATAGAACCCTACAGATTGTGCCAAAGGCAAGGTTAAGTAAAAGACACAACTTTATTGTCAATGGAAAGGGTTTCATCTAAGGAATAGTATACACATGAACTAATGTACTCCTATTCACTTCAAAAATGCGATAGGTTATGTTTTCGGATACACAAGAAATGGCAAAACACTATATGAGCTCGTGTTGGGACGGGGGGGGGGGGGGTTACAAATCACGTTTTGTCTTCTTTTTTTTGGGGGGGGAGGAGCTGATAATATATCAACACTGCTCAAATCATTTTTAAACTCATTTAGATTACTAGTATAATTTACAAGTAAAAGTCTTAGTATGGTAGAAAGTAACAAAATACTAACGCTTATCAGCGGGGAATTTCACAAGGAAGTCCTGATAAAGGGGTTTGTTCTAGTACCTGTGTCAGTGGCTAGAAAATTACTGATAAAGTAAATCACATACTTGAACTGTATCTTTTTATGTAACGGTTGAGATAGTTTGGGGAAAAAAGTGAATCTAGGCACAGAAATAAAGGCACAAACTGAAGGTCAAGGTCAGGGTCATAATGAAAAAGTTTCCAAAGATTGAAAGAAGCATCTTAGTTGCGAGTTTGCATGATATATTTTTCTGTCGCCTGCGAAGCATAGCGACACTTGGAGATCACTTTGTCCGTTGCCCGTCCATCCGTCTGTTTGTCTGTCTGTCACACTTTGAGTGTCACATCCTATATAAAAGTGATTCCTAAGTGTCGCTATGTTTCGCAGGCGACACATGCATTCCTTGGAATTAATTTTCAACAAGTCCTCTTCTGTAGATTTATCGCGCTTTCTGGTTGCTTGATTCACTACCGGTGTGGGTTACATTGTATTTAAAAAACATATGGGTTGATGTACTATGGGTTATTCAAAAAATTCATATGGGTTGATGTACTATGGGTTAATTAAAAACGGAAAGCGCGACAAATCCCTGTGATCTGAGTGTGTCGTTGTGAACCGTGCAAATGTATCAAAAGCTATGTAGTATTTTTTGTTTTACATATTTACTTATTCTATATTTCTGAAATCAGGTTTATTCTCGTGACTGCATCAACAATGACATAAATTGGCCAGTCTGTCAACATTCGCGTCATCGATTGCACCATCACCTTACTGTGCGCGGACAATGGTTCGATACCAGCTGTTGCAGATGATTTGCTAAATCTTTAAGACGATAGGACGTGTTTTGGTGTACGTGTTTTAAGGATATATTATTTATATATACTGAAGAGAATATAATTGTAAGGATGCGTAAAATGTTTTCAATATTTTGCCTGGTTTTGATATTCTCTTTGCCAGTTGATGGAAAACCAACGTTGGACCGTGAGTACATTCTACATGACTGTTAATCAAATATATTATCTTATTCATTATTTCTATTACGTACATATTCATAATGGCAACCGTTGGCTAACCCAATTTTTAGCCGAGTTGCAAAACTTGGCTCTTATTTTGATGTGAGACGGGCCGGCGGGCCGGCGGGTGGCCGTCTATAATTGGTTTCTGGACCATAAGTCAAGTATCATATATGCCAGTGCAATGGTACTTCATACACTTACTCACTATGAGTCAAGGATGGCCCCTATCAATTTTGGGGTCCAAAGGTCAAGGTCATAGGACTCTGATGATTGAAAATGGTTTCTGGACCAACGTCATACACTTATTCACTATGCGCTAAGGATGACCCCTATTGATTTGGGGTCCAAAGGTCAAGGTCTTAGGACTCTGATAATTGGAAATGGTTTCCGGACCATAAGTCAAGTATGATAGATGCTAGTGCAATCAAACGTCATACACTTACTGTGAGTCAAGGATGGTCTCTATTGATTTCGGGGTCCAAAGGTCAAGGTCATAGAACTCTGATGATTGAAAATGGTTTCCGGACAATATAAGAGCCTGTATCACACCTATTATCATGAAGTATGCAAGAAATATTTCCCGTGAGCCAAGAATGACCCTCAGTTTATCGTAGTTTTGCTCGTATTAGCATGTCATCAATATGCTTATACTTGCTGTTAGCTATTACTGGCTCAGCTGTAAAAACTAGTAAATTTAAGTTACGACTTTGGCTGTTTGATGTTCTTTTAAAAATTTGTCAGCACTTATTATCATGAAACATGACAGACATGTTTCCAAGGAGTCAAGGATGGCCCCTATTGATTTCGGGGTCAAGATCATAGAACTCTGATTATCGAAAATGGTTTCAACACCACATTAAAGACTGAATTGCACCTATTATCATGAAACTTGCAAGAATGTTTGAATTCCCATAAATCAAGAAAGTCCCCTGTTTAATTTGGGGTCAAACTCATATGACTAATTAAAAATGGTTTCTGAATCACATACGAACGTGTATTGCACCTATCAACATGAAATGTACCAGAAATGCTTCCAATGTCAAGACCATATACAATTTGTGTATATTGTAAGTCTTCATATTCATACTAGCTAACATTCCAGTTTTGCAACTCGGGACGTTGCATCGTTGATTGATTTTAGCTTATTTTATTTTGAACCAGTAATATAACAATAGGTGAGGTAGGAATCAGTGGCGGATCCAGCGCCCCCCTTTGCCGGGGGTCCAGGGGCGAATTTTGCCGATTTTTACTGAAAATGGGCCAAAATATACCTGTTTTTGAAAAATTTTGGGTCAGTGCCGGGGGGGGGGGGCGGACGCCCCCTCCGCACCCCCCTGAATCCGCCACTGAGGAATTTAGAAATAGTGAATACTGATGTTTCCCTTTGCCAGTTTAAAGATTTGTTTCAATTAGATTGTCAGTCATTAAGATAGTTTGGAAATATGTCCAAATAGCTTTTATGTACATCTACACTCCGGTAGCTTTCGAAAAGCATCTGCTTCCTTTGGCTTCATCACAAGTCCGAGTCTCATTATCTTAATATATTCATACAAATTCCTAACGTATAGAAACGACCAAAGAGTCATGTCATGTATAATGCTTCCACTCTCTTTCAGATGAGAAGTCTGGACCATGTGCCAATGCAGAGAACCCTATGGACTGTCTACACGGGATACTGATGCATGGTGACAGTGACCAAGGGGACACTCATAAAAACGAAGACAATTATCTTCGTTTCAAACCTCACTTGGAAGCAGGGAAGCCGAAGACACAGGCCGGTCCCCAAGATGCAGACGAGACTTTCCACGATGCATTGATGCATGGTGATGGCGATGGGCACCATGATGACAAAGAAATGCTTCCCCAAAAGCCAGCGGAGAAATTCGGACCCGACGATGCTGATACAATGTTACATGGGGTACTGATGCATGGCGACGGGGAGGCAGGTCACGATCACGGTAGGGAGGACGCTAAACTCAAAGAGACGGGAGTGAGAGGGAAGGCTGAGCCACTTGACGCCGAGGGAATGATGCATGGAATGCTCATGCACGGGGACGCAGATTCAAAGCCTCACGATCATCACGGCGATGAGTCGAAGGAAGAAAACTCTGGAGCGAAAGGTCCAGCAGATATCAATGACATGATGCACAAGTTCATGCATAAAGATGGCGACACTGAGCACCACGAACACGCAGCAGCAGACGACAAGACTCACGAAAACAGTGGGCCAACCGATCAGGAGGCTCTAATGCACGGTCTGATGCATGGAGAGGAAGGAACAGATCATAAACACGAAGAGAAAAAGAAACCATTTAAATTTGACGTTGACGAAATTCTGAAGCTAGGTTTACCAGACGAACTTCTGAAAAAGATTGGACTCGATAAATTGAAGAAAAAAGATGAAGAAGACTACAAGAAATGGCAGAAAGAAAGCAAAGATGATGATAATTCTTGGGGGTCAACTTTCGCTTATATATCAGACAGCATCTTACAGGATATTGAAATTATGAAAAGAAGATACTTGGCTCGTGATGAGAAAACTGAGAAAGAAATCAACGACTATGTAAACTCTAAAAATGGTGATTTTTCTGCTAAAGATGTAGAGGGAAACTTGGACCTCGAGGGACAGGATCACGACGGGGATGATACGACACATGACTTAGAGCTCATTGGGAGTACAGAACCCATCAATGCTCGGCATAAAACACATATAGCTTCGGAAAGAGCCAAAAAGAAAGCATGACTAGATCCCCATGAGGGAAAACTCGACGAGCTGTGATATCAACAAAGTTTCGATGAAATTAATTTTACGGTATCTCACTTAAAACTTGATTCAAAATGCCGGATTCAACAGTACTTAATAAACTGACGCTGATACAGTGTGATTTTAAAATTTGCCTTTTTATTTACATATTTTTAAAATAAATATATGATTTCTGTACAAATACATACAATATCTAATGTACAATGTAACTGTCTATCTACATTATGGTACACAATCATCAAACTAAAGCTAACATTAAGTAGTAGACTGTTTTGATAAAAGCCATATATTCAAAAATCTTTGACAGACAATCTATGAGTAGCAAGTTGTCATTAATTCTAAATATGGCATACAATTGCTAAAAAGAAATCTGTATTTTCTAAGAGCATTTTGAATGAGCGACAAGGCGAAAAGTAGTGATGTCGTGTTTGACTGGAACTGTAAACAGTAACGAGAATACCCCATTAATTCAAAAGCATTTCGAGTAAAAAACATTTTAGGTACATGTATAAACTTGGAAAAAAAAATTAAATGTAAAAATATTGAAAATTGGAGGAAAACTATGAATATATAATTTCTACGGAACAGAGAGGGGGTTGGGGTAGAGGGGGGGGGGGGGGGGGGGGGTCTAGCATACAGCTGATAACTTTCGGTACATTTTCAATAAATGCATCACTGCCAAATTCTAGAGGAAGGAGGTTTACCAAGACTCCTCTCCCCCTTCCCTTTTAGATCTGTGCATAAAATATTTGAGTATGGAGATAATAATAGGCCACTTGCCGAAATTCATAATGGCTGACAAAATGACGAAAAGTGTCCGAGGTAGGCAATTTTTGTGCACTTTTTGATGGTTACATCACTATGGAATTGCGTCTTTTAACAGTAACGTCATAATGAAAAGCAATGCCAAAAGATGTTGACTCGGACATTTTGTGCTTTCTAACAAGATCGGAAAATGGTCTATTGTAGCCAGATTTACACGACATCACTACTTTAGAATAAGTATGAAAATATGAGTAAATTTCAGTATTAAGGGACGGATGTACAAGTAAACAGACATTCTGATATGCATAATGTAAATATGAAGTATTCTGCATTTCCTCAGGACGGTGTCTTAATTCACATTGGGAGATTCATAACATCTTTAATCGTATTGATTTTCAAATCATGGTGTGGCAAAAACTGAAGTAAAAGTAACAAGCATATTATCACATATTTCATGTTCATAATCTCAACAGCCATAAAAAATTATGAATTAAGAAGTAAATGGAGTTTGCGACATTTCAGGAAATATCTTGTGTATGATTTTTCAAAAAATATATTACTTGCCTGGCAATAAAACTAAAACTGAGAGTTACGTAAATGACTGTGACTGGTTATCACTTAAAAAATATCCAAGTTGAAAAACATGAAAAACATACATGTATGCCTATTCTGTGGATTACTGGTATGTAAAAGTACAAAACTTTTTGTGTAGAACAAATCATTTTTTGAATTTGAATCAATCTGTTTTCCAACTATCAAATAGAGAAATGGACGACTTTTGTTGTGAAGAAAGTTTGATTGTATAAAGGGAAATTGCTTCTTCATTATCTAAACCAGGAATATATTGTAAACTGGACAGTAATGGTCACATCTAATGTAATGTAAAGTGAGTGCAAAAATCACTCTTACACACGAATCTCATAAATGAACATTTAAATATGCAATTGTAAATATCATTAAAAAATTTCAATTTTCTTGGATGGATTCAATATGATATGTCAATTATACTTTTAATGAAATAAAAAGATTTAAAAATTATGTCATGAATTTCAAACAACCTTTCTTGCATAATATACATGTTTGGAGGGATTAAAGTCAACAATCAAGTGGCAAAATGCACCATAATTTCATGAAAATTATGAAAAACATACCGATACCTGTACATATATATATACATGTATATACATGTATATCTTGTAACTATCACATAAAATGTATACCCATAAAATTCTACATCTTGTAAATACAAATTAATTTCATATCTCAAATCTTCATTTCTAGACTTGAGGTTTAATTCCATGAAAGTGTTGTATTTTCTGGTCATCTAGTCATTTCGCTTTGCTATTTTGTCTTGGGAAAATCTATGAAAATGTTGATTTATCATTCTTCACATGCACAGAAGTTAAATTGGCAATCATGTAAGACTTTAATGTAGGATTCTGCTTCAATACGGTATTTAACTAGTATTGGGCTAAAATGACTTCATACAGTGATGTTGAAATAACACATCTTTGGATTGGTACACTTTTCAAATATTGTCCAAGTCAAGTTCTTCGTCCGAACTAACATCAGTTACACTGACAAAGGAGCCCCTGGATGCTCTCCCCTGACTACCCTGTCCCCCAGGGGCAGGGACTGTACTAGCACCTGCAACAAAAGATACATAAAGAGTTGAGTAATTCTCAATCTATTATAGTAAAATACCATCTGAATGTAATTTCCATGTAATGTGTACTGACAATATTATTCATAAAGTCTAGTTATCTATTGTTTTGTCCTAATTATTATATCATGTTTATAAATTTAAAATTTCTACATCTAAAATATTTTACTATTCTGAAATAAAATCATGACAGGAAAACTATTGGGAAGCTAGAAAAAATGAGATTTTCAATTAAAACATTGGTGACTGAGATAGGTTTTATTTACATTTTTGTACACTTGTTAGAAAATGCATGTAATACTTTTCTAGGAATACAATAGTTCCATGCTCCATAATTCAAACTCTGGTTGAACAATAAAGATAAAGCTTTGCAGGCAGCATATAAGCCATAATGAAAGAAGAAAGCCAATAGACAATTTTCACATTACCGCATTTGACTTGCATTTTACACATTCTAAGACCCGATATAAGATTTGGCGTAACATTTAATTGTAGCATCGTAGTAGATTTATGACATCACAGTTAGAATTAATGTCAAAAGTAGTTACGTTGGGTCTTGGCATGTCTAAAATGCAAGTCTAGCAGTGATATGAAGAAGGTCTATTAATTAATCCTAAGAGTGAGTTCACTTTTAAAACTGCTAAATGAACAAACCTTTAGAGGAAGATCCCCATACACTAGAGCCGTATGTGTTTGTCGTCTCCGAGGCGTGACTTCCTCTGACTGGTGTTGGGCCTTTCCTATTAAAATAATGGAAGTCTTCATCTTTTTTTTTTGTATTTAAGCATGATGCAGCAAATGGAAACTTGTAATCAAAAGGGATATTTCTGAATTCTGATTTAGGTAATCAATTTACATGTTATTAACTTTTCAATAAAATTTATCAAAAAGAAAATTGTCGACCTTAATTGAATCAAATAAAAACACAAATACTCAAATACACAAATTTTTGGCCCCTTGTCCTTTATCAAGTGTAAAAAACAACGATCTATAACATATCTTTGGATTAGCACACTTTTCAAAAATTTTCCAAGTCAAGCCTTCCCTCTGGAAGAAATATTAATTAAATCAGTTATTTGATATTGTTTACAAAACACCTACTTGGGAGCAGTTTTTGCTGGTTGATCTTCCTCAAATGGTGACACGTCCCATTCACTGTCCGAATTAAAGTCGTCCTGCAAAAACGAATTTTAAAAAAGTTCTAATATTATGTTTTATCCCTACAGGTGTAAGGAAAATATTACGCAAATGTCACTTCTTTGGCTCTGATCAAAGTAAATTTCTTTTGAAGCTTCTGTAAACATCAGTACAATGATGAAAAATTGTTTCAAATACATAGATGAAATACATTTTAGCATAACTCACATTGATTTAGTACCTAACCAATAAGATGCACAAAACTTAAAAAAAATTCAAATCTTTCACTTCCTAAAACATACAATTTATTCATATCATTACCAAAAGAAAACATCAAATTGCAAATCAATACTTCCTATATATCGGTACCTTAGCAACATCAACAGACACAAAGCAAATCGTTGCATGTCTCACATCTTGACTGCCATTCAAAATGTGCTTCAGTAAATATGGAAATTGACTCTACATTTCCTGATGTCACAATGTTTTCACCTCAGACAAATATGCTTCCAACTTCCGTCAGACAACAAAATGCATCGAGATGTAATGAATTTTATATCATATTTTGTGATAAATTTTGGTAATGAAATTGGCAACAACAAGGTCAAATAAGAAATCAAATTGACACCTACTGTCCTTTTCACTAAAGCAAGAGCACCCGTTTTCCCAGTTTCCTCTAAAATATTATATTGCCATCTTCCAAAAAGATATCAATTTTATAGTACTCCTTTAGTCGTAACAGAAAATACCATTGTTTTGGCTGTTTGTCAATTAAGTTACAAATATGATGAAAAATAAAAAGTCTACGGGAATTTTCTATAGTAAAATCCCTGAAAATACATGATATCTGACGCTTTGATGTCACTGTTTACTGTTGTTGACACGGAGAACAATATGGTGGTGGCTTGAAATTCCCGTAGACATTTTACTTTTCATATTGCGGTTTGAAGGCAGCTGATAGGGTAAGTTGAAGTCAATTTCCAGTTACGACTAAAGGAGGTAAATTCTAGGAAACAATAATTAATAGGGAAATTCTTCAGACGACAGAGTAAATCCCAAAAACATGGTGCTCTTGATTTAGTGAGCAGGACAGAAGGTGTAGTACTCCATGACTGGAATGATGTAAAACATAGCTATTTTCATGTTACTTGTCCTGGCAACTACTGATATAAATGTAATAACATGTTCACCAAGATTTACATGTATATAAATTAATACTTAAATAAAGAAGAGATATTGTTGAAATACATGTAATTACATGTAGAAGTTAAGATCTGAAAAGATCAGAGATTGAAATATGAGTAATGTTAAATATTATCTACTGACTAAAAACACAATTTGGTATAAGGTATAAGTTTGTATATGTGTAAGCATATAAATTATGACTTTCTTTTGTTGTTTTTTCATTGAATTTTACATATACATGTATGTATCTGATAAATAAGCAATTTCATACGGACTTCATACTGAAATATTGTGCCACCATATCCATTGCATTGTAAACAACCTATACAAGGTATGAAAACGACTGGCTTTTGCTATGGCATCAATTCAATTCAAAAACAAAATAAAACACCGCTAAAGACGGTATGGCCGGATTGCAAAGTAAGTTTTTGTCACTAACTGGGTCAAGGTCACTTGGTCAAATATTACAGCATACATAGAGAGGTCTTGTCAGAGGCAACCTACATGTATAACATAAAGTTTCTACTGCATGCAGTTCCTTAGATTTTGCTTAAACCAGGAACTTTAACCAAAGTCTTTAACTAGGTCAAAGTCCAAGGTCAAGGTCACTAGGTCCAATGTTACGGCATAAATTGAAAGGTCTCATCATGGCCAACCTAAATGTATAATATACAGTTTCTTCTGCATACAGTTCCTTAGATTTTGCTTAAACCAGAATTTTTAACCAAAATCTTTAACTAGGTCAAAGTCCAAGGTCAAGGTCACTAGGTCCAATGTTACGGCATAAATTGAAAGGTCTGGTCATGGGCAACCTAAATGTATAATATAAAGTTTCTACTGCATACAGTTCCATAGATTTTACTTAAACCAGAAACTTTAACCAAAATCTTTAACTAGGTCAAAGTCCAAAGTCAAGGTCACTAAGTCAAATGTTACGGCATAAATTGAAAGGTCTTGTCATGGGCAATCTTCATGTATAATATAAAGTTTCTACTGCATATAGTTCCTTAGATTTTGCCTCAACCAGAAACTTTAACCAAAATGTTGACGGCAGACGGACAGACGGACGGACAGACAGACATCGTCAATCCATAGACCGGAATTGCTTTGCAATCCGGCCAAAAAATATTGCAAGAGATTACAGAATGATAATGATAATATTGGAGGATAATATTGGTGAAATGGAAGAATCTATAGATAATTGAAGTTAAGAAAGACAAAAATTTTAAATGCTTTTTCTAAGAAATAATTTTCATGTACCTACATGTACATGGTATACAGTACATGTTGGTTATTAAGATATGATGCGGTGCAGAGAATTTTTATATAGTTTTAATATCCTTGCACCAGTACGGAGCCTTACCAAGTCTACCTTATTATTAGATGAACCAGACTGAAATACATGTATTAACAATAACTGAATGAACTCAAGTTGCGAATATGATTACAAGGGATACATTTACACCGGTCACCAATGAAAGGGGTAGGGCCACAAGACCCCTATATCGGCCCTCGATTTTTCTCTAGAAATAAATTTCATGAGAGATACTTGATATCTCTCATGAAAATATGCGAATGTTTACCACTTTTAATGAAAAGAAAAATATCACCAAACAAAGTGCCATTTAACGATAATGACATCATGATGACGAAAATTGCGGGGAATTTGTCTTTTTTGGAAGCATTCAATGTGGCCGCATGTGTTCACTGAGATAAAACGTTTATGACAAAAGGATATACTGATGATCTTTCACATACTAATTTTTCATCTTAGTTAATGCATGCGGCCATTGTTAATTTATTAGAAAAATATTATTTTTGCATCAATTTCGCGGAATATGATCTTTTTTGGTGCTTTCAAAGGGGTAAAAGCTATTGATAAACACAATGTTTACAAAAGATAGATTCGTGATTCAGTAGAGAATGTTTCAAAATGTCAAATCACAGTTAAATATTCTATGAAGTACAATGTTCAAAATTAGGGCCAATATTGGGCTTCGAGGCCATACCCCTTTTATATAACAACCATCGTAATAACTGATTGATGAAAACACAGGGGCACCGAGATTATGAGGTACATTATAGGGTATATTTTCATTCCAAAATATAAAGGCTTATGTATATGATCTTAAAAAATACATTGTATCTACACCAAGAAGTTCAAAGATAAGAATTTTATGAATATGATTATATTCTGGATCAGTTTCTACATATATGTAAAGAATCTTGATTACATGGAGATAGCAAATTTGTTCGACTGCATACATGTACTTACCAGTACTTCTATCTTTTTCTTTGGAGGACTTGATCCCATAACATCTATTGCTCCAGTCGGCTTTTTATCATCTTTTCTTCCCTACAAATCAAATGGACATTCCCGATTTTGAATACTTCATAGGAATGTATAATGCCCAATGACAGTACATGTACATGTACAAGGGCAGTTATATTTTAGTAGGAAATTATAAAATGTATATACATGTATCTTTTTCTGATATCTCAGTACTTCATATTTTTCAATCTTGAATTGATTCTATCAAAGTGGAATTTAATTCAATGTAAGATTTTTCAATTATCTACATTTTGCAAACTTATTTTTATTTTAATTTAGTTAACTTTGAATTGAAAAATGAAGATAATATTTGAAATCATTATGTAGAGACTTCATTAAATTCAGAATACAGGTTTCGCGGTTTTATAAATTTTCGTAAGGTCAATGATTTGTGGATTGGCCCCTGCTACTGTTCAGTTATGCATTTGGTATGAAAATTCACTGACCGTGAAAGTAGCAAAGGTTTATACAGCGCAAATGGTTCTACCTATAAAGTATCATAATTTACTGAGAATATTTATTCTATACTCTGTAAAATCACTGAAAGTGTTTGGACAATCAAACGATAAATTTAGCAAAGCAACCAACAGGCCACAATCTAATGCAGCTTTTAATTTCATCAAAGTAATCTAATAAATGATATTTCACAAATATAATGTAAACACTTCATACCGCTAACTGCATTTCGATAGAGCTGGCCAGAGCTGCTACATTCTGCCCCCGAGGCTGTACCATGACAGGACCAGTACGGGCGGGGGAGGTGCCCATCCCAGCATTCCTGGCCGGAGAGGACTGGACTCTGATTGGCTGAGGAGCTGTACTGGACCTCCCAACAATCTGGTCCTCCAAATCCATCTCACTGTGGGAAATAATCAATTGTGAATACTGCTGTTGATTATTGCATCTTCAAACTTATTTTGGTAAATAACAATTAGACTGTACAATACGAAATGTAAATTATCTCATATTTCTGTTCCAAAATTGGCCTATTTACTGCACCTTAGTCTGTTGTGTCACCCTAGATTCAGCTGAGAGCAAATGCAACAGATGTGAAGCAACAAGTGGGACAAATGAGATAGAAAACAACTAATATTCCAATGAAATTTACATGGCATTTGATTTAGAAATACACATATACATATCTAAAGAGCAGTTTCATTTTCCATGGAAACATGTAAAAACTTTTTTCTAAGCCAGCATTAATGCACAATTGAAAGATCAGTGTACTGAAATTTTGCATAGCATCAGGAACTTATGAGAGTGATCTGATAGTATCCGTTACTAAGTATGTACATGAACATGCATATTATAAGAAATATTGCATGAATTGTTAATTTTGTTCAATAGAATTAAAATTAAAAAGGACACTTAATGCAACTTTATAGCACAGTAAGCACAATTATTGCACCACAAGTACAATCATTACAGAATATTTCACAATAATATACAATTATTGACTGGGAATGAGGGCAATATATGATTTGTTGGACCTGAGGACAAAATATTGCCTGAGGCCGAAGGCCGAGGGCTATATTTTGTCTGAAGGTCCAACAAATCATATATTGCCCGAATTTCCAGTCAATAATTGTTTTGTTATACCTTACATCAATACTGCAGCAATGAACCGATTAACCCGGCATGTTTACGTTCATTTTCTTCTATAAGAAAAGAGCGCAGAAAAATAGCGTCATCAATGACGTGACGTCACAAACGATGTACCGTTTATCGGTCAATATTTTTTGAAATATTGCCCTAGGGCCAACATTGATGTAAATATTGACCGCTTGGTCAAATATTCGAATTTATAGGCATTTTTCCTATGGAGATTTTATATAGAGATACTGATAAGGGTATAACAAACACATTTATTGTACAATATTGTATGTCTACATTAAAAGAATATAAACCTTATGTCTGAGTCGTCCCAATCGTCATCGTCGTCATCCTGTAGGGCCGCTGCTGTTCGTGACTGGGGAGTCTGTCTGGGAGCTGGTGAGGGATGCTGGGAAGGTCTGCCATGACCTGCGGTGACGGGAGGAGGGCGGGACTGAACCCTGGGAACTCTCTGGAAAGCTGGCTGGCTGTCATCATCATCTTCCTCTGTCTCCTCTTCTTCATCACTGTCCCACTGAGTGCTGGTAAACTCTAAACTTGATCTGTTGATAAATATATGTAAACATTATGATAATTTTTGATAGCTTGAAAATGAGGGGGACCAAGAGAAACATTTAGACTGAAAAGATTTTTTTTCAATCTCAATAATTCAGAATCTTAACATGGAAATAAAAACATGAATTTGAATGCAAAGGCTACAGGATATACATTTGTATGAGTACTACTACATAAGGGTACCATGAAAAAAACAGTATAAAAGAACACGCTCATTTGAATTAATTTTTTTTTTGTAGAAAAGTCTTATACATTATACATGTAATTCATTTTTGAAGATACCATGAAATTCACTGTTTATGTATTACAGTTATCAGCTCCTACACAATGGATATTGTAAGATCAGAAGTGGACATATTGCATAAACATAATATTTGTGGCTTTCAAAAGCAGTTATTGTCAATGCATCAAAAAAGAGGGTGCGGAAGAAGAATGTTTCAGTTTTATAATAAGGGTGTACCATTTTTTGTTTATACAGTATCAATTCATGTACTTTTTCAGGTCTACCTACCCTGACTGTCCTGTACGTTGAGGACTCTGTGTACGAGGTGCGGCCCTGGGCGGTAGTTGCTGACTAGGTATGGGCTGACTCTGTATTAGCCGTGCAGGCGATCCCGACGCGGTCTGATGAGGTTGTCGAGTGGGCGTGCTCGGAGCTGACATCTGTCTGGCAGCAGCAGGTGGTCCAGGTCTCGATGGGGAGCCTCCAGCACTGGATACGTTAGGATTGCTACCACTGCCAGGCCTCGGAGGCATGCCTGATCTTGGAGCTGCTAAATGAAGGAAAATAAATTCTGAATTCCTTTTTGAAATTAGATGAAATTCACACTGAACCAACAAGGTATAGGAGATCGGATTATCAAGAAATTTTATTTGTCACATTCTTAAACACTTTCCAAAAAATGATAAATTGGTTTCACATAATTCCATGTAAAAGTAAACTGGTCATTGCCTTTGCACCTAAACTGAATATCTTTTTTTCAGATTTTTTTGGGGTGTTTAAACATTTCCCAAACGAACAAATTATACCCTTTCCCACTACAACCACCCCCACTTTGTAAAGCTCATGAATATCAATAAATTTCCTTAATCCAAAGTAAGCTTCCCCAAACATTTAGTCCGCATTCAAATGTCAACACTATTTATTTCTCTTTATATTCGAAATATGAGTCTTTTAACATACCAGATGTAGGTGGTGGTGAACGTTTCTGCTCTCTCAGTTTCTCTCTTGCTAATCTGTCAGCATGCTCATTACATTGTTTTCTGAACTCGGGGAAGATTGGATATTTCTAAAACAAAACAGAAAAGGATTTTAGCTAAACCTGAATCTTCATTTGATTCATACTTCTCAATGCTTGCTGATACATGTAAAACATTCATATTTTAACAAAAAGTAATAAAAGATATACACTCTTGCTTGTTTAAACTTTTAAATCCATAGCACATTGATTTTTTAACCAAAACATTTGACATGATAGTGCAATGGTAATATTGAAAGTTAATTCATCTAGCAATACATGTAGGTTACTAGGCTGTTTTTTGGAAGGCCTAGGTGTCAAATGACAAAACCTGTGAACACCATTTTTCACCGCAAACATTAAATCTGTTGTCTACTTAAATTTTTCATTTAAACATCCTCAAGGTTATACCGGTATACATGTAGATATAATGAATTTTATTTACCTGTATGGTAGTCTGTCTTCTCTGCTTCAGTACGGCAAGTTTACTGTGTAAGATATTATCTGGTATTCCTCGGGTCTCCTATTATAAATGAATAACATTTGAACATGACTATATTTTATCATTCATTATCAATACTAAAAAGATAAAATTCATGTCATTCTTTCTTTTGGAAAAAAAAATCAATTATCTACATATAGGTGCATAATTCAACGAGTGATGTTGGAATGTATTTCATGTACAGGTAACTTTCAATTGACCCTTCCAATTGCGGGAAAAAAATGCAAAATTTCATGACGTCACAATGCTTTTACCTTGGACAAACATGCTTCGAATCTCGGTCAAACATCGAAATTGCATTGTGACGTTACAGAATTTTTTTAATTTTCCCCGCGTTCGGAAGGGTCAATTGATTACAAAATAACAGAAGCATAAGTTCACTTACAGGCGGAATGCCTATCTTATCCAAGCTGTCTTGAAGTAAAGATATCAATTCATCTCGCATCAGTTTTAACGTGGGATTTTTCCGTAATTCCTCCAAAAATTGTGTGGTCCTTAGAGTTAATTCTCCGCTTCTGAAGGACCTAAAAAGCAAATAAAATTTTAAAATAAAATGAGAGTCCGACGTAGAAATCTAATGCAAATGATGACAAAGCAATTTGGTGCTTCAATGTTTGCTCTGAAAGTTTTTGAAAGTCTTGATTTATGAACATGTATTTTATAATGTGAATGTAGATGAAGAATAGAAAGTGAAATAAAAGACGTAGAGATTCAAAATTAAGTTTAAATGTGAACAAAGACTGAAAAAGATCAGTGAACTGTGAAAATTCATTCAAACATTCTTTTCCATTTATCTTTTGTAAATCATTGTGAAATTTGTGTGATTCAGTGAATCAGATTTATCAAAAATTCAGTGATATCAAGCTAGTTGTGATTTTAAAAAACACCAATGGTGTGAATGAAAATTCCTTGAAAAGATGACATGGTCTTTGATGGTTTGAGTGAAGTAGTGTTGATGTTAAATTACTTTGGTGATAGTGGGCAAAACTTAGGTTGGTTTGCTATTTCAAAATGAGTGGTTACTGGATGTTTTGAAATGTTTTATAGATTAACTTTCGATGAGTAAAAAAAATGATGACGAACAATGTTTTATACATATACATGTCTTCCATATATGTATGTACTGACAAGTTACCAGAAACTAAAACGAAAGGATAAAGGGGCAAAAACATTGATTCAGAACACAATAGGTAATTCGTGCAGGACGACAGGAAAATCTGGGTAAAGGGCCAGGCTGTAATACAGGTATTATGCGGGATTACCGTCTTAACTCAGAATCTTCTGTACCAAGGAATACATCATCATCCCTAAAATGTGATCAGCATTTATAATTGTATTTTGGTCTGAAAATTATTCATAATCACACACTTTTGACTTAAAGCATCTTTCTTGAAATTTTTTTTATTTATGTTGATGCTTCAACTCCTATCACAACTTTCATTGAGTACGGATGTGTTACATTCTGATACATGTAAATGTACATGCACACAGTTAATTTGACGTACACTTAGAATTTAATCATAATTAAAAATTTTGTGAAAAAGTGAAGCCCCAAACTGCTGAAACATTATCTTAAAGTACACTAATAATTTTTTCTTGAACAATTATTCTGAAAAAATGAGCACAGTTTATGACATTTTTGCTTAAATATCAAATACTCTGTCAATCTTCATCTCTTTCTTTTATTATAAGGAAGCTAACAAAGGTAGGAGAAGGTAGGTAACGGTATTTGCAAGGATTATGTCTTCAAGCATCGAAAAATTGGAAGAAATATTCATCATCAGGAAAAACTGTACAACAATAGGACGGTATATAAGAGGTACATAACCTAGACTACATGTATATGGGTTTTCATTAAGAAAAAAATATCTAAATAATGATTCTATACACAAACATACCAAATAATCAAAATTTACTTACTCCATTGTACTGTGCATTGACTTGGTACCGAAACTGCCTGTACCGGCTCCTACTTAAAGTACAACATAAATGTATATCAAAGATCATGAAACTTTACTGCGAAAGTGTAATTTTTCTTTTATACTTTTTTCTTGCTTATCCAAATGAACAGTATCTGATAATTTAACATGTAATTCGAAAGCTTTAGCTTTTTCAAGAAGGTTACGAATTGAAACGATTCAATTTTCCTTTTTTTTTCATTCTATTCTTAACATACATGTAACAAAGCCATCAGTCTAAAAATTTGTTAACTATTATTTTTTTTAAATATTAGCCTTTCTTAGAATAGACCATTTCCCAATCTTGATTAAAAACTCAAAATGTCCAAGTCAAGATCTTTTGGTGTTGTTTTTCATTATGACGTCACTGTTAAAAGATGCAATTCTATTGAGACGGACAGGATGTTTTTCTTATAACAAATTATTATATTAACATTTACCTGTATCATCATCTTCATCATCAGAGGGTTCCATCTTGAGTTTAGTGGGGACTTCTATTCCACTAGGCTGAACTCCCCTGGGGGTTGTACTGTGGGGTGAAGCTGCAGCAGCTGAGGCTTGCTATAATACACGTAGAATGAGTATTTTACAATGTCTTTGAATTATGCATTGATAATTTTTAATTCTGCAATTCTAAGTGATAATTTTCTCAGTGAACAAAAATATCAGAAATGACATAAAAAAAGACTAAACTATCATAAAATACAGGAGCAAATATAGCAGAAATCCAATAAATGGAGTGGAATAGATACTTGTATAAGAGTACAAGTTCATGTGTGACCTACCTAAAATTTTCAAAGCACAAAAAGATGCCATGGTATAAGATACATGTATATGCTATACAGATAGAGTAAAGTTCCATATTCAATAACAAACCTCTTGCCGAAGCATTTCTTCAACTTCCTCCATTTCTGTCATTTCCTGTCTTCTATCTCGCACCTGATCAAGAGAATGTAAACAGTTGAATTACAACACACACATACACCAGTAACTTAATACATTTCGTACAGCTACATGTATGAGAGATCTGTGTCAAATATTGAATATGTCTAAGATTTATGATAATTTGATAAACTTACAATTTCAAGTCTCATTCCTACATATTAGTATTACTGATTCCTTTATATTTTGTAAGCTAACATATACACACCACCTTTCCTTCTTCTTCTTTCTGTTTGAGCCGAGCCATTTTCTTCTGCCACATCCTTTCTTGCTTTGTCATTTTCTCAGACATCTTTGCCTCAACGTTATGTATCTGTAAATAGTAATGAAAGTTTTAAGAATGATGGTATGCTTTTTTGCATTACATGTATGATGTAATACATGTATAGAGGCATATACTAGTATCCCAGTTCATTTTGACCATACTTGGCTAAAAAATAATCATTATCAATACTTGTTACATCATTTGGTTGGTAAAGTTGCAAAATTTATGTGTTCCCTGAGATATCGTAAGGCTGACATTCTGTAAGTCCAAATCTCAACTAAAATGTCATAATGCAATAGACTCAGCGATCCATTGGTTAGGCAAACATTTACTCGGATATAAATCTGGCCTGCATAGATGTATGAATTTTTTTTATCGTCGTAACAAAGTACCTGGCTTTGTAACTGTTCTTTAAGCACGGCCACTTCCTCTCTTTGCTGACGTAGAAGTTCCCTTTCGTTATCCGTGTCGTCCTGTAACTCTCCTAAATTTGACCGTTTAGTGCCGTATCTCTGCTCCATCTCGGACATGGCTCTCTCCGAAGCTTGGTACTTCTCATTCAACTCCTTAAGTTCTCTCATAAATATTTCTTTTACTTTTTCTATCTCTTTCTGTATAAGAAACATAAAATGGCTTAAACATCATGTAAAATGTACAGTACAGTACATGCATTATAAATCAGAAATTTTTAGAATTCTTAAAAGCATAGATTTTATGAAGCAACAAAAAAATTCAAGTTTCGTTCTCTTATTCAATTCAATATCAGTATGTACACATATATTTGTTTGAAAATATACAATAATTACCTCTTCATATGACGGAAAGTTATATTCACTGCAAATATGGGCAAGTATTTTGATATAGGTAATTTCAACATTGAAATGCTCTACAAAGGTACATGTTATAATACTGTATAGAATTAATAAGAGAGGGCTGTATGATAAATATTAACCCCCCCCCAAAAAAACCCCCTAGTTTCGTTCATTAAAATAATGTAGACCAAAGAATATTTTACCTTGTCTTCCTCCCTGACATGTACTGTTTCTGTCTTTGGTTGAGGTAATGTCTGTCTAGGTGTAACAGGAGCCTAAAGAATAAACGAAAATATCTCTAAAGTTCTTTAAAAGTTTAAAAATTAAATAGATCTCGGTGTTCGAGATATGCAAAAAAAAAATATATCTGATTGTCAAAAAGTCATTTCAAGGGAAATTCAGACAACCATCATGAAATTTATTCAATTTCTCGAAAGCCCATATGGAATTTTTGTCAATTGTGACAACTTGAAAACTGGGAATTTTGGACCCTATGATCAACATTTATTTTGTTAGATTCAAGGACTCTGAAAATAAATATCAATGAACTTCAGTGGTTTGAAGCAATTATTGAGTACTTCATTTTCAAAAATATTTTTCTTTTTACAAGACAAAATAAGATATGTATGTACTTGAGTACTTTTTGCGCTCCCAATAAATTTTTGTTGTAGAGATATAATATCCCAATCTTAAAGAAATATTGATATCAATGATTCTCATAACTTCAAATTAATACAATAATGATATGATAAGAATATCTTATGACAATTGAACACATACTGCCTGAGACTGTTGTTGCGTTACACTTTCTGCTGCTAATTTGACTTCCTCCGAGCTCTGAGCCCCTGGTGACACACCGGGTACCTGACCTGCACTAGCTGCATACTGAGAATAATCTGTATGTCGACGATTGATGTGAGACTGTAGGAAGGAACTGTTCAAGAAAGCTTTCGGACAGAATGGACACTGAAACAAATAGTTAAGTCTTATATGTAATCATAATTAACTCATTGACAAACTTGGAGATTGAGAAAATGCAAAGGGCAAGGGAAAGGGCATATGTAATGTTGTTATAACTTTTGCCTAATCCCTTTTCTGATAATGAAAATAGATAATGTTTAAACTAAACTACAAAACAGGAAGGTGAAAATATTTAAACATATACATTAAATGCATATTTTGCCAAAATTTTCAACTGCAAAATCATATTGGTAAGTAAGGAATTTTAACTTCTACAGCATATCAGAATGCCTAGTCTGATTAAAAAATCCCCTCCCTTTCTTGAAATGCTCTTGTTCTTTATATACATGTATGTGTATGACATATTTATTGCATTAACAAAACTTCTTGAGAACACTCAGCTTCACAGAGAGAGTAGTTAATATATGGAACAACTTACCATCAGATGTAATAAACGCCAAAAATGTAAACTTATTCAAGAGCCAGTTAAACAAACACTGGAAGAACCAGGAGATAAAGTTCAACCCAGCTTGCCTCATTTCCTACTCACAGCCGGAACACATACAAAGATTAAGCCACAGAACAAGAACAGACCTGGAGAGTCGAGAGACTAATGGATAGGTCTTACAGCTAGGTAACAGGTAAAAGCCACAATTACTGGTGTGCATACCGAAAGAAACTTATGACAGAGCTTCAAAATACCTTACCTTATTATAGCTTCCAGAACCTGCATGAATTAATTGTTGTTGTGCCATAAGTAATTTCTTCCTCTTGTGACTTTCTTTTTTACAATCTGACAAGTCCTGTTTGGTCTTTTCCAGCAGCTTCTTTGTATCATTGTGCTCCTGTGACAGAATTTAAGATTTTAAAATTTCAGCTACATGTGTCTGATTTTACAATCAAATGTTTGAGATTTAAGTCTTATGATCCCCCTCTGGTATGCATTTTAGCTTCTTAATATGCTCACTGGATTTGTCCTTATAGTTTATGAATAGCAGTTCACTGTTCCAATAAAACTACTTATGCATTTTTATGTGAAATAAAGAGTCCCCTTCGGCGTTGCCGGTAGGGGACTAATAAGAAACTAACATAAATTGAATGCATTTTGAATCTTAAAACTCTCAGAGTTCTCGAAATCATCAAATGACATGTCTGACATTTGGGAATTTTTTATCGGTCCAAATGATATATATAACGTGAGTTTTTATTGGACCAAACAATTTTTTATCAGCAAATCCGATAAAACCGATACATTTCATGAACTCTGGCTCTCCTTTTGTATCAGAGATGATTATAATTTTGCTTCCTACAGTCCCATTTAGAAGTAAAAGTACTGGTATCTTGATCATCATCATGGCTATTAAATCTACTTCACACTGAGTCTTATGCTTAGTTGTGCAACTCTCATGCTTAATTGAATTGTTTATACTTTTATTCAGTATTTTTTTTAAGTTAAAAAATCCTGAGCAGCACATAAAATAAAAGTGAATAATACCTGTTCTTCTTTCTTGATTTTTTCCTCCATACCAGTGACTACAGTAGTGAGATATTCTTGTGAGTGCTAAAAAAAAAGTATAAATTAAATTAAGAATGAATTAATCATTCTATAAATATCTCAATTTTAGGTTGAATCACAACCTACACATACTACTAGAGCCTTTCAGAAATTCAATCTTTTACTAACTAAAACAATTGTATTATTGCATTTGCACATTTTTTAGACATGTACATAATACTACATTGCCAGGCCTCTTCACTCATTGGAATGTGAGGTTGTTTTTCTGAGGTAAAGATAAGAGTGAAGGTTAGTTCATCCAGAACATTTTTAAGTTGTTTTTGACTATCATACAACCTCAACTTTTGAGCCATGCATTGCAGATTGGCAAATCTAAGGTAAAACTCTTTCAAATAGATCATAAGAATTATGAATTGTACATACCAGTAAATATTCTATCGTAAGTTGTGCAAGCTTGAAAAGCTTTATAAAGTTGGGATCAACCATTCTCGTATCCTGTAAAGAGAAATATTATGCCATAATAATATTAATCAATAGGCTTGGTATTACATGTATGTACATAAATTAGTACATTAGTGATATGCTTATGGTTAAGGAATATCAATTTTGAATTTTATCAAATATTACCGTATAACTAGAAATTTTCGCGAGTATCAAATTTCACGATTTAGTGGTAAAATAGGGTGTCTTTATTTTTTGCAAAAACAATTTTTCGCGATTCCTAAATCAGAAACAAATACATTTGTACATATGATGTTAGTGTTTTGTACCTTTTATTATTGAAGTATTAGTTATTTCTATCGTGAGGACACACTCAATTCACTTCTCTTTATGTCTAATCAGATAATGAGTAAACAGGAAAAATGACAATGGCACATGTACAATATGAACAAATGTAACGGATATACCGGTTTATGATCAACCTTATCAAACACAATTTTCGGCGAGTATAATTTATCGCAATTGACCCTTCCGAACGTGGGAAAAATTTGAGAAATTCCATGACGTCACAATGCAATTTCGATGTTTGACCGAGTTTCGAAGCTTGTTTGTCTGAGGTCAAAGCATTGTAACGTCACGAAATTTTGCATTTTTTTCCCGCAAACGGAAGGGTCAATTCAAAATCACTCGCAAATATAGCGAAAATTAGTATCTCGCGAAAATTTCTGGTTATACGGTATTAATACAACATTACTATTCTGAGTATTCCTCACCAGTTCTCCCTCAATGTTGCAGAAAGTGATATTCATAATATTTTCCTGCAGAGCATTAAAATCCAACGTCCGAGCAATGTGCTCTATGTCAATAGATGCCAGCTTCCTCCAATCGATCCTCTCGAATCTCTTCCTGAATGCAAAGCTCCGTGCATTACTTCCCTTTGGCATGTAGCTGCTAGCATAGCCATTCATTCTCACAGGATGGGGAGCAGAGGCCCCGCCAAAGGATTCCTGCATCCGTGGTGATATGTATGGGGCTGCCATGATGTAATTACATGTGTGTGGCTATGACCTGAAAGAAGCAAATGTATAAAAGTTCTTATGAACAAAGATGCAATTGTAGTTAAAATATATCCATCACAGAAATTAATTTTACTCATTATTCCTAAAAACATTTATAATCAAAATGATTAAAAATTAGATTACATCAATGAGTTATATCCATGAGTTAATGAGTTTCATTCAAATAAATTATGCAATAACTGTCCGCATAACTCCCTACAGATACCGGACAAGCACAATTTTGACCACTTAATCATGTAAAACGAAATTGATACAGTTTAATAGATCTTAATTAGTAATAATTTTCAGTATAAGTTACGGTATATGTTCTTTGGTGCACGCAATCAAACTTTATACCAGTTAGTTATGGTGTCTAGTTATGGTGGTTTTTCCTTTGACGTCGTGCCATTTTCCATAGGCTCAATGTTAAACCCCAGTGACATCACACAGAATGTTTATTGAAAATGCCCGATTTAAAATGTGTGTTTGTCTGTATAATTTGATTGCATAAACCCATATCAATAGAACATATACCAAAATATTCAACTGTGATCTATTTTATTTTTATTTTTGCATGACAGTGCAGTTTAAGGGAGCAACCATTTGATTTTTATGTAAGGGGGGGGGGGGGGACAGGAGGGGGACAGGAAAACTTTTGCCAGCCTAAATTTTTTTCCCCTCCATTATAAGAGCTGCAAAATTTTTCTCGGCTATTATTTTTTGAATTTTTAAATGTTGAAAATTACTCTTAAAGTTTAAATCATTCAGTGTGTTTTTTTTTCAGCCATATTAAAGATCAAACACAGAATGAGATCAGGTGCCAAGGGAGATTATATTAAGGCATCTCTTGCTAGCAGATCACTTCTTTTTACTTTCTAGAATGGCATATGAAACCTATAATCCATTAATCACATAATGATACTCAATGGAGATAGGCCATACGGTGCTGATGACTTTTGAATTTGATTTCAATCCTTTTTGAACAAAGTTTGTTTCATTTTTTTTTTTTTTTTTTTGGTACTCATTTTATGATACACAAAAAGGTGTTTATTGGGCGTGTACTAGAAAGGGAAGGGGGCTGGGACAATTTCAAGATCCAGAATTTTTTTTTTTTTGCCGGCCCTTTGAGTCGGAAATTTTTTTCCCTTAAGTCTCGATCCGGATATTTCTTTTGCAAAGTCTCCCCCCCCCCCTAAAAATCAAATGGTTGCTCCCTATATCATGTTTATCCAGTTTCTGAAGCGAGCTGCGCAGACAGTAGTAATATTATGGTACCTCCAAGTTGAGCTAAAAGTTTATAGCCTCATCAAACCCGATTAAGCTAATAGCTCTTTTGGCTTTAGACTTGACCTAATCCGGGAGATGACTAAATACATCTCTTTTTTATTTGTTATGTTCTGCAGAAATGCCTGAGTGAAGGTCCGATTACATGAAACATTTGTACAGTGTTACACACAAAAACATGTTCAGACATGCTCTTGGTCGCTGTCACTTGTCAAAATAGAGTTTCCACTAATTTTACCCATCGTATATTCATAATTATAAATACATAGCTACATATCGATAATGGAACTTGGTCAACCATCAACATGGTTTTTTTTCTTTTTGTCAATTTAAACTACTGACATTGCTCAGTGCAAGCGGCGAATCGACTTCTCCGTTTTAGTGTCTGTTCGCTCATTTTATATTCTTTAGAAGAAGCTGTGGAGTGTGAAACTATGTTTTTCCAATTATTGAAATGTGTTACATCATCAAATAATAAAGCAATTTTGCCAGAAAACCATAACAAAGAAGAAACATGCCTAAGAAATCAAATAATGCTTTCGCTGTTTCTACCTGTCCTCCATGATGGAACTTTAGGTAAAACAAAAGCGGTACAAATAGTAACGAAAAAGATATTCCGGATTATTTTGAAATCCAAAATTGGGCGTTGTCCTTTTTCGGTTTCCAGATTATTTGGGGTCAATGGACCAACTGAAAGATGAAGGCCATTAAGAAACAGATACGTGTTTATTTTTAGGTCAATAGGTCAAAGGTCAAGGTTATTCAAGCCGACTTATAAACTGTTCAAATAAGTCCTTGTTTATAAGTCCTTGGGTTAATGAAAGGTGAAAGGAAAACTTTTAATCTTGTTTACAGAAGATAATTCGTTAACCCAAACCCTATCCAAACCAAAGGGTACCGCATGGTTAAATCAAGGACTTATAAACACATAAGTCCTTGGTAAAGAAGTACATTTTTTTTATATATATTTTGGGGCCAATAGCTCGGTCAAAGGTCAAGGCTCGGCACCATAAACTAAAAATTAATTGACTTTCAATTCTAAAAGTCAAATTCTCCAAATACCATATATAACGAAAAAAAAAAAAAAAAAACCCCATAAAATACATGTAGTTCAATAAATGATATTTCAGTCATGAAATGAAATCCATAGTTCACTATATTCTTTTGAGAAAATATATTTTAATCCCAGCTAAATATTTTAAAAAGGAATCGCACTAATTGTATGGATTTTCTTATGCATTTTATAGCATTTTGAATAAAATTCTGAACCATACATTGGATAAGGTATAAGTGTACAGTTGGATCCAAAATGATCGTAATAAATGAAAATGTCCACATCATCACTAATTGTGATAAAATCTACGATGCGGAAGAATAAACACAAGTCGTGCCCTGAAGACTCACAACAACCTTTAAAATCACATAAAACACTGACTAAGGAATTCATAATGGCATTACATTGTATATATGAGGGGGTGAACAGAGTGAAGGGGAGGAAAGGGGGCGAGAGGAGAGTGAGAGAGAAAGTAGGAGGGAGGGAAAGGGGAAAAAGGGGAGGGAGGTGGAAAAGGGGTCGGAGAAGGGAGGGAGGGCCCTTAGGGGCGGGAGGAGAGGGAGAGGGGTGGGGGAAGTTAACGGAAGGGTGAAAAGGAGGGGATGGGAGGGGGGAGGTAAGGGGTGGGAGGGGGGAGAGAAGTACCCCTGTCCGCCCCCCCCCATATATAAACAAATAGAACATGTCTAAAGCAGTCATTTCATTCTGCATAATTATGTACATCGATGTGAAACTAAGCATGATAAACCCTAAAAGGTAGAAGGTCAAGCCAAATAAGCAAACTATATGCGAATTTTTGCAGGCAGCGATATAGAAACGACACGATCAAGGAAAAAAAAAAACAACCATGAATAGCAGGATAGATTCGGCGCTACATGGACATCACGTGATGCAGTAATCCGGATAATATGTATATGCACATGACCCTTTATCCCAAAATTCTTGCAATCTGATTGGTCCAGAAAAACCGATTAATATATGTTTGTATTCTGCCACTGACAGGATATTATGCTATTATTTTGCCTCGGACTGGTTCGATCCAATCAGAGTGCGTAAATCGCGTCATATATATATGTACGCCGCCTATTTCTATAGACCGTCAGTAATTCCGTCATTGCCGTATAAAAACAGGAGTCTTAAAACTTAAAACGACAATTTTCGGCAACAAAAAAAAAGGGGGGGGGGGGAGAAGAGATTTTGGTCCTCTACAAAATAAAACATTTATTCGCCGAGCCTTTTATGGGTTTGATCAACCCGACAAATCGATCAGTAACAAACACAATAAGTAATATTATATAGCTCCCACTTTTATTATCATGCACAGATATCCCGACAAAACAGTCAAAATCAATTATTCAACAGGGAAAAACTGTGCTCCCCTCCTTGCTACGAGATTTAATGTTTAAGAAATAAAAAATGACAAGCCGGGCTCTATTGTCTCATAATGCCCGAGCGTCCTCAGCCAGTTCCATTTATTACCGAGCCGCGTCAGCGGCGAGGTGATAAATGTGATTGACTGAGGACGCGAGGGCATTATGAGACAAAAGAGCCCGGCTTGTCATTTTTATTTCTATTCTAATGATGCAAAACTTAGATCAATGAAACACAGACGACAAAATCGATTCTTGGTAAAAACCAGTTCCTACCGGTTTATCTGCTTTCAGAATTAAAATGGGTAGGCGTGGCTTATCGCTATAGGGCCTATATTGGAGAATAGAGCCCGGATCGCGTCTGTTGTAGTAATAGTGAAAAAGAATCAAGTCATATTAGAATTGTGAGTAACACAACAAATATTGTATTGTGTTGACAGTTATATTGATAACAGCTCAGCTGCTGTCTTCATGATAATCCGATAGCAAGGCGGAAATCGGTAAAGAAAAAAAAATGGCTGGATGAAGATTGGGTAGCAAGATAGGTCTTATTTATCCCACGCATCAAGAATTCAATATTCGATGGATGTATTTATAATAATGAACATGCAAAATGATAACAAGGACTTATAAAAAAACTGTTTGTAAGTCCTTGATGATAGTTATGATCAAAATGACAGTATTTTCTTATCCTTCAGAAAGTTGATTGACTGGACAGACTAATATTAACTGGATTCTTTTTACACATACATTTTTTTTCTGTTTATTAGTTATAGGGTTAGTTCCTGTCATACTTCCTACTCAAAGTAGGTGTGTAAATTAGTGGAGGTGAGGCCGTACGAGGCGTGACAACAAGTTAATTAAGGTCAAGGTAGATCTACTCTAGTTCAGTTGGCCGAATTAAGATTTTTGTGTTGTACGTTTACGTCTCCTTTTCACTATTTTTTCTTTATCGTTATTAAAGCATCACTGGAATGAAAATAAGAAACGCATTCACTCATCTACAAGATAAGTACCAAAATGAACACGTTTAACTTTTTATTCGTTGCTCACCTCGATTAATTGGGTGAAAAAAGTAGTTTTCAGTTGATAGACCTGTCGACAAGGACTTGCATAACCCTTTATGCTTTTTGTTTATGTTGTTCAAATATCTATTCAAATAATATGTTTATTTAAATAATAAAAAAAAATCTTTTTGTTCTTATTTGCAAATGGATTTTCCTGAAATGTTTGTAGATATTTTTTCCTTTTATCTACACCTTCATTGATGTATGAAAGCGCCTACCGCACAAAGATCAGCACAAAATGAAAGTAGAATTTGACCTATTTTTCATCCAATCGAGGTGAACCACGAGTACACAACTCTTGTTATGTACACTTTTCAGTCAGAGAGTGGTTCAAAATTAATAGAAGCTGATGTGAAATAACATGGATGAAAGAAAGATGACAGAATGGAATGTAAACCGAATAATCTTCTTTTCCAAATCGTTTGTTTTGTTTCTTTTATCTCTGGATGTTTACCTCAGTGGTGAGTGTTTCAGAAATGAAGATATTTTATCAGAAAGTGAAAGTAAAAAGTATTGATGAAATCACAGGTGTCTCTAATGAATATAGTATACACTGTAAGATTACAGTTTAAATTACCGAATACAGTACTGTGTACTACTAATAGTAGTTACAGCGCCAGTGGCGGAGATCCAGTGATCCCTTTGCTGGGGGGTCAAGGGGCGAATTTTGCCGATTTTTACTGAAAATGGGCCAAAATATAGGGTTTTTTAGAAAATTTTGGGTCAGTCCTGGGGGTAGGACTTCCCCTCCGCACCCCTGAATCTGCCACTGAGCGCAACAAAGACACTATTTTTTATTCAATGTAATTTTGTCTTTTTTGACAAAAATAACGGAATAAGAAATGGCGTCTTTGTTGCGCTTTAAGTTTAGCGTAAGTACTTTAGAGATACCTGTTTAAAACGGGATACATGCTATACAATTATTTTTGATTGAGAAAATTAGATTAAAACAAAAAAATGAAATGTACAGTATTACTAGAGTCAGACAAATGAAATATAACGATTATTTGATTTACATCAAAACATTATGTACAAATTGTTAAGTAATTTTCAATAATTTGAATCCAAGAAAAATGTATATTTGAGAAATTCATAAAACTAAGGGTTTATTCAATAAATTGAATAAAATCTTTACTGGTCGGGCACATAAACGCCACTTTTTCAACATTTTTTGCTCTAAAATCTTTTATTTCTTCATGATCCATATGGCAAAATAGCGCTCAATTTCCTAATTTGCATAGCGGCCATATTGGATTCCGTAGGCTTCATATTCTTACTATAGGAGTCTATGGGGAGCAAATAATAAATTGAGAATACTCACGATTTCAAGACACCAATCAAATTTGTCCACATATAGGAAGAAACTCTATAACAATCTGAATTTATAAATCCACATCTTTGATAAATTAACGAATTTTTACTTCTGTCACTTTTGAGGTGAAAATTCGAGGCGATACTGCCCATACCCCCAATGTTAAAAAAGTCCAAAACTTGTCACTAGCCGCACTTTAACTTTGTTTATCAGTAGGAAATCTTAGGAGCTGTGTATTTGTCCACATTGTTTCGGATAGATCGCGATATCAAATTCCGGATTTTGTCAACATGAGAATCATAAAGTGAAATTAAGTTCTGTCACTTTTGGGTTGAAAAATCGATATTTTGAGAAATAGGCCTGTCATATTGATGGATTCACTTTATCGGCTTTGACAGGATAAAGATAATCTTGTGTTCATACGTAGAGTGGGTAAATTTTTTGGTAATAAATAAGCTTAAATAGATTAGAAACAGTTGTATTTTGCCATGGGCGCATTCTGCTCTTTGCATTTATTTGATCTGATGTATTTAAAATGTATTGTTTTTCCTGCCATGTCGGGTCATTCTTGTTTGAGATTTGGCGCGTTTCAAACATAGGTATATGACGTAATATAATCGTCATATGAATACATTTGCATATATGAATAAATTGAGCGCTATTTTGCCATATGCGAAATTCGATGAAATTTGCACTGAAGGAAGAAGAACCCTTAATACACATTTTATTTAATATTCATGAAAATCTGGTGATCTGTTGTTTATCGATCAATGTGATTTGTGAACGTCAGGGTTGGGCCAAGTTCGAAAGAAGAGAGGATACATATTATTGCCACCTCTACCTGTTTGCACTTTTTCAACAGAATTGACATTATTTGTATCTTTGAACTTTCTTCTATTTTTATGTGAAAATTCATACAAAAAATTTCAAAAGCCAAAGAGATATAGTGACCTACCCTTTCTCCGGGTGCGGGGGAAATACATTCAGATTTACCGACTTTCTATCATAAAATTCAGTATTTGCAGGTTATGAAATTATTTGAAATTTTGTATACCGTTTTATATTTCAAAGATATAATTATGGGGAAAAATTAGATTCCTACATCAACAATATGTGGAGGTATAAATGAAGTGATGATAATATGTGCCAGGCGATAATATATACCTGACCAGTAAATATTTTTAAAAATCTAATAATATATTTACTTCATGAGATATCCAGGTACTTTAGATATTCTCTGTTATTGTCAGAATGGATGAAAAGCTATCATTAAATAATATACAATGCTTAAACCAATTTTAGGTATAATATCTTATTCAAAAATGTACGGTATATATATATTGTTTGATATCTTTCAGGAATTGAAGGCGCTAGTAGTGAAGTTGAGCAGCATTTAGAACTAGGGAAGAAACTTTTAGCAGCTGGGCAATTGGCAGATGCCCTACAGCACTACCATGCAGCTGTCGGTGAGACAATATATATTATACATGGATATGACAAAGTCATATTAATAAATATTAGGTTTCTGTCATGATTAGTTATTAGTATCATATTATTTGTTCATACTTTTAAGAGAATAGTGTAAATTGAATAAGTATTATAAATGTAGTAAGGAAGTGAAAAGAATTGAAAGGTAAAAGAGAACTGAAAAAAGAACATTTTTGTGTCGCCTGCGAAGCATAGCGACACTTAGGGATCACTTTGTCTGTTTTGTGTCGCCTGCGAAGCATAGCGACACTTAGGGATCACTTTGTCTGTTGTCCGTCTGTCTCTCAAACCCTATATAAAAGTGATTCCTAAGGGTCCCTATGTTTTGCAGGTGAAACATGCATTCCATGGAATGATTTTTTATGCCCCCGGAATCACAGATTCGGGGGCATATAGTTTTTGGCCTGTCCGTCTGTTTGTCTGTCTGTTTGTCTGTCTGTTTGTCCGAAAAAACTTTAACATTGGGCATAACTTTTGAATGGAAGGTGATAGAGCTTTCATATTTCACATGTGTATTCCTTGTAACAAGACCTTTCCATTGATACCAAAATTTTTGACCTTGTGACCTTGACCTTGACCTTTGACCTACTTTTCAAAAACTTTATCATTTGGCATAACTTTTGAATGGAAGGTGATAGAGCTTTCATATTTCACATGTGTGTTCCTTGTGACAAGACCTTTCCATTGATACCAAAATTTTTGACCTCGTGACCTTCACCTTGACCTTTGACCTACTTTTCAAAAACTTTAACATTGGGCATAACTTTTGAATGGTAAGTGATAGGGCTTTCATATTTCACATGTGTGTTCCTTGTGACAAGACCTTTCCATTGATACCAAACTTTTTGACCTCGTGACCTTGACCTTTGACCTACTTTTCAAAAACTTTAACATTGGGCATAACTTTTGAATGGTAAGTGATAGGGCTTTCATATTTCACATGTGTGTTCCTTGTGACAAGACCTTTCCATTGATACCAAACTTTTTGACCTCGTGACCTTGACCTTTGACCTACTTTTCAAAAACTTTAACATTGGGCATAACTTTTGAATGGTAAGTGATAGGGCTTTCATATTTCACAAGTGTGTTCCTTGCGACAAGACCTTTCCATTGATACCAATAGTTTTGACCTCGTGACCTTGACCTTTGACCTAATTTTCAAAAACTTTAACATTTGGCATAACTTTTGAATGGTAAGTGATAGGACTCTCATTTTTCACATGTGTATTCCTTGTGACAAGACCTTTCCATTGATACCAAAATTGTTGAACTTGACCTTTCACATACTTAACAGAAAATGAAGTTTATACTAACAATGATGCCACCGGGGGCATTCGTGTTTCACAAACACAGGCTTTATTGAAATTATAATGAGTGAATGTATTTGATTCAATTGATTTGTCAGTTACTTGCACATGTTATTTATAAGTGAATGCATTTGAATTTTGATTCAATTGATTTGTCAGTTTCATGTAACTTGTTTGAAACAAAGGTGACATGAAGGGATTATTTCTATTTAAGTCTGACCATACATATATCTTCGTCTGTTCACATGCCCATCTGCCTGGTATTCATACTATCACATATTATATGGCAGCTATGACTTCCTCGATATGAATTATGCTTTAATTAAACATGGCAGGATGGTAAGGCTCAACACCCCTTAAGGGTTAAGGTCACAAGGCTCAACACCCCTTAAGGGTCAAGGTCACATTCAAGGTCAAGGTCTCTAGTTCAAATATGTGACAGGTGATTTACATGTAATTTTTTCAATAGTCTAGTGTCATGGAAAGTGTTAGAGCTCAGCATCATTTCAAGTCTTGTTTTTTGTACACTAAACACTTTTGAAAGCTTTGAAGAAGCTCTTAGATGTTTGAATATGTTTAGAAATGATTCATTATTTTTATTCTCGCATTACAGATGGGGACCCATCAAATTACCTGACATATTTTAGAAGAGCCACAGTTTATTTAGCGTTAGGCAAATCTAAATCTGCTCTTCCAGATTTACAGAAAGTCATCGAATTAAAACCAGATTTTACAGCTGTAAGTCAACATTATGATATTTAAAATGCGCGAAATAATTTTTTCTTAAAATGTTACCTTGAATTACCATAATTTACATGTATATAATTCATTCTCTCAAAATTTCTATGATGAATTTTTGCTTTACTAATAATTTATGAACCAAAATTTTTAGGCAAGAATGCAGAGGGCCAATGTTCTGATGAAGCAGGGTAGATTAACAGAAGCCGAAAAAGATTATATAGAAATAGTGAGTATTGAACTGTAGCGTTTGTGATACTGCCTATTTTGGTCTATTTTTCATTGAAATTGCTACATTTTTAGCTCGCCGGGATGAATGTCCGGAGAGCTATTGTCATACCCCTGGTGTCGGCGTCGGCATCGGCGTGCGCGTGCACAAAAACTTTAACCTCGTTTATAACTTTTAAACCAATACAGATTGGGCTTTCATATTTCACATGTGCATTCCTTGTGACAAGACCTTTCCATGGATACCAAAATTTTTGACCTTGTGACCTTGACCTTGGAGATTGACCTAGTTTTGAAAAACTTTAACCTTGGCCATATTTTTTGAATGGTAAGTGATAGGGCTTTGATATTTCACATGTGTATTCCTTGTGACAAGACGTTTCCATGGATACCAAAATTTTTGACCTTGTGACCTTGACCTTGGAGATTGACCTAGTTTTGAAAAACTTTAACCTTGGCCATATTTTTTGAATGGTAAGTGATAGGGCTTTGATATTTCACATGTGTATTCCTTGTGACAAGACGTTTCCATGGATACCAAAATTTTTGACCTTGTGACCTTGACCTTGGAGATGATTGACCTACTTTTGAAAAACTTTAACCTTGGCCATATATTTTGATTGGTAAGTGATAGGGCTTTGATATTTCACATGTGCATTCCTTTTGATAATACCTTTCATGCCGTACCATAAATTTTGACCTAGTGACCTTGACCTTGAAATTTTACCTACTTTTCAAAAACTTTAACTTGGGCCATATTTTTTCAATGGTAAGTGATAGGGCTTTGATATTTAGTAATAATAATTTGATTACAGGGCTAATTTATGGAATAAGTTTACTGATTTAAGTAAACTTTATTGGCACTGGGACTTTTTAATCAGAGGAGTTTTTAGCTCACCTCGACGAAGTTGAGTGAGCTTATGCTATAACCCAACGCGTCCGCGTCCGCGTCCGCGTCCGCGTCCGTGTCCGCGTCCGTGTCCGCGTCCGTGTCCGCGTCCGCGTCCGGTTAAGAAGTTTGGGGTAGCTCAGTATCTGACAAAGTGCTAATGCTACAGTAACCAAACTTGCACAAGTGATTCATCTTTGGATGCTGAGGTGAACCCATGCATCGGATGCAGCATCTGACCTACATTTTCCGCTTGAGTGACTTGGTTAAGAAGTTTGGGGTAGCTCAGTATCTGACAAAGTACTAATGCTACAGTAACCAAACTGGCACAAGTGATTCATCTTTGGATGCTGAGGTGAACCCATGCATCATATGCAGCATCTGACCTACATTTTCCGCTTGAGTGACTTGGTTAAGAAGTTTGGGGTAGCTCAGTATCTGACAATGTAATGATGCTACAGTAACCAAACTTGCACAAGTGATTCATCTTTGGATGCTGAGGTGAACCCATGCATCGGATGCAGCATCTGACCTACATTTTCTGCTTGAGTGACTTGGTTAAGAAGTTTGGGGTAGCTCAGTATCTGACAAAGTACTGATGCTACAGTAACCAAACTTGCACAAGTGATTCATCTTTGGATGCTGAGGTGAACCCATGCATCCGATGCAGCATCTGACCTACATTTTCCGCTTGAGTGATTTGGATAAGAAGTTTGGGGTAGCTCAGTATCTGACAAAGTACTTTTGCTACAGTAACCAAACTTGCACAAGTGATTCATCTTTGGATGCCGAGATAGACCCATGCATCGGATGCAGCATCTGACCTACTTTTTCCACTTGATTAATTTGGCTTTTAAAAGCCAATATTGAGCAAAGTATAAGTGCTACATGTACCAAACTTGCATATTGGATGTATCTTTGATCAAACTTTCATAAAATGACCTTGACCTATTTTTTCCGCTTGAGTGATTTTGCCTTTAAAAGCCAATATTGAGCAAAGTATAAATGCTAGATGTTCCAAACTTGCATATTGGATGTATCTTTGATCAAATTTTCATAAAATGACCTCGACCTACTTTTTCCGCTTGAGTGATTTTGCCTTTAAAAGCCAATATTGAGCAAAGTATAAGTGATACATGTACCAAACTTGCATATTGGATGTATCTTTGATCAATCTTTCAAAAAATGACCTTGACCTACTTTTTCCGCTTCAGTGATTTTGCTCTATAAAGCCAATATTGAGCAAAGTATAACTGCTACATGTACCAAACTTGCATATTGGATGTATCTTTGATCAAACTTTCATAAAATGACCTCGACCTACTTTTTCCGCTTGAGTGATTTGCCTTTAAAAGCCAATATTGAGCAAAGTATAAGTGATACATGTACCAAACTTGCATATTGGATGTATCTTTGATCAATCTTTCATAAAATGACCTTGACCTACTTTTTCCGCTTGAGTGATTTTGCTCTATAAAGCCAATATTGAGCAAAGTATAACTGCTACATGTACCAAACTTGCATATTGGATGTATCTTTGATCAAACTTTCATAAAATGACCTTGACCTACTTTTTCTGCTTGAGTGGTTTTGCCTTTAAAAGCCAATATACATGTACTAAGAAATATGTTTGAATTGAATTTTGCTGTCACGAGGTGAGCTTCGTAATCTGTGATTACCTATGTTTTATTGTTGTTGTTGCAATTTACATATGGTTGCCACCGGCGAGCTATGTTGTCATTCTGACAAGTCTGGTTTCTTGTATATTTATACGTTGATATGAATTTGGTTTTTCTTTTTATATGACATTATCTTAGATAACACTTTATTTCATGTACATATGAGTTCATACAATCTGTACAAGCATCTGCCATCATTAGATCATTTCGATCAGTGCATAATAGATTTTTGAGATACTCCCTTTCAGGAAGTATCTTACTGTTACGGTAACTGCTTCAAAGTATGCAAATTGAGATACTGCCACATTGCACCTCAAAATATAGTGCTGTGTCTAGTTCAGGAATTTGCTGTCTACCACATACAAAATGCAAGAACAAGAATATTCTCCATCTTGAAAACAGTTTCAATTTCATTTAGAATAAATGCGCCACACAATATCAACTATAATTCTTGTTTTCACAGCACAATGGTGGCGTAGTAATATACTACTTTGTTTATGACAATGTTAGGAAGGATAAATCAAAAATTGCATTAAAGTTTTAGAGTTGTCTTTTTTAATAATAAAAAAAAATCTTATATCAACACTGAGGTTAGATTAACATAGTTTGTATTGTTTATAGAGATATTATAAGCTTCACATATGCATCCTGTGTTAAAAAAAATCATCATTGCCTTACGATAAAATTATTCAACATTTTAATATCTGCTGACAATAAATTTTGTGTAGATCTACAAGTACATTTGTATCTCTCAGGACCTTCAGTCCTTTGATATATTACTGTACATTTGTATATAGAGTTTGATTCATTGTCCCCCGCTTTCGCCAAAGCACGGGGACATTAAAACCGGTTCGTCTGTCCGTCCGTCCGTCTGTCCGTCAGTCACAAAAACTTTAACCTTGTGCATAACTTTTGAATGGAAAGTGATAGGGCTTTGATATTTCAAATATGTATTCCTTATGACAAGACCTTTCCATGGATACCAAAATTTTTGACCTTGTGACCTTGGACTTTGACCTACTTATTAAAAACTTTAACCTTGACCATAACTTATGAATGGTAAGTGATAGGGCTTTGATATTTCACATGTGTATTTCTTGTGACAAGATCTTTCCATGGATACCAAAATTTTTGACCTTGTGACCTTGACCTTGGACTTTGACCTACTTATTAAAAACTTTAACCTTGACCATAACTTATGAATGGTAAGTGATAGGGCTTTGATATTTCACATGTGTATTTCTTGTGACAAGACCTTTCCATGGATACCAAAATTTTTGACCTTGTGACCTTGACCTTGGACTTTGACCTACTTATTAAAAACTTTAACCTTGACCATAACTTTTGAACGGAAAGTGATAGGGCTATGATATTTCACATGTGTATTTCTTGTGACAAGACCTTTGCATGGATACCAAAATTTTTGACCTTGTGACCTTGACCTTTGAGTTCGACCTACTTTTCAAAAAACTTTAACCTTGTCCATAACTTTTTTATGGAAAATGATAGGGCTTTCACATTACACATGTGTATTCCTTGTGATGAGACCTTTCTGTTGGTAACAACATTCTGGCCTTGTGACCTCGTCCATGGAGGTTGACCCACATTTAAAAACTTCAACCTCGACCATAAGTTTTTGATGGTAATTTAGATGATAGGTCTTAATATTTCACATGTGTATACCTTTTTATAAGCCCTGTCACTTGGTAACAAAACAAAAGTTTGGACCTTTTGAACTTTTCTTGGAGTTAATCTTTCATATTTAGAATGTTGATAATATATGAGATATATTATTAAAACTTAAGAATGGGGGGATGTCTGTAAGCATTTCTTTTAAGACAAACACCCAAAAGCGGGGGACCACAATTCCCTGAATTTTGATTTTATTATTATTGCTCATTGTTGCTTATTAAAACTCTTTCAGTTACAAAAAAATCCTTTACATGAGGAGGCTCAATCACATTTACATACGATAGCACAAGTTCGTGAAGATATGAAGATAGCCTATCAATTACACCAACACGGTCAGTTTCAACAAGCTATAGATTTGCTGGGCAGGTTAATAGAGGTATGTAGCATTGAACTTAATTTAGATGTGAAGCTGTGCTTAAACATTTTGAGTGCATCTTTTTAAGGATGAAATATAATAATTCCTGAAAGTATTCTTCTTCTTGATTATAAATATGACAAACTATGAAGAACTTACTCCTTATTTTCGAAAACCAGAGTTACTTCCCTTTGAGACGGTATCTGATGTAGACTAATTATGATGTCATCAAATTCTATGGAAACGATCCTAAAACTTTGGGAAATGGTATAAAATCAACTTTATCATATCATTTTCATGACGTCATAATAGTTTTTCTCAAATGGGAGATAACTCTGTTTTCTGCAAAGACTCAATACATGTGTAATATATTGAATTTTCATAATTGAAAATTAATTCGAGGAATTGCAAAAAAAAATTAATTATGTGTTCCATAGGGTAGGAATTATCAAATCAGTGTCAATGATAAAAAATTCTGCTAATCAGCAGATATACGCCTTTTAGAGTTATAATGCTGTAATTTGAATTATTCAAAAGACTCCATTCTCCTTCATTATCCTCCTTTTTCATCTCAAATAGAAACAAACACTCAGGTACACACATATTCAGACCATGGTTAAAAAAAATGACTTTTTATTTTACAACTGAGTAAAATCCATTCCTTGCAGCATTTACAAATGTATTGCAAAATCACAAACATAGTCAAATGCATAAATGTAGTATTATAATTTGAGGATAAAAAAACTTCAAAGTTTGATTAACATTGTACATGTAGGTTTCCCCTTGGGATCCAGAATTACATGAAACACGAGCAGAGTGCTACGAGTCTATAGGTGAATATGCCAAAGCTATAACGGAAATCCGACCAACGACTTCATTACGCAACGATAATAGGAAAGCATATTTCAAAATGAGTATACTACACTACGATCTAGGGGAAGCTGATGAATCTTTGATGTAAGTGTGGAATTTATGTCTTCTTTTTTTTTTTTTGATTCAAGGTTTTTGAAATCAATTATTATGATGTTAAATTTCTGGTTTAGTTCTATTAGAAACCTGTAGTTTGTAGATATAATGTATCGATATTGATACATTTCTAGTGTGATGATACATTTGGGAAAATGTTACTGACTCTCATAGCATAAATCATGGTTGTTGCTGTGTTTTTATGGAGAAAAAGATCTTAAAATGTAATTAATATAATTTGATGTGCCTTTATTTTCTTTGAAATGATTATTTGGCAGGAGTATGGATTACTAAGTGAAAATTTAAGAAAATTACTTTCTCAAATAAAAACTGATAAAGATTAGTATTTACATGTATATTTGTTATATTGGTCACAGACAAATCCGTGAGTGCCTTAAACTAGATCCTGATGACAAAAACTGTTACCCACACTACAAAAAAGTCAAAAAGTTAGTGAAGCTATTACAATCAGCCCAGGAAGCCAAAAACGAGAAGAGATGGGAAGATTGCCTTAATAAAGCTACTCAGATCCTGAAAACAGAGATGAAAGTAGATTTCTATAAAATGAAAGCCAATTCATATCAATGTCACTGCCACTCTCAGGTAATCAATCAATAATTTCAACTTCATTTTCATTGTTTGAAGATATTAAAATTAACACATATAGTACAAATTATCATCTCCAAGTATAGGTATGTGCATTGGCAAAAGTTGAGACTATATTTCTGGTTTACTTAAAAAGATTAGAGATTCATCACCATAAAAGTGTCCATGCATCACTGTCATAGCCAAATCTGTATGCTGAGGCGTAGAAACTGTAATTCTTTCGTGCGGTAATTTTCATTTTATTTTGAAGTCATTCACTTGTACATGTACTTCTTTACTACACTTGCATTCTTCACTAGTGATGAACCAATTGTCGCCAACAATCGATTGCCAAAAGTCTTTCGTTTCAATTTTTCACAATTGATTGTCGCTAAAAGGAAGATGTTTATGCTTGGGTTATTAAGTTTCCATATGGTCAAAGTTATATATATTTGTTGTTTTGCCTGTAAATATAAAGCATGCAATTTGCATGATTTATAGTTTGCTTTTCGTAAGAATTTTCCTCAATTTTAAGTATAAAAATAAGGCCTATTCATTTATTTTGTTGCATTTTTCATGAAATGTTGTTTTCAGATTTAAATTGATAATCAATTGGTTTACCCTTTCCGATAATTTTTTGATTATTGATTCCAAAATACCATACGATGTACAAAACTATTCTTTACTTTGTCTGTCTCCTTCCTTCTGTAGTATCAGTCTCAGACCTCAGGACTGTGAAATGTGTACTGAGACAGCACATAGATGTGGTTATGAGGATCCATTATTTCTTAAATTTACTTCTTGACTTGACTGGACTCATGGACTATAATTGAAAATTTACTGAGCATGATTCAGATCTTACGCCATTTTATGGGAGGGACAATGAACTGCATCTAAGTGCTCATTCTTATTCATATCCTATAAGGAGGCTCTTTGAATCATAGGTATCAATCGGTATGATCAGTCTTCCAGATTATGGTGTCATCAAATTTGATGGGAAATAGCTCATACTTGGGAAAACCGTGCTAAAAATTTGATCTTTCTGTAGTATTTGTTTGTCATAATGCTTCTTATGTCAGATACCATCATACATGGAAAAGGCCTATAGATTCGAAAAGATGAAATTTCTGGAATGAAAAAATAAGAATACAATGTGAAATAATGTTGCTTGATTTTGTATTTTGTAGGCAGGAAATACAAAAGATGCATTCCAGATGTGTAATTATATATTAGATCGTTCACCTGAAGATATGGATGCCCTGATGGACAGGGCGGAGACTTATCTCGGAAACGATCAGTTTGATGAAGCTATAAAAGACTATCAGAAAGCTGTGAATATAGACGGTGATAATAGACGAGCCCAGGAGGGGCTTAACAAAGCTCAAAAATTACTCAAACAGTCCAAAAAGAGAGATTATTATAAAATATTAGGAGTAAAAAGGTAAGAGATGCTTAAATTGCAATTTTCGAGTTTTAATATTCATTTAGTAAGTTGGTTGTCTCACCAAAAACAAAACAAATTTTTGAGTTTTAACAGAAGTAAGAATTCTTCAAAATGTATCAACCATAAAAGCAATGCTCTTTGTAATGGCATTGAGAGATGTCATATTGGTTCACTCTGTCTTACTTGTAGCAATGTGCATAACGACTGACCAATAAACACAATAAATGCATGGGCATAAATGAGAAATTATACACCAAAAAAGAGAAAAATAACAAAATTTCATCATTTCTATTTATAGAACTGCTACTACTAAGCAGATTAAGAGTGCATATAAGAAATTGGCAGCTAAATGGCATCCAGACAAATATAAAGGAGAGGAAAAATCTCTAGCAGAGAAGAAATTCATAGATATAGCAGCAGCTAAAGAAGTATTAACAGATAAAGGTAAGATAACATATTTCATTCAATATATAAATTTTGTTTTCGGACTGTTTGTCTACCTGTCTGTAAAATCTTTCACTTTTGGAATGGTACAAGATATGGTTTTCCTAACACCCATGAGTAATTCTCATAGCAAAATATTTCTATTGGTACCAAAATTTTTCACATCATGACCTTGATGTCGGAGTTTGACCTAATTAACTACATATAAAAGCTTTATACTGACACAGATGCCAAACATGGGCATTCATGTTTCACAATGGAAATCCACAGTTTACATGTATGTGCATGAATCATTTTGTATGCAGGAAAAGCATAATTACAGATTTTCAATGTACATTTACATGTACTGAGTAGTTTGCTTTACAATTATATTCTAAACAGTCGTCACTGTTTCATTATTCAAAAATTACAAATGAAATTTGTATGTATTATTCAAAAATTATAAATGAAATTTGTATGTATTATTCAAAAATTACAAATGAAATTTGTATTAATTATTCAGAAATTACAAATGAAATTTGTATTAATTATTCAGAAATTGTAAATGAAATTTGTATTAATTATTCAGAAATTACAAATGAAATTTGTATTAATTATTCAAAAATTACAAATGAAATTTGTATTAATTATTCAAAAATTACAAATGAAATTTGTATTTACAGAAAAACGAGCTAAATTTGATAGCGGTGAAGACCCACTTGATCCAGAACAACAACAGGGTGGTGGTGGACCGTTCTGGCACCAAGGATTTAATCCATTCGGAGGAGGAGGAGGTGGTGGATTCCAGTTCAAATTCCACTTTTAACCACCAGCTAGGATTAGTTTATTTCAAATTAATATATATATATTATTTCAATTCGGAGGTAAAAAGTGAAATATTGACTTGCGGCCTCTCAGGATATTTACCAAACTTCTTTCCGTGGGTGATAATATTAATATGAACTTTTTTTTTTGTACTTCGGAAATCTCAAATTGAATTTGAATGTCTTTATGTTGATGTGCTTAGATATCGGGTAATCAAATTACAACATGCTTGAAATAATTCTGCCATTGGTTAAAAATTATAGCTATCTTTATCAGTTTATATGTTCTAGTCTCAGCTTGATATGATATTGATTTTCATATACAGAACAAAGCATGCAAATGTAGGATTTAATGAGAGGATCATGATTTTGACTTTTGACCTTGACTGCTTCGTATTGATCTTCTTTTTTAAATCACTTGCAGGATTCAAATCTTTAGATGTTGTATGAAAATAGACAGTGATTGTATTGTCATTTTCAGACATGACCTTGACTTTTCAATTTGAACTTTAAAAAATGCATAATTGTCCGAAAGATTTGTATCAAACATCAGTACTTTTTTATGTCATTCATTATCTGATAGGGTTTTAATTATTCAATGCTCCAAATGTTTTAAAATTTCTTTTGATTATAGATGTATCTGACAGTAAAACAAAATTAAGGAACATATACTTGTAACTGCAAGGTTGTTTTTGATACATTACTTTCAATATTAAGATTATGATATTTGGTCACATCATTATTTTCATCTGACTCTTTTTTTTCTGAGTTGAAGTTACTTTACAACTAGACATACGAATGATTCACAAATGTTATTTGACTGATCACCATTGTTTAATATCTCATCTATTAGTGATATAATATTTTGCATGTATAGTGGCAGTAATCCTTTAAATCAGTTTTATCTGAACCACCTCTTAAGCCCCCACTCCCCCTCTCCTACCTCCCCCCTAAAATCCTATGTGTAGCAGTCAGCAGCTTTGCTTCTATAAAAGAGAAAATAATCTCCTGGATTGATGTAACGATTCACTCCATATCACATTTGAATCTTCAATAGATGATTTTCCAATAGATTCATAAGGTGGACAGACACCAGACATCACAAAATTTGGTGACTTCAAAATAGAAAGCACGACAACACATCAAGGTGCTTCAAGACAGTGCAATCAGATGTGACGTCACAACTGTACATATAAAATCAATGTTTTAAAACAGTCATAGATTTTTTCTGGAAAATGGACTATTGGTCGCATATACTGTAAACACGGTTATTTTCGTTGGGGGAAATATTCGCGATACATGTATCAACGTTTTCTTTATTGTTAGAATGCAGCAAGATTATTTTTACGAGGCTAATTGATTCGTGAAATACGCGAAAATTACCCATGTGGAAAGGACTATATACGGTTTACATAGAAAAGTGGCCCCCTTTTTGAGCAAAATCTTAAATTTACATAAAGAAATGAATTTGTGCCAATATTTATTTAAGAAATGACTGTCTTACTTTTGGTGTTCATGGGTGTATAATTCTGGTTGGTCGTGTGCAAATTCCGTGAATCGCGAAGCGATTCTCGGAAAATTTGCACGTGTCCAACCAGAATTATACACCCATGAACACCAAAAGTAAGACAGTCATTACTTATATTTACATTTATCCTAATTATCGGTCAGTTATATTTGCATGAACATCGCACATTTTGCCTGTAACTGCGTCAAATGTATCTTCGCTTTGGTAAATTCTCCCTACATGCAAAACTTGCACGTGGCGTCACGATAGCAACCCAAGTTATTGGAATATAATTCTAGTTGCCTAATGGGCGTTCAACATGGGGAATTTACTACTGTGTAATGTAAATATTCTACAATGTAGGCTACTTATGAAATGATACATATCCTTTAATTTCCTTTCTCAATTTCTTAGAATTAGAGCATCAAAAATGGTATATTTCGCCAAATTTCTGGAAAAACGTCGTTTTGGGGCTTATTTTCGACAAACTTCCTAGTAGCTAGTATCGAGCGGGCTTCTGAACAACTTTTATATTTTGATATGTTGTTACATTTGCACGTCTTTAAGTGCATATAAAAGGGAAAAGTTGTTCAAGATACCGCTCGATGTTATCTCAATGAAAATAATCAGGAATTCTTCTATTTTTAGTGTAAAATAGACAAAATCACCGGTTTTCATGATATTTAGGCTACATTTATAATGTCGTAGAAAGCGAGAGGTAGTGTTTATGACTAGATTTCTTAAAATATAGATATTTAACTCTCTAAAAGCTCCAACAAAATTTGATTATTGAGAAGTTGATTTTAGGGGGCCACTTTACTATATAAACCATATATACTCCTTTCCACATGAACAATTACTGTAGTTCCTTTCAACATGCTTTGTAGTGATCATTCTTTTGTTTTTGTAATTTTTGTTTTCCAAAATTTTGAACATTTTACTGTGTACCGAGAGTGCTGAATGAAAAAAAGATAATGATGACTAAGTCAATTTGTGTTTGAAAAGCATAATTTTGTAATACTTTTCAACGGGTTACCGACCATAATTGCTGTTTTTGTCATAATCATTCATAAAGTTTCAAATTTCTTTTTACAAAAAAAAGGAGGAACTGAAGTGCTGGAATTGTGTATGTGCAGTTTATAAATGTACCGTATGTGTGTCGTGTGATTAAGTAAACATGTGTGTACGTGTATGTATGTGTTGAGTTTACATGCAGCTATAGAAAGTGAGGCACTTGTATATAAATTATGAATGAGTAATAAATTGTACTTTTTAATGTTAAGTATTTAATCAAATTGTGAATCTAGATTTTAAGTGAGATCAAATAGATTCATATGCATGAGGTTGTGAAGTGTACTTGAAAAAAGAAATATTTTCAGAAGCGTTATTTAGATAAATCATCAGGTCATTCAATGTAAATATTTTACATTTGAAGGAAGTTTGACTTATTTTTGTGTACAGCAGAGTTTTTTTAAAAACGTTATAGAAGAGGGAAGTTAAATTTTGAAGTATGTTAGAATGATTAAGGATCTATTTATTTTAGCCTGAATGCTAGGGTAATATACTTGTATGTTTCCTGGATCTCTATTGCTTGTTACCATCACACTGTACATGTTACTTTTATTGCACAACGTTTTAGCAAAAATGCGAGAATTTGACAAAATTTGTACTACCGGTAATTAGTGGAAAGACTTGTAAAGGGAGGATTAGAGGAGTAAGATGAATTTAGTTAAAGGATTGTAAAGCAATTCCGGTCTATGGATTGACGATGTCCGTCTGTCGTCAAAATTTTGGTTAAAGTTCCTTGTTTAAGAAAAAACAAAAGGAACTATATGCAGTAGAATCATTATATTATACATGTAGGTTGCCAATGACTAGACCTTACAATTTACCTGTATGCCGTAACATTTGACCTAATGACCTTGACCTTTGAATTTGATCTAGTTAAAGATTGTGGTTAAAGTTTCTGGTTTAAGCAAAATCTAAGGAACGTATGAAGTAGAATCATAATATACGTGTAGGCTGCCCATGACAAGACCTTTTAAAAGAATTCACTTTAGCTACATCTCTGTATCTATTAAGGATAGGGCTTTGATAATGTAGATTCCTTGTGATATGGGCTTTCACTTGATACCATGACCTTCAATCTAGTCACCCTGACCTAGTTACGTTCAAACATTTGTTATTTCTTGTCTCGTTTTATACCAGAATCTACAAACAACATTAAGTTTAGTCATGAAGTATGCAAGGCACACTTACCTCATAGGTCCAAACAAAAACTTACTTTGCAATTCGGCCATACATTCTTTAGCGGTTTTATTTCTGTCATATGTCACTGTAATTCTTCAACAATAAACACTGAAGTTAATGGCAATATGGCAGGACCAATTTAATCTCACTGAAATAAGTTTGTGTTCTTAATATGGTGTACTATAAATACACTTGTGCTTTGAATACTTCCAATACAAATGGTATTGCCTTTTATGAAATCCATTCTCTTACGAGAAAATCGCTGGATAATCCGTCACATTTGTGCTAGACTTTTTATACTATTTGTATTGGAGAACATTCCATAGTCAAATTTAATATTCTCGATTCTGACTTTATAAATCTGTTTTCTGAGTGGCATTAATGATAGAATCTTGGCGTATAAATCTTGGTAGTTAGTGCTGAGGAATGAAAGATTTGTATAACAGTATGAAGATTGATAGAGTGGTGTAGTGAATGAATGGATTGCTTGTATGCTCAAATTGCTGTGATGAAGTTATATCACCATGTTGAAACAATAAAAATGAAACAAAAATTGATAAATGTTCAGACTTCTGTTATTATACATCTATGCAGTCATCAATTTGACAATAAGAGGTCATATGAACTTAATGTATCAAGCCAATGCTAAGTGTGGAACCTCATGTACAATTCGGTCTTTTCAAAATACAGAGTTTCTTCCCATTTGTGCAGGTATCCGACGTCAAGTAATTGTGACGTCATTAAATTCTACGGGAAAAAGTGTAAAATTCTGGGAAACAGGGTTACACATATGATGTTCTTTAAAAAGGAATTTAATGACATCACTATACCTTGACGTCAGATACCTGCACAAATGGGAAGTAACTCTGTATTTCGAAAAGACCGAATTCAAAACAATATGCTGATCTGTCCATTGGACACTCTGTTTACAAAAAAAGAAAAATCTGTTGCTCAGTTGTAATTCACTTTGATGAAATTGTTATACTATTGAAGTTTGGTTAATATCAGGTCTAAGAGAAGTATATATGACCCAAGAATGGAAGTTACTTACTGACTTTCTGATACAACTTGCTTCCTAAGATGCTGCATCTGACTTGCATTTTGCACTATATCATGGTAACTTGGTTAGACCTTTTGACCTTAACTTTGCTTGGACTTGAAGTACACAAAACGATAGCTGCAAATGGATCATTGTTTCACAAATATGTCTTTTAAAGGGATAAGGCCACGAGACCCTTAAGTCGGCCCTCCATTTTTCACTAGAATTAAATTCATGAGAAATACTTGATATCTCTCATGAAAATACTCAAATGTTTACCGCTTTTAATGAAAGAAAAATATCAACAAACAAAGTGCCATTTGACTGTAATGACATCATAAGTGGCATCATTTTGACGTTATTGACAAAATATGGCAAAAATTGTTGGAAAATTTGTCTTTTATGGAAGAATTTGATGTGGCTGCATGTGCTAAGATAAAATGTTTATGACTTACTGACAAAAAGATATACATGTACTGATAATCTTTCATAAATTTTTCATCTTCGTTAATGCATGCGGCCATTGCTCATTTAACAGACGTAGTTTTTGCAGCAATTTTGTGGAATATTGCCAATTTTGGTATTTTCAAAGGGCTAAGAGCTATTCATAAATGCATTGTCATCAAAATATATATTCATTATTCAGAAGAGAACACATAAAGTGTCAAATCACAGTTAAACATTTTATAAAGTGCAATGTTCAAAATTAGGGCCAATATCAGGTTTCATGGTCCTACCCCTTTGTAAGTGATGAGGTCTCCATGTGTATTATTCCTTTCTCCTCCAGTTTGGTAGACTGATTTAGATCATTCATAAATTAATGATGCCTTGCCCTTGACAGGTCATAGTAGAAAAGTTCAAGGTCACAATCCTGCCTGAATACTCTGCTACATTTGAACTATATAAAACAGGAACAACTCCATGTATATAATGTATAAAGATTTTTATACTAATGTTTGTTTTGACATACAATGTAGGTGTACAATTGTCAAATTTAACAAAAAACATATCACAGCTATACAGTTTTATAACAGGTAAATGCTTGAAGAATGATTATTTTAGCACACATGTATAACATATAACTTTCTGTTAAAACAATGACAAAAACTATATTCAAAGAAAAGGAGCTGTTAAGATAAGGCGTAAAATCTGCCCTGAAAAGTCGAAATTTCAAAATGCAAAAATTGAGAAAAATTTTCGGTAAAAATAGGAAGTTACTTGGTACAGATATGAATCTTCTATCAGGTTGGATAAATCATTCAAAATAAGACCAATTTTGGGGTCAAAATAAGCGATTTTCCTATAGAAATCAAAGGAAAACGGAAAAGTTTTCCTTCAACATTGTTCCCCCCCTTCGGTTCAGAATGCCACTTTTACCAAAGGTGTATATCAATAAAACAAATTTTCTGACCAAGTGGGGTTCTGAACCGAGGGGGGGGGGGGGGGAACAATGTCCCACAGGCGAAAAACGAAAAAAAGGGGGGATGGATGACTATTTTAGAATCAGTATTTAGAGCGGTAAAATAAATTAAAATTGCCATTTTTTCTTTTCATATCATGTAACAGTCTATTCAGAGTGTGTTCCGATCAAATGATTAACCGTGAGGAAGGAAATGAACGAGAAATTTGTCTATTTCTACACTGTGCGTATTTCGCGCCTGAAAGCTACATATGTGGCTGATAAATACGAAATATAACCGTTTTTCAGTTTCCGGATTGCGATTTTTGCCGATTATATTGATATAATAACATCAAGGTTAATTTCTCTTATCCAAGTTTGACATTAAAAGGAAGAGAAGTATAATAAACATCAAATTTGTGTAGACTAATGATATTTTGTGAATTTTCGCTCGATATTTGACGTTTTCTCTCAGCAGTAATCCCGACCACTTTTTACCTGAAATAGAAGGACAGGGCACAAGAAATAATCGAGTGATTTCAGGGCTAAATCCAGCCCTTATCTTAACAGCTCCTTTAAGACTTGTCATTGTATTTCTAGTATGAAAAAATGGAACACATTGTAAGACAGTACATGTAATACAGCAGCCAATTTCACAAAAATTCTTAGGAAAAAATCCGAGGATTTTTCGTAACTTTCAGTCAATTATATCTCAGCCATACGAATGAAAATTTCAATAAAGTTGAAATACTCTTTATTTAATGACTGAAATTCATCAAAACATGAGATAAAATTTGAATTTGAACGGAATACAAAATGAATATTAAACTTTGAAAGTTACGAAAATTTCTGAGATCGTAAGTATTTTCGTGAAATTGGCCGCAGAAGTTTAGCTCAACACAATAACAGTTACACAGAGATTAACAGAGAAATTGCCTCAATATCATAATTTCTCATCACATTTGAAAGGCCGAAACTATAGATAATGAATATCTTTCAAACTGTCCATTTGTACATGTATGTCACCTTCAATTTCCTGAGATTCTAATCCACAAAGATTTGACAGAATTAAGGAGTTTTAATAGAAAGATTAAACAGAAATATCATAACAGCAAATGTCAAGGTCACCAAAAAGTACATACAAATAGAAAGGTCAAGGTCATAGATGAAAGATTGAAGGTCAACAGACTTTACAACATTAAACTTCAAAATAACAAAAGAATATGCATGTATAAAGATGGTGACACATTATATCCAATAAGGTACTAATAATTAAAATCATTCCAAGGAATGCATGTGTCACCTGCGAAACATAGCGACACTCAGGAATCACTTTTATAGGGTGTGACAGACAGATGGACAACGGACAAAGTGATCCCTAAGTGTTGCTATGCTTTGCAGGCGACACAAAAATTACTTAATCCTAATTGAGGTTTTCCATGGATCCTTTGGTTGCTATGTAAAAATTGAAAGACATTTGAAATACATTGTACAAAATGTTCTTTTAAGAATGAAAAATAATAGATGGAGTCTAGTTTGTAAAATGACAAACATTTAAAATGCATACATACAAAATATTCTTTTGAAAATGATAAAAAAAATGGACGGAGTCAAGTTTCTTCACAACCATGCAGCTATGACGTTCATCATCTTGCCGAGACATAGAGTTCCGTGAATTGATCTCTGTATCTCACTGAACATACTAGTTGAATATATCTGTTACACTCACTGTAGCACCTAGATCTCACTTTTTCTTCTGAAGTAAAAAAAGAAACGTTTTGCAATATAATATATAAGAAACCGTGAATCATGACAAACATATGTATTAATAAGAAAATACATTGTAAGGATATTTATCAAAGTAATGCACCGTATTGACAAATTCAGAGAAATGTATTATTTCATAGAATTTGATTAGATATTGCCATAATTGCAATATTGTCTGTGGTTTGAATGCCGGGTTTTGTTCCTTTTTTTTGCCTGATAGTTGGTTTGGTTTTTTATGCATTACCTGATGCTAATTAACAGAGAAAAAACTTGGTGTAGCCTTATGTAATATTCAAAATCTATATACATGTATACCTTCATTGTCAGAAAACATATTTTGTCGAGTAAGGTCACCTCTTGCGGGTCACAAGGTCCAAGTTTTTGCTGGATTGCATAAGAAAAATCCAGTACTTGTCATTATACAAGACTTCAAAAGCCAGTAGAATGTGAGTTGAAAATCTTGTGAATTTCCAAAGAAGCACTATTGTAATCCTTCATTTGAACGACTTCGGTTGATAAATATGTGTAGTTGTAAGAAATGATCATGTATTGGCTATTTTAAATAAGGAGCTGATAAGATAAGGTGAAAATCAGCCCTAAAAAGTGGAATTTTGAAAATTGAAATTTCAAGAACTTTTCTATGTAAAATATATACCTATACTGCATACCATCAGAATATGAAGCAAATTTTTATCTGTTTTGCATATTATTGCTAATTTTTGGGTCAAAACTTCTCTTTTTCTTATAGAAATCAATAGAAAACGGAAAAGTTTTTTTTAACATTGTTCCCCCCCGGATATAGTCAGAAAGCCACTTTTACTGGAGACGTTTATCAATGATACAATTTTTTTGGCAAAGTGGGGTTCTGTATCTCCAGGGGGAACACAACCCCATAGACGAAAAACCAAAAATGGAAAGGCGGGTGCATTTTTTAAGAATCGACCTCTTCGACCATAAAATATAGCACATCTGACTATTTTTCCATTTTAATCCATCAAAAAATGTAACCTAAATATGACTGAATGAAATATACAAGAATTAGGAATGAAATAAGCAAGAATGATGTTCATTTAATTCTCCGCCAATGTGTATTTCGTGCTAATAGGCTTGCATTGTAGCCATTGAATACAAAATGAGACCGTATTTTAAGTTCCAGATTGCATTATTTACCGATTAAAGGAGATGGAACGTTCAAAATCTATTTCTGATACACAATGTAGACATATTTGATGTCTTTTAATTTATATTTATCCATTTTTGGTAAAATATTCTAAAATTTTTACGTTTTTTGTTGATATTATCGGTTTTTCAATCCGTGCACCCCTACCTCTTTTGACCTTAATTATAGAATCTTAAGGTTTCTTTAACGAAATGTAAAACATGTAAAAGGTCTGCAAATACATTATATTTCAATAATGATTAATGCTTTTCTGTATACGATTCGCCATGAAAAAGAAATAAGTCACGAGATTTAGGGCTAAATAGGGCCCTTATTTTAACAGGTCCTTTATGTATTAGATATTCGAGAAGCATTCCTTTGCGACCCAAGGGAGGTAAGTTTGTGTGAAGGCTTTCCAAAAATATGATACCAATGTTTATTTTTAATGGTAAAAGCTGACCTAACTTTATAGTGAGACTCTGGAAATACATACAAGAACAAATTTTGGCAGGATTAGAATAATAGGAAGATAGAATCTGAAATTTTGTTATTTGATATTTATCATACAACAGAAAGGGGTTAAATTTTCTTTTAAGAAACTCACATGACCATATATGATTCTTATCCTGTCACTTACTAGTCAAAAGTTACGTCAAATTTCAAAGTTTTGAACAGACTGACAAACAGACACTGTCAGGAGAATGTCAAATTTTCCCTAAATCTTTAATATATGAGTATACACGAAGTTTCAATGACTTTCCCAGACCATGTTAGATAAAACACAATTTATAAAACAAGAATGTTATGTCTGTACCTTAAAACAAGCACATACAAATCCCAGTCAATAACTTCAATTGCAATGCCTTGTTAAAAAAGATCATGACTGAAAACATTCCTCAGATAATGAAAAAAACTATTTTTACAGGAATATGAATTTTCTATCATGAAAAAAGCAAATCTTGTATTATATTTGTAAATAAAAGCAACGCTGGACACACCAACAATGCAAAACTTTAAAATCTCAATATATCAACATGATCAATCGGTATCAATGCAGCCTCACTCCAAAAGCCAAAATCATACATGTATTTACTTACCAATAACGAAAGTGTAATTATTTGAGATCACTTCTAATAAAAATATTGAAGAAAAATCTTAAATGAACAAAGATCATTTCTAGATGTATTCATCTCTTAGCTATACTTTCAACCCCCCCCCTTCTTTCCATCATACAAAGTTATAAAACATATGTGTATATCTTTTGTAGATCTAACCATTTTTTCAAATGCGAGGGGGTACAACCTTATTACTTTCTGAAAGATTTTATCGTACTATAACAATAAAATTAGCACTTTTGACAAATTACATTTACATGTAAAAATCATGTTTTCAACAAAAATCCTGTAAAAATGGCAATTATATACAAGACCAAAATGTGATAAATCAAGTTATAAAATAGATTACTTTATCTACAACATATCATGCATAATTCTTACCTTTTTTCCTTTCTTCTTTTTCTTTTTAAGACCAGATCCTAGTTTCACTATACTGTTAAACGTATCTGCATTTAAACGATGTGTAGTTCTCAGTTTGACCCCTCCTAACTTTTCTGTGTAACATAAAGGAAGAGATGCATAATTTAGATTAATTGAGATACTGGTATTCAAATTATATATGTACAAAACAAAATGGAATATAACCTCAAGTAAAGATTTCTGAATCATATATTGATTGAAGTTTTTATTTAATTCAAGACAAAGACTAACGAAATTTTTCTACAGACAGAGTTAACATTTGACTAAACATTGGCTATAGTTTTCTCTTTCTTTCTCTAGTTTGCATACGCTTGATTATAAAATATCCTGTTATTTCTTTTTGTTTTTAAATATCATATAAAGTTTATGACCACCAATCCGGGATTTGAACATTAACTAAAGGAAAAGGTGGGGTGTTACTGAGAATCTGCCCTTTTCTCCATAAGTTCGGTAAAAATGCAATTTTTTTCCACAGATCATAGAGTAAATATTTGCCAAAACATTGGCTATAGTTTTCTCTTTCTTTATATATTTTGCATATATACAAGTGTATCATACCATGTTCTTTGCGGTATTCCAGGGCCTCCAGTATTTCCCTAGCGGCCAGGTCTCCGATCAAATTGTCTTCAAGGTCCAACTCCTCAAAGCAGTCTGAAAATCTTATCAGTCTGCAAGATAAATCTAAATTTTAAAACATGTAAATATACATACATGTACATAAAAATCTAGTTATAGAGTTTCATCTTTTACAAGAATGTACTGCAGAAAAAAAGTCGATAGTCCATTTTCCACTTAAGAGCTGTAACCGTTCTAAACCTAAATCTAATACGTAATTGGACACTGGACATCCCCTCGTTTGGCAAAATTTTCATGCGAAATAATACTTTAATGCACCATCTTATTGCATCCTAATGCATTGTCATGTTTTCTATTGTGATGTCACAACGCAAATATCACCAAATTTTGTGATGTCTTGCCATTAGTGTTGTAAAATCGGAAATTTCTTATTATCCATTATCGGAAACTATCGTAGGAGTACAATCGATAGCACTATCAGAATAATCAGACTTTTTCTTGTTCAAAATTGTTAAATGCTTTGTATCTTTTCAGAAGGAGCTAGAATATTGTGATTTAAGAATCTGAATTCTATTCAAAATCATGGAAATAGATTAAATGTTGAACATTCCTTGTTCTTAATAACAAAATCTCGAGGCTTGCTTTAGAAGGAGGGCATTCCTTTTACTTTCTAAAGCCAAAATGGTTCCACATGGTGGACCTAGTAAGCCTGGAATAAGCTTGCTATGGCGAGCGCGTCATGTTTCGCACTGAGATCATTTCGCATCAAATTAACTTCAACAGCGAGAATCGATTTTCAAAACCATTATGGATAGTCAGCGATTTTCAAGTTTCAGCGACAATAGCGGCGACATCGACAACTATCGTTACAACACTACTCGCCATCTGGAAGGATAACTTGAAAATAATCTTTTGATATTCATAACGGATCTTAATGTTGCCACATCCGATTATAGTTTTTAGTAAAGACAATTTATTGTTATGTGACAATGAAATTGCAATTCGGTCTTTCCCATATACAGAGTTACTTCCCATCTGAGACAGTATCTGACATAAAGTAATTGTGATGTCATCAAATTCTATCGAAACCTGAGTGTAGAACTCAGGGAACAATATTATTCCGGATTTTTGTTAAACAGAGTTATTTCCCGTTCGGGACCGTATATGATGTAAACCATAGTTATTGTGACGTCATCAAATCCTATGGAAACCAATGTAAAATTCAAGGAAATTACGCTACAAAACCGATGATTCTATAGAAAGGAAGTAACTCTGTTTATCAAAATGACAGAATAGATTATGAACTTGAGCATTTATTTTCAAGATTGGAAATGGATCATTTAGAAAAAAAATCTATGTCATACTCTTGAAGGGTCCTAGTCATCATCAGGGGAGCAAACTCTTTCCCGTACACTAATCCATCAATACCGTTATCTGCAATGTGTAGTTTGTGAATCCAGGGGCCAACTGGAGGGGGAGCTGCAGGCTCCTTTTCCTTCTTTTTTCCTATCAACAGGATGAGCGAACTTAGAAATCATGCGGCGAACAACATAAACCAAATAAATGTATGTACATTGTATGTACTCAAGTTTTACCACCCCTTAATAAATTCCAACACCCCCCCCCCTTATTTGTTTTGATTCTCATAAATTTTGAGAATTGTTCAAATCAATATACATGTATCATCAAATAAAACTGATACTTTCTTATTAATATGCTCCCCTCCAATAACTTAGATTGACATTTATTTTACAGTTGTATAATTGAAGTCGTGACATAAATGTAAATCTATTTGAGTCTTCATGAAGGAATAGAGTTGGAACACTTCCATATTATTTTTTTTGCCCAATATCACGAAATCTTTGTAAGTTTCTTTCACTTGATAAACAGTGCTGTCTTTCCCTTTACTATACATGGTTCAGTTTGAGCTCAATGATTCACACTCACATATGTAATTGAACATGTCTCGTCAATAGAAATTTGTATAGTTACATTAGCTGTGGAAACGGCCAACGACACTTGGATATTTGGTTGGTAGGGGTGTCACCCCTACGAACCAAATATCCAAGTGTCGTTGGCCGTTTCCACAGCTATAGTTACATGAGATTTCTCCAAAACCAGATTATTAAAGCATACTATTTTTATTTAAAATTGTTGAGAAATGCCAAATTACCTTTCTTTTTCTTTTTCTTCTTTTCTTTGTCTTTGCCTTCGTCACCTGATGTCTCTCCACCCGATTTATATTTTCCTTCTTTCTCTAAAGTCACAAATGAGATAAAATATCCATTAATCTTTTTCTCAACAATATGAGTGCACATTTCAGTATGCCAATTAATTTTTAGTTGAAAACCATGCAGAAAGAAATATATTCTGCAAAAATTATAAATTATAGGATGTTAGGTTTCTATTTTCTATATAAGTGTGTTTATTTGCAAGTTAACAAAATTAGTGTAGTCACATATTGGTTCAATTTCTAAGAAATGCATACTCATTACACTTACGGTTTATACACAATATGTATTTTAAAATAACTCACAAGTTCCTTCATGTTGATCACAATTTTCTCCATTTTTTCCAAGTTTTCTTTCAATTTTTTTTTTTTTGCCTTTCCATTTTAGTTTAGAATTTTGAAATTGAATAACACAATAGATTAAAATGGGATGATGCTCTGGCATTATGTATATTGAAGGGTTCAAAATCATTTGGGTAGATATATAATAAATGAATACATAGTATATTTATTGCTCCTTCTTAATAGGACTGAAATCATTTGAAAGGATTGGAATTGAATCTGAGTATCACAGCAAAAAGTATGTGAACTGAGTGGATATAAGAGGTTTATAGGTTAGAATGTGTCAAATTCAATATATATTAGTTTCTTCAAAGCTAGGCATGGCTTATAGAAAGAAGATATTTGATATGTATGTAAGCTCAGCTTCATAAGGCCATTCCAAGTTTTTTTTCTATTTAGCGTCCACCGGGATGACCAAAACCTACCTACCTATTCAATTAAAAAACACAAGGACGTAAGAAAACACGAAGCAATTTTCAACAAATTTATTGCATTTTGAATCATTTGAGTATCTCTCAGTGTAAAAAAAATGGCCTTCAATAATCTGGTTGTCACCGTGGCGTAGCGGTATGAGCGGACTGCTTTGTATGCTAGGCGAATACGCCGTACGGAGTTTACCGACTTTATGTAAACACATTTACATTGGTCCTGACTTCTCAACAGTATTCTTGACCTTGGAATATGCTTTAGAACAATTAAACTTTGTCAAAGGTTTCATACACCAAGAGTTAGGGTCCACCCATCTTCTATTTCTGAAGTTCCATCAGAAGCTTTTATAAAACATGATGAGTACGAGCTGTCTTTTATATCTATCTTTCTTTTAAACATACAATGTACCTCTCACTTGCTTCACATATTTAAGCATTCGAACAGGGAGGAAAATGTTTACACATCATTTACCTTCAACAAATGCAAACTAGTCTAGGACATTATCCTTATCTATATCCACTTCAACAGCACAGACAGTACCCCCAGAACCACCCTGACAATTCATTTAGGAACTGCACCTCACCAAACACCTACGAAAACGGATAAAAATGTAGTAAAAACTGAAAAGATGTCACTTGAGACCTTTTTTGTTGCACAGGAAATGAAAAATATAAGGAGAAAATCCGTAATGTACAGATTCGAAGTTCAGGAAATTGACCTTTTATGTTTTTTTTTCATAACACATGCTGAAAACCTACGCGCACGCGGACACTAAACAGAAATAACACTTGGAATGGCCTAAATTATACGTAAATGGATACAATGTACTTATGTTTTTAATTTTTGTCAATGAAAAAAAATCACCTTTAAATTGTTGTGCAAAATTTAAATAATTACAATTAAAGTGACTATGACACTGCACAAAGATGTAAATCATGCCACACCTTTCAGTAAAAGGGGGAGGGGCAAGGGGGGGGAAGGGGGTAAATAATACAAAAGTCTCAAAAGGATATAACGGACTATTATAAGATTTTGTCAAACTTATAACATGACCAATGCTAATCCAAGAACGAACTTATTTCATGTATATCTAATTAATTGAACTTCAAGCAAAAATTTAGGATTATGGCTAACTGATCCAAGAAATATCTGTACCATTTATAAGATCAATTGCTTCATGTAAATGGATACTTTAAAGTTTTGCTTAACTATTTCTCCACTTATGTCCTTAATGATAGATAATTAGCATGACAGCAATGAAATGCAGAATAAGCGGTGGCTGAAATGAACATCAAATAATTGAATAATTAATGTAATTGTGCAGGATTCATGTGAAATGCATGGTACACTTCACACTGTATGCGGCTCCTCAATTCTCCTTACCCAGCGTGTACATAGCACTCCACACATTCGGTCCGTCACCTAATTATGTAAAATACCAAATACTGTACGTGTAATCATTTTAGCGCAACCAAATTTTTGCGGAAACCAGACAAAAATGGGTAATTTGAGGTATTAGTGTAGTCATAAAATAGCATTCTTCACTTATTATCTATAATAATCTATAAGAGTTAAAAAATGATTTAGCATAGTTTTGAGTTAGCATTAGTTTTAACATCTTCTCGAGACAAGTGTACGTAGTACCTTACTGCCCCTTGTCAGATGTCACACACAAAACTTTGTCTGCTGTGAGTGTCGTATCGGAGACTTACCAGGCCAAAAATTTGCATAAATTACTAGAAATTTAAGTGCTTGTTAATATGTTTGAATGATTTTACTCCCAATATTGTTTATATATGAAAGTATAATATAATATGGACTCTGATCTTGTAGTATATACTCTCTGCTACGATACTCACCGGAGACGCAGTTTTGTGTATGACATCCAACAAGGGGGAGTAAGGTATTACGTACACTTGTCTTGAGAAGATGAGTTTTAACAGCACTAACTCTGCTATAATTCTGTTAAGTATACATATAAAACTATTCTATGTTATTTCCAAATTTATCTATTCATTTTAGAGAATCTAACTTCTTCTGCACAATGACCTTGTTTAGTAAAATAAAAATGTAAAGTAATACATGTAGCAAATTTTGTGACATTTTTATGATTTAAAATCACGTGTCGTTTCGAGAAATAAAACTTTTCAAATCAATATTCAAAAGCACAAACATATGAATACAAGTCATCACTCCTATTCTCTAGGATCAAATAGAAGTCAAAACTGAATTAAATTTAGCAAAATGCCTAGTTTTTTTCTAAAAACTAAAAGCTAATCACATTAAAAATGTATGCCTTCATCATACACACAAACTAACAATGCTAACTATTTTCTCTATCATCTCTATGCCAGATTAGCACATTTTAATCCTAGCACAAACACAGTTATTCCCGTTACCTTTGGCAGCTTTCTCTAATTCTTCCTGTTCCTTCCTTAAAGCCTCCTCCGCTCTCCTAGCAGCCTCATATTTCGCCTGTTCAACGCATGTCTTTATAATCTCTAATAAACCATCGCACTCTAAATTATTGCCGTCAACAAAAAGATCCCTGTAAAAATGATTAAGAGATATTTTCCACTTTTCAGTCTAATATTTACTTGGAACACGATTTTTAAGGATTCAAAATTAAGAAATTAATTCAGAAATTATGTCCTTAATTATAGATAATTAGCATGGTAAGATAAGAAAAAGAAACAAAATTCGAATCATAACATTTTTTTCTAATAAGCTATTTGAAGACAAAGAAAGATAACTCTTTCGAATACTGATTTTTTTTTCTAAATTGTATTAAAATCCTATTTATACGCTACATGTTTTATACATGTTTTATAGAAATTTTCATAATATACATATAAGCTATGATAATTTTTTCACTACTACATGTATACAAATTAACAATGTCTCTTATTTTCATTTCATTTTCATTCTGGCGGACAAAGAAGGATAACTCATATTGATAAAGAAAACACTGAAACTTTTCAATAAATATGCAGTTATTCTGATCTTCAACATGACCCTTTTAAGCAAATTGAACTTCCATAAGCCTTCAAAATATATGTAGGTGTCAATCTACAGATTACAAAAGTTGCATTTTTTCATATAAATATTCCAAAAAATAAATCTACAAATGTATAAATGTAAATATCAATTAAATTTGAACAAAACTAAATATAAATCATGTAAACATGCAAGCTCATAGACAGAAATATCGCTGCCTGATCAGTGTAGCTTCTCTAAGATTTTTTATATGTACGTATTTATAATAACTTGTTACCTCACAGCTGTTGAGGATATAAGACCTCCGAGGTATTTTCCACTTTCCACTGTGAGGTCACAATAGCACATACTGACAGATAACATGGTAGTATTGCCTTCAAGTCCCTTACATAGATTTTTACAGCCTTCGTCACCAAATCTACAAAGCAAAGGTATATATACATGAAAATATGTATGTGTTTATATCTTTACCAGGAAATTGTGGCCTGTGTTTCAATTTTGCACTTATTAATTGAATTTTGGAATGAAGCTCTATTGAAACTGTGTGGAATGAATTATTTGTGAAAGGGACATTTTCAATGATATTCTACAATTTCAATGGGCCATCTTTCAAATTAATGGGAATACAACAAACTGACCCTGTCCTTCCCAATCACTGGATTTAAATCTTATATATAAACTGGGAAAATGATAATATTGATAAGTAATGAAACAGTTGCTCTCTTTTTTTTTATTTTGCATAATTATCTAAATCATAAGATTCTGTTGAGCATAGTGTGTGCAATGAATTACCATTGATCACAAGATCATAAATGACCAGTATCACTTTATTTTTCATTATTTGTGTGGTTTTTTTTTTCTCACCAAGGACTGAATATCAACATCAAAAATCTTCTTAGAATCAAACTTTAACATCTTTCATTACAATGGTTTCTTCTGAATGTGAAAAAATATTGTTGATTTAAAATGAAAAAAAAGTTAATACTTACTCATTGTAATCAAGATTTATTGTAGTAAGAATTGAACAGTGGTTGAAAGACCTGGCAAGTCTATATACAGAGTATGGTTCCAACAGGCAATCCTCTAATTCTATACACTTAAATGGATAGCACCCCTTCTCAAGTAGCAATCCCTGTTAACAGAGAATGTACATGTAAATACAGAATCTAAAAACACTTAGATGAAAATACAGTGTATATCAAATTGAAAATGACTTTGTCCACTAAGTACAAAAAAATCTAAGGAATCTGTCCGACAGACAAATCAGACAAAAGAAGTCTATGGATATGGCAGCAAGAATTTTTTAAGAAGTAATAAAAGTTTATCTGTCTAATAAGATAAATTCCTATTAATCTTTTATAGAACTATTTCGATATCTTCATTTCTTTTGATACAATTTTGTTTCTTTCAATATTATAGCTCTTCTTTGTGTGTGCTAATTCAGTGTTCCTTGAAGTCTTTTATATAGATACACAAGCATGTAATTTTTTTTTTTCATATAACTTGTTGGTTCATTCAATCATATTCTAATAGCACAGCGTATGTGCATGGATTCTAAAAAAAAAAAACAAAAAACAAATCATATTTTACATCCATGAAAGATGAATTTTCTTACCAATGTGGCAGCATTCTCATACGACATCGGATATCCCCACAAGTGCAGAAAGGTGATGTATATATAGCGTTCTTGTCTGAAGGCAGCAAGGAGAGGTTCTAATAATACCGGCATGTCCCCCGGCTTTTCAACGGGCTCTGGTTCCAATATAAACTATATCATGGATGGAATCAAATAAAGTTATAAACATGAAATGAACAAACTTAAAAATTGAAAACTTTATCTTAGAAAAATATATCTTCAATTCTAAATTAATTAACACCCTATCATTATGCGTGATAAGTATGGTATGTATGAAATAAGCAAATAACTTGAATGTGGAGATGTTACACATAGGTTAGCCCTATGGACCATGACAGACCTGCATGGCAAATTTAAGACTGCATCCGATTTAAAACCACCACTTATATAATTTACAAAATGTCAAATAAAGTTTGGCATGTGTCCGATGCATTAAAAAAAGTCTTGTGTAGACTAGTTATACAGACCAAATACAATTAATATACTAAAAATACAAGTTGTAATTCAGTTCTTATCATAATTAATGCCATGTATTAAACATTATACCCTAATAAATTACCTCTCCCAATGCAAGAGCTACATGTAATTCAATTAAGGTAACCTGCATATGGCAACAGCAATAACATTTAATATATTGCAGCACTGTTTGTATGTTCTATAAAGAGTTGGGACTGCATTGGATTTAAAAGAAAACTTGGTAGAAGCTAGTACAGTTTAAGGATCACGCACCCTAATAGAGAACTTCCGGTTAAAATTTATGCACTTTTTCATGATATCCCGACAAATACCGATTATTTCATGATCGGGAATCTTCGAGGTGACAAGGTAGATCATTATATGAGAGGTGTAGTCTATAATTTTAGCTAGAGTAATATGTATAGCATTCTTTTTGAAGAGAATGAAAATCTTTATCTCTGGTATCTATTATTGAAAATCCATTAGGGGCTGAATACCTTAAAAGGTCTCTTCCTTTAATTTTATGTACTGCACAGAAGAAACTGTTTGAAGCAATTAAAAATGTTAATTGCCACTGTTTTTTTTTTCATCTGTCTTTTCCTTCTTTCATTTCTTCAACTTCATGTAATTTCTACTATACTATTACCCTATTTAATACAGTTTCATTTTCTTTGCATTCTCTGAGAGCATTCTTAATTCCTGGGCACATCTGAGAGTCTGTCAAGGTGCAGTTCCTTTCATAACATTTCAACAAGCTTTGAACAATGTCCTCAGCTCCTTCCACTTTAGCTTTGGCCTTCTTTCCTCCTTTTTTCTTTCCTTTCTTCTTGGGCATCTAAATTAATATAAAGTATGTCTAATATTAAAGGGCAACACAATGATTCTTTTTTTACTTAAAACACTGATGTGATTTGAATTGTTATTGCAGAGGTCTTGAAAACTTTAATGGAGTCTTCGACATTTATACTGGTCGAGTACCAAAGGCCGCCTAATTTTCAGATTTTTTTTTGCTTATAAAATCTTTAATTAATAAATTATATAACAAAAGTCATTGAAACATCATGAGGTAAAGGGATGACACTTATCACATTGGATTATGAATTATTTTCTCTGAAAATTAAGTTCAACTAGTGAATTTTGTTAATATTGTGTCTAAGTGAGTTTAAAATTGAATACTAATTTTGCAAGACTGCTGTACTAATGTGTGTCGGTACCTGCCTATTTGGCTCCTATTTCTCTAAACTGAAATATCTTGTTCAAGTCCTTTAGAAGCAATGAAAGTAATCATTACCTGATAATTTGAGGTCGTTTTAATGAAAAATCCTGAAACCAATTATGTCCACTGTGATAGACTGAATGTACCTGCACCTTTTCCCAAACCCTAGAATTTGTGTCAATATCCTCTTTATTTTCATTTAAACAAATCTAGCAAACCAATAAGTTTAAGATTTGTATAATATCAGGAAAAACAGGTGATTTCTGACAAAGTTTTGTGTCATATTTATCTTTCAATGCAACATCTCTTTAAAATGCAGAAGACAATAAAATTGGTACTGGGCGGTAACTAGTACTCAACCAGTGACCTGGATTTTATACATCCAAAATGATAGATATTGAGTGAGGTTTCATCGGACCAAACATTTTTTTACCAACAAATTCAACACTTTTCAGAAACTCTGCCATTGTTCAATCATTCTAATTAGGCAGGTCTGTCCAATGTAAAATCTATAAATGAGCATTTATTAGATAAAATTATGCATGCTCAGCTAATTAATAGTTTAAAATTGTATTCAGTTTCACGAATTACCTCCTAACCAATATTCATAAGTGTAAGATTTGTCACAGGAGACTTATAAAATAATAGATAATTAAATGCTCCATGCCATTTTATACGTACTTGTCCCTATAAATATACATGTACATGCAAAAAGGTCACAATCTTGACTTATATATAGCAGATATCATGCATTTATTTATGATTATGAATTATTCACATTCTTATGGGTTGTCAAGTGATACTTGTAATCTATTAGCAACAAAACCAATTCTCTCTCATCGGCAATTGCAAAATGTAAGTAATAAAATAGTGATATTTTTTATATCAATTATACATTGATGGCAAATTTGACCAGCGATTATAGCTCACACTTGTCGATTGTCTCAAATTGGAGAATATGAAAATACACACCTTCATTGCAATTTAATCTTTTTTCGAAACATAAGGCATCACCTAAATATAATATTAGCAAAGAGGGGAGTGTACGTACTGTGACAATGACTTAAGCCTTATTACAACGAAGAGCAACTGGTGGAGGTTGAATTGCCTTCACGTTTTGTTTGACACGGTTCTCGGTATGGGTGAAAGATTACACTCAATAACAGAGAGTTGCACAGGTAAATAACAAAGTTAATCATGTACTCAGGAAGAAAAGACGTTGATCTTGATCGATCAGTACCATGTTTTCACCAATTGCACAAAATTTGAGCTAGAAATTGATTGAGTGAATGATCGGGCGATATCGTCATTCGAGTCACCCCTTGTGTTTGTTTATGTATTATAAGTGGAGGGGAGGAGGGTATTTATTCTGACGTACTCTTTGTGTACTGTAGCCCCTGTGCATTGAGATGATTGACTGACTGCCCTTTGATCTTATCTACTGTCCTGTTCACTAATTCCAGAGATCCTGTTTTCCCGGTTTTCTCTAAAATATGATAATGTCATCTTCCAAAAAGATATCAATTTCATAGTACTCCTTTAGTCGTAACAAAACATACCATTGTTTAAATTTGGCTGTGCGTCACTTAAGTTAGAAATAGGACGGAAAATAAAAAGTCTACGGGGATTTTCCATAGTAAAATCGCTGAAAATGTGTGACATCGAAGGCTTTGACGTCACTGTTTACTAATGTTGACACGGAGAACAAGATGGCGGCGGCTTGAATTAAATTAACATGGGAATTTCCCGTAGACATTTTATTTTTCATATTGCGGTTTGAAGGCAGCTGATAGGGTAAGTTGAAGTTAATTTCCAGTTACGACTAAAGGAGGTCAATGATCGGAAACAATAATTTCAGACGACAGAATAAATCGCCAAAATAGGGTGCTCTGTGGATTTAGTGAACAGGATAGTAGAAACTGACCCGACACCAGTGTCTCTTAAAATTTAGGCAGTGGCTCCGGATACGAACGTTCGTATCTTTAGACCTATGTCTCGGCGTACGTACGAACACAAATCGTAGTGAGCTACTGCATATATATTTCAATTTGTTTTTTTTTTTTTTGGTGTTCAAATTGTATTTTTTGTGACACACTCTGAAAAGTTAATTAAGTAAAAAGCACGGAGTTGCATCTACATGTACGTATTTGTTATCGTCTCAAAACTTTCAAAAACTTCAACTTCCACTAGAGCGACGAAACGTCAGTACGTGCACACAACAGCCGACAAGTGCACGTCTATTACTGTGATCACTATAATGATTGAGAGCATAGAAAATAGCCTCTTGTCCCGGTTGCTAAATTACAGATTATGCAGAATGAACTCGTATACCTTGATAAGGTTATAAAAATCAACTTTTTATTTTGTTATGGACACATGACCCGAGTCATGTGACAGTTAAAGACCAATCAGAAACATGTTCGTACGCCGAGACATAGGTCTAAAAATACGAACGTTCGTATCCGGAGCCACTGCCTAAAATTTAAGAGACACTGGTGTTAGGTCGATTTCTAGATAGGGTCATTTTAAAACTAATTCTAAAAATCAGTGAATTCTTGAGAATGAAAAATAAATAAAAAGATGTAACCTTTTCTGATAATTTGTTTTCTGTTGTTATGTATATCTTTATTTTGTTTCTTCACTGAAGAGTTCCACAAGGGAATGCACTCTTATCGTGGAAGGGAGACGGAGACGGACGGACTGGCCTGTAGAATCACCAGTACTAGATACCACTGAGTCTTGCAATCTTGGTAAGTTCATCTATATTGGAATAGATCTAGTATAGTAATATCCAACAGCCAGTAGATCTAGTTAATCTTCTGAGAACTTGTGGCGGAACTTTTGATTTGGAACAAAACGAAAGTAGAGTACCCCGAGGTCTAAGTGGGTATTTGCGCACATGTCATGGTTTTATTGTACGTTCTTCTGAACAAATTAAAACCTAATCTCGAGTGACCTTTATTAAATAAGGCATTATGTGTCTGTATCTGTCACAAAGAAGTGAATCACATGATCACATTTTGCTACATGTGTCATATTTTTTTTTCTGAGAATCAACAATGTTCCAGATAACTTTCCCAGTATCCATTCTGTATGAGTTATGGAAGTCTAATTCAATGGATACCATTGATATAAAACATTCCTGACTATCTGGTTACAGGGGGATCCAGATCCACAACTGCCGGGGGGATACAATTTTTGATGGGCATCACCTGCGATGCCCGAAGGGCTGCGGGCAAGTGTTGGAGGGTATGGGAGGGGGTCTCCCTCTCTCATTGGTGGGAGTTTGGGAGCCTCCCCTGAGAAAATTTTGATAAAATGAAGCAATAGACCTTCTTCATATTACCGTTAGACTTGCATTTTAGACACTCCAACACCCGACATCACTACTTTTGACGTTATTTCTAATTGTGACGTCATGATTCAGATGCAACGTCACAGTTATAAGTTACGTAAAATGTTGTCATGTCGGGTCATAGGATGTGTAAAATACAAGTCAAATGCGGTAATGTGAAAATTGTCTATTTGGTGGCATTTGAAGGATTATTGTGTAAAATACAAGTCAAATGCGGTAATGTGAAAATCGTCTATTTGGTGGCATTTGAAGGGTATTTGAACTGAATTTAGAATTTCAGTGATTAGGCGCGCATGATTCAGTCAGTGTCAGAGATGATAATTTGATGTGTATTTAAAAATTTTCGACATTTTCTGATGCTGTATTATTTTGAACGGCATGTTACGAGTCAGCTGATGTTCAGGATTTTGTAAGGAAATTGGCAAATCAAGAAAAGTTTTGAAAGGGCAGGGAGGTCAGCCCATTGGGGGTCACGTAAAATTATAGGAAAAAAATCAGCCGTGATTTTTTGCAAATTCCTGGTGGGACCTGACCCCCTAACCATCACTCTAGACCCGCACTTCTTTGTTAATTTTTGGAAAGTTAAAGAAAATAAGTAAATGATAAATTTCCTTGACAAACAATAGATCACGGATGCCCCATTCCATCATGCATCGATCGTCCAGATAGAAAGGTATAATCATTTATTGGCAATTCGATTCTAAAAATAAAGAAAAACATGCATTTTTGAATCTTTGCAAAATTCTTGGAGGTAGCCGGTCCAAATCTGGCCAAAACAATTTTAATTGTCCATTTCAAAACTATTGATCATAAAGTCAATTTTAAAATGATCTTTAAGTAAAAAATTGTTAATTTTACAGAAGTTTTATTATAATGTTAAAGATTTGGTAAAGAAATATGTGTGTTTTATGCCTTGCATAGAACTGAAAGTCCGATATAAACATGATTCAATGTACAGATGATGGACATGGCAGCAATGCATCCTTCCCGACTTTGTTGCCTATGTCTGAGAAAGTTTTGGAAAATTGATTCAAATTGGTGGTTTCTGGGGTGTTTTGGGGCTATATTTCTGACCAATTTCTTAGATTTACATGTATTTTGGAAACAGTTGCTTAATGCTTCCAAATGCATGTCAAAAGTGCCCCTTCTTTGGACACTGCCAGGGGGGTGGGGGTGGGGGGATGGGGCATGTGCATGTGCTGATCCACCATTGAGTTATAAATAATATTTGTTCACACAATGTCTTGAATATCAAATGTTCTAAAAATAAAGAAATAAGTGCACAGGCCTTTTAAATCACCTGGTACTATTAACTTTTCAAAGGGGTCCAGCCCATTTTTCTTAATTAATTTGTCCTTCTGTGTGGGACGTAAAATCTGAGTCTCCGTCTTTCAGTAAGTCAGAGCTTCCAGCTACAAACACCTTGAAAATATAAAAGATACAAAAATATAGTCATAAAATATAAGCAAAGAGATGCACATATAGTCAGTTTAAAGACATTAAAAAGAAGGTCAATCTTGAAGTTCAAGGTCACTAAGGTCCAAAATTTTAGTACAATCAGAAAAGACTTGTACATCAATAAATGTAATGTTAAAGGTTAAACATTTCTAAAATCTGGTCAAACTCCAAGGTCAAGGTCACAAATTCAAAATCTCGATAAATGTAACACAATATGGAAAGGTCTTGTTACAAAGAAAATATAACATTATGTAAAATATAAAAGCCCTCTGTCACTCGTCACTCACAAGGTTGAAGTTGTTTCAGTAGGTCATACTCCAAGGTCAAGGTCACAAGGAAAAAATCATTGCAAAGGCAGAACGGTCTTTTTACAATGAATTACATGTTAAAAAAAATAAATGTATGAAAGTCCTATCAACCCACCACTTCATAGTTATGCAAAAGATTTAAGTTTCACACACTAATGGGGAGACAGACTGCATAGGCAGGGGACAGTAAAGTGCAAGTTTCACTTTTTAAGTGGATCAAATTCCAAGGTCAAGGTAGGCATGGTAATCAAATGAAAGCTCTTGATTTGATGTCCCATCCCTTGTGGTTGGAGAGATAAAGTCAAGGGCAGTGTCTGGCTGGGTCAAAGGTCATGGTATCAATTGAAAGCTCTTGTGGTAGATTCAAATGTGAAATATCAACGCTCTGTCCCTTATACAGATTAAAATATTTCTTCCAGAGGGAAGGCATATGGTATAAATAAATACATAAAAACTCAAATACACAAATTTTCATCCTCTTGGCCTATATCAAGTGTAAAAAACAACAATATATACTTAACTGTCATATATCATAACGTCTATGTATAAATATACGTCATTTTTTATGCCCCCGGAATCAAAGATTCGGGGGCATATAGTTTTTGGCCTGTCCGTCTGTTTGTCTGTCTGTTTGTCCGAAAAACTTTAACATTGGACATAACTTTTGAATGGGAAGTGATAGGGCTTTCATATTTCACATGTGTATTCCTTGTGACAAGACCTTTCCATTGATACCAAAATTTTTGACCTCGTGACCTTGACCTTGACTTTTGACCTATTTTTCAAAAACTTTAACATTGGGCATAACTTTTGAATGGGAAGTGATAGGGCTTTCATATTTCACATGTGTATTCCTTGTGACAAGACCTTTCCATTGATACCAAAATTTTTGACCTCGTGACCTTGACCTTTGACCTACTTTTCAAAAACTTTAACATTGGGCATAACTTTTGAATGGGAAGTGATAGGGCTTTCATATTTCACATGTGTATTCCTTGTGACAAGACCTTTCCATTGATACGAAAATTTTTGACCTCATGACCTTGACCTTGACCTTTGACCTACTTTTCAAAAACTTTAACATTGGGCATAACTTTTGAATGGGAAGTGATAGGGCTTTCATATTTCACATGTGTACTCCTTGTGACAAGACCTTTCCATTGATACCAAAATTTTTGACCTCATGACCTTGACCTTGAACTTTGACCTACTTTTCAAAAACTTTAACATTGGGCATAACTTTTGAATGGTAAGTGATAGGGCTTTCATATTTCATATGTGTATTCCTTGTGACAAGACCTTTCCATTGATACCAAAATTTTTGACCTTGTGACCTTGACCTTTGACCTTTTAACCCAGTGACCTCACATACATGTACTTAACAGAAAATAGTGTTCATACTAACAAAGATGCCACCGGGGGCATTCGTGTTTCACAAACACATGCTTTATTTTACACTTGTTAAAGGCCAAGGGGCTGAAAACTTGTGTAGGTTTTGGAGTGTTTGTATTTTACTCCTGTCTATCATGGTTAAGAAATACATATACTATTTTAAAACATGATTAAAATTAATTATTGTACACACTACATACTGAAAATTTGTCCTGCAAAAGTAATTTTTCTTTAAATTTGAAAAATAATGATCATGATGATACACCTGAGTAGTTTACGATATTTGATAGTCCTACTCAGTACTGGAAGAAGAGGAAGAAAACAATTGCAACAGTTTGCTTTGGTTGATACCAGCGGAGTTTTTTTTTAAAACACCACAGACATCTATACAATACACAGACAAGGACATTTTTAGTCTATAACACAGAACAAAGAAGAGTATATGTCGACCGACCCTTGGTCCTAGTGAGGCTCAAATCAGCAACCTTTCAGTCACTGGCCCAACGCCTTATCCACTAGACCACGGCGTCGATACCAGCATAGTTATATATTTTACATACTCATAGTCTTACAAAGTTAAGAAGGAGGCGTCTTAATTTTCTTTTTCTGAGGGGATAAAAAAAGTGAATCCAAAGTATAGTATAATATAGTCCAATTGAAATTTGTCACAATAAATACATCAAAAGGAAAGTCTTGTTACAAGGAATTAGTTGATAAAAGCCCTATCATTTACCATAGAGAAGATTACATAGAGAAAATGACAATATATGTACACCCATTACCTGGGAGTCGTATGCTTAAACAAAATATGCATGTGCACAACTAAATTAATGTTCAGTTAAGAATAATTATTGCATTGGAATGGGATTAAAACTTAATGAATGCTGATGTGATGTTTGCTGCTGGTAAATGTTGATAAATGTATACATGTAACAACTTGCAAAATTATGTGCATAATGTGAGAATTTTCTATATTTATACTGTAAACGTGATTATTTTCATTGTGGAAAATTTTCACGAAATATCCATTGGAAAAGTACACATTGAGGTAATTTTGGCAAAATTGGGAGTATTCCCTTAATTCTTTTATGCTGGTTGTAATTGTACCCCGCTTTCGCGAAAGCGTGGGGACATTAAAACCGGTTTGTCCGTCCGTCTGTCCGTCAGTCACAAAAACTTTAACCTTGTGCATAACTTTTGAATGGTAAGTGATAGGGCTTTGATATTTCACATGTGTATTCCTTGTGACAAGACCTTTCCATGGATACCAAAATTTTTGACCTTGTGACCTTGACCTTGGACTTTGACCTACTTCTTAAAAACTTTAACCTTGACCATAACTTTTGAATGGAAAGTGATAGGGCTTTGATATTTCACATGTGTATTCCTTGTGACAAGACCTTTGCATGGATACCAAAATTTTTGACCTTGTGACCTTGACCTTTGAGTTCGACCTACTTTTCCAAAAAACTATAACCTTTTTCATAACTTTTTAATGGAAAATGATAGAGCTTTCACATGTCACATGTGTATTCCTTGTGATGAGACCTTTCTGTTGGTAACAAAATTCTGACCTTGTGACCTTATCCATGGAGGTTGACTCACATTTAAAAACTTCAACCTCGACCATAAGTTTTTGATGGTAATTTAAATCATAGGTCTTGAATATTTCACATGTGCATACCTTTTCATAAGCCCTGTCCCTTGGAAACAAAACTAAAGTTTGGACCTTTTGACCTTTTCTTGGAGTTAATCTTTCATATTTAGAATGTTGATAATATATGAGATATATTATTAAAACTTAAGAATGGGGGGATGTCTGTAAGCATTTCTTTAAAGACAAACACCCAAAAGCGGGGGACCACAATTCCTTGAATTTGATTTTGATCACTCATTCATGATATTATTTACAATCATGAAAAAGCGTGAAAATTATCCCCACACGAAAATTTCCACGTTTACAATATTGGTATTTCCTAAATTTCCGAAGTAGAAATTGTATGTATTTATGAGTTATTTCATATTTTAGATATCCAGCATGAATGGGGCAGCGTTGTTTGTCGGAATTCCAGAATTCCAGCATAAAGATTTGTCCAAACTTCCTGCAGTGATAACTGATGTAAAGAACTTTACCAATGCCTTCAAAAAACTTGGTTTCAACTGCAGGTCACTGCAAAAAGATGTGATAAAGGCCAATTTTGAAGATACACTTGATGAAGGTAAAGGAGCTGTAACGATAAGACGCAAAATCTGCCCTGAAAAGGCAAAATTTCAAAATGGGAAACTCTGGGTGGAACAATGTCCCACTGACGAAAAACGAAAAAAGAGGGGATGGGCTATTTTTTTAAGAATCTGAATTAAAAGTGGTAAGATAGATATACATTGCCAATTTCTTCATGTTATTCAATGGAACAATCTATTCTGAGTGGATCCCGATGAAATATGCAACATATGTGAATGAAGTAAACTCATATAAAGATGTCTATTTCTACACAGTGTGTATTTCGCGCTTGAAAGCTTACAATGTGGCTGTTTAGTACAAAATATAACAGTTTTCAGTCTCCGCATTGCTTATTCTACAGATTACATTAACATACTGGTTTCGAAGTTATTATTTTCTTTTTATGACCCCAGAATCAAGGATTCGGGGGGATATAGTTTTTGGCCTGTCCGTCTGTCTGTTTGTCTGTCTGCTTCTTCGAAAAACTTTAACATTGGGCATAACTTATGAATGGTAAGTGATAGGGCTTTCATATTTCACATGTGTATTCCTTGTGACAAGGCCTTTGCATTAATATCAAAATGTTTGACCTTGACCTTTGACCTACTTTTCAAAAGCTTTAATATTGGGCATAATTTTTGAATGGTGAGGGATAGGGCTTTCATATTTCACATGTGTATTTCTTGTGACAAGGCCTTTGCATTGATATCAAAATGTTTGACCTTGACCTTGACCTTTGACCTAATTTTCAAAAACTTTAACATTGGGCATAACTTTTGAATGGTAAGTGATAGGGTTTTCATATTTAACATGTGTATTTCCTGTGACAAGACCTTTCCATGGATACCAAAATTTTTGACCTTGTGACCTTGACCTTGGACTTTGACCTACTTCTTAAAAACTTTAACCTTGACCATAACTTTTGAATGGAAAGTGATAGGGCTTTGATATTTCACATGTGTATTCCTTGTGACAAGACCTTTGCATGGATACCAAAATTTTTGACCTTGTGACCTTGACCTTTGACCTAATTTTCAAAAACTTTAACATTGGGCATAACTTTTGAATGGTAAGTGATAGGGTTTTCATATTTCACATGTGTATTTCCTGTGACAAGACCTTTCCATTGATACCAAAAGTTTTGACCTTTTGACCTTGACCTTTGGCCTACTTTTCAAAAACTTTAACATAGGGCAAAACTTTTGAATGGTAAGTGATGGGGTTTTTATATTTTACATGTGTATTTCTTGTGACAAGGCCTTTCTATTGATACCAAAAGTTTTGACCTCGTGACCTTGACGTTTGATCTACTTTTCAAAAACTTTAACATTGGGCATAATTTTTGAACGAAAGATGATAGAGCTTTCATATTTCACATGTGTTTTCCTTGTGACAAGACCTATCCATTGATACCAAAAGTTTTTATCTCATGACTTTGACCTTTGACTTACTTTTCAAAACTTTAACATTGGGTATAACTTTTGAATGGTGAGTGATAGGGCTTTCATATTTCACATGTGTATTCCTAGTGACAAGACCTTTCTATTGATACCAAAAGTTTTTTACCTTGACCTTGATCTTTGACCTTTACAAAAACTTTAAAATTGGGCATAACTTTTGAATGTTAAGTGATAGGGTTTTGATATTTCAAATGTGTATTCCTTGTCACAAGATTTTTCCATTGATACCAACATTTTTTTAACCCAGTGACCTGACCTTGACCTTTCACATACGGTACTTAACAGAAAATTTTGTTTATACGAACAAAGATGCCATCGAGGGCATTCGTGTTTCACAAACACAGGCTTTATTCATTTTTAAAATGAGAGGGGATTAAAACATAAAACACTTAAAATTGATGTAAAAAATGCATTTTTTGTATATTTTTGTTAGTTATTTGACGTTTTCAGACATTGCTACCCCCTACCTATTCAAGCCGTAATTATCAAATCTTACATCAATTTTTTTAAATACTTACGTGGAATCTTCTAATATATAATATTTTTCTCCTGAACAACCTTTTCCTTCAAAGGAAGGAAAGCGCACGAGAAATTATCGAATGATTTCAGGGCTAAATCAAGCCCTTATCGTTTCAGCTCAACACAGGGCAAAAGTGGGAAAATCGACATATTGTAGTGTAATCATGAATTAGCGCACTTGACTTATTTTCCATCATAATTTATTAGAATTAAATGAGTTAGCATAGTCTTAACTTAGCATGGTCTTAACAGCACTGAGGCTGCAAAAATATGAATCCTGCTTTAATATTAGTACACATACAGTATGTCCTCAACCACTGAGCTTTGTTAAATTTGCCAAGAGAAAACATTATATCAATATACATGTACTATATATGAAGTTAAAACGCAAGTTATACTGTTACATTATCATGATAGCCCATGCTGTCACTATCTCATGCTTTTTTTTTTCATTCCCTACTGGCAAAGCCATTGGGGATTTATTTTTTCCACTCTGTCTGTCTGTAACTAAAACATGCTTAAGTTTTCTGGACTTTTCAGCATTTGTAGAGATATTGGGCTGAAATTTGATATTTTTGCAAGTACAACTTAATGGGGTTCATATCAAGATCAAAATGCCTTACCATTGAAGCATTCTAGCCAGAGTTGCAGGACTTTGACTTAATTATGCTAATAGGGAACTTTTATTGCCTTAGGATCAAAAACTGCGTAATAAGTTTTCAAAAGTAAGAAATTAACAACTGGCTTCATTAAAGGGGTAGGGCCACGAAGTCCCTAAATCGGCCCTGTTTCTCGACATTTGAATAAATTGAATAATTTTTGTGATTTGATACCTTGTAAAGTTCTTTAATAAATAATGTGTTGAGATTTTGTGAATTATGCATTTATCACTAGCTTTAAGGCACGGTCCATTTGATATTCTGGGGGGCTTGGGTTTTTTTCGAAAAAAATAATTTTGCTCTGAATTTTGATGAAAAAAATAAATTTGCTTATGGTGTGACAGAAAAAAATAATCTTGCTCTTACAAGTAATCTGAATTTGAAGAATAACCATAAAATTTGCTTAAAATTCCTGAAAATTTTGCTGCAATTAACCTACATGTTTCTTTAAAGTTAGCAATTTGGCCACATGCATTGAGAAACATGAAAAATTTACAAATGAAAGACAATCATTATATCTTCTTGTCATAAAAGTTTCATGTTTCTCAACGCATGTGGCCACATCAAAATTCTCCGCGAAAGACACATGTTCGAGCATTTTTTACTATGTTTTGTCAATAACGTCAATTGATGACGTTATAAGACTTCCAATGATGCTCCAGTTGGTGATATGTTCATTTCATTAAAAGCAGGAAACATTCATTATATTTTATGTGATATATCAAGTATTTCTCATTAAGTTTAATTTTAAGGAAAATTGCAGGACCGTTTAGGCTTCGTGGCCCTACCCCTTTAACATGTAGTAGAATCTACAATATGTCTAAAATAAATGGGAATATTTACAGTTATAAAGGATGTTATAGACAACAATAGGGAGTACTTAGCCCTTTCCATATCAAGTCATGGTGCAGAGTACTTGGTTAGCTTTCCCCCTGATGTTAAGACAAAAAGAGTCCATTTTATATGGTTCAACGATGGAGAACTAACGACACAGAGCATCCTGGATCGTCTGAAAAAGGAAGAACTAAAAGATGTTACCAAATTAGTCATGATTTCAGTGAGTATATGTTATCATCAATGTAAAATGAAATGTAGACTTTTTTTTCCTGCAAGACATTACTTCTGATCGTCTTTTAAATTCATGACTTTGCACCTTAATTGACACCAATATAACAATAGTAATATTCTATACCTGAGACTGTATGTTTGTCTGTGCAGAAAAGCGTTTTCAACACTACCAAAATTTGTGAACTCATACCTTTAGGCAGAAATTTTGATTAATTGGTAATTGAGCTACCTTGTGGCAAGACTATTCCAGTTGACTGAATTGATGCCCTGACTTTTGCAGTGATAGTCTTTTGGAACTCAGCTGTATCTTATTTGGCTCACCTGCAAAGGTTGCTATTGTCAATGTGCACAGTCCATCCGTCTTTCGTCCATTGCTAACTTTATTTACATTTTCGACTTCTCTAAAACTGCTGCACAGAATTTTTACAAAAACTTCACAGGAAGCACATACTCAATGTCCTCTACCAAAAATGTGTTTTTCAACCCATTGGAAATCCAAGATGGCTGCCATGGGCTTTTATTGGCTGGCACATTTTTTACTTCTCCTCTGAAACCTTACCATGGAATTTCATTTAACTTTACAGGAAGCAAGAAGTCAATGCCCTCTACCAAGAGCTAACATGAGCATTGATTGGCTGACACACAATTCAACTTCTCCTCTGAAACCACATCACAGAATTGAAAAAAAAAAACCTTACAGAAAGCAAGTACAAATGTACTTTAGGTCCTCTGCAAAAATTGTATTTTTGACCTGATCGGAAATTCAAGATTGCCACCATTGTCTTTGATTGACTGACACATTAAGACCTCTCCTCTGAAACTGCTTCACAGAATTTCACAAAACTCTACTCATATCTTTGTGCTGATTGGTCAATAAATAAGGCAGTCAAGGGCTCTGATTGGCTGAAGCATTTTGACATCTCTACAACCACTGTACAAAATGTCAAGAAACCAGGTCACAGGAAGCAAATACTCAAAGTCCACTACCAAGTTTGTGTTTTTCATGCCAATCATTCAACAAATACTACTGCAAAGGAATCTGATTGGCTGATACATTTTAGACATCTCCTCTGCAATCACTGCACAGAATTTCACAAAAATCAGTAGAAAGCGAGTACTCATTGTCCCCTACTAAGTTTGTGCTTTTAGTGTTGATCGGTCAACAAAAATGGCCCCCAAAGCCGGTTACAGGATAACAATTTTTCAACATCTCCCTAATGCATCTCCTCTGCAATAGCTGCACAGAATTTCATGAAACCTTACTGGAGGCAATTAAGGTCCTCTACTAAGTCTATGTTCTGTTGGAATGATAACTTTAATGGTCAGCTCAAGTACTGTTAATTACATGAATTAAATTTTTGAAGTATCATATCAGAAATTTTGTGTTACTGTTACAGGCTTGTCGATCAAGACCAGATTCCAAGTCACAAGTTGATAATATTGACCAGGGGGTAGAAATAGAGCTTGTAGACAGACAGGAAGATGAGTACACTGGACTTTCTAATGGTAAGGAATACATGTAATATAAGACATAGATTCGGGGTGGACAGGGGGTACCTCTCTCCCCCCTCCCACCCCCTTAACTCCCCTCCTGCCCCCTCCTCTCTCTCCCTCCTTTTCACCCTTCCCTTACCTCCCCCCTCCTGCCCCCTTTCAACCTCCTCCCATCCCCTTCCCTCCCTCCTCCCGCCCCCTTCCCCCTCCCTTCCATTTTCCCCTTTCCCTCCCTCCTCTCTCTATCCCTCCTCTCCCCCCCTCTCTCCCTCCTCCCACCCCCTTCCTCCCCCCTCCCTTTCACCCTGTCCACCCCCTCATAGATTGTGTTTGTAGTCATTAAATCTTTGTTTTACGGTATGCTTGCATTATGAAGATTTTGAACCATCAGTGATATAAAATCAATTTGATATCATATTAAATACTGATTGATGTTATGAAATTACTATAAATATTTATGTCAAATAATGTTCCTACCAAAAAAAATGTGTTTCTTTGCTGCAAGACTCCAAAGCAAATTCCAAATTTGTACAAAAATTCAAAATTCTATTAGGATAATAAATCAAATGGAATTAAAATATAAAATATTGATCGTAAAAATTACATCATCCATGTGAGTTCTAATTCTATCAGTATAAAATTGTAGCAGTAAGCCAGAGTGGTGCCACACCAGCCAACACTGAACTTGTTTTACCAGATTTACCACAAAACACTATACTATGGTACTCCTCACCCTCAGGTACCTTATTGATATTACTACTATTCGCTATTTTCGAAAACCAGAGTTACTTCCCATTTGAGACGGTATCTGACGTAGACTGATTATGACGTCATCACATTCTATGGAAACAGTCCTAAAAGTCTGGGAAATGACGGTATAGAATCGACGTTACCATACCATTTCCATGACTTCACAATGGTTTTACGTCAGATACTGTCTGTAAGGGGGAAAAACTCTGAATTCCGCAAAAACTCAATATATATATATGATATTCTTCTCTGTCAAATATAGCTGCTCGATTGAAATACAGTCTAGGACTCCTGCTACTCCGATAGTCAATTTGTAGGAAAGGCATCAGATTAATAGGAGTTTTAAAGTTACGTGGAAATACAGTAAAATAACCCTCTTAATGACTGTATCTCAAACTTGATTGTAAGCCTGAAAAGTATTTTACCCCTTTTAACTGTAGGAATTGGTCTGAATGTATTAATTATTGCACTCCATTCAGGCATATTAATCAAGTTTAGGATTTTCTGTCAACTATACTATCAGATTAACAGGAGTTCATAAGAATTTTGATGATTGATATCAGATTAAGAGGAGTGATTTACATTGGTTACATAGGAAATGGCTGTGTGTTTTGAAATCATGTCATATTATCAGGTATCAGATCTGTACCAATCATCACATGATGCAGTGCTTGATTTTAATAAGTATTTGAAGCGTAATGATAGTCCAAAAACCTGACCCAAACCAGCCTTTGGCGGTTATTTGGACTGTTTGGGGCTGGGTTAAGGCAGAACAAAATCTATATTGGAAACCGTTGATTTCAGTGACTCTCAAAAGGGTCGCACATTCGGACTAGAGTAACGAATGAAAAATTAATATTAACTCATGTCTGCAAATTCAAAAGCTATCAAATTAAAGTTATGACTAGACATATTTAAAGAATGTAGCAGGTAACTATTCATTCTGTTATAAAATTGTTCACATCTTGATTATTGTTCTTGAATAATCAGATATGTCTGTTAAATGGATCTTGCCCAGAATTAAAAATTAATTACATGTATAAGGGCACTCATCTAAAACAAAGTTGTCAGGTAAGAAAGCAAGATGGTTAATCGGTGCAAAAGTAAGGAGAAGTAGAGTCCAATAAATATTACAATATCAAAATGACTCTTGTAGTTGATTAAGCATGGTATACATTAGAAAAGTCATGATGTATCGCTTTTGTATTACAAGCAAAACATATTGTTTGGATTCTATTTGTAATGTAGATATTCCTATTTTCAGGAAAATATGAGTATGACAGTATGGGAACAGGGTCGTACTTCGTAAACAAGGTTTGCTCGGAATTGAATAAGATTCCAAGTTCAGACTCACGATCAATAATGGATGTTATGTGTGCCGTGCATAAATCTCTGGCTTCAATGGAAGATAAGACAATCGTTGTTGAAGACGAGAACCGCCAACCTGTAAAGGTCTATTGGAAAACTGTGCCAAGCTTTATTCATAATCTGTCCAAATCTTTAAGTTTTATTAAGACATAAACAATTTTATAAAACATATTACTAATCCAATATTTTTTGTTATAAGCATGTTTACAGATTTTGTCCATGTTTCTTGCAGAATTAAACATTACTGATTTTTTTTTTCGCCCATATTTAAATTGTAGATTTGTTTTATTTTCAACTGCCCAATGCTTTGGACCTTTTGTCTAAAAGTTGTGTAAACCAAATTATAATTAAAAAAAAATTTGCCATATGATGAATTTGAATTTATAAAGCTCTGAATTAACCCAATTTTACTTTTATCTTTCACACCAATTTTATTAAATGATGCTGTATATGAACAAATTTGGCTGCTGCTGTATATATAGCTAGTTTTCCTATGACATCACACAAACAAATACTACCTCCTTTTGTCAGCCATTTACAATTATACAGTCATGTAGAATCATATTATTCATGCCTGCAAATTATTCAAATAGAAATGATCTTATTCCTATTCTAACTCACTTTTTTAAAATGCATATTTCGTGGAATAACTACGCAGCATTGCTAAGGATGTGACATTATTGTTTTTTTGACGGCATAAACATACATTTTGATTTTTTGGTTGCAAATTAAAATACATCAGCCAATGAAATTAAGTGTTGCATATCATGACTTCCAAATTCTGAAAACATAATGTTGTATTTGCAACTACTTTTTACTTGTATCAACCTTATTTATATGTATTATTTTTATAAAAGCATATTTGACAAAAAATGAATCATGTTTGAACAATTACCTCGTAACGTTTTAAAACTCTTTTGTTTGTGACATTGCGTTCTTGCTATTTTGTGTTTGATTTAATAATCGACCCTTGCTTCTATATTTTTTCTTTCACGAGTGCATGAATCACAAGTATACAACATTTTTAGTTGTCTACATATTTACTTTTTAGGCTCTTGTAATTATCACATATACAAATGTTAACAATCATGTATTTCAACATGATTCAGTTATTTATCCTACAACATGACTTTTTACCACCATTCTATTGATTTTTTTTTTGGAAATTTTAAAATAATTATCTTAATTACAAATGATAGATGCTCTGTTGAACATATGAATGTTGTTCTATTATTTTTTATGATTTTGGAGATACAGATCTTTAGTTTAGAGAAAAAAGTTACTTTTACCATTAAAATACTGATAAATCAACAATTCTCAGATCCCCTTAAATGTAAACGTGAGAAGTTACAAATAATATTTTCATATAATGAGCTAATTATGTATTTTGTGAAAAGCATTATGCTATGGTCTTGATGTACAATGATATATAATAGAGAGTTTTAGAAATGGTTACGTGTACGGGTACGTGTACGTGTAGACTCAATAACTGTGTATGACGTCATTATTTATTGCATACGGAAATCGCTACAAGTTGTCAATAACGTGTAAATCGTGAGCTACACGCATGTACAAATTTATATTTATGTTTATAAAGAAGATGTATTTCACGAATACCGAGAATATTTTATAAGTTTTAAGTTTACATTTTATCTATATATCTCGTTTATGTTTGAATATATATATTTTACGTTATCACTAAGGGCACCAGTACACGTAAACGTACTCGTCAATTTTCTATATCTCTGCTATTTTTTACGTGTAGATGTACTTGTTAATTACAGATACGCGTACCCATTAGCCTTTTGTGTATTTTTTGAAAAGTATCATGCCACGGTTTTAATGTACAAAATATATAACAATACCTTTAAATTATTTCAGTGCAAACGTGTACATGTACATTTATATAAGATACAGCCAATTTCATGATCACTTGCATTGTTCAAGAGAATTTTAAGGGTACGTCATAAGATATCATTGTGTTTACTCAGGGATTTTCTTCAGATATAATTTTCATATACATAATGAATTGCTTATGTATTTGATAACACCTCTAAATTACTCGTATTTTAGTGCAAATTTGTACATGTACATTTATGTAAGATACAGTAAATTTGAAGAATCTTTTCACTTACTGATTTGTTCAAGAAACTTTTAAGGGTACATCATTATATATCATTTTGTGTACTCAGGGATACATATTGTGTATTTTCTTCAGATATGTATCATGTTTAAACGTGAAGGATTGCGATCTGTATGTTTTTGCACCATGATCGACTCATGGCAGCCAACAAAGTTGTATATAAATATGCAATTTGTTTCTTAAGGAATTGGAGGAGAATATAAGGGGACGGTTACTATTTCTTTTAACTTTTTCCTTGTGGATATTTTTTGGTGTACATTTATTTCTTGCCCGAATTTGATTGTTTACCTCAAGAAAAAAATATCTCATGACTTAATAGACGATTTCGGAGATGTTTCATTTGATAAGATAGACTGTGGACAACAAATACTTTGGCAACGTTTTCCATTGTGACGTCACATACGAATCGCTGGAAACATAACGTAAAACCTTCGGTTAATTATGACATAACAATTCAAGTTTGCCAAGGTACTTCATGTCTGTAGTCTGATATGTAAAATCAAGGTTTTAAACGGTCAGTTTTGAGAACTTGAAAAAGGACTATTGAGTGATAAAAAAATGTCTGACCCCAGCTGTTCTCTGCACCCTCCTGTAATTCTTTTTTAGATTTTGTAAATAGTTTTAACTCCACCCCCCTTTTTTGATAAATTTTTGTTTTGCACATTTAAATTGTATATACTGTAGGCCACACGTGCACCGGTAAATAATCTTCAATTTTGATGGTATACCGGATACTATGAAGAAGAAATCAGAGGTGCTATACATGTTCTATGCTTACTTTCATGCAGTGTCATGCATAGACTTGCACCTTTGATGGATCTTATTGTATTCTAAAATTTTAAGTTTGGTAGGCAGGTCTGGACAAAGGTAACCTGAACAAAGGTATTCTAACAAAGATGTAGTCAAGGTTAGTTTGATTTTTTAAAGATTTGGTGCTCTTTATTTTGTTCATGAAAAATTATTGGAATGAACTTTTTAAAATATGCAATGTAATTTTATGAATCATGTTATATTTAATATTATTGATAAATTAAACCTACTTATTATATATCTTAGTATTCATTTATCTTTACTTATTATGTCTTGATCACTAAACATATTATCATAACAAATCTTTGAAACAAACGCACAGGGTATCCTTTCTGATCACAGAAGCTCTTGGTGATATTTACTTCGCATATACATGTACGTATATTACGAGGTTTCAAGTTACATGTAATTAGAGCATATCTAATACTGTACAAGACTTTGTAAAATGCTACTCGGATCAAAGAACAAGAATGACCAGAAGTCTCTGACGAGACTGTAGCTCTCCTGGTTGATTTGTTTTATTCACTCATTGACAAGTGAATAATACACATACACATAAATAACAATTTCCATTTTATTCAAAACCAAAGACCATAGGGAGCAGGCACGCCAACAAATTATGAGTAGCACAACAAAACAACATATCCATTAGACTGCAACTAGAATATCACTCATACAATTCATTATATCCCAGATAAAGGATTTCGAAAAATAATGCCACACCAATTTTTCAAGATCCTAGGGGTCAAGGGCTGCTATCTCAAATGACCTATCAATAACACAATAAGACTACAGATCCATTAAATTATGCATAAAGAACAAAGTTTTCATCATTCATAGCTTTAGAAGAGTTTAGAGAACAATTATATAAGAGTAAATGACCACATCCATTTTCTAAGACCCTGGGGTCAAGGGCTCAAACAAAATATCAGGTGCACAACAAGACCACAGACACATCATATCATAAAAAGAATTAAGTCTCCATCATTTATAGTGTAAGAGGAGTTGTGTGCACAAGATTACATAGATAAATCGTTGAAAATTACCACACCCATTTTTAAGACCCTAAGGGTCAGGGGCTCAAACAAAATTTCAGGTTCACAACTTGACCACACCATCATATTGCAAAAAGAATTAAGTCTACATCATTTATAGTGTCAGAGGAGTTGCGAGCACAAGATTACATAGACTTATATAGGTGAAAATGACCACACCCATTTTCTAAGACCCTGGGGGTTAGGGACTCAAACAAAATATCAGGTGCATAACAAGACCACAGACCCATCATATTGCAAAAAGAATTAAGTCTCCATCATTTATAGTGTCAGAGAAGTTGCGAGCACAAGATAACATAGAGTTATATAGGTGAAAATAACCACACCCATTTTCTAAGACCCTGGGGGACAGGGGCTCAAACAAAATATCAGGTGCATAACTAGACCACAGACCTATCATATTGTAAAAATAATTAAGTCTCCATCACTTATAGTGTCAGAGGAGCTGCGAGCACAAGATTAAATAGAGTTATATAGGTGAAAATGACCACACCCATTTTCTAAGACCCTGGGGGTCAGAAGCTCAAACAAAATATCAGGTGCACAACTAGACCACAGACCTATCGTATTGCAAAAAGAACTAAGTCTCCGTCATTTATAGTGTCGGAGGAGTTGCGAGCACAAGATTACATAGAGTTATATAGGTGAAAATGACCACACCCATTTTCTAAGACCCTGGGGGTCAGAAGCTCAAACAAAATATCAGGTGCACAACTAGACCACAGACCTATCATATTGCAAAAAGAATTAAGTCTCCATCATTTATAGTGTCAGAGGAGTTGCGAGCACAAGATTACATAGAGTTATATAGGAAAAATATGACCACACCCATTCTCTAAGACCCTGGGGGTCAGGGGCTGAAACAAAATATCAGGTGCACAACTACACCACAGACCCATCATATTGCAAAAAGATTTATGTCTCCATCATTTATAGTGTCAGAGGAGTTGCAAGCACAAGATTACATGGAATTTCATAACCACGCCCATTTTCTAAGACCCTGGGGGTCAGGGGCCGAAACCAAATGTCAGGTGCACAACTAGACCACATACCAAGTAGGATACAAAAAGAATTAACTTTCTATCATCAATGGTTTCAGAGGAGTTGCGAGCACAAGAATGTTTACGGACGGACGGACGGACGGACGGACGGACAGACAGACGGACGCCGGACGACAGGGTATCGCATAAGCTCGACTGGTCTGAGACCAGTAGAGCTAAAAACAAAGGTGCAATGACCAAAGTTGTAAACTTGTACATGAAAGTGAACAATATCTTGCCACACAATTTGTAAGCAGATTAGAGTCCCCTACCTGCTCTAAAACATTCTGTTATGATCTGAAAACCATTTTTAATCATCAAAGTCCCATGACCTCGGTCTTTCACCTTTTGATTCAAAAATCAATACAGTAAATCCCTCTCTAATGGCAAGTTTCATGATGATCAGTGCATTACGTACTCTGTAATGATGGGGAAACCATTTTCGATCATCAATGTTGTTTATCCTTGACCTTTGAACCCCAGAATTACTAGGGCACATCATTGACTCATGGTGAACATTCCTGGCAAGTCTCATGTTGACAAGTGTAATACACACACAGTTATGACCTGGAAACCATTTTCAATAATCAAAGTCCTATGACCTTTACCTTTGACCTTTTAAAATCAAAAGGGGGTGTCCTTTACTCATGGTGATTAGGTGACTGAAGTTTCATTGCATTTCATTAGGAGTTTGCCTATCGGACGTATGTCTTGGAAACTAATTGTTAAATCTCACCGCCCATCCATCATATAAAGAGCTGATTTCCTTCAGTACTGTGACTTTGCCAGCCCTGGCAATTATCTCCCAGCCATTTTCATGGTGTCTTTAACCTTGGACATATGACCTTGGTTCAAGGTCATGACATATCCTTTACAAGAATTCTGCAAATAACATGCTCAGACCCATGTTGGGAACAAAGTTTTATAACCTTGACCTTGTCTACAGGTCATGACATACATCAAAAAGTCTTATGTGTCAAAGATTATATATGGTCTATACCCAGACTATGCGCTGTCACCTATATCTGTTGGATATTTATTACCTTTGTTCGATTCTGAACAGAAAAGCAATTCACAAGACAGTCTATAAATGACCAATTATTTAATACCATTTTTTCTTAATATTTACAATCAACAATTGTTAATTTTGCGTATTTTGAATACAAGATTTAAATCATAGAACCACTATTACATGCTTCTAAAGGATATGTCATCATAACTCCTTTGTACATTGTATGCAAAAAAATAACAAAATGACTTGTTCATTCAATCATGGTAAGGCTCTTCAAAATGGCTTTGGCAAGAAAAATCACAAAAAAATGTACAATCAACATGTGGATTAAATAAATGTTCAAGATTCAAATAATTCTTTTTTTGCACCAAAACAACAGTGTAAAGTTATGATAGCTCATTTAGGTACATTGATTACTATAAGAAATAAAATTATGATCGCTGAGCGATATAGTCCCCTACCGGTGGCATATATCTATGTCCTGCAACTCTACCAATGAATTACTCTTCAATTAAACATATATGAGTTTTATTTGTTGCAGAAAAAAGTCAGGAAAACTGACAAAAACTGAATTGTGCAAGTCATCACGGGGTATAACTTCTGGAAAAATATGTCAAGCGTGACAAATGTCAGATTTGCTCTGTAACTATCCAAGTCTAAGCTGAGTATCAAATTTTACTTGTATATCTCTATTTGTTGCAGTAAAAAGTCTGGAAAACTGACAAAAACTAAATTTTGCAAATCATCAAGGGGCATAACTCCTCGAAAAATGGGTCAAGCGTGACGAAAGTCACACCTGCTCTGCAACTATCCAAGACCAAGCTGGGTATCAAATTTCACGTGAATATCTCTATTTGTTACAGAAGAAAGTCCAGAAAACCGACCAAAACTGAATTTTCCAAGTCATCAAGGGGCATAACTCCTTGAAAAATAGGTCAAGCATGACAAAAGTCAAACTTGCTCTGTAACTATTCGAGACCAAGCTGTGAAACAAATTTCATCTGAATATCTTCATCCGTTGCAGAAAAAAGTCCGGAAAACTGAAAAAAAAATGAATCTTCTAAGTCATCAAGGGGCATGACTCCTCGAAAAATAGGTCAAGGGTGACGAAAGTTAAATTTGTTCTGTAACTATCCAAGACCAAGCTGTGTATCAAATTTCATCTGAATATCTTCATGCATCCATTGCAGAAAAAAGTCCGGAAAACTGACAAAAACTGAATTTTCCAAGTCATCAAGGGGCATAACTCCTCGAAAAATAGGTCAAGCGTGACAAAAGTCAAACTTGCTCTGTAACTATTCAAGACCAAGCTGTGTATCAAATTTCATCTGAATATCTCCATCCGTTGCAGAAAAAAGTCAGGAAAACTGACAAAAACTGAATTTTCCAAGTCATCAAGGGGCATAACTCCTCGAAAAATAGGTCAAGCGTGACGAAAGTTAAACTTGCTCTGTAACTATTCAAGACCAAGCTGTGTATCAAATTTCATCTTAATATCTCCATTTGTTACAGAAAAAAAGTCCGGAAAACTGACCAAAACTGAATTTTCTAAGTCATCAAGGGGCATAACTCCTCGAAAAATAGGTCAAGCATGACGAAAGTTAAACTTGCTCTGTAACTATCCAAGACCAAGCTGTGTATCAAATTTCATCTGAATATCTTCATCCGTTGCAGAAAAAAGTCTGGAAAACTGACAAAAACTGAATTTTCCAAGTCATCAAGGGGCATAACTCCTCGAAAAATAGGTCAAGCGTGACAAAAGTTGAACTTGCTCTGTAACTATCCAATACCAAGCTGTGTATCAAATTTCATCTTAATATCTCCATCCGTTGCAGAAAAAAATCCGGAAAACTGATATTCGGACAGACGGACAGACTGACAGACAGACCGAGAGGAAACTAAGAGTCCCCTTCGGCGTTGCCGGTAGGGGACTAATAAGCGGACAGCCAAGAAATACATGTACATGCATGTAATTACAAGGATAAAAGACGCGACAACTAAATTGATATGTCTGTCTGAAATAACTGAATAATTTATCTGAACACATTGAATACAAGATTACTGAGTTTCACAGAAACGAATGAGCTCTTGCACAATTAAAATTGTAATTTTAAATATGAACGAATACATTTACAACTGATTAATTACATGTCATAATATAATGCCAAGATTTTAGAATATGTCATAAAATACATTCATTAAAACAACAGATCCTGATCAGTATATTAAAATCATTATGCGTCAAATATAACGACACTGTTAGCCGCTAAATGTATCGTGATTATACGCACGAGTTAGAAAGTCTATTGATATCTGTAACAGTATCTTTATTAGCCCTGCTACTGCTACTGTATCAAAGTCAATATCAATGTGCTTAGCAGCACGCCTTACAACCAGCGTGCTTTGGTAGCACATCTTAGTACATGTACCAGCACAGCTTAGCAGCACGCCTTGCTGCCGACACACGATGACTGCATCTTCTCTCCTTTCTTCTTTTTCTCCTCAAGATACAGGAATGGATCTCCACTCTAATAAAGTAAAAATAAGGATTGTTCAAGAACAAGTATGTTGTGTGTCACATGTTTGACCCTAAACATGTGAATTTGACCTTGCAGGTGACCTTGATCCTCATTGGGTGTTGAGTTTCATTATGCTTGACTATCTCTGCAAGTTTGATTGATGTATAAGGCATATCAATCAAGTTAAAGCCATTTATGTGAAAGTGTGAATAGCAGACAGACAATGTACAGACAGGCAATGTACAGAGTGATCCCTTTATGTAGCTAAAGCGCTCCAGGTGGCATAAAAACAAGATGCCTTTGTGGGACACTGTTGCCGTCGGCAACTATCTTTAGTGTGTAGGCTAAGTCAAACTCATAGCAAGGTCAAGGTGGAACTTTGTTACCAAAAGAAAAGTCTTGTTACAAGAACTACAAGTAAGAGTTACAAATACCTTTCTGTCCAGTTTGTGTAAGTTTTGGTTAGACATACAAACAGACGAGACAAAAATAATATTCCTGCATATCTTCGACACAGGGCATAAAAATAATACACATAATCAGAAATTTTCTTTTTTACAATATTTGGATCTCTTGCTACAGATTGATTCGTAGAACTTAAAATTGAATCGTGAAAATTTTCATCGAACTTGTCTTTATCCATTCATAACTTTATTGTAAATGCACCTTATTGGAATCTCCACATGAGTTATCAGTGCCACACTGTTTCTTGGTTACTGGCTGGTAGTCGAATTCGTCACAAAATCGTGAAGCTTTCAGGGCTGTCACGATGTCACCTCCCACACACACTACATCACTTTTCTGAAAGTAATTCATCGTTCCACTTTATATTAATTTTGCCAATGAATACCTTTCATTAAAAATAAACAATTATAATAGTTCTACCAAATCAACATAAAGTGGACAATTTAATGCCAGATTCTAACTACAGCTGACACTCGTTATCTCGAAGTCAATGGGCCCACTGAAAATACTTCGACATAAGCGGAGTTTGAGATAAACGTCAGTCGAATTTACGGTATATTTTCAAATGTATTGTACCACATTGAAGGCTAAAAGAATCGTTTTGCTATTGTATTTTAAACAATAGATATCAGAGCTTAAAAGGCTACTCGTGCTGACAATGTAATGTTTACTTCACAACGTAGAATAGATTCTAGAAGTGCCATAAACGTATTCTTAATACTGAAATTTTACGAAGAGGCGCATTGAGAACGTCAGGTATTTTTATTCGTTGTGTGACCCCCCCCCCTTTCTGCGCCGAGCATATCGGACCTGATATAATAAAAGTTTGGTTGTCTTATCTATCTGCCATAAGCCATTTACCTTCAAGAGTTTTAGATCATTATGTCATCAAAGTACAATGAAGACATTTGTACGTACACTATTTAATTTTTTCGTCTGCTAGATTTCAAAGTCCTATACTACTCGCATGCAATCAAGTTTAATCATCTTCCTCTTAGTGTATGAAATTTTATGTATGGATTATTTTGTAGATCATCAGTATAATCATTGTTGATCAAATTGCTTTATTTCAGTCACTATAAATCTTGCGATTTTGGGGGGGGTGTTTTTATTTATTTTAGCCGTCGCTTCTCATAAGAATTTCATCATCACAAACAATGCAATTTTAATGAATGAAACATGCACATATCATTGTTTCCGCAATGATATTATCTAATTAACTGTTACCCCCCCCCCCCCCTCCCTTAATTAATTTTGGTGTCACGGTCGATCAAACAACGGCGAATCAGTCAACCTGCGTTACCGGTACCTATAGTTGTTTGTTTACCATGCAATTTCACTATTGTTTGGTAAGTTAATTGGTTTGTTTATACAAACATTAGGACTTCGACTTAACGAGTATAAAATACACGAAGAAAATGACTTGGGACTTCGAAATTACTTCGAGATAAGCGAAATTTCGAGATAACCGATTTTGAGTTATCCGAAGTCAAATTGGTTAGAATATGAAGGAAAAAAGATGGGACCGCTGCTCGACTTCGAGATAAACAGAATTTCGAGATAACTGAGTTTGAGATAACGAGTGTCAGCTGTATTACCAGGTTTACTTTTAACATATTTTACCTCCGTAAACAAAATGGGATAAGGCAAAAGTTTTACAACATTACAAACACCATCTTAGTCTATCTCCCTTACCAGGAATATGTATTACATGTTTGTATCAATGACAATAAAATCAAAACCAATTGACCACTTTGAATTGCTTGTATATCACAAAAAGGTTTGCCAAATCATTGATAAAGGCAAATCTTGCTTCAATTTCCATGTCCTTTACAAAACCTGGTGATTAATTTTCTTTTCCTTACTGATCAAAACTGTTAGGACTAAGTTTGGTTCATCTTTTGCTCCATTTACGTAAATGTCTGTATAATGTCATAGTTGACTGTACACTAAAGTGCACAGGAAAATGTTGTTTTACCGCTACCTAAACTGGAAAGAAAAGTCCATGCCTTCTTCCAGTCTGGATTTCCCTGCCAACAGTGAGAGTCATTAGGTATCGTGCCCATTTAGCTCAGTTGGTAAGAGCGTTTGCCCTGTAAGCAGAAGGTCTCGGGTTCAATTCCGGGACCAGCCACATTTTCCATTCCACCTGTATTAGGTGACGTGAGAGTGAATCTCAGGTCTTGCATGTGGTTTAGGGCAACTATGGGGCAGAACCAGGGAGTTATTTGTCTTTCTTTGTGAGGTTTCCAGTAAACAACTTTGGGAAACCTCAAAATTTGGCGGGGTGGAGTAAGACAGTTTGGGAATCATGCCCGGTTGGCTCAGCCGGTAAAAGCATCTGCCCTGTGAGCACAGGGTCTTGGTTCAAATTCCCGGAATGGCAATATGTCACATACTGATTGTTAGCAATATAGAGGTCCTACATACCTTGAACACATTATCATGTTCAAAGACTAGCTGATCCTCATATCCCTCTATCTCACCATTATAGATTACTTGTGTACTGCTTTCCTTTTTTGCAGGTAACTTGAACAACCTGTATGTGGCTGAAACAAACTTGGCCTCTCCTGAAAAAGTGCATCATGCAGATTGTGATACTAAAATCTAAGACTTCAAAAAATGAGAATCTGAAACTTTTGAAATCAAAATAGCCATATACATACAATACATACATGTATCATATGCTTATTAAAAAAATCTACAATTATGTACTTTTGACAAGGTGAACATGGTCTGATAATTTCTCTATTTGAAAATATTGACTGAGGCGACAGCCAAAAGCAAGAGTTCTTTAAGTAGTGTCATTTAATGAAATCACCCCCATTGCAGGTCAATATGATGTGAAAAAGGCAACTGCATACTCTATGCTATCAGCAAAAGGATTTTGAAATAAAACCCAAAGTGACCCTGACCTTTGACCTTGACAATCAATAGGGCGACATTTGTGGAAGATTTGTTCATCCTATGATGATTGCTTTGTCTGCTATGCAATTCACAAGGATTCTAAGCCTACGTCAACTGTGACTTTGACCTTGAAAATCAATAGGGTTTATCCTCTCCTCATGGGGAACATTTGTCTTCTATATTGTTTAAAAGGATTTTAAACTAAGTCCACTGCAACCTTGACCTTTGACTTTGGAGATCAATAGGCTTCATCCTCTCCTCATGGAGAGCATTTGTGGGAGATTTGATTTTTCTATGATGATTGTTTTGGCTTCTATGCTGTTCACAAGAAAATCTGGACACACACCCTTATGGCAGGGATGCCATATCCCCTCCGAAACAGAGTTACCATAATGTGTCATAACAGTCTCAGCCAATGAGATTGAGAATAAAGATAGACTAAATAATAATCTAATTTAACTCGGGATTGTTTTCATGATTATCTCTATTTCTTGTTTTGTTTTTTTAATTTGACAAATATGTCGATAAAAAATGAACTTATGTCATTTTTATCCTGCGAAACAAGAATCCTCATCATGAGCACTATGAAAACATGTTACTTTCTTGTATAAGTATGATTTTTTCCATCTTACTTACTAATCAAGTTCATGGCACCCAATAAGATTCAATATCACAGGAGGAGATAAAAAATTTTGCCACATTTAAAAACTTGAACCGATGACTTCTTACTATATACTGATCTAGATACAAATTCATTATCAGCCTTTCTCCTCTATCAATTGTCATTTATTCCCCTTTATTCAACAAAGTTATGTCGAAGCTTGAAAAGTACATCACCGAAATCGAAGATAAAAATACTGAATCAGAATTCGAACATAAGAATTTGATATTACCCAATATTTTCTGGAAGTCCTCCCTCTCTATGTCTATAGGAGAGGCTGTGACAAGGTATGGTCTACTGAACCCGAGCTCATCGGCCAAGTCAAATAACTCCTTCCAGTGCAGGGCCCCTGATATACATTCACCTAAAATTAACATCAACTTTGATTACAATTCATACAATCAACAAATTACCAACTTTTATTTGATCACTGATACCAGGATATTTTGCTAATATCATTTACAAAAGTATTTTACATTATGGATAAAATGTGTAAAAGATTTACAACAACAAACAGAAACAAACTGTTAAAAACGAAAAAATAGAATTCTCCTCAAACAAATTCCGTAAAAATATAAAACTTGCAAAATTTCAAATGCTATACATATATGTATGTATACCCCATAAGACTTCATGCTTCCTAATTTCCTCTGTCAGATGTGAATCTGTGTAAACATCACTGAAGTACAATTCACCTCCAACCTGAAACCAGAAGTCTCTGATGAGACTGAAGCTCTACTGGCTGTTTTGTTAAATTCACTGAATTGCACCCATTTTCCAACCCTGGTGGACAGGGGCTCACACAAAATATCAGATACATATCTACACCACAGACAAATAATAGAAGTAATGCAAAAAGAATTTACTCTCCATGAATAACCAGTGTACTTTCTGAGATCTGGTGTTCACAAGATAACAAAGACTTACATAGGAGAAAATGACCACACCCATTTTCAAAGACGGGTCAGTCTTTAACAGAATCTCAGGCACACAATTAGACCACAGACTCATGGAAATGGAAAAAGAAATCTCTCTACAGTATCAATTATACATTCTGAGAACTGGTGTTCGCTAGATTACATAGATATATATAGGAGAAAATGACCACACCCATTTCCAAGACCCTGGGGATCAGGGGCTCAAACAAAATATCAGGGGCTCAACTAGACCAGAGACTGATTATAATGCAAACAGAATTGTTTCTCTATCGATGTTAACAAGGTAACATAGACTTACATATGAGAAATTGACCACACCCATTTCCAAGACCCTGGGGTTCAGGGGCTCAAACAAAATATCAGGTGCACAACTAGTCCAGAGACTGATTATAATGCAAACAGAATTATCGCTCTATCAATTATACTTTCTGAGAATTGGTGTATATAAGGTAACAGACTTATACATGAGAAAATGACCACACCCATTTTTGAAGACCCTGGGGGTCAGACGCTCAAACAAAATATCAGGTGTACAACTAGACCAGGGACTGATTATAATGCAAAAGAATTATTTCTCTATCAATTCTACTTTCTGAGAAATGGTGTTCACTAGATCACATAGACTTGTATAGCAGAAAATGGCCACACCCATTTACATGTATTAATACCCTGGGGGTCAGAGGCTCAAATTAATTATCAGGTGCACAACTGGACCAGAGACTGATTATATTGCAAAAAGAATTATTTCTCTATCAATTATACATTCTGAGAACTGGTGTTCGCTAGATTACATAGATATATATAGGAGAAAATGACCACACCCATTTTCAAGACCCTGGGGGCCAGGGGCTCAAACAAAATATCAGCAGCCAATTTCACGAAAATTCTTACGAACGATTTTCATACGTAAGTATAAAAAATTTCCTAAACTCGATTTCACCAAAGTTCGTAAGTATAGAGATACGATTAAAATCGTTCGTAACTTTGCGACTGCCTCGGGGTTGTCGCAAGTCATTAAGAACCCTTCAAATACTTACGAATTTTGTAAGTTATTCTACGAAAATTCTTAAGTACAGCATAAAAAAACAAAATGGCGTCGGTTTACTTGTTGTTAATGATAGCTAGTCAAAATTTTTAGAGAGAATGACTTTTTATGTCTTTGTTTGGAAATGACCTTATGAAACCAGTCAATCACACGTAAGTCTCATTCTTTAATCAATGCTAAATGGTCAACACACATCAATAACTTACAAGAATTAATTTTTAAATGAAATTCAAATGTACTTTTTCGAGAGATTGAAAAGTAAAAATAATATTGCGGATGATATTGCATGTATACAACATACATAGTAGATAAGCAACTGAATTTATTGGAAATTAAACATGTTTAAATTAAAGATTTCAAAGGTCCAGAAATCGCGCATGCGCATAAGCACAGGAAGCTTCCGTTGCTATGCATTTAAATACTTACGAAAAATGTTACGAAAATAATTTTAAGAATTTTCTTAGGGAATTACGAACGCGTTCGTGAAAATGTCATAAGTATTTTCGTAAGAAATACGTAAGTACGTTTACGTAAGAAAATACTTAAGAATTTTCGTGAAATTGGCTGCTGGTGCACAACTACACCAGAGACTGATTACATTGCAAAAAGAATTATTTCTCGATCAATTATACTTTTTGAGAATTGGTGTTCACTAGATTACATAGACTTATATAGGAGAAAATGACCACACCCATTTTCAAAGACCCTGGGGGTCAGAGGCTCAAACAAAATATCAGGTGCACAACTAGATCAAACTAATTGCAAAAAGAATTAGCTTTCTATCATTTATGGTTTCAGAGGAGTTGTGCTCACAAAAAATTGTTAACAGACAGACAGACAGACGGACGGACGGCGGACAACATGGTATCGCATAAACTCGACTGGTCTTTGACCAGTAGAGCTAAAAAATGATTTAATCTTTATTCTTTATATTGACCAAATACGTGGATAAAAATCACAGTCCATCTTCCACTTTTTTAATTCAATCAAGCGAAACATTACACTCTCCTTACTTACTGTATTCTCTTACAACATTATGTAAAGCCATCTTCCATATAGTCTATTCTTGGAAATTTGTGCCCTTATTTTTATTTTCACCTTTTCTTCCAGTGAACCGGGAATAAACTTCAGATGTGGTGAAGAGCATTTAATATAACAGATTGTATAACAAACTTTGAAATCGAGCAATTTATTTTTATTCTGTCTTTTTTTGCATAATTAAGAGATTTTACCATATAAACAAGAAGTAAATAAATTGTGCAGCTCTAAAGTTTTGGCTGAAGCCTTCTTCAGGGTGGAGTCCGTTTCACTGGATCACATTGTTTTTTCTTTTTCTCTGTGAACAACTAAAGTTATTTTCTTCAACTTGCACTTCATTTATCAATATCTATCATGGCGTCACAATGCACATACATGGTGCTAAAATGTTGTACTTGAATTAAGGTCAGTGAAAGGGAGATCCAGTGAAAAGGACTCCATCCTGAAGAAGGCTTCAGTCAAAATGCTTGTACTAGGTACCAGTAATTTATATTCATATTTCAACAGCGTGAAAATAAGACTCGGCTAATTGAAAGGTCTATACAGTATTGGACTGACTTTCTTTTCAAAAGCATCTTCCAATTTCTATTCATTTAATGTATGTATAAGAACTTAAGGAGAGAAAGTTGATAGACTGGACATGAAAAGATTATTAATATAGAGCATGAATTCTAAATATATATACAGAGATAAACAAGACTACAAAATATATTACATGTATTACAAAAGAAAAAGACCACAAAATATACTATTACAAAAGAAAAAGAATATACAAAAATTTGCTCCAAGTTGATAATATGGAATAGTAAATTCCAAATTGTATGCCTTTCGTACCAAATATGTTCAGATGATAAAAAGATATTGCAGTGATGTTTCTGAGTTTGTTTTTTTTTTAAGAAGAATTTTAGGTTCAATCTGACATTTACCTTCAAAACTTTGTATGCATCTCTCAAAACAGCTTTTTTGTCTGGAGATAAGTTGATAACACAGTTTGATCTACAATTGGTGTGTTAGAAGATATTAATGTACTAAAACACACAGAAATAGTCGTTTGGATTAGTTTGATAGTATATAAATTGTTAACACAGAAGCATTTTTTTTCATTTCGTTTAAAATTTGAGTTATCTTTCTTTGTCTCCAGCATCTCTTATTCTGATGAATAAAATAAATTTTATGTTTCTTAAATTTGAATTTCTGTATTCTTACAATCATATATGAATATTTATACATGTATCTTTTTTTCATTAAATGACTTAATAAAAATAATTTAATGGTAAAATGAAAGAGAGGAAACGATAGAATATTGTACTTAGCAAAAGTTTGACAGAGTTACATGTATCTTTCTTTGTCTACATTAATCTGCATTTAGGTTTCTTAAATTTGAATTTCTTCGTTCATTCAATCATGTATGCATTTGTTTTTATATTAAATTACTGAATGTGAATTGTAAAGGTAAAATGACAGATAAGAAATAATAGTTTAGTTGAGATACTAAATAATAGATTCTTCTCGCAATTCTGGTCGAGCGAGGAGTATCATTGCACTTTTTTACATAAAAATTGGAATTAAATCTGCAAAGGTGATTTATATAACCAAGGGATATAACTCTGACTTACATAATGATGTCATAGAAGTTTTCTTTGATTCCAGCCTCCGTCAATTTCTCTATGTATCCCTGCACAAAGTCTATATTTGGCTTGTCATAGCCAAACTTCTGTGTATGGTAGTCTATGTACTTGCGAGCTACTGCAATCTGAAATGTATTGCATATATGTATCTAACTATATCATGTAGAAAAATTCCAAATAAAATTGAATTTCTAAAAGGGATAGATTGAATTAATAACTCATTCCGTGAAAACACATACCCATATACATACTTTTGAGGTACAAATCTGTTTCCCTGTTCACAACTTATCCTTGTGTATAAATGTATTCAAATAAGAATGTTAAAAGGTATTGACCAACACAAAACAGGATTTGACCGACTCATTTTTGGGAATGAGTTGTTAAAATAAAATAATGAATTTTTTTTTTAATCAGTACATACACGTGTACATGTATTCATACCCAAAATATTAAGTTATGGCTTAAAATTAATTTCATTTCACATTGTTAAATGATACATTTTTTTGGGGTATATTTTTAGGTATTTAGTATTGTCATTTGTGTATAGGACTTATCAAGAGCATGTTAAGCCTGTGTCTGTTGTAAATGGTGGGTTATTAGAGTCTGATCCATATCTGGTCAATATCTTGTCCATTTAGCACATAAAATTACCATTTTTGTTGAATTGACAAAATGAAAAATGCTTTTGACAAGAGTTATCTCTCTTTGTCCGCAAGCTACTAATATAACTTTATGATGATAAACAACTGAAAGATCCTAACTGGATGTTTGAAATGTGTCCTATCATGAAATAATGTGTTTTAATGAAACACTGAAAATGTTGTAAATTTCTTTTCAATGTTATATTATGTTCTATAAAAAAATTTACCAGGTTCTACGATGTCATTAAGAATAAAGAATAAAGAGTGGAAAAACTTAATAGCTATCAATCATATTGTGACAAAGAGCATTTACATTAGCCATTATTGACTAACCTGTTCATCTGTCATATCAACTCCAGTCACATGACCATTCTGACCAACCAGCTTGCTCATAGCAAAACAGTCTCTGCCACTCCCACTTCCAAGGTCAAGGATCTTCATGCCGTTGACCTTTTCTGGTATGACCAAACCACATCCGTAATATCTGTAACAACAAAAATAAAGTACCAAAGCACATGACAAAAAAAAATCATTTGTTTTAGATTGGTACAATTTATTGCAGCAAAATTTCTACAAAAATTTACAACTTTTTGAATTCATTTAAATTAGCTGGGAATCATTCTTGAGCTGAAATCATATACCGTAAACGTGGTTATTTTCGCTGAGGGAAATTTTCGCGAAATGATCATTGCAACAGTACACTTTGGGTATAATTTTGGTGAAATCAGGAGTATTCCCTTTAGTCTTTATAATACTGGTTGTAATTTTCACTTGGGGTTTATTTTCGCGCTAATAATACAAAATTACCCCCACATGACAATTTCCATGTTTACAGTATTGAAGGAAAAACAAGTGTATGTTTCTATTTGTAATAAATTAAGCCTATTTAGTATTTTCAATAATCAGTGTTAACATCGTTTCTGATGTAGACTAACTGTAATGTCATCAAATTCCATATCAACATTTCTTAAACTATGGGAAATTTCTTTTAAATATTATTGCAATCCATCAACAGGGGGAGGAGTTATGCTCCAGGCAAGGTTTCACTAATGATGTCTATTGTGACCTTGACCTTTGACCTATAACCTTGGTTCAAGGTCATGACACACACTAAAGTCCTAAGGAACATTTGTGTGAAATATTATTAAACTCAATATATAGGGGAGGAGTTATGCTATGGACAAGGTTTTACTAATGATATCTTTTGTGACCTTGACCCTTGACCTTGGTTCAAAGTTATGACACAACCTTAGGTTCAAAGGAACATTTGTGTGAAATATTATTTAAATCCATCCACAGGGGGAGGAGTTATGCTTCAGACAAGGTTTTACTAATGATGTCTATTGTGACCTTGAACTTTGACCTATGACCTTGGTTTAAGGTCATGACACATCCATAGGTCCTAAGGAACATTTCTGTGAAATATTATTGAAATCCATCAACAGGGATAGGAATAATGCTCCGGACAAGGTTTTACTAATGATGTCTATTGTGACCTTGACCTTTGACCTATGACCTTGGTTCAAGGTCATGACACACTCTTAGGTCCTAAGGGATATTTCTGTGACATTATTGAAATCAATCAACAGGGAGAGGACTTATGCTCCAGACAAGATGTGATGGACAGACAGACGGACAGACAGGGTGATTCCTATATACCCCCCCCCAAAAAAATTGTTTGCGGGGGGTAATGAAACATTATCACAGCAATTTAATACATCATAATAGTTTTGCATCAGATACCTTCTCAATTGGGATTATCATTAAGAAAACACGATCAGCTAACCCATGGCTTTATGTTGATTTATATATGGAATGTTGGACAACTTTGGGATTCTATGTTAAACCTACTTCAATAATACTTTGTGATCCCTTACTTTGATGCCACTTCATCATGCACTGCAGCAATAGCCTCCCTAACTGGTTTACTGACTTTCTTTCCTACAGCTACACAAGCCTGCGTTTGAAGGTCATCAGCTGTTTTTACTCTTTTCCCATAATAATCCTTTACACTATCGTGTATCTGGTTTGATTCCACTGTGGCCATCCTTCAACTTGAAACTTCCCTTGAGTCTAGAAGGAAAAACTATCAATAAAAAAGTGGTACAAATGGTAAAGAAAATCATATAGGAAGTGTCAGTAAGGACAACATGTATGAAATAAGCTTTATGACCTTTATAACAAAGTTGAGGTTTTGTTCTAAATTTCAACCTGATTTGGTGACATGCATGTACTACATGATGTAGGAGAATTTTGCTTTTAAAATGAGACAAAACTGTCAGTACACAATATCTTTCAATTGTCTATATGAATATCCAATAACTTTAAAGCTAAAAATACATAGAAATTGCATCGATCTGACTGACATGAGCTAATTTTCTAGATTAATCAAGATTTTCAACTTTACCTTACCAAAACCTTGCTACTTTCGTTTTCAGCCAAATATTACGGTATCACCTCAGTGTTTGATTCAAATAATTTTTAGCGAATCAATTTCAAGCGTCTAAAGGAAATTGTGTGATCGAGAGTTTTCGGCTTTGGTGCTTTTTTCGAAAACAGCGGTGGTAAAACATTAAAACACAAGGTTTCTCGCCTTTATTACTTTCTTTTTTTACTATGATATCCTTAAATAATCACAGGTGGTGTAAGATTCTTATTTTATGAACTGAATAGCATACCCTTGTACCCTGTACTGTTGTATACTTGGTGACCGTGCCCCCCTCCCCTTTCCAGATCCAGTCTCAGTCGTGAATAGCTACAGCTGTAACAGGGAAATGATTTTTGCTGTGTCTTCTCCACAAAAAAAATCACTCTTGTATTTCAGCTGTAACTACTGGTCGAGCAGGTATTTCCAAACTGATATATCGAGCAGATATTTCCAAACTGAAGATATTTCTGAACGATTCGCTAGTTCGGTTACTTGGAGTTACTATTTTAAAACAATTTTGGTCATACAGACATCTAGGTATTCAGAAAAATAACCAACATGCAAAAGGAGATCTCAAAATAACTTCATTTAGTATATTTTTGGTGTTTTTTTTCCTCCTGCTGTTTGTACAATGTAACTTTCGTCTGTTTGGGAGCTGGGGAAAGTGACGTGATTGAGTTAACAACATATCTTGACTTGGTTTCGGAGTAACATATTTTCCAAAAATCTAGTGTAGTCAACTGATCGATAAAAACCTGCATTTAGAGGGGCCCACAGCAGGATATTCACGAAAAAGTATATAAATTTATTACTACGTGTTTTAGAATACCAAAATCATTGGAAGTAAGTAAGAATAATAAATAAATGTAACTCACCATGGTTCAGAGAGTCGCTTTAGGAATAAATTTTGTAAAACTTTTATGATATATGTTGACATAGAATTCTTTAATAAGGTTAAATGGATATTGTAACAAAGTTTTGAAGCATTTGATCCATATTTGACCCCAGGAGAGACTTCATTCGGAAATACCTTTAGTAACTTGCATAAAATGGTCATTTAAGGGGGTAATAAAATACCCTGAAATAAGCATTTGTAAGTCGATTTTCAAAATTATTTTTACATATGCATTTTTAATAGTATAAAGGGTGAAGCATTATTTGTTCCGAGTTTCTTGGTGATTGGACATATAGAAGCCGAGTTATTGATGAAAAACGGCAAAAATCGTTCAGAGTACGCAAGATCGCAACTATATATACAGCACGTGCAGCATATCTGTTCTTATTATACCTCCCACAAACGAAGTTTAGGGGGGTATATAGGAATCACCCTGTCTGTCTGTCCGCCTGGTTAAAAAGTTTTGAAAGCAGATTTCTTTTATACTATCAATGGTAGGCCTTTCATATTTCATACACACATTCACCATTAAGAGTACTACATTTTGGTACCATGACTTTTGACCCTGTGACCTTGTGACCTTTACCTTAACCCTATACAACAATTTATGCTAAGAAGTTTTGAAAGCAGATTTCTTTTATACTATTAATGGTAGGCCTTTCATATTTCATACACGCATTCACCATAAAAGTACTACATTTTGGTACCATGACTTTTGACCCTGTGACCTTGTGACCTTTACCCTATACAGTACAACATTTATGTTAAGATGTTTTGAAAGCAGATTTCTTTTATACTTTTAATGGTACATGTAGGCATTTCATATTTTATACACACATTCAACATAAAGAGTACTACATTTTGGTACCATGACTTTTGACCCTGTGACCTTGACCTTCACCCTATACAACATTTTATGTTAAGATGTTTTGAAAGCAGATTTCTTTTATACTGTAAATGGTAGGCCTTTCATATTTCATACACACATTCACCACAAATAGTACTACAAAATGTACATTTTGGTATCATGGCTTTTGACCTTCTGACCTTTAACTTGACTTTGGACTCATGTTAAAATTAGGACGTATTCATTCTCCTTCCTTCAATTCATATAAATAAATAACAAAACGCAAAATACAATTTGCGAACAGCCCGACGTTGCTACCGGACGCCGCTTATATTCAAACATTTTACAAAACTCATAAACAAACATAGTATCATATATTTTGACTGTTTAGAATTTCTGTAAATATTCATTGTATAACAATTCTGATGAGAGGTCACTTTTGTTTCAAACGAAGCAGATTTACATCAGACCCAGGGGAAAACAGAGAGAAAAACCCTTTTTTGGGATAAAAACCTCTGAAACTGGGCAAGATATAAATCACGTTAATATATCTATTTCATCAAATATTTTGTAATATATTTTTACAATAAAAAAATATATATATAAGTTGAAGAATACTTTTCCATCTCATTTTTAGTTTTACACCAATTATCGAAATTATACAAATTTCCAAAATATAGAAATTTTGCTGTGAAGCGGTGAACGTACGGCTAGAGAATGACTACCCTTGACCACTCTACAGTGACCAGTACAATACTCTAATCTGATTGGTTATTACCAATGATACCACAATACACAACTATAAAGCCGTTCGGAACATTAATACAAATTTTTCCCGCTATACTACGAAACGCGGGAAAATAATAATGTTTAGAAATTTTGAAAGCAGATTTCTTTAATACTATAAATGGTAGGTCTTTCATATTTCATGCATGACCTCTTGACCTTGACTTTGGAATTATGTTGAAGTTTAAGTTAAGATTTGAATGCAGATTTGTTGCATACTATAAATGGTAGGCTTTTCACGTTGCATCATAAATGGTCCAATTTATAAAAAACATCCCGCGGGGGATAATTTGTAATAAGTCTTGGTAGACCCTTTAGCATGTTTAGGCCAAAACCTAGACTAAATAATCCAGTCTCTCCGCTGCCGTTAGCGGCAGCGGAGAGACTGGATTATTTAGTCTAGCCAAAACCATATTTATCAGTTTGGGGAAAACTTCAGACTGAGCTTTAATAGTTTGGTCAGGCTATAATAACTCCATGTAGCTATCATAAAAATAAGTTTTCCTTCAAAAAAGAAGATGAAAATTTTTTTTTTTTGCTTACAAGTCGCACTAGTACTGATAAAATACTACAACTTTTGTATTGAGACCCCTCTAGAAATATCAACAGAACCTAAAATTATTTGTATTTTCAAAGTCTTGTTGCTCATCATTGGTCCATATTTGAATACATGTATACGTGTCTTGTTAAATATTTAAATATTTATCAAGTACAAATGGAATCAATGAATATTTGTCAAAAATTCTGATTTCAGTTTAATTTTGTACCAAAAGATGACAGTAAGCAATAGATTGATCTAGCTTTTATAGTTAGATCAAGCTATGATAGCTCGATTTGAAGTTATCCCCAACCTGTTTATGTGTGTTTCCACTTTCCTGATTGACCCTATTTTTTACTGCCGACCCTACAGGTACAATTTTTTTTTTTACCAAAATTGAAGAAAAGTATGAAAATGAAAGTACGAACGCCGCCTTATCATAGCACTTTTTTCCAACTCAAAGACATTTTATTAGATATCAACTAAAAAATTAAAAACAAAATCCAGACCTACCGACCCTCCTTTTTTCAGATATGAAAGTGGAAGCACACATTTTTGTGTCACCTGCGAAGCATAGCGACACTTAGGAATCACGTTGTCCGTCTGTCCGTCCGTCTGTCTGTCTGTCACACTTTGGGTGTCACAGCCCATAACTTTTGATTGGTAAGTGATAGGGCTTTGATATTTCACATGTGTATTCCTTGTGACAAGACCTTCCTACACATACCATAATTTTTGACCTAGTGACCTTGACCTACATATTTGACCTACTTTTCAAAAAAATTAAGAATGGATATATCTTTTGATTGGTAAGTGTTAGGACTTTGATATTTCACATGTGCAATCCTTGTGGCAAGACCTTTCTACACATACCATAATTTTTGACCTAGTGACCTTGACCTAGATATTTGACCTACTTTTGAAAAAAAAGGTAAGATTCGCTATATCTTTTGATTGGTAAGTGATAGGGCTTTGATATTTATGCCCCCCTTCGAAGAAGAGGGGACATATAGGTTTGCCTCTGTCGGTCGGTCCACGACATCAGTTTCCGTTCAACATCTCTGGAATAGATTCACATATTGAAATGAAATTTTGTATACAGACACATCAAACAAAAATCTAGGTCAAGATTAAATTTGGGTCCGATCAAAAAATTTTGACAGAGTTATGCCCCTTGCATTTCGAAAAATACCAAAATTTCAGGGTTTCCGTTCAATATCTCTTGAATGGAGTTATGTCTCCCCCCCCCCAACAGGGAGGAGACATATTGGTTTTGCCTTCTTTTGTCCGTCTGTCTGTCCGTCTGTCTGTCTGTCACACATCGTGTCCGGGCTATATCTCCTGAACCTTTTGCCCGATCACTTTCATATTTTAGTATGTTGTTGCTTATGACCCGAAGGTTTCACATCACCTTGACCCAAGGTAATGTGACCAAGGTCAAGGTCACTTAGTGCATTTTTAATGAAATTATGCATACATTCCTGTCCGGGGTATATCTCTTGAACCGTTTGCCGGATCACTTTCATATTTTAGTATGTTGTTGCTTATGACCCGAAGGTTTCACATCACCTTGACCCAAGGTCATGTGACCAAGGTCAAGGTCACTTAGTGCATTTTTAATGAAATTATGAATACATTCCTGTCCGGGCTATATCTCTTGAACCGTCTGCTGGATCACTTTCATATTTTAGTATGTTGTTGCTTATGACCCGAAGGTTTCACATCACCTTGACCCAAGGTCATGTGACCAAGGTCAAGGTCACTTAGTGCATTTTTAATGAAATTATGCATACATTCCTGTCCGGGCTATATCTCTTGAACTGTTTGCCGGATCACTTTCATATTTTAGTATGTTGTTGCTTATGACCCGAAGGTTTCACATCACCTTGACTCAAGGTCATGTGACCAAGGTCAAGGTCACTTAGTGCATTTTTAATGAAACTGTACATACATTCCAGTCTGTGCTATATCCCTTGAACCGTTTGCCGGATGACTTTCATATTTTAGTATGTTGTTGCTTATGACCCAAAGGTTTCACATCACTATGACCCAAGGTCATGTGACCAAGGTCACTACATGCATTTTTAATGAAATTATGCATACATTCCTGTACGAGCTATACCTCTTGAACCATTTGCTGAATCACTTTCATATCTAAGTATGTTGTTGCTTATGACCCGCAGGTTTCACATCACCTTGACCCAAGGTCATGTGACCAAGGTCACTATGTGTATGTTTAATGAAATTATGCATACATTCCTGTATGAGCTATACCTCTTGAACCATTTGCTGGATCACTTTCATATCTACAATGTAAGTATGTTGTTGCTTATGACCCGTAGGTTTCACATCACCTTGACCCAAGGTCATGTGACCAAGGTCAAGGTCACTTAGTGCATTTTTAATGATATTGTGCATACATTCTTGTCCGGGCTATATCTCTTGAACCATTTGCTGGATCACTTTCATATTTTAGTATGTTGTTGTTTATCACGTAAAGGTTTCACATCACGTTGACTCAAGGTCATGTGACCAAAGTCAAGGTCAATTAGTATATTTTAAATGAAATTGTATTTGTTACATGTATTATGTCCAGGCTTAATCTTTTGAACCGTGATCTGATCACATCATATTTTAGTATGATGGTGCTGATGACCCAAAGGTTTCTCACCTCCTTGATCAAAGGTCATATGACTAAGGTCAAGTATTACATTTTTTAATGAAATTGTAAATGCTATTGAGTCTGTGCTATATCTGTGGAATCATATACTGGATCACTCTTATACTATAGTATGCTGTTGCTCAGGATTGGAGGGTTTCTTATCATCTTGACCCAAGGTCATGTGCCCAAGGTCAAGATCATTTAGTTCTTTTTAATGAAATTGTACATACTAATATTGTCTGGGTTATATCTCCTGAACCCTTCTTACAATTGTTTTCATATTTTAGTATGTTGTTTCTAAGGACTAAATGTTTCTTATCACATTGTCCCAACGTCACATGGTTAAGGTAGCTTCTTACTTTGGTAATGAAATTGTCTATGCTAATAATGTTTAGGCTTCATATCTTGAACCGTGTATCCAATCACTAATTCAGTTTTTTGTTGCTCATGATCCATACAATGTTAAACGTCTTCAAATTCAATAGCATCATTTAAAAGCAGATAAGTTTGCAGCATGGACCAGACATGCATGTTTTGGGTACTTAACCCTCGTCAGTGAGTGTAGGTTTCAGATCACCTATATCCAAGGTCATGTGACCAAAGTCAATTTCTTTAAATATGCTTATAATGAAATTGTATATGCCAATCATGTTTGGCCTTTACCTCAAACAATGTAATGAATCACTTTCATGTTTTAGTATGATGTTGCCCATGATTCAAAGGTTTCACATCATTTTGCATTTTGGCCTAAGGTCAAAGTAACTTAGAGGGAGGGGGGAGACATCTGTTTTTTTATGAAAAACATTTTGTTTAATTACATATTGAAATGAAATTTTGTATACAGACACATCAAATGAAAATCCAGGTCAAGTTCGTATTAAGGTCCGATCGAAAAGTTTTTGACAGAGTTATGCCCCTTGCACTTCGAAAAATACCCAAATTTCAGGGTTTCTGTTCAATATCTCTTGAGTGGAGTTACATATTGAAATGAAATTTTTTATACAGACACATCAAATGAAAATCTAGGTCAAGTGTATATTAGGGTCCTATCAACAAAATTTTGACAGAGTTATGCCCCTTGCACTTTGAAAAATACCAAAATTTCAGGGTTTCCGTTCAATATTTCTTGAGTGGAGTTACATAATGAAATGAAATTTTGTATACAGACACATCAAATGAAAATCTACTAGGTCAAGTTCATATATGCACATCCATCATATTACTCAGATCATTTCCATGTCACACTGCAGCTACAAAGGTCCCTTGGATATGAATAAATTCAAAGCAAAACTATCAGGTCTGTTGAACATGATTATTTAATGGAATACTATTAATTACCTTGTAGAAGTTTATTAGAGGAAGAGCTTTAACAAAGCATAAATGCTGTACATGTACATACAGGTCCTCCTGACAGTTATACTTCTTTGACTTTTTTCATTACACTTTTACTTTATACCCCCATAGGTTGTATCAATGCAAGTATAAAGTTGTGACGGACTTTAATCACAGAAGGGGTAGGGGGGGGGGGGGGTATTAATGTTTTACAAACATGACTTTTAACTTGTTTACGTGTGTATTCCTTGTGACAAGACCTTCCTACACATACCATAATTTTTGACCTAGTGACCTTAACCTACATATTTCACCTACTTTAAAAAAATTAAGAATGGACATATCTTTTTATTGGTAAGTGTTAGGACTTTGATATTTCACACATGCAATCCTTGTGGCAAGACCTTTCTACACATGCCATAATTTTTGACCTTGTGACCTTGAACTAGATATTTGACCTAGTTACCTTTTGATTGGTAAGTGATAGGGCTTTGATATTTCACATGTGTATTCCTTGTGACAAGACCTTCCTACACATACCATAATTTTTTTACCTATTGACCTTGACCTACATATCTGACCTACTTAAAAAAAAATTAAGAATGGATATATCTTTTGATTGGTAAGTGATAGGGCTTTGATATTTCACATGTGTAATCCTTGTGACAAGACCTTTCTACGCAGACCATAATATTTGACCTTGACCTAGATATTTGACCTACTTTTCAAGAAAAGTAATATTGGCTATACCGGTATCTTTTGATTGGTAGGTGATAGGGCTTTGATATTTCACATGTATCTTCCTTGTAACAATGCCATTCTACACATACCATAATTTTTAACCTTTTGACCTTGACCTAGCTATTTTACCTTCTTTTCTAAGGTTGTATATATCTTTTAATTAGTAGATGATAGGTCTTTGATATTTCTTATGATGAGACCTTTTTGTTACCAATTTTTACGAAGTGACCTTGACCTAGATGATTGACACCCTTTTCTGAAAATTGGAGAATTACCATATCTTTTAATTTGTAATTAAGAGGTCTGATATTTCAAATGAATTTCATTTGACAAGACTTTTCTACTGATACCAATAATTTTGATCCACTTTCTAGAAGAATAATCAAACCGCTTCGCAGGCAACACAAGCATTCCTTGGATTGCTATTTTTTTGCCAAATATGCCACTTGTCTTCTGAATTATAATCAGATCAAATGTAAATGACATAAAATACAGTTTTTGACCATATTATTTGGGGTATCTCTGAGGACAAGAAATGAGGAAAGGTAAACACTGTGAGCTGAACTTCAAATTTGGGTTTTGTAATCCAATAAAAAGATTCTTTACCTTACATGTTTTAATCATACAGATCATTTCTCTTAATTATTCTCTAGATAAAGGCTATAACCTTGGTAGCATGAGCCAATTTATCTTTTATCTACTTCAAACACAGCAAATTCCCTTGTCTCTTTCTCAATTTCAATACATCAAGATGTCATCTCATATGATCTTGACACAGTGGGGTAAGTGTGTCAATTTGATCTTTATGAAGGAAGTTTGGTATTTGGGAAGGTTACATGTAGGTTTTTGAGAGAGCTTAGAACTAAAAAGTGACAAATTATTGGAGGTTGTTGTCCCTTACTTTCACAAAAGTGCATGTGCCTGGTATAAGAATGATAAATTGGGTTTGTCCCACTGTCCACCTTGAGCTTTAACTTTTTAAAGCTCAGTTATAGGGCTTTCATATTTCTCATGTGCATTCTTGAATGTAAAAAAGTCATTCTTTTGATGCAACAAATTTTGAACTTTTGACCCGACCTTGGAGTTCGACAAGTTTTTGATAAATTAAAATTTAAACTGGAGCACAGCTTTTGTATGGTAAGCGAGACAGCATTCTAGTGCCAAAAGAATGGTGCTCATATCTTACCAAAGTACCTTAGTATTGTAGTGTCTTTGTTTTGTAATGACAAATTTTATTGTTTGCAGACAGCAATGGGTGAAACTCCAAATGAGTTCAAACTAAAGAATCCTCCTACAGATGGAGTGTCTGCCGTGAAGTTTGGTAACACCAGTCAGTTTCTACTAGCGTCGTCCTGGGACACGTCCGTCCGTCTCTACGATGTAGTTACCAACAACATGCGGATAAAGTATCACCATTCAGCTCCTGTATTGGACTGTTGTTTCTATGTGAGTATACGGTATAAGTGAGTGCTCTTTATAGAGTGTGACCAAAGTTAACAGAAACGCACAAGAGAGAGTTTTTGTGTCGCCTGCGAAGCAGCGACACTTAGGGATCATTTTGTCCGTCTGACTGTCCGTCTGTCTATCAAACTTGGATGTCACACCCTATAAAAGTGATTCCTGAGTGTTGCTATGTTTCGTAGGCGACACATGCATTCCTTGGAATGATTTTTTATAATAGCTGAATCATGTTATGAAAAAGAACAAGAAAATTTACATGTAGAGACAGTTGCCTTTTAATAAACCCTGGTTTTGTACCTTTAGTACAATTTTAGCATAATTTTGAAATGATGCTTATTGTAATGCTTATTCTGCCAAATGGAGAGTACATACAGTTTTATGGATCCAGCATAAAATTTGGAGCCTGTTTTACAAAAATACTTACGAAAATTTTCATAACTTTCATCATCAAATAAAAGCTTAAAATCTTTTCACTTTAGATTATGTTGTCCTTTCTAATAGTATTTCTAATAAATTTTATATACATGTACTAAACACAAATTAAGAAACAAACGTCACGATTTTTAGTTTATAAGATGTACTAGGGGATCAAGAGTTCCTTAAATTTTTCACAAGTGTTTTTGTATAACAGTCATCTGGTTTTACCCTGTTTGTTCAATGTATCAGTTGAGCTTAATACAAAAAATCTTAATGGTATTTGAAATGATTCCAAGATGTCTAGATTTTACTTATTTGTGATTGATTGATCATACTGCCACAAAACTATGGTAAAAGGATGAATAATCCTGTAGGTTTTCAAGGTCAGAAATTATAGGTCAAGGTTACAAGTAACTGCACTAGTAAAGCTTTTTAGGCAGGATGCAAAAAGAATCTTTACCTCAGGAAATTCCCCCTTCCTATAAAGGTCAAGGTCAGAAGTACCTGCAGTTCAGGATATTCTCCCTTTCTATGAAGGTCAAGGTCACATGTAACTGCAACTCAGGATATTCTCCCTTTCTATGAAGGTCAAGGTCACATGTAACTGCAACTCAGGATATTCTCCCTTTCTATGAAGTGTCACAATGGCAAGAGGAAGAACCCTATGGATTATCTAGGTCAAACTTCAAGGTCACTTACATAAAGTTGTCCTTGAAAAATGTATATTGTGTTGTTTGCAGTACCCTTGTTTAGAATTGTTCATTGATAAACTACTGGTAGCTTTAATATGATGAAAAAATGACCATAAGAAGTACGAATATGTAGTGAGTAAGCAATTTTCTTCTGCAATGAATTACCAATGCAAATCACAGAGCTCTCACACCTATTTTTAGCTCACCTCGACGAAGTTGAGATGAGCTTATGCTATAAACCCGGCGTCCGCGTCCCCATCTCCGTCCCCGTCCGCGTCCGGTTAAAGTTTTTGGGCAACTCAGTATCTGACAAAGTACTGATGCTACAGTAACCAAACTCGCACAAGTGATTCATCTTGGGATGCTGAGGTGAACCCATGCATCGGATGCAGCATCTGACCTACATTTTCCGGTTGAATGACTTTGTCAATGTCTGGTTAAAGTTTTTGGGGTAGTTCAGCATCTGACCTACTTTTTCCGCTTGAGTGATTTTGCCTTATAAGGCCAATATTGAGCAAAGTATAAGTGCTACATGTACCAAACTTGCATATTGGATGTATCTTTGATCAAACTTTCATAAAATGACCTTGACCTACTTTTTCCCACTTTAGTGATTTTCTTATTATACATGTACTTAGAGATATGTTTTAATTGAACTTTGCTGCCGCGAGGTGAGCTTCGTAATCTTTGATTACACTATGTTTTGGACTGGGGCAGGGGCCTTTGAAATCTAGAAAAGTAGCGACTTTCTCAAAATTGGGAATAAATATGAGTAGATTTGGTTGCTTTTTACTGGAAATTTAAAATTTTTAACTCGTTATTTTTTAATTTTCCATGAAGTGTGAAATTGGTCAATAATTAGGAAAAAGATAGTATTACTATTTTGCATAGGGAATGGGGCTGAATTTTGGCCCCAATTCAGGCCAATCAAGACACCTCAATTAGAGTAGATCTATATCATGTAGGGTAAGTTTTTGTCCTTATTCCAGGATGCTGTTCATTCTTACAGTGGAGGTCTGGATAATACGCTGAAGGTGTTTGACTTCAATACAAATACAGGTATGATACTGTACCATTGTTTTTGCTAATTGTCAAATAACTACGTAGGACGGAAAATAAAAAGTCTGCGGGAAATTTCTATAGTAAAGTCTCTGAAAATGTGTGACGTAGGATGCTTTGACGTCACTGTTTACTAATGTTGACACGCAGAACTTGAAATTAACATTGGAAATTCCCGTAGACATTTTATTTTTCATAATGCGGTTTGAAAGCAGCTGATAAGGTAAATTGAAGTTAATTTTCAGTTGTGACTAAAAGAGTTCAATTCTCAGAAACAATAATTAATAGGAAAATTCTTCAGACGACAGAATACATGTAAATGGCCAAAACAGGGTGCTCTGGATTTAGTGAACAAGACAGTAGCTTCTGTTTACTACATTTGTACTAATTGATCCCCTTTCCTATTTGCTGTTGATAACTTCATTTTGTAACTTCCATCTCACTATTGATAAATAAGAAGTATGGGGCTTATACTAGTGTTTTTCCTGAATTATATTCACCTGGGTATAAAAATTCTACAAGGTACTGATATGTTTGAAAAGTCTGACATACTGTTACAGTGTGGGCCATTTTTCATGATTTTCCAAAATTTCAATGGGCAATTTGTTAAGAAAGTACTGAGACTTCAATGGGCCATTTTGCAAATTAATGGGACTATGGTGCATGGCCCCTGTCCTTTCCAATCACTGCTGCTACAGTTACATGTACCACAAACTAGCTATTGATATTGAATGTGGGACATTTTACCAAAGTATAATTTGAACTCTTAAACATGACTGCTGTAGCTTAATGGGGAGTATTTAGTGGTTTTGTGCTAAATTTTGAATCCTGTCATTATACAAATGTATATAATATACATGTATATGTATGATTTCTATAACACACAGAGAGTAGCGTAGGTCAACATGACGATGCCATTCGTTGTGTGGAGTATTGTCCGGAAGTAAACGTAGTGGTCACTGGTAGCTGGGATTCAACGGTGAAACTATGGGACCCGAGAACACCATGTGCTGCAGGCTCGTTCAGTCAGCCAGATAAAGTTAGTTATATTATTCTAACATCACTTCAGATTTTATTCTTACATTTTCATAGAATTTGAAAAGGCTCAGGATTTAAAATCATACAACTTACTTCATAAATACCATATGAAATAGAAAATAATTTGAGCTCCTCTCTTTTCCTTGGATTTTCACTGCAATGTACTTGTTTGTTGACAAATGTACTATGTCATTATACATGTATATCAATATTTATTGACAATGGATAAGGCCCTATTTTGCCAATGAAAAGACTTTTAGTTTTTCTTTTTCAAACATTTCATACGTGTATTTCATTAGTTTGATATAATTTATATATTACACATTATATTTTATATCTTACATAGGTGTACACACTATCAGTATGTGGTGACAGATTAGTAGTGGGTACCTCCGGGCGCCGTATTCTGGTGTGGGACCTCAGGAACATGGGATACGTACAACAAAGACGGGAATCCAGCCTCAAATACCAAACACGATGTATCAGATGCTTCCCTAATAAACAAGGATATGTACTCAGTTCCATTGAAGGTATAGAAATTGTTGTCATGTATTAGAGGACAGGAATTTTTCACACAGCAATAATTTTCAATATTTACATGTATACAAGTTAAATGAGAGTGGGTAAATTTTTTCCCTTATAAATTGTGCTTCCATGGATTTTACCCATGCATACTTCAACATGTATATAGTGTTGCTTACTGAAATTTTTGTATGTGTACCATACTGTTGGTATTTATTATTTAAGAAAATATCTTTTTATATCGTATACATGTATATTTGTTTAACACTTGTATGCACAGCTCTGAAAAATGTTCGATTATAAAATTTTTTATAACGGATACTTCATTCTTTTTGACTCAGTGCTTTAAATTAGTTTCTAAACACATACATGCACAAATCACTTATTTTCAAATCCTTGAATAAAATGACAAGAGTATGCTCATGAAACTTGCCTCAAAGTTCAACCAATAATCCACATGCAATAATTAAGTCTTACATTGCAATGAAAAGGTTTCACGAGCTCTAAAATGTTTTACTATGATCTTTTAAAAATTATCATTACTCATACATCAAGGTTACTCACTGTTTTCATTTTCATGCATGAACATAGAATGCAGGTGCGGCTAGCCAACAGGGGATGCTTACTCCTCCCGGGCACCTGGTCCCACCTCTAGCTTGCTAGGGGTCCGTCGATGCTCAATTCGGTGCTCTATTGTGACTGCTATTGAGATTATCAGGATCTTCTTTAACTCATTGATGCTCTTATTCCAAGATCCATTCTTCTCTTACAATGACAATTATAATTGTTTGTCCGTTTTAACCAAAGGTCGAGTAGCAGTGGAGTACTTAGATCCCAGTCCGGAGGTACAGAAGAAGAAATATGCTTTTAAATGTCATCGAATTAAAGAGGAGGGAGTAGAATACATCTACCCTGTCAACGCTATCGCTTTCCACAATCTCCATAACACGTTCGCATCTGGAGGGTCGGATGGCTTCGTGAACATCTGGGACGGCTTCAACAAGAAAAGGCTCTGTCAATTCCACAAGTAAATATATGTTATCATTTGTTGACATAAGTTCATATTTCTTTTCTTTACTACTATGAAACGGCTCATACAGTATTTGGTAATAATAGAGAGGTTTAACCTCCCAAACTTACATACTGGTATGTACAGTATGTATACTTTTACGCGTATTGATGCTATAAAGTTACATCACTTAAATTGAGCAGATACATGTACTACACACAAGGTGTACATGTAGAAGATAGTGATTTTTGGAATCAAGTTTGATACTGAATTTGACTTTATCTTCATTGGCTATAAATAATATTTACAGCTTCATGCATTGCACATGCATGAAACGCAAGATGTGATGAAGCCTTTCAAAATTTTTGCAAGGACTGCTCATTCTTCCTTATCGATTTTTGGCAGACCAATCAAAGTTGACATAAAAAAGATAGATAAAATGTAATATGTTTCAATTCATACAATTTGTTTTCTAGATATCCAACCAGCATTGCCTCCCTTGCATTTAGCCCAGATGGCAGTGTGTTAGCTATAGCATCTTCTTACATGTACGAGCAGGACGAGATAGACGATATACCAGAGGACACGATTTACATACGTAACGTCAGTGACCAGGAAACGAAACCAAAATCGTGAAGATATCTCACCAAGATAAAATACAAGATTGTGTTCAGCAGCAAAAAGGAATATATTTCTATATTGTATAGAATTTTGATTTTGAACAACATACTGTAAACATGGTTTTTCACTTGGGGAAAATTTCGTGATTTTATAATCCAGACATTACGCTTGGGGGCATTCGCAAAGTCAGTTTATTCATGAAATATGCAAAAATTTCCCTCTCGCAAAATTTCCATGTTTGCAGTAAATGCATATGATGTGGGACTAATATTTGAAACGAAGGAGCATTTATGAGACAAAACATGCACATTTTGTGGGTTTTTTGAAAATTTAAAATTCTCAAAATGCCTGTTATTTGAGGTCAGTTTACATGCACTTTTACATTTAACCACATTATAAGCAATTTAAGAATGATTTTTATGCGTGAAAGTTGCTACAAAAATTCATTCACTAAAGTGAAGGTGATGATCTTGAAATCTAAAGGATTTTGACTTCATTGAGATTTCTGTATACTTTGAAAAATCAAGTTTTTACATGAATATCTATTTTAAAATATATTTTAAAAAGTGAAATTGATACGTATGAACTGTATTGTGCAATTAAATCATTTTCACTTTTAGAGTTTTAACCTTTTTTATACGCCCGTCATTTGACGGGTCGTATTATGGTATGGCGAAGTCCGTCCGTCTGTCCGTCCGTCTGTCCGTCCGTCTGTCCGTCCGCCTATGGAACGCAATAACTTGATTATACGTCAACGGATTTTCACGAAATTTATACATTATGATTGGACTGTGGGGAGGAAGCCGCCTTTCGATTTTCAGGTTCATCCGATTTGTCGTTACAGAGTTATGGGACTTAGATTTTTAAAATACAGTGAAAATATACTAACATAGTTAAAAATTATTTAAAAATCTATTTCTGGTCGAAATGTTTTGAAATTCGGTATACTTCAAGTAGAAAGGATGTTCTTTGACATATGTAACGGGTTTTTAATTTTTTTGTCGCATAATCGAGATATTGTGTGTAATGGGAAGGGGGGGGGTGGGTTATATGCACATACATGTTAAGCTAAGGGCAAAATATAGGCGCATGGAACGCAATAACTTGAATATGCGTCAACAGATTTTCATGATATTCATACATCATGTTTGGACTGTGGAGAGGAAGGCGCCTTTCGATTTTCAGGTTCATTCGATTTGTCGTTACAGAGTTATGGGACTTGGATATTTTAAAATACAGTGAAAATATACTAAAATAGTTAAAAATTATTTAAAAATCTATTTTTGATCGAAATGTTTTGAAATTTGGTATACTTCAAGTAGAAAGGATGTTCTTTGACATATGTAACGGGTTTTTAATTTTTTTGTCGCAAAACAGAGATATTTGTAATGGGAAGGGGGGTGGGGTATATGCACATACATGTTAAGCTAAGGGCAAAATATAGGCGTATGGAACGCAATAACTTGAATATGCGTCAACAGATTTTCATGATATTCATACATTATGTTTGGATTGTGGAGAGGAAGCCGCCTTTCGATTTTCAGGTTCATTCGATTTGTCGTTACAGAGTTATGGGACTTAGATATTTTAAAATACATTGAAAATATACTAAAATAGTTAAAAACTATTTAAAAATCTATTTTTGATCGAAATGTTTTGAAATTTTGTATACTTAAGGTAGAAAGGATGCTCTTTGACATCTGTAACGGGTTTTTAATTTTTTGGTTGCATAACTGAGATATTTGTAATGGGAGGGGGGGGGTTATATACACAAACATGTTAAGCTAAGGGCAAAATATAGGCGCATGGAACGCAATAACTTGAATATGCGTCAACGGATTTACATGATATTTCTACATTGTGATCAGACTTTGAAGAAGAAGCCGCCTTTCGATTTTCAGGTTCATCGGATTTCTCGTTACGGAGTTATGGGACTTAGATATTTCAGATACAATGTAAAATTTACTAAAATAGTTAAAAATTCTTTAAAAATGTAATTCTGATCAAAATGTTTTGAAATTTTGTTTACTTCAAGTAGAAAGGATGTTCTTTCACATATATAACAGATTCTCAAATTTTTTGTCACATTATCCAGAAATTATGTGTAATTGGGGGGGGGGGGGGGGGGGGTTATATGCACATACATGTTAAGCTTAGGGCAAAATATAGGTGCATGGAACGCAATAACTTGAATATGCGTCAACAGATTTTCATGATATTTGTACATTATGATGAGACTTTGAAGAGGAAGCCGCCTTTCGATTTTCAGGTTCATCCGATTTGTCCTTATAGAGTTATGGGACTTAGATATTTTGGTGTTGTGAAAAAAATCCCAACGGGCGTATCTTGCTGCGTGAGCGTAGGCTTTATTAAAACAATATAAACTTTAAAAAGGTTTGAAAGTCTAGAAATAATTTTGTAGGCAAGATACAATTTAAATTTACATACATGTATGTTGTAAATGTGTAAAAAGTCTCGGTGTTCATGAAACTTTATGGAGAGTCATTGGACAATCGGTCCTTTCATTGGACCAAAGTTATTTGCATCTGACCGGAAATTAAGATGAGAGAGAAATCAACCCAGAATTGGCCCATCAAAATACTTTTTGAAGAAGTTTAATATTTAATTCATTACAGAATAAGATAACATAAGATTTTCTTGAAAAACTGAACAAGCATCAAGCTCCAAAACCTACTTCGGATATTTCAGTCCAGCTAGAAATGAGGCACACTGGACTGATCAAAAATTTGTCCGGATGGTCCGATGAATTTTGGGGACACTGATGTCTATCTTGATATATACAGTAAGTGAAAGAATAATTTGTAAAGGACACTGTAGTGTGATCATACAATCTTTATTTCTTTCACAGATGTACCACAAGATATTAAGTAGTTTTACACTAGCCTTGACAAAGTTGAAAGAGCTCATTCTGATACCCATCCCCGTCAGTATCGGCTGAAGAAGTATAGGGTAGCTCAGTATGGCACAACTGTACTGATGCTACAGTAACCAAACTTCAGGGTGGCCACAGACTCTTGAAAACAGGGGAAATGCTGAATAAAAATTCCCTGCAGGGAAAAATCAGGGAATTTGAAAATTTAATGAAAATCAGGGGAAAATCAGGGAATTTTATTAGATACATGTAATGTTAAAGAAAATAACAAGTACATTATATGTACCTGATGGAACTGACTATATGTACATTTGAACAAAGAAATAGACTTTTTATTGCTGATGTTTTGTCTTAAAAATTTTCTGACTCACTTTGCTTGCCATTGGACGCTATGGACGCAAAGTGAAAGCACAATTTTGTAGAAATGAGTAAGTACAGTAAAAGAACTTTAATTACATATTTGAACACAAACAGTGTAAAATAGACTGGTATTTGTGCACATTTTGTCAGTGAAAATCTCATACGAGTCAGGGAAAATCTCATGAGTCGGGGAAAATCTCATACGAGTCGGGGAAAATCTCATACCAGTCGGGGAAAATCTCATACCAGTCGGGGAAAATCTCATTGGAGTCAGGGAAAATCTCATTCGAGTCGGGGAAAATCTCATGCGAGTCGGGGAAAATCTCATACGAGTCTTGGAAATTATAGGGAATTTCATTTATCAAAATATGTTGCCACCCTGAAACTTGCATACACAATCCGTCTTTGGAAACAATAGATGGATCCATGTATAGGATGCTTCCTCTGAAAACTACATTTTCAACTTGAAAGACTCAATATAGAAGTTTGGAATAGCTCCATATTGGACATAATTTCTTTTTTCTGCTTGAGTTATTTTGCTTTTGTAGGCAGATGTTGATGTATCTTTGATCAAATTTCCATAAATTGACCTTGACCTACTCTTATGTTGAGTGATTTTAAAAGCCAAAATTGAATGATTTTGCACATAATTTCGAATTTTGATCTTTTACACATTAGTTGTGCAAATGCAGGCTGGTGTGCAGAGTTTATATTTTGTAAAACTGTCAAAAGATTACATTTTGAATCTACGTTTACTGTATTGTTTACTTGGAAAAGTAACTAATTGAATTTTGCTGTCTTGATAACATGCTGCCAAGAGGTTAGCGTAGTTATAAATCTGTGAATGTGTTCAAACTAAGTACTTATGTGGGAGGGTAGGTGGTCCCCCACCCAGGCCTCTGCAGGGGTTTTTCTCCGGGTACTCTGGTTTCCTCCTGTTCCGTGGACCCCCTAAAGCCAACATCTGAGCCAACGTGAGACATTAATATAAGTTGTGTAACTTGTTTGTTAAACCTTGTAAAATTGAAAAAAAATATTTTTAAGTACTGATTTGGAGACGAGTTTTCCTCCTTATGACATTAGTCATACATGTATTATGCCCATTGGTAGTAGCTATTTTTGGTGCGTAGACCAAGTAGGACTCCTGATGTAGTGGTAAAGATAACAAGGTACTGATTATTAGGTCAATATCACTAGGTCAAGATCAAAAGTACGGGATCACTAGATAAAACCTTGGTACCAAAATATATGTCTTGCTACAGGCAATCTGATTAAAATCATCTGTTTTGAGTTCAGGGCCGGTACCATAAACTAAGAATTGGCCTAAGTCAAATTCTCAAAATACAATATACATGTATAACAAATCAGTGAAAACTTCAAATATTGAGCTCATCCATTTTAGATTTACTTTGAAAATAGACAAATTCTGTGAATAGTTTCAAACTGACTCATCACTTATATTATAATGAGACAAAGGAAAATTGAAATTTAGACTCGAGTCAATTCTTAATTTATGTTGTCGGGCCCTGATTGAAATCATATGTTTACTACGTACTGCACCACAAACGAAACTCTGAACAGATTGTGTTGTACTGAAACAAAAGCTAGGTTATTTCATATACGTAGGGAAAATGCATTAACCCACTGTGAATAAAATCCTTGACCATTTAGAATTATTTTTATGGACTGATCCTGAAACATAGAATGCATCATGCAGTCAAATCATGCATTGTTAAGATGTGTCCTATTTATACCATTTTTCTGACCTGCTTTTGATGCAAATGTAGTACTAAACACCTGTACACAAATATTATTAATGCGTATCATACCAATTCAAATTACATGTATGAAGGTTGGGAGCTTCAATATAGCTCCCGTCGATACTGTCTGGTTGTCGACCTTCGATTTTCTGTTCAGTGTCCATATCATATGTGAACTGCTTCAGGTTTATCATTTTGTCATGTAGTTTCATAGTCTAATCCAGTCGGTATTCTTCGATGGATGTACTGTATTTATTCAATTAATCTATTTTATATATATATATATATATATATATTGAATAATTTTTTACCCAAGCAGATGAGAAATGTAAACACCGTAGACAGGCAGCAAGAATTATATTCGTAGCAGAAATGATTTGATAATCACGACTAAAAAAAGCGGATGAGCTGTACATCTTTAAGCTGTTGAATGTTAAGGTTATTGTTGATACATAGACGGGCATGCACGGAAAGTATGAATTAATGTTCTATATACTCAAAGTCTTACAAAGGGTCCGCCGATATGCATGTTGACCAAGATTTCTTAAGGTACAAGACACCGAAGATTTCAAGGCTTTGTCGCTCTGCACCTTAATCTTTACAGTGGCAGATACAGCTAGAATGTCAAATCAATAAAGCGAGAGTTGTGTATGAGGGGGGGGGGGGGGGGGGGGGGGGGGGGGAGGGGGGCGTTGGATGGCAGTGCTATGACATATCGAAAGCGTAGACGGGATACCCAGTGCGTCATAATGTGAATGAATTCATTTCCGACGAAATGTCCAATAGGTCATCATTCTTAAAAAGCGTTTGAAGAGGTCACCCAAGAGGTTATATGCCCTCGCGTGCCTTAGAAATCCGCCTCTGTGAACGGGGATCCCATGTAACAACTTTATCAGGTCTATGTTTGTAAAGTTTGATAGAGATCGTGGGTTTGATTCTGCTATAAAGGGGTATAATAGTGCAATGTGCTTGAAAGATAGTTCATGTCTGATTAGCCTGTTTTGTGCTATGTTTCTGGATGGTCCTTCTCACTACTTACAGATAGTGGATTATGACCCACTAAACAACTTATGATTAGTTAAGAAAACTGTGTCAAAACGTGTTGTGACAACAATGGAAATTTATTAAGTAGCAAATTTTCTGTGGACCCGTCTTGGCTTCAGAATACACATATTGATCATGCAAAAGAGAAGTGATATTCTATATTTGAATTTTTTATTTTTATTTATTTTTTTTTTTTTTTTTGAAATGCAATAGAAATATCAGTAATTCATTAGTTTCCAGTATCTAGTTAATTTTGGGAATCATTAAAGATGAGAAGATCAATGACCCCACTCCCCACTCCCAAACCGATAGGGGGAATTATCATCAAAAGGATCGGTTTTATTAAACACAATTGCACAGACTTAATAGAGCAGCCTACTACAGGTACGAAGAAGACCGCACCTAATGTCCTTATTGCGTTGTTTGTATTTTTTGGGAAAAAGAAATATATTTGGTGTTGAACATTGTTTACTTTTCTCAGTAGTCAAGTTCTTACTTAGTCATTGACCTTTTATTAGTATTTTATAGATTTGCTTAACCAAACACTTATAGAGTATAGTGCCCTAAGACATATTTAGAATATTGGAACATTTATAAATAAGTTTAATTTCGTGATGAGATACCTAAAGTTACCTACATTGCTCTAATAAGTCGACGACCTGCAAACGGAAGAGCTAGTCTGGACATAGATTAATTACGAGCTTTTGAGTTTGTTCATTATATAGGGTTTTCACTTTGAAAATAAAGATAAATCCATGCAGGGACTACGCGATAAAACGAAAGGCGCAACACGAATTTGACGTCAAGGGTAACACAATTTTAAAGGAAGGTTATACTAGATTCTATACTATATTTTCAAGAATACGAGTAACTGAAAAAATAGTGACATTTCAATCAATTAGAGTAATTTTGACCTTTTGACGTCTGCATCCTCCCGTCAACCCATGTTGCAAAAAAACATCTTGACGTCTTCTGAACAATCCAGTGTTTGGTTAGGCAATCTAAAAGAGGTCAATTTCAAATTATGTATTTTCAAAATATCGTAGATACGGTATATGATCAAACGGATTTGACCATCTTGACTTAGAATCCAGTGAAATAATCTTACATTAATGGAAACCCTCTTTATGTAAGGGTTATTCTACTGTCTCCGAGGGCGTAGCCCGAGGAGCAGTTGAATAACCCACTTGTTGCACGGCAATTATAAGGCCGTCAAACAATTATCACCGATGATTGACTAATTATAGGTCGCCATTCCAAGTAGGAGAAAACTACTCATGGTCAGTAAATAGATGAGAATTTTATGCATTTTAAAAGTTGATTTCAAAGAAAATAACGGAAAGGAAATCAAAAGAATTTGGTCCAGTCTATGAGTTAAATGGGAGGAAAAAAAATTAAAACAAGAACAAAAAGGAAATTGATATTTGAATTTTTCAAAGTTAATAGACTACATAGGAAGCGGATTTTAGGAGTTGCAGTTTAGGATTCCCCTGTACAAGTTTTCCAATAAATATTCAAAACTACGGGAATATTCCGCTATTATTACATCTTTATTTCTGTTCAAAAATATTCAAGGGTACCAGTCAGTACATTATGAATCGAAATCGTAAGAGTTACATTATTCAATCGAAATCTTACGAGTTTTGTCTGGTTTCGTGGGTAGTAGATCCTATGCAGATTGAAACGTTTTTTACAAACGCATGGATCTAGAGTGGACATGGAGTCAGATATCACCCCCTCTCCCCGGTCACCCCCGCTGGAATTTGCCAAAAAATTATTTAGTCTCGTTTTCCCCTATTTTCTTCCAGAATCAAAGGCTGGACCCCTTTCACTAACGGGCTGGACCCGCCTCCTGGAACAAAATCTAGATCCGCCTGTGACATTTGAAATAGTAGTTCAAACCTTCAATCGTGGGATTTTTTTCCTATGAAAACAATTTTAGTTATTGTTCTTATGCTAAACGGGAGGCAACGGACGTCAGGTCAGTTAAGGACAGTTAACGGCTCAGTTGATCATTCAATGATTAGTTCAATCATTAATTCAATCATTGCTTCACAATGAAAAATATTGCACCGTCTGGAAAGGTGTTAATTACCGTCTACAACATAGACCGTGCAACAAAATAGATTGTTGCACGGTCTACGTTGTAAACGGTAATTTACACCTTTCCAGACGGTGCAATATTTTTCATTGTGAAGCAATGATTAGATAAATGATTGAACCAATCATTGAACGATCGAGTGAACCGTTTATTGTCCTTAACTGACCTGAAGTCAGAACTTTGTCTTCCGCTCTGAAAAATGGAAACGCATTTTTCCTTTAGAATTACAATGTATTAGAAACATTACTAAAAGCGCATTTCTAAGGAATGAGAAGGACAACCCGCGACTTACACATTTGAATTACTTTCATCAAAGTCATGGGCGGATCTAGATTTTTTTCCACAGTGAATGGGGTAACCTATGTTTGTGAAAAAAAAAGATTATTTGAAAGACGGTAAATTGTAGGGAGGGGCAGGATACTGAATCCCTTAGCGCTCTCTAGATTAGTACTTGAATGAATAGGATCCGCTTTAAACGGAGCCAGACAAAAGTAAGATTTAGATCGAATAATTTTGTACTGACCGGAACCATTGTATAGCTTTGGACAGAACACAAATAATAGCGGAAGATTCCAACAGTTTCGAATATTTTATGGAAAATTGTGCAGAAAATCCCCGACCCCACCCCTAAAATTCGCTTGTTAGGTATAGTATCATTAGTTTGAATATCGTATTAGTTTCTTTTATTATCTCTCATTCAATTCAAATTCTGGAAATAATTCTTTTAATTTCTTTAATGTAATTTTCTTTCAAATCGAGTCAGTTTTAAATGCGTAAAATTCTTATCTGTCTACGATGTATATTGTACAATTGTCATTGTTTACTGACCATGAGTAGTTTTCTCTTACCGTTACGTACTAGGAATGACGACTTATAATTACTCAATCATTGGTGATAATTGTTTGATGGCCTAACAATTGCCGTGCAACAAGTGGGTTATTCAACTGCTCCTCGGGCTACGCCCTCGGAGACAGTAGAATAACCCTTACTTTACATGATCCCTTTGGATAACTCAAAATCATAGATTAAAATTTGATTATTAAAAAAAAAAAAACATTTTTAGAATCAAACATATAAACTCAAAGTATTGAAATACTGTACAATGCGATCGAAAATGAGTTATATCCAAATCAACCTACTGTAAATAGATAAGGCCAGAGTAATTTAATATTTTGTTTTATCACATGATATACCCGTTATGCAGTTTCATAAAGCCATTTCATAAATATATGATATGATAACACGTTACATATCGCTCTGCTTGAATGCGATTGGTCAAGTTTGGAACCTAATCACATAAACCTTGACAAATGTGACCTTTCAAATACCGGTCAACTGTTAAATTCAGACCCGAAGTCAATATCAATTATTAAAATTGTTGTTGTTGAATTAATTCTTGCATTAAAATACTATTCAAAATTGAAATACTTTTTCTCTTACGCACAGAATATCTATACGATGGGGACACTACTTCTCATGGCGTAGCAGACGACTTCTAGATCACGGTGTGATTCGCCTCTACAGTTCTCAGAAACGTTGATTTCACGTTAGAAATACACATTTTTAGGCAATATCATGTGATAAAAAGAATCTCAAATGAATTTTCATTTCATACGATGTATTATGAAACTCGTTGTGCGTTTTATATCCCCTCGCCAAGGCTCGGGGATAAAAAACATGAAATGAAAATTCGTTTGAGATCCTATATTTACGTCCCGATTTTTTCCTGAAAAGTACCCACCTGCCAGGCATTAAAACACATCAGCACAAGATCAATATGAAGGAATTTTGAAAGGAAGACTGAAAACATAAAGGAAAAATATTTTTCTCAAATGAAGAAGATAATTCTGACTTTAATTATGCCCCCCTTCGAAGAAGAGGGGACATATAGGTTTGCCGCTGTCGGTCGGTCTGTCGGTCGGTCCGCGACATCAGTTTCAGTTCAATATCTCTGGAATGGATTCACATATTGAAATGAAATTTTGTATACAGACACATCAAACAAAAATCTAGGTCAAGTTCATATTTGGGTCCGATCAAAAAAATTTTGACAGAGTTATGCCCCTTGCATTTCGAAAAATACCAAAATTTCAGGGTTTCCGTTCAATATCTCTTGAATGGAGTTACATATTGAAATGAAATTTTGTATACAGACACATCAAATGAAAATCTAGGTCAAGTTCACATTTGGGTCCGATCAACAAAATTTTGACAGAGTTATGCCCCTTGCATTTCGAAAAATACCAAAATTTCAGGGTTTCCGTTCAATATCTCTTGAATGGAGTTACATATTGAAATGAAATTTTGTATACAGACACATCAAATAAAAATCCAGGTCAAGTTCGTATTAAGGTCCGATCGAAAAAATTTTGACAGAGTTATGCCCCTTTCACTTTGAAAAATACCAAAATTTCAGGGTTTCCGTTCAATATCTCTTGAGTGGATTCACATATTGAAATGAAATTTTGTATACAGACACATCAAATAAAAATCTAGGTTAAGTTCATATTTGGGTCCGATCAAAAAAATTTTGACAGAGTTATGCCCCTTGCATTTCGAAAAATACCAAAATTTCAGGGTTTCCGTTCAATATCTCTTGAATGGAGTTACATATTGAAATGAAATTTTGTATACAGACACATCAAATGAAAATCCAGGTCAACTTTGTATTAAGGTCCGATCAAAAAAATTTTGACAGAGTTATGCCCCTTGCACCTCGAAAAATACCAAAATTTCAGGGTATCGTTCAATATCTCTTGAGCGGATTCACATATTGAAATGAAATTTTGTATACAGACACATCAAACAAAAATCTAGGTCAAGTTCATATTTGGGTCCGATCAAAAAAATTTTGACAGAGTTATGCCCCTTGCATTTCGAAAAATACCAAAATTTCAGGGTTTCCGTTCAATATCTCTTGAATGGAGTTACATATTGTCATGAAATTTTGTATACAGACACATCAAATGAAAATCTAGGTCAAGTTCTTATTTGGGTCCAATCAACAAAATTTTGACAGAGTTATTGCCCCTTGCACTTCGAAAAAAACCAAAATTTCAGGGTTTCCATTCAATATCTCTTGAGTGGAGTTACATATTGAAATGAAATTTTGTATATGGATACATCAAATGACAATCTAGGTCAAGTTCTTATTTGGGTCCAATCAACAAAATTTTGACAGAGTAATGCCCCTTGCACTCGAAAAATACCAAAATTTCAGGGTTTCCGTTCAATATCTCTTGAGTGGAGTTACATATAAAAATGAAATTTTGTATACAGACACATCAAATGAAAATCTAGGTCAAGTTCATATTTAGGTCCGATCAACAAAATTTGGACAGAGTTATGCCCCTTGCACTTTGAAAAATACCAAAACTTCAGGGTTTCTGTTCAATATCTCTTGAGTGGAGTTACTTATTGAAATGAAACTGTTACTTTATACCCCCATAGGTTGTATCAATGCAAGTATAAAGTTGTGACAGACTTTAATCACAGAAGGGGTAGGGGGGCATTAATGTTTTACAAACATGACTTTTAACTTGTTTTAGAAAAACTACTATTATCTCCTGATATAATTGATGGCATAGGCATTTTATGGTATTCAAGATAATTTTCTGGTATTTTTTCACCTGAAAAATGCATGTTTATGTGCGTGTGGTTTTTTTTTTTTCTGGGGAATTCTCTTTTAACAATGATACCCGTCCGCGGACGTAAATCAAAATATTTAATTTGGCCAAAAGGTCTCAGGTCGAGTCGTTGCTGGGGATAAAAATGTTTTGTTTTTGAAGCAACAAACGATGAATGACATAACGAGCTTGACCAAAATGTACATCGTAGGCATTCCCCGCCAAACTGTTGACACGATTTCTCCATTTGCAGACAACAATTGTAAACATGTAGATAATTCTGGCCTAATTGTCAGTGAAATATGTCGGTGAACATTCGTTGTCATGTCACTGTCCATTTTATGAATGGATATGTTTATATCAGATAGAAACAAGCATTTGCTCTTTTTTTAGGGGGGGGGGGGGGGGGTCTGTTTTTGATATATCATAAGGTCACTAGGAACGACATATCACTCCACAAATTGTCCTTGTCTTATGAATTCATTTCGCGCGTTTGCTTTACGGCTTTTAAGGGATGTCTTCCCGTTTCTCTTCGGATTCCTCGCGCCTAGAAATTCGGTCTTTGACATGAGACGCGTTTAAAAAAAAAGAGATTTATGGAAGGTTCTGATTTTAGAATATTACTCTGATTTTTCATTTGTATATACATGTTTTATCAGTGTATCTGTACAATTTACCAGTGTTAATCCTCTTTTGCCAGACAATTTAAATCAAGGAATTAATTTCCCTCGTTTTGGTCTCAATGACGTCATTGGTTTTCGATGAATCCTTAATGCACACAGAGTCTACAGTTTATGTAAATGGAACAATAAAACAACATGAATCTGGTAATAATATCATAATAGTATTGTTTATATGACTGACTTTATTGTCGCACCTGTAAATATCAACACTTGCCATTTAATTTGGTCAGTGTTATCTTGTCATATATGGCGCGGGGTCAGTTCTCAAACTGACCGCGTAGAAAAACTTCAGTCAAGGTGAAGTTTTTCCCAGTATTATAAATACTATTGATAAATCCCCCCCCCCCCCCCTCAGATGTTTGTTTTAGTGTAAATTTTCCTCGTTGGAAAATGCTTATTGCAAGTCCCTTTCCGAAAAAAAAAAAAAAAACAGAATATGAAAAGTTGCAGTCACTGTGGAATGAGTTTAAAGGTGAATCAAGTTGAAACAAAGTTATATTAATGTAATCCCGTGTCTATATTTTACCTTTTTAAAAACAAGAAGTCGGTAGATCCGAACTTTTCTTACGTTAACGCTATTTGAATTTCGAAATTAAGATTGATTGTGCTTAGCGGGAATCTAGAAAATTGGGAATATAATTCTAAAACTCACGATTCTACAAAAATAATTGCATTATATACGCCGATAAAGGCGTTTCGCAACAACGAAAAATTACGACCTTTGAAACTTATATAAAAGGTACATGACTGGCAAAACAGAATGGAGGGTACGAGGTCATTGTCAAATATATGTCATAAATAACATAAAACATGACAAAAGCGAATTTTCTCAAACCATATTGATGAAATTTATGTGCCAAATATTTGATATTGGAATATCATCATAAACCATTCCATGTAATATCGCTTTTTGTATGACAACCTTGTGTATTTGACGCGCTATCTTGTGAAAATTTCTAAAGTGGAACTATAAATTATCGCAAAAAAAGTTTCGATGATGGTTGCAAATTTACATTTGTATTTCTAGACGAAATCTTCAAAAGGGAGGTTTTTATTTAAGATTTCCAACACAACTCCGATTTCACATATTTCACATTGTGACGAGATCTTCATATTTTTTACCTCACGGCTGTCCTTGACCTTTAGCATGATTTATTCTTTTTTTTCTTTTTTTTTTTTTTTTTCGTTTGTTTTTGTTTTTTTTTTTTACCCTTTGTCGTAGGTTGATATGGCTTTCATATTTCACATTTCAATCAAGAGAACTAGAGATAATAGAATTTTAGTGATAATACGTCCAAAGGAAGCGTCAAAATGTAATTATTCTAATGAACTAAGAAAGAATAACTATGCATCTTTCTTTGTTTTCACTTTGATAGATTCTTCAGATGAGCTTAAATTTGAAATCGAGGGTGAGACTATATTGTCTTTCGATAAAACAAAACCACAGAACATGAATGATAACTGGGCCTACATACAGTCCAAAATGTGGAAAAGCATTATACATGCCTATGTTATGTTCAATTGTATAGATAAAGGCAAATGAGCAAAATGAAACTACCTTTCACAGGTTAACTACGAGGGTAAAATAAATTAAGGCTTAGATTTATTAAATGGACTCGGAGTTTGTTTTCATGCCATCACGTATCGGAATGTTGTAAATAGGAACCCCCGCCTGGAATCAACTAAAGTGAAGATAAAATATGTATACCACCAGGGTTGTGATCCCCCAATGTCTTAATTTGTTACAATGACAATAGTTCAGATCAAGTAAAAATGAAAATACGTATTGAGAAACAGGAGCAAAATCAATGAGGAACCAGAGAGCTAGCAACGGTCCTAGTATAGGTTAGAAGGTAATTTGAAGTCTCTACATGAATAAGGGGCGATTCATGTAGAAACTTCAAATTCCCTTCTAACCAACTAACGCGCCCGGCTAGTATGCTACGTATCTGAAAGTCTGGGTTCGAGCCGCGTTCGTCCCACATATTTTTCTGTTTAGCATTTGTGGGATGCTGAATCCATGGCGACCATGAAGACGGTTTCTTCTTCACAAATAAGATGAGCCATTTCAGAGCATGTGATTGGCTTAGCTCAAATGTTGCCATCTAATAACAATATGACCTAAAATGGAGGATTGTTTTTGTGTTATTGAATGGTTAGACCGCCAAGAACCCCCCTCCTCCAAAATAAAACTTGGGGTCAGGAAATTTCCCATTATGAAACAAAATCTGAATCCTCAGCCTGTGAATTTGAAATCTAATTTCAAACCCTTTTTTTCTTCAATTTCATGCAAGATTGATATACATATATACTCGAATACCGCAAGACGGTGTATGAAAAAGGCAGTTCATTTTAATTTGTATGAATTTGCGTCACTAGGTAATAAAAAATATAGGTAAATTACTCTAATTTCATCCTGGAGTTAATTTTCCAACTTGTTAATAATGACAAATGTACCCCTAATATTTCTCTAACACACATTGCTTTTGTTTACGCCCTGCACGCATTCATTTGTGGTTTTTGTTTCAATTTTGACATTCAGAATCGAACAATGTTTTCATTCATGAAAGGAGAGCAAGTTTATTTTAAACAATTTTTATTCATAAAGCTCGGGAAAGATCGAATGATTGTGACGCTCTTGTCTTCAATCTTTTGTGTCTGGAACTATTTTCTCGCTGTTTGCTTTTAGTTTTTAAAACTATTAGTTGTATGCATCATTATACGTTTCAAACGTAATTCATGCATCAAGAAATGGTAGGATTTGCATGGGCGAACCTATTTTTTTTTTCCAAAGAGGTCCATCACGTCCGGGAAGGGGTTTCAGTCTTGATGATTTTGACAAAAAGGTAAAGAAAAAAATTTCAGGGGATCTCCCTTCATTTTCATCCTCCTAGACCCGCCTGTTTTGCATGCTTTCGTGTGGAATCAAGGTATCCTCGTCCAGTCCATAATATTTGTATGACAGGGAATCTGGGGCGACCACTTTCTGAAGTGAATTCAAGTCCCCGTGGAGAATATTAAGGTGCATATCCTGCTGTATTCAAGTCTTCGAGCATTTCTTCTGCTTTCCTTCTTGTCCAATATGAAGTTTTGATAAGTACCTTAAAATTTGTGTGCGTCACAGAAAATAAATTCATTAGTTTTTTGGGACGCAATGCAATGCCAATTACATTCTATGTCATACCTCTTTGTAAAAGCTCGTCCTAATACGCGAAGTCAAATAAAAATAAATCAATCTATAATATAGGGCAAATTTTATCGGAGTAATTGATCAATTGTAATGTAAGTGAATTTCATTAATGTAATTTAGTCATCAAATTTTTATGCGGCCTCCTTTTGCCGGCTGACACTTTTAAATAGCGGGAAATGATAAGATATTGAAGAAATTGATTTCTATTTATAAGACCATAGAATCTTGATCGCTAAGGGGATCAAACCGAAATTAATTTGTATTGAAGATCGATCATTTGAATTTTTTGGAATGGTCCGTTCCTCCAATATTTCATGCCAGCCCCTTTTCTTAAAATATGGCTTTTTCATTTGGCTGGAAAAAAAATACAAGACTGAAAGTTTCCAGTCAAATTGATATTTGACCTTGAAAGTGTGGTTAACATTGGCAATGAAGTTGACCTTGACATTAGGAGCTAGAGTAGTATGAATGAATTCTTTCATAGCCAAGAACATACTAGCATGACGGACGGATGGACGATCGGACAAAGTGATTCCTGGTTAAACCACATTCACACAAGGCGAATAAAATAATACAGTAATGAAAAGAAGATTCAGATTGTTGTGTAATTCTGTTTTAATTTATAAAACATGCAACATGAATACTAATTTTAATTGCAACCTAATTGATGATTAATGCATACTTCTTTATCTTCATTTGAAATAAGAAGCCTAAGTTATCAATTAAAATTCATAGAAGGTGGAACTCTATAGATCTACATGTAAAAGTAAGTGAAAGTGTTGATTCTACTTATGAAATTTTTCCATTTTTTTTTTTATCAAATTCAAAAAAAGAAAAATCCAATTTAAAGAAAATTCTTATGTTACAAACGGACAGACGGGGGAACAGACAAAATATCCCATTAAAGATTAAACATTAGCTTGTAAATCAAAGAATGGAAGAACAATAATTGCACAAAAACGCAAGTCATGGTGTATTAAACCACAGCCTACACTCAAACATTATGGTCGTCATAAAATTGACGATAAATACGATAAACCCGATTTCAACTGAAGTAAAATGTACCAAGTGTTAAATGTTTCTTTGCACTTTTACTCTCCGTTTATCCATACGTCTACAAACAGATCCATTAGCGTGTGATGGTGGTAAAATGTCCATAGAATAGATTCAAACCGCATGATATCAGTATGGGATTACTTTAACACAATATTAAGCAATATCGGGTGATTTGTGTCCATTTCGTTATGCAACTATGGTCAAAACAGTCCACTTTCTGTCTCGAGAGAGATTGCACGAACCCCTTCATCGGCGTCCATTTCACATTCCAGTTTTGTTCCTCTCTAATGGTGCGTCTTTTCACATCTCAATAATTTTGTTTCCTCTTCAAAGGAACAAAATAAAACTGTTTTAAAACAAACATAACACGTTTAATATAAATCTTTGCTTCGGTACTTGGGTGGAGACGGTCTCAGATAGCGGCACTCTTTTAAGTCCTCCCATTCCTCGTCCGTGAGGGGTCGGGGAGAGGGTGTGACACTATCATATTCCGTTGGTAGAATAGGCAAAGGTTTCAACGTGTAGATTCGCGGAAGCTGTATGGGCGGAAGACGTAGAGGACGCTCTTTTCTTGGCGCAGGATGCATCAAAGCATTCTGATCGAAAAAGTCCGTTTCTTTAAGAGATGGAAACTTTCTGCTTTCATCGTCTTCTTTCGGTTTTTCTATTCTCTCTAACGAAATTAGAGTCCCTACTTCACCGTTGGGAAAGACTATGGAAGCTTTCATTGTCCTATCACTGTTGTTCCTTTGCAATGTTTTCAGACTTCTGCGATCTATCGTTCCTCCGCCTGTTCCGTCAACTGAGGCCATACGTTTTAAAAGCTTCATTTTAAATTGGGATGGTGACATGAACACTGGGCCTTGAATTAGTTTCGGTGGCTGATTCTCATTGTTGGTCACGCAAGTTTTGGGTAGTGTTGGGACCACTTCCGAGTAGCTACCGGGTACAAGTTGATCTGTCATCTCTGTGCCCATCAGGTGTTTATATATGGTAACCGACTTCTTTATCTGAGATAAACCCGGCGATAAGAATTCACCTCCACCAAAAAGTCAGTAGGGAGCCCGGATTACGGTATCCGTGTCCAGGTGAGTTTTAAACAACGGCGTCTATCGCAACGATGGACAGATAACAAATAAATATGATAAATTCGTAATAACCACTCAAAACTTGAAGTTCGAGGTGGGAAATCCTTCCTTAAGTGATCGTAAATGGTCAGGGTTAAATTCCTACATACAAATGTCTTGTGATATCTAGACAGATCCGCGACGAGGTGTTTATGTGATCGGAACTATAGATATGAGATATATTTACTATTATCTCTATAAATTTAATCCATAGGTCCAATTTTAATCCGATTGTAAGTTCACTGCTGTATGTATGTCCAAACAAAACCACGTGTCCAGGAAGGCGATTCCATTAATTTGCGGTCACGATTGTCTCCATTTGGTACTGATAGCTATAATGGTATTGTTGATAACACTTAATGAACAAACGATAAAATTTGCAAGCTAGAAATCCTGTCCAATTTCAAATTCCATATTGACTCACGATTACACCACAACTGTCAGCCCCACGTCAGAAATGTACTATATGTATAATATGGGGGCAACTCGACAACCGATATTTCAAAATAATCATTTATATTGCTAATGCACTTCAATGTTTAAACTGATGAGGGTTCGATCTCTCTTTTAAATGGAAAAAGTAGATTCTCATTACATTTTTTTTTCGATTTCATTGAACATGTACACCTATAACACCTCCTTAATTTAAAGTAATCTTTAGAAAGGTATAGTCCGACAAAGCTTTTTACATGCGAGATGTTTCAAGTAGCTCAATAAAGCGCATTGTGTTCAAAATCGTCTCCATTCTACATAAAATATATACATTGTTGTTAAGTTTCTCTTCAGACAAGAAAATTCATATTGGAAAAGAGTGCATGTATTATATCCAAGTATTATAACTGTGAATAAGATACACATTAAAGGTGTATTACAAGTATATATTTACCATAATGCCGTATTGTAATTTTCAAAGCCGCGTAGGTGACGAATTCAGATAAACCTAATGGATGTATTTTTATTTGCTATCGTTGGATTTATAACGTTTCACATTTTATGAATTGAAAGGACAAAAGAAGAGAACCAGTAACCTAGACAAGACTTTGTGTGTCCATATCGATGGGTTCATAAATTTCTTAAGACAAATTATTACTATTAACCCCCCCCCCCAAAAAAAAAAACAACCCCAAAACAAAACAAACTTGACAAAACAAAACCAGAGACAACTTACCGGTAAGCGTAACGTCTCGTAATTGCAAATGTCCTATAATGTTAGTAAGGTTTACATGTTGCAAGTCCAAAATTACGTTATATTTGACCTTTGACCTTGAAAACCAAGAGGGTTCATTCTCTCCATATTTGGAGCATTTGTGGAACTTTTGATGATTCCACGATGATTACTTCATGGACTATGCTGTCAACAAGGTTTTTTTTAAAAGTCGAGTCCTTATAAACCTTGAAGGTCAAAGGGTTCATCCTCTCCCCATGGAGAACATTTGCTGAAGGTTCAAATTGATGTTTCTTAGCTTCAACATTTCGCCCGTCCCACATATTGTTTCAATTCGGTTATTTTTGTGTCACATAGAAACAACGTGTGGGACGGGCGAAATATTGAAGCTAGATGTTTCTATGACGATTGCTTTGTCTTCTATGCTGTTCACACAAATCCGGACATTAACAAATTGGCAAACGAACGAACAAACTCATGGCAGCAATGCTATATACAAGTATCCCCTCCATAACAGAGTTTCGGACAATGCAACAGGAATCATAAGTAACATCTGTACAGGACTTACTTAGATACTTTATTAGACCAAAAGCAATCCCGTGATTGTCTTCAATACTGTTCGCGGTGTTTTCTAAGCCCAATATTCCACAGTGTCGTTGTCGTTGAAAACCATGTTTCATCCTCTACAACATTGGACATTGAACTTGACCTTTGATTTTCGACCTCGAAAATCAGTAGGGTTAATAAGGTTTGACATTGATCCAACAATGATTGTTTTGTCTACCATGCTATTCAATATTTTTAAAGTCGAGTCACTAGTTACCTTGACCTTTGACATTGAAAACCAATAGGGTTCATCTCAACCAATGGAGAACATGGTGTTTTTTATGTAGGTTGTTTTGTCTTCTATGCTGTTCACGAGAATCCGGACACATAGAGACCAACTTATCCCCACCGCAATAGAGTTTTAGACACTTTTAGTTTTAGTTATAGTCTTAGCCACAGTGGCGGATTCAGGGGGGGGGGGGTGCGGAGGGGGCGTCCGCCCCCCCCCCCCCTCGGCACTGACCTAAAAATTTCCAAAAACAGGTATATTTTGGCCCATTTTCAGTACAAATCGGCAAAATGCGCCCCTTGATCCCCGGCGCTGGATCCGCCACTGAGCCATTCCTTCGATACTAGCGAAGTACAAAGGGGCATAAAAATACGTCCTTCACACATCTTATTGGTAAACATAAATCTTTTAATAAGGGTACATGTCGCCTATTTTGCTCCATCATTTATTGTAAAAATATTTGCAACAGTATCGGGTTTCATTTAGCTATTTCGCTTATGTCGTAAACAGCCAAACAGTATTCTTAACCATAAAAATATCTCAATGTATGAACTACTAGACAAATATTTCTTTATTGCATTTGTCATCAAAATGAATATTAATAGTACTAATTGCCCGTCTAATGAATATGACGCATCGAATTAGTTGAATTTACACTTGATTGGAACTTATCAAAATATTTACCACGTGAGTCTTCTGACTGGATATGTTTATTATCTCATTTTGATTATCTACATATCAAAATAGAGCAGGAATTTTTATTTGTGTACCGATAAAATAGGTCATCTGCTTATTAAGACTAAACTTCTTTGCGGTTTTATTTTTGTACCGATAGTCATTGTGGTAAAATTAAAAAGATAAAATCCGGAAAACTTTAAAGTGGTTTAATCTTTTAATTGATTATATTCTATTCATTTGAAGACCTTTCTCAGCTTGAAACAAGGAGGCTGAATTAATACGTTAAATTGATAAAGTTTGTTCCATAAAATAAAAAAAAACCATGCAAGTAATTTTCGATTGAAGTCCATTTCAAAACGGTAATCCCCCCCCCTCTTTCCCCGACATTTTCTTCATTTATGACGTAGTCTCCATAATAACAGATAATATGTCGAAAGTATGATGAAAGTGACTGTAGATGAAAGTAACACTTTTAAAGTGCTAACCTTATTGTACAGAGGAAGAAATTTCAATACTTTCCAAAAATCCATTACACATTTAAATATTATGTACTTAAACTTAGATGGAAGAGTTTATACAGTTGCAACAATATTTTATTACCATAAATGTTCTCTATTGAAAAGGGTTAACAATTTATTTTAATACTATAAATATGAGGGTGTCGAGTTTATTTAAATGTACGGGGTATTATCATTGTGATGGTTTTGGGAAATATTAGTTTATTAAAGTAATACAGAGTTCACTCAACCTCCGAATTTTCAAAATCAAATATAATCAAAGAAAATAACAATGTCGCGAGTAAAAACTGCGCACTTAGTACTAATAATATGGATGATTTTAAGTAAGATCTTAGGACCATGGAATCAGTTACTTGAAATTTGTCTGAGGAATGAATGTAATTACAGATGAAAAAGCAGAATCCAGCCCTCCGGCCGTACGTGCCATAGCGTATATACAGAAAACTAGTAGAATTAACGATATCCACCCCCACCCCCAGGCTGTAAACGCCATAGCGTATATATACAAAAAAAACCCCAAGTAGAACTAAAGATGAAGAGGAGATCCCCAACATGACGATGTTACAGAGATCACAGCGGAACTCACAGGCAAGGGACGAGAAAAAGGAAACGAACAGACGGAGACCACGGGAAATATCCCATCTCATCATTAATATAATAATACAAAGGAAAACATTATATAAACAGCGTATTTAAAATTAATATAAGAGTCCCATTACAAAAACAAAATTAAATGAAAGTGGCGCAACTGAGAACAACCATTGTGCAAACCCAAATGGCCCAAACAGAAACAAATAAAAATCTAAGCAACGCAAAGCGTAATATCCCCTCGCAAAAAATGCCCTCATCCCTCTACCTCTGCGACCTTGACCTTTGACCCTGATAATAACGTCACTTGTATAGACTGCAGACTGTATGAAATTTGACCAACATCCGTTAATCAGTTACATCTCTAGAGTCTACTCAAGGATTTTGACCCATGGAAATAAGTGACCTTGACCATGACATTGAAAATCAATAGGGTTCTTCCTATTGTCATAAGAAAACAGTGTATGAAGTTTGCTGTATACAAGGATTTTATACATTTTCATCTTTGTCCTTGAAGCCTCGTCTTGCCATAATGAATGCTCGTATGAAGTTTGGTCAAGACTCAAGACTGTACCCTCTAGGTTGTATATACAAGGATTTTGACCATTTCCAATCTATGACTCAATAGGGTTCTGCGTCTTGCCATAATGAATGATTGTATGAAGTTTGGTCAAGATCCAATAAAACTACGCCCTCTGGGCCGTATACAAGGATTTTAACCATTTCCAATCCGTGACCTTGAAAATCAATAGGGTTCTTCGTCTTGCTGTAAAGATAGATTGTATAAAGTTTGGTCAAGAACCAGTCAAAACTGTGCCCTCTAGGCTGTATACAAGGATTTAACCATTTCCAACCTGTGGCATTGAATCTTCGTCTTGCTGTAAAGAATAATTGTATGTAGTTTGGTCAAGATCCAATCAAAACTGCGCCCTCTAGGCTGTATACAAGTGTGACCCATGTACACCCTTACAAACTCAGATACGAACGACAGCGTTTAGGGTTCTTCGTCTTGCCATAAGGAATTGGTCAAGATCCAACCAAAACTGCGCCCTCTGGGCGGTATACAAGTATTTTAACCATTTCCAAACTGTGACCTTTTCTTTGACCTTGAAAATCAATTGGGTTCTTCGTCTTGCTGGAAAGATAGATTGTATGAAGCTTGGTAAAGATCCAATAAAAACTGCTCCCTCTAGGCTGTATACAAGGATTTTATACATTTCCAATCTGTGATCTTGAAAATCAATAGGATTCTTCATCTTACAATAAGGAATGATTGTATAAGGTTTGGACAGGATCCAATCAAAACTGTGCCCTCTAGGCTGTATACAAGGATTTAAACCATTTCAAATCTGTGACCTTGATCTTGAAAATCAATAGGGTTCTTCGTCTTGCCAGAAGGAATGATCATATGAAGTTTGGTAAAGATCCAATCAAAACTGCGCCCACTAGGCTGTATACAAAAGCATACACTTACGACGGCCTTACTACATGTATATCCCCCTGCAACTATGCTGCGAGGGGATAATTACAGCAACGCAAGAATAGCATCTCCTCCCAATTGCACGTTTTATGCAATCAGTCCACAGTGACCTTGAAAATCAAAAGGTTACATGCTCTACCAATAGAAATCAATTGTAGAAGGTTCAACGTTTATAAGTTGATTGCTTGTCTTACATGCTGTTCACAAGGATTTTCTGCTGGAAGTCCATAGTTACCTCAACAATCAATAGATTTCATCCTCTCAACATCGGAAATCTTTGTGGAATGTTTGATGTTTCTATGGATATTGCTTTGTTTTCTATGATATTTACTACGATTTGTAGCCAAAGTCCACAGTGACCTTGACCTTTACACTTGAAAATCAGTAGGGTTCATCCTTTTCCAAAGGAGGGCATTTCAAGAAGGTTTGATGATTTTAAGGTCATTGCTTGGATTTTTATGCTGTTCACAAGGATTTTTAGCTGAAGTCCACAATGGCATTGAACATCTCTCCACATGGAGAACATTTGCAAAGGTTTGAATGTTTTGCCTTCCGTGCTGTTCACAAGAATTTTATGTGAAAGTTCATAGTGACTTAATTTGACAATCAAAGAACCCTTTTTTGTCTCTTGATGAGCTTAACTCGTAAATCAAACAGAAAAATTTTAAACAGATAACAAGATTTTAATTAAAACTGCTTGGTTTGTTTAACAGGAACTTGTGGGTAACAAAACTGAAATTTACACACTGTCAAATGGAAATCTCAACATTACATACTAAAATACAGAATAATACTACATATATAATAATAACAATGTACTCTCTGTCTTGTTTACTCTATCTGAGGTAGATAAAAAAATAAGGTTTGGATAAAATTGAAAATGGCCAAACATGTGTCAAGCTATGAATAGGGGTGACAAACTTTAACCTCTCATATCCCTTACATCAATGTCTGTCCCTGAATGCTGACCCTAAAATGACACCGCTTATAACCATAATCCAATGACCTTGAGAAGATATGAAAATATGTGATTAACCCATTTGATTTCTTACACTACTTTCAAAGTTAAACTATTTGTAGGTTAAAATATTCACCTTTTCACTATTTTTTGAGTAATGACCTTAAAACCATGAAGGTTTTTATTTGAACTTAAAAGGAGCAATAACATTGTCCATGCATTAAATTGGGCATCTTCTCATAATCTAATCTTTATCCTTTATCTGTACATAAAATATGAAAGCTCTACTCTCAAATGTTCTGGAAAAAATTGCCTAGGTTTGACCACGACCTTTGATCCTAATATTCAAAATTTATAGGCATGTCCCCCTTACGCTCCCTGATTTGTATGTGAAATAAACATGTACTTAAAACACTTCTATAGCTATTGCATCTGAACCAGAGAATTATTTTTTCATTAAAATTAGTCAAAGCTTGACCTTGACTTAAGACACTAAAAGCTGAAAATTCATAGGCCCGTTCAATTTATAATCCATCGACCACCCTTTATCTGTAATCCCCATCTTGAAACTACTCAAGTTATCATATCCTCAGGACTAAAGTATTGACAGACTGACTGATGGACAGACAGAAAACATTATTCTTGTAGGGCTCCTGTATTACATGTATGGTGCAAGGTCCTAATAATTATGAAATCAAAAGAATGAATTCCTACAAACTGCCTTAGTTTGAATCACTAATTTTAGCATCATCAGAAAACGGGTACAAAGTATGCTATCTCTTGTTGCGGTATAATGAACACATGGTGGTTAAACATAATACATTGTTATACCCTTGTCAGTATCTCTATGTAAAATCACCATAGGAAAAATGCCTATAAATTCGAATATTTGACCAAGCGGTCAATATTTACATCAATATTGGCCCTAGGGCAATATTAAAAAAAAATATTGACCGATAAACGGTACATCGTTTGTGACGTCACGTCATTGATGACGCTATTAGCTCTACCTATTTTTCCGCGCTCTTTCTCTTATAGAAGAAAATGAACGTAAACATACGGAGTTAATCGTTTCATTGCTGCAGTATTGATGTAAGGTATAACAAAACAATTATTGACTGGGAATGAGGGCAATATATGATTTGTTGGACCTTCAGACAAAATATAGCCCTTGGCCTTCGGCCTCGGGCAATATTTTATCTTCAGGTCCAACAAATCATATATTGCCCTCATTCCCAGTCAATAATTGTATATTGGCATCTTGGGAGTAAAATACATTTTTTATGTAAAATTTACAAAAACAACCTGTGCAAAAATTAACTTTTAACATGGTAATCTTAAATTGAGGAAAAATGAAACATGAGATTGTACTCTGCACTGAAGCCCTTTTGAAAAATATTTTTGGCGTACAGCTTGCTGAGGCATTAGAATCTTCAAATGCAATATAAAAGAGAAAGAATGTAACTTGAATAGAGCTGCACAACCTAAAACTTGCAAACGAGTATCATGTAGTACATCACTAAGCAAAACTAATGTGTACAGAGTTCTAGCTACTAAAAGTGTTCCTTTGTCATAATTGCACACACAATATAAAACTACACTACAACTATAAAGACTTAGCACTACTCCTTCTACACTATCAAGACTTGGCACTATTCCTTCTACACTATTGAGACTTGGCACTATTCCTTCTACACTATCAAGACTTGGCACTATTCCTTCTACACAATCTCATGACTAAACAATATTCTTTCTACACTATCATATGAGTCACCATACATAGTCATACACAATCATAGGAGACTACCGTACTCAATCTGCTCCTACATTTTCCTTTACTATAATGAAAACAGTCAATGGTTAGCACTAACATAAATTGTCTATGATGAGATCAAAGAATCTTATCAAAAGCAAGGCAAAAACATGCATGTATTGGACCTATTCTACCACATAATCATCTTTGAAAATCTCACTTAAAAATATCTTTACATTTTTCATCTTTTTACAGAAAGTCCATTTTTTTAGAAGGAAACAATTGCCTAAAATTTTTTTTCCACTTTTTGTGTCAAGATATATAAAAGTAAACAATATTTAGGACTTTTCAAATGATCTATTTATGGTGGGTAGTATACTAGTATATAAAGTTGGCAGAGTAATTGTATTCAGTATGTGGTATACTTCACTTTTATGACATGCAAGAAAAGAGTATTTTGCTAACCAATTTGAGTAAAGAACACAACATATTATACATAATATACCATAGAGAGCACCTCATTTACTTTCTTTAAATCTAATCCATAATTACCATCATGGAAATACACTTTTCCATTTTTAAAACTCTATTCCTTATCAAAGACTTTTTAAATTAAAAATAAAAAACCCTTCAAATTTAAAGTTTAAACAGAAAGTGATACAAAGTTTGATACAAAGAAGTGTGTTATTCAGCAATGAGGATCGAGTTGATATATATCTGATAATGATGGTCAGGTTGCCAGGGCAACATAACACCTTAAAATAAGCTTTTTTTTATGATCAATACATGACTTTGTTATTATTTTTATCATTTCATGTACTTGACTTTCTTCTATTTTTTAAAGTGGCAAAGAAGGGAGGATAAAGATGTAAAGTGACTTCAATGATACTAGTATTCTAGATGTAGATTGGGACCAAATTCCGACAACCTTGTTGCTAATACTTAGTTTGTATTACAAGTCAGTCATAAAATATTTCAGCTCTATAATGAATTCTAATAGCACCATCATTAAAAGCACCCTAACTTACAAAAAAAGAGATCAGACTTTGTTTTATATGTCAGTCGTATATTTACTCTCATTCAATGCACTTTAATAACCTCTTGACTTTTTGTATCATCAGTTGTATATTTTCTTTCCTACGATTCGCTCTATCGACCTTTTGACCTGCTGTATCATCAGTCGTATATTTTCTTTCCTACGATTCGCTCTATCGACCTTTTGACCTGCTCAATCATTTCTGGATGTGGCTCCTCTTCTTCACTGCTTTCATCGTCATTATCATCATCATCATCATCATCGTAGAAATCCGGGACGTCCTCCATTGTCTCCTCAAAGAAATCAGGTATATCACCGTCAAAAATTCTATTGTTAGGGTTATGCTTTTCTATGAAGCCACATAGAGCTTTGGGCACTTTATCAGTATAGGGAATGTCATGCTCGTTTATAACTTCGGCTGCTAAGCATTGCAATCGCTGGTATTTGATGGTGTCTTCGTCTATGAGGGCATAATCCTCCAGGCTTTCTAGTGCAGATTCCCCCGTTAGTGATCGGTAGTCAAGATGGGCGTCATGTTCAATGAGTAACTCTGCAATCTCATGTGCACGGCAGACATAGCCACTGCTCCCCAACACATGAGCTGGTGTAAACATATAGTGGTCCATGGCATTTACAGGGCTGCCTTCTTCAATGAACATTTTAGCAATTTCCACCTGGAATTCTTCATCAATGGGTCCTGGTGTGCCTTTGTCATAATGAGGCATCTCAATATTTTGGATTGCAATATGGAGAAATGTGCTGCCTCTCTCATCCAAGAAGTTAAACTTGATGAGTTGTCTGACTTGAGAGGAAATAAAGTCTCGTTCCCCTTGGTAGAGTTCTAATGTGAGTGACAAGAGCTCAATGATAAATCTCATGAACAGGAACTTGTGTCTAGTGTCAGTACTGAGATCAAAGGGTGCTTCAATCAAATTCCTCAGTGCATGGACTTCTACGTACGGCATTTTGCTATTTTGGCTTTGGGATAGGTGATGCAATGCTGGCACTATTCTGGTACACTTTTTGTTGCGGTAGTTGAAGGAGCTCACAATTCTTCTCAGAAAGTCCTTCAGTAAAGGTAAGAAGTCATCAGACTTGGCTTTAAGTCGTATAATTTTGAACAAGAATCCTGAATAAAAGACATGTGGAAGATCTCTGACATTTTCATCGCCGCAAAATGTATGGTGGAACAGGAACGCATAGGCATTAAGAAAGAGCTCTGCAAATCTCAGGTTGATGAAATCATTGAGAAAATTTCCAAAGAAATTCAAGTTGTTGTAGCCATACTGCAAATGCATCCTGAAGTACAGACCTAACATGTACTTGCTGCCTTTGACTGGGTCTTTCTTCAGTTCTTTCACTTCTTCCACCGATGTCAGATCCTGGTTCACAAATTCATAATCAGTGTCAACCTTATGACCATTTTCTCCAAGTTTCCCTACATTATGCATCTCTTGCAACTGAAGCGCTCTGGTTAGGAACTTGTATCCCCTTGGTTCGTTTCCGATACCCTTGAGCACGGCAAAAGCATATTTCAAAGCAATGATTTTATCTGCCATCTTGACCTTAGAATTCTTTAATAGATATCCAAGGACTTTGGTTGAATCTTGCCTGATGTCTTTGATCTTTAAAGCAGCATAGATCACAATAGGGATGTTCTGAGCGTTCACACAATTCAGATCTGCTCCTGCACTATCTAAATATTCAACAACTTCTAACGGAGCCCTGTTCATAATAGCACTATGAATTGCCGTTTGTCCTGCAGTGGTTTTCGCATTCACGCTCACCCCTTTCTGCACCGCAAGCTTACATATCTGTAATACCCCAGAGAAAGCACCAGCCATCAAACAGGTGGATTTTTTGTTGTCTTTGGTCGTTATGTCTCCGCCATGCTTTAGAAGGTACACCACTAACGGCAAGTTTCCATTTACACATGCAGAGTGAACAACACTCACTTCCTCATCATCTTTCCAGTTGACGTTAGGAGCGAAATTTTCAACCAGATACTTGGCTACATTCAAATTTCCGAAAGAAACTGCCGTCCACAAGCAGCGCTCTTTTCTTCCATCTTTCCTTATGTCCACATTACATTTTTCAACCAGGTATCTAACTGCAGACAACAGACCTCTTTCACAAGCTCGAAGAAGTGTCTCGTCAATTTCTTTCTGGCAGAAAGATTTCTTCAGAATATTTTTTCTCTCGTTAGAGTCCAGATTATTAAGTTCCTTTTCAAACATTGCCCAGTTTGACAATGCCTTCATGGATGACCAGTACTTTACTCTAAACAGGCCAGGACTTATCCCTTCCTCTTTATTCTTCTCCATATTTTTGGAACCTGAAGAAAGAAAAACAAACAGTTACAAACTATACGACAGACAGTGCAAAGCATAGCATTCACATAAATGTATTTGAATATCAATGTTATGATTCATTGATTGTAATTACACAACAAACTTCCTCCAGTGGAAAATCATTTCAATATGAGCAGAGTAATAAAATCGCATTTGACAATTGAAATTTGTGTTTTTGTACATTTTTTGTATTTGTCCGGTGACGTTTAGCTTTGTCCGAAAAATAACACCAAACTGCAGGACAAATATTCTGTGGATTTTTGATCTCAATAGTAAACTTCCTGTGCATACCAGTACCACAGTATTTCAACATGATTGACCTAACACTAGGATGTTTGACATAACTATTACTACAATGTACATGTACTCTTCTCTCCCTCTTTATCAGTTTTAAAAGTTTTTTTTTGCAAAACAATGCAGAAGCACCTGCGTACAGGCATATACCTGGCTACACGCCTGCCCTGTACCTTTGGGGCTTGCAGCTGCTTTGAACCTTTCCATTTGGGATCTCAATCTTTCCCTTATTACATGTATGTAAAAGGGCAGTAAATAAGATTGAGTAAAATAATCCCAGCCCAGGGCTCTCCATCAGCTTCGATTTGAGGCCCCTCTCCCAATGTAAAATAGTATCTTTTTTCCCCTATCTAATGACCATTTTTTCCCCCAAAATTTGACACCTCATGGAAAATGCAAAAACATGGGGTAATCAAAGATTACATAGCTTGCCATAGTGAAAAGTTAGGTCGGGAAAGTGCAAAGTAAGAGTTCACTTGCCCATGGGCAAGTCAATAATTTACCGAACAGATTTCTACTCCTCATTCAGATTTCTGTCTAATTTCCTACTTCTAAGACAGGGTTTTAATTTCTGCGGAATCAAGCGCTTGATTGTTAGATATGCTGACATATTTCAACATACCGGTAGCCTTAAAAAAAGAGTTGCAGCTTATAACTGTATAAGATCTATCCTTCTCTCAAGCTTAATCTTTAATTTGTCAGAATGGGCAAGTGATTTTTAGGGTCGGGCAAGTAAATTTTAATTCCTGAGTTGCCTGTGTCGAGTAGATTTTGAAAAAAATTCTAGACCCCTGTCAAGGTCACTAGGTCAAAGGTCATGATCTCAAATGAAAGGTCCCATCACAAGAAATCTACATGTGAAATATCAAAAACCTACCCCTTATAGTTCAAGACATATAGCCCAGATTAAATTTTTTGAAAAGTAGGTCAAAGTCCAAGGTCACTAGGTCAAAGGTCATGGTTACAAATGAAAGGTCTTGTCACAAGGTATCTACATGTGAAATATCAGTATCACTTACCATTCAAAAGTTATGCCAAATTTTAAAGTTTTTGTAAAGTAGGTCAAAGGTCAAGGTCATGAGATCAATAATCTTGGTATCAATGTAAAGGTCTTGTCACAAAGAATACAGATGTGAAATATGAAAGCCCTATCACTTACCATTCAAAAGTTATGCCCAATGTTAAAGTTTTCGGACAAACAGACGGACAGACCAAAAACTATATGCCCCTGAATCCTTGATTCCGGGGGCAGAAAAATGCACAATTTCAAGTGAAGTCTGAAAAGAGATCTATGCAAAGAAGTGTTTGTTTGTAAATTGAACCATCCAAATGAAAGCATTCTACTGGTGTCACAAGAAATCAACATAAGTGTCAACATTTTTATAATAGAGTGACTTGATGAAGTTATTTGGTAATTTATTAAAAAAAAAAATTTTACATTCAAATTACTTTATTTATTTTACAACGTTTAACAAACAAGTCACACAACTTAAAGTAATGTCTCACATTGGCTCAATTGTTGGCATGAGGGGGGCCAAGGAGCAGGAGGAAACTGGAGTACCAGGAGGAAACTGGAGTACCCAGACAAAAAAAACCCTGCAGATGCCTGGGTGGGGGACCACCTACCCTCCCACATAAGACCTTTTGCCGAATCTGGGATTGGAACCCAGGACCTTAGAGGTGAGAAGCAAGTGTGCTACCACTGCGCTCACCGGGCCACTAATTTATTAAAGCAATGATCATGATGATATAGTTTCAGATCAGATATTACGGCTGGGAGAGGGAACCAGCCTATCATGAAACTTTCAATAAGAACTATATTTGAGGGTCGAATTTTCCTTAATATTCTACAATTTGGTCTACGGAGAAGGTGTTACTTCATTATTATCAACATAGAATTAAAAATCCATCAATAAAACAAATCCAAATGCTTGATTGTTTGGTTACTGCTTTAGCAAAGTTGCGAAATTAAGACAATCTTGTGATGAAAAGATTGACATAAATGATTGAAGTCCGAATTTTTAGATAATTATTCGATAAATATTTGAGACAATATGCCAAGCATTATTTGTTCCAACTTCCAAGTTTCATAACTCAATTTAACAAAGCAACGAAGTTATCATTAAGAAACCTTCAAAATTGAACGGTTACTGCTTTGACACCAGTTCTGCCTTTTGTTTTTACGTTTTCCCAATAAGACGTCTTTTTCACGTACTTGGTGCGAGTCTACTTGTGGAGAAGTAATTATCGCCAATTTTAAAAGCATTTTTTGCTCCATTTCCTTTAATTTTCAAGACTTGCACATAGAATTTGGACAGCACAAACTAGAACCCTTTACCTATATACTTCCATAAATTTTCAATAAATTCTGATGACTGGTACTGGTTTTATAAGCAATTAAAATGCGCTACTTTAAAGAGGTTGGAGAAGCGATTATTGCCACGTGGGATCATTTTCGTCCAATATCCACAATATTCCAACTGAAATTATATCATCGTATTCCTTTATTCTTTTTCTAATCAGTTGTGATAAAAATTATTGAAAATTGTTTGAAATGACTTCAATGATTGAGAGATAAGACAGCAAGGTGCACTGCCATCGCCCCTGAAGAGCTTGGGGGAAGACATTGCATTTTCATGAAATTTAGCTGCTAAAATTTCAGCTTTCATCACATGGATTCATTTGAATTTTCATATGCAGTTTGATAAATATAAGAAGTATTAGTGCTGAAAGAATCAAGTCTCTGTCATAAGTATAACCAAAGATAATGGGCAAACGGCGATAATTACCGCTTGGCGATAACTACTGTCTGACCAGCAGCATTTTGTGGACAGCAAGTACCGACTTTCACGACATCACAGTTAAAAACTGAATTTCCTTGACCTCATATTGCAGGAAAGGCTCTTATTAAATAAGTTATTTTGCCGTCGAAAACAACTGGACCGCAGTCATGGAAAAAAGGCTTATTTTTAAAAAAAAAATGTCGCTATTTTTCCCCAATTTAATAGGCACCTGTTCCAGCTGTCCAAAAAACTGGTGTGAGAACCCTGCAGCCAGATCTGTAAATATTGATATTATTGGAGATACTACAGCTGCAGCTTCTCAGACAGGCGAAAATGGTCGGTGCAACCCTCCCCCCTTCCCCATCTTTGTAAGTTCAATCAAATGGTTGTATATTAGCCTATCTTAAATATGGTAAAAAAGAAATTGCAAGAATGCAGGTAGTCGTACAGCAGATCTGAAGGGTTCCTCTGAGTAGTATATTCTCGTTCTTTTCAACTTCTTTACTCTCTGCTTTCTTCCCGCGGTATGGATTTAAATTTTCGAAACGTTGAGCCCCCATTTTTTGATTTTTTTTTACATGTCATTCCTTCCAAAATAGCTTCTATAGTATTTATGTACATCAACACATAGGCACATGTTACACATATGAAAAACAAATGTAAATGTAAATTTAAAACATATATAATTTGACTAAAAATTTTTGACCAGTTTGTCACATATCACATTGAAGTGTTATTACATGTAGAGCTCTGATCATGGCTTAGATGATAGATAATATCACAGTTACAGAATATGTTGTTATCGATTATTGAAATTGTGCATTGAATTGTACTGAAATTAGAACCTGGAATAACTCATTAAAGCATCATATGTGCTTAAAAATTGAATTGTGGTTTAGTACATGGACCCTTATTTCCAATGGCGTACTAATGTTTCATGAAATTCGATCGCCATTGAAGTGAATTTTTTGTAAGTCAGAGACACATACATACATTATTCAAAATCATTGGGGTCTGATTTACATATTCAAGGTATGCTATCATAGTTATTCGCTATTTTCGAAACCTAAATCTCTTCCCATTTGAGCTAGACAGTATCTGATCGACGTACTTTAAAGACTCGACCTCGATCATCAAATTCTATAGAAACAGTAGTAAAAGTCTGGGAAATGATGGTATAAAATCGACATTACCATACCATTTTCATGACATCACAATGGTTTTAAGTCAGATACCATCTGTAAGGGGAAAAAACTCAGTATTCTGCAAAAAACTAAAAATATCCTCCAATGATGAACAAAAAATTAATAGTATAATTCTGTAAATTTTAGGGTGTTCACAATAGGACAGACAGAAGAAGGAAGAAGAAGAAGACCAGACAGAGCACAACTAAATGTATAGCTTTATATAACTGATGTCATACATTCAAACTTCCTGATAGGTAAAAGTTGGCTTGACATGACAATAGCTACATGTAACAATGCATTCCCTCATTAAAGTTCAAGTACATTTTCAAATGCAGGAATATTGCTCATCAAATGTTTGACCCTAAATATGAAGGTCAAGAATATGACCATTAAGGTGCCGAGTCCTGTAACTATAAATTTTATAAACTGCAAGTACTGTGACCTTGACCTTTGATCATAAACATCATCTTGTCCTGGCAACAATTTCAATTCAATGCAGGCAGTGAAACATTGACTGGAAAAATTGTTCAATTCTCATGCTCTAGACCTTTTATATTTCATGTGTGTTCCTTGCGACATGACCTTTATATCTATTCCAAATTTTTTCACCTCCTGACCTTGACGTTTTTTTTAAAAAACTGTTATTGGCCATATCTTTTGATCAGTAGGTAAAATGTATTCCTTGTGATACCTTTCCATTGATACCAAAATTTTCTACTTTGTGACCTTGACCTACTTTTGAAAAAGCTTTGTTATTGGCCATATCTTTTGAATGATATATCCGTAGGTAATAGGCCTTTCTTATTTCAAAAGTGTATTCCATGTGACAAGACCTTTCCATCGATACCAAAATTTTTTTACCTCCTGACCATGACCTTTGATCTTCTTTCTTGTGACAAGACCTTTCCATTAATACCAACATGTTTTGCTTGTGACCTTGACCTTCTTTTGACAAAAAAAAAAAAACATTGAACATTGGCCATAAGTTTTAATGGTAGGTGATAGAGCTTTCATATGTGCATTCCTTGTGACAAGACCTTTTTACTGATATCAAAAAATTTTGACCTCATGACCTTGACCTTTTGAAAATCTTAAGCATTAACTCTTGCCCCATGAGACTGACTTACTCAAAGGAAAATGGTGTTAATACTTCCAAAGATGCTGACAAGAACATTTGTGTTTTAGAAACACAGTTTCATCTTAAAAATCTGATTCACTTGAAAAGCGGATCAAAATTTATGCTACTCATTCAGTTTTCACTGGAGATACATCCAGGGTATATGTGTTCTACCTGTATGTAGAGCTTCAAATATATAGTCTGAAAAACCTGACCTAAACACAGCCTGTGACAGTTATTTGGGTCATTGGTGGCTGGGAAGCCCCAACCATCCAAGTAACCAACAAAGGCTGGGTTTGGGTCAGGTTTTTGGACTAAATACAACACTAAAATGTCATTTTCACAGTGACTTTAGAATGTAGACAGATTGTGACCACAAACATAGTATTTTGATACATTTATTATTGTAGACATTTTAACAAAACAAGTAAAAATCATCAAATTCAATATACAAATATATTAATATGTTGCACAGTTGCCAAAAAATCCTACTCTCTCTCGCTCTCACTTTCATATTTTCTCTCCACTTTTCTTTCTTTTTTTCTTTCACTCTGAGACTCTCTCCCTTCATTGATCTCCATTTCTCTCTTTCAAAAAGTAGTTTTTTAACAGTTTACAAAATGGCACATGTATTTGCACTACATTCACATTGTATATATACTTGTACATATGTCATATGTACAATGCAATAAAATTTAATAAGAACAAAAAAAAAAATCAAAAATACAAGTACATTATTCATTTGTTCATTCCTTTGTTGAAAAAAAAAATACTTTGTTATAAGTTATGACTTGGATATATATTACTGTAAACGTGGTTATTTTCGCTGAAGGAAAATTTTGAGATTATAACATCAAAACATTACACGTGGGAGAGATATTCGCGATAAAAATGTCTTTCTCATTGTAAGAATGCAGCAGGGATATTTACGCGTGGAGGAATTTTTCGCGAATTCCCTTGGTTCGCGAAAAATGTGAAAATTACCCCCACATGAAAATTTTCATGTTTACAGTAAATTGAAATATAATGATCAACTCTGAACAAATGTGAAATTATTCAACAATATCTTTCATAGTCCTATACGGATAAAAATTCACTCATAATTTGCATCAGAGTGTTTGTGTTTTCAAAAGTGGAATGAATTTTTCACTTTCCTTCAAGAGTAATCTCCCCCCTTTAGCTCTTTTCTGTTCAAGCCTCTCTAGCTGTAGGATTTCCTCTATGGGTCCCCACCCCTCATGGGCTACTCCCTCCCCCTTTTCCTCCTCAGTCCTCATCCTGATGTCCATTTATGCCCCTCTGTATGATTTCCTTCAGTCTCTGCATTCTTTTCTCCAGCATGTTTGCTGCCTGTCCTGGATGACTACGATGATGTAGCTTGATAAGCTCGCTGTATTCCTGGTATGTAAACTGACATCCCTTCTCCGCTACGGAGGATAGTACATCCTGTAACAACCAAAATTATTAATGATTAATTGATAAACTCTCTGTATTCCTGGTATGTTAACTGACATCCCTTCTCTGCTATGGAGGATAGTATATCCTGTAACAACCAAAATTATAACTGATTAATTGATAAGCTCGCTGTATTCCTGGTATGTAAACTGACATCCCTTCTCCGCTATGGAGGATAGTATATCCTGTAACAACCAAAATTATAACTGATTAATTGATAAGCTCGCTGTATTCATGGTACGTAAACTGACAACATCCTGTAACAACCAAAATTATAACAGTGCTGATTAATTGATAAGCTCACTGTATTCCTGGTATGTAAACTGACATCCCTTCTCTGCTATGGAGGAAGGTACATCCAAAATCAATAGGCTTCAGTAAGCATTACTGAATTTGATTTAGATAGGTGAAAGGTTTCTTGAGTTATCATCTGGAAACCATTACTATAGATGAACATGTCATTTTCCTAACAATGACCTCGTCCTATGACCCCAAAATCAATAGACTTTTTCCCACCCTTACAAGTAAGTATATATCCAAATTTGGATTGGATAGGTGAAAGTGTTCTTGGGTTATCATCTGGAAACTTAAAGTGTGACGGAATGACAGAATGATGGAATGATGAAGAAAGCAGACTCTTGATGCCCTTCACCATTACACGGTGGGAGCATAAAAATATTCACTTACATCAGGGTTAATGTAGAGAAGTTCATAGTACTGTCTAGCATGATCTAAATCCGGCTCCCTCGACATCGTTATATTTGTCAGATTCTGCTGGATGGCAAACAAATTCCGACACCTGTAATACACAATTATCATGTAATACATTGTACATTCCATGACATAAACATATTACATAATAATTTGATACGGCACTTGCTACTCTCTTCAGAGCATTGTAACCAAACGTAAACCTTAAAATTGATTATGAAGTCACATTTCAAGCAGTTCCAAATGAAAGGTCTGGGGAATCTACATGTAAAATATCAAAGTCATACTTCATGAGATACAACCAAGGTTATTTTTTTTTCAAGTAGGTCAAACTCTAAGGTTAAGGTAATCACTAGGTCAAAAGACAAGGTCCCAAATGAAAGATCTGGTCATGAGGAATCTCAAAGCCCTACCTCTTATAGTGCATGAGATATAACCCAGGTTAAAGTGTTTTAAAAGAAGGTCAAATTCCACGGTAAAGGTCACTAGGTCAAAATTCAAGGTCCCATAAGAAAGTTCTTGTCATCAGGATCCACATGTAATACATCAAAGCCCTATCCCTTTATAATATAATTCATGAGATATAGCCCGGGTTAAAGTTTTGTCCACACAACTGACACTGACACTAATGCTGTGAGATTAGCTCTCTAGACATTCGTCACCGATTGCTAAAATCAGTTTTTCAGACCAGGAAAAACCTCTCTTATCTATTCTTAGCACATGGATAACCATTGGAATGTTACATCTTCCTCAGGTGATGTCAACCCTGGTATTGAAATCTGGTGTTAGCCAATAAGGAAAAACATTCCATTGATTTAATAAAGAAAGTTATACATGTATGTGGAAACATACAGGATATTATGTACTGAAGTAATCATATTCACTATTTTCGAAAACCAGAGTTACTTCCCATTTGAGATGGTATCTGACATAGACTGATTATGACGTCATCAAATTCTATGGAAACAGTCCTAAAAGTCTGGGAAATTTTGGTATAAAATTGACATTACTATACCATTTTTATGGCGTCACAATGGTTTTACGTCAGATATCGTCTGTAAGGGGGAAAAACTCTGTATTCCGCAAAGAGTCAATACATGCACATCAAAAATTCATTTTCACTCACATTTTTTTGATTCCATTTTCATTTATCTTTTTTAGGTAGTGAATACTGTTCATCAGAATAGAGGCAACAAGAAAACCTAAACTCTCAAAGATGTATCTGAAAGAAAAATTAAACCAATGAGAAAATTAAAAGATTTTGTGCATGTGTCGCCTGCGAAATATAGCGACACTAAGGAATCACTTTTATAGGGTGTGACATCCAAGTGTGACAGACTAACAGACAGACAGATGGATAGACGGACAACAGATAAAGTGTTCCCTCAGTGTCGCTATGCTTCGCAGGCGACACAAAAATATCACTCATATTTGCATGGCCCAACTATTTCTGTTGCAAAGAAGAAGGTTAGTACATGTATGATGGCCCCTGACAGTAAGATGGGTCTGGAAATCGCAATTTTTTAAAATCTTATGAATTTATTTATTATATCACTATTTGATTCTATATACTACATGATCAAAGAAGCATAGCTGATCACATTTATCATCAGTCTTTACAGAAACTCACTTCACAAGCTTGATGCCATTTAGGTTACAAGAGAGTTTTCCGAGCTAGAAGAAAAAGTCTAACAAACTATAAAATCAGCCAGTACAATTCATCTTTGGGCTTCTGAATTTCTATATAAGTAACATGTCTATATGGAAATTTTCATTTTATTTTTTTCATTCAATCATATATATTGATTATTTAAATTTTGTGAAAATAGATATCTACCTGAATTTTTTTGGCTGTAAACTCTGTTGTAGAACTTCCTCCATGCCTGTTAAGTCTTTATTTAGCTTCAGGACATTGGAGTCCGGATCTAGGTCATCTATTGGTCCCGCATAATTAGACTGTAAGAAAGTAGTATGAAGAAAATTGTCAAATATTAAGTAGCAAGAGGACAACAGACCATTTTCCGATTTTGTTAGATAGCACAAAATGTCCGAGTCAACATCTTTTGGCTTTGTTTTACATAATGACATCACTGTTAAAAGACGCAATTCCATTGTGACGTAACAATGAAAAAAGCGCAAAAATTGTTTACCTCGGACATTTTTGTCATTTTGTCAGCCATTATGAATTTCCGGCAAGTGGCCTATTCTCAAATGTTGGTAGGAATTGAAAAATGTTACATTTTATGCAGTAAGAACATTTTAATGATATGACAAGCCATTTTTCCATAAAGAGGCTTAACTAAAAAACATTTAACTTAGCAGTTAATCTTGATTTGAAAATGTTAATAACTAAACTACTGACTTTATACATGGTACAAAATTTACAGTACTTGCTTCATCTATGCTGTGCACTTACTTGTTTAGCGACAGGAAGTAGGAAGTAGAAACAGTGAACTCTGACCTCAAGGTGAAGTAATAACAGACATACTTCTGCCAAATCTTGAAAATCCTTTACCAGCATTTTTAGAGAACTGTAATCAGTATCGTAAATGTGAAATCTGTCTAAGTTGGAATATTATGTAAAATCTCTCTATATTAGAATATTACACTAACAATATTCATAAATGTGATAAAAATTCAATATGGACAAAATTCAAAAAGTTTATGTGCAATGACAAGTAGACAAAGTTATGAAGGGTCACATAGTAAGCTGTATGGATCATTCGACCTTAACCTTTGACCTTACAAGGGCAATATTGAAAGGCTGGATCATCTATTTAACATTTTACTTGTATATTGAATATGAACAAAGATACAAATTTAATAGTTATTTTATGTTCATTAATATGAATATCATCATGTTAAAACACATCAAGTGGTGATATGATTTGCTCTACATGACCTTGACCTTTTAGGTCAGAAACATATTTAAACAAGAGCAACTTTACAGAATTTTTATTTCAAAATAGCAGGCCTACCTCAGGGTTTTCTCTGATACAGGTGGATATTCCTGAAACAAATATGATGGGACGCTACATTTCCTATGGATTTTTTTTTTTTCAAATGTACATGTATTACTTATCTATAAGCTCTGAATCAGAAACATTTTTAAATTACGTCTATATTTTTTCCTTCAGATACAAGTAATAAATAACTTACTGTTAAGTCAGGTCCAGTCCCAGATCTAGCATGTAAACCTGTTACTCCAGATCTAGCATATAAATAAGTGGAAAACTGCTTCATTCGCCCAGCAAACCATTCCTTTGAAAAAAAAGAAGTTTGATTTTTTTAACAGAGGAGCAATTCATAAATTTGGATATTTTATACTTTGGATGATCAAGGACTTTAAAAAAATATATCCTTGATGTTTGTTATTCGAATAGGCAAATAAAGTGAAAAGTGTAACAAAACATGGAGGTAAAGTAAGAATTTCCAATGAATGATACGGTAAAGTAAAACTTGTAAGGAATCTAAATGTACAATATCAAAGTTCTATCTCCAGATATAGTCCTATTTAGACATTCTGAAGAGTAGATCAAAGTCCAATTCAAATGTAATTAACATAACCAAAAACGTAATGCAAAATACAACATGAAAAGCAACACTGTGAAAGAGTATGCTTTTGTTTTAAGGTCGTAACTCATAGGCCAAAATGATGAAATATTTTGTTTTACGTCTGGAACTTTTTCTGGAAGGTACCGTCCCACCAGGCATGAAAACACATCATCAGTATGAAGGAATTTGGAAAGCAAGACTGAATCAGAATCATTTATTTCTCTTTTTCCATTGTGGCAAGGAGAACATAAATATAGGATCTCAAATGAATTTTCATTTCATACGATGTATTATGAAACGAGTTGTGTGTTTTATATCCCCGAGCCTTGGCGAGGGGATATAAAAATCACAACGAGTTTCATAATACATCGTATGAAATGAAAATTCATTTGAGATTCTTTTTATCACATGATATTGCCTAAAAATGTGTATTTCCAACGTGAAATCAACGTTTCCGAGAACTACAGAGGCAAACCACGCCGTGATCTTGAGGTCGTCTGCTACGCCATGAGAAGTAGTGTCCCCATCGTATACATGTAGATATTCTGTGCGTAAGAGAAATGAATAGTATTTTAATGCAAGAATTAATTTAACAACAACAATTTTAATCACTGATATTGACTCTTGGTCTGAATTGAGCAGCTGACCGATATTTGAAAGGTCACATTTGTCAAGGTTTATGTGATTCGGTTCCAAACTTGACCAATCGCATTCAAGCAGAGCGATATGTAACTTGTTATCATATCATATATTTATGAAATGGCTTTATGGAACTGCATAACGGGTGTATCATGTGATAAAAGAAAATATCTTTCTTCAAGTGAGGTGGATATTTTTAAAAAATATCACTATTGTATCCTAATATTAATGATGGTTTAGGAATTTTATGGTTTTCAAGATCATTCATTTATTTTTTTACCTGAAAAATGCGTGTTTGTGTATATTTTTTTCTGAGCAATTCTAATAAAAAGTTACCCGCCCGCAGACTTGAAATATTTAATTACTTTGCCCTTATATGAACTACAAATGAGTTGAACAAGTCTCTAAGTAAAGTTTAAGCTAGTTTCAATGCAAAAACAAGAATGAGGATTTTAGCAAGGAATCAACCTTGTAATTATCATATATCTAAATATAACGGCATACCAGGCTTTCGTGTACATTAGCTATGGTCCTCATCTGAGTGATGTCTGTGATGATTTCCTGTTGAGGAATCATTGCTTCCGAGGACGTCAGATTACTGATGAGGATTAATGCCTCCTTGGAGTTAAGGGCCTTGATTTCTTCCTCAGAACATTCTGTGCTGATCTCCTGACCTTCAGATGGCTGCAACATTCGCCAGCTTGGCAGTGACCTAAAGTCATCAAATACTGGATCGTTATAGTGCATGACTAGATAAGGATAGTGTTAAATCACACTTCCAACTTATATTGGGGTGGCATGGCCATCAACCTGGCCGTTTTGGAACTAAAACTCTTCCCCATTCCCAATAAAGGAAAATAGCTACATATTTCTCCAAATATGATAATAATTTTTGTTTTCAAATTGTTCATTTCAAGTAAAATGTTCATGAGAGCATGATCTATAATTCATTTGATTTCTCAATGTATTTGCTGTTTATTTGAAGCAATTAATTGCCATACTTAGTACAATGTATATAGGCTTTTGCTCAAACTGTATGATAAAGAAAATTCTTCATATGACACGAAACAACACTATATTACTTAACATGTTGGCACAGATAAGTTACAGTCTGACAGCCATAGGTGATATTTGATTATCAGTGGAGGATCCAGATGAAAGTTACACACAGTTTTAAGAAGAAAGTATGTAAGAATCAAACAACTTTGACAGACATCCAACACTCCAGGACATGTAAATTCATTGACAGAAATAAAAGTTTAACAAAAGAGGAAATTTTTTGAACGCAATTAAACAAATCGAGAATGACGAAAACCATTGGCATTATAATTTTCATTGTCAACGATACTGAAAGTAAATACAATGTATTTACACGGCTATGCAAAATTTTAGGTACAATATTTAAGTGTATTTTTTTTTACCAATTTTTTCCTTTTACACATATATGTACCTCAGAAATCTGCTGATATCATCATCTTTCGCCCACATAGCGCTGATAATCCTCCTCTCATCCGAGTCGTACTGCACTATTTCTGTTAGAATGATAAAACAAATCACCGGATCAAGAGTGCTCAAATACCTTTAGAAAGCATTCATGTTTTATAGTATTTTAAAAATATTATTGTTTACATCCATATTTCCAACAAAATTAGTGAGACAGATGTGCAAAATGATGAATTTCTCAAATATAGTAAATTTGTCTTTGTTGACAGAGTGGACTTTAATAGCTATGCTGTCTATAAAGACTTTGATGTACAAAAAAATTGTAGTGATAGATGTTTACCTCTGTACGCAGAATTACATGTGTCTCTGTACTCTTTCAGTATATTACAGATCATGTTAAGGAACTGGTCAGCATAGTCCGGCAGATCTAACATTAATTCTCGTAACTCCTGGATGTTCTTGTCTACTGTCACTGTACTCTGTAATAAATGTATCACATTAACTTTTCTATGTCCATGTACATGTATCATACATCATATATTCTTTTTACTTCAGATTTCAAATACTAGTGTTTGAAGTTTGAATTTACAGTACATTTTGCATATTAAAACAAGCTTTATCTTTCTACATTCACTGTCAATTGTAATACCATAAATATGAATGAGAGAGAGAGAGAGAGAGAGACCGACAGACAGACAGACGGACATAAATGTTTCACTTAGCAGGACTTACAGTTAGTAGAGGTCTTGGGACATTAAGTTCTTTCTGCGTTTTGTGATCAACAACATGTCTCAGGGCGTCAAAACCTGCAAAATACCAATATCATGTGTTCATTATAACAACTATATGTTGACAAATATACTTTTGCTTGAAGTGAAATTTTGTAACGTTACAAAAAATGCACAGAAAATCCATTATCATTCTATTTCCTGATAGGATATGTAAAACTAACAGGTGACAGGATACCAAATACATAGATAAGTGCACAATTTTTAGTCTAGTGGATTAGACTCATAATTATAGAGAAGTGTGAGAATTTATTGCTTTAAATACATTAACCACTGAATAAAGTAAAGTCACCGTACTCTGTATTTGCAACAACGTATTTGCAACAATGATACACAGACAAAACACAAGAAAGTATAAATCAGAAAAATCATGCAATTTCAATATTTGCAACACAAGTGTAATATCAAAGAAGATGAGAACTGAAAAGAACGGAAGTGAACTTGCCAGTCAATGAAATCAGAGTACCTTACCAAGGGGAGGTGGATCAAAGAGTTCACATATCAAGATATCTACGAAGGCATCAAGTATGAATCGATAAGCAGAAATCAACATGTACAATAGGTGATCAAGAAACGTAAGTTCAGCTTTAAAAGTAGAAAGAAAGATAAGAATATATACACCAAAATGCTCTCGCTACATTTGTTTGTTGCTGTTTTAGTAATGTAATACACGTGACAAGTGTAATGAAAGTGCAATAATGGAGTTTCAAACCAAAAGAATCAAAATTAACCTTTCCCTTTGGCAGAATACTAACATGTATTATATCTTATGACTTCACAATGTATTTCAGATTTAGGAAATTTGTTCTACAATTTTGCTATTTCAACCAAATACAGCCAAGTACTTTAGAAATTGAGTGCGTCCAGAGTAGTGCCAATGGTAGCCATTAGTGCTATTGGTACCACTGGTTGCTTGCAAGTAACACCTAAAAATACCTAATGGTAGAAAATCCTGCAGACAGACCAGAGGTCTGGTAGCATTGGTAAAAATTATCTTGGAACAATAATGACATTGTGATGCATAAAGTTTTCCTACAAACAGTATAGTGGAATAATTATTGGTCACGGTTAAACACTCCCAGTGGGGATTATACAAAAAAGCACTAAGTTTGTGTTGTAGTTTTTCACATAAGACTTTCCCATCACCCAAACTACTGCAAGTGAAGATTACCCTTTACTCCGTCTTCTTTGACCTCAACTGTCAGGTTTAAGTCAAAATATGCAATTATGCCTCTTAAACTTACAAAATCAATACAAATTTTAAAACAAGTGAACTTTTTCAACATTTAGTAACGCACATATTTACTTAAAGCCATCGTCAATATTTAGGTTAATCCAAAGCTGGTACAGAATATCAAAAAAGAATGGCTATGCAAGATTAAAAAAAAATATATATGTATCATTGAAATGAACATTTTTTCCAAAATATACTGTAAATTGCTTTATTTTCGTCAGTACCAATTTTCGTCAATTCGTTCAAAATGACCATTTCGTCAGTACGTAAATTCGTCATCCAAGGGTCCCTAAAATGTAAATTTGTCTGTTCAAATGCCAACTTAACCTTTTAGATAGGCCGTATGCGTTTGTTTTCATTGTTTGTTTAACAATTATTGGTAAACAAACAATTAGAGACATGTATACCACCTAGCTTGTTGTGAAAACATATCATTTGGTAATTAGAAACACATTATAAGTGACTTTGTTTGGGTATTCACTTTTCAATGATTTGTCATTTGCCTGTCGTAATAACTCCTGAGATTAAATTTTTCCTTTCTACACTATACTTTGTCAGGAGTATTTATATTCGTCGATACGTAATTTCGTCAAGGGAGGTACTGACGAAAATGACGAAAATTGGTACATGACGAATAAAAACCAATTTACAGTATACATGTATATATATCATCGAAATGAATATTTTTTCCACTCTCTCAAAAACTCAACAAAGATGCAAAAAATAGAATCAGTGTTGCAAATTAACCCAAGCATCAACTACCATGTCAAATGGTGCAATCATTTCTAACTTGTAGTTTTGACAACACCAAAGATGCTTTGAATTGAATAGATCTTACACAAAAACACATGAGAAAACTCAAAATAGGGTATGTGTGGAAGGTACATCTTTGTTTATACTGAATGATGCTAAATAAAAATACTTGATAAAAGATCACATGACACACATATGACAGTCACATGACAACATTTCAGGTCATGCTTATTGACTTACTCTCGTCTTCCTCATCGACTAATTTAAGTTTAAAATAACCAGTGAATGAACAGTAATTATATTTCATAAAAGAAATTGCATATCTCGAAAAAGAATCCTTTAAAATCTTGTTAGAGCTGATTCTAATTAGAATGAGAAAATGCAGTTATTTCATTGCATGTTATCAATACCGTATAAAAGAAAATTAAGAATTAAGAAAGGCAGCTGCACAGCGTAATTCGAGCATCCACTGAAGATCATGGTCGATTAATTCCATCTTATCGAAATACAGACTTACTTCCCATTTTTGCAAGTTTCTGACGTAAACTAATTGTAACGTCATCAAATTATATGGAAACCAGTGTAAAAATTTTGGGAAACCATGCTACATATGACGTCACAATGCTTTTGCATCAGATACTTGCAAAAATTGGAGGTAACTCGAGCTCTGTGTTTTGAAAAGACCAAATTGTCATGTAAGTGAATATTTAAAGAAGAAAGAAGTAGATGACTGCAGTTGAGTTTATCATAGGTGAAGGGATTTGTAGATGATTACAGTTGAGCTTTCAATTTATGGAGTAGCTAAGGCAAAATTAAAAGGATGCTTTTTATGATACAAGAGATAGGCCCGAGGACTCCTTACAGGTTCTCGGCAAGTCCAAGGCATTGGTCTGTTGCAGTTTTAGGGTGTTATGATAACTTATGAAAAGCCCTGGTGTTACATGTACTTATGATCTGAAAAAATGTGGATGCTTAAGCATACAAGTATACATGGTAGCTACGCCACTGTCCTTTGGGAAGGATAATCTCCGCATATCATAAAATTGACATTACCATACTCTAAGTATTCTCTATTTTCGAAAACCAGAGTTACTTCCCATTTGAGACGGTATCTGAGGTAGACTGATTATGACGTCATCAAATTTGATGGAAACAGTCCTAAAAGTCTGGGAAATAACGGTATAAAATTGACGTTACCATACCATTTACATGACGTCGTAATGGTTTTAAGTCAGATACCATCTGTAAGGGGAAAGAACTCTGTATTCTGCAAAGACTCAATATACCCAAGTCATTTAATGCTGTTCAGAAATTAGTGTAGGGGGAATGTATACTCTAGAAGTTAATTACTTGATGAATGCACAAAATCACCTTAGTTCCAAAATAATAATAATTGAAATGTACTGAGAAACAGAATAAAGTTCATGTATATGTGCAAATGAAAGAGTCATGTCAAATTGGTCCCCTCCTCCCACCCTGCATTGTTCCACTATTATTGCCCTACCAATTGCTATCTAAACATAACTATCCGCATTTGGATTTTTCCATATTAGAGTACATGTAAATGTGGTATGCTAAAACTACACTGTGCAGAAATTAAGCAAAGACGAATCCAGAGTTCTTAAAAGATTTTTTCAGAAGTCAGTGTAAAAGTTATACAGCCTTCAAACATACCAAATGGATTTTTGTAGTATCTCTCTAAATCTTAAAGTAAACATTTTATCTATGAAATGATGTTGCATGGAGCTTAAAATTGAATAATTTACATATACTAAGTACATCTTTTTACAAGAAAATAATGGTACTAATTTGATGTATTACATGCAATTCTAAACTTCTATTGTACAGTATTACATATACATGTAATTTTTGAATTTATAGTATTTTGATTAATTTTCAGCATTCTTAAAAGCTATTACATGTTGTTCTCAAATTAAAGATCTCGCACAAGTCTAATACATTTTTTAATGTAAAAATTACTTTATCAAATTAAAAAAAATTTTCTACATGTGATTCTAGCAATTTTAGATGGACATTAAAAAATGGGCAACAAAGCCAGAAAACAAAGTCACCATCTGCTTTTATATGCATTTCTTTGATTGTAAAGGGGGACTGGTATGACATGCCAACTCTACATATCTTTTTAGCTTTGAATAGCAATTTCATAATATTATACCTTTAGTGGCAGCACCAATGCTTGTTGATACTTGATAGTGTACATGTCCCAAGAAAACGTTCTGAACAAAATCTGTGACAAATGACTGTAAGCTGGAAGATCTGAAAGAAAAATTGGAAGAAAACATTGAATATAGATAGCAATGATTACAGAAATGCATATAAATTTGAAATTTCCAGCTTGCTATGATATGATAATTTGAGGAAAAAACACTGAAATTCATGTACATGAACAGTTAAAGTTTATAGATGCTATTTATTCACAAATACATGTACATGTAGTTTCAAATAATCATGCAAATGATAAAAATTACCCATCTGGACATGCTATGGCATCCTCTATTTCTCGAATAAACATCTCCAAAGGCTTGAAAATAGCTGCAAAAAAAAAAAGAATAGGAAATAAAGCCTGTGTTTGTGAAACACGAATGCCCCGGTGGCATCTTTGTTAGTATGAACACTATTTTCTGTTGAGTACATGTATGTGAGGTCACTGGGTTAAAAGGTCAAAGGTCAAGGTCACGAGGTCAAAAATTTTGGTACCAATGGAAAGGTCTTGTCACAAGGAATACACATGTGAAATATGAAAGCCCTATCACTTCCCATTCAAAAGTTATGCCCAATGTTAAAGTTTTTGAAAAGTAGGTCAAAGGTCAAGGTCATGAGGTCAAAAATTTTGGTATCAATGGAAAGGTCTTGTCACAAGGAATACACATGTGAAATATGAAAGCCCTATCACTTCCCATTCAAAAGTTATGCCCAATGTTAAAGTTTTTGAAAAGTAGGTCAAAGGTCAAGGTCAAGGTCACGAGGTCAAAAATTTTGGTATCAATGGAAAGGTCTTGTTACAAGGAATAGACATGTGAAATATGAAAGCCCTATCACTTCCCATTCAAAAGTTATGCCCAATGTTAAAGTTTTTGAAAAGTAGGTCAAAGGTCAAGGTCAAGAGGTCAAAAATTTTGGTATCAATGGAAAGGTCTTGTCACAAGGAATACACATGTGAAATATGAAAGCCCTATCACTTCCCATTCAAAAGTTATGCCCAATGTTAAAGTTTTTGAAAGGTAGGTCAAAGGTCAAGGTCAAGGTCACGAGGTCAAAAATTTTGGTATCAATGGAAAGGTCTTGTCACAAGGAATACACATGTGAAATATGAAAGCCCTATCACTTCCCATTCAAAAGTTATGCCCAATGTTAAAGTTTTTGAAAAGTAGGTCAAAGGTCAAGGTCACGAGGTCAAAAATTTTGGTATCAATGGAAAGGTCTTGTCACAAGGAATAGACATGTGAAATATGAAAGCCCTATCACTTCCCCATTCAAAAGTTATGCCCAATGTTAAAGTTTTTGAAAAGTAGGTCAAAGGCCAAGGTCAAGGTCACGAGGTCAATAAAGCCTGTGTTTGTGAAACACGAATGCCCCCGGTGGCATCTTTGTTAGTATGAACACTATTTTCTGTTAAGTATATGTATGTGAGGTCGCTGGGTTAAAAGTTCAAAGGTCAAGGTCACGAGGTCAAAAATTTTGGTATCAATGGAAAGGTCTTGTCACAAGGAATACGCATGCGAAATATGAAAGCCCCTTCACTTACCATTCAAAAGTTATGCCCAATGTTAAAGTTTTTGAAAAGTAGGTCAAAGGTCAAGGTCACGAGGTCAAAATTTTTGGTATCAATGAAAAGGTCTTGTCACAAGGAATACACATGTGAAATATGAAAGCCCTATCACTTACCATTCAAAAGTTATGCCCAATGTTAAAGTTTTTGAAAAGTTGGTCAAAGGTCAAGGTCAAGGTCACGAGGTCAAAAATTTTGGTACCAATGGAAAGGTCTTGTCACAAGGAATACACATGTGAAATATGAAAGCCCTATCACTTACCATTCAAAAGTTATGCCCAATGTTAAAGTTTTTTGAAAAGTAGGTCAAAGATCAAGGTCAAGGTCACGAGGTGAAAAATTTTGGTATCAATGGAAAGGTCTTGTCACAATGAATACACATGTGAAATATGAAAGCCCTATCACTTCCCATTCAAAAGTTATGTCCAATGTTAAAGTTTTTCGGACAAACAGACAAACAGACAAACAGATAAACAGACAAACAGACGGACAGGCCAAAAACTATATGCCCCCGAATCTTTGATTCCGGGGGCATAAAAATTTTGGTATCAATGGAAAGGTCTTGTCACAAGGAATACACATGTGAAATATGAAAGCCCTATCACTTCCCATTCAAAAGTGATGCCCAATGTTAAAGTTTTTGAAAAGTAGGTCAAAGGTCAAGGTCACGAGGTCAAAAATTTTGGTATCAATGGAAAGGTCTTGTCACAAGGAATACACATGTGAAATATGAAAGCCCTATCACTTCCCATTCAAAAGTTATGCCCAATGTTAAAGTTTTTGAAAAGTAGGTCAAAGGTCAAGGTCAAGGTCACGAGGTCAAAAATTTTGGTATCAATGGAAAGGTCTTGTCACAAGGAATACACATGTGAAATATGAAAGCCCTATCACTTCCCATTCAAAAGTTATGCCCAATGTTAAAGTTTTTGAAAAGTAGGTCAAAGGTCAAGGTCAAGGTCACGAGGTCAAAAATTTTGGTATCAATGGAAAGGTCTTGTCACAAGGAATACACATGTGAAATATGAAAGCCCTATCACTTCCCCATTCAAAAGTTATGCCCAATGTTAAAGTTTTTGAAAAGTAGGTCAAAGGTCAAGGTCAAGGTCACGAGGTCAACAATTTTGGTATCAATGGAAAGGTCTTGTCACAAGGAATACACATGTGAAATATGAATTCAAAAGTTATGCCCAATGTTAAAGTTTTTGAAAAGTAGGTCAAAGGTCAAGGTCAAGGTCACGAGGTCAAAAATTTTGGTATCAATGGAAAGGTCTTGTCACAAGGAATACACATGTGAAATATGAAAGCCCTATCACTTCCCATTCAAAAGTTATGCCCAATGTTAAAGTTTTTGAAAAGTAGGTCAAAGGTCAAGGTCACGAGGTCAAAAATTTTGGTATCAATGGAAAGGTCTTGTTACAAGGAATAGACATCTGAAATATGAAAGCCCTATCACTTCCCATTCAAAAGTTATGTCCAATGTTAAAGTTTTTCGGACAAACAGACAGACAAACAGACAAACAGATAAACAGACAGACAGGCCAAAAACTATATCCCCCCGAATCTTTGATTCCGGGGGCATAAAAAGATGCAAACATAAACCATAGAAATTGTCGCATTAAGGCTTTCAAAAATTTATGCATAATATAAATATTGATATTATAGAAGGAGTAAATAAAACTTTATTTATTATTTATGTACATGAACAATTTAATTGAACAATAAGGAAGACACTATATGTACATATACAAGGTCAATAGACCACTTTCCGATATTGTTAGAAAGCACAAATTGTCTGAGTCAACATCTTTTGGCGTTATTTTACATTATGAGGTCACTGTTAAAAGACACAATGCCATAGTGACGTAACAATGAAAAAATGCGCTTAAATTGTCTACCTCGGACATTTTTCGTCATTTTGTCAGCCATTATGAATTTCTGCAAGTGGCCTATTATTCCCCTCAAAACTGCTTGTACATCAACCTTTTAGCTCTTTTCCTCTTATGAAGAGTCACTCAATTTTTCACACTGGTAGTTTTTATCATATACACTGTTTATCAAAATAACTTTAAAGTTTCTTTAACTCTAAATGCACAATTTATTACAAGAAACACTCAATTTATCCACCACTTCTTGGTCTCTTGGCCTTTATCAAGCAGAAACAATAGAGAACAATTGAGTAAATATCCATATCTACTGGTTAAGCCTAGCATAAGACTTTGAGCTCTTTCAACCATAAGAGGCCAACAATTTGAGAATAATTTCAGTGTTTGGATGCAAACTTCCTTACAGAGGACTTTTCTCCACCCTCTAAATTGACATGAAGAATATCTTACCAGTAATGTTATTGACACTGGGCTTACAGACCAGCTGATGTTTCTCCAGGCCCATCTCTGCCAGTAATGTACTGCTGAATAAATCTCCCTATCAATGAGAAAGGTAAAATACATGTAAGTAATCTGTGACTTGATTTCTTAAAAGCATGTGTGACAAAATTCAAAATTTTCTGACCACTTTGTGAAAGGGAGCTTCCTGTACTTCAGGTAACCTATACTGATAGCTATCGGACACAGTGATCACTGTTTTCTGCTATGCTTCAATTTTACCATTTCTAGACATATAGAATAATGAATCAAGTTTCGACTACATATATGTAACATGCATGAGCTCATTTAGTTTCTGTTCACTTGTTAATCCAAAACACCACATTTCAATTATTTTCTCAGACATTTTACACTGTCACGTAATCAAAATAAATGTGTTCAGCCTACATTCAGTCTGTGATGTGTTTCAAGTCATATACCAGAATATACATGTATACACGTAATTTGTACATTTGAATTTCTATGTTTCTCCAGAAAACCAATTATCTATGGGGATATTCAACGGTAAAGTTATAATTCAGCATCGATAACATTACCTTGTCAAATGCTCTGCTATCATCCACATAACTATTGGTGCTTATTGCATGAATAGATGCATCAAATCTGAACAGAGCCATCTGTAAAATGTAAGAATAATTCAGTCAAAGCTTTATACATAGTCATACAAATTCATGACAGATATTTTAAAAACAGCAAAACACAATTGATAGTAGTTGAGAACACTAATCAAAATAATAAAAATTTCAGCCATACCTTTTTAGGCTTAGATGGCCTTTTCTTGGCGAAGTAAGCGTTGATATCTGTACTAGGTTCGTCAAAGCTAGAGGGCGCTCTCTGTCTGGAGGCGGCAGTGTTCTGTACGTCTAGGTACTCCTGTAGCAGTAGCTCCACCTACAAGTGTCAGGGTAGAAAATGCAAGTATTAATGTTACCAAAAATAAATTTGAAGAGGTTAAACTTGATCTATAAGTATTCATTTTAAAGATCCATGCCAACATTAATCTGAATAATACATGTAGCTCATTTGCCAGCAATCCAGTCAGACAAGCAGACACCAGATTAACAAATTTTGGCGATATTTTCATTTTGACGTCATAGCAGAAAACATGACAATGCATCTGGACACATCAAGATGGAGCAAATGAAAATGACATCACAATGAAAATTTTGCCAAACAATGTTTTGTCAGGCATTTCATGCATATAAAATCTTGGTTCATAAAGGTCAGAACATCTAAACTGGGAAATGTACAATAGCTGATTTTCTAGTAGATTCATAAGACAGACAGACATCAGACATCACAAATTTTGGTGATATTTTCATTGGACGTCGAAATAGAAAACATGACAACATATCAATGTGCTTCATGGTAGTGCGATCAGAAGGGACATCACAATTGAAAATTTTGCAAAACGATGTGATGTCTGTTGTCTGTACATATAAAATCAAGGTTTAAAACGGTCATAAATATTTTCTGGAAAATGGACAATTGCACCTTGTGAAATATAGTATCAAGGCAAACAGAAACTAAGAGTCTCCTTCAGCTAAGCAGGTAGATTACCACAACAGTGAGTTAAACTTGTAGAGGCGACACTGTATCAAATACACCACTGAATACCATCACATGGTTTTTGTTTTTGAAAGACATTGTATAATTTCAACAAAAACTACTCTATTTCAAGAAAAATTAAATAATAGTTGTAGTTGTTCCGTATTCATTCAATTAATATAAGTTAGTTGATTAGAATTATTTTTAGAGATACATAAAAGAAAAACTCTCATACAAAACTCAGAAGTACAAATTAAGCAAACCAGTCACTCAGTGACCAGATAAATAAACAAATGCATTTAGTCTACCTCTTTCCTTATAAGTGCTTGGTTGATGCAAATTAACTCAAAGATAATTTCCCTATTGTATAAATAGAATCATTCGCTGGTACTTTCGTTCACAGATTTATGAAAGTAAACCAATTCGCACGGTTAATGATTCGCTGATCCATGCTTGCTAGTATTGAGTTATGCATGTTGAATTCAAATTCACTGAGACTAACTTTCGCGGTATAAAAGTGACCGCGAAAGTAGCGAAGATTTATGCAGCATGAATAATTCTATGTATACAGTAAATACAAATCTACACCATTGACTTACCACTGCCTGTATCTTGGACCAGACGTCATTCATGTCGTACATACACTCCTGTCTGACTGGCACACCAGACACCTAAAACACAGTCCACATAGAAAATCTAACTTAAAAGTTCTCCTTAATAATTCTTTATCCAAACACCTCATTTCTCAAAATCATCCTAAAAGTCAACTGAGGTATGTTTCCATGACTGTAAGGTTTGCAATTCATTAATCTGTTGAATCTCAGATGTATCTCGCTCAGACAAAAAAATTGGGAGAGGGCTTTACATACGGTAATGTTGGTAAAACTTGTTTTCATTTTATTGAAATAAAATATGTTTAAACAGAAAAAAATTATTGTACCAAAGTTCTTACATGTATGTTTAGACAAATATTCATACCATGTAAGGTTTAAGTTTCGAAATAAACATGACCTTGACTTTCATATGCTGAATATGACCTTGACCTACAGATTTCATACATCAAGATGACTACTTCTAGTAAGTTTCATGGAGAAACCTTGTCTCATGATCAGCATTGGAGATGTCACCATCAACAACACTGACGTATCATTGACGGACAAAGTGACACATCTTTAATAAACTTTAAGGATTATCTATGTACACCGTATGTTAGTTTGTTTGTTTTATTACTTGCATGCTGAAATCATAGAAGAAGCAAAAGTCATTGAATATTCTTCAAGCAGATAAAGAATCTGGATTTGTTAAAAAACATTCAAAGTATAGTTAGCAAATATCTCTCATAATAAATAGAAACATCTATCATCTTAACATGCTTTCAGTTACATGTAAAATGTTCAGACATGTCAAAGGAAATACATGTATGCATGGTGTGATTAGATCTGCATGTAAATGAAAATCAAGAAAGACCAAGGCATTTTTTTTTAAACCTTTCTGATTGTTTTAAAATAAAACAACAATTTCATACTTCTATGTGAATGCTTCTAGAGTTGTTGTAGGATACCAAGATACCCTTATTCTGTGATCAAGATTATCGTAAGGACAAAACTAGGCTTGAGTATCGCCAGGTACCCCATGATACTTCAATTTTTAATGTATAATTCAATATTTAAAAATTTTGAAGCTAATGTAATTTGTTTGGTATCTTTGCTCAAATTATCTTGTTTGTCTGATAGAGATGAAAGAATGATCTTTAATTTGGTTAAAGAGAAAACTAAATCTTGAATTTGATGCCTCTTTCAAGGATTTTATCCCATTTTACACAGCCACTTGTGCCTCATATGAAATTCATGTGAATTTACATAAACTTTACATTAAAGTTCACGTGATATTTATGTGAATCGAGCTCGAAAATGAAATTTACATAAAATTTTCACATGAAATTCATGTGAAGTTTTTTAAATGAATTGCATGTTAAGTCCATTTTGCTTAAAGGTAACAAAGAAAATTTCATGTAAAATTCATGTGAAGTAAATTTATGTGGAATTCATGTGAATTTTTATTCACATAAATTTTATGTAATATTTGTATGAAGTTCACATGAACTTTCATGTGAAATTTACATGATGCTCATTTCATATGAAATTCACGTGAGGCCGAATTATACCTCTGATAATTTATGAAAATTGAAAAGATAAAGTAATTTAACTTTGTTTTGAAACAGTTAATTCTTCCTATTTGAATAAACCAATGTTAAAGTATCACGTTACCTGGGTCATGATATACATTGATATATTACGTGTATAGTACGACCTAAGGATCAATACAATCGATATATCTATATCTTGTTACAAGCTTAGTCAAAACACCGAAAATACATACACCAATAAAATTCACAAATTTCCTGTAGGGAAAGGGTAGTGGAGATTACATCCAAGTTTGACCCAACAGAGAAATAACAAAGTGTTTTATGGAAGATATTGAAAGACAGTACATACTTTATAATCACCTCATCTTACTATGGTGGCATATTTCTGCCTTCACATAATTTTTTGTCAACATAACTTATCGCGTCTAGTCACGATAGCTATCTCGACAATGTAACATAATTTTCGCGTATCTCGTCTTGGCAAGGTGACTTATCACGATAAGCCACGGTACCTATCTCGACTTGACGAGATAAATATCTGGTATCTCGGCTAAATTAGCTATCTTTTCTGGTCAACATAATTATCGAGACGGTCATGATACTTTATCTTGACAAGTCAAGAAAATATTATGTACTTTATGTCGACATATTCTTTAATCTATGTCGACTAGTAGTGTTGTATAATCGGAAAAATTTCATAATCGATTATCGGTTTATAATCGGAGAGGATTTTAATCGATTATTTCGATTTAATCGGAAATAATTCTTTCTTGTTTTTACAGCAAAGAATATGACAAGTATTGAATAAATTTCACTAAATCTTATGCCAATATACATGTATACTACATAGCAAAATGTCTAGAAAGAACTCCAACCCCAAAATGATAAAATCCTGTCTAGTAAATGAAATACTTTGTCAAAATCACAGCAGTAATGGAGTCAAAACAAATATCGGCAACTTTATACGGCAGATGCAGGGATGGTGGGGGGGGGGGGGGGGGGGGGGGGGGGGGGTTAACTCCATACGACTCAAGAGTTAACTTAAGATATTGCTCATTCAATGAGGAATCAAGCAATATCTTCGTGGAGTTTAGGCTAACAGTACTATGAAATTCACTGAACTTGTTCTTCTTACAAAGTTCAAGAGTTCAGCGTAAAAAATTTTTTCTAGACGAGTAGATATTGACGCATCGCAGACCCGTATCGCATCTGACGTTGAAGTTTTCTATTAGAGTACTTGTCATTACTATTAATTTAATGAGAATCCCGATTCCATCCATTGTATGCCTTAGAAAGTGTATCCTTTTCAAACTATTTTACGCTTCGCCCGTAACTCTAACTCGTGGAAACGATCGGTGATCTACTTTCGTTTTATTCGTACTTGTCATACGCGTATTCGATCGAAAACTGAGTCATTCTTTTCCACGTTGTATTTCCGATTATAATCGATTCTTAAAAACATAATCGATTAATCGAAATCGAAGGGTATTAGCGATGATGTCGCCGATGTCGGCGATAATCGTTACAACACTATCGACTAGTCGAGATAATTATCACGTTTTGGTGTGATAATTATGTTGATAAAAAACTATGTTGACGGCAGAAATATGCCACCATATCTTACTAATTTAAATATCCTTATAACAAAATATAGACAAAAACTACAAGACGGAAGACAAAAGTTCCATATCCAGTGTGAAATACATGATGCCGAACAAAAAGCACAGTTATTAAGTACAGGTCCACAAAAGAATCAGGCAGTTGAAAAACCTTAAAATTTTTGCAGAACTTTTTTCTCTTGAAATTTGTTCAGATCAGCGTCCATATGAATGTTCTGAAGGAGTTTTCCTCATACTTGGATGGTGAAGAAAGTTATAGCGGTAGCAAATTTGGTTGAGTTATATAGAGAAATTTTCCCCCTATTTTTTTTAACTTCATAATCCTTTATAAATTATGAGATGAATATCTCGCTTCACCATCGCTACCTTGAGAAATGAATATCATTTGTTTGATTTGTACCACATATATTTCTCAAAACACCAATAAAAAATTTTGCAAAAAATTTTGATGTAACGCCCCTGCCTGATTCTTACGTCGACCTATAATTCAAATAATAGGAGCATTTGCTCTAAAATGTTAGATTTTACAAAATAGGACAAGATAATGTTCAGACATAAATAATGACAGAATCTACTCAAAAGTTCAGTAAAATAAGTCGAAATTCATAAACAAACTAGAGGGTACATGTAATCATGATGCAGACCTAAAATCAATACATATCTCATTGCGTAATTGATAAAGATGTAAGTTACCTCTTCCTTTATTCTGCCTTCAGTCTGCGTCATTAATTATGAAAATAGTATGATGTGTAAATACAGAATGATTATGAGTGCACGATATGATATTTCATTGTAATGTCATGAAAGAATATGGGTTTTATGAACATTGTACTCCCATAAAAATAATGTGGGATTAAATAACAATCCTACATTTTTCCATGCTTTCAAATACATGTAGCATGTACATGTACAACGATGACACTGTTATTAAAAATGGAAGTTATGACCTCAAGGTCAGTGAAAGAACTGAACCTACCAAAGTCTGATTTAGAAAGCAACAATACGCTTTTTGTCACTCAAGCAATAATCTCATGCAGCACTTGAGACTATCAATAGAGTCCAATAAATAAGTTTGTTGCATGGTCTACGTTGTAGACGGTAATTAACACCTTTCCAGAAGGTGAAATAATTTTCATTGTGTAGCAATGATTAGATTAATGATGGGAGTAATGATTGGATGATTAAGTGAGTCGTTGACTGGCTACCATGAGTAGTTTTCTTTAGCTAGCAATAAAGAATTATCCAATCATTTTTGATAATTGTTTGATGGCCTAACAATTGCCTTGCAACAAGCTATGCCCTCGGAGACAGTAGAATAACCCTTACTTCATTTTAATTCATTTTAATTCATAGATTATAAATACTGGTAGGAAGGAACACCTATAGTAACTATTGACACAATCTTCCTATGTGTATATCAATGACAATGTGAAACCTACCAAATTTAAGGTGATCTACTATGGAGTGTGGAGAAAACTTCACACTTTTATTATTATACACTGCCATCCATAAATAACTATACAAACAAGGAAATCATTCTAAATTCAATGATAGTTAAATCCTAATATTTCCATTCTGAACCTAAAAGAATCATAATCATTGGCTTCACATAATTCAAAATTATGAATTGTGATAAAGAAAATGTAAAAATGAAACTTTTTTCATCGCACAACTTTTTTTCAAAAATTGTCATTTTTATATAAAAAATAATAAAAATTCAATAAATGTAAATATTTGGGTCAAGTTTTTTTGCAAATGATTTCTATAAGGTTCATCTTCAGAGTTACACAACAATAGATTCGAAACTGTTCATTTTTTAACAGCAGCATTAACAGAAATAGTGTATACTAATTTATGGATGGCAGTGTAAATTCAATATGATGTAATTTCCGAGAAAAATGTGAAAATAATGAGTGCAAATGAGCTATATAGTAAGTATATGTATATGAATCTATTTTTGTTAAACTACATATGGGTATGGAAAGTATGGAAATAGGAATCAAACGTGGTTGTATATTTAGAAATCTACTTTTCTTTTACACAAATTGAATTGCACAACATGGACGGCTAAGCTCTGCATAGTAGAATTCTAAGAAAAGTAAAGAATCTCTTAATAATAATAATTAAATAATACTTACAATGATCTTATTCAAGTTTCTGAGTACCACTTTGTGCATGTTAGCCACAAATCGGAACTGATGGAAGACATTTTCCAGTAGATCTAGGAGATACCGTGGCTGGCTGTGATTGGACAAGGGCTCCCCTTGCTGAGAGCTGATTGGCAGATAAAATATGAATACATGCATGTCTATAGTTTAAATTGAAGTACAGTTTGTTTTTCTCAAAAATATTATATATAAAAAAATATTACAGTCCTTATGTCAAGTAAAAATTTAATCTGAGGTGGTACCAAATCTACATTGTTATAATGGACAGACGTTCCTTTAACGGTACTTGATAAAAGGACTGAAATAAAAATTTACATACACCTGCTCATAGAAGTTTGGTATAAGAAAAATGCTGGATCATTTTTCCAATAACTGAAAACTTAAACATCTAACTTTAAAAGTTTCTATAACATACAATTCGGTATCCATCATGATACTCTTTTCATTACCTTTCTACAATATGCTGTTCATTACCTTTTACAATAATACTGTTCATTACCTTTTACAATATACTGTTCATTACCTTTAACAACCTACTGTTCATTACCTTTTACAATATACTGTTCATTAGGCAATGTTAAATAAAATCTATGTTTCTCAGACACCGCTGCGCGCTATAATTTGCCGAGACTTTTTATTGCACTTTCAGAAAAAAATATCTGCCGTGTCTCATTCTCGATTGCCGATTAAAAACGAAATATCCATTTATTTCATTGAACAAGTCCTGTAAAATCGTCCAAACGGTACCCGAAGAATAAATACATTTACGTTACGAGTAAAGACTATCCACGGGAATTGTGTAGGATATACTAACAACGTGTGGACACATCGAGTATTACATGTATTAAAACGTTCGTTTAGTTTTCTTTATTGATCTCTACAGCATATGTAAATACCTATGCCGAACAATAGCAAGTGTCCATTGTAATACTTCCGAATCTATTTATGATGATGTTCACGTTGTAAAAAGTATAAGCAAGGACCTTGCCACTTTTTTTAGACCCAATTATCTGAGAAACAAAGAATTTATTTTACATAGCCTTACCTTTTACAATATAATGTTCATTACCTTTCTACAATATACTGTTCATTACCTTTTACAAAAAAATGTTCATTACCTTTCTACAATATACTGTTCATTACCTTTTACAATATAATGCCCATTACCTTTTACAACCTTATAATGATATAATGTTCAGAACCTTGTTAAGATATACTGTTCATTACCTTTCTATAATATACTGTGAACTTCTGGCTACAATAGCAGATAACTCTGGTTGTATGCGTACTTTCAGCCCCTTGAAAGACATAAACAATCAATTCATTAGTTTTCCTTGCATGTTTCTAAGTCAGCATTAAAACCAAGTGGCAGCAAAAACCAAGTGGCAGCAAGGACCAATTGAGGCCATAGAATAAAGACTAAATTCTAGTCAAGCTTTAAATTAACACTTCAAAATCGTCAAGTTCAGAAAGTGTAAGACTAGTAAGTTTTATTGAAATATATGTGACATGCTAGAAAACCATCAGTTTGCTATTTTAATAAAAGATTGAGATATATTACTTCATAAAAGAACAGATGTGTATTTAATCATATTCCTCAAACCTCTGCAGCCTCAGGGATTTTCCTCAGCTTATGAAGAGATTTAACGAGTACAGCTATGAACTTTGAGGGATTTTCTTCTGGATTACTATTCAGATCTTCTTCAACATCTCTGGTAAAATCCACTTTGTCTGGGGGAGGGACAGGACTGTCACATCCACCTCCTGGAAGAGTCCAATTTTCAATGTGACATGGAATATCTTTTTTAAAATATCTAGGGAACATTTCACATACAAAGAAAGAAATCTTTATTTCTGATACCAAGGAAGTCTTTATTTCCCCCTATGGAGATGTTCACCTAATCTGTCTTGAAGTTGCTCAGTATCATTTACAATGTATATCTTGGTAAATTATCATGAACTTAAGGCAGAACAAACTGAAATACAAGCACCATTACAAATTCCCACTTGTTTGGTTGTCAAAATCCTAAGTAGGGCAAACAATGGTCATTAAGATCAACTTGTCTGACTTTACCATTTGACATGTAATATATATATATACAAAGGCAATGTCCCTATTCTATGAATTTTATGATCTTCTTTATACAAAATGCTGTGTTCGTGATGAGCACTATACATGTACATGTACCTACTTTTTCGTCCAACAGGCGTTCCATCTGGCACTGTGGATGACCCCCTTTTTAATGACCCACTTTTAGGAAGGGAGGAGTAATTCTGGGGTACTGACTTTACATAGATCTGTCTATTCAGCTCTTCTATCAAAACTTCATGAAGTTGCTGGAAAAAAGTGTTACTTTCACTTTAGTAATGTCACATCTGAAATTTGTTTTTTACCTTCTTGATTACTAGCCTCACTTTTGTACAATCCAAGTAGGAATATCTAATCTGACTTCGAAATTAGTACATGTTCCTACTAGTTCTAAATTACTCGATTAATGAGTTTATATTTTCTTACCTCTTTTCTTGTGATTAATTCAGCTTTTAAATCCCTTAATGCTTCCACTCCAGCTAACTGCTTTTCTAATTTTCCAACTGAAAAAAAGTTATAAATTTACATTTACCAACATCTTTAATTATTGATCAACTCATTAATCTCAAGCTTTAAATAAAGGGGTAGGGTCACGAAGCCTGATATTGGCCCTAATTTTGAACATTGTACTTCACAGAATTTTTAACTGTTATTTGACATTTTGAAATGTTTTCTACTGAATCATGCATCTATCTTTTGTAAACATTGTGTTTATCAATACCTTTAAGCCCTTTGAGAAGACCAAAATAGGTCATAGTCCGCGAAATTGATGCAAAAACTGCATATTTCTATTAAATTAGCAATGGCCGCATGCATTAACTGAGATGGAAAACTTATATGTGAAAGATGATCATTATATCCTTTTGTCATAAACATTTTGTCTCAATTAACGCATGTGGCCACATTGAATTTTTTGATAAAAAACAAAATTCCCAGCAATTTTCGCAATATTTTGTCAATAATGTCAAAATGACGTCACTTCATGACGTCATTACAGTTAAATGGCACTTTGTTTGGTGATATTTTTCTTTTCATGAAAAGCGGTAAACATTCATGTATTTTCATGAGAGATATCAAGTACATGTATTTCTCATGAAATTAATTTCTAGAGAAAAATGTAGGGCCGATTTAGGGGTCTCGTGGCCCTACCCCTTTGTTAATCTTGGCGAATAAATAAATAAATGAATAAATATATAAATGAATAAATGAATGAATAAATAAATAAATAAAATCAAGGATGAATATATCAGGATAAACATCACATTACCTTGTCACGTTAATGTGATCAAAGTTATAAGAATAACTTACCTGCATTAACGACAAGTTCTGTAGCATGCAGGTAATGTTTCCGATACAAGAAATTGTCTAACTTTGTAGGGACCTCCTTGACCTGTTCACTGAAATTAGAAACACAATATCTCAAATTACAGAATTCTTATGCTAGTTGACATACTTCAGACTTCAAACTCCGGACTTCGCACTTTAGGGGCTATGAAAAAGAACTCAGATGCGATTAAAAAAGTAAAATCTAAACACACAATGGATGAAAGTACACCGGAGAGCTTTAAATATATACATGTATTTCACACATGAAAACAAATTCTTTTCACAAAGTATTCTAAGCTCATTGGAATAGAATCAACATTTTGCTTTTCTGACAGAGTCCCTTCGAAGTGCAGTGTCTGAAGTGTGAAGTCTGCGAACATGTAAAAGGTCCAGTAAAACATATCGATATATGAGAATCTTACATTTGTTCTAGTAAGGACACCATAGTTTTCTGTTCGACTCCCTCTATCCATAGTCTCCTTAGTTCATCTCGCTTACAGTGTAGTAAGGTTTTACAGCTGCTAAGGTCATCCTTGATCTTCTTAATCTTTTCTCTAGATTCTGATGATAAGATCAAAAATTATAATCTGAAGAGCTTTCTTACAAGAGTTACCTCTCTTTGTCTGCAAGATTTGAATAAAACAGTTTCTCTCTATGGCTGCAAGATTGAATAAATACATGTGTATTGAAATGAGTCCCATATTTTGTACATGTATTTCATTTATTATGAAATATACATGTATATACTGAATATTTGTTGAATGTCTTTTTGTGCTCTATGTTCATATTGTTCATTTACAAGACTATAGCTTAAGAAATTGATGAACAAACTATGAAATTGTTAACCACCAGCTCTCTTTGTAATAGGACATGGAGCTATGTGAGTGCTGAAAACTGGAAACTAAATATATTCACAAAAGAAAGTCTTCACTCATTTAAGACATGTTATGATCATTTTAAAGTAAAGACTAAATTAATGAAAAAATTCAAGCAGGTTTTCAGCTTCATTTTTCCCTGCCATATGTATTATATCACAGAAGTAACTTACCGTTAACACATCTACTAATGGTACTGAAATCGTTGGTCACTTTGGTCAAGTCCTGGTAATGTTCTGCAACATAAACATATTTCCATGACAAGTTTATAAAAAACCCATTGAACATCTGTATCTTTCACAACAACATAATCATGTATCGTAACATAACTAAGTAGTTATCTGTATACTTACTTGCAACAAGTTCTCCTAGCTTCTTGTCACTTTCTCTGAATGCTTTATCTATTTTTGTCTTTTCTTTCTCCCTCTGTTCAAAGTCAGCACTGCAAAATAATCATCACTATGATTTTTTTTTACGATAAAACATCATTTTCTTCCAATGAAAATGATAGTTCAATCAAAACATATTATTTTGTACATGCTGTATATGGTTGTGGTTCATTGCCCAGTACATGTAATTCCCCTCGGATCTTCATTCCTTCAGGCGCCTCAGGGAGTTACTGGGCAATAAATCTGGGCTAGCTATTTATTATTTCTTAATTAGATTGGTTATGAACCATAATCTATTATATTCAAATTTCTAAGATGTTGTCTTTAGATGATTTTCAGACTCTCATTTGTAAAGGTACTAGCACAATATTTTTCAACTCTATTCATACCTGGATGATAAAGTGCGCACAATGGCCATCAGAAACTCTGACTGAAAATAAAAATTGAAAAGTTGAAATAATTAATACTTAAAATCAAAAGTTAATACAAGTTCTAATGATCACTTCCTAATTACATATACTTCATAAATCAAAAATAAGATAACAATTTTAGGGATTTTTAAAATATACATGTACATATAGTGTCAACAAAGAAAAAGTTGTGATTTGTTACCATAAGACAAAATCATGCTGCGTTATCACCATATAATTGCAATGCAATTCTTATGTTGGGATGAGTATTCAATAACTACCAGTACATGTTCTTGAATGGGTGTACTCTATTGATACCAAAATCTCCCTATCATATGCACTCACACGAAAAATATAGGTCATTACCTAAATTTGAACGTAGATTTGTGATCTACTCATAAAGATTGATGCATCATCTGTGCAAGTTTGGCCATCCTAGTACTTCTAATAGAGAAATAAAACTTCTTAACATTGATACCCAAATCTTCCAACATGTGCACTCAGTCATGACCTACCATACATTTGAAGGTAGATTTGTGCTCTCACATAAAGACACATCATCTATGCAAGTTTGGCCTTCCATAGCACTAATAAAAAAGAAATAAAACTTACTTAACATACTAGTGTGGACGTGGACGCAGAGGCCGATGACAGGGTGATAGCATAAGCTCCCTCTCACTTTGTGAGGTGAGCTAAAAAGGAATCTGATGGTATAATTTCAGTTGAAATATGGTTTCCGTTCGACATGAATTATTCCATGCGGCGATAATTACTTCTCCATGCAATCTTGTTAAGCAGGGCTTAATACTAGCCTCATTTGATTGCTTATAAAACGAGTACCAGTGTTAAGATTTTTTTGAAAATTTGTAGAAGTACATTTGTATAAGTAAAGAGTTCCACTGTCTACACAGCTCATTTAAGAAATTGAAAAAAAGCTAAGTTTTGTCTCATTTGTCGAATTACTTTTTGATTAAAATTCATACTGGTATAGGGGGATTGATCTTGAACTCTCATAACTAACAGCGTAAGTTATATGTCCATACCACTAATACTATATGCTTACAGTGAAAGAAAAAAGTTTTAGGTGGGAATTTTTCTGTTAATTTTACCCTGAAATTGCTGACGTTCTCCATGGACTCAATTTTTATGTTAAACATATTTGCCATTGTGCCGCCTGGGACAAAAAAATGTTCTGCATTTTCAACCGAAAAAAACTGTCCCAGTCAGGACACGGAAAATGTACCATAAAAAAAAAAATCAGCGTAATATTGATTATTCGACCGTGTCAATTTCAGTCGTTCCCTCTTGACTGTTGATTTAAACGTTACCAATTAACTACGATATACATCCACATTGTACAGTAATCAGCCGTTGATCGATTCAGGTATGATGTTGTATGTTTTGATAGTAATAAGTTTATAAAAGGTCAACTGTCACACAAACAATTAAGAAACTGTTAAAGTCAATTAATGTTGCTAATTACATGTATGTTGTTGTTGTTATCTTTTTTACAACACAATGTAAATGTAAACAAGAAAAAAAAATTACAGCAGCCACAGAACACTCTAAAGTTATTATAATACGCTCTTTATTATTATCACATTAAAAAACCTTTAATACTAATCAAAGTACATGTGGTTGAAAGTACGATAGCTTAAGTTAGTGTTGTTGTTAAGTTATCGATTGTTCGCCAATGTCAACTCCGGTAACGGCGCAAGTGCTTTTAAAAATAATTATGTAAAACATGATCAATGGAGTAAATGACTTAAACCTTCACAGAGAAAAATTCAAAAGGGTGGACGAGTTCACTGAAGCGCCACTTTTAGAAATTCTGCAACATTCATGCATCCTACCAGGAGCCATTTACATATACGGCATGCGCTTATGAATAATTTTATTTTTTCTCTGACATTCTTGCATTTGCAGAGGGCAATGATCTAGAGCAAATTTGGTATGCAACATCTTAAGTTAAACTTCTGAATGGAATTACCTTAAACATAATTACCTTAAACATAGTTATGAAAATTAGCTTAACGTGTTGTGTGCGACATACTCTGATGCTGATACTGAGTGAGATAAATTTCAGTTAAAAAAAAAAATCAGACAAATTGAGGAGTAAACATGAGAAAGAAATACTACATGGTCCTTTGAACTGCAAATTTAACACCTCTCATTGTTTTGACTGTAAATTGCTCCTTCTAAAGTCACGGAAATGCCCAAAAAGCTTGTAATTATAATGAAAAGGCCTTATTATAATGATGAAACATAGTGTAATCAAAGATTACATGTACAAAGCTCACCTCATGGCAGCATTTTATCATGGCAGCAAACAGAAAGTAGTCAAAGGTTACACAATTTTGAATTTGAAAATCTGTTCTATTGAGAACCAACAAAATTGCTAAGACACAAAAACAGACACAAAGTAGAAAAGGGAAGTAGAGTATTTCATTTATTGACTCAAATTCTGCATGAATGGGTGTACTCTATTCAGATACCGAAATCTCCCTAACATGTGCACTCAAGCAGAAAATATAGATCATGATCTGAATTTGAATGTAGATTTGTGATCTACTCATAAAGACACATCACCTGTGCAAGTTTGGTCTTCATAGCATGTGCACTAAAACATGTTAAAATAAAGAAATAACACAGGTAATCACAGATTACGAAGCTCACCTCGTGACAGCAAAATTCAATTCAAACATATTTCTTAGTACATATATATTGGCTTTGAAAGGCAAAATCACTCAAGCAGAAAAAGTAGGTCAAGGTCATTTTATGAAAGTTTGATCAAAGATACATCCAATATGCAAGTTTGGTACATGTAGCAGTTATATTTTGCTCAATATTGACTTTATAGAGCAAAATCACTCAAGCGGAAAAAGTAGGTCAAGGTCATTTTATGAAAGACTGATCAAAGATACATCCAATATGCAAGTTTGGTACATGTATCACTTATACTTTGCTCAATATTGGCTTTTAAAAGCAAAATCACTCAAGCGGAAAAAGTAGGTCGAGGTCATTTTATGAAAGTTTGATCAAAGATACATCCAATATGCAAGTTTGGTACATGTAGTAGTTATACTTTGCTCAATATTGGCTTTATAGAGCAAAATCACTCAAGCGGAAAAAGTAGGTCAAGGTCATTTTATGAAAGACTGATCAAAGATACATCCAATATGCAAGTTTGGTACATGTATCACTTATACTTTGTTCAATATTGGCTTTTAAAGGCAAAATCACTCAAGCGGAAAAAGTAGGTCGAGGTCATTTTATGAAAGTTTGATCAAAGATGCATCTAATATGCAAGTTTGGAACATCTAGCACTCATACTTTGCTCAATATTGGCTTTTAAAGGCAAAACCACTCAAGCGGAAAAAGTAGGTCAAGGTCATTTTATGAAAGTTTGATCAAAGATACATCCAATATGCAAGTTTGGTACATGTAGCACTTATACTTTGCTCAATATTGGCTTTTAAAAGTGAAATCACTCAAGTGGAAAAAGTAGGTCAGATGCTGCATCTGATGCATGGGTCCATCTCGGCATCCAAAGATGAATCACTTGTGCAAGTTTGGTTACTGTAGCATTAGTAGTTTGTCAGATACTGAGCTACCCCAAACTTCTTAACCAAGTCACTCAAGCGGAAAATGTAGGTCAGATGCTGCATCCGATGCATGGGTTCACCTCAGCATTCAAAGATGAATCACTTGTGCAAGTTTGGTTACTGTAGCATTAGTAGTTTGTCAGATACTGAGCTACCCCAAACTTCTTAACCAAGTCACTCAAGCGGAAAATGTAGGTCAGATGCTGCATCTGATGCATGGGTTCACCTCAGCATCCAAAGATGAATCACTTGTGCAAGTTTGGTTACTGTAGCATCAGTACTTTGTCAGATACTGAGCTACCCCAAACTTCTTAACCAAGTCACTCAAGCGGAAAATGTAGGTCAGATGCTGCATACGATGCATGGATTCACCTCAGCATCCAAAGATGAATCACTTGTGCCAGTTTGGTTACTGTAGCATTAGTAGTTTGTCAGATACTGAGCTACCCCAAACTTCTTAACCAAGTCACTCAAGCGGAAAATGTAGGTCAGATGCTGCATCCGATGCATGGGTTCACCTCAGCATCCAAAGATGAATCACTTGTGCAAGTTTGGTTACTGTAGCATTAGTACTTTGTCAGATACTGAGCTACCCCAAACTTCTTAACCGGACGCCGACGCGGACGCGGACGCGGACGCGGACGCGTGGGGTTATAGCATAAGCTCACTCAACTTCGTCGAGGTGAGCTAAAAATTGTGTAATATTGATACCAAAATCTTCCTAACATGTGCACTGATGCGAAAAACATATTTCATGACCTACATTTGAATGTAGACTTGTTATCTTCTCATAAAGACGCATCATCTGTGTAAGTTTGAACTTCCTAGCACTTACATGTATAATAAAGAAATAAAACATCTTAACATACTAGTGCGGACGCGGACGCCAATGACAGGGAGTCCGAGTGAGAGTGAATAAAGCATAAGCTCCCAGAGTCTCACTCCGTGAGGGTAGCTAAAAAGTGTCCCTCTTTATGTTCCTCACACGCATTATATTTGTCCCTCTTTTTGATGCTTTGTCTCTCTTTTTGTCCCTCTTTGCAATGATAAAACTCCGAAAAATTATGGCAAGTATGGTTAAACATAGGCGATGTCAAAATTACCATAGAAATCTCTCTCAGTGTGAGCATAGTATTTGTCGGATAGATACATCATTACAATGTAGTTACACTTAGGTTGGAGATCTATTCCCCTAAAATATGAAAAACCTTCAATTTTTCCATTTACGAAGTGAGCTGCACATTTTAATGCGCAAGTTTGAAAATGAAAGGAATTAGAGCCAAAACTGATTTAAAAATAGGCCATAACTACTGCCTCTGCCTCATCAGAACAGCCAAGCCAGACTAGCCATTTGCAATGGAGCAATTTGACTCGAGTCAGAGGCAATTCGAAAGGGGTTGCTTTCGGAAGTTGTGACAAATCAAATAAATATTAAAGAGCACTTTAACAATAACAAAGATTCATGATTTATACCGTATCTTTTCCTTTCGGCCCTGATGAAGTCATTGTTAACTGTTATTTTGACAGTTTTTCTGATATTTTCAGTTCATGCCCACATCCGGTGACTTTTATTTGTTTTCTTTGGAAAAAGAGTTCCAATGAATTTCGTCTGCTGGCGGGAGGCATGGCACAGAAAAACCACAGGCAGCAGAATCCTAGAGAAAGATTAGAAACCCACGCTAAACATCTTTTTCTCTGGTCTTTTCTCAATTTGAAAATGACAGACACTACACTAGTCACTACCCCATTCTTTAACACACCCTCAACCCCCCCCCCCCCCCCCCCCCACTTGCTCACTTAAGTCAAGATAATTTTGATTTTTTCTTCATGGTCGGTCGCAGATGACTTTCCTTTGATTGCACGTGCATTTAGCCACAATTAATCAAAATACCCTGAAATTGAGTTGAAACCTACTGTCCGCGTGGCTCACTTCGGAAACTGGATTAAAACTCGATTTTGAATACTTTAATTGTCATGCAAAAAATTAGATAAAATGGATACCAATTATAATCGATAGATCTCATTTAGTTGTAAATTTTGGTATATAATATATGGTCGTGTATTTATGCATGAGTCATATTATACAGACAAAATACTTTTTAGATGGGGCGTTTTCAATGTTAAATTTCAGCATGACGTCGCTGAGTTGATCAAAGAGTCTATGGACATGAGCATCACGACGTCACAGGAAAAATTTGCATGGGAAATCGCCCATCTAAAACTTGTTTTGTCTGTAAAGTTTTATTGCAAGCACTGACTATTGTATAACTTATACTGAAATTTACGACTAGGCGAGATCTATTGAATGGTATCCATTTCATTAAAATGTTTGAACGACAAAGTATTCAAATAGCGTTTATCTAGTTTCCGAAGTGAGCCACGCAGACAGTACATGTTAACATTGGCGCATGACCTTTCTTGGTTTGACATTTTACTGTACTGCAGTGATTTAAATAGATCACTGATTATGACTTTTACAATTATATGAATTAACTGTCCGCGCAGCTCGATTCAGAAATCAGAAAATTTAAGTTTTCTCTACTTTGTCGTCAATTTTTGCAATTAAAATCATTAAATTTCATTAACACTGCTGAATCATGAATTGATTTGCTTGAAGGGATGAATAAAAAACTTAACTTGATGCACTTAGAAATAGGACATTTTGTGCTGACTTCCAGGTTTTGAGTCTTATTTTCTCAGGTGATTTTTTCATAATTACTCTTTGGGAATTTAGAGTGATTTTTTGGGAAAAATAGAGGAAATTAAATTAGGGCATTGGGAAGGGGCAGAAATTCAGCCCCAAAACAAGGGGGAAAAAACGCCGCTGGTACAATAGTGTACCTCTTTCAAACTGTTGCCTTAGTGTTGTTTAAGATTCTTAAACTGATGGAAAAGTAAAAAGTATCTGAATGTTATAATGTTGAATAAGATTAATTGGTTTGTAGAAAACTACAAATAACAAAAAAAATAAAGCCTGTGTTTGTGAAACACGAATGCCCCCGGTGGCATCTTTGTTAGTATAAACTGCATTTTCTGTTAAGTATGTGAAAGGTCAAGTTCAACAATTTTGGTATCAATGGAAAGGTCTTGTCACAAGGAATACACATGTGAAATATGAGAGTCCTATCACTTATCATTCAAAAGTTATGCCCAATGTTAAAGTTTTTGAAAATTAGGTCAAAGGTCAAGGTCACAAGATCAAAACCTTTGGTATCAATGGAAAGGTCTTGTTGCAAGGAATACAGATGTGAAATATGAAAGCTCTATCACCTTCCATTCAAAAGTTATGCCAAATGTTAAAGTTTTTGAAAAGTAGGTCAAAGGTCAAGGTTAAAGTCACAAGGTCAAAACTTTTGGTATCAATGGAAAGGTCTTGTCACAAGGAACACACTTGTGAAATATGAAAGACCTATCACTTACCATTCAAAAGTTATGCCCAATGTTAAAAGTTTTTGAAAATTAGGTCAAAGGTCAAGGTCACAAGATCAAAACTTTTGGTATCAATGGAAAGGTCTTGTTGCAAGGAATACAGATGTGAAATATGAAAGCCCTATCACTCACCATTCAAAAGTTATGCCAAATGTTAAAGTTTTTGAAAAGTAGGTCAAAGGTCAAGGTTAAGGTCACAAGGTCAAAACTTTTGGTATCAATGGAAAGGTCTTGTCACAAGGAACACACATGTGAAATATGAAAGCCCTATCACTTACCATTCAAAAGTTATGCCCAATGTTAAAGTTTTTGAAAAGTAGGTCAAAGGTCAAGGCGAAGGTCACGAGGTCAAAATTTTTGGTATCAATGGAAAGGTCTTGTCACAAGGAACACACATGTGAAATATGAAAGCTCTATCACCTTCCATTCAAAAGTTATGCCCAATGTTAAAGTTTTTGAAAAGTAGGTCAAAGGTCAAGGTCAAGGTCACAAGGTCAAAAATTTTGGTATCAATAGAAAGGTCTTGTCACAAGGAATACACATGTGAAATATGAAAGCTCTATCACCTTCCATTCAAAAGTTATGCCCAATGTTAAAGTTTTTTCGGACAAACAGACAAACAGACAGACAAACAGACGGACAGGCCAAAAACTATATGCCCCCGAATCTGTGATTCCGGGGGCATAAAAAAAAAAGAATGCCTTTTAAGTAATCTGTCACTATGCGGTGAGTGCTCATTAGGCCACTAAGGTGAGTGTTTTGGCCTCTTGGGCCTCTTGTTTCTGAAATAATGCAGCTTTGCAATGCAACCATCCCATATTTAGTTGTTCCTAATTTGCTCTATTATTTGAATTAAGAATAAGAAGTTGGAATTCTCTGTAGAAGTTCTGCAAAATATTTCAATATGTGCCCCAGATTTCCTTTATGATTCTTATTATTAACCTTTAAAATTATTATTTCATTCCCATAGAACTGCAGACTACGCAGCTATTTTAAACAACTGTAACTAAAAAAGAGCAGGAGACAGGAGATGGATTCTGTGCTGAGGAGATGGGGAAAACATTTCCAATCTGGACTACAGAATTTTGGATCTTTTTTTGGACTTTGGACCAAGTATAAAGAAGAGGAAGAGAAAAAAATTTGGAACAAGAAGGTTCACAAGAAAATTAAGGTTATGGTTTTGCACTGTATCATGAAAGTACCATTAATAAAATACTCTTACTTCTGTAGAAGTTCAAATTTATGAAATCTTCCTGTCAGTAGTTAAAAAAGGTTTCATGTTCAATATTTGCTTCATTTCAAGATTTCATCACTTATGATTGTCCAGATGTGATATGTCATTTCTAAAATCATTGATTTAAATTCTTTTTCAGAAAGGATCTCTTCTTCCTGGGCCAGGCCATGTCTTTGATAGAAAGTTTAACCCAAAAGATATACAGATATCTCATCAAGTGAAGAAATATGTAAAGCAGGTAGTCTTTACAGATATCATTAGAGGACATGAGATTTCTTCTGGTTTGTTGAAAGATGACGTTGATTTGTTAGAGTACTATAATGATTTGTATGATGAAGATTCATCAGAGGAGGAGGAAGAAGATGAAGATTCAAGAAGTCTAGCCGATAATGACATAGAAAGCAACAAAGATGTAGAAGTCATCGAAGATGGAAAATTTCAGATGTCGCAATTCAAAGAGATGGTATCTCCAACCCTAAATACTGATCATTTCAATCTTCCCCATGATGTGTATGATGGTCCAGCAGAAAAGATGTCGGAGCTGAGGAGAGAAAGGGAAGAGGTCAAAGACGTAAACTGGTCATCTTTATGCAGTACCATAGAGAATGAAGATAACATTACAAATGTAAAGGAGGGACACTTCGATAAAAAAGTTACATTTGTCACTATTGAAGATACAGACAAAAATCAGACAGGTCATAATCATGCAAAGGCTGAAAATGGAACAGGGACAGAAAACGATAGCCTGTACCCATCTCCAGGTACTGGCAGGTAGATTGTGTTTTTGTATAGAATAAAAAACATTTTCTCTGCAGAGTCAAGATTATAAACATACTAGAAAATTACACAATGCTTTAATCTTATAATCATTCCATTATGTTTGTTTTGTTATGTGACCAATTGAGGGATTGTCAAATGTACTACATCGCTGAATGTGGCTGATGCTAGGAGACTTTCCTATTGTGAAGTCATAATCATTTTCCAAACAAACAATGCTTTGATGAGTCATTTGATTTTGGCGTCATAATGTATAAGCTGCCAACCAAAAGGTGCGATTTTGGACATATTGCGATGCCTCGATTATGTTTGCAAATGTATGTATATTCTAAGAATTGTTCATGTTGCCTGTAAGGCAGCTGAGCATCATGTAGAGAGATGACTTTGGTCATCAAACTGTTGTTCTGTCAGACTTTTCCGGTATAGGCAACATTTTTATTGTTTTAATACATATAGATATTAAACATGCAGGGAAGTACAGTCACACTTAGTTTCAGATTCAAGGTCAACTCCTGAGGATACTCTAATTTATCATTAAGGTCACTCAGAGTAAAACATCACGTGTTTGAATGTGTTAAAGTTTGTTCAGAAATTATTTCATCTTTGATGACTGTTATTATTTCTAGAAGATGATGATGTACCTGAGTGTCGGAAGGAGGGGGATTTTTACGATGGCATATCTCAACCAGTTGCTGAGCAGATCAAAAGCTGTGAATCCTTGAGTGTGGATGATGTGAGTAAAAAAAAAAACATGCATAATCTGTGGTACAAAACAATGTATGTACGAAACAATGTATTAATCACTGTAAAATGATACATATACATTCGTAGTTGTCTATAAACACTAGAACAGCTGAATATGTAGAGACTTTGTTTATTATCAAATAATTGTGAAATTACTTATGAAAAAAATGTTAAAATTATGTAACGTGGTATAAATTTTACAGACATGGTGTCAGCTTGAGGATTCAGTGGTGTATGGAAAAGATGCTCTCAAGCATTATAATCTCTATGTTCAGGTATAAATTACATATATTAAGTAAAGTAGAAGTCTATTTTATCTATCATCTCAGTTACATTTAGGGCATGGTATCATCTAAAATGTGATAGGAAATCATTAGCTCATATAGATTTATATAATTAATTAATTCTCCTGTATTCTAAGAGTTAGGCGACAGAAATTTAATTTTTAGTTTTACGGATTTTATTTTTTCAAAATAGAGTAGGAGGAGGGAATAAAAAATAAAATAAAAATCAGTAAATTTCAACATTTCTGTTTTGTGCCACGATCACAATCTTAATTCAGCTTGTTTATCATGATTTCAAAGCCACATTCTCTAAAACACATTCACGTTAAGATTAAGTGAGAATGAAAAGTAATAACCAGTTATTTAGATGGGCAGAAGAAAAAAAATGTACAATTAGTTCATTTTATTTTTTTTCCAATTGTGGTAAAATTAGGGTCGGCGGATCCGTAAAACTAAGAATTAAATTTCTGTCGCCTTATCCTCATTAAATGTGCAAAATGACTAATAGAATCTATCACCAGGTGCGATCATTGACAAGGAATTCCAACCGGAGTGTCCGGGATTTGCTTGTACCATGACGAGGCTTGCCAAGTCATGGACAAAAAGCAAATCCCGGACAAGAGGGTTGGATTTTTATCTTGATGATCAAACCAGGTGATTGATTATTTTTCTCCCTTTGTCTGAAAAACGTCTAAAATAATAATAATCATGCGCTTTTCTGCCATGTTTTGATCCAGACTGATGTGACGAAGCGCGTCATTCTTTTATGACGTCATAGTTAACTTTCGCATGTGTAGCTAATATCATCTATCCACCTGTGGATGATTGATCTGTCATTTTGCACTTTTTATGAAGAAAACTCTGTGAATATGGGAGAAAAATTGATCATCCACAGGGGGTGTATGATAAGCTTTATACAGATGCAAATGTTAAATATGACAGCATAAAAGACAGATGCATCTGGACGCTTCAGTCTAGATCAAAACATGGCAGAAGGGTGTATGATAGGTATTATTTCAGACATATGGAGAGAAATAATCACTGGGTGAAATAATTGACAAGGAGATCTAACCCTCATGTCCGTGATTTGCTTTTGTCCATGGCATGGCAAGTCTCATCATGGTACAGCAAATCCTGCTCAGTAAGGTTTGGATTTCCTAGCTTGAAAATGATCACAGCCGTTCTATAAATCAATTCTGCCCTGATACATAACAACAGGTTACTTTCTAGTCAAAATGACATTATAGACTGTTGTTTTCCTACATTTTGAACTTTTCTTCCTAATCCAATTATCTTGATATTTCACCCTTTAATTGTTCCTTCTTCTTTGTAAGCAGCAGTATAAAATTGAAATTCTAGCTATTCAAAACTAGCATATTCAGTCTTTTCAAAATATAGAGTTACTTCCCATTTGTGCAAGTATCTGACACCATCGCATTGTGATGTCATCAAATTCTATGGAAACAAGCATATAATTCAGGGAATCAGTGTTACAAATGTGAAGTTTTCAAAGGAATTCAATGACGTCACAATGCTTTTACGTCAGATACCTGCACAAATCATACATTTGTATATAAGGCTTCTAAAATTAGACAGAATTTCCTCTTTGCGGAAATGTTTTGAATATACTATGAAGAGGAGAGTAGTACATCAGACACAGTAATGTTGCAAATTGTATGAGAATGAGCACAAATACAGACCTTTTCACTGTATTTCTCATTTATCTTTTTTTCAGATAGAAAATAAAGTTAGGGTACATGAACTGGAGATGGCAAAGCAGAAAGTCAAGGATAAGCTTAAATGGAGAATCAAACATATTGAAGAAATCATTTCCAAAGCTAGAGGTAAGAAAAAGACGCAATGTTATAAATTTCTCTTGAAATATTCTTAAGTAAACAGCAGTTTTATCAAAATCCATACATATGCGTTTTGCACATGCGAATTTTTTTCTTTTTCTATACATGCGGCGATGCATGTATATTATACTTAAAAGGTATCTTCACATGTCTTAAGATGTCTTGATACTTTATGTAGCGTGGTCAGGGCAGCAGTTCCTTTCTCATTTCAGTTAATGATAAAAAAGTAAAGTATTATTAACATAGATAGTTATTCTGCATTGACTTGTAGCATATTACAAGAAACCATCCGGTAAAGCAGAGAAAGAATGGAAAGACCTCAAACAATCCATCAAAAAAGAGAGTAGAACCAGTTTGAAAAGTCAAACAAACATTCGTTATAAGTTGGCTAACCTTCATGAACATTGGCCAGTTTTCACGTTCATTATATCTTTTGTAAGCAATTCATGTTTTGAGTTCATTGATTTTCAGCTTGATTGAGTATTTAAGCTCGTTTGATTTATTGTCATAGCATTATATCTGCATTTCTTGATGAGAGAATCAAAACCTTTCAATTTTAAATTTGTTTAGTTCTGAAGGAGTCAGTCATTTTTATCAGCTTAAACATGTTCAGTTTTTGCTCAGTTGGAAGTCCCTAAAACTTCAGAAGAAAGATGGAGACTGATCTCTTATTCATTGCAAATCTGCAAAACATTTTCATTATTTAATACGTATACTAAATTCATTCACAATTTATTCATCTTAAATTTTACATATGGTGGCCGTATAGTTGATGGTAAACCAAAATATAATTTTTCTGAGTATACTGTATAAACATAATTAAGTGAGAAAAATGAATCATAAAGGTTTCAGTCCATAGCAAATGATGATGAAATTTATCTAAATTGAATAATTTGAAATGCAAATGTATTGAGATATTTTTAAAATTCCCATTCTAATTAGTCTATCGCTAACCATCTGTTTATTTGTGTTTTAAAGCTACAGCTAGTAGCGTTAGTGGTGCTCTGTGGTTTGGGTGGATTAACCAGTATAGGACTAGAACCACAGCTACAACTGAAGAGTGGTGTGGTTACATTCCACGGTATAGAGACGGTACACACCTGGAGCATACCAAATATGTGGATTGGCCCCTCTCAAAGACAGCTGATTGGTGAGGATAGTAGACATGATTTTTCTCCTCTTTAAAGTGGAATTCTGTTCCCCATATTACAAAAACCTTGAATTTGGCCATCAGAATTCTGTTCTCTAGGGTAAGACTCACTACTTGTGAAAACAATTGTCACTGTTGACCCACTTCAGATGTTTTCATTGCTTAGGGGAATCATGTATTGGGAAAACCTGCATGACCTTAGAAGAAGAACAGGGTTAACTTTGGGCTGCAAAATTGAGAGAATCTCTCATAACTTTTACAATTCTCTCATAGAAATTCTTGTTTTTGACAGATTCTCTCATAGAAAATGGTTAAAAATTCTAACATTCTAATCAAAGGAAACAGCCAGTATAATCCCTGGAAAAAGATTTTCCCTGCATTTTTGCTAGGACTTTCCAAAGTCGCATCAATTTCAATAGAACAAAAAAAAAGCAAATAGTTTTGCAAGCTGATAATAAAAAAAAATTCTCATTGAAATAGAATTTTATTTAAACTAATTGCACACCTTCATTCCCAGCTTTCTATAAGTCCTTCATCAACCAAACTTAAATGATTGATGCACCCACCTATGGATGCTTACTACAATTTATGGTATGGATGCTGAATCTGATCCGTATTTCACAATTAAGCGACCAGGTTAAGTAAAATGGGACAGGTCCATTTCAAGTCTATTATAAGTCGATTATAAGTCCTGCATCAACCCAGTATATGTGAGTGATGCATCTTAGGATGTTAAGTGCGATGCACTATACAAATACATGTACTGCATCTGACCTATACATGTATTTCACACATGAGCAACTAGATTAATTTAAAGGGACAGGTCCAATTCCAGTCTACTGTAAGTCCTAAATTAATCAAACTTATATGGGTGATGCATCCATGCATGGTATGGGTGTTTCATCTCACCCATATTTCATGCTGAATGACCAGTTTAAGACTATTTCATTACCAGCTTAATTTTAAGTCGTAGGACAACAAAGCTGGTATGGATTCTGCATCCGAGGATTCTCATTGCAATGCATGGTATGGATTCTGCATCTGACCTTTATTTTACGCTTGAATGACCAGGTAAGGTAGAATGAGATATCTTCATTTCCAGCTTACTTGAAGTCCTTTATCAACCAAACTTGTGTGGGTGATTCATCTGGAGATACTTCAGTTGGTGCAATGCATGGTACATATGCTGGTCAGGAGGTAATGTTGTCATCAAGGTGAGCTCTGTTATCTTGTTTCTAATTTGTTACAGCTTTGGGAGCATTTTTTGCGCCTTGTGTGAGAGAGGATTATGGGATACAGCTGATTGCTGCCAAATCCAACTACAGCCAATCGGATCCTATCGGATGTTGTGAAATGGCAACAAGAAACTCGGCCGCCACAACAACAGAATATGAATGTAAGGAACTGTCACATGGTATGTAACGGTAAATTGTAAGAGGTAATTACTAATCAATAATTTATATTCAGACAGAGATGCTCTGAATTTTAACAAGAATCCCCTTTCATAATTTAAAAACAATATTTCAACATTTTCATGTCTGGTATGGAAGATGAAAGCATATTTTTTGGTTTTTGTTCAGAACCAATTGGAAAAGGCTTAAATATTCCATGTTTGCATTTCTTTTGACAAGACCTTCCTTTTTACACCTCTTCTTTCATTTGATACTTTAACCTTTGCCCAGGTGACCTTGACCTTGAAGTAAAACCTAACTTCCCTAAAATAAAATGTGCTGATAGGGTCATGATGTTTCTTAAGTTATACTTGCCTTAAGGTATCCGTTGTACAAATAAATATCAAGTGTATTATATAGTTAGAATCAATGAATATTTTTACCTAAATATACCTTATACAACATAAAAAAATGGTTTATATTATCAAAGGTCAACATGCCAACCACGGAAACAATCGAGACACTGCCGAAGATTACCAAGATAATTTTAACACTGTTTAAATGGACGAGACGTCCGTGAGATCTCCATTTGTAGACTGGATACGTTAAAAGAAACTTTTGATGGCACATGCTGTTCACAAATATGTGCACACTTTGTTTTTCAATTTTATATATCTATCCATCAATATGTCAATTTGAAATTGAAAAAAAAATCCTTTACTGAATCATAATTCATGATCACATTCATTAATCTGGTACCTACTTGAATAAATTAAGATTTTGCTTTTCACCAACCTCTCAATTAAGTTGTAGAAAAAAATCCTTGTAACCAATATCAAGGTCAGAATACAAAAGTTTTAGTTCATGATAATGATTAATATTTTGCTATTTGTTCATGTCATATCTTAAATCATACTATACATGTAGTTTGAGAATCATACTTTACTGACTATCAAAGAATTTAATTAAACGTTATTAATTATTGTGAAATATCATTTGCTATGAGGAGCTGCTTATGATTAAATTTTAATCTCAATTTTGCCTTTCAGGAGCTGGAACATGGAATAGCCAGTATGTGTGTAGTGCTCGTCCCACAGGACAAAACAGTATTCTCCATAATCTAAAGCCGTGCTGTATTGATATAAAGGGAACCTGTCACCTTCTTACACACGCTCACTGTGTTTTCCTTGGAGGTGTCTTTCATAAAAGTGGGAAAGAAAATTGTAGACAGGTAGTTTTTATCATTTCAAATACTACATTTGTATCTAAACATTCAATCATCTAATCTTTTAAATTGGTTTACTGAGATTAACCCTTTTCTTCCTTCAATTTTGTCTTGGGTATGTAAATTGGTTGTATCTCATATGAAATACATGTTGCCATTAAAGTGGTACATCTAAAATATTGTTTAGCAAATCTTTTAAAAAGGAAAAATAGAATAATCTACTTTATAAGGTGTGAAATTAATCTGTTATCTTAAGATTAAGAAAAAAACTCCAAACTTTCTAAGACATGACCTACACAAATCTTTTTTACTGAGTGTGAAGTGGTTGACATTTTATATTACAGTATCTATATTTTTTTTTAATAATAATGAAAGCAGCAATTTTGTTTTGTCAGGTGAATTGTTTGAAAGAAATCTGTAAACCAGGAATAGTAGAGTCTGACAAGGACAGACCTTGGTTAGCCGTTAATCCTGCTCAGTGGTGGAGGTTGCCACTCTCTTTACTCTATCACCAAGGCATTTTACACATATTGATAGTTCTTACTGGTGTGTATAAAGTTTTTCAAAATTCTTGAAAAAAATTACAGATGTCATACAGGTCCAATTTTATAAATTTGTGTTTCTGTAATTTTTATGTTGCCTGCAATGCAAGGGTGACACACTGGGAATCACTTCATCTGTAGTCTTTCTTGTCTGTCAATCTGTCTATCCTTCTGATAGTCACAATTTCACATATTTGGCTATTACTTCATATTAACAAACTTACTCGGATTGTCAAATATTATGAAGTTCAATAGCCATTGAAGATCAAGGTTACTCTGAATGCAAGGCCACTTTCAAGTTAAAGGTCAAAGGAGTAGGTGCGGTAACCTGCCATTTTGGCCCTATTCTCAAAGTTTTTCATATATGCATAATATTCTAGTTTATCACATGATACACCTGTTATGCAGTTTCATAAAGCCATTTCATAAATATATGATATGATAACACGTTACATATCGCTCTGCTTGAATGCGATTGGTCAAGGTTGGAACCTAATCGCATAAACCTTGACAAATGTGACCTTTCAAATATCGGTCAACTGTTAAATTCAGACCCAGAGTCAATATCAATGATTAAAATTGTTGTTGTTAAATAATTCTTGCATTAAAATACTATTCAAATTTGAAATACTTTTCCTCTTACGCACAGAATATCGAATACGATGGGGACACTACTTCTCATGGCGTAGCAGACGACTTCTAAATCACGGCGTGCTTCGCCTCTATAGTTCTCGGAAACGTTGATTTCACGTTAGAAATACACATTTTTAGGCAATTTCATGTGATAAAAAGAATCTCAAATGAATTTTCATTTCATACGATGTATTATGAAACTCGTTGTGCGTTTTATATCCCCTCGCCAAGGCTCAGGGATATAAAACACGCAACTCGTTTCATAATACATCGTATGAAATGAAAATTCATTTGAGATCCTATATATATAAGGTGACCATTGTATGGTGAATCCAAATCAGGAAAGCCTGTTCTGATTTCACAGTCCTATTCTGAATAAAACATTGCTCAAAACGTCTAAAAATGTTGAAATAATTGAAAATATCAATAAAAGAGGGAATTTTCGATACAAATCTGTGAAATCAAGTCGCGCGCCAGGCCTTGCCCATAATAATTTTTGTACCAATCGATGGGTTTCTGATCGGCCTTTACATTTGCATAATAGATATTGTGGGCGAGGCCTGGCGTGTAGATGAATTATGAAGATTTGTGTGTAAAATATGATGATTTTCCTTTGTTTTGCGTCATTCAGGGCAAATAACGTCAGAACATGACATCATACATCATGCGGGTTACGTCACAAGGGCTCAAAATTATGACGCCATATTTTCTAAAACATTCAGCATTGCAAAAAGTGATAATCTGTTTATCAAAATCATTTTATGTCAAAATTATAGGGCTGATATGAAGCAAACCTAGTCCTTTGACAGTCAAATTAACATTCAACAGGCAACATACCAGTTCTTGAACAGACTAGTCTAACGTATTTGAGCTTCAAATGTTATGAATGAAAAGATTCATGCATACCGGTATTATTACATGTAGTTTCACTAAAACAAGTACTCATTAAACAAAAATTATTTAATTAGACTAAGGAGACATTATGAAATTTCAGGGTTTTAGCATCAAAGACTGAAGAATGAAGATTCCTTGCTAGACTGATTTTTTTCATCTATACCTTCCTCAACATAAGATTCTCAATCATACTTATTTTTCAGTTCAGCTAGCATTGATAAGACAGATTGAGAAAACTATAGGATGGCTGAGAGTTCTAATCATCTATTGTGTTGGTGGAGTAGCAGGATTACTTGTAAGTACCTCTGAAAGTAACTTCAGTTCAAATGGCCTTCAACTTTAATTCTGTTAAGGCATTAGGGGTATAATACTCTACTTCCGGTTGTTTTGTTAACAGAAAAATTAAATACAACAAAGTTGGCTGAAGATGCACGACTTCAGCAATGTTCGGGACCATACATTTTCATGGCGAGTTAAATGAAACATTAAAGAAATATCAATTATCTAAAATATGTAAACATGGAAGTACATGATTTCTAGTTTTTCGACGATATTTTTATTATACCCTAATACCTTAAATTAGCCTTTCGAGAATTTTTGGACTAAAATTTTTGAATGATACTGGTTTTAACAAAACATAGAAATCTTCCAAAGAAAATAATATGACGTCACCAAATGTCTTGGTAGAATTTTGACTTTAGTATAAAATTTGGTCACATTGGTTAATTTAATACATACTGTACATGTACATGTACATGTATATTGTGTTCCCATATGACCATACATTTCCTCCATTTGCTTCATGTAGAGTTATCTCCCTCCTTGGATTACAACTCTGGGACTTTATCCATCTCTGGTATGTTAAAATTGCTCTACTTCATTAAGTTTTCTGATGTTTTCACATCGTTTACATCAATGTCTTGATGTCTTAGAATTACAAACTACGGGATATTTTTAAAGAATAGTGAGACGGTTAGTTATGATATCTCTTGTGAAAATTTAGCCATAAATTTTCAATGTCAACGTATTGCATGGTAGAAATGGATAAAGTCCGAGAGTTGTTATCCAATATGTTAATTTGGAGGTATGATATCATTATTTGAACACATTATATGAAATGAAGATGTAGACATTTTAGATTACCTTTCATATGCATTTGTTTTATTGTAAATATGTGTTGCTCGTAATGTTTCAATGAATCTTGTACCACAGAGTTACTGAAACTTAACTAGTTTATTTATCATTTATCTTCAGATGGCATCTATTTTAACACCTTACTCCCCACACGTTGGAGCTACAGGGTCGCTGTATTCTATGTTCGGCCTGCTCACTGTGGAACTTGTTCACTTCTGGAGGGTCATCAAGCATCCATTAAGGGAGGGCCTTAAACTCTTGGTCCTACTTGTTCTGTCGCTATTGTCAGGGACGGTACCGCAAGTAGACATCTACAGCATTTTAACCGGCCTCGTGATCGGGGTGCTATCTGCCTGTGTTCTACTACCTTATATTGCCATCAGCAAAGCCCATACATTATGCAGAGTAATGCTTATAACCTTTTGCTCCTGCACTGTTGGTATCGCTTATTTTGTGATTTTGTTTTCTTTTTATAAGGTGCAAACTTTTGAGAGCTGCTCCGTCTGTAAGCTACTGAACTGTGTGCCTTACTCAAGCACAATATGTACTGATACAGATTATGAACATTAAAGCACATTTTTAAATTATTAATTTAAAGGACTTAGTCACAATTTTTTTTTTTGAAAAAAAAAATCATTAATAAAATATGATATTACATTAAGAGACTTTTTCACATAATTTAATATTTAAACAAAATTGAGGCTCATTTTTGCAGACAATTAATGAATTGGTGATGTCCGTTAAAAGATTCTTTGTTGGGTGAATTTTCAGGATGTGACAAGGCTTCATAGAGCAATCAAGGGACATTACTCTTTTGGGGGTTTGTTCCCTTTGCACCTTACAGATATGTCAAAAATGGCATTAAAAGGTCCAAATGAATCATGAGGTAAAACCTTGTCTTTTGGAGAAGAGAATAACATGAACATTGTATACAAAACGTTAGCCATACGGTCTTTGCCAATAAAAATAATCAGGAATATACCTAGTGAGCTAGAGTAATACTAGTACAATACATGTAGTAAGATTTGAGACTTGAACATGATAGAAACAGATAAAACGAGAAAGAAGACAATTGATATGATGGACTATGGTCAAGGTCAAAGCAAATTGCTAAAAAGTAAAATGCTACATGTAGAGTAAATGGATAAATTTAAATTAAAAAAAATAAAACCAGAGGACGTCACTGAATTAAATTTTGGCAGTTTCTGAAAATCACTTGGGCTGGAAGCATCACTGATGAGGATTTAATATCTGAAACTCTTGTCTGGTGCATAATAAATTGGTTTGAAATTTTCTTCAAGAAGGTATAGAGTTGGAACACTTCCGTATATGTAAAGTATGAGGATACATGCATGTCTTCAAATTTGAAAAAAAAAAAATGAGGATAGCCATGATAAAAGGCCACTTTCCAAAATTCATAATGGCACACAAGGTGACGAAAAATGTCTGATGTAGGCAATTTTTGCGCACTTTTTCATTGTTATGTCTCAATGGAATTGCGTCTTTTAATAGTGACGTCATAACGCCAAAAGATGTTGACTCGGACACATTGTGCTTTCTAACAAGATCGGAAAATGCTCTATTGGGAATACACACTTTCTTAGGTTGAGGATTAGGAACTTGAATTTATATCTTTCATATGGGGAAAAATAATCTTGAATATAGCGAGTTTCAGTTGTAAAATATTGCATAACAAGAACAGACAAACCCTGTAGCCTTTTAGGCTTCAACTTGCCAAAAAAGATCACCATTGCAAAGAGAATAAAATATTTTATGTGTCAATAGAGCAATAGACTTACGATGGACACTGTGCATTTGTCTGTCTCCTTTTGGAAAACCATCAACATCTTTAGTCCTAAGTGGATCAAACTTTGCTTCAAAGCTTTACCATAATAAGAATTTTGTCCGTTGATGTCCAAAGTCAGAGATCTGATCATCAAAGGACAAGGTCATTGGGAATAAATCAGCTAAATCATTTACCTCCGGTTCCTAAGTTTTACACAAAGGTCAAGGTCATAACCTCAAAATCAGTTTGTAGAAAATGAATAGTTTCCAGTTTGTGATACTGTTGATGATTTGAAGGTCAAGATCAGTCAATTTCATTTGATAAAAACTTAGGAATGTAAACAAACATTGAATTATAATTATGATCTTCATTCTTACCACAAAGGAGGACATATCACGTGGAATAAACCTATTGCACCAGTAATGGGGTGCTGGGCAGTGGGGGGATGCCTCTCTCCCCCTCCTGCCCCCTTACCTCTTCCCTCCTCCCACCCCTTTCCTCCCTCCTGCCCCCTTTCCTCCCTCCCCTTTCTTCCCCTTCTCCCTCCCCCCTCTCTCCCTCCTCCCATCCCCTTCCTCCCCCCTCCTTTCACCCTGTCCACCTTTTCAGAAATATGTGGTAGAAGACAAATACATGTACTTCATTATGTGGTTTAATATCAAAGTAGCAAGATTTCTGCAACAGAAAAAGGTATATGATCTGATCTGACGCAAGGTTGCAAAAATTTAGTCAATGAAATCATCATTTTTGTCACAATTTAGGATCACTCGTGACAAAGAATAACCCCAGTGCACCAGTAAAATCTTGTACAGAACAAACAACCTATCATGTGATTTAAAACTGGAGAAGTAGTATCAAAGTAGCAAGATTTCTGCAACAGAAATTTAAGACGAATGATTTAATCTGATGCAAAGTAGCAAAAAAATTGTGTGTGCAATGACATGTTATCTTCATTCGTACAAAGGATCAAATATGACAATGAATAACCCTATCGTACTTGTAAAACTTGTGCAGAATAAAACACTCCCTTGTATTATGTAATTTAAAAGATTGGCGCAGCAAGATAAAAAGTTTTATCCGATTCAATGCAAGATTGCAAAAATTTAATCATACTATCTTCATTCTTGTCACAAAGGCCCGTTTTAAAGAATACCCCTATTGAACTTGTAAATACTTCAGCATGTATAGAACAAACACTTCCGTGTGTTGTCAAAGACTTGATATTTGTTAAAAGTTGATTGATATTGCCCGACGCAAGGATAGTAGCCTTGCAGGAAATTGACAAATAGTTTCCATATAACTGCTCAAGGATAAACCTTTTTGGATGTATGGATTATTACCCTATAACGAGGGCTGATTGATATGTTGTGAGCTTCGACTTTCTGGGATGCAGAAGATATTCTGCTGATAGATTATTTCCAAAAAGGACAAACAATCAATTGCACATACAATGCTTTTGGGAAAATATTAAACTTAACCGACGCAGAAAGCTCACTAGTTACAGGTGTGTTGTTCCATCAGGACAATGCTCCTGTTCATAAGTCTGTCACTGCCATGGCTGCCGTTTATGATTGTGGTTTTAATTTGATTGAGCATCCGCCTTAATCACCTGATCTTGCTCCATCAGACTTTCATCTATAACCAAAAACTGAAAGCAGGTATTTCTGGCACCCACTTTTAGTCCGATGATGACGTCATACTTGCAGTGGATGGCTTTCTGACCAGTCAAGAAAAGGAGTTCTTTAAAAGTGGTATTGAGGCCATTAAACACCGGTGGCAAAAGTGTATAGATGCTAAAGGGGATTATGTAGAAAAATAATGCAAAATGTCTGATCAAATTTAAATTCTTCAATACTAGGCTCAATATATCAATCAGCTCTCGTAAGTATTGATCGTGGACGGGGTCAGTAGGTCAAGAATCCAAGGTCACTGTTTGGAAAATATACCTAGTTTCTTAATGAGAACTTTTTTACATATTCAAACCAATTTTGAATTTATTTTGATGGGAAACGAGATACTCATTTCCACTCAAAATAAGAGAGAAAGAACGTAATGATTTTGGGCTTATAATGCTAAAAATATCGTCATTGTAAGGAAAAAAAGACTTTGAAAATAACCCTTTTATTGTTTCAATCGAAGGATATTCATGCTTATAAAAATGCATCTATTGAGTATGGGCTTAGTGGGTCAAAGTTCAAGGTCACTGTTAGGAATAATAAACTCCAGATGTTATTTCACGAATCCAACCAGATTTATTGGAAGGTATCATTCCAACTCTTTCGCTTGAAAGATGCTTTGTTTTGGCCTTTATCAATATGACATCATACATGGCTTTGTTATTTTGGAAATTTGTCATTTCATTCTTAAATATCATCTAAATTAAAGAAGGTTAACATCCTAGCACCATGCCTCCAATGCTATTTTGCTCATAGATTTTATTTAACTATGCTACTGAATCAATGGGGCCTCACACTCTTGAAAATATGAAACTAGAGATCGCTACTTCAATACATTTGGATGTGACTTAAATCATTTTGGCTTAAATGTGATAAAGAAGATCCTGATGACAATCTCAATCGCACTCACAATAGAGCACCAAATTGAGCATCGACGGACCCCAAGGAAGCTAGAGGTGGAACCAGGTGCCCGGGAGGAGTAAGCACCCCCTGTTTGGCTAGTCTCACCCGCCGTCGATGTTCACGCAAGAAAATGAAAACAATATCTACCAAACATGCACTGTCTGAGGTTATGTCTATATAGAAAGTGCTATGGCGACCATGTCAGGGAGAAATATTTAAAACACTTAAAGTAACACTGATGAGGATTTACTATCTTAAACACGTGTCTCGTACATTAAAATTGGTTTGAAATTGTTATGCACCCCCCCCCCCAAAAAAAAAATTCGGGGATCATTTAGTCGCCGTCGTGTCTGTCCGTCCGTCTGTCATTCCGAGCACATATCCTAAAACCATACATTAGAATTTGATCATACTTCACACAAATGTTCATCATGATAGATCCTTTAGGACAAAGGCCATTTAAGGGCAATCATCAAAGGTCAAGGTCATTTCAGGCTCAAAATAGCTTTTTGTGCAATAAAAAATTTAGATATTAATTGAAAATCAGTGTTTCGTCCAAACGGTCTGAAATTTTCTACAATGATGGAAAAATGCATAATATTTTACATATGTTACGGGTTTTGAGATCTTTTATTGTGGCTATAAGAAATTGTGTACCGAAGGGGTGGGGGTGACACATAACTATCGGTGAATGCATGCGCAATGTACAAAATGTTTACATTGTATTTGTAGGTAATATTACTTTATTTAGATTGAGGATCACTGATGAGGGTTGAGAACCCGAAACGTGCATGTCTGGTCCATGCTGCAAATTTATCAGTTCTTAAACGATGCTATTGAATTTGAACACGTTTAACATTTGTACCACTTGGTGAGTGTCACTGCTGGTGGACCAGGAGTCCCCGAGGGCACATGTAACCAATAATACGAAAATGAGGATCACTGACGACTGTTCAGTACTCGAAACTCTATACCTTCATGATGAAAAATTTTAACCAATTTTTCTGCACCAGACACGTGTTTCGAATATTAAATTCTCATCAGTGATGCTTCCGGCGGAGCCACCAAAATTCATTTTAGTAGCGCCCTCTTTAATTTCTTGAATTTAGATTTGTAAATATACTTATAAATTGTAAATATATATATTAACTTTACAGAGAGTGTGCGGCTCCAAATTTCCTGAAGGGTCGATTCAGCAGCATATCCAAATAAAATATATGTTCAAAACAGCATAGGAGGGATGCTGCTAAGATGTTAACCTCCTTTAATTTCGATGATAGTTTTGAATGGAATGACAAGTTTTCGAAATAGCAAAATAATATCTATGATGTCAAATCATTTATGAAAAAAAGTTGCTATTCAGATGCCTCCTCACTACTCCATCCCTGTTAGGCACTCCTCTCGAAACCACCCCTTTATTTTTAATCAGGTAAGCACCACTAAGGACTATTTTAAGTACTCATTTTCCCCAGGACTATTGTTCTATGGAACAGTCTCCCTTACAACCTTGTCACCTTGTCAGACCCTGAGAGCTTCTGATCCTAAGTTCAAAGAGTCCCCCTCCTCCACCCGTAACATCTGGACCGAATATCCTATGTTTTTTAACTGTAAATAACTTCTTTTACTTGCACTTTTTACAGACTAATATTCACTGACGCGCACGCTGTATAGAATATTCCATACAGTATCAATAGATAGGTAGATAAATCGATAAAGTGCCAAAAACGAAGGTCAAGGTAATTCGTGATCAATTCTGAAAGGTCAAAGACACTCAGAAAATCAAATTTTTGGTACCAAAGTTATTGTGTTCGAGGAACATCCATCAGTTTTACTGATTACCGGCAGTCATGACTGCCGGTATACTGTAATCAATCGTGACATACTTGCACGGATAAAATAACTCTTGGCAATATGATTGGTGGACAACTACAAAATATGCAAATATTCGTCAAGGTTATTCTGAATCTGTGCATAAGATGCTTCCATCAGGACGGCTAAAGAGTCTAGATGACTTGACAAATGAAAGTCATATCGTATCAGTGCATTTTCTTCCGAAAGGTGCATCGAAAAGTCTTTGTACCGATACGTCCTACAACAAATCACAGATCCTCGGAAATTTCCGTAGCTTGAATCGGAAATAAAAACGGAAAAGCCCGGAAATGTGCGATTGGTCTAACAAGAATAGAAATCGTTTATAAATTCCATCATTTATTCCTAACTAGAATTTTACAACATTTTAAAATGTCAGCTAACTGCCGGCAAGCTTTTTGTAAAAGCTAATACTTGTTCTGTCTTTATATTCAAGAAGGTGTAAGGGTTAGAGTATAGTTTCGAGTTACCAAGTGATTTGGTAGCTTCGAGCGCAGCGAGAAGCTACCATATCACGCGGAACGAGAAACTATACTCTAACCAACTTAGTGTATACTTCAACACCTCGAATAATTACAAATCGTTCATCAGTAATGATTAAAAAATTACATGAACTGTTTGAAACCGTTAAAAATGATTTTAAATGAATAAGAAACTGAATAAAGTAATGATAAGTAAATTACATGAACATTATCAGAATGATTGCACAATAAAAGTCTCACTTTTACAATATCGCTGCATGTATCCTGTCATGAAATAAAAAGTGTACAAATATTCAATACTGACGATTATTGAAAATGAATTATCTTATACAATGGAAATCTAATGGAAACTACTGATAATCTTGAAAAATCAGCGGTGGGAAGCAGGTGAGATTAATCTAATTACGATTACATGTACACTTATTTAGAAAATTGATTAGAAAATGAGTTCAAACTGAAAAATATCAGTATAATTGAAATGAGAATGTCTAAAATGTTTAAAATTGCCGGTCGAAACTTGAGTCACCCTCCCTCTGAAAGAAAACATTCTTGGTTATCATTGCTTTTATTTAAAAATGATTTTTTAACAAACACATACAGATGAAATAACCAAAACATTTTTTTATTGAAGGAAACAATTCCATGGACTTATTCAGATTTTTTTCTGTGAGGAAAGAGGGGGGTTCCAGACTCTGGTTTTGTAAAGATGAAATAAAACACAATTACGGGAACAATCCAGGTGGTCCTGAACCCCCTCTTGAACCGCGCTAACATTTTTTACAAAATTCAATAGAAAAAAACAACAACAGCGGATTCAGAAATTTATAAGAAGGGAGGGATGTCTTATCTCATTTGCAATCGAACAGGTCCCGTGTTTATGTTCCTTTTCTAAATGAATATAATTGAAATAAGATTTTTAAAAGAGTCCATTAAATATTCATTAGAAATCAACTTGTATCAGCAGATCAATGGCGAATTAAGGCGGTGCGAAGGAAGGGGGTATTAATTCTTTATTCCTTCCAAGATCTTACATTTTTCTAGGTTTAATGACAAATTTCAGGGGGTCCTTAACACACACACACACCCTAATCCGCACTTGATTTTAGACAAATCCTTATCCTCGACCCCCCCCCCCTCCCCCGAAAAGGGGTTTCTGGATCCACGATTTTTAAAATGATATGCATTACAGTCATATAGCGTAATTCTCAAAATATTTCTTGGAAAATTTTAGCATCTATAACAAAATAGTTTGTTATATTTCTATATTATAAGGGAAAATTAACACACAGAAAGTTTTTGATTTGATAATTCCATGGTACAATGACTCTCTATAGCCAGTGGAGCGTTGTACCATTAGATTTGGTGACCAATTAAACCAATTGTGAGAGGTGTGAAGTATACACTAAAACGAGTTAGAATACACTTCCATTTCCTTTCATTCTTTGATGTAGCAAGAGTTAAAGAATCAAACACTGCGATTAAACAAGATCATTGAATATTATCAATCGTAATACCGGTACAATAGTTACATTATGCAGTTATACGCTCTAGGCGACGTATTTATATAACCTTCATTCTCAATAAAAATCATTTCATTAGAATAATACTTGCTGTAAGAACTTGTAATATGACATAAGCGGTTTGTGAAATTTTATGTACTTGTATTTGTATTTTCATTGTTTGGAGTGAGGATCACTGACGACTGTTCAGTACTCGAAACGTGCCCTCGTGTCTGGTCCATACTGCAAATTTATCTGTTCTAAATGATGTTATGAATTTGAACACGTGTAACATTCATCAATGAAATCTCGTCCTCTTCGTTCACAAAATTCATTCATTATGCAAAAAGCGCAATGTAGTCATGATGGGGAGGACGTGCGTTATACATGTAAGGGTATTGATCCGAGTCAAACATTCCAGTAGAAAGCTTATCAGTGACACACTGAAAGTAACCTAAGATAAAACTTTTATTTAAAATGCAGGTAAAATAGATAATCGGTTAATGTGTTTAAGGTCACGGATAGAAATAGTTTTAACGTTCTAATCTAAATATCTAGAGTATGTTTAGTTACTAAAACCGTTTTTGATCTGATGTGCTACCGCTAAAGCGAAGGTCAATTGAGCGGTTTTCAAAGCGATCCGTTCTTTCCGTCTAGCGTATTTATTTTTGTAATTTTAGTGGTCTCCTAAACCGCTGCTTGGACCTGAAAATTACTCAAAGTCCTTTACCAAAACTTTGTTTTTGACACAATAAATCAAACACGATTGCTGCAATCTTGGGATCGGGGCTGTCCAGCATATAATTTTGAAAAAAAAATACAAGCAAACAATTAGGAAAAGTAGCAACAGGGGATCGCCCTCGTTACTCCAACCATCGTCTTATTTTAGAGTGTGTTGTCAAAAAGCTGAAATTGTTGTTACTTAAGAATTATAGAGCCAAATATCCTTTATTTTTCAGCTTTGTATGTTTTGAAATGCGCATATAGTGCACGGAATTTTTACAATAGAACATATCTTGACAATAATTAAGTAAGGGTTATTCTACTGTCTCCGAGGGCGTAGCCCGAGGAGCAGTTGAATAACCCACTTGTTGCACGGCAATTGTTATGCCATCAAACAATTATCACCGTTGATTGAGTATTTATAAGTCGTCATTCCAAGTAGGATAAAACTACTCATGGTCGGTAAACAGTTAAGAATTTCACGCATTTTTAAATGTAGATTTCAAAGAAAACAACGGTAAAAAATCCGGTCCAGTATTTGTTGATAAATTAGGGGAATTAAAATTGATAAAATAAAGGGAAACTGATATTTGAATTTTTCAAACTACAGTGCGATTAGAGTACATACATGTAGGAAGCGGATTTTACGAGATGCGATTAAGAATTGTTTACAAGATCTAGAGCGGGCTGGAGTCAGGACCCCCCCCCCTGGAATTAGTAATAAAAAAACCCACACGATTTCCCGTTTCTATGTATTTTCTTTCAAAATCATCGGCTGGACCCCTTTCTCTAACGCTGAATCAACCTTATGGGTTATTTCTTCATGTAAGAAATCACGAAAATTTCTTCTATACTCCCTAGTAGTTCTGCGCAATATCTAACGGTGTATTTCTGGACATACTCCTTAAATTTTGCGCATTATCTTGCGGTTTATTTTTTATCATACTAAAACTTCTGCACAATATTTAGCAGTGTATTTCTGGACATACTCCCGAATACTTCTGCGCATTATCTTGCAGTTTATTTTTTATCATACTATAATTCTGCGCAATATCTAGCGGTGTATTTCTGGATATACTCCCTAATACTTCTGCGCAATATCTAGCGGTGTATTTCTGGACATACTCCCTAATATTTCTGCGCAATATCTAGCGCAGTATTTCTGGACAAACTCCTTACATTTTGCGCATTATCTTGCGGTTTATTTTTTATCATACTAATACTTCTGCGCAATATCTAGCGGTGTATTTCTGGACATACTCCTTAAATTTTGCGCATTATCTTGCGGTTTATTTTTTATCATACTAAAACTTCTGCGCAATATCTAGCGGTGTATTTCTGGACATACTCCTTAAATTTTGCGCATTATCTTGCGGTATATTTTTTATAATACTAAAACTTCTGCGCAATATCTAGCGGTGTATTTCTGGACATACTCCTTAAATTTTACGCATTATCTTGCGGTATATTTTTTATCATACTAAAACTTCTGTGCAATATCTAGCGGTGTATTTCTGGATATACTCCCTAACACTTTTGCGCAATATTTAGCGGTGTATTTCTGGACATACTCCCTAATATTTCTGCACAATATCTAGCGCAGTATTTCTGGACATACTCCTTTAATTTTGCGCATTATCTTGCGGTTTATTTTTTTCATACTAATACTTCTGCGCAATATCTAGCGGTTTATTTCTGGACATACTCCTTAAATTTTGCGCATTATCTTGCGGTTTATTTTTTATCATACTAATACTTCTGCGCAATATCTAGCACAGTATTTTTTTGCACAGTATTTCTAGTTATACTCCCTAGTAGTTCTGCGTAATATCTAGCGGTGTATTTCTGGACATACTCCTTAAATTTTGCGCATTATCTTGCGGTTCATTTTTTATCATACTAAAACTTCTGCGCAATATCTAGCGGTGTATTTCTGGACATACTCCTTAAATTTTGCGCATTATCTTGCGGTATATTTTTTATCATACTAAAACTTCTGCACAATATCTAGCAGTATATTTCTGGACATACTCCTTAAATTTTGCGCATTATCTTGCGGTTTATTTTTTATCATACTAAAACTTCTGCGCAATATCTAGCGGTGTATTTCTGGACATACTCCCTAATATTTCTGCGCAATATCTAGCGCAGTATTTCTGGACATACTCCTTACATTTTGCGCATTATCTTGCAGTTTATTTTTTATCATACTAATACTTCTGCGCAATATCTAGCGCAGTATTTCTGGACATACTCCTTAAATTTTGCACATTATCTTGCGGTTTATTTTTTATCATACTAAAACTTCTGCGCAATATCTAGCGGTGTATTTCTGGACATACTCCTTAAATTTTGCGCATTATCTTGCGGTATATTTTTTATAATACTAAAACTTCTGCGCAATATCTAGCGGTGTATTTCTGGACATACTCCTTAAATTTTGCGCATTATCTTGCAGTTTATTCTTTATCATACTAATACTTCTGCGCAATATCTAGCGGTGTATTTCTGGACATACTCCTTAAATTTTGCACATTATCTTGCGGTTTATTTTTTATCATACTAAAACTTCTGCGCAATATCTAGCGGTGTATTTCTGGACATACTCCTTAAATTTTGCGCATTATCTTGAGGTATATTTTTTATAATACTAAAACTTCTGCGCAATATCTAGCGGTGTATTTCTGGACATACTCCTTAAATTTTGCGCATTATCTTGCGGTATATTTTTTATCATACTAAAACTTCTGCGCAATATCTAGCGGTGTATTTCTGGACATACTCCTTAAATTTTGCGCATTATCTTGCGGTATATTTTTTATCATACTAAAACTTCTGCGCAATATCTAGCGGTGTATTTCTGGATATACTCCCTAATACTTCTGCGCAATATCTAGCGGCTTATTTCTGGACATACTCCCTAATTCTTCTGCGCAATATCTTGCGCAGTATTTCTGGACATACTCCTTAAATTTTACGCATTATCTTACGGTTTATTTTTTATCATACTAATACTTCTGCGCAATATCTAGCGGTGTATTTCTGGACATACTCCCTAATACTTCTGCGCAATATCTTGCGCAGTATTTCTGGACATACTCCTTAAATTTTGCGCATTATCTTGCGGTTTATTTCTGGACATACTCCCTAATACTTCTGCGCAATATCTAGCGGCTTATTTCTGGACATACTCCCTAATTCTTCTGCGCAATATCTAGCGGCTTATTTCTGGACATACTCCCTAATTCTTCTGCGCAATATCTTGCGCAGTATCTCTGGACATACTCCTTAAATTTTGCGCATTATCTTACGGTTTATTTTTTATCATACTAATTCTTCTGCGCAATATCTAGCGGTGTATTTCTGGACATACTCCCTAATACTTCTGCGCAATATCTTGCGCAGTATTTCTAGTCATAATCCCTACTACTTCTGCGAAATATCTAGTGGTGTATTTCTGGACATACTCCTTAAATTTTGCACATTATCTTGCGGTTTATTTTTGGTCATACTAATACTTCTGCGCAATATCTTGCAGTGTATTTCTGGACATATGCACTAATACTTCTGCGCAATATCTAGGGGCTTATTTCTGGACATACTCCCTAATTCTTCTGCGCAATATCTTGCGCAGTATTTCTGGACATACTCCTTAAATTTTACGCATTATCTTACGGTTTATTTTTTGGTCATACTAATACTTCTGCGCAATATCTTGCGGTGTATTTCTGGACATATGCACTAATACTTCTGCGCAATATCTTGCGCAGTATTTCTGAACATATTCCCTAATACTTCTGCGCAATATCTAGCGGTGTATTTCTGGACATACTCCCTAATACTTCTGCGCAATATCTAGCGGCTTATTTCTGAACATACTCCCTACTACTTCTGCACAATATCTAGCGGTGTATTTCTGGACATACTCCTTTAATTTTGCACAATGGCTTGCGGCTTATTTTTGGTCTTACAATTACTTCTGTGCAATATCTAGCTGCGTATTTCTGGACATACATGTACTCCTTAAATTTTGCGCTTCATCTTGCGGTTTATTTTTGGTCATACTTATACTTATGGACAGGACTACTAACCTTACCCTAGATAACTTCAATAGGTATCCAAGGGTTAGATAAAGCCTTATGGACAAGACTACTAACCTAACCCTAGATAACTTACTTAGGTATCTAATGTTAAACGTCTTTAAATTCAATAGCATCATTTAAAACCGGATAAATTTACAGCATGGACCAGACATGCACATACTAAACCCTCGTCAGTGATCCTCAGTCTAAACAATGTAATACGGCCAAAATGTATAAAAATTATTTTGTCCAAAAATGTACCAAAAGACGTAGCAAAATGGGTGGGATATGATGCTACAGGACCTACGTTTTAGAAGGGTTAGATAAAGCCTTATGGACAGGACTACTAACCTGACCCTTGATAACTTTCATAGGTATCTAAGGGTTAGATAAAGCCTTATGGATAGGATTACTAACCTAACCCTAGATAACTCACATAGGTACCTAAGGGTTAGATAAAGCCTTATGGTCAGGACTACTAACCTTACCCTAGATAACTTCAATAGGTATCTAAGGGTTTGATAAAGCCTTATGGTCAGGACTACTAACCTGATCCTAGATAACTTACAAAGGTACCTATGGGTTAGATAAAGCCTAATTGACAGGACTACTAACCTTACCCTAGATAAGTTACATTGGTACCTAAGGGTGAGATAAAGCCTTATGGAAAAGACTACTAACCTTACCCTAGATAATTTACGTAGGTACCTAAGGGTTAGATAAAGCCTAATGGTCAGGACTACTAACCTGACCCTAGATAACTTACATAGGTACCTAAGGGTTAGATAACGCCTTATGGTCAGGACTACTAACCTTACCCTAGATAACTTACATAGAAAATCAAGGGTTAGATATTGCCTAATTGACAGGGCTACTAACCATACCCTAGATAACTAACATAGGTACCAAAGGATTAGATGAAGCCTAATGGACAATAGGACAACTAACCTCACCCTAGATAACTTACATAGGTACCTAAGGGTTAGATAAACCAAATGGACAGGACTACTAACCTGACCTTAGATAACTAACATAGGTACCTGTGGATAAGATAAAGCCTAATGGATAGGACTACTAACCTGACCCTAGATAACCTACATAGGTTACATATACATAGGTACCTAAGGGTTAGATAAAGCCTAATTGATAGGACTACTAACCTGACCCTAGATAACTTACATAGGTACCTAAGTGTTAGATAAAGCCTAATGGACAGGACTACTAACCTTACCCTAGATTACTTACATAGGTACCTAAGGGTTAGATAAAGCCTTATGGAAAGGACTACTAACCTTACCCTAGATAACTTACGTAGGTACCTAAGGGTTAGATAAAGCCTAATGGACAGGACTACTAACCTTACCCTAGATAAGTTACATAGGTACATTAGGGTTAGATAAAGCCTTATGGTCAGGACTACTAACCTGACCCTAGATAACTTACATAGGTACCTAAGGGTTAGATAAAGCCTTATGGTCAGGACTACTAACCTTACCCTAGATAACTTACATAGAAACTCAAGGGTTAGATATTGCCTAATTGACAGGACTACTAACCTTACCCTAGATAACTTACATAGGTACCAAAGGATAAGATGAAGCCTAATGGATAGGACAACTAACCTCACCCTAGATAACTAACATAGGTGCCTGTGGATTAGATAAAGAATAATGGACAGGACTACTAACATTACCCTAGATTACTTACATAGGTATCTAACGGTTAGATAATGCCTAATGGACAGGACTACTATCCTTACCCTGGATAACTTTTATAGGAATCTAAGGGTTAGATAAAGCCTAATGGACAGGACTACTAACCTGACCCTGGATAACTTATATAGGTATCTAAGAGTTAGATAAAGCCTTATGGACAGCACTACTAACCTTACCCTACATAACTTTAATATGTATCTAAGGGTTAGATAAAGCCTAATGGACAGGACTACTAACCTTACCCTAGATAAGTTACATAGGTACATAAGGGTTAGATAAAGCCTTATGGTTAGGACTTCTAACCTGACCCTAGATAACTTATATAGGTACGTAAGGGTTAGATAAAGCCTTATGGACAGGACTACTAACATGACCCTGGATAACTTACATCGGTACCTAAGGGTTAGATAAAGCCTAATGAAGAGGACTACTAACATGACCCTGGATAACTTACATAGGTACCTAAGGGTTAGATAAAGCTTAATGGATATAACTACTAACCTGACCCAAGATAACTAACAAAGGTATCTAAAGGTTAGATAAAGCCTTATGGTCAGGACTACTAACCTTACCCTAGATAATTTACATAGAAACCCAAGGGTTAGATATTGCCTAATTGACAGGACTACCAACCATACCCTAGATAACTTACATAGGTACCAAAGGATTAGATGAAGCCTAATGGACAGGACAACTAACCTCACCCTAGATAACTTACATAGGTACCTAAGGGTTAGATAAACCTAATGGACAGGACTACTAACCTGACCTTAGATAACTAACATAGGTACCTGTGGATTAGCCTAATGGATAGGACTACTAACCTGACCCTAGATAACTAACATAGGTTACATATACATAGGTACCTAAGGGTTAGATAAAGCCGAATTGATAGGACTACTAACCTGACCCTAGATAACTTTACATAGGTACCTAAGTGTTAGATAAAGCCTAATGGATAGGACTACTAATGACAAATATGGATAATGACCATATCCCTGTATACAGCACAAAATCGATAATTCAAAAATCAGAAACCGAAGGCATACAAAATCAGGACAAAACAGGAACCAAAGCAAACAAACAAAAACCTCCACCATATGAAAAGAAGCGAACTCCCGATATGGGAGTGAGATCAGGTGCCCAGGAAGAGTAAGCATCTCCTGCTTGCATGCAACACCCGTCGCTTCAATTCGGTAGAACTGTCACATCCGGTTACTTCCATTTTGGAAGATATAGAGTACAATCTTTGGTTCGATGGTTCAAATGGTCTATGACAGAATATCATCCACCATTCTTGAGAGTGGAACATCATAGTGTATGACGAGTTCCCCATATCGACCGTAGAACTTCCTTAGTGACGATGTTAGTCGGTCACAAACATATCCCTGACCGAGAAGCTTATCTGAAAGACGCCTAGCTCTCAGAACAAAATCCGTATATTTGGTACTTGCTCTGGCATAGCGTATCAACTGAGATATGAACACGCCATAAGCAGGCGATGAAGGGATGTTGCTACTCAGAAAAGGAAAGTTTGTAATGCTGAAATTGAAGTCGTCACGTTTGTCATAGAGTGAGGTGTTCATGTGACCATCAGTGTCGTAGGACAACATTATGTCCAAATAGGATGCTGAATTAATTGTCTCTGAGGTTTCTTTGACTTCACCTTACCCTAGATAACTTACATATGTACCTAAGGGTTAGATAAAGCCTATTGGACAGGACTACTAACCTTACCCTAGATAACTTACATAGGTACCTAAGGGTTAGATAAAGCCTAATTGACAGGACTACTAACCTGACCCTAGATAACTTACATAGGTACCTAAGGGTTAGATAAAGCCTAATGGACAGGACTACTAACCTTACCCTAGATTACTTAAATAGGTACCTAAGGGTTAGATAAAGCCTAATAGACAGGACTACTAACCTTAACCTAGATAACTAAATTGGTATATAAGGGTTAGATAAAGCCTAAATGATAGGACTACTAAGCTTACCCTAGATAACTTACATAGGTATCTAAGGGTTAGATAAAGCTTAATGGATAGGACTAGTAAACTTACCCTAGATAAGTTACATAGGTACCTAAGGGTTAGATAAAGCCTAATGGACAGGGCTACTAACCTTTCCCTAGATAACTTACATAGGTACCTAAGGGTTAGATAAAGCCTAATGGACAGGACTACTAACCTTACCCTAGATAACTTACATAGGTACCTAAGGGTTAGATAAAGCCTAATGGACAGGGCTACTAACCTTACCCTAGATTACTTACATAGGTACCTAAGGGTTAAAGCCTTATGGACAGGACTACTAACCTTACAATATATCACTTAGTTAGGTAACTAAATTGGTATATAAGGGTTAGATAAAGCCTAAATGATAGGACTACTAAGCTTACCCTAGATAACTTACATAGGTATCTAAGGGTTAGATAAAGCTTAATGGATAGGACTAGTAAACTTACCCTAGATAAGTTACATAGGTACCTAAGGGTTAGATAAAGCCTAATGGACAAGACTACTAACCTGACCCTATATAACTTAAATAGGTACCTAAGGGTTAGATAAAGCCTTATGCACAGGACTACTAGCCTTACCCTAGATAACTTACATATGTATCTAAGAATTAGATAAAGCTTAATGGACAGGACTACTAAACTTACCCTAGATAAGCTACATAGGTACCTAAGGGTTAATAAAGCCTAATGGACAGGACTACTAACATGACCCATAGATAACTAACATAGGTACCAAGGGTGAGATAAAGCCTCATGGACAGGACTAACATTACCCTAAATTACTTACATATTTACCTAAGGGTTAGATAAAGCCTTATGGACAGGACTACTAACATGACTCTAGATAACTTACGTAGGTACCTATAAGGGTTTGATAAAGCCTAATGGACAAAACTACTAACCTGACCCTAGAGAACTTAAATAAGTATCTAAGGGTTAGATAAAGCCTAAAAGAGAGGACTACTAACATGACCCTTCGATAACTTACATAGGTACCTAAGGGTTAGATAAAGCCTTATGGACAGGACTACTAGCCTTAACCTAGATAACTTACATAGGTACCTAAGGGTTAGATAAAGCCTTATGGACAGGACTACTAGCCTTAACCTAGACAACTTCAATAGGTATCTAAGGGTTAGATAAAGCCTAATGGACAGGACTACTAACCTTACCCTAGATAGGTTACATAGGTACCTAAGGGTTAGGTAAAGCCTAATGGACAGGACTACTAACATTACCCTAGATTACTTACATAGGTATCAAAGGGTTAGATAAAGCCTTATGGACAGGACTACTAACCTTACACTGGATAACTTACATAGGTATCTAAGGGTTAGATAAAGCCTAATGGACAGGAGTACTAACATGACCCTTAGATAACTAACATAGGTACCTAAGGGTTAGATTAAGCCTTATGGACAGGACTACTAGCCTTAACCTAGATAACTTACATAGGTACCTAAGGGTTAGATAAAGCCTAATGGATGGGACTACTAACATTACCCTAGATTACTTACATAGGTACCTAAGGGTTAGATAAAGCCTAATGGACAGGACAACTAACCTTACCCTAGATAGGTTACATAGGTACCTAAGGGTTAGGTAAAGCCTAATGGACAGGACTACTAACATTACCCTAGATTACTTACATAGGTATCTAAGGGTTAGATAAAGCCTTATTGACAGGACTACTAACCTTACACTGGATAACTTACATAGGTATCTATGGGTTAGATAAAGCCTAATGGAGAGGAGTACTAACCTGACCCTGGATAACTTACATAGGTATCTAAGAGTTAGATAAAGCCTTATGGACAGGTTTACTAACCTTACCCTAGATAACTTAAATATGTATCTAAGGATTAGATAAAGCTTAATGGAGAGGACTACTAAACTTACCCTAGATAAGTTACATAGGTACCTAAGGGTTAATAAAGCCTAATGGACAGGACTACTAACATGACCCCTAGATAACTAACATAGGTACCTAAGGGTTAGACAAAGCCTGATGGACAGGACTAACATTACCCTAGAATACTTACATATTTACTTAAGGGTTAGATAAAGCCTAATGGACAGGACTACTAACCTGACCCTAGACTACTTACATAGATACCTCAGGGTTAGATAAAGCATAATGGACAGGACTACTAACATGACTCTATATAACTTACATAGATACCTATAAGGGTTTGATAAAGCCTAATGGACAAGACTACTAACCTGACCCTTGATAACTTAAATAAGTATCTATGGGTTAGATAAAGCCTATAAGACAGGACTACTAACATGACCCTTAGATAACTTACATAGGTACCTACAAGGGATTTATAAAGCCTAATGGACAGGACTACTAACCTGACCCTTGATAACTTAAATAAGTATCTAAGGGTTAGATAAAGCCTAAAAGACAGGACTACTAACATGACCCTTAAATCACTTACATAGGTACCTAAGGGTTGGATAAAGCCTGATGGACAGGACTACTAGCCGTAACCTAGATAACTTACATAGGTGCCTAAGGGTTAGATAATGCCTTATGGACAGGACTACTAACCTTACCCTAGATAACTTACATAGGTACCTTAAAGGGTTTGATAAAGCCTAATAGACAAGACTACTAAACTGACCCTAGATAACTTCAATAGGTATCTAAGGGTTAGATAAAGCCTGATGGACAGGACTACTAGCCTTTACCTAGATAACTTACATAGGTACCTAAAAGGGTTTGATAAAGCCTTATGGTCAGGAGTACTAACCTTACCCTAGATTACTTACATAGGTACCTAAGGGTTAGATGAAGCCTTATGGACAGGACTACTAACCTTACCCTAGATAGGTTACATAGGTACCTAAAAGGGTTTGATAAAGCCTAATAGACAAGACTACTAATCTGACCCTAGATAACTTCAATAGGTATCTAAGGGTTAGATAACGCCTAATGGACAGGACTACTAACCTTACCCTAGATAACTTACATAGGAATCTAAGGGTTAGATAAAGACTTATGGACAGGACTACAAACCTTACCCTAGATAAGCTACATAGGTACCTAAGGGTTAAATATAGCCTAATAGACAGGGCTACTAACCGTACCCTAGATTACTTACATAGTTATCTATGGGTTAGATAAAGCCTTATGGACAGGACTACTAACCTTACCCTAGATAACTTACATAGGTACCTAAGGGTTAGATAAAGCCTAATGGACAGGGCTACTAACATTACCCTAGATAACTTACAAAGGTATCTAAGGGTTAGATAAAGCCTAAACGATAGGACTACTAACCTGACCCTAGATAACGTACATAGGAATCTAAGGGTTAGATAAAGCCTTATGGTCAGGACTACTAACCTTTCCCTAGATAACTCACATAGGTACCCAAGGGTTAGATACAGCCTACTAGACAGGACTACTAACTTAACCCTAGATAACTTACAAGGTTCCTAAGGGTAAGATAAAGCCTAATGGATATGACTACTAACCTGACCCTAGATAACTTAAATAGGTATCTAAGGGTTAGATAAAGCCTAATGGACAGGACTGCTAACCTTACCCTAGATTACTTACATAGGTATCTAAGGTTTAGATAAAGCCTTATGGACAGGACTACTAACCTTACCCTAGATAACTTACATAGGTACCTAAAAGGGTTTAATAAAGCCTAATAGACAAGACTACTAAACTGACCCTAGATAACTTCAATAGGTATCTAAGGGTTAGATAACGCCTAATGGAAAGGCTACTAACCTTACCCTAGATAACTTACATAGGTATCTAAGGGTTAGATAAAGACTTATGGACAGGACTACTAACCTTACCCTAGATAAGCTACATAGGTACCTAAAAGGGTTTGATAAAGCCTTATAGACAAGACTACTAAACTGACCCTAGATAACTTCAATAGATATCTAAGGGTTAGATAACGCCTAATGGACAGGACTACTAACCTTACCCTAGATAACTTACATAGGTATCTAAGGGTTAGATAAAGACTTATGGACAGGACTACTAACCTTACCCTAGATAAGCTACATAGGTACCTAAGGGTTAGATAAAGCCTAAAAGACAGGGCTACTAACCTTACCCTAGATTACTTGCATAGTTATCTATGGGTTAGATAAAGCCTTATGGACAGGACTACTAACCTTACCCTAGATAACTTACATAGGTACCTAAGGGTTAGACAAAGCCTAATGGACAGGGCTACTGCCATTACCCTAGATAACTTACATAGAAACTCAAGGGTAAAGCCTAAACGATAGGACTACTAACCTGACCCTAGATAACGTACATAAGAATCTAAGGGTTAGATAAAGCATTATGGTCAGGACTACTAACCTTTCCCTAGATAACTCACATAGGTACCCAAGGGTTAGATACAGCCTACTAGACAGGACTACTAACTTAACCCTAGATAACTTACAAGGTACCTAAGGGTAAGATAAAGCCTAATGGATATGACTACTAACCTGACCCTAGATAACTTAAATAGGTATCTAAGGGTTAGATAAGGCCTAATGGACAGGACTGCTAACCTTACCCTAGATTACTTACATAGGTATCTAAGGGTTAGATAAAGCCTTATGGACAGGACTACTAACCTTACCCTAGATAACTTACATAGGTACCTAACGGTTAGATAAAGCCTAATGGACAGGGCTACTAACATTACCCTAGATTACTTACATAGGTATCTAAGGGTTAGATAAAGCCTTAATGATAGTACTACTAACATTACCCTAGATTACTTACATAGGTATCTAAGGGTTAGATAAAGCCTACTAGACAGGACTACTACCCTTACCCTAGATAACTTACATAGGTACCTAAGGGTAAGATAAAGCCTAATGGACATGACTACTGACTGACCCAAGATAACTAACATAGGTACCTAAGGGTAAGATAAAGCCTAATGGACATGACTACTAACCTGACCCTAGATAACTTAAATAGGTATCTAAGGGTTAGATAAAGCCTAATGGACAGGACTGCTAACCTTACCCTAGATTACTTACATAGGTATCTAAGGGTTAGATAAAGCCTTATGGACAGGACTACTAACCTTACCCTAGATAACTTACATAGGAACACAAGGGTTAGATAAAGCCTAATGGACAGGACTACTAACCTTACCCTAGATTACTTACATAGTTATCTATGGGTTAGATAAAGCCTTATGGACAGGACTACTAACCTTACCCTAGATAACTTACATAGGTACCTAAGGGTTAGACAAAGCCTAATGGACAGGGCTACTAACATTACCCTAGATTACTTACAAACGTATCTAAGGGTTAGAAAAAGCCTAAACGATAGGACTACTAACCTGACCCTAGATAACGTACATAGGAATCTAAGGGTTAGATAAAGCCTTATGGTCAGGACTACTAACCTTTCCCTAGATAACTTACATAGGTACCCAAGGGTTAGATACAGCCTACTAGACAGGACTACTAACTTAACCCTAGATAACTTACATAGGTATCTAAGGGTTAGATAAAGCCTTAATGATAGCAGGGATAATCTTGGGCTGCGAAATTGGGAGAATCTCTCATAATTTTTTAAATTCTCTCATAGAAATTCCCAATTTTGTTAGATTCTCTCAACATTTTTGGTCAAAAACATGTAATTCTCTCAATGTAATAAACAGCCAGAATTATCCCTGTGATAGTACTACTAACATTACCCTAGATTACTTACATAGGTATCTAAGGGTTAGATAAAGCCTACTAGACAGGACTACTACCCTTACCCTAGATAACTTACATAGGTACCTAAGGGTAAGATAAAGCCTAATGGACATGACTACTGACTGACCCTAGATAACTTACATAGGTATCTAAGGGTTAGATAAAGCCTAATGAACAGGACTGCTAACCTTACCCTAGATTACTTACATAGGTATCTAAGGGTTAGATAAAGCCTTATGGACAGGACTACTAACCTTACCCTAGATAACTTACATAGGAACACAAGTGTTCCATAAAGCCTAATGGATAGGACTACTAACCTGACCCTAGATAACTTACATAGGTACCTAAGTGTTAGATAAAGCCTAATGGACAGGACTACTAACATTACCCTAGATAAGTTACATAGGTACCCAAGGGTTAGATAAAGCCTAATGGACAGGACTACTAACCTTACCCTAGATTACTTACAAAGGTATCTAAGGGTTAGATAAAGCCTAATGGACAGGACTACTAACCTTACCCTAGATAACTTACATAGGTACCCAAGGGTTAGATAAAGCCTTATGGACAGGACTACTAACATGACCCTGGATAACTTACATAGGTATCTAAGAGTTAGATAAAGCCTTATGGACAGGACTACTAACCTTACCCTAGATAACTTAAATAGGTATATAAGGGTTAGATAAAGCCTAATGGACAGGACTACTAACATGACCCTGGATAACTTACATAGGTATCTAAGGGTTAGATAAAGCCTAATAGACAGGACTACTAACCTGACCCTAGATAACTTAAATAGGTATATAAGGGTTAGATAAAGCCTAATGATCAGGACTACTAACCTTACCCTAGATAACTTACATAGGTATCTAAGGATAAGATGAAGCCTAATGGACAGGAGTACTAACCTTACCCGAGATAACTTACATAGGTACCTAAGTGTTCCATAAAGCCTAATAGACAGGACTACTAACCTTACCCTAGATAACTTACGTAGGTACCTAAGGGTAAGATAAAGCCTAATGGACAGGACTACTAACCTTACCCTAGTTAGCTTACATAGGTATCTAAGGGTTAGATAAAGCCTAATGGACAGGACTACTAACATTACCCTAGATAAGTTACATAGGTATCTAAGTGTTAGATAAAGCCTAATGGACAGGACTACTAACCTTACCCTAGATAAGTTACATAGGTACCTAAGGGTTAGATAAAGCCTTATGGATAGGACTACTAACATTACCCTAGATAAGTTACATAGGTATCTAAGGGTTAGATAAAGCCTAATAGACAGGACTACTAACCTTACCCTAGATAACTTACATAGATACATAAGGGTTAGATAAAGCCTAATGGACAGGACTACTAACCTGACTCTAGATAACTGACACAAATAATTATTCGGGCCAAAATTCGTCTCTATTTGGGGACAAATTCTGTAATAATTATTTGGGCCAAAATTTATCTCTATATAGGGAATAATTCTGGCACGAATAATAATTCGGGCCAAAATTTATCTCTGTATAGAGGTTTCTTAAAAACGAAATAAACCTTATTTGAATTTTTATTTCATTTTATTTATACTTTTATCTGTCACCAATATAGCAGTATGACGATTTAAAGCGCTTTTAAAATGACTAAGATTTATAGTCTGTTTTATTCTTAGTCAGTTTATATAAGCAATGTCTTCAGCATGTAAAAAAATTATTCAGGCCGCGGCACGAATAGTAGGATTATGCCTGTGTGCACTGGCTAATCTCATTTGAGATTCATGAGCGTGTATATTTGATATGCCGCTGTTTACTACTAAACAGCAGCATAGCAAATAGACACGTGCATAGGGATGTATTGATACGCTCACCTCACGATACGATACGTATCGCGATACAGCCTCACGACACGATACGTATCGCGATACAGACTCAAGTGAACAATTAAGTTTCGGAATTAATAAAAATAACAAATTGTGTTGGCAAATACGCTATCAGTACTTTGCTGTATGTACAGAAAATGCTTAAATTCATTTAGACAATGCCATTTTGCTTGTGATTATGCAGAGATATTAATTATCAGTTATCCTGCAATTACTATAATGGAAAATTAATCTTTTAGTAAAACCCAGAAACAGAATAAGAACATAGAGATCAACTTAAAAATGTCAGCACTTTACTTTTCAATATATTAGCTCATGAGCATAAAAAAATGTTGATCCAATGTTACAACTGCACAACGTACGTTGCTTTTGGTGGGTCATGATTCATGTTTTCCGCCTCGTAAGACTTGTCATCAAAATTCAAATTTAAAGCAGTGCTAGTTATCGGTTTTCATTCATGCTAGCTTATTCTCTGTGCAAAAGGAAAGCCTAAACAGCTCTCTATCTGTTTCATTCAAGTTTGACGAAGGATCGATGTACTCGGACGCCGCCATCATAGTTAATGTAAATAAATTCGGATTAAAGATTTCGGAAATAAACGAGTCGATTTTAAACGAAAAACGGATTTGAAAAATACCGTGATACGCGACCTGGCTGTACCGTGTACCGAACCGTGAACTTTATACCGCGATATACCGAACCGCGGTATATCGTTACACTCCTACACGTGCATGAATCTCAAACGAGATTATGCACTAGCACAAGGCTGTTTGGTTAAAAATATTGCGAAATTAGTGTTTTGACTTCCCAAGAAATGAAATTCTCATCTTAATTGGTGGATTCAGAGAAAATTATGATTGCCTGGTGGGTTAATAGACCAGTGTTTGGTCCGGCGCCAGAGCTGGACCATTTAGAAATGGTTTTACTTCCACTGCACATACTCTGAAGAGCTGGCATACGGGCAATCACACAGTTTCTTGAATCCATTTCTAATGGAAGCAAGTATGCACATGATACTTAGCTGTTGACGGAAATGTCCGACTGCATAAGATAACGTCATGTTTATTTTTAATTGGAGGATCTTAAACGGGTTCCTTTAGCACGCTAATTTCAAAATATGCAGGAATGTTCCATTCATATGTTCATTTAAATACAGCAAGTTCACGCATACAGCGATAGAACAGGTCACGTACACATGCAAAGTAGCGCCAATCGATAACATTGTGAGTTATAAACTTGAAAATCGTTGTTTTTCTTGAAACAAGGTATTGCCTATCTTATTACTATATTAGTAAAGTATCTAAGCAAACATCTTTGATTTTCATTTTAATAACTGCAACAGTTACTCAGTGGTTCAATTACATGTGTACCTGAAAGGCGTCGGGATTTTTCGTACGGATGTCTTTTCGTACTGAGATCTTTCGTACTTTTCGTTCCGAAAATCGGGATTTTTCGTACCGATCGGTGGGATCATTCGTACCAGTACGAAAGATAAGTATTTTGTTACTTATAACAATGTTTTTGTTCGGAATCTTTTTTATTGAAGTTCACAATATATGATAGGTGGTCGTATACTAAATTTCAAAGGGACGGATTCATTTGAGTTAGTTGAAATATGTATGTTTTTACTGAAAATATCGTTTAAACGGCGCCTGTTCGCTAAAATGCCAAGCTTATAATGAAAACAATCGTTTTATGCTGTACATTAAAAATTTTAAAGTATTTCTTTATTCCATCTAACAAGTACGAATACAGTGGCGGATTCAGCCGGGGGGGCACGGGGGCACGTGCCCCCCCCCGGCAGTGCCCAAAGAAGGGGCACTTATGACATGCTTTTGGAAGCATTAATTACTGTTTCCGTAATAAATCTTTGAAACTAGTCAGAAATAGCCCCAAAACACCCCTAGAAACCACGGATTTGAGTAAATTTTCCAAAAATTTATCGGGGATAGATAGTCATGTCCATTGTCTGTACGTGGAAGTACACACGTTTCGGGAACAACCTACATTGAATCATGTTCATATCGAATTTTCTTTAATCTGAGGGATGAATCGGGAATTTTATATCCTATGCAAGGCATATTTAACACACATATTTCTTGACCAAATCTTCGATACAACCTCCTATAAAACTTACATTTTTTTCACTCTAAATTTGAGGTCGTGATCAATCTTTTTAAAATGAAAAATTGAAATTGTTTGGCCAGATTTAAACCGACTACCTCCAAGAATTTTGAAAAGATAAGATAAAAATCCACGTTTTTCTTTATTTTCAGAATCGAAGTTATCATGATTACATTTTTGGTTAAGCCCCTAGGTAAATCAAAAATATAATCATGATAGAACTGCCAAGAAATAATTAAACCTTTCAATCTGGACGATGCAGGAATGGGGCACCCGTGATCTCTAGTTTGTCAAGGAAATTTATCATTTACAAGGGAATTTTTAGGGTCTGTATGGGGCCAAAATTTGGTAAAAAGAGGTACTTTTCCCCAATTTTAGACCTAAAAATTCCCAATTCAATCTTTTCTCCAAAAGGAGAAATTCATTTCCAATTTACGTATCATTAACTGAAAGGAAAACGAAAGTAGAACAAACATGCTCTAGGAGGGATTCAAAATATAGACAATTGATATGATAAGGTATAATTTGCATGAACTTTATATCTTTTTGTTGTTTGAAATTTATTTCCCAATTTAGGCTAAAATGTTGCAAAATTCCCAATTTCACCGGCCCAGGCCCCTGACATCAGGGGCTAGAAAAAAAAAAACACCCTGTAATTACTTATTTTCTTTAGCTTTATAAAAATATTAACAATTAAACAAGCGCGAATCTAGAGTGGTTAGGGGGGTCAAGTCCTGCCTGGAATTTGCATAAAATGCTGATTTTTCCTAGTTTTACGAGAATTTATGGCTGGACACCCTCCCCCATGGGTTATCTGCCCTTTCAAAACTTCTCAGTCCTGATCCGCCCGTTTCTTTTAAGGAAATCCTGAACATGTTGACTACTGCATGTCGTGCAAGAACAGTACAGCATCAGAAAATTTCGAAAATTTTCAAATATATTCTATATAAATAATAATTATTGTAATCACACTGACTGAATCATGCGCGCCAAATCCCTTCTAAATTCAGTTCAAATACGCTTCAGATGCCACCAAATTGCTTCATTTTTTTCAAAATTTTCTCGGGGGAGGCCCCCCGAACCCCCACCAATGGGAGGGGGAACCCCCTCCCATACCCTCCCCCACTCGGCCCTTCGGGCCTCGCAAGTGATTTCCATAAAAATTGTATGTGCCCCCCCAGCAATTGGGGTTCTGGATCCGCCCCTGGAATAATCCCACTATCAAAATTATTAGAGGCCCAGGTTAATCAGATCTTTATAACAGAAACATTACATAGTACGAAAGATCCCAGTAACAGGTACGAAAGATCCCGTACGAAAAATCTCGGTACGAAACCGTATCGGTACGAAAACTGAAGATGTGCATAGTAAACCCCCCCCCCCCCACTCTTCCGTGAAAAATGACTGGTTACTTGCCTCTTCAAAATGATTGCTAATGCCGGACAAGCTTTTTTTTTTTTAAAAAGCTAATACTTGTTTATGCATTTTCTTTCTAGTTTCGTTTTAGATTTCAAACCGCATCTTCGATCTCGAAATAAGAGCTGGGTGATTTTTTTTTATTAAAAAAATAAGAGGAAAGGAAAATTTGATGAACGAAAAAGTGTGGAGCTTTATCACACTCTGCTTTATAACTTTGGTGAGGGGAAATTTCACTAAGTTCCACTCTTTCGATTTGAAACTAAGCCTTATAACTAAAGTGGTTTGTTTTGCTAGTGAAGCCAACTTAGTAAATTTGTTTCAGTGAATGGCGAGCTGAAAAATTTTGGATTTTGAACTTAAATATGGGCCAGAATGTTTATTTCTGCAGCAAAGAGGGTCAGATTATTTATTTTCAACATTTTCTGGGCCAAAATATTTATTTCCAAAAACTGCCAGCCCCCCCCCCCTCCCTCAGGATTAAATGGTCGTCCCCTTAGGGAGTTTGTCCAGAAATACTGCACATTATTGCGCAGAAGAATTAGGGAGTATGTCCAGAAATAAGCTGCAAGATATTGTGCAGAAGAATTAGGGAGAATGTCAAGAAATACACCGCTAGATATTGCGCAGTAGAATTAGAGAGTATGTCCAGAAATACACCGCTAGATATTGCGCAGAAGAATTGGGTAGTATGTCCAGAAATACACCGCTAGATATTGCGCAAGATTAAAGGAGTATGTCCAGAGATACATCTGGAAATTAGAAATAAGCCGCAAGATATTGCGCAGAAGAATTAGAGAGTAAGTCAAGAAATACACCGCTAGATATTGCGCAGAAGTATTAGTATGATAAAAAATAAACCGCAAGATAATGCGCAAAATTTAAGGAGTATGTCCAGAAATACTGCGCAAGATATTGCGCAGAAGAATTATGGAGTATGTCCAGAAATACTGCGCAAGATATTGTGCAGAAGAATTAGGGAGAATGTCAAGAAATACACCGCTAGATATTGCGCAGTAGAATTGGGTAGTATGTCCAGAAATACACCGCTAGATATTGCGCAAGATTAAAGGAGTATGTCCAGAGATACACCGCTAGATATTGCGCAGAAGAATTGGGTAGTATGTCCAGAAATACACCGCTAGATATTGCGCAAGATTAAAGGAGTATGTCCAGAGATACACCTGAAAATGAGAAATAAGCCGCAAGATATTGCACAGAAGAATTAGGGAGTATGTCAAGAAATACACCGCTAGATATTGCGCAGAAGTATAAGTATGATAAAAAATAAACCGCAAGATAATGCGCAAAATTTAAGGAGTATGTCCAGAAATACTGCGCAAGATATTGCGCAGAAGAATTATGGAGTAAGTCCAGAAATACTGCGCAAGATATTGCGCAGAAGAATTAGGGAGCATTTCTAGAAATACATCCCTGGAAACTCTGTGTAAGATCCTGAATTCATGCTTGTTTTTCCCCACTCTCCTTCCCAATCTATCTTCTTTTGATTTCCCCACCCACACCTCCCTTTCCAGTTAGTCAGATAGTTTCGTGATTTCTTACATGAAGTATGAACCACCTTATGGGAAAAAATCTAGGTCCGCCCGTGACATTGAAAAAAAGTATTTCAACCTGTAGATGGCGGGTTTTTTTTTTTCTTAATTCCTATTATGAAATGCCATTTTAGAAATGCTAAAGCGAACATTCCTTCCCTTTTTTGTTGTGTTGTATTTTCAAAACGGGAGGCAATACAAGTCAGGTCAGTTAAGGACAGTTAACGGCTCAGTTGATCATTCAATGATTAGTTCAATGATTAATTCAATCATTGTTTCACAATGAAAAATATTACACTGTCTGGAAAGGTGTTAATAACCGTCTACGAGGTAGACCGTGCAACAAGTACTTTTATTTCTAAAGCTCAGGCAAGGGCCGATTCATGATGAAAAAAACACACGGGGTTTTCAATTGAATTGCTGTAGTTACTGTAACTACTGTAACTGTAACTCACAAAAACACCTTCATTACCTAAATCTACTATCGCAAACTCGAGTTATTTTTTCTATGAAATATATAGGAAATATCACAATTTGGACAATGAAATAATAAATTCTTCATCATTCAATTCATTGAAATTGAAATGCTTTTATTTCAAGTTTGCAACTAGACAGTGAAAAGTGAAATTGTCCTGAGGTATAAGTAGACTTAGCTGATGAATTTTATGTATTCATTTTCGTGGGTTTTTATTTTGCATGATTCGGTATTTTCTCAAACTGCCTGATTCTTACACGGAACTGTACTTTTAAAAGTCATTGTTGAGATGTTGAGAGAAACATTTTTGAAGACGTTTAAGATTTGTACCACTTGGTGAGTGTCACTGCTGGTGGACAAGGATTCCCCGAGGGCACTAGCTTCAATATTTCGCCCTTCTCACACGTTGTTCCTATTCGGTTAGTTTTGTGTGTAAATTACACAAAAATAACCAAATCGGAACAACGTGTGAGACGGGCGAAATATTGAAGCTACGAGGGCACATGTCGCCAAGTTCGATCAAGTCTGGTTGATCGTTTCTTATATGTTAAATGTTAGTATGTTAACAAAATTTCTTGAAAAACCTAAAACGTTGGTCCTGTAGCATCATATACCATCCATCCTGCTACGTTTTTTGGGTACATTTTTGGACATAATAATTTTCACACTCTGGCCATATCACATTGTTTAGATTGAGGATCACTGACGAGGGTTAAGTACCCGAAACGTACATGCCTGGTCCATGCTGCAAATTTATCTGTTCTTTAATTATGCTATGAATTTGATGTCGCTTCTCTCTCAAAAATGTTCTTTGGTACTTAGGAAGGAGACAACACAATTTACAGTTCAATCCATATGCATTTCTTAGAATCATTTGCAATTGTTCAATTGGGTTTATTGATCCTTAGTCATTACGAACTCATTGATGAATTCATATAACCACATTCTTGAAACAACTACGTACGTTGGTTTTACATAATGCCTGTATTCAAAAAAGGCTATATGACGTCATTCATTTGGTCTTTTTGAACTGCATTCGCACATATTTTAATACATTTTACGAATATAATGGTTTCATTCGGTTGAGAACGGATCACGAAGTATAGCTTTTTGAACATCTATTTTTTATAGACGTGTTTATTCTCTTGTATACAGTATGCAGAAATATGTCCCTTATTCAGGTCAGAATGAGCGCGCTACCGCGTTACGGCCAACCGCTAGAATGAACTTACTACAATAATCCAGACGTGATCCAACGCTATATCTTCTTGAAGAAAAAATCAAACCAATTTATAATGCATCAGACACATGTTTCGGATATTGATGCTTCCAGCGAAAGTGATTTTCAGAAAAAAATCATTTTAGTAGCGTCCTCTGGTTTTATTATTTGAATTTAAATTTGTGCATTTACTTTATAGAGAGTGCGCGGCTCCAAATTTCCTGTAAGGTCGATCCAGTAGCATATCTCGATAAAATAAATGTTCAAAATAGCATTGAAGGGATGGCGCTAATTGAGATGTTAATTAACCTCCATAAATGGTTTTGATGATGGATTTGGATGATATGACAAGTTTCCGAAATAGTAATAAAATATCTACGATGTCAAATTGATAAAGGGCCAAAACAAAGCTTCTAAAGGTCTTCCAGCAAATTGTCGGAATTCCAATGGGGACCAATTGTGCCCCACTCCTTGCCGACATTTTCCTTTACTCGTACGAAGCTGAATTCATTCAATCTTTGGTCTCTGAAGGGAAAAGATACTTAGCTTCTGCCTTCAACTTCACTTACAGATACATAGACGATGTGTTGTCCATCAATAATCCAAAATTCGCGGATTTCCTTAGCAGTATCTATCCTTCGGAGCTTGAAGTCAAAGAAACTACAGAGACAAATAATTCAGCATCCTATTTGGACATAATGTTGTCCTACGACACTGATGGTCACATGAACACTTCACTCTATGACAAACGTGACGACTTCAATTTCAGCATTACAAACTTTCCTTTTCTGAGTAGCAACATCCCTTCATCGCCTGCTTATGGCGTTTTCATATCTCAGTTGATACGCTATGCCAGAGCAAGTACCAAATATACGGATTTTGTTCTGAGAGCTAGGCGTCTTTCAGATAAGCTTCTCAGTCAGGGATATGTTTGTGACCGACTAACATCGTCACTGAGGAAGTTCTACGGTCGATATGGGGGACTCGTCATACACTATGATGCCCCACTCTCCAGAATGGTGGATGATATTCTGTCATAGACCATTTGAACCATCCAACCAAAGATTGTACTCTATGTCCTCCAAAATGGAGGTTACCGGATGTGACAGTTCTACCGAATTGAAGCGGCGGGTGTTGCATGCAGGCAGGAGATGCTTGCTCTTCCTGGGCACCTGGTCTCACTCCCATATCGGAAGTATGCTTCTTTTCATGTGGTGGAGGTTTTTGTTTATTTTCTTTGGTTCCTGTTTTATCCTAATTTTGTATGCCTTCGGTTTCTGATTTTCTGAATTGTCGATTTGTGCTGTGTGCAGGGATATGGTCATTATTCATATTTGTCATTCTTTCAGGCGACAGAGCTGGAAAGAAGTAATTAATACACTTCAAAACGTCCAAGTCACGGGGAAGGAGTTTAACTGCTCCACACTGCAACAAGAAATAAATGTTTATATTAATAATCCAGAAGTGATCCAACTCTACTCCTTCTTGAAGAAAAATTCGAATAAATTTAAAATTTACAAGACACTCGGATACTAGTATGAAATCTTCATCAGTGATTTTCAGAAGCCACAGAAATTCATTTCAGTAGCGCCCTCTGGACCCACAAAACATGTTCATTGTAGTAAACCACGTTTTTCACTGTCTTTATAAAATTCTCACTATAGGAAAAATAACAACTTACTTACTTGACGTCGTACTCATGCTTGATTAAATTGTGTATTTAAGTTCTATCTCATGTAAAGATTTGAGTGCTGTCGAGATTATCGTCAGGATCTTCTTTAACTCATATTATGCCATCATAGCATGCTTCCATGAGGTGGGCTTTGTAATCTTCGACTACCTATGTTCTTCTCAAAACTGCCACCGCCGGCATTGATGTTTCAGAAGAAACATAGCTTGTTAAAATATGTTCTGATACATTACATGATATAATGCCCCTTCCGAAAAGGAACAGAGCAGAAAAAAGACTTTCTTTTATCTGTCTTTCTGTCACTAATGAAATCTCAGGAAGCCTCTCTCCTATCGAAGCCAAATGTCAATATATGCATGGCTACTTATAAAGAGGGAAGGAAGCTTTTTGATTTTGGGTCAGAAGTTTAAAGATAAAAGTCTCTTTTTGGGAAAATACACTTGGAATAATGGCTTAACCTTTGCACACCGCATCTGAATATATGGTGACCTATTTCTAAAGACTTTTGCCAATAGTTCAAAGATAACTGTCATTGAAAAACAGGCTCAAATAGTTCATCGATATTAGAGAGATCTATCACTTTTTTCTCGCCTGCAACAATAAATCATGTCTATCCGTGTGGTTGTCACACTTTCACATGGTATTGGCTAAACTTTGACTTACATGCACTTGATTACACAACCCTAACTTATAGGACGGTCGTATAAGATTAGATTCAATATCCAATAATAGTCAGATTTAAGTTCAAGGTAACATAGTTATGGGTACACATACCTCGTATTGAATATTCTAGTTTTTTCAATGCATAGTACCGATTCAAAAAATAAAATGAATAAATAAATGTGATCGAGAAATAGAAACATAATGAAGTTTCACAAATAAATGTAGGTATAAGTCATATATTGACATCAAAAGATAAAAAAAAATCTAATGGTAATCGGCTGTTTTTATTACTTATTACTTGATTGATTTTTATGTACTATAGCTAAGTGAATTAAGATAGATTTCACTTACGCAAAAAAGTTACACGATTTCTATGGCAGGCCAATGTGGACAAAAATAGGTATTTTCTAATATTAGAAAATCATTTTCTAATATTTGAAAATCATTATCTGATATTAGAAAATCATTTATAAATATTAAAAATGAATTTCTAATATTAGAAAATATACTGAATTTCTTATATTAGAAAATGAATTTCGAATATTTGAAAATGAATTTCTAATATTAGATAAGGAATTTCAAATATTAGAAAATGAATTTCTAATATAAGAAAACGAGTTTCTAATATATGAAAATGAATTTCTAATATATGAAAATGAATTTCTAATATAAGAAAATGATTTTCTTTTAAAAAAAATTACCTATCATTTCCTAATATTAGAAATTCATTTTCTGATATTAGAAAATGATTTCCTTATATCAGAAATTTTTTTCTGATATCAAAAATTCATTTTTTTAATATTTGAAAATAGAAGTAATTTTTTATATTAAAAAAATGAATGTCTAATTTTCGAAAATGAATTTCTAATATTAGAAAATGAATTTCAAATATTAGAAAATGAATCTCTACCATAAAATGAATTTGTTATATTAGAAAATACCTATTTTTGTCTACGTTGGCTTGCCATAGATTTCCATTCTTGCCACAATCACATATACTACAGGGAGTAACCTTTTTGTACTGGCAGTATTTTGTATAGATAAAAAGTGTTAAAAGTTAAAAGTACAGAATAGTCCGGCAGATTCTGGCCAAAAATGGGCCTAATTGTTCATTTCGTGATAAAAGCATGAAATTTGGTACACACACTCATTAAGACCCATCTTGAAGATTTAGCTATGGTGCCATCTCAATTTCAGTCTAAAAAGGGATATTTTGGGGCAAAAATATTATTCTGACTCAAAAATCACTAAAAATTGGGAAAAGGCTATAACTCATTCATAAATTGATATTTTCCCCCCATTTTTTCTTATTTTTGCCATTAAGACCTGTTTGAAATAGCAAGATATTGAAACATCTTGATTTCAGTGCATAAAATAATATTTTTGGGTAAAAACATTGTTTTTTGCTCAGAAATCACCGAAAAATGGATAAAGGCAATAACTCATGAATGAATGTAAATTTTTTGGAAGTTCTTTCATAATATTATCCTGAAGTGACCTTTTGGAGAATTAGTATAGTGCGACCTTAATTTCAAAGAGCAAAGAGACATTAATTTGGGGAAAAAATTGTGTTTTTGAACAGAAATCTCTAAAAACTGGGAAAAGGCTTTTAGTCATTGATTCTTTCACATTTTGTTAATTCTTTCATAATAATTCATCCTTACAATTAATCTGAAATAGTAAGTGATGATGTTTCTTTGATTTTAAAGTATAATGGATTATTTTGGGGTGAAAATGTTAAATTTTACTCAGAAATCACAGAAAAATAGAAAAAGGCAATAACTTATGAATGAATGTAAATCTTAAGGAAGTTCTTTCATAATATTATCCTGAAGTGACCTTTTGGAGAATCAGGTATAGCGCGATCTTAATTTCAATGAGCAAAGAGACATTAATTTGGGGTAAAAATTGTGTTTTTGATCAGAAATCTCTAAAAACTGGAAAAAAGATTTTAGTTATTGATTCTTTCATATTTTGTCAATTCTTTAATCATATTTCATCCTTACAATTAATCTGAAATAGTAAGCAATGATGTTTCTTTGATTTTAAAGTTTAATGGATTATTTTGGGGTGAAAATGTCAAATTTTGCTCAGAAATCACAGAAAAATGGAAAAAGGCAATAACTCATAAATTTGTTAATTTTTTTGACAGTAACTTTCATAATATTATCCTGAAGTACACTTTTGGAGAATTAGCTATAGTGTCATCTTAATTTCAATGATCAAAGACACATTTTTTGGGGTAAAAATAGTGTTTTTGGATTCAAAATCTCTAAAAACTGGAATTTCAAGGGCTTATATCCATTGATTCATTTATATTTTGTTCATTTTAGATCTTAGATATTATTTCATCCTTACAACTTGTCTGAAATAATGAGCAATGATGTTACTTTGACTTCAGAGTATAACGAAATATTACTTGGGTAAAAATGTTGTGTTTTGCTCTAAAATCCCGAGAAAATGGGAAAAAGGCTATAAAGCCTTAAGCGATGGTCATCTTAACAAGTGTATACATATCAAGGAATGTTTTTGTTAAAAATTTCAATTTTGTTGTTTGGAAACACTTGGCTATAACTCATTGATTCATTTATAATATAAAGTTTGTTTTTACGATAACCTTAATTTCTGTCTGCAATGAAATATTTGGTCGAATTGGCTAGAAAATATTATTTTTGTGAATCAAATCAGGAAAGGTTTCCTATTATTTAATGGCATTTTAAGTGATCAAATGGAATGAGCCAGAAGAGATTACTTTGATTATTTTGATATTTTTAGGAGGTAATATCTTAATTGTTCTTCAAAAATTGCCGATTTCTGGAAAAATCTTTATTACTATCAAATTCTACATCTTTATTGTAGTCACATATTCAAAAGTGTTTTGGGGTATATCATAGTTTGTCCTTGTACGTTAAGATACAAGAATGTATTCCTTATTAATTTGAATGATATTTTTGGGCAAAACATTTTTATTTATAGAAAACAGGAAAATAAGATAAGATAAGCTTTATTTAGAGTCGGCATGCCACTATAACAGATACAAAACATAAGCTCTACTGAGGTTTAAGACCGACATAGAACATATTTACAAGAAGTATAAAAGAAAAACTCATTTTTAAAATTCTTTATTTCTTATCTAGCTGGTTTTGTCTTACTTATTCATCATTTCTCAGTTGTGAATGTTATATTTTGGGTTAAATACATAAACATAAGGTCGTAAAGCAAGCATTTATCTTTCAAACGCTAGCAATACATAACTTCTAAATAAGTTTTATTGCATTTTTAGTTTTACTTTTACCCCAAATGTAAAAATACTTTATAAGACTAGAATAAAATGATGAGAACATTAAATAGGAATAATCAATTTGATAGGAAATAAAGATAATAAAAGTACAAATTTGAAAATGATACTTATTTCTTAAGTAAAATTCTTGTTTTCAGCTATTTCTATATATAAAACATACTTTTTGCCCAAAAATATCTTACAAATTAGCAAGAGATACATTAGATTTATATAACTCACTATGGCAAACTATGATATACCCAAGAACACTTTTGAATATAATCAGTAATGTAGCATTTCAAGGTAAAAAGAGCTCAGAGAAGTCAGTGATTTTTAAATGAAAACGAATATTTTACCCCCAAATAGCAAAACAATCAAAACAATCTCTTCTGACTCATTTCACTTGATCACTTAAAGGCCATTAAATTAAAGGAAAGCTCTACTGTTTTCATTCATTAAGATATATAAATTTTAAAAATGATTCACAAAATATGTAATTTTGTGCATAGTTAGGGTTTTGTGCCTAAAAATAGCATAGAAAATGAATTTCAGTTATTGAAGGACATTCATATCCATTCATTATAGGAGACAATAGTATTATCAAAGCTAAGATGTTTCAAATTGGCAGTTTAAAAGAAATATAAATCGTTTTCTCAAAATAAGTGGTTTTTGCTAAAAAATACAAGTTTTGCCCCAAAATGTTGACTGAAATGAGCTATTATTTTGCATTTTACTTTCATTTGATCAGATCATTTACTTTCTTTATGAAAATTGCCTTAAATCTATATTATTAGATAAGACAATTGATTTAAAGAATTTTTTTCAGAAATATGTTGTTTTTAACCGAAAAACAGGCATTTTGCCCAAAATTAAGTAGCATATATACATGTATCATGTTTGTTTCAAACAATTTAAAATTCATGGATGAACATACATAATTTAAAGTACGTTCCTGATATCATTTTAAAAATTCTTAGAGATTCGACAAAAAATTCTCCAGAAATAAGCGATTTTTGTTCATTATTCTTCCCCAAAAAACACTTTGATTATGAATGAAAATATCAGCAAAACATATTTTATCTGAAAAAGTCAGAAAATTCATACAACAAAATAGACTTTTTTTTATTTCATAATGCATAAAGGTTGTTTAAATTGATGTACAAAAATCCTAAATCGTCTAATTTCTGTGAAATTTTGCAAAAATTCGACGTGATTACCCCAAAACACAGAGAAGAATTTGAATTTGGAACTAAAAACTTATAACATATGAAAGAGCACCAAAAGTAATATAATTCATATTTATCAACTTTTTAAATCATCATCCATACAAATGTTGTACATTTTTTCCAATTTTAATTGATTTTCGACTAAAAAACCAAGATCCCCCCCAAAATAAGAAAAATATCTGTCTTAGCTACATTTTTATTCATTGTAATAATACATTTTCATACACAAAAGTAATATCAGAATATATGGGTATCGTTTATTCACTTTGGATGATACCAATTACCTCAAATTTGGGGTCTGGTCCAAAGACTTAAAGCCTTTTCCCGGTTTTTAGAGATTTCAGGACCAAAAACACTATTTTTACCCAAATTAATGTGTATTACATGTAGCTATTTGAAATTAAGATGGCACTATAGCTAATTCTCCAAAAGGGTACTTCAGGATAATATTATGAAAGAACTTCCAATAAAATTACATTTATTCATGAGTTATTGCCTTTTTCCATTTTCCGGTGATTTCTGAGCAAAAAAACCTTACTATTTCAAATGGGTTTAACTGATAGAAATAATGGAAAAATGGGAAAAAATATCAATTTATCAATGAGCTATAGCCTTTTCCCAATTTTTAGTGTTTTTTGAGTCAAAAAAAAAAACATTTTTACCCCAAAATATCCCTTTTTAGACTAAAACTAGGATGGCACCATAGCTAAATCTTCAAGATGGGTCTTAATGAATATGTGTACCAAATTTCATGCTTTTATCAAAAAGTGAACGATTGATGCAAGAATCTGCCGGACTAGAACAAACACTTCAGTGTTAAGAACAAGCACTTCTTCGTTTTGAGGGCAAGGGGACTAACCGAAAAACTTATTATATTATAGTCTAGGACATTGGTAGGGTCTTTGGAATCTAGCTGTATATTTAAGAAATAAAAAATGACAAGCAGGGCTCTATTGTCTCATAATGCCCGAGCGTCCTCAGCCACCACATTTATTACCGAGCCGCGTCAGCGGCGAGGTGATAAATGTGATTGGCTGAGGACGCGAGGGCATTATGAGACAATAGAGCCCGGCTTGTCATTTTTTATTACTATTCTAATGATGACCAAACTTAGACCTTTCGATTCTTGGTAAAAACCAGTTCCTGCCGTTTTATCTGCTTTCAGAAAATGGGTAGGCGTGGCTTATCGCTATAGGGCCTATATTGGAGAATAGAGCCCGGCTCGCGTCTGTTGTCTTAATAGGGAAAAAGAATCAAGTCATATTAGAATAATCTATAATAACAGTAGTCTACTTTCATTACAGTAGTTTCATCTTTCATTATCTGTAATTTTGTTTCCATATCTTTATCATAAAAAGGTATTCAATGGGTAATGAGAAGTACTTGGGCCACCCATTTATGCAATTCTGAGACCTAAAAGCACAGCATAGTTATATACATATATGAGCTCGCTACAGCCGGGAGAGCACGGACTGTATTACGCACGTCCTCTTTTTATATCCTTTTACATATTAATCTCTGTTGCTTGGACCCCTGTGTTTTACGGTCTTGTTTGTGTGTGATCATCTAACAGTGAGGAGGTTGTTTTACACCAAAATTGTGCGTTCTTCGAGACCTCTGGGAAATCGGAATAGTTGGAGGGTTGTGCGCACGTAATCCAGGATAAGCACACCGTCTGCTATTAACGTGGCAGATGGCCGTCCTAAGTCGGCACCGGTTGCCCATTGGTCTCGTTGGGTTTTGTGTGGTCTTTTATGTTTAATGTTTCTATCGTGTGAGTTGATGCTCCTTGTCCCTTTTGCGTCTCTTTCTGTGGGTGGGTGTCTGTTCTGTGTTTTTTGCATTGGGTGTTTTGGGGTTTGGCTAAGGGTGCTGCAACCTAGTGCTGTTGGAGATCCCCTCCTTTCTTTCATAATGAAAAAAAAAAAGATTAAAAATGTTTGATCAATTTGGATACTGAAAAAAATTGGTTACCTTATGAGTTATGGGCGTTTACAGTTTACATTGACCTCTATGGGAAAAGCTTAATTTTCCATAGATTTTTCAACAAAATGATGGGGCAACAAATATCGATTGGTCAAAAATTTCTAAAAAAAATTATTTAATCAAATTTCGCTGAAAAATCAAAATTTCACCAATTAGTTTTTTTGTAATTAATTTTCTCTTCATTTTTTTTAATCAAGGGGAGATAAGTTCTAAGTACGACCCTTTTCAAAATGTTTCCTATTTCGATATATACTGGATTAGTGCAAAAGTTTTTAAAATATCATATGACACAGAAATATTTTGAATGATAAATACATCATATTTCAATGTTTTTGGCATAATTTCCTTCATTACCCATTGAATACGTTAAATTCTTATTAAATCGCGAAATTTGATACTCGCGAAAATATCTGGTTATGCGGTATTGGAGGCGAAGGTGAAACCATTGTTTGTTATAGCCAGAGTCAAATAGTCGCAACAGGAGAGGTTGTTTAAAGACTTTCTCTATGATATCAATTGTTGCAATTAAACAAGGCATATTGAATGTTATCAATCGTAATACAATAATAACATGTCGTTATATATGTGGAAGAATTACGTTGATTTCGTGTTTTGTAACGCCCTGGGCTACATATCAACTTGACACATTTTCCAAAAAAAAAAAAGAACCTTTTCAATATTTCACCAAAATAAGGTTCTCTGCTTAGATATGTGATATGACATTTTATTTTCTTTGATGAAAAGGATATCGAAATTGATAATGATTTTGAGGAATGTTTTGCAGTGTTCCTTTTTCTAAACGAAGTGGACAAAATTCTTAAAAGTCGATGTGGTGTTTTGATACATAGTTTAGTCTCTGATACCTGAGATAGATCATGGACAAGCGCTGTTTATTTCATAGTGTAATTAAAGGAATAAGATATCAACATTTGATACAACTTATTTATAGAATCAAAAGCAAGTAATGTATTTCTTCTTTTATTATTGAAATCTGAACCATTTCAAAAAGAGGATCGATATGGCATGTCGCGTACCACACCTTCTCCTTTTAGATTGTATATTCAAAATCAGTACATTAGCACTTAAATCAGGGCGAAGGATAGAAAATATAAAATCCATAAGGTGAATTGAAGGGCGTCATTACGACATAATATCTCGGTTTTTTCGTTTCCAAGATTACGAAGTGTGGCCATGAGTGGACATAGTTTGCCGATTACCTCGATATGAAGGTATTGATCATTGCCCAATTCCACAGAAACTCTTACGAAAAATTTCAGGCATTTTATTAACTTCCTTCATCAAATTAAAGCTTGAATTTTTTTTAAAATTCAGATTAGATTGTGCTTTCTAATTATATCAGTTCTACATTCGTAATATAAATTCTGAAACAAAACATCACAAGTTTTAGTTTGAAAAAGTACTAAGCGATGAAACGTTACGAAAAAAGTTTTTCGTGAGTACTTTTTGTGAAACATGCTGCCTGAGATTTGAAAAAAAAAACTCCATTAGAAAATGGATTTCAATATCGAGTTTATTATGTTATCTCTTCGCCTTTATTGGTGCCACACTGAAAGTAACCTAAGATAAACTTTTTAAATTTAGGTAGAAATAGATACTGGTAGTCGGTTAATGTGTTTAATGTCACGAAAAAATGTTTTTTTTTTTTAAATGTATCTATGTATCGTATGCGGCGTTCCCAAATCCGTTTTCTTCAGTGTTTGTTTTCCTCTGTTATCCTTATGCTTTGGGTTTTATAACGAAGGTCAAAAGAACCATTATCAAAGCGATCCGTCCGTCTGTCGTCTGACCGTCTGACGTGATGTTTAATTTTCTTCAAATTATCTACTATTCAACCGCTGAATGGGCTTTGACGAAACGTGCTATCAAAAAGCTAAAACTGTTGATTCCTTAGATCCATCCAGCCAAGATCGTCTATTTTACAATTATACTAGAAACGGACCCGCGCAAGCACGGGAAATATTATTATTGACATATTTAGATACTTTATGTATGACTCTTATATGGAATCCACGTACATAGGGATTCTGTTCAGATTTATATTGTTTGGCACTGATATTAATGAATGTACCACATGAGTTTGAACTAATTTTCATTGCCACCTGTAAGCGGATGACCGCGTAACCAATTACAGTCATCTCAATATGTCAGTATCAAAAAACTAAAGCAAGACCCATTGAATTTTATCAATCTCATATATTTTTGCATGATAAAGTTAAAATCGCGTTAATCCAGTTCCGACGTGAGTTGAGAGGAAAGTAGTCACGAACCCTTTCCTTTATTAATATATAGTAAGGATAATGGCAATGAACACATTATTTGTATATACGAAAGTGTCAAAAAGGGAAATATAAGAAAGTGTCCACATCTGAGTTTGACATTGAGCCAATGGAAAACAACGTCATGGGAAAAATGAACATGGGAAATGTATTGAGTATCAAAAGATACTGTAAACATATTTCATATTATCGAATATTTCACTATTAATGTTTTGGGGGTCTAGTCAGACCGTTTTAGCTCTCTCCAAGTAAGAGATCAGGTAGTCCTGAGCGAAATGATAAATCACCTCAGAGAAATAGTACAGTATGTTCAACTAGTCGGGGGAACTTCCTTATATGGAAGTCAAGCATAGCGGAACGACTGCGTCACATAATCAGTTCAGAGTAAGCGCTCTCTCATATTCAACCAATCGCTTCAATGAACTTTGCATTATGGGATTACTATGATAGTAAAATCATATGTATATTTTGGCTTTAGTAAAGTCTTCAAAATTGCTCCACCATCGTAGATATCGCAATCAAATTCCTTGACATCTCTGTCACTTATACTTCAGAGGTATATCTATCGATTCCATGTTGCATTTTAAAAAAATCACACTCTAAATTCAGATATTAAGATGAGAAAATGGCACATTTTCAATAACGACTTGCATTGGTCCTACACATAATCTTCGTGAAATCGATCCATACAAAGATTTTTCTGTACTAGACATGTATAAATTTACGTTTGTGAATATAAATACATCGAATATTGAAGAATGATGTGTTTTTAATGTATACATTGCAAACTGTATTTAAATGCCAGGAATTGAGGAAGAATTTATCAGGTACCCCTGGTATTTGCCTAAAGTGTATAATTTTTCCTAATGTATGTTTCATTTTCTCAAGACATTGGTTTACACCCCTATTCGATATGTACTATGTACTAATTTGAACAAAAACCTAGATATGTGACGGAAAAGCATAATAAGTAATCGAATTTATTGAACAATAGATAAGAAGTTGACATCCACCCTTTCTTCACCATTAGCAAATCTAGAATTTTTTCCAAGGAGGAGGGTACAGCATGAAAGGAGGATCAACCTTTAAGCTTTGAATCTGAAAAAAAAATATTTACATAAAAACGGGAAAAATGAAAACTTGGTATTATAGAGGATGGTGTCCCCCTCTAGATCCGCGCTTCCAACTTCCAAATTATTCAAAAAAGAGCATACTATAGATGCACATTACCTTAGTTGAAATCTCATTCTGACAATTAATAATAACTTATCAAAACTTTTGTACATATAGGTGGCGCCACTCACTTTAAACATTTTATTTGAACAAAATTGGGGAAATTTATGAGTTTTTATATTTGTTTCAAAGAATTCTGGCACGATCAATTTATCGGTACCGATGTAAGGTTGGGATGGGATATAAATTACAGTTTGATTGAAAACGGAAAAGTAGGCCGGGATGGTTCTTTTTATCCTAGCTTATGGTTCTCTGAGACGTACCCCTCCTTCCTTATCCGGGGCCAATTTTATGCTCTGTCTGTCTGTCTGTCTGTCTCTCTCTCTCCTTTTTGACTTTGAATTTGCGATAGACAGGAATTGAGCTAATATAGAACGTATTATCGAATTTTCATTGAGATCACACATTGAACCATTCAAAAGTGTATACACTTCTCACCTTGATTTACGATCTTAGACATAAGATTTTTAAAAATGCAACATGGAATCGATGAATATACCTCTAAAGTATAAGTGACAAAGATGTCAAGGAATTCAGTCGCTATTTCTACGATATCAAAGCAATTTTGAAGACAGTACTAAACATGCTAAAGCCAAAATTTACACACGATTTTACTATCATAGTAATCCCATAATGCAAATGAGTTAAAGAAGATCCTAACGATACTCTCAATAACACTCACAATAGAGCACAAATTTGCGCATCGACGGACTCCTAGCAAGCTAGGGGTGGGACCAGGTGAGTAAGCATCCCCTGTTTGGCTAGCCGCACCCGCCGTCGATGTTCACGCACGAAATGAAAACAATATCTCAAATACATGCACTGTCTGAGGCTATGTCTATATAGAAAGTCCTATGGCGACCATGTCAGGGAAAATATTCAAAACACTTACTGTCAAACCCCTCGCGGGGAACTTTTTTACGAACTCCACACGGAAAAGGGCATAAGTGTGACACAAATGAGTTAAAGAAGATCCTGACGATAATCTCAATAGCACTCACAATAGAGCACAACATCATTGACGAGGGTTTATTACCCGAAACGTGCATGTCTGGTCCATGCTGTAAATTTATCTGCTCTAAATTGATGCTATTAAATTTGAAGACGTTAAACATTGAGCATTGACGGACCCTTAGCAAACTAGAGGTGGGACCAGGTGCCCGGGGCGAGTAAGCATCCCCTGTTTGGCTTCATGTTCATTGAAGCGATTGGTTGAATATGAAAGAGCGCTCACTCTGAACTAAGTATGTGACGCAGTCGTTCCGCAATGCTTGACTTCCATAGAAGGAGTTTCCTCGATCTGTTAAAAATACTTTCTGCTTACTTTTCAAGATGGGAAGGAGCATATACATTTTGTAGTCCATTGGTTAAAGTCAAGGTTTCTTTTATAAGGAATAGACTTTGGATAAAGTTTTCCAGATTATAAATTAACAACTTTTAACCTATTCAAACAAAATTTGGATATAGGTATATGAATACTGAATAGGAGGGAACCTTATTGATGATAGGACCAATAGGTCAAAGGTCAAGGTAATTTCTTTTCATGAATTGTTTGCAATTAGCTACAGCGGGAGTATTTGTTACAATTTGCTACAGTGGGGGTCTTTGTTTTACGAACAATTCCTAGTCGTATTTAAAAAAATTAACATTAAAATACCTGTGGACTGAGCTTTGCTTCCTATATCAATCAATTAACCATAACATATGTCTCTAAGTTTGGACATAATAATTTTCACATTCTTGAAATTTTCAAAACGTGGGTCCTGTAGCATCATATCCCACCCATTATGCTACGTCTTTCGTTAAATTTTTGGACATAATGATTTTCACACTCTTTGGCAATATTACATTGTTTAGATTGAGGATCACTGACGAGGGTAAAGTACCCGAAACGTGCATGTCTGGTCCATGCTGATAATTTATCTGATCTTAAATGATGTTATTGAATTTGAAGACGTTTAACATTTGTATCACTTGGTTAGTGTCACTGCCGGTGGACCAGGGTAGACCGAGGGCACATGTAGCCAAGTTCGATCAACTTTGGTTGATCGTCTCTTCAACGCATTCGAAAATTTCTGTTATCAAAACTTATTGAAATTTTCAAAACGTGGGTCCTGTAGCATCATATCCCACCCAATATGCTACGTCTTTCGGTAAATTTTTGGACATGATACTTTTCACACTCTTTGGCAATTTTACATTGTATAGATTGAGGATCACTGACGAGGGTTAAGTACCCGAAACGCGCATGTTTGGTCCATGCTGATAATTTATCTGTTCTGAAATTATGCTATTGAATTTGAAGACGTTGAACATACTAGTGCATTTCTTATTAATTGTTCTTGATAGATGACCGATTTATTCCAAGCTTGCTAGGGGTCCGTCGGATGTTAAATTTTGTGCTCTATTGTGAGTGCTGTTGAAATTATCGTCAGGATCTTCTTTAGCTCAATTAGTTCATCGAGATAAAAGGGATTTATTCCGTTTTTATCTCGCCTACAAAGCAAAATTTATCTTTTTGTCCGTTCGTCTGTCTGGTAGCGTCACTTTCCGCAAATTACCGTAACATGTTAAACATGTTCAATAGCATCATTTAAGAAGTGATAAATGTGCAACATGGACCAGACATGCACGTTTCGGGTACTTAACCCTCGTCAGTGATCCTCAATCTATACAATGTAAAATTGCCAAAGAGTGTGAAAAGTATCATGCCCAAAAATTTACCGAAAGACGTAGCATATTGGGTGGGATATGATGCTATGATCACCTCGTCAGTGATCCCCTATCTAAACAATGTAATATGACCAAAGAGTGTGAAAGTTTTATGTCAAAGAATGAACCGAAACACATATCAGGATGAGTTGGACCCACTTTATAGAAATTTCAATAAATTTTGATAACAGAACTTTTCGAATGCGTTGGCGAAACGATCAAGCGAAGTTGATCGAACTTGGCTACATGTGCCCTCGGTGAATCCTGGTCCACCAGCAGGGACATCCACCAAGTGGTAAAAATCTTAAACGTCTTCAAATTCAATAGTATACAATTATTGACTTTTGATTAGGTCTTCTCGTGACTATACAGACCTGGTCGGGTATTGGTTGACCGAGGCCGAAGGCCGAGGTTAACTAATGCCTGACCAGGTTTGTATAGTCACGAGTAGACCGAAATCAAAAACTGCTTAATTAAATTATCAGGATTTTATTAACATTTGCATTGTAATGATACGCGAAGTCAAAGATCTAACACTACAAAAATCAACGCACGCGCTAATCCCGAATAGACCGCTTTGGAGCGTTAGCGGTCAACTCACTCTGAGGTACACTCTATCAAACAGCGTCTCCGCCAATCAGAAATAAGCAAAATCGGCAATAATTCCTGATCATTTAATAACATCATTTAAGAACTGATAAATTTGCAGCATGGACCAGACATGCACCTTTCGGGTACTTACCTACGTCAGTGATCCTTAATGTAAACAATGTAATATGACCAAAGAGTGTGAAAGTTTTTATTTAAAAAAAATAACCGAAACACGTAGCAGGATGAGTGGGGTATGATGCTACTGGACCCAAATTTTAGAAATTTCAATAAATTTTGATAATAGAAATTTTCGAAAGCGTTGAAGAAACGAACAAGCGAAGTTGATCGAACTTGGCTACATGTGCCCTCGGTGACACCCACAAAGTGGTACAAATGTCAAACGTCTTCAAATTCAATAGCATCATTTAAGACCTGGTAAATTTGCAGCATAGACGTTACACGTTGTTATACGTTACGCTACTCTAAAACTTGTAGGAATGTTCAAGCATGATGCGATCAACATCTAATAATAGTCTAGGTCACCTTCAAGATCACATGTAGCTAGAGTCAAAAATGTGACATACGAAAAAAATGTCTTCGAAAAGTCTTGTTTTCTTTTTCACGATTTACGCAACGGAATAAAAACATGACAAATCTTAGTGATTGAGAAATAGATAAGCAATGAAGTTTCGTTAGTAACGTCCGGTAAAATGTATACTCTGCATCATTTCACAACGAGACATTTTGACCGGTTTCCATGGAGCTGTTGCGACGGGTGTTGCATGCAATCAGGAGACACTGACGCTCCCCGGGCACCTTGTCTCACTTCGAAATGTTGTTCATTCCGGGGTTTGCAACCGTTCTGATGGGAATTCTCACGATTTGGCCTTGCATTCTCGACTATGAGACTGAGTAACTGTTCGGTACTTCTTTCCTATTTATTTTATTCGCATACAAATATTCGATTGACCTTTTAGAACAAAAATGATAACATGCATTTAATTTTTACTAATGAACAAGATAATTTCAGTTAACTTTTGTGAAGGTCACGCCACTTAAAATTGCTAAGCCCTTTCATGCATTTCCTTTCTTCGTGACACACCATATTTAATATCTCAGAAATATGTTTAAAAATAGCATTATGACAAAATGTCATAATCAAGGTAAATTAAATGTTAAGTATTCTCAGTCTATTAATGAATGAATAATCCTTTGATCTTGCAAAGTCCCAAGCCTGTAGATTACGCGGTATGCAAGTTTTTTATGTCTACGTGTCGGAGACCGGGGGATAATTTTTACGTTCCGTAGATCGATGGACATTTTGATTCAAGTGTTAAACGTCTTTAAATTCAATAGCAAGGTTCGAATTGTGACATTCACTGTTAAACTTGACCTTGCTGGAATTCCATGCTTAAGATAGCTACCGACGACGGTTTAGTGTTTCACAAACAAGATCTATTTATGTAACAAGGGTATGCTCCCGGGTACAGCTACTGGGTAACTTTCCTTTGTGTTACCCCGTAATAGTATATTCAATGTGATGCTTGACACTTTTCATGCGTCTCTGATTAGATGAGTTCGAGCATGGGTTGGCTAAGAATTCTAATAATGAGGGTTCAAGATCCCGTTGGTTCGTGTCCATGCTTTCCACGATATACGGATGTAGTTTAGATGAGAATATTAATTTTAAGGCGGATCTAGTAGGGAGTGAGGGTTAGGTAGAGGGGTTAGGAAATTGACAAACATCCTTATTCTTCTCGGTTTTACGTTTTTGAAAATCAATAGACTGGACCAAATGTCGATACCGCCAATGTCCTGTACAGATTTTCCACTCAACACGACACTTATCAAAACTGGGTGGGCGAGCAAACCGACTTAGACCATTAATGCCTTTTAAGAAAAGAAAAACAAAAAAAAAGCACTCTACAGGTATGAGGAGTTTTCTCCTAGACAATAACTATGAATATTCAATTAGGTGGTATTGTCACCTATCTATCTATGAGTAATATACACTATAATTAAGGCACACATCTCCCTCACCCGAACGTTAAAAATAGAAACCGGTGTGTTAAAGTGCTTAATCATCGAAGTATTGGATTTTCAAATAAATACTTAAGGTAAACGACTTTTAAAGGTGCGGTCACTGTTCGTAAGGTCATAAATCGGTCGATCGACCTGATTGCACCAACTTTCGTATACTATACTATAAGTGTACCGTTTCAAAATGAGCTACCGTGTGTCATTCAAGCATACACGTGCGTGTTTTAAATCAGGGACACGACATACATTTTTTTCACCCATTGGATATAAATATAAAAGATTACTAGTGACCTGAACGTTAGAAGTATGCATCAGATTGTTAATATAATCACTTCGAATATTGCTTCTCCATCAATTTTCCGTTTGATCGAGGATGACTATCATAGACTATATCGATATTCAGCGTCTATTGTATAACAGCTACGTGCGCTGGCTAGTAGCTGCGGTGTTCTGTATCGTATGCTTACCAAGGATTATAAGGATTCTTTGGTACTGGTACTGTGTCTCAGGATGCGACTCCACCGGGACCGACAAACCGCTACCACCAGGTACCATGGGCTACCCACTGATAGGGGAAACAGTGCAATTAGCCTTAAAGGTAAATACAGAATTATTTTTAATCATAATGTTCAACATGCTCTAATGGTTTCTCAGACTTTTCTTCACATCTGACCTTACTTGGCTTATATTTTGCCTGAATCAATCCTCATAAGTTTAAGGTACAACTCGATATAGAGAGGCTTACTTAAAAAGTTTCATACAAAATAACTAGAAGGGACTTGGAACAAAGAGACAGCCGGGGTACATCCTTGAGTGTGGGTTCATTTTTTTCCACTGTTAATGTTTCATTGTCCCTCTTCAGCTATGCCACTTCAAAAAAGAAAATAAAACAACAACATTGATGTGCGTCATCATCTACTGCCTTGTATGTATCCAGTTGTATGATCAAAAAACCATTACATATTAAATTATATAATAATGGGAAATAGACGAGACATCTTCTACAAGTGATATGTAATGAATAAATAAAAAGAAATCATACTGAAAAGATATAAAAGGTAGTTATATAGATGTACATACCCTCTTGGCAATGGGCTTTTCAATTTTTCAGTAATTTCATTTTGGATGTTGTATTCCAAAATGAAATCACGGACGCTCTATTTTATTTCTAGTGCCGCATGTGTGCTTGTCCGTCCGTCTGTCTCCCCGTGTTTATATCCCCTCAAAACAAGCCTGAATGTATGTAAGAATCACACTGTTCACCTGTCAATCAATCATGTCAGGACTGTTTTGATTTTAGAATCTAATGAATTTTATATTATATCACAGAATTTTTGTCCAGCAGGACCCAGGTTATGTCATGACCTTCAAACGGGGTCACATATGCAGGGCCAAGGTCATAGTGTAAGCAATATGTAAAACGCATGTCCGGGCCTAAACTTTCCATCATCTGTATCAATTTAAATAAGATTTCATCGAGATGATCCTACTACGTCTTTTGGTACATTTTTGGACACTTTGGCCATATTACATTGTTGATCACTAACGAGAGTTAAGTATCCGAAACGTGCATGTCTAGTCCATGCTGCAAATTTATTTGTTCTTAAATGATGTTTTTGAATTTGAAGACGTTCAACATTAACTGCATACAAATTACCCCCCCCCCCCCCCGAAAAAAAAGCAATGACAAATATGGACAATGACCATATTTCAATACATAGAACAAAATTATTAATTCAGGAAATAAACCGAATGCATACAAAATCAGGATAAAACAGGAACCAAAGCAAATAAACAAAAACCTTCACCACATTCAAAGAAGCGAACTCCCAATTTAGGAGTGAGACCAGGTGCCCTTGAATAGTCAGCATCTCCTGCTTCCATGCAACATCCGTTGCTTCAATTCGGCAAAAATATCACATCCGGTTACTTCCATTTCGGAAGATACAAGTAAAGTCTGTGGTTGGATGGTTCAAATGGTCTACGATAGAAGTTTAACGTCTTCAAAGAATATCATCCACCAATCTGGACAATGGAAACTCCTAGTGTATGACGAGTTCCACGTATCGACCGTAGAACTTCCTCAGTGACGGTGTAAGTCGATCACAAACGTATCCCTGACTGAGAAGCTTAACTGAAAGACGCCTAACTCTCAGAACAAAATCTGTATAATTGCCACTTACTCTGGCATAACGTATCGATTGGGATTTGAACATGCCATAAGCAGGCGATGAAGGGATGTTGCTTCTCAGAAAAGGAAAGCTTCTGATGCTGAAACTGAAGTCGTCACGTTTGTCATAGAGTGAGGTGTTCATGTGACCATCAGTGTCATAGGACAGCATTGTGTCTAAATAGGATACTGAATTATTGTCTCTGTAGTTTCTTTGACTTCAAGCTCGAATAGATTCTTCTAAGGTAATCCACGAATTTTGGATTATTGATGGACAGGACATCGTCTATATATCTGTAAGTGAAGTTAAAGCTTGAGGAGGAAGATAAAATTTCAAGGTAAAGCATATGATCAAGCGCATCATCAGTCAGCCATCAAATTTCAGACTAAGAAGATCCTAATTTATGTTCATCAGTCAGCCATAAGATTTCAAACTAAGAATATCCTAATTTATTTTCATTGTCGAACATCAAGGTTCTCTGTTATAAGCAGATAGATGACGACTTGCCTTTACTGTGACGTTTGTAATACTCTTGCCATTTATGCATACACATTTCTTTAAGTAATCATTGAGGTAATGATAATAAAATGAATGTCAAGATTTGTAATTTTGTTCTGGAAAATTGCAATTGTTATCTTTGTACATCATGATTGCAAACATTCAGTCGGGATGTTCTACTTATGTCTACGATGCGATGTACATGCAGTACCCTGGTTTTGTTATAGATCTTTGTGCTTTTACGCTCGATATCTGGAGCGCGACAAATTGACTATTATCAAGGTGCATGCGGTTTAATGTTTGAAAATTAGGCATTTGACCTCTTTTTCACCTAAGAAGGGTAAATGTTTTGAATATCAAATTCCTTAATGCAAAAAAAAAAAAAAAAACGTAGGAGGGTCTACCGTTGCGGATTCAGAAGTTGATCATAGAGGGGGCTTGATCGGCATCGAAATTCTCCTTAAATTGATAAAGAAAGTGAGTAACTTAAAGTTGAATTCAATGAAAGTCGTTTTGCACACTCTGGTGAAAAAGTCCACATGAACAATTACGAAAGTATCATAAGAATATTCTAAGTTTATCTAATTGCTAACTTGATAGCTGTGCTCTTGACCATTGAGTTTTCTTTCTGTTGTTTAATCGTTATCCTCATTATGTATGCCTTTTGTCACATCATAGTACTGCAGTGTATGTTAAACGTCTTCAAATTCGATAGTATCATTTGAGAGCAGATAAATTTACAGCATGGACCAGGCATGCACGTTTCGGGTACTTAACCCTCGTCAGCGATCCTCAATCTAAACAAAGTAATATTGCCAAAGAGTGAAAATATGTCCAAAAATGTACCGAAAGACGTAGCAGCATGGGTGGGTTATGATGCTACAGGACCCACGTTTTAGAAATTTCAAGAAATTTGATAACAGAAATTTTCGAATGTGTTGAAGAAACGATCAACCGAAGTTTATCTAACTTGGCTACATGTGCCTTCTGGGACTCCTGATCCACCAGCAGTGACAATCACCAAGTGGTACAAATGTTAAACGTCTTCAAATTCGAAAGCATCATTTGAGAGCAGATTTTACATCTCTGGTTATCTTAATACATTTCAGTTCTTGTAGCATTAATATCTTATATAGTAAATTGTTTCAGAACAGGTATGCCGCCTGTCGCATTTTTACCCTAGCTAGGTGACATTGACATTGCAAGTGATTCCTTTTCCTGGCTTTGTATAATACCCTCAACTCCAGACCACTAGAAGTATATAAGAAGCCATTCGTCTCTGGAAAGCAATAACTGCAGCAGATGTTCATTAAGTAGACTCGTTTACTGAAATTAGCAGAAAATAAAATACAATGCTTTTGTAAGTGTTGATAGTAGATTACGTAATCACACCCTTTTATGAAAGATATAATACGCATTCGTTCGCAAAGACTCAATCAAGCAATGATGTTGCCAACCAAGAAATGTCAAACATTGTCTAGACAGTGTCTAGCTTAAATTTTATCTGTGTCAAATTAGTACAGGTTTTAAAGAAATCAACAATTACATTCTTGACAAAAACAACAACGGAAAGAACCATTTTGAAAATTATCTTCACATTTAATGCCATCCCCCGTACAAATTATCTTTTGTTGTATAATTATGTTAAACCTCTGTCTCATGAAAGCACAGGAAATTTTTAAGAGCTTCATTGGCGAATTTTGTATTTCAAAAGAAATTCTAGGGGTACAAGGCGTCAAAATGTCCAAGCCGTCAGGTGGTCCAAGCTATGATTTTGATAAAAATTACACTTCGAAATGGTGAAAAATAGCACGGCTTACTTTGGAGGGGGGGGGGGGGGGGTTCGGGCCTGTTCCTCCCTTGATCCCGCGTTTCAGCTGAATTGATCTTATTTTCCCGAGAAAATCACGGTGTGGTTTCGTAGCTTCTCGTAAACGCTTTCCTCTGGACAAACCACCTTTTTAAAGACTTGTGCAACCTGGTGTTGTTGGAGGTCCCTTCCTTTGTTGTGCATGCCGCTCAGGAAAGGACACTTGTGTAGTCCTTTGTGTTTGATGTTTCTGTGTTGTGCGTTAACGTTCCTTGTCCTTACGCGTCTCTTTGTGCTTGTCTGCTTTGTGTTTTTGCATTGGGTGTTTTGGGTTCTTGCTGTGGGTGCTACAACCTGGTGTTGTTGGAGATCCCCTCCTTTGTTTTTTGTTCTCGCCAATTGGGTGATAATGTAAATTCTGCCTCTTTTCTGTAATGTATTCTATAGTTAAAAAAACAGTCTCAAAACTTCAAGGTCATTTTATTTTTGTATCCATCGAAGCAAAACCTGATAATGACATCGATATAAAAGTACAGTTTCTACTTAAAACCTGATAATGACATCGATATAAAAGTACAGTTTCTACTTAAAACCTGATAATGACATCGATATAAAAGTACAGTTTCTACTTAAAAGCTGATAATGACATCGATATAAAAGTACAGTTTCTACTTAAAAGCTGATAATGACATCGATATAAAAGTACAGTTTCTACTTAAAACCTGATAATGACATCGATATAAAAGTACAATTTCTACTTAAAACCTGATAATGACATCGATATAAAAGTACAGTTTCTACTTAAAACCTGATAATGACATCGATATAAAAGTACAGTTTCTACTTAAAACCTGATAATGACATCGATATAAAAGTACAGTTTCTACTTAAAACCTGATAATGACATCGATTTAAAAGTACAGTTTCTACTTAAAACCTGATAATGACATCGATATAAAAGTACAGTTTCTACTTTAAAAAATAGTTCAAAACCCTCATGGAAATTTTTTTTCGTATCAATAGGAACAAAAACAAACCAATAATGAATTAACCTAATCTTGATCTTAAGGAATACCACATGTTCAGGAAAAGAGCATGTTCACGTCTTCAAATTTAAGCTTCGTGAAAATAATACAGGAATCTTTCTGAAAGATTGATATATTCATTCATGCCAGTATAACTTTGATCAAGAGATAAAATAGACTCGTGTTACGAACCATTTTATAGAATTGTGATCACGTGGTCTACATTGCTCCCAACCTAACTTTAGGATCTTACTTATCTTACAATTTTAAAACAATTTGAAGTCTTGGTTAAATTTAAATTCTATTGCAAGGTCGGGAAATAGAATTTTTGAAACTTTTCCAATTGAGAAAATATCAAGTCATAAAATTCAGCATATGGCAGACTTAATTCTAGCATTCTAGTTCTTTGAATGAGATGAAGAAAATTGAAGCATGTCTCGTTACCCTCTTGAATAAAATTTCAAACCAATTTTAATGCACCAGACACGTGTTTCGGATAGGGAATCCGTATCAGTGGTACTTTAAGCTTAATTAATTTTCAGACCCAGCCAAATGTCTTTTAGTAGACATTTTTTCATCGTGACGAACTTCGAACTTCGTACTTCGCACTTCGCACTTCGAACATTGAAGAAAAAGTGGCGTAGCTTCCGTTCACGTATAAACTCATAAGCGGAGTCATCTACATTTTGATGAGTATACTCAATGGAATGGTATATTGGACTTCCTGTACAACTAGTGCGCTTTTTTTTCGGCAACCAACTTATGAAATTAAAGTGCGAAGTTCGAAGTGCGAAGTGCGAAGTTCGTAACGGTGAAAAAATTCTAAGTAGCACACTACAATTTCTTGAATTAAATTTGTGCAATTATATTGTAAAGAGTGGCTCGAAATTTTGTGTAGGGTCGATTCAGTAGCATAGTTGAATAAAATCTATGACAAAATGATAATTCTAGGATGTTAACCTTCTTTAATTTCAATGACATTTCAGGATGAAATGACACGTTTCAAAAGTAGCAAAGTCATGTATGATGTCAACTTGATAAAGGGTCAAAACGAAGCTTCTTTTAGGCAAAAGAACTGGAAAGAAAGTAATATAACACACTGGAAACACTCAATCGCGGGAAACATTAAACTGTTCCACTCTGCAAAAGAAAATAAGTGTAGATGATGAAAAAAAAATTAATAAATTTATAAATAAAAAATGAAATGTTCCAACTCGTTACCTTGTCACTCATTCTTGAATAAAATTTAAAACCAAATTTCAAACAGAAGTCCTCATCAGTGTAAATTCTCTATCCAATATGACCTATCGGTCCGTTTGAGCCCCATTCAATCAAATTCTTTAAGATAAGCTTGAATATGTCGATAAACAAAATATTTTCGAGCTGGACTTCATGCTTTCATAATTAGAGATTCAAGTTAAATTTCTACTTAATCTTTGGAGTGAAAAAAAAATGTGCATCATTTGATATGTCATTGTCGCTATCTTCGGCGATCTCTGTTCAGAGCAACCCTAGAAAGGCAAATTATTGATGAAACCCTCTTGGTAACAAACAACTTAAATCTAGAAATGCCGATGGAATCATTTGAGTGCTCAAACCCATTGAATCACACAAGCTTCCATTTCATAATGTCCCGATCACGTCACTGCTTTGAGCGTAGGAGGTAAGGAGATGTCTTTTGTTTTTGATACACTTATCAGTTGTATCAGTTTTCACGACACGAGAAAAACCCGAGGCGAGGTTTCGCAGTTTGTCACAAACACTTTTTTCTGCATTAATCCGTTCATTAAAGACTTGTAAAATAAGAGTTTGTGCACGGGGAAATGGTTCTTGCTCTCGATCCCCCCCCCTCTTCCCCCCGGTGGCGAGAATGTAAACTGCGTATACATGTCATCAGTGCATAAGCACCGCGTTAATCCATTGTATAGATACAAACACAGACACTTCAAATTTAACTTATTTACGTCTTCATTGAAGCATGGTATGATAATGACAGTTTCTTTTAAAGAATCGTCTAAAACTCGTCATACATGGTAAGGGCCTCACACTAATTTACAGAATATTAATACAGTTAAAATACATCATTTCCCAATGAAAAAAAAAAAAAACATCTGTTTTCGAACACCAATTTAAACAAACTATTAACGAATTTTAATAAACTGGATCACAATGAAAACCCCTTTTTGATGTACATATTGGAATCTCTTAACGGGATATCACACGCGTTTCAGTAGCCTCCCTTAGACGAGAATTTTTTAAGAAATCTCCACACTGAAGATTCCCGCTTTTCGTAACTTAAAATGTCATGATATTCTGGCTTTCTAATAATCGCTCAATCGGCAAGTCGATCCAATAGCTCAGAGGTAGAGCTCTTGCCCACCATACTGGAAGACCGTGGTTCGAGCCTGAGCGCAGGGGTTATAAGCAGATTGTTATTCATATGAATATACGAATTTTTTTTCTTTGCAAAATACTGGTAAGCCTAGAGTGAACAACAATAGTCAAATTTTTGCTGAAATTGAACTTATTTGAAAATTTTGTTAAGACTTTTTTACCTACATACATATGTCGTATCTATTCAGAATTAAGTCAGGTGTCAGTTAAGTGTTTGAACTTAGAGAAACTTAATCTATAATGTAGTTATCCATATGGTAAATATCATTACACATGTGCAGATACTGTCGTGTTATCACACAAAATCTGTATTCGGCTCTATTTATTTACATATTGAAATCTTTGTGAGTGAAGGAACACTACTGTGATATTTCAAAAAGTTGGTTATAAAAATTCGGATGCTTTTGTCTTTGGTCACATAGTAAAGAAAGATAACTCGAATTGCACTTTTAATTTTTTACATGATAATTTACACATTCAGTCAGATTTTGCAACATATGACGTGGTCATTGAATGATTTCTTTCTATAAGAATTTGCACAAGGAATCATATGAGAAGTTTCATTTTGAAAATCTTGGGCTGTAAAAAAATATAGCCAAGAAATGAGCATTTCCATTACATCAATGAATTGCTAAAAAGTCTGATCAGTTTCAAAATCTCATAATTTTGGATGGTGACCTCCAAATATTGTCCCTTAAATCTGAATTACATTAGGAAATCAGAATTATGTTTTTTTTTTTCTGAAAATAAGTCTTGTATAACATGAAACGTGTGATATCACCTTAAGTAGCTTTTGTGAAAATCTTTGTTAAAATTGAGCTCAGATTACTAGATTGTGCATGTCTGGCCCATGCTGCTAATTTATCTGTTCTTAAATGATGGTATTGAATTTGAAGACGTTAACATTTGTACCACTTGGTGAGTGTCACTGCTGGTGGACCAGGAGTCCAAAAAGAAGGGAGGAGATCTCCAACAAGACCCCGTTGCAGCATCAACAGTAAAACACCATAACACCCGATGCAAAAACACAAAAGACGAGTACAGCACGAGACGGAAAAGAGACACACGACATGTAAACATCAAACACAAAAGACTACACATAAACCGACGAGACCAATGGGTAACCGGTGCCGACTTTGGACGGCCATCTGTCACGCAAGTAGCAAATGGTGTGGTTATCCTGGATTACGTGCGCACAACCCTCTCACTTCTCCAATTACCAAGAGGTCTCGAAGAACGTACAATTGTGGTGTAAAACAACCTCCTCACTGTAAGATGACATCACACAAACAAGACCGCAAAACGCAGAGGCCCCAGAGACACAGATGAATATGTAAATGGATATAAAAAGAGGGCATGCGTAATACAGTCCGTGCTCTGCCGGCTGTAGCGAGCTCATGTGTGTAATCACCCGAGGAGTCCGACTGACATTCAGAGAGGACAGGTGGTCGGGGCCCTGTCTTCTCTAAAGAGGTTTGGACAGGGCCCGTCATGGAGTCCCGTCGTCACAGTCAGTCAGAGTGCAAGTCTCAAGGATGCGCTTGTACAAGACTGTAGATTGGTCCAGTACCAAGCCTAGTGTCCGTCTGGTGACATTAGGATCATATCCACGGTATAAAAGGCGTTTGATGATTCTGACGCATTTTCGACGGTTATGCTGCCTACCTTTGATCCTTTTTTTTGTTTATCATATCACCATAAAAGACAGGTTGTGTAATACCCAAAGTAATGTACTCTGTTGCATGTATAGATCCGAATTTTAAAAGAAGTTGACTGTAATTTTTGTAAAATTTCCAGAAAGTCTTAACTAGTTTATGAAAGCGGAAACCTTGACCTAAAAGTTTTTTGGTAATTTGTAAATTTCTACTGTGAAAATCCAAAATATCAGTACATGCTCTAGCGTACCGGATGAGCTGTGATATGTAAATGCCGTATGACGGTAATCTTGGAACATCACCGTCAAGCCAAGGGAAATTTACTATGTTGAATCCAAAATCATCCCTTTTGTCATATACACTTGTATGAATCTTTCCGTTTACAATTTTGATATTTAGGTCCAAAAAGGGTGTTTCTGTATTTGAAAGGTTTGCCTTGTTAAGGGTTAATTCTTGTGGATAAATTTCATTCTTATATAATTCAAAAGCAGGATTGTCAATGTCAAAAGGCACATGTAGCCAAGTTTGATCAACTTCGGTTGATCGTTTCTTCAATAGAAATCTACAAATTACAAAGAAACTTTTAGGTCAAGGTTTTCGCTTTCACAAACTAGGAAAGACTTTCTGGAAATTTTACAAAAATTATGATCAACTTCTTTTGAAATTCGGACCCATACAAGCAACGGTAGACAGCATATGTATCGAAAATGCGTCAGAGTCATCAAACGCCTTTTATACCGTGGATATGATCCTAATGTCACCAGACACACACTAAGCGACGGGTGTTGCATGCAAGCAGGAGATGCTTACTCTTCCTGGGCACCTGGTCTCACTCTCATATTGGGAGTTCGCTTCTTTTCATATGGTGGAGGTTTTTGTTTTTGTTTGCTTTGGTTCCTGTTTTGTCCTGATTTTGTATGCCTTCGGTTTCTGATTTTCTGAATTATCGATTTTGTACTGTAGACAGGGATATGGTCATTATCCATATTTGTCATTGGTACTTGACCAATCTACAGTCTTGTACGAGCGCATTCTTAAGACTTGCACTCTGACTGACTGTGACGACGGGACTCAATGACGGGCCCTGTCCAAACCTCCTTAGAGAAGACAGGGCCCCGACCACCTGTCCTCTCTGAATGTCAGTCGGACTCCTCGGGTGATAACATATATGAGCTCGCTACATCCGGCAGAGCACGGACTGAATTACGCACGTCCTCTTTTTATATCCATTTACATATTCATCTGTGTTGCTTGGACCCTTGTGTTTTACGTTCTTGTTTGTGTGTGGTCATCTAACAGTGAGGAGGTTGTTTTACACCATGATTGTGCGTTCTTCGAGACCTCTAGGAAATCGGAATAGTGGGAGGGTTGTGCGCACGTAATCCAGGATAACCACACCGTCTGCTATTTACGTGGCAGATTGCCGACCTAAGTCGGCACCGGTTGCCAATTGGTCTCGTTGGTTTATATGTAGTCTTTTATGTTTCATGTTTCTATGTTGTGAGTTGCTGTTCCTTATCCCTTTTGCGTCTCTTTCTGTGGGTATCTGTTCTGTGTTTTTTGCATGGGTGTTTTGGGATTTTGCTGTGGGTGCTGCAACCTAGTGTTGTTGGAGATCTCCTCCTTTCTTTCAACGCATTCGAAAATTTCTGTTATCAAAACTTCTTGAAATTTTCAAAACGTGGGTCCTGTAGCATCACATCCCACCCTTTATACGTCTTTCGGTAAATTTTTGGACATAATGATTTTCACACTCTATGGCAATATTACATTGTTTAGATTGAGGATCACAAACGAGGGTTAAGTACCAGAAACGCGCGTGTCTGGTCCATGCTGATAATTTATCTGTTCTTAAATGATGATATTGAATTTGAAGACGTTTAACATACTTGTAAACTTTCTAAGAATTCCTAAATCGTGGGTTCTGTAGCATCATATCCCACCCATCCTCCTACGTCTTTCGGTGCATTTTTAGACATAATAACTTTCACACTCTTTGGTCATATTGCATTGTTTGGAATGGGAATCACTGACGAGGGTTAAGTACCCGAAACGTGCACGTCTGCTCCATGCTGCAGTTTATCTGTGCTCAAATGATGCTATTGAATTTGAAGACATTAAGCAATTAAATCCCTTTCTGATATATTGATTTGTACCCTCAAATATTCATTAATAATCAAGAGATATAGAACCTTATTACTCCCTCACAACCATAGTATGAATTTTCCATCACATGGTTGACATCGCTCCCAAACTAGCTTCAGGATCTTACTTATCTTGCTAATAGCTCTTAATAATTTGAAGTCTTTAGTTAAATATAAATTCTATAGCAAGTTGGGGAAATAGTATTCTTTAAGAAATTATTTGATTTAGGAAATATCATATCGTAAAAACAAGCATATTGCAAAGTATTGCGTACGAATCTTTTTATCGAAATTGTCTATCATATATCGGCTAAATGACCTATCGTTCCGTTGAAGAAAGGAGAGGATCTCCAACAACACTCGGGTTGCAGCACCCAAAGCAAAACTCCAAGAAACCCAATGCAAACACACAGAGCAGACACCCACAGAAAAAGACACAAAAGGGACAAGGAGCATCAACTCACACCGCAGAAATATGAAACAAAAAAGACCACAGATAAACCAACGAGACCAATGGGCAGCCAGTGCCGACAGGACGGCCATCTGCCGCGCAAGTAGCAGACTGTGTAGTTATCCAGATTACGTGCAAACAACCCTCCCACTTTTCCCATTTAACCCAGAGGTCTCTTCGAAGAATGCTCAATTGTGGAGTAAAATAACCTCCTCATAGAAACAGACAGCATGAAGCAGGGGCCCAAGAAAAACACAGATGGATAAGAAAATGGATATAAAAAAACAGAAGGCATACGAAAGACAGTCCGTGCTCTGCCGGTTGAAGCGAGCGCATGCATGTGAACACCAGAGGGGTCTGACTGAGATTCAGGAAGAACAGGTGGTCGAGGCCCTGCCTTTTCTAAAGAGGTTGGACAGGGCCCGTCGTGTAGTCCAGTCGTCACAGTCTGCCAGAGTGCAATTCATAACAATGCGCTGGTACAAGATTGTAGATTGATCCAGTACCAAGCAAAGTGTCCGTCTGGTGACAGATGGATCATATCCCAGGTATAAAAGGCGTTTGATGATTCTAACGCAATTTCGATGGTAATTTTGTCTATCTTTGATCCTTCTTATTTTGTTAAACATGTCCCCATAAAATGCAAGTTGTGAAATACCCAAAGTAATATACTCTGTTGTTTGTATGGATCCGAATTTCAAAAGAGAATGACAATATTTTTTTTTGTTAAATTTCCAGCAAGTCGTTACTATGTTGTGAAAGCGATAACTCTGACCTAAAAGTTCTTGGTAATTCATAAATTTCTACTATAAAAATCCAAATAATCAGTAAATGCTCTAGCATTCCGGATGGGCTGCGAAATAAAGATACAAAATGACGGTAATCTAGGAACATCACCGCCTAGCCAGGGAAAATTTACTAAGTTGAATCCAAAATCATCTCTTTTGTCATACACGCTTGTATGAATCTCACCATTAACAAATTTGATATTAGGGTCCAAAAATGGTGTTTCTGTGTTTATAACGTTTGCCTTGTAAAAAATCAATTCTTGTGGATAAATAGCATTTTTATACTTTTCAAACACAGGATTGTCGATAGTAAGAATTGTCCACATCCGAGGTACCAATTAAAGATATCCACATCCGAGGTACCAATGAAACATTTCAAATCATCATGTTTTCTTTACTTTGAAGATTTTGGATAAGTTCTTTTTCATACTTGTATAAAAATAAATCTGCAATAAGATTGAAATCTCTTCTTTAAGATGAGATTAGAGTACACAGATAAACCAATTTTGTTTTAAATGTTTGCCTTCACGGGTGTGGATGTAAGTAACTTTTCTTAGTGTGAGTTTTGGACTGAGAAAAGGATGTATCATTGCATAATACGGAAGGGTTCCAACTCTTTACCTTCTTTAAGAAAATTTCCAACCAATTTATTATGCACTAGACACGTGTTTCGAATATTCTCATCAGTGATGCTTCCAGCCTAAGTGCTTTTCATAAGCCACCAAAATTCATTTCGCTAGCGCCCTCCGGATTTATTTTTAGAATTTAAATTTGTGTATTTACTTTACAGAGAGTACGCGGTTCCAATTTTCATGTAGCGTCGATTCAGTAGCATATCCAAATGAAATCTATGTTCAAAATAGCATTGGAGAGATGACCCGAAACGTGCATGTCTGGTCCATGCTGCCAATTTATCTGTTCTTAAATGATGCTATTCAATTTGAAGACGTTTAACAATGATGCTAAGATGTTAACCTCCTTTAATTTCGATAATATTTTGGATGTAATGACAAGTTCCCGAAATAGCCTAATAAAATGTATAGTGTCAAATTGATAAAGTGCCAAAACGAAGCTTCTTTCAGGCGACAGAACTGGAAAGAAGTAATTAATACACTTCAAAACATCCAATGTCACGGGGAACGAGTTTAACTGCTCCACACACTGCAGCAAGAAATAAGTGTTTATATAAAATATGCGGAAGGGTTCCAACTCGATACCTTCTTGCATATGTCACTGTCGCTATCATTGGAGATCTGTATAGGCAGGATAATTTCTATCATACACAGGGACTTATCTGTTTATCCACTTTTGAATGGATTGCGACGGTGAGAGAGTTTAGGAAATAAGAGAAAGATCTCCAGCAAGACAAAACGGCGGAACACACACGCATAAGACTGCAGTGTAAAGAACGGAGAGCCGACAAAATAAGCAACGAACATCAAGAGACCACGAGACCGAAGAGTTCTATCACACATAGAGGGCCATGTAATAATACATAATCACAGAAAAGACAATTTGAGGAATGAAAATATACATAAAAAGGAAGTAGACCAATTGCACTCGAAGCCTACTTTGAATGACCGAAAAGCTGATGTTGTAGTTATACAGAATATGGCCCTACAATCCTTTCCTCTAGTAGAATATAAACTAATAGGGAAATGACTTGCGTTTACCGCTTTCTTCATATGGTCTTCTGGTATGCTTGATGCTTTTTCTGTCTATTTATCCGTGTTGATTTGTTTCTCAGCATGATATCTTCTTTTTGAGTTTTACTATCTATTACATAATATTTTCTATGTTATAATTCTTTTTCAGAATGCCAATTTCTACAAGAATAAATATGGAAAATATGGACAAATTTACAAGACACATCTCTTAGGGAATAGAACAATAAGGATAGCAGGAGCAGAGAATATCCGAAAAGTGCTTACTGGCGAAAATACCATTGTCATGTCCCAGTGGCCGAAGAGTGTTCGATGTATCCTCGGCGACGGAGCACTCTCTATGTCTGATGGTGGAATTCATAAGTTCAGGAAGAGACTTGTTTTAAAATCGTTTTCTCACGAGGCGTTGGAAAATTATATTCCTACAATAACGAATACGATTCGTAAATGTATCGCCAAGTGGAAGGACCAAGGGGAGATACTAGCATTTCAAGAAATCAAAATAATGGCGTTTGATCTCGCGATGAAGATTTTCGTTGGAATGAACGATGATCCCGACCGTTTAAATTTCATGATGAAAACCTTTGATACCCTCATTGGTAACATATTTTCCCTTCCGTATGACATTCCTGGCCTAGGATTTCACAAGGTAAGTCCTTAAAAATTACAAAAAAAATTCGTACATATTTCAGTGTAAACATTTTTCTTACACTTATAAATATTTTATGTTTGATATAACGAACAGACAGAAATTCTGTATTAGTCTGTTCAAGGCTAACAATGTTGATTGGAACTCTAGACAAAACCAGAGAATTACCAAACCATGAATGCAAGTCCTAGCATATCTGATGAATTATGAAATAATTTTTTTCATGATGGCAGTCTGTGGACATCACCATTTTGTCAAGAAAAAATCACCTCTTATCATTTAATTTTCTTGTCTGATTTTGTGACAGATTGTCAATATTGAAATATATGTTCTACAGTACCAATTTTGTTGTACTAGACACGTATGTAACAAGTAAAACGTTTTTGTATCCTTCAAGTTGCATGGTCATCGCGGTATTGGAATTTTTTCCAACATCAGATTATGGTCATAAAATTCTTTTTGTACAAATTTGTAATAATATGTATAGTTGTTCCATATTTTAGAGCTTGGCGGCTAAGAAGATACTCATGGATGAAATTTCTAAAACTCTCGATCGAGTTAAGGAAGAGGGCAGTCCACAACCATACACCAGTGCTATACATCACCTGCTAGAGTTGGGCGATAGTGAAATGTATTCGAAATATGAAGTCTGTGAAGCAATTCAAGAACTTCTTTTCACAGGACACGACACTGTTACGTCAGCAATGAATTCTGCAATGTTATTTCTCGGACAAACGCCTTTTGTGCTCAAAAAGATAAGAGAAGAATTAAAACAGCATGGTTTTCTTCAAAAGGATTGCGAAGCGTTCACATTGAAGACGATCTCAGAATTAAACTATACTTCAAATGTCACAAGGGAAGTACTACGTGTGGCTCCTAGCGTAGGGGCAGGGTACAGAAAAGCTCTCAAAACTTTTGAAGTTGGGGTGCGTATTTGAAAAGGTTTGAAAGAATACCGTATGACCAGAAATTTTCGCGAGGATCAAATCGCGAATTTAATGTCATTATTTTCGTAATTCCTATATAACAATTGTAAACAAATATGTTCATATGATGTTATTGTTTTGTACCTTTCTTTGTTGAAATTTCAATTAGTTCAATCCTAAGAATGCACTCGATTCACTTCTCAATTAATCAGAAAAAGTGAACAATTATCACATGTACAATATGAACAAATGTAACGGATATAATGATTTATGATATACCTTATCAAACACAATTTTTCGCGAGAATAATTTTTCTCGATTCCAAAAATCACTCGCGAATAGAGCGAAAATTCATATCTCGCGAAATTTTCTGGTTATACGGTATCACCTGTACTTCTTTAATGTTTACTTGTATATCACGAAAATTTGGGATTAGATTAATGTGTGATTTTCACATTTGAAATACCGGTGCTTAGAATAGACGCCATTTCATTCCCTTTGATAAATGAGGTATAGTCAAATATGTAGTAAGAACAATACTTTCTAAGGTCAATACTTTCGAGAAAAAAATTAATTACGAGAAATTGATAAACATAAGCATGTTTTGTGTAGTAACGAATAAAAAAGTATTAATGCTATTTCAGGGCTATAGAGTTCCAAAAGGATGGACAGTCGCTTTTGGTATTAGAGATACGCAGCATACGTCGCCTGTTTTTCCAGATCCCGAAGAGTTCAACCCTGAGAGATGGAACAATCTTCCAAATTTAGATAGACAAGAAATAGATTCAAAAGTGGACAGATTTAATTATGTTCCTTTCGGTGCTGGAGCAAGAACTTGTGTTGGAAGAGAATATGCTAGATTAGTTACGCGAATATTCTTGATAGAGCTTTGTAGGACATCAGATTGGACACTTCATAATGACAATCCCAAGATGAAGTATATCCCGGTACCACGCCCTGTCGATGACTTGCCTGTGACAATCTACGATTATCAGCCACCCGATCAACAATAGATCTACAGATGTTTAATATATTGTTTACATGTTCGCTATAGGGTATCATTACAATGTACATGTATAATAATACGGAAGTTTCTTGACTCTTGACTTATTGTTTTTGTCGTTGTCTATAGTTGTTGACTCTAATTAGTCCACGTTTTTGCCTAACTTGTTTTTACGACGTACCGGTGACATTTTTTAGAAATATTTTTATACAGAACTTATTTACAACGAGCAAATAAGCAACGAGAATTCTAAAATATTTAGATTTAGATATTTTTGTAAAAATAATTTACAATTTTGACCAATGTCTTATTTTTGATATAACGAAACTTTTTAAATATTGTTAAAGCTGCAACGTTTTCGAGGTTTTAATTTTTTTTTAGAAATACCTATCAAAGAAGTTAGTATTCAAGGTATTTTAATTGTATTGTAGTCAAGTAAAAGTCCAATTATTAAAAAGTCAAAATGATGTTTTTCATAAAATTTGATAAAATGAAAAAAAGAACTCTATTTTCTTCTCCCGTTAATTTTTCAACGGTCCAAAAACTGGGATGCCTCATTTGACCATGCATCATAGCCTATCTTAAGTAAACTATTAATGTTTGCCTATACATTCTGGATTTTTATTCTTATTGTTGAACGTTTTATAAAATGTTACTATTTGTTACTACGTGAATGATTTTATTCAAGATAGGATTTTATACCTGGTACAATGATGGACTCTATCTGAACGTCCCATTAGCTTTTTATCATGCCATTATTTTGAACATTTAGTCACTTAAAATAGGGCACTTTCATTCTAGGGGGAAATTCGTATTTGGGTATTTTACAGAAGCAGTTTCTGCTTTTGCTATCCATATTTCTATTGCTTCAAATGTGATATAGACGTATAGACAAGGTCCATATTCAAAACTTTTAAGATAATATTCATAAGAGTGTATTTTTATCATTGTGCAAATTAATCATGATTTGGGGCATTAATGATGAATTTCATACTACTTGTAATTATTTCTCATTCATTTCCATTCGTTAATTATCGTACTTACTGCTTTATCATTTTGTACTGTTGTTACCAACATGTTCATAATCAATATTATTTATTATTTTTTAATGTATATGATCATGTTTTGCTTCATAACATTACTGTATTTGTAATTGAATATACATCCTTTCGAAGTAACGAAGAAATATATTTCACTAAAAACTGTATTTATTCGCTCAATTCTCAACGTTTCGGCCACAGGCCTTTATCAAGAAAAACAAACTTTAAACTATTGTCACGTCTGATTTCTACAATTCATCAAAACAATTCCTGGTACATCATGGTAATGAACACATCCCCATACACAAGAAGGGAGGGGATCTCCTACAAGACCCTGTTGCAGCATCAAAAGCAAAACACGAAAACACCCGATGCGAAAACACTCAAGACGAGCATACCAAGAGACAGAAAAGAGAAACACGACATATAAACATGAAACATGAAACACAAAAGACTACACATAAACCAACGGGACCAATGGGTAACGGGTGCCGACTTTGGACGGCCATTTGCCACGCAAGTAGCATATAGTGTGGTTATCCTGAATTACGTGCGCACAACCCTCTCACTTCTCCAAAGGCATACAAAATCAGGATAAAACAGGAACCAAAGCAAACAAACAAAAACCTCCACCACATGAAAAGAAGCAGAATTCCAATATTGCAATGAGACCAGGTGGTGCCCAGGAAGAGTTAGCATCTCCTGCTTGCATGTAACATCCGTAAAATGATTAGGAATCATTTGTCCGGAAGAATACTCTTTGACAACAGAGTTATGACGTCTCTTTGATTTTATTATCATCGCAGAGTTTGCTTGATGCATGTATAAAATCCTCTTCATTTATCTAAAAACCAAGCAAACAAAAGTAGCAGATGCTGACTCTTCCTGGGCACCTGGTCTCACTTACATATTTTCGCTTCTTCTCGTGTAGTGGATGTTTTGTCTGTTTGCTTTGGTGCCTGATTTATCCTGATTGTAAATGCCTTCGGTTTATGAAATTCTGAATTATCGATTTTGTACTGTGTATTAAAATATGGTCATTATCAATATTTATCATTCTTCTCATGTTAAAGGAAAATACTTTAAATTAAAAGAATGATGTGTAATGAGACCCCAAAATCATTTTTCTGGAACGTTTATAAGAACTTTGAAATATATTTTCTATATCTTTTATCTAGTTAAACAACATTTTCACGGGCAAAATTTTTGAATCTGCTTTACGTTTCTTGGGAAAATACAACCAAAATTTCCTTTAATGTATCTTTAGATGTGTTTTAAACAGTTTGGAACATTTGCGCTGGTGCCGCGAACAGAGGAGAATACAGGACAATATGACATGATTGTGACATGTTGAGACACGAATGCCCGCGATTGAGAGGAAAATGCGGTACGATTAAACAAAATCACCTAATCGTAGCACTATCACATCTGCTTTCGCTTTCGCAGCAGTGGAAGCCCAGCTTAAACAATTCATGTATATATGGGAATTCCTTTTCCATTATTTAACGAAGTGGTGATTTCCAAAGTCAGAGGGATTAATGGTGCACAAAACTTTAATCGAGAATGTAACAAATTAAGATCATCGCCTTTTCCGAACATACCATAATACCGAAGTTATCAAAAGATGCCGATGCATCCTTAGAGATTCTACAAATGTTACTATCATCTTTTTCAGCATAACGGTCTGACCGGCCGTGTCGACAGGACTCGATGTAGCACTGTCCAAATATCACAAGAAAGGACAGGATCTTGATCGACCTTATCCTATATAAAGTTTTTGATTTGGCCTGGGCTCTTGTTATCACTGGTTTCATAAGCCCAGTGCATAATAATGGAAATTTTCCTACTATTTACCCTCCTGAAAAAAAAATTTAAACCAATTTTAATGCACAGACACGTGCTTCGGATAGTAATTAGGTGGTACTTAATTAAATGCCGATGTGATTTTCAGACACAGCCAAAATGTAGTATTTTGTTTAGGGGGGATTTAAATTAGTGTACATTGGTTGTGTTCATGGAATCGTCTTATAACTTCTCATTATTAGGACTTTTTTTTCAAAAAAATAATATCTCAACTGAGTGTCTAGGGGACCTCTATGTACTAAATGTATGCATTATCCAAATAAATTTGACGACACGCTATGACCCACTATGCCATTTATGAAAGCAGATTGCCGTGCATAGACGATTCCATGTTCAATGAGGTCTCTTCTATTCAGCTGTTGCCCCTGATATTGGTACTCTTTGCTTTTAGTGATGGTAGATGATTTAAAAGAATTTTCAACGAGACCATTATGTAATACACACAGCGCACAAATTTGGACCAAAGAACTTTTAAAAGAGTCATGAGAGTAGGTACACAAAAGGGTCAGCAAGGCAAATAAATGATAAAAACACTAATGATAACACATAAAAGAAAGAAATTACGAGAATACCTAGATAATCAGATCAACAAAGCAAAGATAAATGTTAACACACGGTGGGAGAGAAATAACCCATCGGGAGGGGACAAGGTGCCTGGGAGAAGCAAACATATATTTTTTTTCTTCAAATGATCAAGATAAGCCAGATCCAAATATCTTAGATCCAAGAAATAATATGAAATAAGTTGTGATTTTCTTAACATTCGGACTGTAAACGTCACTATAAGTGACATTTGCAATCGCTGTGAAATGTGAAAATGTAGTTCAGGCTATTAAGCCTTTCTGCAAATTCGTAATCTTTTAAAGCACAAATTCATTGCATCGTGAATTAAAACAAGGTAGACGTGAATGGATGTGAATAAAGTGTAGATAATAAGATATTGCTTTCCATTAATTGGAAGTAAAATGACTGATTAGTCCAAATGATAAAGTGTAAACCAAATGAACAAGAACTGAATAACAAAATTAAAAATCCACACCCACACACACAAAAAAAAAAAATACCCCCCCCCCCCCCAAAAAAAAAAGAGAACTAAGCAAATAAAGCATAAATAGAATTAAAATAGTGATGAAATGAAATAGAATGGACCTTAATGAATTAAACTTTAATGAATGATAAAGAAACTAAATTTGAATCGGACTTTCTTTTGAAAGCGATTAGCAAACTTAAAAAAATTGTGTCGGAATGCCCAAGTATTCTCGTATTTGTCATACTTAAAGTCATATTACAGATTAAGCAAATAAAATGTTCGATAACCAATATTTTAAACCACCTTTTTCGTACTAAGATGTCCGATAATTGTAAACTTACCCAATGTCCCATATTCATGACACAACGTGCGCGTATTAAAATTAGAATCACGGACATATATTTTTCAAACCCAATGTATTTATAAACGGAAACATATACTCCTAAACTTGAAGTATGCTTCCAATGGTGAAGTACATCACTAAATTTGGCAGACAATGTAAGTAAGAGCTATATAAAGCCGGGATTTTATCTTAGAAATTTCTTGATAATTTTTCGTTTGACTTTTTTTCTGAAGCTAATGGTTTGATTTAATTATGTAAGAATATAAGATTAACAAAATATTTTTGATATAATTGACAAATATGGATAATGACCATATCCCTGTATACAGCACAAAATCGATAATTCAAAAATCAGAAACCGAAGGCATACAAAATCAGGACAAAACAGGAACCAAAGCAAACAAACAAAAACCTCCACCATATGAAAAGAAGCGAACTCCCGATAGGGGAGTGAGACCAGGTGCCAAGGAAGAGTAAGCATCTCCTGCTTGCATGCAACACCCGTCGCTTCAATTCGGTAGAACTGTCACATCCGGTTACTTCCATTTTGGAAGATATAGAGTCAATCTTTGGTTGGATGGTTCAAATGGTCTATGACAGAATATCATCCACCATTCTTGAGAGTGGAACATCATAGTGTATGACGAGTTCCCCATATCGACCGTAGAACTTCCTCAGTGACGATGTTAGTCGGTCACAAACATATCCCTGACTGAGAAGCTTATCTGAAAGACGCCTAGCTCTCAGAACAAAATCCGTATATTTGGTACTTGCTCTGGCATAGCGTATCAACTGAGATATGAACACGCCATAAGCAGGCGATGAAGGGATGTTGCTACTCAGAAAAGGAAAGTTTGTAATGCTGAAATTGAAGTCGTCACGTTTGTCATAGAGTGAGGTGTTCATGTGACCATCAGTGTCGTAGGACAACATTATGTCCAAATAGGATGCTGAATTATTTGTCTCTGTGGTTTCTTTGACTTCAAGCTCCGAAGGATAGATACTGCTCAGGTAATCCGCGAATTTTGGATTATTGATGGACAACACATCGTCTATGTATCTGTAAGTGAAGTTAAAGTCAGAAGCTAAGTATCTTTTCCCTTCAGAGACCAGAGATTGAATGAATTCAGCTTCGTACGAGTAAAGGAAAATGTCGGCAAGGAGTGGGGTACAATTGGTCCCCATTGGAATTCCGACAATTTGCTGGAAGAACTTTCCTCCAAACACCACAAAAATGTTGTCGATCAGAAAGTTTAACATCTGAATAATGTTTGTTTCAGTGTACTTATTTTCAGAATCGGACTTTTCTTTTACAAAGTAGGTTTTGTCATAGTTAACAACAATAAATTTGTATTTGCGATTACCGTTCTTACTTGTAAACGCATTACTTATAATTTTTGCGAGTCTTTCTTTCAATTTAGAATGTGGAATTGTAGTGTAAAGTGTCGAAAAATCAAAGGCTTTGATCGAATGGACTCTACTAAAATGAGAGGATTTCAGATGTTCTAAAAGTTCCTTCGAATTCTTTAAAATCCACATCTGTTTGATACCACTGCGAGAATACACTGTCGAACAAACCCAGATTTGATTTCAGATAAAACTTTGGTAAGTAAGATCGATACAGATTTGGTAGAACATTTTGAGGAACCAGCGATGAAACGTTGTTTGTACGGATTCTTATGCATTTTAGGTATGCAGTACAAGTATGGTAAATCTAAATCTAAATTGGTAGTGTCGAAGCCAAAGGAAGTAAGAGCTGATTTGTGGTTATCTATTATTTCAGAGGCAGAAAGGTTTGTTGGGGTAAGTGGGATTTCCAGGTGTCGAATTTAAACCCAACTCTTTAACTAGACTGTCGAAATAGTACTTTTTGCAAGTAAATGTGTAATTATTTGAGGCTTTGTCCGCTGGTGTGATGACATAATGTTCTTGGAGGTAGGTGAGCTCTGTGATAACATTAGGGTCTTTAAATATAGACACGAATCTGGTGTTCACAGTTGATTTTAATTCTAGATAAAAGTAACCCTCTGATTGATTTTATCCATTCGGAAAGGGTGTCGAGCTGTACATCCTCTTTCTTTGCCCAACGTCTTGCATATTCCTCACAAGAGTCCATGATAATTTTGACATTTTGGTTCCATGTAAAGGACATACTTTCTCTGTATTTGGGACCCTTTTTTAACAATTCTCTCAACTTGTCGTTCTTGACTATACTAAGGTCACCAGTAATAACGTGTCCACAAGGAGAGTAGTTGAAATCCGATGAAGAACATTCGCAGGGAAGTGGATGTAGTGAGGGATTACTTAAATCAATACACTGCAGGAATCATTTGTAATTGTAAATTTTAGATGCAACTGTTGGTGTGTAGCTATAGGAAATACAAGGAGTTTCTTTTCTTTTGAAATATGGTGGGATTTTTTCTGTGACAGTTTTGTGATTCAAAATTTGACCAAGATTCAAGTTATCAATACCTTTGTTTGCAAATCTTACTTTAATGAAAGGGCGGTTTGTTTTCTCCTCTGATTTATCTGATCTAACTGCTTGAAATAAACGAAAAGTAGAAATGTCTAATATGACTCCTTGTAGTCTGTATTCTGGGGAACGTGTATCGGTATATGTGAGGTCCTTCGTATAATCGTAGATTTCGTGCAACTTCCGTAAAGGAACAGAGTATAATTTGGTACGAATATAATGCAGGCCTAGAGGCTCATTCAAAAATGGAACCAAGTCATCGAAGGAGAAACTATGTATCTCAGGCCTATTGTATTTTCGAATGCCATGACTTCGAGGTCTTCTTTGTTGTCTGTTGAATAAGCTAGTCACATTTACCGATTGACAACCGGGACTTGTTAAGTTTCCTATAGTGCTGATGTTATCGTTGCACCCATAGGGCGCTGCAGTGTTAAGATTTTTTATCCAGAACTCTTCTCTGTTGCGACGGAAAGGTGTGCTCAAATTGGGATTGTTTGTGGGGTGATATATTTTCTCCAGGATTCTGACTCTCATAGATAAAACCGAATGATCGGCCTGGTCAAAATGTCGGTAAAGGAGTTGACTTCCTTTATTATTTATTTTTGACCGGTGTCCTGACATTCTGGTTCGGAGCTTACCTTTGGTTTCACCCACATAAATCAATCCACAAAGTGAGCACTCTATTCCGTACACAACATTAGATGTCATGCAGTTAAGGTTTTCAAAACTATGCGTGTTAAATGTTTGTTTTGTGAGATTACTTGAGAATGAAGTGTCTGTTATTAGGATGTTACAAGTTTTGCAGTTCTTCGTGCCGCACTTAGAAACTGAGCAATCGCTTGGTGAAAATTGGTGCTCTTTTAGAATATCGACCACTTCAATCTTACAGGGCTTGATTTTAATATACCCATCTGCATGTTTGTACCAAAACTCATGGTTACTACTCACTACAAATGTCTCGTCTCTAGTGTCATTTAGACTAATTCTAGGGACACCTAAGTTACCTGTTGCGTATGTGTCCGTAGACGCAACAGGTTGGGGCCTATTTATAGTGGGCGACGCCCCAGCCACTTTGTAGGTCTCTTGTGTACTATCCATTGAAGCAAAAGACTGCCCGACAAGTGCCCTCGGGGACAATTTGTCCACCAGCAGTGACACATGGACAGTGGTAAAAATGACAAATATGACAAAACTTTTTAAAGATCTATCATGAGAATATCTTGCAATGACAACGAAAAACAAATGCGAAACATTCAAAGTCAAACAAGACAACACTGTAGAAATCAAAGCTGATCATAAACGTACAAGACCTAAACAATCAACAAGCCAGCAACAGACGATGGAGTTTTTTCAAGACGCACATTTTCAAAACCCCAAAAACTTTTCACTGTAAAGAAAAAAAAAGAATCATTCTCAGCAGCCAGAGAGCAGCCTTCTAAACAGCTAAATTCGGTTCACCGGACATGCATGTTTCGTATGATTTATCCTCGTCAGAGGTACTTGGGCCCCTGCGTTCTCCGGTCTTGTTTGTGTATGGTTATCTAACAGTGAGGAGTTTGTTTTAAGTAGTATATTTCTGGGGTTCTGGGACAGATACCTAACATTGGACGCCACACTTTTTCTGTGGATGACATGTGGCGCAATGACGTCACCGGGTCCGGTCCAGATCTGATCCCTTTACTGACAAGAAGTGACCTTCGAGCAACTTTACTGATACCCCCCCCTTTCTCCCTATCCTTCCCTCCCCATTCCTACCCCTAGGGCAAAATAACCAAGGTATCGCAAATATACCGTGAGACATATCTTGAAAGGTCTTGAAGAGTCCAATAAGACCATCTCGACCAGTGGAATGCAGTCCAGAAAGGTTCAGGGTCAGTGAATCATATCCTCCTCCTCCTTCTCCTCCTCCTCCTCCTCCTCCACCACCACCACCACCACCACAGCCGCCGCCGCCACAGCAGCAACAGCAGCAGCAGCATTCAATATCCAGTAGACGGGTATGAAATCGATTCGATTTTGAATGCTGCTGCTGCTGCTGCGGCGGCGGCGGCGGTGGTGGTGGTGGTGGTGGAGGAGGAGGAGAAGAATATGCTTCACTGACCCAGAACCTTTCTGGACTGCATTCCACGAGACGGTCGTATTGTACTCTTCAAGACCTTTCGTTTGATATGTCACACGGTATATTTGCGAAACCTTGGTTATTTTGCCCTAGGGGTAGGGATAGGGAGGGAGTGATGGGAGGAAGGGGGGAATCAGTAAAGTTGCTCGAAGGTCACGACTGGTCAGTATAGGGGTCACATCTGGACCGGACCGATGACGTCATTGCACCACATGTACGCCACATAAAAAGTGTGGTGTCCCATGTTAGGTATCTGTCCCAGAACCCTCAGAAATATGCTGCTGTTTTACACCATAATTGTACGTTCTTTGAGACCTCTGGGTAATCGAAATAGTGGTAGGGTTGTGCGCACGGAATCCAGGATAACAACACCGTCTGCTACTTGCGTTGCAGATGGTCGCCCTAAGTCGGCACCGGTTGCCCATTGCTCTAATTGGCTTATGTGTGGTCTTTTGTTTTTTCATGTTTCTCTGGTGTGAGTTGGTGTTCCTTGCCCCTTTTGCGTCTCTATCTGTGGATGTCTGTTCTGTGTTTTTTGCATTGGGTGTTTTGGAGTTTTGCTGTGGGTGCTGCAATCGAGTGTTGTTGGAAATCCCCTCCTTTCTTTTGAAGCCAAATGGGTTCAAAATGGACAAAAACAGATGAGTGAAACAACCCCTTGTTTAATTTGAAATTTCATGTATCTATTATGAAAAGAGTGAGTGGGTCCAGATTTTGTGTAGGATGTATGCTGGGACGAAATTTTAAAATTAAGAATAATGCCGCAAGAGTATTAATCTTCACAATGTTTATGAAGATTAAGAATGAAATGGTTGATTTAAATCTGCCTTTAAATGATGCTAATGAATTTGAAGACGTTTAACATTTGTACCATTTGGTGAGTGTCACTGCTGGTGGACCAGGAGTCCCCGGGGACACATGTAGCCAAGTTCGATCAACTTCGATCGATCTTTTCTTCAAACGCATTCGAAAATTTCTGTCTACAAAATTTTCACACATTTCTGAAACCTGGGTCCTGTAGCATCATATTCCAGCCATCCTACTACGTCTTTCGGTTTATTTTGACATAATTATCACATATTTTGGCAAAATTTCATTGTTTGGTTTGAGGATCACTGACGAGGGTTAAATACCTGAAACGTGCATGTCTGGTCCACGCTGTTAATTAATCTGCCTTTAAATGACGCTTATGAATTTCAAGACGTTTAACATTTCAAACATATTGCTACATTGATTTTGCCCCAAAGAAAAGAGAAAAGGTTACACGATGAATGAGACAATGTGTCACAAAAGCCTTTGTTAAACAATAAAAACAAACTGGAAATTGGTATTGAACTTAAAATAGTTTACAAAAATCCGCCTTCACTTTTAAAGCGAGTTTCAGATTGTACGTCGAATCAGGGCCCTGGATTCTTTATACAGATTGACCAAGTCCCAACATGGAGTCTCCTCATCGCGATCCTGTAATGCCGGAAAAGAACCTGGTTCCAAATTGAAGATCGGACCAGTATCATGCATAACTATCATTTGTAGATTATAGAGGACGAAGTCCTCTATAAAGTAAGAAAAGTCCGTAAATTCTACTATAAATAGATTTTCCCTCTGTACACTAATGGACTCGATTTTTGTCTGTCAAAATTAGAATGCGCTGAAATATACGCATATTGATCGATTCCTCCAATCAAAATGAACTTTGGTGGTTTTCGTCGTAAGAGAACAAAATTACGAAGTTGTCCGTATCTTCCCAGATTCTTTAAAAGGGAAATAAGCATAGAAATCTTCGAAAATTGTGATTATTTTGCGAAGTTTTATGGAAGTCGCCATCTTGTATCGAAGGACTCACGTGCGATTTTCCTTGGAGATTTACACATTTTTAAGTAAAATTAAAATAATTTATCCATAAAAATTGACCGATTGAACACACTTATTTTATTTCAGTATATATATCTAGAATTATTTATTTGTAAAGAAAAATCTTCATTCAAATTTCGAATGACGTAATGTGTAACGTAAGTGCGCGAGAAGTTCTGTGTACTGCTCTTCAACCAAACGAAAAACCGGAGGCAAATGCTTCTTTTAACGGAGATTAAAACATTAGATGAAACATTTCATCATCGTAAGATCATAATGACATTGCAATTGCTGAATCGTCACAAAATCCGTAGTGCTACACATGTACACAATACGTAACAAATCAAGATGGAAAACCTACCTCAACACAAACACCATCAGATTGCACGTTGAAGATGAATGACAAAAGTAGATCAAACCTTCAACCTTAATTCTGAATAAGTCTGATCCACTCATACCCAAAATCGTACATCCCAAACAGTTAATAATGGTTGAGGGTGAAAACCCACAAGCGCTATACACACTGCAGTCAGTCCTCGAACTTCGTCTGGTATGGTGCGTCATTGACTACGTCACATTGTAAATCTCGGTCACTCGCACAGAACTGCACACCTGTACTAGGTCGTCTATATGTAGTACACATGTGCATCTACAGGGAGCAATGGGGAATCGCCAGTCATAAAAAATATAGTCATAAAAAAAATAATGTTCAAATTGATAATTTTTATATTTCTTGTTGGGTCTATAATCTTTTTTTCAAAGGAAAGCACGGATCTGTAGAGGAAATATGGTGGTTGGGTTGGGAGGGGGGGGGGACTCGATTTATTATTTTACTAATATGAGATGGTTTTAATGAAATTTTTGCTGGCTCTATTATGTTCATGTACATATCTTTATCTCGAAATATTGATTAAAAACATTAGTATAATTATATATTTCAGGTGGATATATATCATTTTCATCATAATTTTGGAAGGGATCGAGGGGGGGGGGGGGGGGGGGTCAGGAACCATCAACCTACTTCAACAATACTTTGTTGATAAATTTTGTTTTTCTTCTTTGGCGAGATATTTCAAGCTGGTCTATTACTTTTTTGCACTGAACACCCCCCCCTCCCTCGGCCGGGGTTATGTACAACTCATGATAATTTAATGCAAAGGCCAGTGACACTCTGGCGTATTTTTCAGACACTCATGACCAAGCAACAAACATCATAATTTCAAAAAACTGTGTTCCCCATGAATTTTTGATAGGACAGCACTTTTTGGTTTTTAATCAAGGATTAATGTAATGGTCTTTAACCTATTCCTTCATTCATTCATTCATTCATTCATTCATTCATTCAAGTTATTTTTTTTTCTATTTCCATGAGGTTAAGACATGAATAATACATATAACTCAATGATCAATATAATCAACAGTCAATCAGTAAACATTATTAAGCATTTAAAGAAGAAAAAAAAGACAAATTATTATTTCTCACTGGCAAACATATGGATTATAAGTTTCAAGGTTGAGAAACCCTCCTCTCATAAAATCGGAATTTATTTGATGATAATATTTTATTAATAAGACTTTCGGAGCATTTATAGGAAAATGACCGTATATGGGAAGCTGAAAAATATTTACATTTAAGTCATTGACACAATATTCAAACTTGTACATCAGAAGACATTTTGGAAAAACAACAAATTTATATATATATAATATATTAAATTTAAACTCCAAACATCATCCTTTCAGTAACACTAAATTGAAATGGATAATCAAAATAGGAAGACTTTTGGCGATCGATCATCGTGGTGACAATTAATTGGTTCATCACCATGATCACTAGTCATTGAATTTGAAAGAAATCAGTCCATCCGTCAATGCATCTATAAAATAGACCGTCGACCAAGCTTTTTTTAAAATCTTTAACGCCATGATTGGGATATCTCAGTGATATTGTTAGATTTATTTGATTAGCGAGCGAGCGAAGCGAGCTGTGTATGTACAGAATAAATGCAAAAAATAGGGTTTTGACTTCGTCCTCTTGATGGCTTTGCCATGAGTTCATATTATGATGATACCCCTAAAACTGATGGGGATTGCTTGTTTCTTTTAATTGTCTACCTTTTGATCCTATTGAGTTTGATTATACAGTCACATAAGAAGCGTAATTTAAAATCATCATTACTTCTAGTTCAAAGCAGTGAAGAATTATTCCTGTAAAACTTCCACAAGGTTTTACTCGTTAGTGATACCAAATTCCTGAACTCAAAATGGATCTTTCGTTATATATGATTATTTCAACAATGAATATTTTTGTTCTTGATTTTCTATATCTTTGATTTTGATTATGAAAATCCAAAACATGTGTATGTAATTTATATGAGATTATAAGACTCTTTCATAGTCCTCTATGAAAGATACAACGGTTCCACCCGAGGGGTATCAAAATCATGTAAAACCCGAGGCTTGCCGTTGAGACCCCGAGGGTGGAAACGATGTATCTTTCATAGAAGAACATGAAAGAGTATTTTTCTATCATATCTAAGGGTAAAATCAAAACTGAAAGAAAAGGGACGAAATTTGAAAAATGTCAAGTTAATTTATTCGCGAAACTTTTGCGATATTCGAATTCAGCGCCCCCAAAAATGGTTTATTCTATAAGAATTAACAACGAATATTAGGCTTTTCAAAATAAAACGCAAGAGTACACTGAAAAAAGATGTTTTATTGTCACGTCGCCGCTAGCTTGTTTGTTTTGCGGGCTGAAATCATGACGTCACAATAGCGAAACAATAGCATCACGTGGTATGTGATACAGCTGTCTCGTGATTTATGATACAGAAGTAGGGCCTACTCTGTAACACATACGCGGGTATAAGAGAAAAAGTAATTTGTATGATGATAGTCTGCGAATATAGTCATAAACCCAACTATAACAATGTAACTGTATACTTCTATTTCCTATTTATAGCTTATATTTATATTTTCTTTTGTTACATATTGCTAAACTCTTTAAAGAATTATGAGTCCATACATTTTGAGATATTCAAATGATGGTATCAGTTACTTTTTCTTGCTTGATTACCTGAATACGACTGTCTGATTACGTAACACTGGGATTAAGCCTTTTGTTCAAAATGTCATGTGTCGATGGAGTTAGTGATATTGCGGATACTCTAAATAAAATAGAAAAAAAGAGCTCAGATTTTCATTGTTCTTTTAAATATTATCACGCACTAGAGAAAGCTTTAAAAATCTAATTTATTACTCATAAGATCTCTTACGTTTATATCGAGTTGTACATCGCGATAATGTTTGTTTTGTTTCAAAAATCTACTGTAACAGTATTTATGGAATCGAAACAATAAACAATAACTTATGCATAACGTCTCTGTATTTCAAAGTCAGTGTATATTTGTACTTAGTGTTTGTTTTGTAAAAGCATGTACTTATCATTTTGAAGTTTGATTCCAAACGCATATGAACTATATGCGCATTTCAACAAGTTGTGTATCATCAGTGATGCTTGAGGACAAAAAATAGAAAATCTAAATAATATGAAATTATCAAGAGCAAAAGTCTTACCTTTACCTAAAATTACTGCCAACGAACCAGCTAAGTATAGAAACTAGGCAAACGATAATGGGACTAATCAATCCATCCATCCATCAAAATTGTGAATTTTTGGCCGGATTGCAAAGCAATTCCGGTCTATAGTATGACGATGTCTGTCTGTAAGTCTGTCCATCTGTCTGTTTGTCCGTCTATCGTCAACGTTTTGGTTAAAGTTTCTGGTTTAAGCCAAATCTAAGGAACTGTATGCAGTAGAAACTTTATACTATACATGAAGGTTGCCCATTACAAGACCTTTCAATTTATGCCGTAACATTTGACCTAGTGAGCTTGACCTTGGACTTTGACCTAGTTAAAGATTTTGGTAAAAGTTTCTGGTTGAGGCAAAATCTAAGGAACTGTATGCAGTAGAAACTTTATATTATACATGAAGGTTGCCCATCACAAGACCTTTCAATTTATGCCGTAAAATTTGACCTAGTGACCTTGACCTTGGACTTTGACCTAGTTATAGATTTTGGTTAAAGTTTCTGGTTTAAGCAAAATCTATGGAACTGTATGCAGTAGAAAACTTATATATTTAGGATGCCCATGACAAGACTTTTTAATTAATGCTGTAACATTTGACCTAGTGACCTTGACCTTTGACTTTGACCTAGTTAAAGATTTTGGTTAAAGTTTCTGGTTTAAGCAAAATCTAAGGAACTGTATGCAGTAGAAACTTTATATTATACATGTAGGTTGCCTCTGACAAGACCTCTCAATGCATGCTGTAATATTTGACCTAGTGACCTTGACCAAGTTGGTGACAAAAACTTACTTTGCAATCCGGCCATAACGTCTTTAGCGGTGTTTTATCGTTGATTTGACGGTAATGTTCCCATAATGCCATCAGTAGGTATTAACATTTCTTATTAACCACAGGATAAGCACACCTTCTGCTATTTCCGTGGCAGATCGCCGTCCCCATAATGGCATCATTAGGTATTAACATTTCTTATTAACAACAAGATAATCACACCTTCTGCTATTTCTTTGGCAGGTGGCCGTCCCAAGTCGGCACCGGTTGCCCATTGGTCTCGTTGGTTGGTGTGTAGCTTTGTGTTTGACGATTCTGCGTTGTGCGTTGACGTTCCTTGTCCCTTTTGCTTCTCTTTCTGTGCTTGCCTGCTCTGTGTTTTTGGGGTTTTGATGTGGGTGCTGAAACCTGGTTGGATATCCTCTACTTTGTTTTATTACAATCGAGAGGATGCTCTCAAGTTTTAGTTTTAACATAATTATTTCGTCACAATTACGCAAGTGAAGTCATAGGAAAATACAATGTGTTTTCTGTCTGATACGATAAAAATGACAACTAAAACAATTTTTTGAGGATTTCAGTATCACGTAAGCTTTCATTAACCTTCGAGAAAAAGCAAGACTATCGGATTAAAGAAAGAAGGGATCTCAAATAACACTCGGTTGCAGTATCCACAGCAAAACCCCAAACACCCAAAGCAAATACACATAGAAAACACCGACAAAAAGAGACGCAAAAGGGACAAGGAACACCAACTAACACCATAGAAACATCAAACACAAAAGACCACACATAAACCAACGAGACCAAATAGGCAACCAGTGCCTACTTAGGACGGCCATCTGCCATGCAAGTAGTAGACGGTGGTTATCCGGATTATGTACGCACAACCCTCCCCATTTTCTTATTACCCAGAGGTCTAAAAGAACGCTCAATAGTGTTATAAAATAACCTCGTGGAATATTAGATCTTATAATTTCATTTCGGAAGTCCCTGATGAATTGATCTAGTGACAATGTGTTTATTCTCCTTGGCACCTGCTCTTATTTCTGCAATATTTATTCCTTAAAGTCCGCTTATCCTCGGTACATCTAGGTACATAAATGACCTGGAACTCTTCTTTGAGTTTGTGAGCCTTTGTATTTAATTACTTTCAGTGACGGACATATGTTTCTCTTTTTTTCTCTCACAAAGTACAATTACCTTTCCTTTTCTGTTCATTTTTGTCTTGTTTTGATACTACACAGCATGAATTCAAAACGCAAACTGACGAACGAAATTTCTAAAATGCTGGATCGTGTGAGGGTTCAGGGATGTCGACAAACATACACAAGTGCAATTCACCATCTTTTAGAACTCCTTAACCGCAGAATGCACACTGAACATGAAACTTGTAAAACAATCCAATAGCTGCTGTTCGCAGGACATAACACGGTAACGGCTGCAATGAATTTTGCAATGATGTATCTAGCACAAAAGCCTTATATAGTGAGAAAGATAAAAGATGAATTAGAACAGAATGGGTTGATGGAATGTGATTGTGAGTGCGAAGAACTTACATTGAAGACATTATCAGTGTTAAGTTACACTATAAACGTAACACGCCAAGTTCTGCAATTTGCACCGAGTGTAGGGGCGGGTTACAGAATAGCTCTCAAGACCTTCGATGCTGGGGTAGATGCAGACTTCAACAGATATATCGTAAACATTTCTTTAAAAGACTTGCGCTCTGACTGACTGTGACGACGGGACTCCATGACGGGCCATGTCCAAACGTCTTTAAAGAAGACCGGGCCCCGACTACCTGTCCTCTCTGTATGTTGGTCGGGCTCCTCAGGTGTAAACATGCATGAGCTCATTACAGCCGGCAGAGCACGGACTGTTTTTTCATATCCATTTACATATTCATCTGTGATGCTTGGGCCCTTGCGTTTTTCGGTCTTGTTTGTGTGTGGTCATCTAACAGTGAGGAGGTTGTTTTACACCACAATTGTACGTTCTTTTTTAAGACCTATGGGTAATCGGAACAGTGGGTAGGTTCTGCGCACGCAATCCAGGATAATCACAAAGTCTGCTGCTGACATGGCAGATGGCCGTCATAAGTCGGCACCGATTGCCAATTGGTTTCGTTGGTTTATGTTTAGTCATTTATGTTTGATGTTTTTTTGTGATTTGGCTTTCATTGTACTATTTCTGTCTCTATCTGTTCGTGTCTGCTTTGTGTTTTTGCAGTGAGTGTTATGGGCTTTTGCTGTTGATGCTGCAACCGAGTGTTGTTGGAGATACCCTCCTTTCTTTTAAACAGAAAACTTCATCGAAAATTATCAAGGAAATTAAAGGAGGTTAACACCATCCCTCGAATGCTATTTTGAACATAAATTTTATTTTGATATGCTACTGAATCGACCATACAAGGAATTTTCAGCCGCGCACTCTCTGTAAAGTAAATTGATGATTGATGATCATCACTGATGAGAATTCAATATTCGAAACACGTGTCTGGTGCAGGACAAGTGGTTTGAAATTTTCTTCATGAAGGTAAAGAGTTGATATTATATACACATGTAGTATTTTATGCATACAAAGAAACAATGTCCAAAATTTGTGGTTAAGTACTTCTTTCCTGTAAGGTTTCGCGAAATTCTGTGCAGCGGTTGCAGTGGATAAGTCGAAAATATGTCAGCAAATCAGAGCCCGCAGCGACCATAATATTATCTGTTGACCGATCGGCACGAAAAACGCTAACTTGGTAGAAGACCTTAAGTACTTGCTTCATGTAAAGTTCCGTGCTGTAGTTGCATAGGAAGAAGTTGAAAATGTGTCAGCCAGTCTGAGCCTTGGTCATATTTGTTGACCGATCGGCACGAAAATACAAACTTCGTAGATGACCTTGAATACTTGCCTCCTGTAAAAGAAAGGAGGGGATCTCCAACAACACTCAGTTAGGTTTCGTGAAATTTTGTGCAGTGGTTTTGGAAGAGAACTCGAATATGCGTCAGCCAGTCAGAGCTCTTGGCGGCCATATTTGTTCACCAATCGGCACGAAAAGCACAAACTTGATAGAGGACCTTGAGTACTTGCTTCCTGTAAAGTTTCGTGAAATTATGTGCATCGGTTATGAGTAAGTCGAATTGCGTCAGCTGATTAGAGCATTCGATGGCCATATTTGTTGACCGATCGGCACGAAAAACACAAACTTGGTAGAAGACCTTGAGGACTTGCTTCCTGTAAGGTTTCGTGAAACTCCGTTGTGCGGCTCCGAGGGATAATATTAAAATGCGCAAGCCACTCAGAGCTCATTTCGGTCAAATTTGTTAACAGTGCGACACGACACAAACCTTGAGTGCCTTTTGTGCAATGTTTGCAGGATGACGTCGAAAATGTAAAAAGATAGCGCCGGCCTTTGGCTCAGGTGAGCCGAAAAGTTTTATTTTTTGGATTTATTCAACCCACTGAAAGCGAACTATTTTGAATTAATTTGCGAAATGGATGAACAACCTGATATGCAAAAATAAGATATCATATTAATACATATATTATTTCACACATTGTATTCATGAAAAGATTCTATCTAAAAATATGTTTATGATACTTATTTGTACGCATATTTATTAAAACTTGAATATTTGCATATTATATATACAGAAGGACAATGCAGTTGTCTGTTTGTAATTTTAGCATTAATGAGTAAGATCCTAAATATCAAGTCAACAAAGGAAATTGTGTTCTTCCTATCAGTTTATCATTGTTCTTTGTTATTATTCATGCAGCATTCACATAAGCGGTAGATTACATAATGATACTTAAACCAGATCCTCTATACGACGAAAATAACATGCAAATGTTGTCCAAAAAGAAAAACTTGGCCTTGTTCAAGTAAAAACGACTCAATTATTTGTATGTGTTGTATTCAACAGCGCGGAAGAATTGCGGAAACAATGTGCTAGCAATGCTATTTACTCAGGACAAAATACAGTGTGGTGTCATGAATTTTCTTAATATTTTGTACTTTCGGAAAGGTCATTTTATCCAGCAAAATTACGCCATAGCAAAGGTTATCTACATCCTAACATGTAATGAAACAGAAAAAGGACAACTCAACGTACTTTATCTAACATATTGCGAATATTTATTTAGAAGAACCTTAGTTGCAAAATGACCTGCCGTTTAATTTCTTTCAAATATTACATTAATGTATATTAAGTTTGCATCTTTCAAATAATAATATTAATTGTGCGAGAAAAATGGCTACTTTTCGAGAAAACTAGTTCTCAAAAGTTAACCCCCCCCCCCGAATTGAATATTTCGGAAAATGACAAATACATGTAAAACGAATAATTTGAATATGTTCCAGACGTCAATGATTTTAGAATTTGTTTAAGGCTATTGATTTAAATCTATAAAACAGAAAGGGAAAATTAATGTATTATTCTGCGAATTTCGTAATGTTTGGTGAAAATTCCCGCTTTCGTTCGTCTTTTTCTGATTTGTACGTTGATATTTTTTAGACAGTAATTGCGAAAGAACTGCCCAATTGAGGTTGATGAAAAGTTTATACAATTATCTTTAGAAACGTTGTAAAAAGGTTAGTAAATATGTTGGTCTCCAATCAGTATTTTTGAGAAATTGACGCTCAAGTGTTACCTCCCCTTTGTTCATTCATGATACTAGATATTGAAGGGGGACCAATATATTGTTTCATCCAAGTACATAGAAAAGGAGGCGGGATTGCAACTTTGCGAGTTTCGACTTGGTCACTCTACTTCTATATCGAGTTTTTTTTTTATATCAAATATCTTTTTGGTACCTTAATTCCACATTCGAATATTCAATCTCAAGTTATATGTTCCTTTTCAAAATTAGCACAAAGAGTCATACTCAGTGTGTCAAAGTATTCCAGAGAGGTTTACCTCAACCTTCGATATCAAAATAGAAAACCCTTGATTGGTAACCTTCCAAAAGTCACTGTGCCTCATTTTATGCAGCGTGCATATAATTTCAAACTAAAGCAGTTACTTTATTTATAGTCAAAATTATGAATTATGTGATATATGATATTCTTCTCGGTCGGGCTTGTTGACACAAGACGTATACCTTTTTTTATACTGAATCCTTATCAACGACAGTTCTCTGTGGTATGAATGCACAAAATTGAAGTTTGTATGAGTTTTTTTTCGGGAGGGTAGAGTGTTGAGGCACTTTCTCTGAATGACTGGAAACCCTAATTTTGGATATTACAGATATTCGAATAGATAACTTTCGTAGAATCCCTCATTAGAATTATTCAATGTTTTAATGTCTTCAAATTCATTAGCATCATTTTAGAGCCGATAAATTTACGGCATGAAGCAGACATGCACGTTTCGGGTATTTAACCCTCGTCAGTGATCCTCAATCTAAACAATACTCAACGTTCCTTTTTCTGCATGGCCTATGTGACTGGTGTTGCTTGCAAACAAGTCTCACCTGGCATTAAATGGACATTTATCATCTTTGCGGACATCTCTTTTCAAAGGGACTGTGTCACAAAAGCAAAATTTTGATTCTATTCCAATGAGCTTGGAATACTTCATGTGAAGAATTTATTTGTTTCCATGTATGAAATATATGCATACATTTTGTCAATGTACATGTATTTAAAGCTCTCCATTGTCTTTTCGTCCATGGCGAGTTTAGACTATATTTTTCTCATAGCACCTGACTTCTTTCATATGACCCCCAAAGTTCGAAGTCCGAAGTACGTCAACTTGAAAAATGTCTAATACCATCTCTATCGGGGATTCACTTTTGCTTTTTTTGCGGGTGTTCCATGCAATCAGGAGACGCTGACTCTCCCTGGACACCTGGTCTCAATTCGGAATGTTGTTCATTCCGGGGTTCGCAACCGTTTCGATGGGAATTCTCATGGTTTTGCCTTGACTTCTCAACTTTGAGACTGCATGAATAACGGTTAGGTACTTAATTGATGTTTATGCAGAAACTTTAAGATAATTCTTTTCTTTGTTGTGGGAATATTTTGCATTTTTCCTATTGTTTGTCGATTTGGTAGTCTTTATTGTTAACTGTGGGTATATTGCCTAACAGCAAATTCCACAAGAAATTGTAATGGTTGACAGGTTTGGGGATAAAAGTAATATAATTTTGAATTAAAGTGTATATCTAATTTCTTTCATCATATATTACTTGAATTGATTACCTCTATTCTGGCCTCGAGGATCTCTCGTGAAACGTTACTTGATATTCTATAAATAAAACCAGAGGGCACTAGTGAAATGAATTTGGACGGCTTATGAAAAGCACTTTGGCTGGAAGCATCACTGATGAGAATTTAATATTTGAAACATGTGCCTGGTGCATAATAAATTGGTTTGAAAATTTCTTCAAGAAGCTATAGAGTTGGAAGCCTTCGGCATTATTGTAGAAATTCGCATATAGTGTACTGAAAATTGGATATAGATTTTGAAATTGATAAATGAAACCAATAGACTGTTATCTCTGCTTGTGGACTGTACATCCCCCATTTCGATATGTTTAGGCTTTTGACTTGAAATATATTTGTAAGTTCTCCGTTTCTAATAATCATTCGAAATAATTATTAGATTTTGAAATTGATAAATGAAACCAATAGACTGTTATCTCTGCTTGTGGACTGTACATCTGACTTGAAATATATTTGTAAGTTCTCCGTTTCTAATAATCATTCGAAATAATTATTCGAATAATAATATTTCAATAATTATTTGAAAGCATAGGGACATTTCCCTAAGACATAATTCTTGTCTGGCCTTGTTATTTGGCAATAATTTGGTCATGTTCAGAGTCTCAATCTACATTTATTCATTCATTTCAGACTCAAAAGAAGGGAGGGGATCTCCAAGAAGACCCTGTTGCAGCACCAACAACAAAACACCAAAACACCCAATGCAAAAACACAAAAGACGAGCATAGTATGAGACGGGAAAGAGACATACGACATGTAAACTTCAAACACAAAAGACTACACATAAACCGACGAGACCAATGGGCAACCGGTGCCGACTTTGGACGGCCATTTGCCACGCAAGTAGCAAATGGTATGGTTATCCTGGATTACGTGATACAAGTACCACTGATAAAATACGTGATACAGGTACCACTGATAAAATCTAACCGGTTGAAATGCGCATATTCAGTAATATTTTGTAGAACATACGAGGGCTGTTCCGAAAATTCATTTAAGGAAAGATCTAGAGAATCTGATAAAAACCATATTGATCTCCTTATAATACGGATAATTCTGAAAAAAAGATACAAAGTCTCATTACGATTGGTCAATAACAACCTTTCAAATCTCTTTTCGAACAACGTAAGGCTCTAGGTCACGGAGCAGCTGACAAAAAGTAACGACCTCGTCAGATGTCCAGCATAAATGTGACATTTTAAAAGAAATAAAACACCTCACATATGTGCACACAATTCAAATATCTTTTCATATATTTTGATAAGGAAGACATGTTCTATTTCAATGCACATTTCTACCTCTACATCATGATGTAATTTCATCTTTGAAGCAATCAAAGTCAAGTCACCATTCAGGTAGGAAACGGCATCACTTTACTAAGTTTACTTTTTTGTTCAAATCCGGCCAAAATCGCGTGATTCTGTATCTTTTCATCGTAAAAATAAATTCTTCTATTTTAACAACAATAGTTTTGTTCTTTTTGGTCCATATCAAGATGTATCCATCTGCTGTTTAGTCTCCAACCGAAATTCAAAACTGAATGACTGTCTGGTGCTCCGGAAAGAACTCATCAACAAGATCATGCATAAAATTTGTAAATCTGGTCTGATTTTGTTAAAACTTTGCAGTGGTCATGAAAATTAATAGTATCAATAATATAGAAATTTTAATTGATCGTAGAATATTTGTTCTTATTTTTTTAACAATGTAACGAAAGAGATGGGTTCATTTCAACCTCTCTCACTGCTCCGTCGACTTTACCCTTTATGTATAAAAGTGAAATGTTAAACGTCTTCAAATTCGATAACATCATTTAAGACCTGATAAATTTACAGCATGGACCAGACATGCACGTTTCGGGTACTAAACCCTCGTCAGTGATCCTCAGTCTAAACAATGTAAAATGGCCAAAAAGTATGAAAATTATTATGTTCAAAAATGTACCAAAAGACGTAGCAGAATGGGGAAAAATCATGCCTTTAAATCTTTTTAACCTGATATATTTTGTGTTCTCGTTCTAAATGTATCCCTTTTACTTCTAGAAAATTTCATTCGCTTACGACTTCAAATGTGATTTTTAATGCATGTGTCCATGAACCTTCGGAACGGCCCTCGTATGTTTTAATATTGATAAATAGAAATATAAAACAGGAAATATTAATACTGAAATATCCTAATATAAATGTCCTATTTTAAAATTTCAGTACACCATTTGCGCCTTTCAACTAGTTATGCATCATCAGTCATGCTTCAGGTCGGAAAATACGAAATCCAAATAATCCGAATGTGATCTCATGAAAAGCAAAAGTCTTAACTTGACCTAAAATCTCTGCAAAAAACCTGAGAAGGACAGAGCTATACCATCAGGGAATACGGAATTATCCTTTAGTTTTTTAGTTTATAAAGTGCCGAAACACTGTAAAACTGGGCAAAATGTTAACGTCTTCAAATTGAATAGCATCATTTAAGAACAGATAAATTGGCAGCATGGACCAGACATGCACGTTTCGGGTACTCAACCCTCGTCAGTGATCCTCAAATCTAAACAATGTAACATGCCAAAAAGGTATGAAAGTTACTATCTCGAAAAAGCGTACCGAAAGACCTAGCAGGATGGGTGGGATATGATGCTACATGACCCATTTTTTAGAAATTTCAAGAAATTTTGATAACAGAAATTTTAGAATGCGTTGAAGAGTCTTGTTTAAGTATCATTGCTGATCATCATCTTTGCATGGTTTGTAAACATAAATGCAGATACAAGTGTCGCTTCAACCTAAAAAGAAAACAAAATCGAATGAAAAGGACTATAACTAACATGTAGTTGAAATTACTTAACATGGTCGACATATATTTACGCATAAATTTGGGTATCGAAGAGCAAAGTTTGTGTAACAAATATGTAAAAATAGTATTATTCAAGGTATTTATGCTCTTAAATTGTTGAGTTAGAAATTACAAATTCAAATTAAAAATACAAAAAGATGCCAGTAATCAATAAATATCTCAAATTGTCGTTATTTCCGGATGTTTGTCGGAGCTCTTAAAAACTGGTGTTCGAGTCATCGAAGACTTTGATTACTTTATCAGTTACAAAGAGCTTCGTAAAGATATCCTTAGCTCAAAGAATTGTGCTTCTTAATTGCATGATGAAAATAAAACAAACATACTTCCACACATATACACATTCATTTAATCTTTAAATGCATTTTCTCTCATGGTTCCAATTTTTTGTCAAAAGTGTGAAAGTTCTCTCATTTACTTTCAAAAGTCATTCGCAGTGTGTCATAGCATTTTTTTTACTTTTTGCAATAAAGAATAGCTTCCTGTTAACAATCCTCTGCAAACTCATGTCATACGTATTCAGTTTTAATATCAACCTTTATTCTTATCGCAAACCCGAAAAGATAAAAATCTCAAGTATAAATTATCTTCATTTTAGGGGTAGTTTAGATCATATTGCTACCCACTGATATCATAACCAGGCAAAATTAAGTTGAGACAACCGGGTACGAGAAATGAATGAAATAACGAAAAAGAGTTGTCCTTACATATACGTAAAGTAAAGGTGTTATTATACAAATATTGACTTGGTCGAGGTCATTATGTCATTATAATGACCCGATGAGATTTGTAATTTCGACCGAGGACATAATGACCGAGGCCAAGTCCTTATCTGTTACTAGTATATAATATAACGAATCGTAAGACTACATATGATTACACTAATGATTCAAAACAGTGTTAACATATAATTTTAAATCAATAATTAAAATAATTCAAAGCTGTATCTAAGTTTTTAATATTAAACAAAATAACTATCTTATTTTTTATCGTAAATGCTGAAATCAGGACAAATACTGCACCGAGTCATTATCTTCCGTCAGCGGTCATTATCGGAAAATAATGACTCGCGCGCTAGCCAATCAAAATCGACGTAACATCCTGGTTATATGATATTAGAATATTGTGTGCGTCCGTCTCCAGTCCGTATACTAGTAATAATAAAGATTAATGTACTATAATTCCGAATGAAAATTTATTTGGTGGCGATTTAAAAAAAAAATTGTATTCAATTTATTTTGTTCTTTGGACACATTTGATCGAAACCACGATTTTGCCCCTACTGTGTTGAAAAAGCACCTAAATAATTATCTTTTTTGATTTTATAGATCTATACTATATAGCTATCATTTAGATATGAAACGAGGTGGGTGCCAACCTTAATTATGTTTACGTCTTAGTATCATTTTGACTTGAAGTACCACTGATGAGGATTCATTATCTCTTGTGCACAGTATTTGAAAGATTTGTCCATCTTATGACTGGTGTATGGCAGAAAGAGTTGGGATTTTTCGGGGTTTTTTTTTCATTACAGACAGACTCATTCCAAGATTGTTTGATTTATCAATCATTATATTACATTCCCAGCTGTTTATTCCTTTTATGGTTTTCTTTTGTTTTTATACAATAATCAGGAATGGAGCTCCTGTAAGACAGCGATGTGGACCATGTGTCACTTGTTTTCAATAAAACTTATTTAAATCAAAGTGATTCAATGATTTATTCATATAAGGGTGCGGTATATTGCGATACACATTTGGTATAGCAATACGATACGAATTGATTTAAAAGTATCGCAATATATCGATATAGTGATTTATCGTTACACCCATATGGGACACCCCTTCATTGATAACATAACTGTAACACACCCACGGGATGCAAAGGACATCGCATAGCTTAATAAACAACAGAAAACAAAGATATACATAACAAAACCAAAATATAATTATCCATAGAAAGTATTACCCACCTTCAAATTCATAGCATCATTTAAAAACAGATAAATTTGCAGTATGGACCATACACGCACTTTACCCTTGTCAGTGATCCAAATAATGATATACATGTATGGCCAAAGATTGAAAGTTATTTCCAGAAAAATACCAAAAGATGCTACAGGACCCATTTTTCAGAAATTTCGAGAAAAGGGGTAGGGGCAAAAGTGACCATTTTGGCCCCTATCAAAATTTTTAAAAAGATACGTTTATATGCGCACAACGCTTCTACGTGCCCGGTTACCAAGAGGTGTAAAAGAACGCACAATTTTTGTGTACAATAGATTCCTCACTGTATGTTGACGACACTAACAAGACAGCAGCAAACCAATAAACAGTTCTAGCAGATGCACTTTATCATAAACAAAGGATGACAATACATGAAATATTGCGGAAGTGTTCCGACTCTATACCTTCTTGAAGAAAATTTGAAACCAGTTTTTCAAATGAGTTAAAGAAGATCCTGACGATAATCTCAAAGGCACTCACAATAGATCACAAAATTAAACATCGTCGGACCCCTAGCAAGCTAGAGGTGGGACCAGGTGCCCGGGAGGAGTAAGCATCCCCTGTTGGCTAGCCGCACCCGCCGTCGATGTTCAAGCATTGAAATGAAAATATATAAAATTCATACATTGTCTGACGTTATGTCTATATTGAAAGTGCTATGGCGACAATGTCAGGGAAATATATTTAAAACACTTACTGTCAAACTTCAAGCACCAGACACGTGTTTCGAATATTTTAAACATGCAAAACGGTTACAACAACATGCAAATTTCATAGGAAAATCTTTAAAACTGAAAATGGCAGACTCTAAAACGAACGGACAGACAACCAGAAAGACAGAACGACAGATACCGGATTTACTAGTAGGAGATTGAAACGATCACGGCTTTGTAGAAAGGGATACAAACATATCTTAGAAGGGAAAAAGGAAGTACATAAATTATACTAGTTATTATAATATTTGTTTACATGATAGAATATGGCTTGACGAAAACAAAACAAAAACTGAAAAACTAACAACCAAAGATATTTCAGTCTCCATTCTAAATGTTGCAAACTTTAACATGTAAAAAGAGTATCATGATGCCATTTCCCTTCGTTATCATTCTTGCAGCATACATCTTAATTGTAATTGATATGATCATATTACATAATGATACCTTTCAAAGAATCTTTTAAGACGAAAATAACATTTCCTGTTGTAATCTTAAAATAGGACAAGGCCTACTACAGTTCACAACGAGTTCACAAGATTTACAAGTATGTTTTGTATTCTACCGCGGAGGACACTCCGTGTAACTCATAAACAAACAAAATAAGTTTTTCCTTCTCGAACATGACACCGTTTATAAGTTTTGATAAGCGATATTTGATTTTTCTTTGTTTATTATGTAGGGTGATGTACATGTTAAGCAAAGATGTCAAACAATTTGAATTTGTTAATTACATCGCCAGAATGTTATTTTTCATTAAGAAAATAATTGATATTGCTTCACTTCAATGCAGTTCACACTATTTTGAAACATTTTCATTTAAACCTGTAAAATGGATTTTGTTCATATTTTTTATTTAATAAATCCTCCGATCAAATCCTACAAAAATTTGGAGCCGGTCAGTTTTGAAGAAAAGTCTGTTCGAAATTTAGAATTTAATCGAGATTGCACCACATTAATCATCATGTCATCTTTCAACCATTTTTTGATGTGACCAGGTGCACCGTACTAGAATGTCTAGAAAGCTGCTTTCTGACAGCAAAATTGGAACGCTTCTTTCTCCTAGATAAAACTGTTGGTTAACAGTTGCTTGAAAAAGTCATAAATCGAAATCCAAATTAGACATGAAGTTTGTGTAAACAATAAATAAAGAAAGCAGATCCGATTCAAATATGGTGCTTATATAAGATATTAGATGTATTCTATTGTTTCTCATGTAAATACTTGCTGTAGAAATTTCCTAAAGAAGTGCAGAAATGTCAAATGGTTTAACTGTCGTTTACATTAAGTCAATTAGTTTTATCAACTGTCTGTATCTATGGACAAAGGTAATCTGCATCATACGTGAAAAAGAAATCTTTTTAACCTGATATATTTTGTTTTCTCGTTCTGAATGTATCCCTTTTACTTCTAGAAATTTAATTCGCTTACGACTTCAAATGTGATTTTTAATGCATGTGTCCACGAACCTTCGGAACGGCCCTCGTATGTTTTGATATTGATAAATAGATAAATAAAAAACAAGAATTGTTCATACTGAAATATCATAAAAAATGTCCTATTTTAAAATTTCAGTACACCATTTGCGCCTTTCAACTAATTATGCATCATCAGTTATGCTTCAGGTCGAAAAATAGAAAATCCAAATAATGTGATCTCATGAAAAGATCTTAAAAGTCTTAACTTTCTGCAAAAGAACCTGCAAAGGACAGAGCTGTACCATCAGGGGATACGGAATTACCCTTTAGTTTTTTAGTTTATAAAGTGCCGAAACACTGTGAAACTGGGCGAAAGTTTTGCTTAAGTATCTTTGATGATCATCTTTGTATAGTTTGTATACAAAAAAACAGATACAAAAAGTGTCACTTCAACTTAAAAAGAAACCAAATCATATGGAAAGGCCTATTACTAATATTTAGTTGAAATTGCTTAACATGTTCGACATATATTTACCTATAAATTAGGGTATCGTTTGTGTACCAAATATGTAAAATAGTATTATTCAAGGTATTTATGCTCTTAAATTGTTGAGTTAGAAATTACAAAATTCAAATTAAAAATACAAAAAGATGTCAATAATCAATAAATATATCAAATTGTCACTGTTTCCGGATGTTTGTCGGAGCTCTTAAAAACTGATTGCTCTAGTCATCGAAGACGTGGATAACTTTATCAGTTTATCAGTCAAAAGCTTCGTAAAGATGTCCTTTGCTCATAGATTTGTGCTTCTTAATTGCATGATGAAAATAAAGCAAACATTCTTCCACACATATACACATTCATTTTTAAAATCTTTAAATGCATTTTCTCTCATGGTTCTACTTTTTTGTCAAAAGTGTGAAAGTTCTCTCATATACTTTCAAAAGTCACTCTCAGTGTGTCACGCTTAGCATAACTGAGTATGCCTATTTTTACTTTTTGTAATAAAGAATAGCTTCCTGTTCACAATCCTCTGCAAACCCATGTCATGCGTATTCAGTTTCAGTATCAACCTTTATTCTTATCACAAACCCGAAAAGATAAAAATCTCATGTATAAATTATCTTCATTTTAGGGGTAGTTTAGATCATATTGCTACCCACTGACATCATAACCAGGCATAATTAAGTTGAGACAACCGGGTACGAGAAATGAATGAAATAACGAGAAAGAGTTGTCCTTACATATACTTAAAGTTAAGGTGTTATTAGAGCTTTAACAATAACGGACGATTGTTGGCCGACGAAGTACGTCCGAACTCACCAATTATAAGGGGTCGTGTATAAAAACATGATATATCTTTTAAAAATTTAAGCACAGTGCTAATAGTACTGAAGTCAGTAATAAAAGACATTGAGAAATACATATATAGTTATATGTATTCGTCTTAATAGAGTTTTATAAACGTTTTTGAAAGATATATCATGTATTTTTTTTATACACGACCCCTTATGTATAGTGAGTTTCGTCGCTTTTCGTTCGGACGTACTTCGTCAGCCAACAACTGTCTGTTATTGGTAAAGCTTTATAAGAAAATCGTGTGCGTCCAACTCCAGTACGTATACTAGTAATAATAAAGACTAATGTACTATAATTCCGAATGAAACTTTATTTGGTGGCGATTTAAAAATAATTGTATTCAATTTATTTTGTCTTTGGACACATTTGATCGAAACCACGACTTTGCCCCTACTGTGTCGAAAAAAGCACCTAAACAATTATCTTTTTGATTTTATAGATCTATACTATATAGCTATCATTTAGATATGAAACGAGGTGGGTGCCAACCTTAATTATGTTTACGTCTATGTATCATTTTGACTTGAAGTACCACTGATGAGGAATTTTTATCTCTTGCGCACAGTATTTGGAAGATTTGTCCATCTTATGACTGGTGTATGGCAGAAAGAGTTGGGATTTTTCGGGGTTTTTTTTTTTTTCGTTACTGGCAGACTCATTCCAAGATTGTTTGATTCATCGATCTTTTTTCCTTTATTTTCATCAATGATTTTAATCTTCCCAGCTGTTTATTCCTTTTATGGTTTTCTTTTGTTTTTATACAATAAATAGGAGTGGAGCTCATGTAAGACAGCGATGTTGACCATGTGTCGCTTGTTTTCAATAAAACATATTTAAATCAGAGTGATTCAATGATCTATTCATATAAGGGTACGATATACTACGATACACATTTTGCATAGCAATACGATACGAATCTATTAAGTATAGCAATATATCGATATATTGATTTATCGTTACACCCCTGTAAGACACCCCTCCATTGATGACAATGAATGTAACACACCCACAGGGTGCAATGGACATCACATAACTTAATAAACAACAGAAAACAAAGAGATAAATAACAAAAACAAAATATAATTATTCATTGAAAGTATTTCCCACCTTCAAATTCAAAGCATAATTTAAAAACAGATAAATATGCAGCATGGACCATAAACGCACGTTTGGGATACTTTACCTTCGTCAGTGATCCTCAATCCAAACAATGATATGCATGTATGTCAAAGACTGATACTTATGTCCAGAAAATACCGAAAGACGTGACAGGATTTGTGTGATATGATGCTACATGACCCACTTTTCATGAATTTCGAGAAAAGGGGAAGGGGCAAAAGTGACCATTTTTGGCCGCGATCAAAATTTTTTAAAAGATTATATTTTTTATTATTCATTATGCTTCTTCTAAACAAAAAAGGACAATTTTATGTGACTTCTCAAAAACCCCACCATTTTGGTCAAAATCATCAAAAAATGATCTCTTTATCTTCGCATTAGAAATTCAGATTTTCGGCAAGGGACAATTATACCTACAGTTGTAAGTCCCAGAGCAAGGACAATCAGGTTAATATTAGTAAATACTAGGCACTGACCTATACAAGCACGGGTAGCTGGGATGAATTTAAAGGAATATTTATTGACACAACGACATTAATGTCGAATGGATAACAAAAAGGGAAAGTGATTGAAACAGTATTCATCATGCCTACATTTTTAACTTTACGCTTACATATTCGATAATTTTGCTAAGATGCAAAATGGTGAATGTAGATTATTTATGTCGACAGTTAAATAATTTATGTCGACATTCAAATTATTTATGACAATCTGCAAGATTGTTTTGGCAACATGCAAAACAGTTACAACAACATGTAAATGTCAGAGGAAAATCTTAAGAACTGAAAACGACTGACTCTAAAACGAACGGTCAGACAACCAGAAAGACAGACACCGGATTTACCAGAAGGAGATTAAAATCATCACGGCTTTGTAGGAAGGTACACAAACATATCTTAGAAGGGAAAAGGAGGTACATAAATTATACTAGTTATTATGATATTTGTTTCCGTGATAGAACATGGGTGGACGAAAACAAAACAAGAACTGAAAAACGAACGAACAAACAACACAAATAAGATTAGACAAAATAACAAAAATCAATGCAGATATCTTGCTTAATTACTATGAATAAGTCAAACAAAGATATTTCAGTCTCCATTTCTAAATGTAGCAAACTTTAACATGTAGAAAGAGTATCGTGATGCCATTTCCCTTCGTTATCATTCATGCAGCATACATCTTAATTGTAATTGATATGATCATATTCCTTAATGATACCTTTAAAAGATTCTACAGTTCACAACAAGTTCACAAGATCTACAAGTATGTTTTTATTCTACCGCGGAGGACACTCCGTGTAACTCATAAACAAACAAAATACGTTTTTCCTTCTCGAACATGACACCGTTTATAAGTTTTGATAAGCGATATTTGATTTTTCTTTGTTTATTATGTAGGGTGATATACATGTTAGGCAAAGATGTCAAACAAATTACCTATGCTTAAAGTTTTATAGATTTGAATTTGTTAATTACCGTATATCGGGTAATTTTCGCGTCGGGTAAATTTCGCGAAAATGCCCCTAAAATGGTGTGTCTTTTTTTCGCTGAGTCTAATTTTCGCTAATCTATAAATACCAAAAATTAAAAAATTGTACAAAGATTTATTTAATTTGAAATGAAATACGATCATATAACTGCGATCGTTTTTCTGCTGGATTTACGTATCTACGTATACGTGTACAATGATACGAATGTACAAGAATGTACACCATACAGTTCACTTGTTTAAAGCATAAAAGATGCCGGCTTCTTTAAAGCCATTGCCTATCATTTCTAGTTTCCCATGAAAGTAGTCATATAGGTTTGACGATTGTGGTCCGAAAAAGGCCTTTAACCCCTAACTTATTGTTTAGATTTAGTTTCTTGTGAGAGATACACGTATAACCAAAATGCTAAATGTCAGAACGACAATAGGTGGTTAAAAATAAAAGCCGACATTCATATCGGTGATTGTTTGATTTACCATGCTTACACAAGGTAATTAAATTAATTAATTATACTACCTGTTATTTGTAAACATCAATTATAATAATCATAATCATCTTAATCAGACGAATACTCACTAATACATGACATTGTACTTCGGGACAGTAACATATAACTGAACCTCTTTAGAAGCGTTAGTATGTGTCTTTTTTTCGCTATGTCCAATTTTCACGATTTGATGATGCTCGCGAACTTATCGAAAATTAGACACACGCGAAAAATTCCCGATATACGGTACATCGCCAGAAATGTTTTTCATTACCAAAATAATTTATATTGCTACAATTCAATGCATTTCACACTTTTTCGAAACATTTTGAAACATTTTCATTTAAACGTGTAAAATGGATTTTGTTCATATTTTTTATTTAATAAACCCTCTGATCAGATCCTACAAAAATTTCGAGCCGGTCAGTTTTGACGAAAAGTCTGTTCGAAATTTAGAATTGAATCGAGATTGCGCCACATTAATCATCATGTCATCTTTAAATCATTTTTTTGATGTGGCCAGGTGCACCATATTAGAATATTTATGTCCAGAAAGCTGCTTTCTAACAGCAAAATCGGTACAGTTCTTTCTTCTAGATAAAACTGTGGGTAAGCAATTGCTTGAAAAAGTCATAAATCGAAATCCGTATAAGACATGAATTTTGTGTAAACAATGAATAAAGAAAACAGATCCGATACAAATGTGGTGCTTAGATAAGATATTATGTTACAAAATTTTTTGAAATATCTAAAACGTGGGTCCTGTAGCATCATATCCCACCCATTCTGCTACGTCTTTCGGTACATTTTTGGACAGAAAATTTTCTCTTTTTGGTCATATTACATTGTTTAAACTAAGGATCACTGACGAGGGTTAAGTACCCGAAACGTGCATGTCTGGTCCATGCTGCAAATTCATCTGGTCTTAAATGATGCTATTGAATTTGAAGACGTTTAACATTAGATATATTCTATTGTTTCTCATATAAATACTTGCAGTAGAAATTTCCTAAAGAAGTGCAGAAATGTCATATGGTTTTACTGTCGTTTACATTTAGTCAATTAGTTTTACTGTCTGTATCTATGGACCAAGGTCATCTGCATCGTACGTGAAAAAGAAAAGGAAAAAAATTAAATCCCTAATACCAAAAACATTGTGAACATTATTGATTGGTCTCGTATGTTTATGTATAGTCTTTTGTGTTTGATATTTTGTCGTCATTGATGGTGAGTCTTCCGTGTCTTTTTGGTGTCTCTTATTGTGCTAGACCACTCTGTGTTTTCGTATTTGGGTATCTCGGTATTTTGCTTTCGGTGCTGCAACCGAGTCCTGTATGAGATCACATCCTTCCCATTGAATCACTTTATAAATTAAATTACAAGAAATGTTACACGTCTTCAAATTAAATAGCGTCATTTAAGAACAGAGAAATTTTCAGCATGGACCAGACATGCACGTTTCTGGTACGTAAGCCTCGTCAGTGATCCTCAATCTAAACAATATGATACGACCAAAGAAAGGTAAAATGTCCAAAAATGTACCAAAATATGTAGCAGGATAGGTGGGATATGAATATACAGGACCAACGTTTCAGAAATTTCAAAATATTTTGATAACAGAAATTTTCGATTGCGGTAAAGTTCAGAAAAAGTGAAAAATTATACTTCATGGGTCTGTTCTATTTTGAAAGAAGAAGAATGCAAAAAACGTATGAAGAAAATCTGTGCACCTTCGTCTATTCATAATTCTGATATCAAAATCATTTTTCAGTATCTTAAGTCAATATCAATACATGCAGATTTTCTTTAGAATACTTAAAATATTTCCTTTCACCTTTGTTAAAATTGTCAATATTGAAATATATGTTATATAGTACTACTTTTAATGTACAAGACATGTGTTTCGGCTATTGAATCATCGTAAATAGTACTTCATGTCAATCAAGTTGAATAAAGCCAAAGTTCATTTTCTTGTTGCCATCTAGAACATAGACTTTTAATTTCCCATTGACAAAAATGTATTCAGAAGCGTATCTAAGTGAAAAACATGGCAAACAAATCGTTGGAAGGTAGGCACAAGAAGCTTAATTCTAAACATGATCCAAGAAATAATTAGTATGCCGAAACCCAGCTAAGGACAGAGCTATGCAATGAGGGAGATACCCATTAGTTTTAGAAATTAAGGTTTAATTTTGATGACAGAAAATTTAGAATGTATTTCAATGCAGTGCGTATACACACTAAAACTAGGTGAGCGATATCTTCGGAGACTTACAGTCCACCAGTAGCGATATAGTTCATTTTTAAATAAGTCAAAGTGTCATCCTCAGTGTGTCACAGACAAGAGTTTGAAATGTTCAAGTGATCTCTACCTCGACCTTCCATATCTACAAGGAAATTTCTGATTGGTAACCTTCCACAACTCATCGTGATTAATTGTTCAGCAGCCTATTCAATTAAATATACAAATAATAAAGTTTTATGATATAATATTTTTCTCGGTCGGGTATGGTTGTTTGTGCAGGGGCTCGATTTACTCTATAGAACCGATCACTCCGTTATATGATATTGTAGCAGAATGGGTCTATGTCATCAAAATTAATCTATTTTTATTCTTTTCTTTTTTTTTTACCTTACGCTGTTTACAGATACATAGATAATAATAAACATGAAAGAAGTATCGATCAGTTATTCAGTCTCAAAGTCGATAAGGCAAGGCAAAATCATTAGATTTCCCATTGCAACGGTTGCGAACCTCGGAATGAATAAAATTCCGAAATGAGACCAGGTGCCCGGGGAGAGTAAGCGTCTCCTGATTGCATGCAACACCCGTCACAACAGCTCCATGGAAACTTGTCAAATTCGGTGATTGTCTCGATGTACACACCGGTGTACACATCAGGTAAGTCTTGTTTGTTGAAGATGACAGCCATTCAATAACAATCCAGAATGTCACTGATCATTCTAGAAAGGGGGATCTGATATGCTTTTATCATATCCCCGTAGCGACCGAAGAACTTCCTCAAAGATGATTTCAGCCGCTGTGCAATATTACCCTGAACGAGTAGCATACTAGCAAGTTGTCTGGCTCTAACGATGAAATCTTCATATTTAAAAAATGCACTGGCGTAAGAAATGTTATCTTCAGCCAATTAACTCACAGTTCGGTTACTGCCATGTGATCGAGCAGTATATATAAAGCGAGTGCTTATGCTAGGTTTACACTTAGCCACGATCGCCCCGATTGCTCCGATTGAGGTGAATCGTAGGGATCGTAAGAAAGCTTGGGGTTGAATCGTGACGATCGAAAGAGAGCGTGGTGGAAACGTGATGATCGTAGGAAATCGCAGAGATCGTGCCAAAATTTCTGGTTCTCAAAAAATTTGCTACGATTGTCCCGATTGATTTTTACATCGTGAGAGAGTGTAATGGAGCGTAGTGAACTAATGGAGCGTAGTAGAGCGTAGTAAAGCGTAACAGACCTTGACAAAGCGCAACAGATAGTAATGTCCGATCGTAGGAGATCTTGGTGAAACATGTTCTCCTACGATCCACTACGATTTCACTCATGTTCTTACGATTTGTTACGGTTTCCACGATTCAGTCTACGATCTACAAGATGCGTTGCGATTCCATTATTCCTCTAATGAAAATTATTATAAGACAACCCGTTTTGTTAGAGTGTCGTCGAGCTCATCGTGGTAATCGTACGGGAAAGTAACGAAGCTTGATAGAACGGGATGGAAATCGTAACAAATCTTATCTACAATGTTAACAAATCGCTACAGCGCGTATCAGAGCGTGATGGAGCGTCGCAGAGCGTGTGAAGACCAATTCTATTTATAGAATCGTGACAAAGCGCAACAGTTCAGTTCAGTTTTGGTTTGATTTAATTTTTGACTTTTTTAGTATTTCTACGAATTATTTTGGATATCATTTCTTGGGTTATTTGAGGCGATTTTAAATAAGCTTGATTGTATTTGGTATGAATAAATAGATTTAGTATTTGATTTCACGACGACTTTGTTTCTGTTTATTGATTTTGTTGAATATAAAATGTACTTTTGAACAAACATAGAAAATCAAATTGTTTTGTCTGATTTACACGCACCAACACCCGTCCACTACTACAACATGAAAGAATATCTGCTCCCTTCTGTTCCTTTAATATCTTTTCATAGGCAGGTACTGCATACACACCATGAAGTCTGTCGCCTCGGTCAATATTTTCAAATTCAGAAAATATTCACCTCGTAAAAAGTCCATGATTGTATATAGTCTCTTTATGTTCCCACTCTCATTGGTTATGAACTGTCACATGACGAGTCATTGTCACATCATATTGACCTGTGAGGGGCGATTTCATTAAATAACACTACCATGAAAACTCTTGCTTCCGGTTTACCATGAAATTTCGAAAACGCGCGAAATCCACTATATAATAAAACAATTGTGGACTTTTCACTCGGTGAATATGGTGTGATATTTTCTAAATTTGGCTGTCGCCTCGATCAATATTTGCAAATTCAGAAAATATCACACCACATTCACCTCGTAAAACGTCCATAATTGTATAATATTGCCCTCATTCCCAGTAGATAATTGACAGTAAGTGTTTTGAATATTTTTCCCTGACACTGTCGCTATAGCATTTTCTATATAGACGTGGCCTCAGACAGTGCATGTATTTTATATATTCTTTTCATTTTCGTGCGTGAACATCGACGGCGGGTGCGGCTAGCCAACAAGGGATGCTTACTCCTCCCGGGCACCTGGTCCCACCTCTAGCTTGCTAGGGGTCCGTCGATGCTCAATTTGGTACTCTATTGTGAGTGCTGTTGAGATTATCGTCAGGGTCTTCTTTAACTCATTTGTATATCGATACTTCATTGGTTCTGTTCTGGAGATGTACAAGAATTTGAAATATATCAATTTCCCCTCGTTTTTCATAGCTATGATGTCAAATTATTTGTCAATATTTTTAAAATTAATCATCTGAAAACTGAAGTGTTCAAATTCGTTACCTTCTTGAATGAAATTTCAAGCCAATTTTTATGTACCAGACACGTGTTTCGGATAGGAAATTTTCATCAGTTGTACTTTATGACCAAAGTTATTTTCAGACAAAGCCAAATGCATATATTTACATTACTAGTAGATTCCCCATGTTAAACGCCCATTAGGCAACTAGAATTATATTCCAATAACTTGGGTTGCTATTGTGACGTCACGTTCAATTTTTTCATGTAGGGAGAATTTACCAACGTTAAAATACATTTGATGATGTTACAGGTAAAATGTGCATGCGAATAAAAATGACCGATATGTAGGATAAATGTAAATATAAGTAATGACTGTCTTACTTTTGGTGTACATGGGTGTATAATTCTGGTAGGACACGTGCAAATTTTCCGAGAATCGCTTCGCGATTCACGGAATTTGCACGTGTCCTACCAGAATTATACACCCATGAACACCAAAAGTGAGACAGTAATTTCTTAATTAAGTAGCACCCTCCAGTATTTTAAATTCAATTTGTGCATTTATACAAATGCAGCAGGGTCTATTCTGATGCATAATTTAATAATATCTATGACCAAATAGCATTGGAGGGATGGTGCTAGGATGATTATCTTCTGATATTATATTATATTTTCAAGGATGAAATATTAGGTTTCCAAAATAGCAAAGTAATGTATGATGTCATATTGATACAGGGCCAAAACAAAGCTTCTTAAATTAGCTGACAGAGCTGGAAAGAATGTAATTGAATGGACTTGAAACATTCAATTATGGGGAACATGTTAAACTGCTCCACATTGCAAAAGAACTTAAATGTAGATAATGCATAAGACCTGATAAATTGGCAGCATGGACCAGACATGCACGTTTCGAGAACTGAACCCTCGTCAGTGATCCTCAAACAAACAATGCAATATGGCCAAGATCTCTGAAAACTATATCGATTTTGAAGACGTTTAACATTTGAACTACTTGGTGAGTGTCACTACTGGTGGACCAGGAGTCCCCGAGGGCGCATGTAGCCAAGTTCGATCAACTTCGGTTGATCGTCTGTCTCGTTAAAGCATTCGAAAATTTCTGTTACAAAAAATCTTGAAATTTCTAAAACGTGGGTCCTGTAGCATCATATCCCATCCGTCCTGCTACGTCTTTCGATACATTTTAACATAATAATTTTCACATTCTTTGGCCTTATTACATTGTTTAGACTGAGGATCACTGACAAGGATTAAGTACCCGAAACGCGCATGTCTGGTCCATGCTGAAAATTATGCCACAGGACCCATATATTTTATATTCTTCTCAATCGGATATAATGGTTTGTTTGCACGTGGGCTGGATTCACACCTTATGGTTAATTATCCTATCATTTATAAGGGTATCCAATCCTGTGATTTAACATAATTCATAAACAGGCACTGCAGCTGTCTATAAACATCATACCAGAAAAGAATTAAGAATGTGGAGGGTTCCAACTCTATACCTTCTTGAAGAAAATTTCAAACCAATTAATTTATTATGCATCAGACACGTGTTTCGAATATTAAATTTTCATCAGTGATGCTTTCAGCCAAAGTGCTTTCATAAGCCGTTCAAATTCATTTCACTAGCGCCCTCTGGTTTTATTCTTAGAATTTATATTTGTGTATCTACTTAACAAAGAGTACGCGATTCCAAATTTCATGCAGGGTCGATTCAGTAGCACATCCAAATAAAATCTATGTTCAAAATAGCATTGGAGGGATGGTGCTAAGGTGTTAACCTCCTTTAATTTCGATAATATTTTTGGATGAAGTGAAAAATTTCCGAAATAAGAGTATAGCTTACTTATTTTTTTTAACTTATTGTGTATTGCTTTGAACCACAAAAAATGTAATTGAAATGCATTATAGCTTCAATTGCAATTTCAAATTATTGAAGGTGCAAGATAGATGGATATGGAAATATCTCGATCTTCGATGACAGACGGAAAAGCGAGACTCTTACACATTTCGTCAAACATTAGCGATTTACATACTAGCAGTAAGATATATTCAGTTTTTGATTTTGCCTAATCAAAAAACGTGCTTGTTTTTTTTATATATTTACATTACTAGTAGATGCTACATGTTAAACGACCATTAGGCAACTAGCATTATATTCCAATAACTTGGGTTGCTATTGTGACGTCACGTACAAGATTTGCATGTAGGGAGAATTTACCAACGTTCAAATACATTTGACGCTAGAACAGGCAAAATGTGCTAAGTGCATGCAAATAAAAATGACCGATATTTAGAATAAATGTAAATATAAGTAATGAAAGTCTTACTTTTGGTGTTCATGGGTGTATAATTCTGGCTGGACACGTACAAATTTTCCGAGAATACACCCATGAACACCAAAAGTAAGACAGTCATTTCTTAATTACATCTTTAGTCCATTTCTTGTTTTTATTCCGTTTTGCGTCCTTTTGAAATTGAGAAGGATACCAGTCAGCCAGGGAGAAAAGCAAAACAAGCATATTAAACAAAGTTGCAATTTCATATGAAACATGACAGAAATTTGTTTCATTCGATTATTAACAGATTTTATTTCACAAAATAATGATAGATAATTCAATGTCTTGTTTCAGTGCATTACTTTTACATATTTTTACATGAAAAAAAAAATATGTATACATTTCTTTTAATGTTAGTAATAAACACATTGAATTAGCAAAAGATTTTATCATTTTGATTTCGCTTTGTTTTATAACTATTGCCTCAAAACCTACCAGCACGCGTACGAAGACACAAAACAGAAAATAAGAAAGAAATGGCCTTATCTTTAGAACAAAAATGTCTACCACTATATTTTATCAAATTACAATTTACAGATATCGTTTGCCTAGCCTATTTTACAATTTTTTATGATTTGACGTAAATACAATAGATATGACTATAGGTGAGTTTCTGGTTTAACTGGAAAAGGGTGAGATTTTAAGGGCAATGTGAGAGTTCCAAATGTTGTTATCGATTGTAAATAAAGTGCGCCTACTCTACTGAAGGATGGACAGGGTGAAAGGGAGGCGGGAGGAAGAGGGGCGGGAGGAGGGAGACAGGGGAGGGAGGAGGGAGTGAAGGGGCAAAAAAAGGGAGGGAGGGGGAGAAAGGGGGCGGGAGGAGGGAGAGAAGGGGAGGGAGGAAGGGGGCGGGAGTGGGGAGGTAAGGGAAGGGTGAAAAGGAGGGGGAGAGAGGAGGGGTGGGAGGAGGGAGGTAAGGTGGAAGGAGGGAGGTAAGGGGGTGGGAGGAGGGAGAGAGGTACCCCCCTGTCCGCCCCCCCCCTCTACTGCCAGGGAGCAGAACTTTGGAAAAAGAATCATAATGCACATTTTTGGACATAATAATTTTCATACTTTTTGGCCATATATCATTGTTTAGACTAAGGATCACTGACGAGGGTTTAGTACCCGAAACGTGCATGTCTGGTCCATGCTGTAAATTTATCAGGTTTTAAATGATGCTATTGAATTTAAAGACGTTTAACAATTGATCTTCTCCTGTTTATGTATTGTTCGTGCTTATGTTTTAATGTGTCAGCTTTGTTTAATTGCTGGCCGATACAAAAAAGCAGACACATAAAATAATACACGTCTTCAAGTTCATAGCATCATGTAAGAATAGATCATCTTTGCAGCATGGAACAGCCATGCACATTTCGGGTACTTTACTCTTGTCAGTGACCCTCGATGCAAACAATGAAATATAGCCAAAGACTGATAGTTATGTCGAAAGACGTAGCAGGATGGGTGGGAAATGATGCTACAGGACCCACTCTTCAGAAATGTTGAGAAATTTGTGTGAACAGATATTTTTGAATGCGTTTGAAGAAACGATCAACCGAAGCTGACTTAGCTACATGTGCCCCCGGGGTACAAATGTCACACGTCTTCAATTTCATAGCATCATTTAAGAGCAGATAAATTTGCAGAATGGACCAGACATGCACGTCTTATTATTTCCTTATTGAGTCGAATCGTTTAAGAAAGGATCTAATGTATCAATTTTCTTGAGATTGTTTGAGCTCCTGTGGGAATGAAGTCAATCAAATATCCATACTTTTCATTTATGCTTTTCGGTCAAAAAATTCATTGAAATTGACTTTGCCCTGTTTAAAGAACATAAACCCCCCTTTCGAAAGCGTTCCTTTACAATAAGTTGACATCAATTGCCAAAGAGGTCGAGAGTCACCCTCAGTGTGTCAAATTTACATATCTTGACATTTATCTGCGATCTTGGATTTCATACCCCGCTTAATGACCTGCAATGTATCAAACCTTCATTTCCCAACTCATGAAATAAACATATCTGTCATTATAAAATTAAATTAATACATATGAACAAATTTAGTAGGTCTACGATCAAATATGCTATATGCACTTTTCAACAACCAGCATTAGGGTTAGCATTCCAAATTATCAGTAGGGTCTGTTCAAAAAAGTTACTAAATGAAATGCACGGAAGTTCAAAACCACTTGGTGGGATGATGCAAAAGTGTGTACATGGCAACAAAATTTATCAGGGAATCATTTGTTATAAATAGAGGCCAATACTACTACGCTTCCAAAGTGACAAAACGAAATGAATTGCAGATAACGTTAATAATTTCTACCACTATCGCTAGGTTGGTATAGATCATAACCGCTGTTAGTCCCCAAGGATATCTCTTTCCTGGTTACATGGGGTATTCGATTCTATATTTGAAATATATTTGTAAAATATACTAAACTGATCTTAAACTAAGGGGTATCTCCTTAAGAAGGGTTTTGTAATGCATTTCGTTCGTATTTATAGTCTCGCTCTTCACATATTCAGCATTAAGATTTCCTCTATCTCGGCAACGAGTATCACCGATGGGACTTTATACAAATATGGACTTGGTCGAGGTCATTATGTCATTATAGTGACCCGATGAGATTTGTAATATTGACCGAGGCCGAAGACCAGATAAATTTACAGCATGGACCAGACATGCACGTTTCGGGTACATAACCCTCGTCAGTGATCCTCAGTCTAAACAATGTAATATGGCCAAAACGTGTGAAATTATTATGTCCAAAAATGTACCGAAAGATGTAGCAGAATGGGTGGGATATGATGCTACAGGACCCACGTTTTAGACGTTTTAGGAATTTCAAGAAATTTGTAACAGAAAATTTCAAATGCGTTGAAGAGACAGACGATCAACCGAAGTTGATCGAACTTGGCTACATGTGCCCTCGGGGACTCTTGGTCCACCAGCAGTGATATTACAAATCTCATCGGGTCATTATAATGACATAATGACCGAGGCCAAGTCCTAATTTGTTGTTTTATATAACGTATTGTAAGACTACATATGATTGAAATAATGATTCAAATCAATATGAACACATAATTTTTACTTAAGAACTTAACAATTAATTACACTTTTTTTGTGAAAAGTGTATCTAAACTTTTAAAATGAAACAAAAAAACTATCTTAATCTTTATCGTAAATACTGAAATCAGGACAAAAACCACACCGAGTCATTATCTTTCGTCAGCGGTCATTATCGGAAAATAATGACTCGCGCGCTCCAGCCAATTAGAATCGACGTTACATCCTGGTTATATAATATTACTTATTGACATGCGAATATGGTACACTGACTTTATAATAGAACATATATCTAAAAATTGAAAATGCATGGTTCTGATGGCTATACAATCATTTTATGTACTGGTATATAATTTATTTAAGTTAGATTCTTGCTCATTTGCTTGTCTTCGTCTCGTCGGTTTGTCATGCTTTTTATGTATTCATTCGTGGTTGTTGTGGGAGGCATATTTCTATGTACCAGTTTTGGTTGCCTTTTTGCGACCTCAGTGATTTGCGTGGTCTTTGGTGTAGTTTGTAAATATCTTATGGAATAAGCAACTGCTTTGTTTTCTGTAAGATTAAAAATGCAGAAAATGAAAAAGAACTGCGTCCCATATCTCTTTTCGGGTCGCACCAATGACGCAAAAAGATGAACATGAAATTTCACCTTTAAATGACAAAATATAACTTTAATATCATTTATTCATCAGTCATTCAGTTTTTTTTTACTCAATCCTCAACCGAGTTCTCTCGATAAAATCATCTATCCAAAAATGTAATGATCTGTTAAAAATGTATATACTTTGATGTGCTTTATTTACTTTTCCTTTTATCCTATATACCTGTACCTTCAAATGTCATTCTCTGATGGAGGAGTACAAGTGTCGTTTACCCAAAAGAAGTGGGACACTCAGGATTTTATTATCCCGTGACATCATTATAGATATACATGTACTTTAAGGAGAAACATGACGAATAAAATTGACAAACTGTGATAAGGAGGGTATGGAAGAGGTATCCGGTAAAACTATCCTGCACTCACCACAGCGGAACAAACCCGCAAAATGCGACAAACACCAGACAAAACAACATCAACAAAAAACAGGAACAAAGATACACACAAATCGAACGGTGAAACAAACAATCAAACAGACACACCGAAACATGTAACATGAACTACAATACATAAGCATTAACTGTGGAAAACCGATGTACATCCGGCGCCTTCTAATCCTCGCTTTTTCAATTAATTTGCCCATTTTTACTATGAAAGTCCGAAACATGATAGCAAGGTGTGGCGTTTGATGCAATTATATAAACGTATATGACGGCGATTGTGGGACATGGACATCAAACCAAAGACAATCAAACTAAATGAAAGAGCCGAAATAATCCCCTTCCCCACCTATATCTTAGTTTTCTAAAAGTTGTGTCTTAATCTTATTTGTATTTTCTGGTTTATATTTTTGTAAATGGATTAATTGTTGATTATCTATTAATAGAAGAAAGGAGGGAATCTCCAACAACACTCGGCCGTAGCACCCACAGCAAAACACCAAACCACTCAATGCAAAAATACAAAGCAAACAAGCACAGAAAGAGAGGCAAAATGGTCAAGGAACACCAACCCAACATACAACAAAGATACATCAAACACAAAAGACTACATATAAACCAACGAAGTCAATGTGCAACACATGCCGACTTACGCCATTGGTGTCGTTATCCGATTATGTGCGCACAACCATCCCACTTTTCCTGTTATCCAGAGGTCTCGAAGCACGCACAATTGTGATATAAAATTCACTCTCTTTAGCCATATAACATTGTTTAGATTGAGGATCACTGATGAGGGTTAAGTACCCGAATCGTGCATGCCTGTTCCATGCTGTAAATTTATCTGCTTTTAAGTGATGCTAATGAATTTGAAGACGTTTAACATATAACCTCCTCACTGTAACATGACCATACAAACGGAAAACATTACACAGAGGCCCAAGCAACAAACAGATAGATATGTAAATTGATATAAAAAGAGAGAGTTTACGAAAAACAGTCCGTGTTCTTCCGAATGCATCGAACTAATGCATGTTACGCTTGTATCAACCGAGGAGTCCGACCGACATTCAGAAAGGACAGGTGGTCGGGGCCTAGCTGTTAAATCTCTAACAAGGTTTGGACAGATCCTATCATGGAGTCCCGTCGTTAAAGTCAGCCATAGTGCAAGTCTTAAGAATGCGCTGGTACAAGGCTGTAGATTGGTCAGTTACAAAGTCAAGTGTCCGTCTGGTGACAGCAGGATCATATTCATGGTATTATAGAAATATCAAGTCACCAACAAATAGCGATGTTTTCAAGTCCTCAATTTCTTATGGAAGGTTTTGGCTATGCATACTTTTTTTCATTCATATATTTATGCATAACCAATGCAATTCCCTGAGATGAAACTATATATTGAAAGGAACGTGTTTGCATATCGCATGAAAATTCTCGTGACGTAAGAATGCATAAGATCCATAGAAACATGCCGCGACGGCTGTTCTAATCTGCAAACTGAACCCCGGTGACCTGAATTTTAACGTCACCTTTTTACCTAGAAAAATGCGATTTAAGAAAACAAGAATATAATAGACAACTGTGGAGCATATATACAGAATGAATGTCATAATTTGTGTTTTGTTACGGGTATGCAACGCACAGCAATTAATCGCATGAAATGCGCTTATGCGATTAATGCACTTGCTGTGTGTTGCATACCCGTAACAAAACACACAACACAAATTAAGACAATTCTTCACTATATAATAAATAGTCATGTAAAAGATATTCATTTAGTGACACACAGTTAGAACTAAAGGGGATGTCAACAATTCGCCTGTAAAGAGTGTCATATGATCGTACAGTTCTTAATATTTTTCTTCCTTATCTCGAGTCCTTCTCATTGTTGAACGATTATGACTCGGCTCGAAAAAAAATCCCTCAAAAGCTAAAAGCTGAAACTATTTACATATGGCTGCCTTCCTACCAGAGTTGTCCTGGGTCCAGGGTACATTTTCTAAACATTCAATACATCTGGAGATATTAGGACAAGAGGAGGGCATTGCTATCGCCAACCTAGATCCAGCAAGGAAGTCTATAAGAACTCGAACTTCCCAAATACGGTGAGGGACTGGAATAACTAGAGTCTGTCATTCAGTCAGCCTAATCGGAGGAGTTCAGGGCCTAAATAGGAATTGAATTTAGGCCTTATCAGAATAGGAATTTAGGCCTAATCAGAATCTAAATACCCGGTAGGTCCTGAACTCCTGCAGTTAGGCTAACTGCTATCTCCAGATGTATTGAAATTTTCTGGATCAATGTCCACTAGGTTGTTGTGGATCTTGTACATCATAACAAGTCTCTGGTTGTGTCACCTGTGTTGTAGAGTGCCCCATCCTAGCTGGTCTAGTAGACTAGAAACGCATTCTGTGGAGACATCTATATGTGTATCAACTGAATATAAAGAGGGTAACCCTACTCTTGATGGTTCCCGATATCCTTCGTAAGTGTTACTTGCTGAGTGTTCCAAATGGATGAGGCATACTCTAATGATGGTCTTATGGAGTTTGTAGGCTGTGTATTTTACTGATAATTTGCATCTTCTTATATTTCGGCGGAGAGAGCCTAGGGTGCGTGTGACTTTGCCAGTGATGTTGTTAAAGAGTCTGTTTCATTGAAGATCGTGACTTATGGTGACCCCTAGATACTTGCCGCTGTCTACCATTTCTTGTTGGTGTTTGTAGGGCATGTATTTTGTTGCAAATGGCCTATGTCTATTTGAGATCCGAATGACGGTGCACTTTTCTGGAAGGAAACATATCTGTCACCAGTGTGTCCCTACTCTTCCAAGGCAGAGAGATCTTTTTGTAGAGATGCTGCATCCTCCTGGTTCCTGATTTTTCTTTACACTATGTAGTCATCAGCGAACAGACGGGCTTATGATGCGGTACAATTCGGAGTGTCGTTTATATACGCTAGGAACAATACCCGGTCCAAGAACCGTCCCCTGGTCCACCCAGGAAAGGGCATCTAGTGGGTGTGAGGTGTGTCCATCTAAGACCATGGACTGGGTTCTGTTCTTCAAGAAGTCCAGTACCCAGCGTAGTGTTGTACCTCTGACTCTGGTGTGCTCCAATTTGAGTAGAAGTGGTTGGTGTGAAACTCAGAAAATCCAACAATATCGCATCTGCCCGACTGCCCTGGTCAATATTTCTGACAATCCAGGAGAGCTGGAACATCCGTGTAAAGTAAGATATAGAGCGATGGAGGCTGCTGTCTGTCTTAGAATGAAGGTTGGTATACCATCTGGTCCTGTGGCTTTGAATGGGCGGAGTCCCTTCATTTGTTTCACAATGAGTCCTTCATGCACTGTGATGTTCCTCCTGTGGGCAGTGGCTGGTTCCCGTATCCGACAATGAACTAAGGTCCTCCGATGTGAAAACTGACTGAAACCGTTGGTTCAGGATGGAGGCCCTCCATCCATTGACTTAAGGGTAACGATATTTGATGTATCCTAATTTCTCCTTTTGACATAGGAACAAAATATTCTTGGGTTGTGTTGGAGGTCGTCACTTACAACATGTTCCATGTAGTTACCGGTAGTATGTGCTTGCCTGGATTCCCTCTGGAGCTTCGCCTGAGTGATTTGTATCGTTTATTATCCTTTGGACTTCTAGTTCTTTGTGTTTTATATGCTTTGTGTTTTTGACTGTCATGCATACATGTATAAGGATTGATGCATATATTTTGCTAGGGTCCTACGAGTGGGTACATCCTGATGAATTGCCCCCAAAATACTTTACTTTATATAGGCTCACATGCTGTTGACATCTTGATGGTACATGTAGGTGTTTATGAAATCATCAATATAGCTTTCAATGTGGTTTTCGATGCAGTCGACATTTGCTTTCTTAGATGGAAAATTTCCCGTCGTTTGGATTTCGGTCTTGTGACGTTGATGCCGAAGTATATAAGTATGATACTAGTATCATGATCGCTGTTGCCAAATGGAGGTAAGGTCTCACAACGATTGACAGGTCCAGGATGTTAGTTCCTTTGGTTGGCAAGTTGACCATTTGCTGTAAGTTCAGGGAGGATTAAGTTGTATGTAGGCATTATTGGTGTCTCGTGGTGTATGCGATCCTGGAGTTATAATAGTTTTGTCAATCAATATCTGGTACTGTAGGTTGAAGTCCCCTCCAAGAATAAAGATGTTATTTTTATGTTAAGATTTCAGGAAGCCCTGTGATAACTTTTTGCCCACTCAATATAATGGTCAGTCTATTAGGTGGTCGGCAGAAGCAGAGATTAGGTTGCCTTTTTGTTCTTGTTGGTTTTAATAGTACCAGCAATGGATGCGTGGAGTTATACATTGTAATTGGGGCCTCGATCACGACGAATAATATCAAAACCCATGTTTGGCGAGTACCAATTTTGTCGTTTAGCCACGTCGATGTCAGGCTTGGTTGATTCTGGACAGCATGACTTGTAGGTCATTTCTTTTCTTTTTGATACTTCAAAAGTGTACTATCAAGTATTGTGTTTACCTTAATTAAGCGATGATACTGAAACGTTGTCTATAAAAAAAAGGACTATGCCTTTCGCAAAATTTTGAGAGAAAAAGTCCATGAGTTGCATGTATTATATCCTACAACGGAGAATAATCCATTTGTACCCGAACTTAACACATTTGTTTCTCTCTCCCCCCCCCCCTTTTTATAGTTTAGTTTAGTTTAACGGTTTTGTTTTGTTTTTCATAAGCAATATTCCATTTGTCATATAGAAGAAGGATAAGGAACACGTGTCTGTTAGACGTTTACCCGATGAACAGGTTTAAGTTTTAAAAACATAAATAGATTTTGTTTGTTTGTCAATTACATCGCAAGAATTTTTTTTATCTAAAATAATTGCTTTAAAAAATCGCAGAATCATCAAACCTTCAGAACGCATACTTATACATCAATCAAGCTGTCCGGGAAGCGCGATAAATCCCTGTGATTCTAAACAGTGAAAATGTATGATAATATACATGTAAGCGGCATCCACGTCGGGCTTTTCGCAAATTTGTATTTTGCGTTTTTTTATTTATTGATATTCGCTATGCCGGATAATTTTATACCGTCTTCGATTTTAAGTTATAAGTAATTTAGAAATTTCCTAAAATTTTAAGCATGGGAGAACTGAAAGAAATTACGAGTAAAGACGCATTTGATGCGGTTTTAGAATCTTCAGGAAGGTTCTTATCATTTATCTGATATGTTTCAGAAATGTAGATTATTACTACAAGGGTTGTCACTCATTTATTGTCCAATGGAAGTACAATATAACATACTGTACTGAAAATATGGGTTGTCAATTTTTTATCTGTTTTGTTCATTTCATGAAATGGTTATGAAAAAAAAATTATCACAGTACATATATTGATACTGTAAATGAATTTATATGAAGCACTTTTTAAGAATTAACGTTTATATAGTCCGACTTGCAGACCTACGACGGGGTTATCTGTTTCAGTGGCGGATCCAGCGCCCCCTTTGCCGGGGGGTCAAGGGGCGAATTTGGCCAATTTTTACTGAAAATGGGCCAAAGTATAGGGTTTTTTGGAAATTTTTGGGTCAGTGCCGGGGGGCGGACGCCCCCTCTGCACCCCCCTGAAACACCACTGTGTTTTTTCGTCTTCGGTCTGATCGACTACATTTTGTCATTGCGCACAGAGGTGAAACCCGGCCTAGAGGGAATTTTTTAGGGGCAGGAGGACTGGGTTACTTATTTTTAGGTTGAAGAGACTGGAATTTGTCAAAAAAAGGACGACTTGCCAAAATTATTTTCACACCGAAATTCTCAAGTTTTGTCTGACAAATTCCAGTCTCTTCAACCAAAAAATAAGTCACCCAGTCCTCCTGCCCCTAAAAAATTCCCTCTAGGCCTGGTTTCACCTCTGTGCGCATGACAAAATGTAGTCGATCAGAGGAAGATCGGAAGAGAAGAAGAGGCGAAACTAGGCTTGGAGGGGACTTTTTAGGTACAGGATGACTGGATGACTTCTTTTTTTGGTTGAAGAGACTGGAATTTGTCAAAAAAAAAGGACGACTTGCCGAAATTAATTTCACTCCGAAATTCTCAAGTTTTGCCTATGCATAGCAGTCAGACCGAAGACCAAAAAACAGATAACACCGTCTGCAAGTCGGACTAATGTTTATAAGGTGTGAAATTTTGTTATGAGTCCATCAGAAAGAATTTTACGAGGAAAAGTTCAAGATTTAGCACATTTTACAGAGGACTCTCTACAATATGGAAGATCGCAAATACTTCTAACCAAGATTATACAAATGTTTTCGCATACATTTTGATTGTTCTCCATTGGGCCTTTGTTCAGTTAAGGGGACTGGGACTATAAAAGGAAAAAAAAGTAGATTTTAAGACAAATTTTTTTAACCAGAATTTTTTTCAGAGAATAAAGTCCTTTCTGCGGTTTTAATAGTGTTGTGTTTTTCATTTGTTCTGGGGATTAATTATAATTATTATTTTTACTCTTTAAAATTGCCCTTGATTATGGCTTTAGGATACCGTACCATGACTTTTAAGGACGAAATAGATGAAATACATGAACATTTTTCAGATATATTTCTTTTCTGTATCTATTAAAAGGAACAATAAATCACTAATTTAACTATCTTTTATTGGGGGTCACCGCAACAAAACTCCCGTTAAATAAGCTCAAACACTGCTTGGCTACATAATTTCCCCTTTCAAACTGACATCTTTGTAGTTGATTTATTGATTTCCAATACAAAATGGCGCTTGCATGACATATAAGTAATTGTTATGTCCATCATCAGAAATTGTCTTCATCTTAGATCAGTGTTTTTCTTTCAGAAAAAATTGGTGATATTCAGCCCATTCCTCCCTCTCTGGAGTAGGTTTTTTTCCCCTCCTGTCACAGAAATTTCCTCCCATATAAAAGATTTTTTCTTTGGCAAAAAAATGTTTTAAAATCAATGTGTAAAATTAAAAAAAAATCACAATCCAAATAGTAGAATATGGCTTCTTTAATGTACCTGTTTGTATTTAAAGCCATTGCAATTATATTGATGTTATCAATACAGTTTTTGTAAGAATTTTAATTTATCAAAAATTCCCCTTTTGAGTAAGTCTCGCCATATTTTCCCCAACGTATCGGCCCTGATCCCCTTACCCTAAAAGTGAAAACAAAAACATGGTAGATATGGTTCATTGTTTGCTGACACTGCACCATGGGCTTGATCTCTTCTAAACTTCTTTCCAATACCCTCTCCCATTTGGCCCTTCAGGTCTTGATAATAATCCCCAATAAAAGAAGTCTTCCCCCCCCCCACCTCGCCAGTTGAGGTTCTACCCCTTCTGTAAACGTCCACATCAAAAACACCCTAGCTACGCCCCTGTACAAATGTAGTTGTAGGAGATTGTCTGGCATAATAATTATTTCAATGACATGTTAAATCAGTACAGTACTATATGCATTGTGAAAAGATATTCTGCATTTGGGCTTATCTTTCCCATCTTTACATTCAATCTTCTCAACACCCACTCACCCCCCCCCCCCCCCCCCCCTCTCATTTTGGACATGGAAATGTGCTGGCTTTTAAATTCTAGCTCATTCATATGCAAAGTCCATGAATTGCAAAGTCATTCCAAATTGTAAAAGCCAACCCCCCCCCCCCCCCCCCCCCTAGTCAGACAGTAATTTTGAATGAACACAAAAATTAAGTAGGTACAACATTTATGTACGAGAAATAGAAAATCTAATTCATGTATATATATATACATTTATATATAAGGCAAGAAATAAGTTTAAATGTATTTCTTATTTGTTAATTCACAGAAATTTAGTGGTGGTCCACTTCTCAGCACTATGGGCACCGCAGTGTAAGCAGATGAATGATGTGTTAGAAGAACTTGCAAAGGACGCACAAAATGTCCACATTAAATTTCTGAAGGTAAGAGATTTGAAAATCATACAAAAATATCTTCTCTTTGCAGATTTTGTGATGATACAGGCACAGGTACAAAATGCATAAGAATAATAGTTGTACATGAACCATATTTAAGGTATCTATTGTACAAATAAATATCAAGTGTATTATGTAATTAGAATCAGGCATAGTTTTACCTAAATATAACAAATACAACATATCATCAAAGGTCAACATGCCGACCGTTGCTCAAGCCACGGAAACTATCGAGACTCTGCTGAAGATTATCGAGATAATTTTAATACTGTTTCAAAAGATGAGACGGCTGTGAGATCTCCATTTGTACAATGGATACGTTAAAAAAAAACAATTTGTCCAATTTGGCCTCCTCTAATCACAGTCCATTGTTCAAAGAAATATTTTTGTGATTTATAGTGTCAATACCTTGTCCTTTCTTACACTTACATTCATATCACTTGAGTTTTGTAATTATTCATCTTTCCTTAGCTTGAGGCAGAAGATTTACCGGAGCTGTCAGAAAAATACGAGATCTCAGCTGTTCCAACCTTCATCTTCATAAAGGTATATTACTACATGCACATGTATTAGAATAACTCCATTAAGATAAATCTTATTCACTCATTAACTCATTCACTCATTTACTCATTTAAGGAGAAGGAGCAGTGGGTGGGGGGGGGTATTTTCATACATTTTCAGCATCGTTTCAAGAACATTTGATGAAATATAGATTGAACTTTGTAATGAATGTTAAGAAAATATGTATTCCTTGTCTATTAAAAGTGTTGTTTAAGATTACTTGTAAAATGATTAAGTAAAAAGTATCAGAATGCTTAGTGTAATCTACAATTATGCTTTGAGTGTACAGGGTCATCAAGTGAGTGGTATAGACCCACTTGGGCCTCTTGTTCAATATATCATTGTAGGAGAAAATGATGGTTGCTAAGCGGGAATGAACATGTACATGTACCTTTAGTAATTGCCATTCTCTTTCTGTTTATTCTACAGAACAAGGAGCAGGTAGACAGGATAGATGGCGCTAAAGCTGCAGAGGTCACCAAAAAGGTCAAGTTACTGTCCTCTCCCACCTCCAGTGTCCCGAGTACCACCACACAGCCTGAAGAACCCCCAGGAGAAGTAAGGCATTACAATGTCGGAAAATATATTTTTTTTTCCATCTAATGAATTATACTATGAGTTGTCTGTCAATCTGTATGTCAATTCCATAAGTTTTTTGATAGGGACCTTAGGTTAAATTAGAACAGTTATTCTTCTTCTTTCAATTAAGGAAAAAAAAAGTATTATATTGCTTAAAATTTGCACTTGTGCTGTTATTTCTAAGCTTAAACTTTGTGACAGCTCACAATAAATCCAAATTTCACTCTTCATCTTATTATGTCAGGATTTAGATGTACGACTGAAGAAGCTTATCAATGCAGCACCTGTAATGCTATTCATGAAGGGGAACCCAGATCAACCTCGATGTGGTAAGTCGACCATTAGACCTACTAACCTTTGACCTAGTGACCTTGACTTTACTGATCAATGCATTGCCTGAAATGTTATTCATGAAAGGAAACCCAGATCTACCTTGCTGTGGTGAGTCCAACATTACACCTTTACCGTAAGTTGCTAATTCCATTTGCTAGAGGTTTTATTTTAAATCATGACTTTTGACCCTGTGACCTTGACTTCAGAAATTGACCAGCTTTTCAAAATATCTCCTACTTGGACTCCATCTTTTGCACATTTTGGGTCAATTTTAAGGTTTAACTATTTCACTACTAGATTCCTTATGGCCAGAGTTTTCATTTGGATTCCATAACTGTATGATATTTAAACCCACTTCATGGCCACAATTATAACAGCTCTACTGACAGTTTTACACTTTGTTCCTAATTACTGTACATAAAGCTCGGTAAATAGTATAAAGAATTTTAAAAAATAGAAAAATATATATTTAACGAGTATTAAGCATTTCATTTAAACTCTTCTTCATAGTTGGTCACATTTCTTACATAGTATTGCTATCATCTGTTTTTCTTTAATGATGAAGCTTGTGGACAAAGAGAGATAACTCTTAAAACAATTCTCTTCTTTAGGGAATATAACTATCATGTGGGATGAGAAAAGCCCACCCGAGGGGTCTGGTTTCTGGTCAGGGCACGAGGCTTGCTGAGTTCCTTGACCAGAAACCAGGCCTTGAGGGTGGAATTTTCTCATCCCACATGACAAACATATGGTTGATCGTTTTTCTCCCATTTCTAGGGGCCTTTCTTGAAATTCCATAAAATCATAAAATTATTGAATTTGAAAAATAAAGGAATATTCGTTTTCAGCGCCCTCAAAAATGGTTTATTCTATAAGAATAGACTGTAGTCCTTAGCCTGAATCGGTTTAATAAATATTAGAATATAAAAAAAGGAGTTTTAAAAGGATGTTTTCATTGAGACGTCGCTGTTTTAGGTGCAAAAATCATGACTTCACAATATGGTTACGGCCTATATGGCAGACATCAAAAGTCATGCGATCGCATACAGTTGGATACAGTGACCCCACATGACACATCGCTATGGGCAAACTCTATCCCACATGGTGACAAATGGGAGAATTAATCTATCTCCTGTTGCAAGCTGGTAGGGTACTAATAAAGGGTGAAGACAAAATTGAAAAAAAAATCTAGTAACCACAATTATATGACTTTTTATGAGTTTAGTGTGATTCTTCAAATACAAGTTCTTTTTCATGAAATTTGCTCACAGGTACTTCAAAAGTTTTGAAGTTAAGACCTTTACCACTACACAGATCCCAATATGAATGCAAAGTTCTGTAGAAGTTCACATGTTACAGGCATGCCATTTGGCAGGAACTTTGCAAGTCTACTTTTTTATTATGAACTTTTTAAATGACATTCATTTTCTTTACGATTTTTGCATAATTTATACGATTTTGACCATAAATTACGCTCTATGCTTTTACTTTTCAATTCTACGGCTAAACTTTTCAAGAGAAATTACTTTTTTGATTTTTTTTTTTAGCAAAAGAATGTACTCATGTACATAAATTCTTTGTAAGATGAGCGAGGTTTCCGTATCCTTTAGATTAGCATGTAAATTATTAATACTTGTCACTGTTACCTCCTGTTGGGATCTATCCAATGGCCTGTCAACCCTCCAGATTTTCAAAAAGTAACAATGTTGGAGAGGGAAAAGACGATGTTTTTCTCAATATTACAATTCATGGTTCATATTACGATTTACTTTCCAAAAATGCACTTTCTAGGACGAAAAATTAATTGTTTGGAAAGAAATGGGTAGGTAGGTCTTGTTGATTTCATTTTGTAATTTATAATTTTTTCAGGATTCAGCAAACAGATAATACAAATTTTGAATGATAAAGGAATCAGGTACAGCACATTTGATATTCTACAAGATGATGAAGTTAGACAAGGTAAGGAATCTTTGTTGTTAGATACATGTACCTGAAATGTTATTTAAGAAATAACAATTAGCTAGCCATGGTTTATTGTCCAGTAATTACCAGTGTCGTTGTGAGACACAATGTGAGACCAAAGTAATAGATATGTGCACTTTTACTCTATTCAGATTAATTCATTTGCTGATTTGTTTTTATGCCTTTGAAATCAAAGATTTTGTTTTTCTAGCCGTTACTTACTGCGTATGTTTATTCGTTAAATTATTCAATATGCGGTCATTACAAGGAACTCTTGATATTTTCAGGACTGAAAAAGTTTTCAAATTGGCCAACATATCCCCAGTTATATGCCAAGGGTGAGCTGCTTGGGGGACTGGATATTGTCAAAGAGTTAGTCGAGTCAGGAGACCTGGAGTCAGAACTCCCTAAACAAGAAAGTTTGGAAGACAGGTGAGTGCTGGAGTATTTCTGTATCACACAAGGCAGCTTCAGAGACTTGGTTTCGCTCTTGAAAATTCAAAACTTTGGCGCTGAAATTTGGGCACTTAAATATTGTAAATGTTCATTTATGAATTAATAAGCTCTAATTTTCAGTTTGTTTGTTTTAGTTTTACCCTTCTTTACTGTAATACACTGCAATGAAAACTCATTTCTTAATGAAAAAATTCAGTAAAAAGTACACATACTGATTATTTTGAATGGTTGATATCTTCTTTAACAATGAAAGTGATACAAGTATGATTTCTACAGATTGAAGTCACTGATCAACAAAGCCCCTGTAATGTTATTTATGAAGGGGGATCCAGAAACTCCCAGGTGTGGATTCAGTAAACAAACTGTAGCTCTGCTTGGTGAGACAGGGTAAGTTAATATTATGTGTACTCCTCTCTGTGCAGGTATCTTACATAAAACTAATTTTGACATCAAATTGGATGGAAACCTAGAGTAAAATTTATGGAAACATCGCTACATGAATGAAGCTTTTAAAGGAATAAAATGCATTATGCTTTTATGTCAAAAACAGTCACAAACGGAACATAAGCCTTTGAAATCAAAATCAGGAATATCACTGAGAGATTCCTTACCAGTCCATGTGCATTATTACGGTTAAGAAACGGTACATTCACTCGAATCTTTGTGAAATTTTAGGGTAAATTTACCATGCATAATTCTTTTCCTATCTGTGACATTTATCAAGACATTATTCTGTTATACTCTATTTATTCTATTTATTCTGTTTTACTCTACGTTTGTATACATTTATATGTGATTTCTGTTATACTCTATTTATATGTGATTTCTATTTATATGTGATTTCTGTTATACTCTATTTATATGTGATTTCTGTTATTCTCTATTTATATGTGATTTATGTTATACTCTATTCATATGTGATTTAATGTTCATTATGAACATGATAAAGTATTGCTATGCCTTTCTTTGAATTTCAGTGTGAAGTATGAGACGTTTGACATTTTGACAGATGATGAAGTCAGACAAGGATTAAAGACCTTCTCGAATTGGCCAACATTTCCACAACTTTATGTTAAAGGCGAGCTGATTGGTGGACTTGATATATTGAAGGTAACTCATTTTCATCAAAAATTTTATACATCATATGTATTTTTTTTTTCTCTTACATAAAAACGAGTCATGCATTTTTTAATAACACTATTCTTAAACATTTGAAGTCTTAAAAATTAAAGATATATGTAACATCTGATGTAATTTGAATTTTACTATGAATTGAAATACACTATTTTTTGACAATTTAAAGGAACTGGAGCTCTTCCCTTCAAATTTATGAATTAACTCATTTAACAAATTAATTAGCCACATTTTTACATACACATGTATCACTTCATTGTGTGGAAATGTTGTTCATATATCTTTGAATATATTATGGAGTCATTATGATGTACAATATAGCTCTTTAAAAATATGATCAAATGTAGACTACTTGTACATGTTTGAACTCAATATATATGTCATATAATACAATATATATGTCATATAATACAATTTTTTTTTTAATTTTATAATTACAATGTCATAATAGAGAAAAGAAAGCATTCCCTTAAAATTAAAAAATGAAGCTTTAGAAAGAATATTTCTTCCGTTGTAACAAAAAATGATTTCATAATGCTCTCTTTGCCTTCCAGGAATTGCACGAGTCAGATGAACTTACTGGAATGTTGAAGGAAGCACAATGAGTAATAAACAATAAACATAACAACTCTTGATGAGTTGTCAGGCTCTTCTGAAAGTGCGGATCTCATATTTAGAAGAACAATTTGAAAAAAAAATTGATTTGTCAGAATGTCGTATTTTGAATGACACCAGTTAAGATCACATGAGAAGCATTAAAGTTGATCACAAATTACCAAAATAATCACCTATAGGATTTATTTATGATTTGTGACATAATTCAATTCTGTCTCTGCTTTATTCTGACATTTTGCTCAGCCCTATGAGTAGGAACATTTCTGTGTAATATGGATTTATACGGTACATGTAATGCCTTTGATTATTTTTCTTTCATTGAAATAAGTCTCTTTCCCTTAGTAAGATTGAATGTTATATGTCATACATATAATATTTCTGTGTGGAGTATTTATATAATACATATAGCACATTGAAATGGATAAAACTGGCTTGATTACCATATACATGTACGGTACATTTTCATGTACAATATATATGAATCAATGACTCAATTTTTCCCTCTTCATTTAGTTTAAACATATTTATTGTGAAAATTCAATGCATACAATTTACAGAAACAGATACATAAAGGATTGGAAAACAAACACAAAGGCTTATATAAATTCCTCTCTCTGTTCGTTTGAAATGGATTACTATTTACACAGAGGTGTCAGTGAAACGTCTTTTGAGAGTCAACATTCAAGTATAGTATAAAATTGTAAACAAGGTATTTTTTGAGTGTTGCATATTTTTACTCTAAATGTCTTTAAACAGCAAAAATTTTCTTATTTATTGTGTGAAAAACAAATAAAGGCTGCATGATGATTAATTGTGCCCATGCAGAATTTGAATTTTGAAATGGATTTATTTCTTACAAAATACATTACTGTGTAATTATACTTGTTGGCTGGATTGCAAAGCAATTCTGGTCTATAGATTGACTCTGTCCGTCTGTCCATCCATCTGTCCGTCTGTCTGTCTGTCTGCCGTCAACATTTTGGTTAAAGTTTCTGGTTGAGGCAAATTCTAAGGAACTGTATGCAGTAGAAACTTTATATTATACATGAAGCTTGCCCATCAAAAGACCTTTCAATTAATGCCGTAACATTTGACCTAGTTACTTTGACCTTGGACTTTGACCTAGTTAAAGATTTTGGTTAAAGTTTCTGGTTGAAGCAAAATCTATGGAACTGTATGCAGTAGAAACTTTATATTATACATGTAGGTTGCCTCTGACAAAACCTATCAATTTATGCCGTATTATTTGACCTATTGACCCAGTTAGTGACAAAAACTTGCTTTGCAGTCTGGCCATACCGTCTTTAGCAGTGTTTTATGTACAAATTAAATTATTTGTTGTTCATGTGTACGTTATAATTCATATGTATACGCAAAACTGAATGCAAATGTTTAGTTTGCTACCTTGTATGTAAATGTGCGGAACTGGTCAAAATGTAACATTTAAAGGGTTCAAAAACACTTTCCAAAAGATAGAGCTGATACATATGTGATACCCTTAAACCTTTGTTTGTTTACAAAATATTATCTCCTCTTTCTCAAGTCAGTTTTGCTTTGCAGCGTCATAACGCTTGCCAGATTACCCCCACATAGAGAAGATGATAAAATGTATGCATATTTTGTAATAGGTAGAGTTTTCAAGATATCTTGAAATTATTTTATTATTTTCAAATTCTGTAAGTTTGTCTCTTCCAATTTCAAAATGTTAATTAAGGGAATGTAAATGTCAATATTGATTAGGGGGTGATGTCTATTGATTATCACAGAGAAAATGTTATTTCTCATACGGTATGTTTGTTTTGTTAATGCATGCAAATAAATAATATCGATCATAAAATGAACTTAAGTAATTTTTGAAGTACATGCATTATAAGTGTACTGAAATACTTTACAACTACAATCAAATTACTATTCATGTCCATTTTGTATGAATTATAAAGATTGCAAGCTTTCACCGTGAGCTACCGGTAATCCCTGAAATCAACTCTAAAGTTTTTATGATTTAATTCCTTCATGGTGGTTACAAGATATATGTCCATCCGTCTGTGTGTCTGTTCATCCCTTCAATGTACATATTTTGCATTTTACAGACATCTAAATGAAAATTAACCTGCATATGACTTCAAATTATAAATCCATTTCATCTATTGGATGTACTAGTGATTTTCACAAATATAGCTACAGATCAAGTTTGCAGCTATTGATCTAAATGTTCACCTGTGTGCAAGTATGATTGCCCTTGAAGTTTAATGAGAATTCTTAGAATAAATCCTTCCATCTATTGGATATAACTTCTTCACCAAAAGGTTAAACAGGTCTTCTTTCTGCATCTATCAGTAATTTAGTCATGCCTCATGTTGAATAACTGGAAAATATTTAGTTTCCAAACTGCTCTTTTGCTAATTTCCATGCAATGTATGTTTATGCAGTCGAGTTAAATTTGCACATCGAACCCAATAAAGTGATAAGGTGGACCTGTAGTGAAAAAGCCATTGTTTTGAATATACTTATTAAAAGCATAACTTTACCAGTCTTAAAATGGTTCTAAGTAAAGGGTGGAGGTATATTGTCAGGGAAATGATTGATCATAATGTAGATCTGAATTGGTATCCACCAGTGTGGGAAGTCTGTCAGGAAATGATTATCATAATTGAAACTATCAGTGTTCCTAATTTATATCGCTAATCTATAAACAAAAAACTAAACAACACCACGAAAACAGGAATACAAAAAATGTCATAATTTTATTTACAACCACACTCAAGGAAAAATTGTTCTTAAAAAAGTAAGATTGACGTTAAAAGTAATGTTATTTTTTATCACTTTATACATGAAATATGATTTTAACGAGTAATTTTCAATATTCTTTTCATTGATTGTCATTTTATAAAATATATAATTTTTAACCAAAAAAAAAATTATATTAAAACGAGTTATCCTTCTTCGTTTGTTGGGTTAGTCAGCGATGACGAACAGTGGAATTTAGGTCAATTGCAATTCCTACGCGGTACACCTGAGAAACTTGTAATTCTTTCATAATTGATTGATTGACTTATTGTACGATAAATCTGAATAAACTAACAGTACTTTCCATTTAAAAAATACGTCTTTTAAATGCTGTCAGTATTCGTTATTCGTAATTTAATGTACTTTGAATACGCACTACTTTTCGTTGACAAGCACAGGTGTGAGCTCAGGTAAACCGGAAGTCAACTTGAAAAAGAGCGTAATGGAAGTCCACTGTTGTTTATGATCGTAGAAAATTTAACATGGCGAGATTAGCCATCATTTATCTGATTTTTCTGAATGTCGTTTTGACATACGGACAGACAAGTTGTAAGTTTATTAAACTGTTTTTATAATAAAGCCTTTGCATAATTAGAAAAGGGGGTACGAATCGTTCTTTCATGACCATGTCAAAAAATAAGAAAATTTGCAAATTTTATAACAAGGTTCTAAATGATGGTCATATTGTGTTGATCTAGGGTAATTCATTCATTTAGAAAAGTGAAAGGTTAAATTGAATGCTCAATGAATTTATATTTCATATTTAATAAATCTGTTACTGTATGTGGTAAAAAGGTGTGGATCCATTTTGAAAAGGGATAATTGCATGTATTTTGATGATTCATTTATATTGATACATTATACAATACAATACATGTATATTCAGTGGCGGATTCAAAGGGGTGCAGAGGGGGCGTCTCCCCCCCCACCCACCCCCCACCGGCACTGACCCAAAATTTTCCAAAAACGGTACATTTTCAGTGAAAATAAACAACATTCAGCCTCTAGACCCGCCAAGGATATTGTTCAAAATGTGTAACTTAATGGAGATATATGAGATCTTTTGATCAAAATTTTTTTTTTAATTAATTAAAATTAATATTGAATCTCGTGTGTTGATTGATCAAACAGCTGGGAATTGTAAGTATGATCTGAGAACCACAGTGAAGATGTTCTTTACACATATACCTATGATCTTTTACACAGTGTTTTCAATCCCTTCCTCATGTTATGTTGACTGTTTCCAATAACTAACTTGTTCATCTTTCATATCTTTTAGATAATCATTGAATGTTGTACACATATTGTTCGCAATGTACGTCAGTATACTTCGATCATGATTTGCGTGTTTCTTTAAACGTACATGTTGGGTAATTAAGCTACACGTGTATCAACGTCTTTAGTTTTGCAACATTTGCTATTTACAAGCAAGCATGCAATTTCCACTAAGCTATATAGCTGTGATAATTGTGTTTCTGACAACAAGAAGTGTTGATGTCAATTTTGATTGTTGTGTCTTTTTGTATAAAGATTTTGATTGAGCAATTTTTAATGCTTCAGACTAATTGTTTCAAAGATCTTTTTCATGGTTTCATCCAGCATTATTTAATACTACCGGTATACTAATTAACTTATTTATATAACAATTTTTTAAATAATCCTTTTGTACTAATTCTTTAGAGTTATGAACTAATACATAACATAATCTTGCCTGAGTTTTTGTGTCGCCTTCAAAGCATAGCGACACTTAGTCTGTTGTCCATCTGTCTGTCACACTTTGGGTATCACACCCCATAACTTTTGATTGGTAAGTGATAGGGCTTTGATATTTCACATGTGTATTCCTTGTGTTAAGGTCTTTCTACACAAACTATAATTTTTGACCTAGTGACCTTGACCTAAATATTTGACCTACTTTAAAAAATTAGATTGGTTATATCTTTTAATTTGTACGTAAGTTATAGGGCTTTGAAAATTCAAATGTGTATTCATTTTAACAACACCTTTCTAAACATACCATAATTTTTGACTAAGTGACCTTGACCTTAATACTTAAATAATTAAGATTGGCATAATCTTATGATTGGTTAATAATACAGCTGTAATACAAATGTATTTCAAACATGCATTTCTTATGATGAGTCCTTTCCTTTCTTACCAAAAATTTTTACCTAGTGACCTTGACCTATTGGTAGATGATTGACCTTCTTTTCTGAAAATTTTAGATAGACATTATCTTTTAATTGGTTAGTAAGAAGTTTAATATTTCATTTGGCAAGACTTTCCTACTGATATGAATAATTTTGAACCAAGTGATCTTGACCTACACGTACATACCCGCAGTTTGTCTGTCTTGATCCACTTTGTAAAGATAAGCTGCTTCGCAGGCGACACAAGCATTCCTTGGATTGGTATTTTCTAACACTTTGATATAGATATTAAAATAACTGAAATATATGTACTAACAATATATTAATTTAGTGTCAGCTACATAACTGTAGCTACAATGCCTTGCAGTTAGTATGAGAAATGTTTTGCTTCATAAACTTAGTTAAAGATAAGCAGTTAAGGTGCTTTGCTTGTATACAAAGTATTAATCATAATGTAACGGTATACTATTTTGAAAATAATAATTTTATATTCCATAGCTTTGTTTTCTGAAGTAATTGCTTTTGAATGCTTTTAGTGGCTTAGAGCATGACTCGGACTACTGGTGTTTGATAACAAAATTTAATACTACATCACTGGTTTTCAGTGATTGAATAAGTTTCCTGATTTGACAAGAGTTTTAAATAAAGAGATTTATCTGGTTTGCTTTTTCACAGTTATGCGATGGTGTGTACAGTCAAGGGAGGAACAGATGCATTGTGAAAAATGGAGGGTGACGTTAGATCAAATGATGACGGATGGTTCTATTGCAAACAGACAAGTCATTCCAAAATTCACCTGTGTTAGGGGCAAAGATGTGTAAGTTTAAGAATTTGTAAATCATTCCAGTATTTGAGATTATGAGTACTATGTCTCTCCTGCAACACAATTAATGCTTTCAAGGGCTGGCAAAATCTTGTCATTATCTGTATCTGTATGAAATATGTTGAAGACACCGCTTCTGGCTTTTATTCAACGGAAGAGAGATTTTATTGGCAGTGCACTTTTAGATCCGTCTTAAATGACTCTAACAATTTTGCGCAAACTACAGAGTCTGGTTTCTGTAGTCATGTACTGTAGACTTCAAATGTAGGGTGTGCAAGATTTTGAACTGTACCATATTACATGTACTATATAGCACAGGTAATTGTTAAATTAGAATTTTCCACTGTGCTGCATGTATGGATTATTCACAGGATCAGTGTGATAATTGTTCTTTATAATTTTGTGCTTTTTGTAGGTATGAGTGCATGAAGCACATCCAGGATGATAATGCTGATGTCATGTCCCTGGACACAGGACAAGGATATTTTGCCGGACGTTATTATAATATGATGCCTTTCCTTGCTGAAAAATATATTGCTGAGACAAGTAAGTTCAGGTGTTAGTCTATATCTTTATAAGTACATTTTCATTTTAGCCACAGGAGATGCCACCTTTCCCATCAGACAGAACCTTGTGACCTTGACGTACTTAAATACTAAAACTAACTTTATCATTTGTGTCAGAGACATTAGTATGCAGGCACATATAGAGAATAAGTGTCTTAATTTGTCTTTTGTTTAGGGTATGCAACACACATCAAGTACATTTATTGTACATTTAATGTGCATTAGGTCCCTGGGGGTTCAGTTTGCATGCAGGTTAGAACAGCTGTAGCGGCATGTTTCTTTAGATCTTATGCATTGTGACATCACGAGTGTTTACATGCAAAATGCAACATGTTCCTTTGAATAGTTTCATCTCGGGGAATAATATTGGTTGTGCATATACATGTATAGTAATATGTAAACAGTATAGTGTAAAGCTATTATGATGGGTCTAACTGACTCTAAAGGTATGTACCTTAATGCAACTATCAAAACAAAGTGTTTTGTTTAACACTTGTCAATCTTCTTGTCCATGAACATTCACATATCCCTACCATTCTACTACGTCTTTCGGTTATAATTTTTAGCTCTACTGGTCTCAGACCAGTCGAGCTTATGTGATCACCCTTTGTCCGGCGTCCGTCCGTCTGTCCGTCTGTACGTCTGTCCGTCTGTCCGTCTGTCCGTCTGTCTGTCTGTCTGTCTGTCTGTCCGTCTGTCCGTAAACAATTCTTGTCCGGACAACTCCTCTAAAACTGTAAGAGATAGAAAGTTAATTCTTTTTGCACTTTACTTGGACCATGGTCTAGTTGTGCACCTGACATTTAGTTTCACTCCCTGACCCCCAGGGTCTTAGAAAATGGGCGTGGTCATTAAATTCTATGTAATCTTGTCCGGACAACTCCTCTGAAACTGTTAGAGATAGAAAGTTAATTCTTTTTGCATTTTACTTGGACCATGGTCTAGTTGTGCACCTGACATTTAGTTTCACTCCCTGACCCCCAGGGTCTTAGAAAATGGGCGTGGTCATTAAATTCTATGTAATCTTGTCCGGACAACTCCTCTGAAACTGTTAGAGATAGAAAGTTAATTCTTTTTGCATTTTACTTGGACCATGGTCTAGTTGTGCACCTGACATTTAGTTTCACTCCCTGACCCCCAGGGTCTTATAAAATGGGCGTGGTCATTAAATTCTATGTAATCTTGTCCGGACAACTCCTCTGACAATATAAATGATGGAGACTTAATTTTTTTTTGCAATATGATGGGTCTGTAGTCTTGTTGTGCACGTGCTATTTTGTTTGAGCCCCCTGACCCCCAGGGTCTTAGAAATGGGTGTGGTCATTTTCTCCTATATAACTCTATGTAATCTTGTGCTCGCAACTCCTCTGACACTATAAATGATGGAGACTTAATTCTTTTTGCAATATGATGGGTCTGTAGTCTAGTTGTGCACCTGATATTTTTTTTGAGCCCCTGACCCCCAGGGTCTTAGAAATGGGTGTGGTCATTTTCTCCTATATAACTCTGTGTAACCTTATGTTCGCAACTCCTCTGACACTATAAATGATGGAGACTTAAATCCTTTTGCAATATGATGGGTCTGTGGTCTTGTTGTGCACCTGATATTTTGTTTGAGCCCCCTGACCCCCAGGGTCTTAGAAATGGGTGTGGTCATTTTCTCCTATATAACTCTATGTAATCTTGTGCTCGCAACTCCTCTGACACTATAAATGATGGAGACTTAATTCTTTTTGCAATATGATGGGTCTGTAGTCTAGTTGTGCACCTGATATTTTGTTTGAGCCCCTGACCCCCAGGGTCTTAGAAATGGGTGTGGTCATTTTCTCCTATATAACTCTATGTAACCTTGTGTTCGCAACTCCTCTGACAATATATATGATGGAGACTTAAATCTTTTTGCAATATGATGGGTCTGTGGTCTTGTTGTGCACCTGATATTTTGTTTGAGCCCCCTGACCCCCAGGGTCTTAGAAATGGGTGTGGTCATTTTCTCCTATATAACTCTATGTAATCTTGTGCTCGCAACTCCTCTGACTTTATAAATGATGGAGACTTAATTCTTTTTGCAATATGATGGGTCTGTAGTCTCATTGTGCACCTGATATTTTGTTTGAGCCCCTGACCCCCAGGGTCTTAGAAATGGGTGTGGTCATTTTCTCCTATATAACTCTATATAATCTGTGCTCGCAACTCCTCTGACAATATAAATGATGAAGGCTTAATTCTTTTTGCAGTATGATGGGTCTGTGATCTTGATGTGCACCTGATATTTTGTTTGAGCCCCCTGACCCCCAGGGTCTTAGAAATGGGTGTGGTCATTTTCTCCTCTACAACTCTATGTAATCTTGTGCTCGCAACTCCTCTGACACTATAAATGATGGAGACTTAATTCTTTCTACAATGTGATGGGTCTGTGGTCTGGTTGTGCTGATATTTTGTTTGAGCCCCTGACCCCCAGGGTCATAGAAATGGGTGTGGTCATTTTCTCCTATAACTCTATGTAATCTTGTGCTCACAACTCCTCTGACTAAATTCTTATTGCAATATTATGGGTCTCTGGTCTAGTTGTGCACCTGTTTTTATGTTTTAGCCCCTGACCCTTAGGGTCTCAGAAATGGGTGTGGTCATTTTTCCTATATAAGTAAATGTAATCTTGTGCTTGCAACTCCTCTGACACTATAAATGATGTAGAATTAATTCTTTTTGCAATGATTGGTCTGTGGCATAGATGTGCACCTGATATTTTGTTTTAGCCTTATACCCCTAGGGTCTATGAAAATGGGTGCGGTAATTTTTCCTATATAGTTGTGCTCTCTTCTCGTTTAAAGCTATTTATGATGGGGAGTTAATTCTTTATCCAAGTCTTGATGTGTCATTGGTAGTTCATTTGAGCTAGCAGTCCTTGGCCCCTAGGATCTTGGAAAATGGGTGTGACATTCTTTTTAGAAATACTTTATCTCGACTATTATAGTTGCAGTATAATGGATATGTAGTTTTGTCATGCTACTTATAATTTGTTAGAGCGCCTGCTCCCTATGGTCTTGGTTTAAAAAAAAAAAAGAAAGGAAATTGATGTTTTAGAAAAAACAACCAGGAGAGCTACAGTCTCATCAGAGACTTCTGGTTGGACATAACTTTCACAGTCTTTGGCTATATTTCACTGTTTGGATTGAGGATCACTGACATGGTTAAGTACTCAAAACGTGCACGTCTGGTCCAATTGCTGCAAATTTATCTGTTGCTATGAATATGAAGACGTGTAACATTGGTCATAAATACAAATCATGAAATGTACTGAGTGATGGTGTATACCACTTGTGAATTCCCTATGAAAAATCATGGACTTTAATCTATTGAACTTAATTCAACTATAAATACTAATGTCATACTAGGATTACTTAATTCAACTATAAATACTAATGTCATACTAGGATTTCTTAATTCAACTATAAATACTTGTCATACTAGGTGTTTGTAATGCAGCTTTCTTATCTCCCCTGTAAGGTCCTTATAGAAAATACATGTATGTCCTTGATCATAAAGTTTGACCTAATGGTTGAGACCTTTAAATATCAAGCTTATACTACAGCCATATATACAATTGTATGTACTGTACCCATAAGACTATTCAAATAAGTAAAATCTTTAATAGGGTGAGTCCCACAATCAAAAGAATGAAATTATGATGGGACTTATGAAACTTTCATTTGACCGTACTAAAATTTCCTGGTACTCATCATTTTTAGAAAAAGTTATAAAGTCCCATGACTCACCATTTCAAAACCTACAATGAGAACACTGAATATATACAGAATCTGACTCATGGCCTGACATTAGTATTTCATAACATATTGTCTTATTTTCACAGGCTGCACTCCTGATGACTTTACATGTACCAATGGACAGTGTATATCATTAGATAAGTACTGTGACGGTACGCAGGACTGTCAGGATGGGTCAGACGAAATCAAAGTAGGAGAAAATTGTCGTAAGTATTTAATTTCCAAAGGCTTTTTCCATCTTCATCTTTGATCATAGAAATTAAGGTTCTCAGATTTTACCTTATTGGTGTTTCCAGTGACATAATTTAAGAATTCTTTAACATTCAAGTTAGCTTTGGAATCTACCAGTGTAATGTGTAAATTTGATGCCCCATATTTGTTCATAATCAAACAATTAGTAGTGTTGTATATATACAATTAAATGGTAATCATTTGCTAAAAACCAGAGTTACTTCCCATTTGAGACGATATCTGACGTAGACTGATTATGACTTCATCAAATTCTATGGAAACAGTCCTAAAAGTCTGGGAAACCATGGTATGAAATCGACGTTACCATACCATTTTCATGACGTCACAATGGTTTTATGTCAGATACCATCTGTAAGGGGAAAAAACTCTGTATTCCGCAAATACTAAGTATGAACTTTGGAATGGTGTTAATATTACATGTACTTATGAGTACTATGTATAAGAGAAAAAGCATCTCCACCTTTCACCTTCAATCCAAGTAATAAATGCATAATATGGTATAGAAAATTAAGCATTTCTACAGTAATTCTTTATGATGATAAAATGCACTTATAACGATTGTTTTCTGTTATTTTCAGCACTTATTCCTGGACTCCATTATTATTCTGTCGGAGTAAAGAGAACTAACAACATATTCAATGTCAGGACATTAAAAGGCAAAAACGCCTGCTTCCCATGTAAGTAATGTCATATAATTTCTTTCCACTTTGTGTTTGGGTAAAAAAGTACATCTTATCTCATTCGGAATATATTGCTCTTATGATGAATCTCTGTTTTACTGATTGTTAGACTTCTTCGAATCCATACCATTTAAAAGTTATTTTAAAAATGGTACTTGTACTCTTATATATATAGTTTAATTGTAAATTATTTTGGGAAACATGTCAAACAAATTTTCGTTTCATGTTATTTCAATTAATGTAAAGTTTGACTGAAATTAACCTATAGGGCTGGGGCGACACCGCACCCAGCCGATCCGATACGTATCACGATACCTGACATCCGATATGATACGTATCGTGATACTAAGTAAATTGATAAAAACTTCTCAAAAAGCCTATTTGATAGTATTTATATTCATAAGAAAAATAGCTTTTTTATTCAACATGTTATATTTATTCAACACTAGCTTTCTCCAAACTTTTCTTTTGTTTTCTTCAAATGTTATTTACATTTTATGGTATGACAGACAAAAAAATCCGGAAAATTCAAACACATATTGTTTGTAAATTTTAACTAAGGTATCGTCGAGGTTTATCGATATTTGGATCACGAAATAAAATATCGCGATGCAATGACGAATTGGAGTATCGTCCTAGCCCCAATAACCTAGAATATAGTGTAATCCATACAAGGCATTACTAATAGGATGAATTTGACAATATCAACAAGATTGATACATGTATAATTAGGATTCCAATTGAAATTTTTCTGAGACTCTATGTTAAATCTTATAGTGCAATGAATTCAGTTTAACACAAGTTTACTATTTTCCTACAAATCATACGATGGTCAGTTTTGATATTTCTATTTATAGCTATTGGATCAGCAGCAGGTTGGAGATATCCAATAGGAACTCTGATGGACGATTCGTTGTATAATGTCATCAAAGTCTCTGAATGCAATGCTGTCGTTAAAACAGTGTCAGACTTCTTTGGGAATCTCTGTCTGCCTGGAGCTTTAACATCATTCTACAATCCATTTGGTATGTAATGCTCACTTTTAGATTTAGAGTGTGGCCATTTAAAAAATGTCTGTATAGAATTTTCATGTATGAATTGCATAAAAATACTTTATTGTCCTGTTTGATGGAAAAATTGAAATTCAACTTTAGATCTTTTAAGTCAACATTTATACTTCAAATGTCTTACAAACTTCATGAAATTATAGAATTATTACATAAGCCAAAGAGTTAAAAATACTTTATTGTCCTGTCTGATGGAAAAAATTGAACTTCAACTTTAGATCTTTTGAGTCGACATTTATACTTCAAATGTCTTACAAACTTCATGAAATTATAGAATTATTACATAAGCCAAAGAGGAAATTCTAGCTCCGTCAAGCATAAGTGACCCTTAGAATAACAGCATACATGTTTGTATGACTCTCAGTGTTTAAATATGATCCTATATTAATTGAAATTATTTTCAGGTAACAACCCTACATCAATCTGTGTACAATGTGCCGGTATCGGTGAACAGAAGTGCTCTACCGATGACCCATACGCTGGATATGACGGTGCCTTTAAGTGTATGGCGTATGATGCAGGAGATATCGCTTTCCTCAGACACGATACTGTTGACATTATGACAGCCAATGGTGTCTTCCAGAAAGGGGTCAGTATGCAAATTTCTGTTGATTATTTCTAAATCTCAATAGAGAAAATATGAAACTGTTATCAAGTATTTGTTTAAAATTTAGTATTTGTATCAAGTATTTGTTTAAAATATGCCCTTTCCATTGTATGAAGAACACCTCATTTTGATGAAAGCTAAATTTCTTGGTTTTTTTGGGGGGGGGGGGGGGGGGAATGCTATCAATTTATTCCGTCATATTTCGTATTGAAATGTGAAAAAAAAAAAGTTTATCTTCATTTTGATCATTTCTATTCTTTCCAATCTAGGATTATGAATTAGTCTGTCCAAACGGCCTTAACCAGCCTGTCGATAGTTACCTAAACTGTAACTTTGGTGATATTCCATCCAACATGGTGATGACATCATCACTGAAGCCCAAGTCCATGGTGGACACATACAAGGTTTTCCTGAAGCAGGCGGTGAGATGGTTTGGCCCCGGAGGGCCGTATGAGAGCAGATTTAAGATGTTCGGAGGCCTGGTGATGGGATCCGACCGGGCCAATTTACTCTTCACAGACAGTACTGTGTCACTGGTTGATGTCGGCAAAAAGGACACTTACTACAGCTGGGTCGGTGAGTAATGAATGGAAGAAACAAGAAAATGGTTGTAGTCTAAGCGTTTTATAGTTGTATAATAGGAGAAAAGAGATCAAGGTTCTCTATAAAGAAAAAGTGCAGGTACTTGTACCAGGTCCTTGTAAATTGAAAACAGATAAAAATTAGATTCTTAACATAATTTGTTAAATTTTTCCAGTTTGTAAACACATGTTCTGAACCATGTTGTCCTTGAAATTGCTAATCCAATTATCACCAAGATCTTGTATTAATAAACTCAGTCTTCATCTTACCAATGTTCCAGTCGTTCTTTACAGTTCTTTATACCACAAGTACATTGTTATACCCACTGCAAACAAAGTTTCTATTTGAACAATCGAACTTTGCATCTTAAATGGTCCCATTTATATAAAATGACCCGCGGGGGGTATAACTCGTCCACTTTCAAGGGCATTTCTAGTTATGATTGTATATGTAATCCTATTCGCCTAATTTTGATTTTTTCTGCCTATCAGAGGTGAAACATTGAAGTAAAATAACACATGCTGTATATTTATCAATCTTGCTGCGGCATTGAGAATGTCAAATACCATTGATAATTTATACTGAATCTTTTACAGATTCCAACTTCTACAAGGTGATGGACAACCTGAATGCCTGTCCACTACTGACAGCCAAATTGTGTGTCATATCCAAACAGGAAAAGGCAAAATGTGAAACAATGATGGCTGCATTTGATGCCAAAGATTTACGACCAAGCCTGGACTGTATCAAAGGCTCGGGAGCTGAGGACTGCATGAAGAAAATCTCCCGAGGCGATGCTGACCTGATGGTCCTTGACCCAGGAGATATATATCTCGGGGGAAGGTTTGTATCTAATATCCCTTACCCAGATCCATGACGTAATTTTGTGGTCGCCTATGGAAAAGTCAAATTTTCATTTGGACAGATGTGTTTTGAATTGCGCTGAATAAAAGAAATGGATTTCATCATTTATGTAAATGCTTGATATTATCATCAAAGGAGAATATAATCTTTTTAATGATTTCTCGTGAAAATCTATCTACATCAATGCAGGCTTAATACGTACGAGAAAAGTTGATTTGCTGTCATTTAATCCATTCAGAGAGCCAGACATCACAAAAATTGGCTGTATTTTCAGTATGATATCAAAATAGAAAATATGACAATCCATACTTATGCATTAAGACTTCTGGATCAAAATGATGTCGCCAAAAAAAATTTGTGGTGTCCTGGTCTATACATGTACATGTATAAATACATGTATACATGTAGGATTAGAACATTCAAAACTCTGAATTGGAAAATGAACTTTTAGCATAATTAGGTCTTTATTTCAAGATGAAATACATGTACAAGGAATACTCACCAATTTTATTTTGGCCTGATTTATAGACTTTATTTGATCTTTATTACTTACACTTATAGGAAATATGGCCTACAGCCGATAGCCATGGAGGACTACGGAGACATGCAGGGCTCATTCTTCAGCGTGGCCGTAGCCAGGAAACGGGACTCTACAATGACACTCTTCAATCTTAAACGTATGTTTATAGTACAGGCGTTACAAATTTGTCTCCTGCAATTTGTAGAGTCGGCTATGGACAGTGTTTTTCAGCATTTGCTTGACCTCTGCATACATGTATCTAAATTCTCATAGTTGCGTCATGCCTCATTCTCAAAATGATATGCTCTAATTAATATGGTAATCTATTGTTGTCAGAAAGAATTTTATATTCAGTGAACATTTGAGCTGAAATTTTATGCATTTTTTAAAGAAGAATAAATGATAAATGTATACAGAACTTGAGATAGCATATTTTGACAAATAAATTGAGTATATTGAATATATCAATGTACAATATATGTTGATTTTTGCAGAGAAGAGAGCTTGTTTACCAGGTATAGGTAGAGGTGATGGTTGGATCATACCAATGAATATATTCATAGAGACGGAACAGTTCCTGCCACAACATTGCACCTTGTTCGAAAACTTAGGTAAAATGGAAATTACGTTTATAAGTTGATACCTCAGAAATTTGATTTCCTCAACTGAAAACTTTTCTGTGATACATGCTAAGATATGTGTGATGAATATTTAGAAGTACTGAACAATGATTGGTTTATTATTAAATCTTTTAATACTCAGAGTTATGTCCCATGTGGGATGGAATCTGACGTCAACTAATTACGGTATAACCAGAAAATTTTGCATGTATCAAATTTCACGATTTTATGGTAAAATAGGGTGTCTTTATTTTCGTGATTACTATTTTTCACGATTCCTAAATTACAAACAAAATGTGATTTTGGTCATATGATTTCACCGTTTTGTACCTTTCATTACTGAAATTTTGGTTATTTCTAACGTGAATACACTCGATTTTCTTCTCTCTTTATGTTTAATTGGGATATGTGAAGAATGACACATGTAAAATAAGAACAAAATGTTAATGATGTGCCAATTTATGGTATACTTTTCAAAACACAATTTTTTGCGAGAATATTTTTTCACAATAGCAAATCACTCGGAATATTGCAAAAATTAGTATCTCACGAAAAATTCTGGTTATACAGTATGGCGTAATCAGATACCTTGAAAACCTGCTTAAAATTCAGGGAAAACAGGAATTTTATTATGTTATAATGCATTTACATCAGATACCATCCTTTATGAGAAGTTACTCTGTATAATGAAAAGATGGTATACCAATATCTAAGTTAAATTTTCAAAGTTCAAGCCTGAAAAATATTTTTATAACATTTCAGAAGCACATTTTACATACGCAAGATTAATCCATTAAATAATAATTATAATTTTATAATTTTTGCTCCCACATTTAGGTCAGTTATTTACACGGTCTTGTATTCCTGGAGCCATGGACTATGACTACAACCCTAACCAGAAGCCGGTCAGTCTGTGTGAAGGATGTGCCGCAGGCGGCTTCAGAAAATGTCAGAGAACAAGCGAGGACCAGTATTACGGAGCTAGCGGCTCATTCAGATGTCTGGTGGAGAGTAAGTGTATCTTATAAATAATAATCTTATTTTGTGTCAGTAAATCTGTGTGAAGGATGTGCCGCAAGTGGCTTCCGGAAGTGTCGGAGAACTAGTGAGGACCAATATTACGGAGCTAGTGGCTAATTCAGATGTCTCGTAGAAAGTGAGTGTATATCTGAAAAAAAAGCCCAGTTTTACATTTGTCTGCCAGTAAGACATTTGTGGTTAAGGTGTAGTGAGTGGAAAATGTTTGGTTCTCCATATCATTCAAATGTTTGGTTCTCCATATCATTCAAATGTTTGGTTCTCCATATCATTCAAATGTTTGGTTCTCCATATCATTCAAATGTTTGGTTCTCCATATCATTCAAATGTTTGGTTCTCCATATCATTCAAATGTTTGGTTCTCCATATCATTCAAATGTTTGGTTCTCCATATCATTCAAATGTTTGGTTCTCCATATCATTCAAATGTTTGGTTCTCCATATCATTCAAATGTTTGGTTCTCCATATCATTCAAATGTTTGGTTCTCCATATCATTCAAATGTTTGGTTCTCCATATCATTCAAATGTTTGGTTCTCCATATCATTCAAATGTTTGGTTCTCCATATCATTCAAATGTTTGGTTCTCCATATCATTCAAATGTTTGGTTCTCCAAATCATTCAAATGTTTGGTTCTCCATATCATTCAGACAACCAGGCATGTCGAAGCAATGTCACAATAGAGAACCTGAGAATGCATGAACGTGGTGTGATCAAATATGACATCACAATGCAAATTTCTTCAAATGATGCGATGTCTGGTTTCATTCCATATAAAATCTAAATTTAGAATTAAAAAAACATTATCCAATCATTACCTTGAAAATGATCTACTGTCAAATGATAGAAAAACCAATACCAGAAATTGTGACAGTAAAGATAGAGCATGTTGGTTTTTAGGGTAAAATATGTTCTTTGGCAGTAAAATAATTGTCCTTTTAAGAAATGACAGATATCTTAATACAGTCACATAATGTGGTTAATCAGTTTGTACCTTATTGATTTGATATCAAGATTCATTGATTTTCACCGAACAAATTTCTCCGTTATTTCTACCACAGAGGCAGGAGACATTGCTTTCGTCAGACATCTGACTGTACGTGATAACACAGACGGACGTCGTCAGTCTATCTGGGCCCGGAATAGGAGGTCGGACGATTACGAGTTGATGTGTAAGGATGGCAGTAGGAGGGGCATCGATGAATGGCAGAACTGTCATCTAGGAAGGGTGCCGTCCAATGCCGTAGTCACAGCTCGTAAGAATATTATCTTAACTATTATATTGTATATTCCTTTACTTCTGAAAATTATATCAGTCCACAGGTATCATGTAAAATTGTGTAAAAATATGTGCCCTGATTTAAAAAAAGTCATAATTTAGTTTTAAAAAATTCTATCTTAGCTGTACAAGAATTGTCACATTAGACATACATTTTTTGTGTAATTTACAAATTATTATTGAAATTCATCTTTTCATTGTCAAATTTTTTATCTTTTCATTGACAAAAAATTTTTCATTGTCAAATTGCATTAGAATATAATATGAAATATTCTGAAATAGTACTTGATACATGTTTTCTAAAAAAAAGAAAAATGTTGTATTTACAGAGTATAAGTCTGAGCAGGACAAGCTGATATACTGGCAGCTCCTGAACTACGGACAGCAGTTCTTCTCCTCTGATATGTAAGTACCAATTGTCTTATAATTTCTCCTCTATCATTATTTCAAATTATACATGTAAGTACACATAGCTAATGTCTAATAATTCCTACCTTATGTACATTGAGCTTGCAAAGTTTGTGGGGTCAACAGATCTAGCCAACTGTATGAAAAACAATGCTTTTACAAGCCATTTGACCATGATGTCATAATGTAAATACATGCAAACATTTGGTGATGCAGCAAATTTCTGAGGCTCACATTCTACCTAAAACAACAACTTTACTACTGATGATTTTGTGCCCTTGTCAAATTTTCATTTTCGACAAATTTTAATGTTAACATATTGTACATGTCTAAAAGCTTGTCACAAATCACAGTTGACAAGAAAACGCTTTTTGTGATGCATGTTCATAGAAGCATATATTTCTTTGTATGCATTTCTGTGGATTATGATGAAGAGTTTTTGGGTTTATACCCGATTTTCATATACATGTACATGTATCTTATTTCAGTGAAGGGGATTTCCATTTGTTCGACTCCGGTACGTGGTACAACGATCTAATTTTCACAGACGATGCAGTGCGTTTGATGAAAGTTCCTGAAAACAGAACAAACTATTTGAACTATTTAGGCAAAGACTTTGTGAATCAAGTCGAGGCACTTCATCAATACACCTGCGTCCCAATCAAGAAAAATTCCGCAAATGTGCTTTCGTCGTCCGTTTTTGTGCTAGCTCTTATTTTCATACTCAGGACTGTATTATGATGCATTATAAATGTACCTCCTTCTTTCATTTTCTGAAAAAAAGTGCATTTTACATAAGAGAAATCTTTAGGTATATCCATTCATAAAAAAATTTTGTCATAAATCTTCAAATACATAATTTTGGACCACCAAGTTTTCTTGATATAATGAAAGTATTTTGGTTGTAATGGCATGTTCATTTCCTCACTTATCTGGTATAAAAGTCTAAGTCTAATTTTCTTGTTAAAGTTTTTAAAAAACTAAAAACAGTTCACTTGCAATAATTTTGCCGGGGAATTTTCCTCTGTATGGCAATTTTTAAGAGTAGTACTATAACTTTTAGTAACAAAGTGCTTTGTTTTAAGAGTATTTGAGAAATATTCAAGTTTTTAACAGATTGATATAACTTATATAATTATATAAACATGCAGGTGTTTGATTAATGTATTTCTAATAACGGCATTCCAATACATGTGTATCACCATTCCTTTGAAATGTTTTTTATCACGTTATATATTCATTATTTACTAAAAGTTTTGTAAATATCTACATTTTCTATATATTTACCTTTTGTAAAGGACCTTATTTTTTTTTTTTTTTTTTTTGTAATGATTACTGTACATAGTAAATGTATAACTATTTTCTGTGCGCTCATTCAAAAGAGGTTGTGTTAAATGTACATAATTTATGTAGTCTTGCTCTGTACCATTTATAACTTGAGCTTTTTCAGCACATTTCATAGTCAAACTTTGCACTATATTATCTATGATCTTCCATGAGAAATAAAAAACTGATGCTTCAATATCAAGAAATACAAAAAAAATTGTCTACAAGTTAAAAAAGTAGACCCAAAAAAGTTATTTCAAAGATTCTTTGTTAATATTTGATTTAGCTTTTTGCACAAGTACTTGTTGGGCATAGAAATTTGTCATATTTGGAACAGATCCTATGATGGCTTCTACCTATGTAATGTGAAATCACGTTCTATTTCTATAAAAGACAAAATGTGACTGCAGGCAATATTCGAGTATTCGATGAAAAGGTTTTGTATATACATTTTCTCATAGAGACAACTTCAATGTGCCATGCCAGAATGTTTACATTCCTGTAAATTCACCTTTTCAATGTATGCGTGTATGTATGATTGATAGATTTGTAAATACATACATTTATGTAATTAAAATTTATTCATTCTATATTTAGCTCATGATGCAATACGCAAATGATACATGCAGCATAGACCATTCCAATCTGTAAATAGAGAAATATTATCGTAGACACAGGTTTGGTAATAGAAAAATGAAGCTTTATTCATTATAATCTTGCATCAATCTGCTTCATTTGATTTTTTTCCCATCATCAATATAATCTTTTTATAGTCAATAATATACAAAGAGACATATCGTTTTACATATCATTCTGTATAAATCATGATATTTTTTTATAGATCAAGATGACTTTTACAATAAACAAAGACCAAAAATTATTAATGTTGTTCTCCTTGTATTTCAAATGTGGGAAATGGACCCTTTCATATTATCTGCGGTACTGAATTTAAAGGCCAGTTTCGGGGTACAAAGAAATTCGGTTGCGCATGCACCAGTGACGTAATTCGATTGTTTCAGGACATTTTCCACGGAACAAACGAAACATGATTCCATGCTAAACACCCTAGATCAATCAAATGATGTCGCTGGTACATGCCCAATCTATTCTTTGTCCCCCGGAAGTGGCCTTCAAATTTAGTACTGCAGATAATGTGAAAGGGTCTATTATGTGTGAATTGACTTGGATTTGACAAGAGCACAATTTCAATTGTAAGGAAAATACTTTTGCTAAGGAGAAAATTTGTGAACAGTGTGGATTTCATATTAAGTGGACACATTTTCTAGATGGGAGATGCTTTTTGGACTGTATGAAAATACTCCTATTATATCTTGGCCTATCCAGATTTATGAAAGAAATGGTCATGTTCATTCAAAAGAAAAGAAAGAAAGACATTAGAATTTTATTTTGTTTTTACCAGTATGCATGTTTCAATTCTGAAGAGCTTTGTCAAAGGAGGGTACCTACTTTGATATACTTTTGCCTGTGGTGGAGCCATTTGTATACAAACAACAACTCTTGTAGGGGACAATGAGTAGTTCATACCAACCAAGTTTCATCAAAATCTGTTCAGCTGATTTGAGAAAAAGTCAAAAGTGTGAAAAGTTTACACTGGGCCCTGGACAGCATGCTATGATACTGTAATTGCTTATTTGAGCTTCACTCGGGTGTGATAATGTGACATCTCTCCCTCTCAGCAATGTCTGCAACGATATAACTAAGCCTCACAGGAAGCAAGTGATCCTTTACCAAGTTTGTGTTTTTGAGCCGATCTGTCAACATATTGCCAATGATAGCATTGATATTACATCTCCTTTTCAACAGGCACAAAGAATTTCTCAAAACCTTACAGGTACATGTAGCAAGTACTCAAAGTTCTCCATATTTGTGTGTTTTTGAAAGGACCAATCAATGAATGACTGCAAAGGGCTCTGATTGGCTGACCCATTTCCAACTTATCCTCTGCAACAGCAAAGTTCTCCATATTTGTGTGTTTTTGAAAGGACCAATCAATGAATGACTGCAAAGAGCTCTGATTGGCTGACCCATTTCTAATAAATTATCCTCTGCAACAGCTGCACAAAATGCTACAAAACCTAACATGAAGAATTTCCTTTGATCCTGTTCACAGAAGAATAGGGTGTCACAACCACATTTTCGTTCTTCATCATACCAACACAAAATTTGGTGCTTATTTAAAAAAAAGCACAAAAACAAGATCTAAAAGAATTGAAAATTGAATTTTTTTTTTATTACATCACTGGCTTTTTTGCTTTTTATATGCAAATTAACAATTAACAGCAGATGTACATATCATGGTAACAGCACAATACAAAGAAAAATATGCATACTACATTCTGATACTACAACAACAGATTTCTATGCAAAAATAAATTTAAACGAGAAAATTGCACTCATTCTAACAAAGTATCAAACAATACCAATTGAAATACCCATTTATGACCTTAACCCAGATTTTTATCTGAAATGAAATGAACTCGTGTTCTCAGCAGTTTGGAATACATATTTTTCTTATCAACAAAATGTTACGAACAGAACTGTATAACTTTAACAATAAAACAACATTTAAAATAGAGACGAATGTCTTTTGTCCGGTAAAACTTTCAAGCAATGAGAATTTTTTAAGATTTATTATACAATACTTACCCATCTCCAGTTAAATTTATGAAAATTATTGCTTTTTAAAATACTGACAAAACATATATTATCATAAATCAAAGTGACAACAGAGAATACAGAATTATCAAAATAAAGGAGAAAATGGTTGCCATGGCAATGCAATAATCTCATATTGAGGTAGAATAGGTCACAACCTTTCAAAGGGATGTGAATGACAACAAAATCTATTTATAGCTCCATACACGATATACCACACCTTACGACAATATCTATATCATATACCCATAGTAAAGTGACTATGCAAATGTCTGCCTGTCAATTCATTTCATACTCTTATAAGATTATGTAACTGTTCATTTAAAAGCAAAAATTATTTAAACGATAATCTAAACTCTCCTAGTCTGAACACATTCTCCCCCTTACATAAGATAAATAACAAATATTTTTTATTTTTTTGATTTACAAATTAATGTAAAATAGAAAGCTTTTACAAGGACCTAATTATGAAAAGCGTTGAGTACAAGTTTATGAAAAATTGTTGAATTTTCAAGCATTTTCCAATTGAATACAAAAATATTTCTTGAAACTTTAGACTCACAAAGTGCACAAGTAAAAAACGATAATTTTTTCAATCAAAATATACAGTATAATTTACATCTAACATAAATAATCTTCTTTTTTTTTCATATGTACAAAATAAACGTTGCAGGATTATACCACATGAACGTAATGCAACCATGGCATGATTGTACCCTTGGAATATGGCATAATGGAAAATAATGATTATGAAGAAGATGATGATGATAATAATTATGTCAGAGATGAAGATGATAATGACGAAATATGATTTTTTTATTGATGTTTTAAACCATAAAAATGACATTTTCTTATGCCATATATTGAACCATATATAAACGAAATATAATACTAGTTTTTACAAATTACCCATCAGCCTCTTCACTTACAACATGAAGATGCCATTTATATATTATGCTTATATGTCATAAATGAAGTGAATTTACATAACGATCATACGCAAGCACATTATATGTTAATGATCAATGGCCTAAAACCACAGCATTGAGGCATATTTGATATGTGCGGTGATGTAAAGCCATCGTTTGAGGTACCATGGTGAGCTGTCGATATGCAAATGATAGTCCTCATTCAGCCTCTCTGAAAATCCTGCATTCTGATTGGTCCATTCAAATTCAAATCTGACTATTTGCACTCCAATTCTGATTGGTCCATTCAAATTTCACTTTAGGGGCAGCACAAGCAGCTTACTGGATTGTGAGTGAAAGTTCTATGGCAGTGATTGATTAAATCTCAAGTCATTTTATGTTACTCTCACCGTTCTGTCCGATTTTGATGAGTTCTGATTAAAGTTTCATAAACTGAAATAAGAAAATGTGAAACATCACATACCCATATTTAACGAAATTTATAAATAAACCATCTCTTTGTGAAATAATAGATACTGTAATCCTAAATTTTAAACAGTTTTTCACAAATAGAAACATTAATAGATATTTACATAATTGTATATAATAAAATGAAATTCTGCAATTTCCTATAATTCTAATTTCTATTTACAGTTCAAATGAATATAAAATTGGTTTCATTAGATTTAATCAGAAACAAAAAGATTTTTACTTTCAATCATTGTATTAAGAAATAAGAAACTTCAATCTTAATATTGATGCTTACAATGTTGACAAGTTTTCCCCCAGTGTGATGGTGGACATTTACATCTCCCCCTCCTACATCTTCCTCCGTTTAAGCACGGCCTCCTACACATTTTCCGTTTCTTCTTCAGACAGTTCTTTCCAGAGTAACCTTTCTTACATTTACATTTTCCCGGCCGAATGCAACGACCATATTTTCCACAACCTCCATCACAAACCGCTGAAAACAAATATAATATAAATTTAAATATAATATGAGTTATCCCTCTTTGTCTCCAACATACAATTTTTTAAATTTTCAAAATAGGAGTTATCTTTCTTTGTCTACAGAGCAATGAAAAAAAATCTTACGATTTTGACACATGGCTCCCTTGTATCCAGACGTACATCTGCATAGATTATGACTGACACACTTTCCTCCATTCAAACACTCAGGTTTACAGGTAAATGGCTGATATTTGGTCTCTGTAAAGTATGAAATAGATTTTCTCATAAGAAACATACTTGAAAATTCACTGAAAAATTCAATTTATGCTTGATTTTCTGTCATTTCTACATATCAGTTTCATTTTTTGGGGTAATATTTTGCTTAAAAATTTAGTTTGGCATTGAAATTCTTTAAAACACACATAGGAGTTAACTTTTGTATCTAGAAGCAGAACTTCATAAAACATGGAGCGCTCATTTAAAATAGATAATTTTTTTTGAAATGTTTTACCTCTTTTATGTTTCTTTCTACAGCAGAGAACTCCAGTGGTAACACCCTCTTTGTAAGAGCACCCCTCATTACGATCCTGTGGCTTAAAGACATCCACCTGACCTTGAGCGAGACACGAAAACTTGGAATACCGCATCCTACCGCAATTACGACCTACCCCTGCCATTCTACCATTGGTACATCTGGAAATATTTATAAAAACATTATTATTACAGATTGCAATGTCAAAATTTTAACTTGATTTTGAGAAATGTAGAGGAAATTTTGTCTTTTTATCCTTATTACTTGAAATTCTCTCAATGTCTAGATGAAAAGCAGTCCTACTATACGTGTACTTATTTTAGCACAACTACTGCAAAACAGGATGATATCGGAGGGAACTGACACATAAACATAATGAAAAATGAATGCAGTTGACTCATTTTCCTTTATACATAATCATTACAGAATTTAGCATGGTCTTGAATCAGCGGATTCTAAAAGCACTAACTCTGATAAAATATGAAACCCGCTAAAACAAGTAGACAAATTTACAACAGAAGTATCTGATATCTCACCTTTTACACCCTCTTTTATTTGCAGCGTTGTAGGCATAGCATCCATTGAGGTCAAATATATCCAGCCATGTGAGTTTCTGTAGAGAATCCCTGTCCCTGGGGCTACACACCCTCCACCCCCTCTGACACAGGGTCTTCCGCGCCTTCTTTACATGCCCCTCCCAGCTGCCGGTACAGGCATGTACGTCACGATGAATGTTCAGTCCATCTGTACTACCATCCCTACATCCTGAGCTGTGTGCTGTAAGATAAGGATTTCTTTTTTGGAAAATTCAAATAAAAAATGTTTTCAATGCAATTTAGAAAATATTTTATCAGCTTTCTGTTTGATAGTCTCTCAGTTTCATTATATGTCACATTTTTTTTTTCACTTTGAAATTCTTTAAAAGCCCTCCAAAGGAAATTCATAACTGAAAGAAATAATTGAATATCGAATTTGGTTCTGCTGATCGATGTACACATAACTGATTGATACTATAATATTTTAGCAAACATTCAAGGTTGAAGAAATAATCCAAAATTAAGAAGAACAAACCTTTAACAACAACTTGTGAGCTTGCGACATCCATTCCAGCTTCATTTATGACTTCACAACTATATAACCCTGAATCTGATGGCTTGGCCAAAGTCACTAATAAATCGCCTGTAATACGAGTCATAATATTGTGTTATACATGTACAAGTATTTTTCAAAGCAATTTGCAAATTTGCAATTTCCGTCGATTATTTCTGACTATCATTTTATCAAAGTAAAGGTTCTAGTTCACAATTGTCTACTTTTGTCTGTCCCAACAGACGTCCTCCCCCCCCCCCCCTCCGTCCCCTTATGCCTTTTTCTTCTCAAATTAAGGTAAGAAAAAATCGAATCCATGGAGAATGTACTTTCTGTAAACTTAATGGGTTTTTATTTTCATTCAGTTATCAAGGTTTTTACTGAACATCATAAATATACAACATTAACTTGACGAGATAAAGGTTTCAATATTGCTCATCACACGGAATTTTTACCTGACGAGAGAGCCTGGATTCTTCTGTTACTCCTGATTTCCCGTCCGTCTTTGTACCATTTGACCCGAGGTAAGGGTGACCCCGATGCCTGGCAGGTCAATAAAAATATGAGTCCCATGTTCACCTCCATGTACTGGCGGGGTTTGACTATAATTCTTGGCTTTATGGCTGTTGAAAAAAGGAACCGAATTATTTTTGTGTGACCAAGCAGTGAAATTATGACAACAGAAACAAAAATTGTTATGCAAATGCTCTCATCTGTTCATGTTTTAAATAAATGTTACATATTTATATATAGTAACATTTCTTCAACATGGTTGTACATGTACTGATAATCAATTGAAAGAAAGAAAGAAAGAAAGAAAGAAAGAAAGAAAGAAAGAAAGAAAGAAAGAAAGAAAGAAAGAAAGAAAGAAAGAAAGAAAGAAAGAAAGAAAGAAAGAAAATTAATACAGAGTGAAAGAAGTTATGAGTTTCACGTACTTGGAATTTTACAGCAGACTACGCCTGTGATGATTCCAGGACGGTGGTGGCACGCCTCTTGGAAGTGTGCGTCAACACAACAACTGGCGTCAATTCTACCCCCGGAGATACAGGAAGTCTGTCCGTAGTTCTGGTGGGGACAACCACGCCCAATACCTGCCAGATCATCCTGTATAAAGGGAATATCACATTTGATAATTTAAAAAAATACACAAAAAATGTTGACTATAAATGTTTTTTTTCTTGAAGAGTGTAAGGACATAACGTGCGACTTGGTGACCATTTTTTGTTTGTTTGGGGTTTTTTATTATCAATTTTTATTTTTCGTTCGCCAATTCGATTTGATGACAATCGAGTAAAACCTAAATACAATATCAGCGAATAGGGAGACAAAGGAAGATAACTCTATTCTCCGACCTTCGACCATTTCAAACTTTACTTAACGTAATACTGACAAGAAAGCATACAAATAAAGCGGTATATTGATTACATTTGATATATTTCATAATAATTTATCCAAAAATATCTATTAAAACTGCACAGAAGGATCAAACGTGATAAAAAGTCTCTTTTATTCAAATATTTGGGAGACAAAGAAAGACAACTCCAGATATTAACAAGAGCAGAAGTCAACGCGTTCACATCAGAAATGTTTGAATAAAATATATTTTCATAACACTCAAAGTGTGCCAAAAAATAATGAAGCAGTTTTCGTCGGGGTTTGTGATGGTTACGGGTCGTTCCTCTTTTGTGGTGTAAACTTGTAAATGAGGTTAATTTGTATGACCTCATAAAAACCTCGAAAACAGGAAGTTATGAAGATCTTTCATCATAACGCAAAGCCTTTAAATAATGCCGGATCTGCCAAACGTAGAGTTCGAATTAAAGAAAAAAATATAAAAGGAAAAATAAGGAAAAACAGGATTACACTACCAAAAAAAAAAATTTGATTATCAAGATTTCATACAAAATGAATTCGACGTTCCGTGTAATCTTACGTAGTTCACGTTTAATGGGAGAAAATGAGTGCATGTGTCAACCAAGTTTGTGTACCTGTGCAAAAAGGGGAGTCTTAATTTCAGCTATATAAACTTTAATAGTGACAAAAACCCTATAACATTTTTACATTTGCAATTTGAGATGTGAAACACAGATTGAGCGCGGTATTAAGATACAAATCTCTGATAAAAACTGCTAAAAAGATTTATACATGATATATATCATCTTATTATCTCTTGTTAAACGTAAGATATTGTAGTTTCATTATTTAATATACTATCACGTCATTTTAAATTCCATTCCGATAAACAGAGGCAAAGAAGTAGCCTCTTCAGAACTATTTTATTTCAGTTTAATGTATTTTTTATACGGAGTCCTGTAAGGGAAAGCGCCGAGTGCGACAAAGTGGTTGTAAAAGTCAAACCGTTTCGATCAAATTACATTGAAAGTCTATAAAATGCCTCTAACAACCATTCGGTTTTCTTTATCCCCATTCATAAATCAGTCTGGTAATTTTTTTACCCTCCCTCTTGCCAAGATAATTAAGGTTCTGCAGAAAAGTGTATGATATCGTGCAATTATCCGATAATTTATACCCACAGTGCAAGTCAGACTGCAACCGGAAAAGTTGAGCTGTTTGTGAATTATCTAATTTGCACAATTTTACCTACACCGAACCCACTATTAAATATGTAAAGGTGCAGACCTCGACGTTGGTATTTAAATTTTATTTGCAATAACATATCTATTCTCAATAATTAAAGTATCCCTTTCACTACGACCTAAGTCGTTTTTTGTATCCGAAATGAGAAAATATTTTATACGTTTAATATGCTTCATTAACATTCTTTTATTATTCATGTTTTAAAGAGAGTTATCCACGAAACGTTTAGATAAGCAAAATTTGAAAAGAAAGTCAATGTTAAAGATATCACAATACAATACAACGCTTCCTTAATAATGAATAATGTGTGCGGACGACCGCGACCTGTGGCTGATGATGACGTAGCTATTTGCTTCTGTTGACTACTTCCTTTCAGAAATTTCTATATGTCATTTTTCGATACATGTTTTGCCAAATATGACATTCTTTGGAGCCATAAGCGGATCTAGAAAAAAAAACTCCAGGGTTCAGCCCTTATGGAGGAAGGGCAGGGGGTCCTACTTATGATTCTGGCAGACAGTATACGTAAAATCCGTGGAAATGCATTATTGGCAAATTCCAAGGTGTTTGTGTATGAGGGGGGGGGGGGGGGTCTGACACCCTACTTCCTTTTCTAGGTTCGCGCTCGGGTACATTTTAGAATCACAACACTTTCTGGAATGTTATCATTATCATCATATCCCCACATTGTTTATCTCCCTTTTTTAAAATAAAAACAAGACCAAAAAACATCAAACGTAACAAAATTAGGCAAACTACCATACACGACAATAGATGATGATTTTGACGATTTTAGTCTTATATAATAGGCATGTACGTAACTTGGACACCTACTCACGGGAGATAACTCCCAAAAGATAGTACCGATGAGATACCTTAAGTCATCCTAGTGACGAAGCAAGACTGCGAGTCTGGCCCTCATTCTTCAAATACTGCACCCTGACATACAATGGCGACCTTACAATCAACACATTTTAACCATTCTTATATCTATACAAGTCAGCCCTCCCTCTATCTCTTTATCTGGACCCCTGACGATGCAGAATGCAGTACATTCTCGTCAACACCTGATTATTACTACGATGTTTAAAACAAACGATTACAATCAAAACATCGTCAAGTCTTGTCGGTGTCTTTGATGTCTACCTGATACTAATTGTTAATGACCAGGTATGAGTTTCAGTTTAGTAATTCTATAGTCCCCCACTTCAATCGTCCATGGACTGTCAACATCCGACTGGAGCCCTGGCGGAGGACTTTTACGGGCCTCCCCGTAGACTATCAAGGACTATGATTATCTTATAGATTATCTATCAGTAATTTAGTCTACCTGACTATATGTTTATAATAATGTTAAATACCCAAAACCTTAAGTATTAATGAACTCTCTATCAAGAACATATATTTAAAGTGCTTTTTGTAAAATTGTTCAAACTGCATGACACGACAAAAAGTCCCCTCGTAGTTCTAGTCTTACACCCCCATTACAATAAGTAAGGGATACGATTATGCAACGTGGGGTAGAGGGGTCGGATAAGGTATCGAAAGGCTATCCGACTGCCAACTCTGACAAGAATGACTTTTACGTGTTGACTTGTTTAGAACCCAGTGCTCTCCTTTTTTTTCGATTCACAAGTGCCAAATTAAGATAAGAGATGCATGAGGACACAACTTTCAAGACTTTTGACCGACTTTTAAATACATCGACTATTATACCTTCCTGTATACAGTCGAATGAACCATATACATGTATACTTCATCCGACTATACAGGAAAGACAGTAGACTGGAAAAGTCGACTCTTGCATTGTTTCTTTGGCTGGAAAGGATGAAGCTTAGACTATAAAAGTAACAACACCGACTATACCGACTGTCTACCAGTGGCGGACATTCACGTACATGTATATCTGCCTTTATAGGCATAATATTAGAAGAGTAGACCATAATCATCGACTGACTATGTCGACCTCTACCTGTAGGACAGGATTCAGGATAAACTAACGAAGGACTATCAAGATGAAATGTATGTTCTATAAATAGTATCACGATTCATCTCTTGTTACAGAGAAAAAAGAACAGAAGTGAGCCAGAATTAAAAAAAAAACGAGGATATAAGGATTTGTCCAACTCTTTTGAACAAAAAGGAAGAGATGTTTGCTGTCCTAAGTATGAAAATCAACCAACAACAACAATGAAAGTGACCACATGAGTCCATCATCAAAGTTAAGATATGAATATGATAAAGCTTTTGATATTGAAATGAAAGTTTCCGTTTCTATGAAGACGGACGGATGTAATAACCCTTACTTTCAACAACGGTACGTTTGAAGATATATGTTCTAAAGAGCCTCTTTGGTAATACACATGCAAGCGCGAACCTAGATGGGGAGCGGTTCAGGACCCTCCTGGAATTTGCCACTCTCCCCTATCCAGATCTTTCGAATCGAATCTAGAGTGGGTGTTGGTTTATAATAAACGATATTCATTTGTAAATTTCATAATATTTGAAATGTTACACGACAGACATTAAAGGATTTGGCGACAAGACATAGTCCTATTTTAAGCCAATTAAGCATCTCCTTTTTGACGAAGGGGTGTTCAGGACCCTCCTGAAATTTGCAAAAAAAAAAATCCTTAGTTTTTCATTTTTCCAGTTATCAGGTATGTTTTTTTACAAAATCATAAGCTAACCCCCCCCCCCCCCCCTTCCGACGGCATTGGACACCTCCTAAAAAAATTCCTGGATCCGCCCGTGACATGGTCAAAGTGTCAATGACACTTCGCAACTTGGTCGCTCTTAACGTTTGACACGATAACCACGAGTATCTGTTGAAAGACAAATGACCATGTTGTTGTTTACATTTCCAACCTTGTCAAAAGTCACCAAGATACCTCAGTTAGATTCAATTCATGGGTAAATATTTAAAATACGTATGTTAGTATGCCCAATTTCAGAAACAAAAAAGAACAAAAATGCATGAACTTTTCGCTTGTCTTCCTTCACAAGTAGGTATTATTTTAACAATTCTTCAATCTTTTTGACTGGAAGGTGACATTTGTCCTTTTATTTCTGAATTTCTCTTCACTTGCTTTTTTCGAACAATGTGAATATAATATGGTATGGTAACCTTTCATACTGTAAGGAATTTTGCCTACATTTTTGCCTCGCTGCTTTACAGAAAAAATGGAGGAATTCTTTTTTGCAGTCTTTGCAAATATATCGTATAGTTATAGCACTTCAATAACCCTATCAATATATTCTATTTATTATTTTTTTTTTTTTTTTTTTTTTTTTTTTTTTTTTTTTTCGTTTTCAATTTTCATGTACATGTATTTCCTTTTTATTCTTTTGTTCTGCGTTTTAAAATGTTAGACAACTTTCTTTTGCACTTCTTTGCTTATATCCCATCAGCGCTACCAATTTATTCATATGACTGACGACATACCATCAACATATCAGAGTTTAAAGTTGAGCGGAAAAAAAACTCAAACAACTTAGAATGGCATTTGCAAGCATTTTGATTTTCATTGCCTGTTGGCCATTTTTTAGAGCAAATAAATTTTATAAAACTTACCCTATTCAAATCTTCCCGGCATTCTCTGCATTTCCCGCCATCATGAGCTGCATTAATAGCGTAACATCCCTCGAAAGAAGTGGCATGTTCCCACCTTACATCCCTAAGCATGGAATAATCCTCGAAAGAACACACTTTCCAACCTGGAGAACACAGATGAGTAGCGTTCCTTATGTGTCCCGTCCATTTTCCGGGACATACAGATATTTTATTGTGTTGCTTGAGAACACTTTCGCTACCATCGGCACATCCCGATTTTTCTGTTGGTGAGAATAAAAATGAAATTAATGGAGACAAACTAAGTTAAATACTTTGTGACTACACATTTGAATTTTATGGTATATAGATAGCAAGTATACATGATATAATATTATGCTAAGAAAGCCTATTTATCGTTTGCGCAGAGAACTTTATACTCCCATCACACACACAGACTGACAAGCAAAACGAAAATACGAAAACATTACGAAAAGCGTTCTCTGTACCAAAACGCCTCACCAATGCCAAGAATATCTCTCTCTCTCTCTCTCTCTCTCTCTCTCTCTCTCTCTCTCTCTCTCTCATTTCAATTTACTGCTCTTTACTGAAAAGTATATCGGTTCTTTAATTTGAAAGTTTTATTTGTATCATTACATGTAATTCCTAATGATAGCGCCAAGTGCATGTTGTATCATCATCAATGACTGATACTTCTTGATCTCAAAATAGATGATCTTTAAATTATAAATTAGGACAAACCGGTCCTAACACGAGCTTGCGTGGATTAATTCATTCATATTTGTGCAACTTGGCAAAAACATATTGTAGGGGGATACATGCAGCGCGGAGGATTTTTGAATCATTTGGTACACAGCACGGGGTGGCGGTACGTGCATTTCCCGCCCGTATCGGTGGCTCCACTTTTATATTCTGGTGACATACATCAGCGGCGAATTTAAAGGACACTCACACCCCTCCTCCCGCCCTATTGACCCAAAATTCACTCCTAAAATCTCCACTCGTTTTTGACAATTTCGTCAAAACTACAAATTTTTCCCCAGGCCCAAGGTGGCACTGGATCCGCCACTGTAGAGGAACATGTTTTGATTCATACCGGTAGAGTATTTTCAATTCAAAAATTTTCAATTAAGATATTTATCTCTGTTTTAAATATATTAGTATATAAGAGAAATGAACCATAAGCGTTAAGCAATCCCTCATTCTACTCGCACGCGCGTACGCGTACCAATTTAAAATTTCGTGATATTTAGTTTCACACACACGAATTCCGTGAAAGTGAAATATTTGCAGGTTCAAAGATAAATATTCAAAAGTATACTTCGATTTCATTCATCTCTGAAATTCAAAAAAATTACACGTTACAAAGGTCAAAGAAACCTAAGATCAAAGTAACCCGCTTTAACAATGGCCGGTTATCGTAGATAGTTACTTTTATCTCGATTTTAAATTTGTGAACCTGTTAAGAGGTTTTATATTGGTTGCGACATTTGACCATAAAACTTGATTATAGAAAATAAATTTATAACACCTACGTTAAAATTGGAAAACTAACATGGATCGGGTAACTTGTTACGTTACTAAAGTTTGCTCTCGCAATATATCGTATTCTAATGAATGTTACAATTTTCTTCTGATCGGTATTGCCTATTGCTTGATCTTGAATGATTCTGCATTGTGTTCTTTCAATGCAATACCATATAATCTGTTCGAAATAAACGTTCGTTTCGAAAAAAAAAACCCAAATATACACAGAGTTGTTGTTCGTTGATCATGCCAATCGATAATTATCAAACATCACGAAAAAAGAAAGCACCAGCAGGATCTCAAGCTAGACAAATCCATGACTTCCAAGGAAATAAATGTAGTACACAATTACAAACAAATTTTAAGATTATTTTGGTCCGAAAAAATTTCCAAAACTAGCTAGCTGGTGGCGACATCTACATTGTGTAGCAATTGCTATCCTTTTTATACCCGAAACTGAAATTAACGCAAAGTTCAAAACAGTATATCTGATTATTTTTTACATGACATGTAGCAATTTATTTTTGAAATAAAATCTAATAACATTTTTTCATTACTGCGTACAAACGTATAAAAATCTACGTTTTCTGAGGTTGAATTTTTCTTCCATGACGTTCATCCCCTTCAACAAAATACAGATATGGTTTATCCAGATAAAACGGTGTTCTTAGGGGGGAAAGATTATCGCTCGACAATGGAAGAAAAATCCCCTGTCAGTGGGGTATCGAAATATTTATATCGCTCCCGAAGTTTATCAATTCGCCACTTGCACTTTACAGAGATGCAAATAAATTTTGTGGGAACTTGGGCTAAGAGAAAAACATTTATTACATGTTTATGGAATGTGTAAATTTAACCGAAAACATTTATAACCGAACCTCACTGATGGATGATGTGGCACCGCCCCTCCCGGTTTCTATAATTTAGCGTGACCATTCGCTGATTCGAGCACTCTCTAACCTAGATTTCTGGCACGTGGTGTATGTTTGTGTGTGAGGTCAATATTATTGCCTACTTCCTCGTGTCTACGTAATTAGGCATCTGGTCAGAAATAGCCGGGCGATAATACTTGTATTCATCAATAAAAAGGTCCAGATAATCGTATGTATACCAGTATATCATAACTACAAATTGCCGTGCTCATTAACCTTTCGATGTAATAACGATTTGTGAAGTCTATTTAGCACAAATATTCAGTCGCTGACTCTGTAGAAATGGAAGGATGGAGAGAAGAGTTACATTTATAGCATTTAGACCCCCTTAAAATGCAAGATTAAAACGACAATCATGGTTACACCATTATAGAGAGACCGCTTTTTAAAAAGAGGGATAATTCAAGTCTCCTGTAGATTTTGCATAAATTTGCAGAAAATCATAGATTTGAAATTCCTCTCAGCGTTTAAAATTAAACATCTTTATTCGCAAATGTATGTCATTAAAATTTCTAATTATTACAAGTGACAATTTTCATTCCTACCTGCTAATGCTGATTGCATCAAAACGACACAAAGGATGGTGACAAACAGTCCTTGACAAAGGTGTCTATTTTTACCTTCTCCCGTCCTCCTCATCGTCATAGTGGCTACGCTCCTGTAATTTTAAAGCATAGATGAATAAAATCCATATAAAATTTGATGCACGATTTCAGATTCTGAAAAAAGAGAGATCATTTCTGTCAAATTTAAATAAGCAAGGATGTAGATCTATATAAATATATATATCTTTTATATGGAAAAGATACTTCACCTTGTTATCTGGCTCGAAGTTAATCTGACATTTAAACATGATTTGTCAATACTACATTCATGATATATACTGGTATAATGTTCTAAAGATATAACTCATTTGTTATAATTTTCAATGTTTTCGCCCCAACTTATCACCAAGGGCTCTTAAAAATCAACCAAAAATATCTATATCCAGATAAATGATAAGCAAATTAAAGAGACTTTACTACTTTAGATACACCCAGGTCAAAGCAAATTTTCCCCTACGATTTGTCACTACGGAGGTTTACATCCACCCATTTCGTGTAATTCCCCAAAGCCAGCCTAAACAATAGTTACCAAGATACTTAACTTTTCATAAGAGCTTTCCCTCCATCGCTCATTCTTGGGAGGATATAAATTTACCTATCAAATTTATCATCGGGGCAGGTTTTATTGAGTCTTAATTGAAGAAGGATTATAGAGAAGACGATATTAATTTCGTTCTAAGTTTATATTCATGCAGATAATCTAATTATAGATTTATGTGAACTCTCCAACCTAGAGGTCCAAAAATAACAGAACAAGACAGCAACCTTAAAGATGACAAATAAAAGATTTCGAAGGACACAAAATTAGCGCAGGCAATATTGTTCGAAAATAGGAAATAACTCTTTCAAAACAAATTAGTAACAACAGATTATATGCAGATCTAAACGAACTCTCCAACCTGGAGGTACAAAAATAACATAACAACACGGCTGCCGTTAAGGTTTCGAATGACACAAAATAAGCGCAGAACCCGAAACGGAGCAATATCATTCGAAAATAGGAAATACATGAAAATATGTCAAAATAAATTAATATTTATGATAGGTTATACATACAGATAATTCTAATTGTATATTTGTATGAGCTCACCAACCTGGTGGACTAGAAATAACAACAAGACGATAAATAAAAGATTTCGAATGACAAAAATAAGCTCAGAAACCGAAACACGAGCAATATTGTTCAAAAATAGGAAATAACTCTCTCAAAACAAATTTAGGTTATGACTGCAGATGATTCTAATAGATCTGAATGAACTCTCCAACCTGGAGGTCCAAAAATAACAGAACCAGACAGCTACCTTAAAGATAAATAAAGATTTCGAAGGACAAAACCGAAACGGGGCAATATTGTTCGAAAATAGGAAATAACTCTCTCAAAACAAATTAATAACGATAGGTTAACAAAACTCTCTTTAGACAGATCCCTGTAAGATAAACTATCAACAAGCCATCGAGATGGCACCCGGAGACGCCCCTTGTGAAAACCTTGATGGTCTTTTCAAAGAAAACGAGGGAACTGATGACATTGTCATATGAAATCTGATATTGTTAACATGTTCAGGGTTCGTGGTCTTATTGATACGTTAAAATTTTTAAAATTTATAGCTTTTTATAGTGATAAAAACTTTTAAATGAACTAGTCAATCTAATTTACTCGCTTACCGATCTTTCTTATGCGTCGCGTCGCGTCTTTTTGTCCGGTGTTGCACCATTGATTTTAACCTTTTTATTCAAAATATAATTCAAATTTAGAAATTATTTTTATTGAAGATGGGACGAAATGAAATATGATAAGAGATAACTTGTAAGGTCACCCTTACTATTAAAGATTGAAAATTGTTCTGTATAAATATTACATTGTCTCACCAGCTATTGTTACCGTCTGAAAGCTCTACATTTTCCTCCTTTTTTCTTACTTTTTTGTCCATCTAATAATAGTATTTAGTTTCATTCTAATTGGCAAACTATCTTTTTTATTCGGTGTAAAAATCGTTTTTCATTTTATAGAACAAAAAAGAAAAAAAAAACAAAGATCTATCAACTTCAAAGCGTGTCGACAACATTTACTTTGATAAAAGGGATGCACGATTCAGTTTTACATGCAACTCTATCATGCACACGTTTTCCGGCTATCAGCAGATTCAAATCTGTTTTAAAACACGTGGGATCGTGTTTAGATGATTTCATATCTGTTTAAATTGTTATATCTCTTTGAAAATGCAAACATATTATAAAATCCTTATATAGCGCTCCTTCAAGTCGTGTTTCTCGACGAGTCTTACATATTTGATCAGTTGAAAATATGCTCTTTGTAAAGTAATTGGATTAAAAAGGGTGACCATTGACGGGTTTGAAGGCTCTGTTTAGCTTTCATAAACAACTTAGAAGGTGGATCAACAGAGTGAGAAGTATTTCAATAGTAGTATAAACACGCTTAACTTCTGCCAATATTGACTTTCTTTTGAAATGACATAAAATTATAGCTTTGATATAAGAACAGTTCATACTTTGGTATATGGGTAGGTAAATTTCTAATAAGCTAGGTACACAGCCTTGGGCCAAAGATGAAATGGTCAATCCCGCTATTAATTAAATTTAAATTAATATTTTTTGAAAGTAAAGTTTGCACCTTTGTAAGAACTAAATTTCAATTTGGAAAACGCGAGACGAAAATATTATTTTAATCAAATTTGAAACGATTATATCTTGACTCGCTTAAAAAGAATTCGAAGGTCAATAGTTTATAAGCGAATAACTGCATACATGCATGTCAATCGTGTATAGATTTTAAATAAAATGGTATTTTTTATTTTCCAAATTCATATTCAAATTCATAATACATGAAAGAAAAAGAAGTCAAAGTTTAAAAATAAATCATATATATCTTTCTTTATCTTTTTCTCAGTTTTTATCAGGAAAAACATACTGATGTAACACTCCATACCTTTGAAGTTTAATCTTTTCCGATTAATCTTAATTTTCCAACACAATTTTGCACAAATTTTTATGCATAAATCATATAAATATTTCCCAGTAAAATTGATGTATGTCTAAATATTCTCCTTCCTCCACATTCAAATCCCAGTAAAAGACTTTTTTCGGCGAGAGAAAAAAAATATTCAGCAGGTTTACTTCATCATATAACACTCAAAGACAAAAATCTTCACAAGAAATAAAATTCCGAACTTTCCACTAATTTTCACATAGCATTCACGCAAACACATGTGCTTTCATAAAAATATGATTTGTTGAATCGTCGGAATGTGTATCCTAGTCTATAATTGGGATAACACTGAGTCTATGATCATAACGAAGTCATATTATATTGAGGGGGCATTTAAAGGCACCCGCGCTACGACGGTAAAACAGGAGGCATTTGTATGAAGTTGTATGCCGATATCATAACAATAATACGATACTTATACATATATCCTCTATTTTCCACACCTCCATCAGTGGCGTAGCTAAGTACATGACTGGGATGTTAAATGGAAAACACTCCTCCCCTTTTTATGATTATGTAAGAGTCCGGAACATTGCGATGATATTAATTCAAAGGGCTCTTCTTGCTTGCATTCTCTTTATTACGATAAATTACCATCTTTTGTAAAATTATACATTTTACTTGTAAACATGGAATCCACATAGTTTAGTCATGATATAGTCGAATACTCAAAGATAAAGATAACATCATTATGATCAGTAGTACTGTACGGATTATACTTCCACATGCGGAAGTCAGAATCAGAAGATTATCATTTGAAAGAAACAAAATAGAGACATTTCTGTCTACTGTTTAAATCTCGATTAGTTTTAAAACTCAAGGATAGTTTATGGCAAAATCTACGATTGGTACTTATAATGATTTAAAGAGTTCATAAATGAGGAGCCAGAAACAGAAGGTTATCAATACAGCATCGTTTGAAACAACCGGCTCTTTCAATTTTACGAAAAATAGTGCGAAAATTTTCAATAAATTGCAATTAAATGGTGAAACTACCAAAGATAAGAAGGAACAAATAAAGGGGAACCGGAGTAATTCAACAATCAAGGAGAAAGCACGCTAAATGTTCAGTAAAGCTGGTGTTTATAAAGTACGCTTGCTTAGATATATCAGTATACGATGTTCAAAACCTTTTGGAGTCGCGCTTTCTCGAGCATTTCCGTGGGAAAAACAACCTCGAATGTCGATTGCACATTCTCGGGCCTTTCCGGTTTTTTTTTTTTTTTTGTTTTTTTTTTCGAGCGTTTGACGAAAAGTTCCGAGAATCTGCGATTGGACTTTGATAGGAATTTGTCAATTTGATTCGACCTATTTACCAATTCTTTCCAGGCTGATAGATCTGTTAAGGATTTCAAGAGCAGGAGCTGATGAAAAAATCTTGCCCTCAGAAGAAATTTTGATGTATTATCTACAATCCATGATCAAGTGGAAATCGTCAACTCGCCGACTATGTAATTAGCGACAGATAATCGTCGGACCTCCGTAGCTAATTGTGCTCAACGTTAAAAGTGGTTTAAGACTATAGAATGTAAAATGTGTGGTATACATTTCTCTCATATTTTGGTCATTTCTTAAATACCTGACTCGACTCTTTGAGTACACTATTGTAAATTGCACTTTTATTTGATCGATATATCCATGTAATGGCTATTCGTTCAATTAGCTACTTGACGTTGTGAATCAATTCTCTTTCAAATCGACTGTTCGAGCACGTCTAGAAGGTAGGTGGAGAGGGTTCCCGTCTGGAAATTACAAAAAAAGTCCTTATTTTTCTCGTTTTTACGTATATATATATATATATACATTTTTTTACCCAAAGGTTAGACCACCTGACGACACCCCCCCCCCCCCCCCCCTAATTTTTTTAAATCTAAATTCGCCTACACTGTTATTTCTGAGAACATGTCACGATTTTAGTATTTTCATACATGTTCTTCGCGCATATATTTTCATGTGTGTGTTAAAAAGGCAAAATAAAGCAGATAAAACTCACGCGTCAAGATGGTTCCGATATGTTTTTATTCTTACTCGTTATGTATGGAGGGGGATTAGGGTCACAATGCTATTTGACTTGCTTACATGCTTCATGCTATGTTGCTTCATTCAATGTTTGATGAGTCCATGTTCATTTGTCTTGCTTTCATTTCAAATTAACTTTATCTTTCTTCTTTGTGTAATTTTGCTTCCCTGCATTTTACATTTGTCCTTCGTCAATGCATAACTGTCATTATACAATGCGTTATGACATCCTTCTTTCTGCCATTATCCTTTCGTCTTAATGCTATTATTGCTTCGTCAATGCTAACTTCAATTTTGATACCAGATGGCGCTTCGCGCGACCGCATGTGCCCGTTCCTTGAAATGAACTTTGAAACATCCCCTGTCGTTAGAAATTTCTTTTAACTTCTACAACAGTATCGTTCGAAAAGTAATTATATTATCGCACGAGAGAACAGAAGTAGATTGGCTGTATAAATATTTGAAAAATATATTGAAGTAATTAGTAAATATTTGATTTGTATGCAATAAGATTTTTGTAAGTTTTAACAGTGACTATAAAATACCCTATCGGATGAAGGATTTCTTTAGCGTAGTGGTTATCACATTGGTTTCTTTATTTTATTTTACACCTTTCCGAGTGGGTTCGAATCCCTGGCGAGGATACATTTTTTTCCTTTTGTCAATTTTAAGTATAATGTAACTTGTCCGTGTTGTCCATCTGCCCAGTAGAGGATGTAGAAAAAAATTGGGGGTACTTATAAAAATAAAATGTTTTTATGCAATTATTTTTCAGTTTTTCGGGGGGGGGGGGAAGTCATTGTTTTGGAAAAAAATATGGCGGGCAACTGTACATTATTCAGTTGAAATAAAAAATCATTTTTATTACAAAAGCTTCGTTGGCTCACTATCGTCGCTTGCAAGTCATAGATCTATGAAAGTCATAATTTAAATTACTTGCCTTTTATGTGCCCGTCAATGTCGTTTCTGTACCATAAATCGGTGATTCTTGCATAAAAAGATAAAACTTCTATAATAATTGACTTTGAAGTATGGACTTATGAAGGTCAATGTTTAAGGTCAATCCTTGGAAGCATCAAACGCTTGGATTTCAATCTTAACCTTGATCTTGAGTCGAACAACAGTGGCGGATTTACTGGGGATGCCCCTGCACAGACCCAATATTTTCCCGGCAAAAACAGGTACATCAGTAAAATCGGCAAAATTCGCCCCTTGACCCCCGGTTAAGGGGGCGATGGATCCGCCACTGAACAAGAAGAATCTGACAAGTTTGCCATAGTGCAATCTAATTAAAATTATACCTTCCTTGCGCTCCTAACACAGAGTATAGGAACACAATAAAGGTCTAAATTTTGGCCTTTGTTGAAAAAGGCTGAGAATGACACTGAACTGTTTTTGTGCCATGTTCTTGAGCAGGCGTAGTAATGGACCAACGGCGTAGCTCTGCCTGAAAAAGTTGAGGGGCACAACATCCAAAATTTTCTAACAAGCAAAAAAAAAAAATAAAAAAAAAATAAATAAAAAATAAATAAATGAAAATTATTCAGAAAGTCTATAAAGAACTGGCGAGCGGTAACGCCCCCCCCCCCCTTCTCCTACGCTCCGCTTGTCCTAGACAACAGCTTGGAGTAATTTTGGCATACAGAGATGTCAAAAGGTAAATTTTCAAGGTCAAGGTCCTGAAAGGAGACTAGAAATTGCATTATTGACTGAATCAATGGGGCCGGGGGATGTTGATCTCTAGGTTCGATCAGTGTAGGACGCGCGGTAGTTTCAATTTATCTAGAAAATTTTCGATATGAAATACCGCCTTTCCCACGATATCTCAGAAAATAAAGTCTGTGTTTGTGAAACACGAATGCCCCCGGTGGCATCTTTGTTAGCATGAACACTATTTTCTGTAAAGTACATGTATGTGAGGTCACTGGGTTAAAAGGTCAAAGGTCAAGGTCACGAGGTCAAAAATTTTGGTATCAATGGTAAGGTCTTCTCACAAGGAATACACATGTGAAATATGAAAGCCGTATCACTTCCCATTCAAATATTATGCCCAATGTTAAAGTTTTTGAAAAGTAGGTCAAAGGTCAAGGTCAAGGTCACGAGGTCAAAAATTTTGGTATCAATGGAAAGGTCTTGTCACAACGAATACACATGTGAAATATGAAAGCCCTATCACTTCCCATTCAAAAGTTAAGCCCAATGTTAAAGTTTTTGAAAAGTAGGTCAAAGGTCAAGGTCACGAGGTCAAAAATTTTTGGTATCATTGGAAAGGTCTTGTCACAAGGAATACACATGTGGAATATGAAAGCCCTATCACTTCCCATTCAAAAGTTATGCCCAATGTTAAAGTTTTTGAAAAGTAGGTCAAAGGTCAAGGTCACGAGGTCAAAAATTTTGGTATCAATGGAAAGGTCTTGTCACAAGGAATACACATGTGAAATATGAAAGCCCTATCACTTCCCATTCAAAAGTTAAGCCCAATGTTAAAGTTTTTGAAAAGTAGGTCAAAGGTCAAGGTCAAGGTCACGAGGTCAAAAATTTTGGTATCAATGGAAAGGTCTTGTCACAAGGAATACACATGTGAAATATGAAAGCCCTATCACTTCCCATTCAAAAGTTAAGCCCAATGTTAAAGTTTTTGAAAAGTAGGTCAAAGGTCAAGGTCAAGGTCACGAGGTCAAAAATTTTGGTATCATTGGAAAGGTCTTGTCACAAGAAATACACATGTGAAATATGAAAGCCCTATCACTTCCCATTCAAAAGTTATGCCCAATGTTAAAGTTTTTGAAAAGTAGGTCAAAGGTCAAGGTCACGAGGTCAAAAATTTTGGTATCAATGGAAAGGTCTTGTCACAAGGAATACACATGTGAAATATGAAAGCCCTATCACTTCCCATTCAAAAGTTAAGCCCAATGTTAAAGTTTTTGATAAGTAGGTCAAAGGTCAAGGTCAAGGTCACGAGGTCAAAAATTTTGGTATCAATGGAAAGGTCTTGTCACAAGGAATACACATGTGAAATATGAAAGCCCTATCACTTCCCATTCAAAAGTTATGCCCAATGTTAAAGTTTTTGAAAAGTAGGTCAAAGGTCAAGGTCAAGGTCACGAGGTCAAAAATTTTGGTATCAATGGAAAGGTCTTGTCACAAGGAATACACATGTGAAATATGAAAGCCCTACCACTTCCCATTCAAAAGTTAAGCACAATGTTAAAGTTTTTGAAAAGTAGGTCAAAGGTCAAGATCAAGGTCACGAGGTCAAAAATTTTGGTATCAATGGAAAGGTCTTGTCACAAGGAATACACATGTGAAATATGAAAGCCCTATCACTTCCCATTCAAAAGTTATGTCCAATGTTAAAGTTTTTCGGACAAACAGACAGACAAACAGATAAACAGACAAACAGACAAACAGATGGACAGGCCAAAAACTATATGCCCCCGAATCTTTGATTCCGGGGGCATAAAAATTGACTTCTATATTTCCCACTCACAATTCAGAAGAAAAAAAATTATGTAGCCGATGGGATTCGAACCCATGCGGGGAAAAAATGCCATTCAAGTCCGGCTCGCTTACCGTTGAGCCACGTAAATATTTACATTAACGTGCAAAACTTTCTAGAGATTTCAAATCCCCAAATGGCTATTATAACTAACAAACAGAAAAAAGTCAAAATATTTATCATTTAATGATTTCTTTTTTTTTTTTTGTTCAAATATTTCAATCGGCTTTTGCTTTTTTCCGCTATTTATAACTCATTTTTCCAAGTACTGCGAGAGGGGACATCTCAAAGTTAATTTCAAGGAACGGACACAAACGGAGCGCCACCTGGTATCAAAATTGAAGTTAGCATTGACGAAGCAATAATGGCATTAGGACGAAAGAATGATGGCACAATGAAAGATGTCATAACGCATGGTAGAACGACAATTATGCATTGACGAAGGACAAATGTAAAATGCACGGAAGCAACATTGCATAAAGAAGAAAGACAAATGCAATAAAGTCAATTTGAAATGAAAGCAAGACAAATGAACATGGAATCATCAAACATTGAATGAAGCAACATAGCATGAAGCATGTAAGCAAGTCAAATAGCATTGTGACCCTAATCCCCCTCCATAGTTATGGTCTCATTAAAAGTTTTAGCTTATTCCACAAAGGCGGGTCTTTTCTTATCAAGATATCAGATAGGGATTTTTTTTACGATAGTATGTATAATTTCTGATCAAATTTCAAATACCATTGCTTGTGTGCATTTACATGACCAATTAGAATCAATCTGTCCTTCAGTTCAGTTCAAATTAAGTTGAAATTTATTATTACTTTTCTCAACGTGTAAGAATTTACGTGTGTACAAAATATATATACAGATGTAATTTAAATTTCAAGGGTGAAAATTATGAAACAGAGGCGGGTCCAGGGATGTCAAATAAGTATTTTACTGTTACAAATGTGTCGCCACTTCTTCAAGTCTAGCTTCAATATTTCGCCCGTCTCACACGTTATCTCTATTCGGTTATTTTTTGTGTGTGATGAAAAAAATAACCGAATGAAAATCACGTGTAGACGGGCGAAAAATTGAAGCTACTTCAAGTCGTGCAAAATGCTCTGGCTGGGAGCCCCCTCTTCCCATGTCCTCCCTTCCTGCAAAGCTGTGTCTTAACCGACCCCCCCCCCCCCCCACCCGGAAATATTCCGCGCCTGAATTTAAGATGATATTCCAAATAAATGGAAAGTGCAAATGTATAGATCTATTACAAAATCACACCAAAGTTCACATTTGTACTTTCATTTGAATCGAAAAAGGGCAAAAAGTAGCTAAATCCTGTATATTTCTGCTTTTTTGTGCGACTCAAATTTGAGAAAAAACAATTCATTTGTACTTTTGGTGTACTTTATACGAAAGAATGTAACATTTCTTTAATTACCGTAAGTATTGCTTTCTTTTTAAAAAAAACATCAAAAAGAAATTGAAAATAAAAATGAAAAAAATAAGCGGGTATGCGTACTTTAAGCTGAAATTGTAAACACATGTTTTCGTCTCCGGATACCCCCTTCACACGAGAACACGAATTCGGTTTCTTGTATATCACGGAAATTAAAATATCCGATTTTGACCGATTCATAATTTTTGTTATTTGCGTGGGATCGCCGATGCATGATGTAATAGTAAGCTACGAAACTACAATTCCCGCCCAGGTGACCCCGAATGTGGGGGGATCAGTATCAGGATGAACAATTGGACAAGATATGACTTTACCCCATAATGGGGGGCAAAGTTTTCCACACGATATGATAATGCAATTGACAAAAACGGAATCACGCATGTTCTTTTTGGTGTATTTCAATCGCGGACCAAGAATGGGTCAGAGGGGCCAGCACCCCCTCCTGGATTTACAAAAAAAAAAATTGCTGCTTTGTTCCCTTTTTTACGAATAATTTTTGTCAATTCCTTAGACTGGAACTCCCCCCCCCCCTCCCCGGCGGCTTGGTCCCTCCCCTGGAAAAATTCTAGATCTGCCCATGGATCTCCTTCGAACTATAGGCGAGTTCCGTTGTAGGAGGAAGAGGTTGGTCTGCACGGTTGTTTAACATTAATCCAAACACAACAGGTGTTATTTAGGCGGTGATCTGCAGTTACGAAGTCAACATACCTCACAAGATTGCATTGCTGCAGATCATAAAGAGATATATTGGATGCACTGTGCAGCCGTGATCAATTATTATCAATAGTGACCTTTCATCTTTTGGTGTGCTCCTTGCAAAGTCACCAATCACACCATTTAATGAATATAGATAATAGATATCTTCAGAATATTTATCCTTGCTGTGTGTTTTCACATTTTGTCTTTTCTGTATTTTTAACAATTTTGGTGGATGTGTATAACTTTCTGTGTGTTTCAACATTTCTATGACTGTGTTTGTCCTTCCTGTGTGTTTTCTCGTTTCGTTGGTTATTTTCCTACTATCAGCGATTTTGATTATGTTTTTCTTTTCATTGTGTTTTGAGATTTTGGTGGTTGTAATCTGTGTGTTTTTACATTTGGTGATAGTGCTTGTCCTTTATGTGTTTTCACATTTGGTGCTTATGTTTGTCCTTTCTCTGTGTTTTCGCACTATGCTGGTGCTGTTTGTCATTTTTGTGTTTTCATATTTTGGTGGTTTTGTTTGTCCTTTTTATGTGTTTTCCCATTTTATTTTATGTATGTCTTTTCTCTGTGTTTTTACATTTTGGTGTTTGTGTTTGTCCTTTTCATGTATTTTCACATTTTGGTTGTTTTCTCTCTCTCTCTGGTTTAATTTTTTTACATTTTAGTGGTTGTATGTTCTCAACTTTTTGTGTTTGTGCTTGCCGTTCCTATGTTGTACATTTTGGTGGGTCTGTTCGTCCTGTCTGTGTGTTTTCAAATTTTGAAGTTCGTGTTTGTCCTTTCTGTGTTTCTCATTTCGGTGTCTCTGTTTGTCCTTTCTGTGTTTCTGTGTGTTTTAACATTTTGGTGGTCGTGTTTGTCCTTTCTGTGTTTTCACATTTTGATGGTTCTGTTTGTACTTTCTGTGCTTTTTAGCTCACCTGAGCCAAAGGCTCAAGTGAGCTATTGTCATAGTGTGGCGTCCGGCGTCCGTCGTCCGTCGTCCGTCCGTCCGTCGTAAACTTTTAACATTTTCAACTTCTTCTCAAGAACGGCTGAAGGGATTTTGATGAAACTTGGTATGCATGAAGTATTAAAGGTCCTCTACCAAGTTTGTTCATTTCGGCTCGATCCCTTCAGGGGTGGATCCAGGGCGGGGTCAAATAGGCCCCAGAGGGTACCCCTCTTCAAAAATCTTCTTCTCCAGTTCCACTGAATGGATTGAAAAACTAATTGTATCTAAGTGATCTAGAAGGATGTACGATTCAAGTTTGTTCATTTCGTTAAAATCCAATAACTAATTTTTGACGCGTTTTTGACGTCTTTTTCGACATTGCATTTTTAATGCAAAAATTGATATTTCTCTTAATATTTTCTTTCTTATTGAAAAATTCTGCTCCAGTTTAGTTTAATTTAGCCATTTTTAAGCAAAGGAATGCTTTAGTGAAAGAATTTTGCTGAAAGGTTTATTTTTGAATGTTTAATGATTTTTTTAATACTGTAAAAAAGGAAGGGAGGATGGTCATTTTCATCATTTTTGGCATTTTATGGTTCTTCCCATGAATGATTGTTTTAACATTTATCATATTTATTGTAAGGAATGTAACAGTGAAAGAATTTTCTCAATATCTTGACTTTTAGATTTTTAATGATTTCTTTAATACTGTAAATAGGCATGTTTTCTTTGTCAATGAGTCCCAAGGTAGCGAGTTCAAATCCCGGCTGGGCCTTAAAAAAATTTTTTCTTTATTTTTCATTTTTCATCCATATTTTAAGCTTTGAATGCTGTTTTTAACTTACCTGAATAATTTTAATGCCATTTTTGCCACTTTTTGAACTTTGGAATTTTTTATGAAGTTTGGCATTTTCTCCATATTAATTTCCCTTGAGTTCATATTGATATTTTGAAACCTATATCCTAGGTAAAATTAAATTAATGAATGCTTGTGTGATAGCATTTTTGATTAACAACATGTACAATTTGAATTTATAATAATTCTTGTATTCTATAGAGTATAAAAAGGGGGGGGGGTTCAAAATTTCTGTAACAACATCTGCTGACAGATTTTTTTTTCTATTAGATGATATGATAAGAACTGGACAAAATAATATTTTTTTTTCTAATTGGCTTGTATATTAATGAACTAATCAGAGTAAATACTAATCTTTCTTTCATTTACTCCATCTAACAGTGGTTTTCTGCACTTAATATTTCTTAAGGATGACATCCTATCTGATGCCTCTTTAGGTTGTCCATCCTTTCCCCGAAAGAGAGATGTTAGGGTGCTCTTATTATTTTTCTTTAACTATTTCTTTTAATAACTTAGTAAATATATGATCTTCTGCACTCATTTATTGCGTGTTTGTCAGATTAAGTTACTCAATTCTTTTATATACATTATTTGCTATAACTTTATTTTTTGAATTTTTTTTTTTAATATTTTAATCTAGATATGCTGTGCGTGCACATAGACCCAAGGATTGTGGGTTCAAATTCAGGCACTGGCATCCCATTTTTTTTTTTTTTCATTTTTTGCATTTTGCAAGCTTTTTAAGCACTTTTAAATCATCTGAATACAAAAAAAACTTCTTTTTTCTTTTTCCATTTTCATTTTCTCCATTTTGCACACTCATTTATTGCATTTTACTTTTTTGGAATTTTTATGATATTTTTTTTTAATTATTTATGGCATATGGACCAAAAAATTCTGACTGTGGCTCTGGCTCAAACATTATTCAATGTCAGTATGTTCAGAGTGTGCATGGATATCAGGTGAGCGTTGTGCCCCCCTGGGGCTCTTGTTATTTGGACGTCTATGTGCTTTCTGTTGGTATTATCAAAGAGGAGGGGGTATAAGGACAATATATATGAGGTTTGACGTAAAAAAAAAATTAAAAGACTTGTGATTCTTCCAACACAACATTTAACTTGATATACCGACTACTCTTGTAATTACTTACCCCCCCACCCCCCCCCCCCCTTTTTTTTTAATACCTCGTTCCGTCTGCATACCTGAAACTGGGGATTTAATGAGGTAGTACGACAGGTACGAAAAAAGGCAAAGTCGAAATATTCATATTGTTTTCAAAGGAGCAAAGTGGGCAGATATATAGGGATGAAAACATGTTTTTACTTTGGTAAATGAACCAGTAACGACAATACTAAATATTTACTCGGGAATTACGACGTTGCGCGGAATTAATGTTGTTTTTTACTAGTTTTGTCTGCAGGAGATATCATAATGCAATCAAGACCACTTACTCTCCTAGAGTGTTCTTGACCTATCGATTAACGTGCACGACCCTCTCAGACTTTGACCAATGCCCACTTGTACATTCTTCTATTTAAATAGGCATTTCACCTTAATCCCCAATCATCCTATTTAAGGACCAACTTGAGATCAAAGGCGTTTATAAATTCTCACAATGAACGGTTCAGTTTTAGATTTAAGATTTTTTAATCTCCATTGTGGATAGCGTTGGAAGAGTTTTTGTCGGGATTATGTATTTTAATTCGTTATACCGGATTTTAACAAATCAAAACGTTGTTCAAACACTTTTATGTGTTAAATCCCCGCGGAGATTTGTTATGTTGTCGCTTTAAGTGAAAGCCTTAAAGAAATGTCAGAGATTACCAAAGCGATAACCTTTCATCACCTTTAACGACATTGACAGTACACTACGGATCCCTCCCCCTTCTTGAGATTTTTTTGGAACTGATCTTTTCTTTTTGCCATTGGCAGTCAGGCGAACCTTAAACAAACTACTAGAGAGCAAGTGCTACTTTTACGCGAATAGTCGAAACTAGAGAGCAAGTACTCCTAATACACGAATATCCAGAACTCGAGAGCGATTCAACGGCTCCTTTTACGCGAATAGCCAAAACTAGGGAGCAATTAGTCAGAGGTAGAGAGCAAGTGCTCCTTTTACGTGAATAGCCAAAACTAGAGAGCATTTGCTCCTTTTACACGAATAAATAGAACTAGAGAACAATTACCCCTTTTACACGAATGTCCAAAACTAGAGAGCAAGTGATCCTTTTACGTGAATAGCCAAAACTAGAGAGCAAATGCTCCTTTTATGCAATTAGTCAGGGCTAGAGAGCAAGTGTTCCTTTTACACGGATAGCCAAAACTAGAGAGCTAGTGCACCTTCTACACGATTAGTTAGACCTATAGAGCAAGTGCTCTTTGTCAGCGAATAGTCAGAACTAGAAAACAAGTGTTCCTTTTACGTGAATAGCCAATGGTCCTTTTATGCGAATGGTCAGACCTAGAGAGCAAATGCTCCTTTTACGCGAATAGCCAAAACTAGAGTGCAAAAGATCCTTTTACGCGAATAGTCAGAACTAGGGAGCGAGTGCTTTTTTACGCGAGTAGCCAGAACGATAGAGCGCTCCTTTTAATCAAATAGCCAAAACTAGCGTTTTTCCTTCATTTTGGATATTTGGGTATATCAGAACCCGATAGTGTGTGCTCTGCTTGCAGAAGCGAGCATTAACGAGTCTACTTTGGAGTCTTGTCGATTTTCATATATGGACTCTAAATGTAAAAGAAGTCGAGTACTTGAATTCGGAAAAGAATTCGAATTTAAGAATGGTTCCAACACTCTTGAAAATCTTATCTATTACATGTTTCAATTTTCCAAGCTACATACAACCGAAATAGAAAACCTTTCCACAAAGTGTTATGCAGTTTAACACAACCCATACATATACACATACTTACGGAATCTCAGCCATTCTTTGATGTATCAGGAATATTTTTCGCATTTTATGACTTCTAGAAGCGTTAATAAATCATCGTGGATGCATGAAATAATTTATGGAAGACATTTGGAATGAAGCAACGGACGTACATGTAACGTGGAACGCAAAATACTACATTTGACGGGCATAGAACCTAAACGATATATGACGTCTCACGTGTAGAAAGGTTTCTCACTAATCAGTGTTTACACTTTATCAATAACAAACATCTTTGAAATTTACAACAACTCTGTCTTCCAGTACATAAAGCTTTCAAACTTCCTTCGTATTTTTTTCTGACGCTGTGATTTTGAAGCATAGATAATGTCTGAGCTCGTCTTCAGAGGACGTTAAAGAAACTGGTGAATAAAAGCACGCAGCATATTCAAGTATGAAATTGTACATAACAAAACAAAAAAATGCCTATGATAAATCAACAATTTGGTCAAACCTCAGCGCCTTGTCTGCAGGACTGAAATATACACACTGAAATCGGGGGATCGAATTCCCCCTAGTGTCACGATTGTACAATCCGCGCCTTTCCCGACTGCGACGTGCAATTTATCACCCAACGTTTGGTGGAAAAGGAAAATTGACAGGAAAATTAAGGAGCCACCCGGAATACATCTTTCCGTAATAAGTTTCTAAAGACCGACTAACTACTTAATAAGTACTTTTGCACGAAAATCAAATAAATCAATTTTGCGGTATAGAGCGAACCACCACTTAATAAAATGGCGACTTGCAGTTCTTTCTTTTGGCTGCACAGCAATAAATTCTCACTTTTTGACAAATTGCGCAACCGTGACAGTTTGGTATCACACCTGCAAAATCTTAATCTATTAGACGCTTTAATCTATCAATGCCTAGTTTCGGATCGAGTAACCGGTGCGCGATGCCTTCAAATAGTCATGGCATCCGCGAAAACATTTTCTTTTTTTCCAACCATGGGAAATAATGGCTCATTATTTCAGATTTTCATATTGCTAATATTTACAAATGCTTCAATCAAAGTGAAAAATGCATTAAATTCTTTTCATTTCTTTAAAGTTATCAACGCGGATTCAACGAACATGTTTGAAATTAAGAAAGCTGTCAATTTTCAAATGGCGCGTTCAGACATACTTTTTGATTTACGAATTAACGAAAAAGAAAGACTTTTTATAATTCTATCGCACAGACAATAGAAACGAAAAGCTTTTCAAAACACAAAAGCAACAACTATGAAAGAAGAAATCCTGGCCGGGGGACCAAATGTTAAATCAAAATGAAGATATAGATTAATGAAAAGTTTACGGGAGGTATTAAAAAGCAAGTTTCCTGTGGGTACATCACCCACTTTGTTCAGACCTTCTTAAGAGAAAAATGATTACAAGACCCACTATATCAAATATATATTCATTCATTAAATTTGGTCAATAATGTTCAAAAATGTGCAAGTCACTCTTGGCCATTGTACAATTTGATCGATTTCTATGTACAAATAAAATAAATGAAATCAAATGGTAATGTATTTTTTCCTCTCTTCATAACAGATGATTCCAGCAACGAAATTAATGATAAAAATAGAAATGACTCCAAATTAGGACCACAGCACAGGTGCTTGACACTTGGTTTTGTAGAAGCAAACATCAAGAGAAAAGACGTTATGCCTGTAGGACATTCCATGAAATATATGTTGTATAAGCATGTTGCCTGTTTGAGGAGCGATTTACCGGTATTTACATTTATGAAGAATCAAATACTTGTAGTAAGTCTAGACTTGGTTGAAAACAGGGATTTATTCCATTTTCCCGATGCATAAGGCCGAACCATTTTTGTTTCTCTGAAGCGGCAGCGAGCGGGTAGGTTTTGACAATTTGACCAAAAAAACCATCTCCACAATAATTCACACCAAAAATGGCTTACATGAAGATTGAGGATTGTTAAGAAATCAAATGCAGCCCATAAATTAAATTTTCTTCAGTCAAAGACTGACAGAGAATTTAGATTTGATATTATACTTGAACAACTTTTTTTTCGGTTTCAATGGCGATCTGTCCATGTTTGGTTTTGATTTGTTTTGTTTTTTGTTTTTGCCCAATGGGTAGGTTGGTTTTCGGAACAACACCTGACGATTAACAGAAAATAAAATTTGTGCGGCCTAATCCCGTTGCACGGTCCCGTTTTTCCCGTCGCAAGATCATTCCGTTTTTCAAGTTGCAAGATTCCGTTTTCCCCTTGCATGATCCCGTTTTTCCCGTTGCAAGATCCCGTTTTTCCCGTTGCAAGATCCCGTTTTGCCTGCGTCATGACCCGTTTTGCCCGTTGCATGATCCCGTTTTCCCATTGCATGATCCCGTTTTTCCCGTTGCAAGATCCCGTTTTTCCCGTTGCAAGATCCCGTTTTTCCCGTTGCAAGATCCCGTTTTCCCGTTGCAAGATTCCGTCTTCCCGTTGCCTGGCCCGTTTTCCCCGTTGAATGATTCCGTTTTCGCAATGCATGATCCCGTTTTTCCCGTTGCATGATCACGTTTTCCCGTTGCATGACCCGTTTTCCCCATTGATCATGGCACTAGAGGGTCTCCTAGAGTCATCATACAACGGGGGAAATGGAAACACTTCTTTTCACTGAAAATGGTGTCAAACGTGGCATATTTCAATCCCAGAAAATGTTCCATGTGAAAAGATCTATGTGAATTCTATCCATTGTATCGGATAATCGACCGCAGACTGATGTCATAAGTCTTTCATATAAAACATCAATTATATCAATGAAGTAATATTTTTTTTCCGGGGGGGGGGCGCATGCTCGTAGAAGAGGACAATCTGTAAATTTTAGATTAATAATACAATAATACGTTAATGCATGTAAACAAAATGATTTTTCGACAAGTTCAAAAAGGCCTTTGTTTCCTTACACCACTCCTCGCACAACCCTTTCGAGATCCACTTATGACATGGACTTGTACTAATATATTGTAAACAGGAACTGACTGGTGCCCAAAGCTTACTAAATTCAAACAGTCACTGGGTTCTTTTTGTTGTAAAAACAATTGCACTTTTCTATATTATTTTACGAACCTCGGAATCATTAAGAAATCGGTGAAATTGAGCATCAAGTCGGCATCATATTAGATTTTATCAATTGTACTAAGCGTCACGGTTTTATTGTTTTACTGGTTTTTCTTATTTTGAGTCATTTCCGGCAACTCCCGAAGGTAAAAGGAAAGGAAGCATTTAGGTTTTAGTAACTATATAGAGGGAATAAATTGAAAACAGAAAAATAAATGCACTCGGAAAAAGAGAGAGTCAACACTTCGACACTGATACTGCGATTTGATTTTAATTTTTTTTTCTTGAGATAATATTCGCTCCCCATGGATGAAAAATTAGGGTTTATATGATTTCTCTCTCTCTCTCTCTCTCTTTTATCTATTCATTTATTTTTGGTTTACACCATTATTTCTTATCTAATCTTATTGTTAAATTTTCTGTCTCATAACAACCATCGTCATCGGCCAACAAACATTTTTCAAACAATATTCAGACAGTATAGCAAAAATGACCAATCCATATAAATTACTATGAATAATACATAATTCAAGGCCGAGTGTGGTATTGACCATTAAGTCATATTATGATTTTCCTATAGATGGAATTGTCGTAGAGTCTCTGCCATCATGTATTATTCACTGGTCAGGGGGGGGCATTCACTGGTCAAATCTACCTTGTACGGAAGTTTATGTCAGAGTGACCAGACAAACTATAGGTCTGTAAAGCAAGTTAGTGTAACTGTACTTGAGTACATCGATCAGTCTGTTCGGCGTCCGTCCATCTGTCTGTCTGGTGGTCATACTTTCGCATAAATGGCTATAACTTGATTGACATACATTATACTTCGATCAAACTTGCAGGAATGGCAAAGGATGATGAAACTGAGCACCCAATGAGGGTCAAGGTCACCTACAAGGTCAAGGGTCAAACATGCAGCAGGTAACATACCTGTTCTTGAACAGGGCTATTTTTGCTTTACTACAAAAGTGCATTTACTGAAAACTAATATACTAGTATACATTCATTTTACCAAAATTGAAAGTGAAAAATCTCTGACATGCTTGCTTTTAATTCGGAGACAAATTCCTGTGGCAGCACGCCATGTCATGTATGAGACGGGCTTCCTCGTATTAATTTCTTTATTTTTTATTTGAAAATGTAAAATGTTTTATTTAGGTCATAGTTGATAAAATACGTGATATTTTACAGCCCTGTATTTACAGACATGTAACTCAACACTTTATAGAATCTTTTCATAACTTCGTTAGGTAAAGTGACAAAACACATTTTAAGGCTTAATAATAACATTGAATTTCACAAAGTCGCATGGGAGTTCACATTACATGTATCATATGACATAATTTTAAGTGTATACAAAACTTCTTCTTTCGATGTTTGTACCTACGGTGAACGATAACAGGATTGACTTACGATTCATTGATACACAATGATACAGCTGTTGTTCGACATGACATTCATTCGATATGTCTTCTGTCATAATTTTTTTTCGTCTTTATTATTCATTTTATCAATCTATTTTAAAAAGAGAATTGCATGATTATGGATATTTAGACTCCTTCATTAACTTTTATTATTATTATTTCATCCATTTTCTTCAGTATTTTGTACAAGAAAGTACATTTCCGAAAAAGAAATTGAAAACGACTTGAGAATATCTCAAAACGCTCCGACTTCTTACATTTACGTCATCTTTACATAAAACATCGTTAATGTCACATTTTCGCAGCTGATCTGAATTGCATGAATGTGATGTTCATTGTACAATATCACATAACCTATTCCTCTATGTCACTGACAATACATGTAGAAAAAACACAGGAGTTCAACGCCAGCGACATCCTCCCCCCAAATTTCATCTGCTCTTGATTTTTAGAGCGAATCCAGGAGCAAAACATTCAACGGTATAAAAAGGAGATTTCAGTACGGTAAAAATTGAATTGTTCAACCTTTCAATTATAATTTCTCAAAAATATGCAAAATGAAGATTTTGATCACCCGTGGGTCAATTAAAGGGGGAGGGGGGGGGGGGGTACCTTTCTCCTAACACACGTTCAACAATATTTAATACTGTCTTCGTGTATAAGTTCATAATTCATTCAAGTGCCAATTTCAGATTTTTGTAGACCAGATTCCCCCAATTCCTGATTTTTCAATTTAGTGGCGCTATCTGTGATTGTTTTGAAATTTTTCATCAAAATATTTTTTCTCTCGAGTTATTTGTTTTTTCGTGTGGATGTCTACACGTCTTTATGCGGCACTTTTATACGTTTTTTTCACTTCTTGAGCAAGTATGTTTTCGACCTTGGTTTTGATGGAGATCTTTTCCTTTTGTGCAGTGTCACGTGACGACGATTTCATTTAAACCACAGAAGCTCGATGCCAACGATCCACAAGAATATCCGTCACCTCTACTTGGGAAGGGGCGTGTGGCACTGAGTGTCGTTTAGCTTCATAAATATCGCCCTACCCACACTTGTTTTTCTTCCGACGGTTGTTGTGGTGTGTGGGGACACCACAACAACTGAAGAAAAACAAGTATGGGTAGGGCGATATTTATGAAGCTAAGTGTTGTTGGCATCGAGCTCCTGTGATTTAAACTAGGATTCGCGCAATTCCAAGTAGGACATGCGCAGTGCTTGCAAAAACAAATCTCTTGTAAGTGTCGCCAACAGCGATTCCTGTACTTTGGTTTTTAGTTCACAAAAAACAACTAAATACCCGAAATATATGCGTTTTGTGCACTAAATTCGGCCTATTTAAGTTATGGAAGAAACTGTCTGGTCGCAGAGTTTAAATATTAGTATTCTTTTTTTTCAAATCAGCCACCAAGGTAGATAATAAGAGACAATGATTTTTTTTCAAAATGACCATCATGGCGCATTGTCGGTTACTTAAAATCTAAATATTTCTAAGAAAATGTATGCACAAATTCTATAATGAAAAATTGCGGACACTTGTGATCGGAAGTTACTTTTGCTTCCCTGCTTCACAAATGAAGTAATAGCATTCATCCATGCAGACGACAGGTAATTTATCGCGATATAACAATTAACAACAATGGCTACATGTCGGCTGCTAACTACCACCGTGGAGCTACATGACGATTTGGCACGCAATGCTAATAGGTTCTATGATCGACACCTACGTCGTTACTGTACATACTTCTGTGTAGTACGAAACAGCAGTTTTGGCAAAACGTTTTGGCATCGCGTCGTTCTCTTCTGCTGCAATTTGTCAAATAAATTCATGGAAAGGCTTGAAATGTAAGATCTAATTTGTTAACAAGACATTTTCTTTTAAGATACTGGATAATTATAGATGCAGAAAATTATAAAGGGAAAATGAATTATTACCGGCACTGTATCCGGATGGCAAAAAATACAACAATTTCAGCTGTAACAGCAAATGTAAAATGTATATGACGTAAATTTTCTTCTATTTCTTTACAGGGAGAGATTTTTCCGCCTATAGATGTATATACATACATAATTATGGATATGGAAGAAACGAATAACATAGAAAAACAAAGTAAAATGAGGAAAAGATCTCTAGCAAGACTACACTTCACTTTAAAACAAAGTGGGACACAATCACAAGATGCAACGAACATCTGACAGGACGACTTCAACAAACAACAGGGGGGGGGGGGGGCAACCAGCCATACATCAGCGCACACCCAGAACAGTCCAACGACGCACCGAAACATTGGCACCCGATTCCGACTTTAGACGCCAATTTGCCATATAATATTAGCGAATGGTGTGGTATGGTTGCCCGGATTACGTGCTCACAACCCTCCAAAAAATCTGAGCTCTGTCTTGCGTTCAACTTCTGTTTGTTCATATTTAGAATCTCTTCAAATTTTTCGCACAGTTTTTTTTTTTTAATTTCTAGAAAATTCATAGGGAAATATAATACTCGAACGACAATCGATGTCACAACTGTTACATGTATATGTCAATTAACCATGTTTTACTCGAGAAGTTGAGGTCACATCCGATTCATGAATTTCTTATTCCCTCTAAGCATATTTTTCTTGTGTGAAAAAAAAAATCAGAATCTTTTCTTTGTACATAATACGATGATTGATACAAGCTCCAGCGAACCCTTTCGTATATGTAATTGACGTAAAACGAAACAAATTGCAAAGGTGAAAAACAAACTGTAGAAAAAAATGTAAATGATCAATCCAATTAAGCAAGAGTGATGTTTGAACGCTCCCACCTGCTTGCTCAAACAAAGCGATGATCCGATGGAACCAGGCCCAACGCTGGCTGGTGAGCAGAAATACGTTCTAAAGTGCAAAGACCTGCCAACCGTCTTAGGTTTCTTTTCTGTTTAAATCTGATTTTTTTTTAGAGAACTCGCTATATTCTTGATTTTATTTCAATGAGTGTGGAATAGATTGTGGTACTTTCTAATACCGACGCAATTCCCTTTCGGGAACAACAATTTGGGCTTAAATTTTAGGGAGGGGAATGGGGGTGAAGAGGAATTCTACTCGTACTTTTTCCTGTAGCGTTATTCAGAGCAGAACATTTTCGGGGAAGGAGGTATACACTTTACTTATCTTTTAATGTTATACTTCTTCGAATTCAATAGCATCATTTAAGAGCAGATAAATTTGCAGCATGTACCAGACATGCACGTTTCGGGTACTTAACCCTCGTCAGTGATCCTCAATCTAAACAATGTAATATATGGCCAGAGAGTGTGAAAGTTATTATGTCCAAAAATAAACCGAAAGACGAAGCAGGATGGATGGGATATGATGCTGCAGGACCCACGTTTCAGAAATTTTAAGAAATTTTGATAACAGAAATTTTCGAATGCGTTGAAGAAACGATTTTGATAACAGAAATTTTCGTATGTGTTGAAGAAACGATCAAGCAAAGTTGATCGAACTTAGCTACATGTGCCCTCGGGACTCCTGGTCCACGATGATGTGCGCATGAAGCGTTCCTCCTGTGGATTATGGTTTGTGAAGTTTTTTTTTTTTTCAAAAAGGAAAATATAAAAATCCCTTGCGCTATTAAAAGGGCGTTTGCTTGTTGTATGATAATCTAGTATTAATCCAAAGAACATGTTCGATCTACCAGATTCTATTGAAGATTAGACAATGAAACATGGAAAAGCACATGTTTCCTCCGGAAATTCGATATTACACCAGATTTATACCTGCTTCCCTGAAGTCTGATTAGACAATGTAATATCATATGTAAAAGAAAAATATTGGAAACTCAAATCTAAAAAAACAAAAAAACCAAAAAAAAAAAAAAAACCGTAAATTTTTAAAAGTTAGTGTTACAGAAGTGTAATAGTAACTAATGTTGACGCCTTAATAATGACCAATCAAAAAGAATTTTAAGTGGGGCTTTTTTTTAAATTAAGGATTATGATTTATTTTGGCTATTCATAATGCTCTTTAGTGGCAAAAATGTCTCTGTATTTACATGTAAGAGATTATTTTTCAAGAGGGGAACAGATCTCTATGCCATTAATTTGGAAAAGAGAAATAAATCATTGAACATCATTGATCAGTCAGGAAAGGGTTAGAAACAATCTTGTTACAGAAACCTTGGTAATACGGATGTATCAGAAACCTTGGTGATCAGGGTGTATCAGAAACCTTGGTGATCCGGATGTTACAGAAACCTTGGTGATCCGGGTGTATCAGAAACCTTGGTGATCCGGATGTTACAGAAACCTTGGTGATCCGGGTGTATCAGAAACCTTGGTGATCCGGATGTTACAGAAACCTTGGTGATCCGGATGTTACAGAAACCTTGGTGATCCGGGTGTATCAGAAACCTTGGTGATTCGGGTGTTACAGAAACCTTGGTGATCCGGATGTTACAGAAACCTTGGTGATCCGGATCATGTTACAGAAACCTTGGTGATCCGGATCATGTTACAGAAACCTTGGTGACCCGGATGTTACAGAAATCTTGGTGATCCGGATGTTACAGAAACCTTGGTGATCCGGGTGTTACAGAAACCTTGGTGATCCGGATGTTACAGAAACCTTGGTGACCCGGATGTTACAGAAACCTTGGTGATCCGGATGTTACAGAAACCTTGGTAATCCGGATGTTACAGAAACCTTGGTGATCCGGAATGTTATAGAAACCTTGGTGATCCGGATCATGTTACAGAAACCTTGGTCAGGCTTTCTACTCTACCTTGATGAAAAAGTAGGAAAAAAGTAGGAGTAGTCAATGAAAAAAAGTAGGAGAAAAATAGGAAAAAGTAGGAATTAATAGGGGAAAAGTAGGAAATTTTTGATCACTTTTAGCGAAAATTTTCAGTAAGTATGACACACAAATCACAGTAAGCAATGATTGTAGACTGGTAGTGTTCATCTTTGAGTAAATGACAGAGAAAAATAAAGGGAGATTGATTTTTTATGTAAAATGTACAGAATGGGCGAGCGAAGCGAGCCTGAAATTTTTCATACCTTTGAATCAGATGTCGATGACAAGTGAAGCAAGTAATTTTTTTACTTTTGAGATGAAAAAGTAGGAATAGTAGGAGGTTTAGAAGAAATAGGAGGAAAAAATAGGATCAAAATAAAAAAAAGTAGGAAATAGTAGGAAAAAGTAGGAACAGTAGAAAGCCTGCTTGGTGATCCGGATCATGTTACAGAAACCTCGGTGACCTGGGTGTTACAGAAACCTTGGTGATCCGGATGTTACAGAAACCTTGGTGATCCGGATGTTACAGAAACCTTGGTAATCCGGATGTTACAGAAACCTTGGTGATCCGGATGTTACAGAAACCTTGTTGATCCGGGTGTATCAGAAACCTTGGTGATTCGGGTGTTACAGAAACCTTTATGATCCGGATGTTACAGAAACCTTGGTGATCCGGATCATGTTACAGAAACCTTGGTGATCCGGATCATGTTACAGAAACCTTGGTGACCCGGATGTTACAGAAACCTTGGTGATCCGGATGTTACAGAAACCTTGGTGATCCAGATGTTACAGAAACCTTGGTGATCCGGAAGTTACAGAAACCTTGGTGATCCGGATGTTACAGAAACCTTGGTGATCCGGATCATGTTACAGAATCCTTGGTGATCCGTATGTTACAGAAACCTTGGTGATCCGGATGTTACAGAAACCTTGGTGATCCGGATGTTACAGAAACCTTGGTGATCCGGATGTTACAGAAACCTTGGTGATCCGGATGTTACAGAAACCTTGGTGATCCGGATGTTACAGAAACCTTGGTGATCCGGATGCCCACTGCTTCTAGATCAGTAGTCTGGTTCCCGGGACCTCTTAACTAAAGAAGTCCCGGGAACCAGACTACTAGATCAGTGCATGCCCAAAGTGAAACAAAAATCCAGAATGAGTAAGAAATCTTCAAAAGAAACATGACAAAGAGTCACATGTTACCCATCGTTTCGTATTTTGAAAAAAAAATAATTTAAAATGAAACTCCAATATAACAATTATGTCAAAATTAATGTCAAAAGTCCATGATGAAACTCTTATTTATTACAATAATGTTAAAATTAATGTCAAATGTCCATGATGAGCTAATGTTCAACACCTGCATTATGAAAGACAATACTACAATAAGGTGATCATTTATGTGGTGCTGTAAGGGAATACATTAGATCTATCATTGAATTTATGAGATGAATATGCATGGGATACATGAATCTTCATTGTCAAATTTCAACACTTTCCGAGCTTCCTCAACCATGTCCAAATATATAATCTCTATATACAAGTATTTGCATAATACATCTTCTTTTTTTAACATCTGGGCACCTAGTTCTTTTTAAAACTCTCCAGATCCCTCGTTGCCCCCCCCCCCCCCCCCCACACACACACACACTTCCCGCCACTGTTGTTAATAATAATAATAATGATAATACTTTATTTCACTGTTGTTATGTTCTTATTTGTTGTCATAATTAATAACTATTTATTTCTTCTTCTTCTTTTTTAAGTTCTACATTTTTTCTTTTAAATTTTGATTCAAAACGTTTATGTGATCAGAGAATGATCTGAATTTCCTTTTATTGGTATAGACTAAGGTCTCGCGGAACACCTCTAGACTTTTCCATGTAGCGACTTTTCAAAAAAGTGACCACTGTCAAAATTCTTATTTTAAGTAAACTTAAAGTTGCTTTAAATTTTAATAGGAAATGTTGACTTTTGAAGTTTAAATAAATTTGGGAGGATTTTCTGCTGAAAATAGGCATCTTAGACAGATCCGAAACTGTGTAGAAACTCCCATGCAGCCGGCTTACTTTCGGTTTGCTGTTTTGGCCATGTACTGAAAATAGGTAAGAAATATGGAGGGAAAATAGCAGTCTTGTTCATAGATGATAAATTTGTGAGAAAATGAATCACGGAAGAGGTATGTAATTTGGTACCATTTGAAAGTTTCAGATTTTATCTAGAGATACATAGTAACCATATTTGGTGGGAAATTTTTTTTCCCTGAGCTATGGCGACCTGAAAATGGGTAGGTTTTGCTAAAATTTGCATAATTTTAGTGTCGTTTTGGGTATGTTTCCATTCAATGTTCTGGCCCATGGAAGCTAGAAGAAAGTAATGTCTATATGTGTTCTAGTACTTTGAGGGGGTATTGTGAATATTAAGATAGAAAATGTTAAATAAGTTGGTTGCCATGGCAACAGATTGGGAAAAAAAGAAAAACACCCCTTCCCTCAAAGCGACATTACGAGACAGGTGTTCCGCGAGACCTAAAGAGCGAAATATACAGATCGCGAATATTTTAAAGGTCAGTGTCGATGAAAGACACGTCGAGTTTCATATACATGTAGTTCGGAAGTATCATCGTCGGAAACCCACGGCATCTTCTCCGTTCTACTTCGAAAGGCAATAGGCTGTGGGTTTCCGACGATGGGAAGTATGCACTTGAAAGGATTATCATTTCTCCTAACAGTCGGAACGCCTCGACCTTTTCTGACATAGGAAGAAGGGGCGAGGTGTTCCGACTGTTCTCCTAAATCTCCTAATTGGGAGGCAAGGGTCAATGTATTTGAATGCAAATATATCTAAATGTAATATGTATGATAGTCATTTAGTCTTTATCCATATTCACTCCTTTCGTTTGTTTTAAGGTTGTTCTCAGCCATGAGCGAGTCAAAGAGTGCCAACTGCACCAAGCCAATGTACATGTATCAATTTCAAAATTGCAAAATTAGTTTCTTCGAATTTCTAGATGTTTAAAATTCTATGAATTCATGAAGACAGATAACCGTAATACTATGGTCATCGGAAAAGAGAGGGTTCGTCCAGTTTTTATCGATCATTTAACAAAGATAGACTATTTTTAAATTTTTTTCATCCGTGAAATAATTCTTCAACGTGTTGATTACATTTTCCCCAAAACACTTCATTAAGCAATCTTTGGGTGTGTTTAATTAAGAATATAATTTCCACATCTCTTTTTAATTCTTGGGTTCACGATGCGATTGTAGTCGAACGTTAAATCTATTTGCTTCTTCGAATTTCTATTTTCAGAATAATCATGAATTTTTAATTATTCAAAGATAGAGAAGGACTTCGCCCAGTTTTTATTGATAAACAACAGTATAATCTCTATTAGCATTTTTCACAATTTTAAAATATTTATCCATAACATGATTTTTGTTTTTCAATTTAAGATCACGCAACTTTAAGTTACCATTTACCGATTTATTCAAATATCTAAATTAAACATATTTGCAAAATACATCTAATGTATCCATTCTCTGATTTTTTTTTTTCTTGAATAAGAGCAAAATTTTAACATATAACTGCGAATTTCATGTGGTTGTGGATTCGTTTGGGTTCAAGCTCAATATAGATCTATATTTTCATTCAATTATTTTTCATTTTTAGACATGCAATCAGTACTTCATTTGCCTTTATCCTTATTCATTAAAACATGACAAAAGAAATTATATTAAAGTGTTAATATGAATCAAGGCAAAGCCTTTTTGTGCGAGCGGAGAGTATATAAAATAAAAAAGATCTTTCTTTTTTATTTTGACTATGATGGTTTATCTTTCTGTTTGATGATTGCCAAAATAGGTAGTATATAAGGCGAGAGGAAACACGGAAGCATTTGGAAAATTGATCTAGACCAGCAGATGAACATGTTAAGGGGGGGGGGGGGCTTAAAATACGGTTCTTTAAAAATATGGTTCTTTATAATTCATTTTTATTTTGTAAGAATAATATTTAGGCTAGATGAAAATAAATTACTTAAGGACAAAAGAAAAAACAAACATATTCCGACTTCAGACAGTACGAAACCATCCGAGACGAGAAAAGCAATCAGAGCGAAACGTCTCTTTAAAACCGGAAATGTCGGATTTCCCGTGGTTACGCCGCCTTGTTGATGCTTTATCGTTACCTGATTTACGAAAAATATTTTCAATAAATTTAACTTATAAACAAAAATTGAGTATAACATAAACGTCTACTTGGAGTCGAAAAAAAATTTAAATGGCAATATCCAGCATCTCCGCAGTAACTCTTTCTGCGAGGGGACAAAAATTTTGAAAGCATAGTAGTACATTCTCATTCTTTGATTCAGCATATTTTCTCAATAAGATATGTGTATACGCGTTACCATAAGGGCGAGCTTCGCTCGCAAGGGCCCTTAGGGCCTTTGCAGCGAGCTCCGCTCGCTAATATCAGTTACGTACACCTCTATGAAAACCAATTGCACCCAAAATTAATTTTCTTCGAATTTCAATTTCCAAATATTTAATGAATTTATAATGATACTAAGAGAATTGACTTTACGGTCATTGAAAAGGAGAGGACTGCGCCCAGTTTTAATTGATTATTTAGCATATATAGATATGTAACGTAAGTCACACCACGCATTTTTTCGCTGCAGTTTGTCACGCAACGAATAACGAGGAATACCGGTTCATGTATCGTAAATTCTCGCATCCACAGGTGCAGTGAAACCTATGCTCCTTTATCTATTTGTGATTTTCAAAGTATATAAAGAACAACTTGTATTTTTATAACCTTAACGATATAAATGTTTGAGTATAATCGCTGTTACGGAAATCCAATACGCGTTGCACACTCGGGATCGCCATAAAACAGTTAAGGAGATAGTAAAACATTAGAGTGACGGAAGAGATACGTCTAAAACGCAGAATTCTGCACTAAAATAAATAACCAATGCATGTAAAGAAATATTTGTGATATTTGTCGACGTAATGTGGCTATTCATTTTATCATTCCCGCTCGAATATTTATTTCTTTTGCTCTCATTTTATTGCATAAAAATGTCATTTTCGTTTGTCATGTTTCCTTCTTCTTCTTTTTTCTATTTTATTTTATTTTATTTTCTGTTTCCTGAGAGAGAGAGAGAGAGAGAGAGAGAGAGAGAGAGAGAGAGAGACCCGACAATTCTAATATGATTTTCAAAAGAAAGAAGAAATAAGGTTGTTGAAATTTCCTGGAAATTATCGTGACCACTTTGCAATGATGATGCAAGATCTTATAAATCTAAATGCATGTATCACGAAACTTACTTCAGAAACCTATTATGACGTTATGAAAAATCTTTACAGGTGGCACTTTGAAGTATTAGTCTAATGAATTTGTTAATATGCGATGTGGGTGGGAGTAAATTATTCCCTAATAATCCTCGGTACGTAGAGGGTGTTCCAATCAAATACATGGACCCTGACCCAATAAAACAATCATCTTCCTGCAGACAGGATCAGCATGTATTTCCTCTCATAAGTCGTAAACGAGTAGATACACGTAGATGAAGGTAAACTGATGAAATCTCTCATCATTCTAATCCATACTTGAACTATTTATTTATTTATTTATTTATTTATTTATTTATTTATTTATTTACATGTATTTATTTGATTATCCATCCACTTACCAACCAAATACATGCACATGGATAAATAATTTTTTTTTAAATTCATGTTAAAGACTATTCAAATATTTTCATTTAGGGATATGAAATTCCGAGAAAACAGTCCATCCATTTATCTATCCACTTTCCCACCCATCCATCGATTCACCCAGCCACTCAGCCATTCATCCAATCCTTCCATCCATCTTTTATTTAAAATGAAAAAAAATTTATTCATGTAGATCTATATTTATTTTCTTGTTTTCATGAAAAATCCACAAATGTCACCATTCACAAATGTTTTCATTTCTTCATCAATGAATTCGATCCTTGTTTCCATATTTCATATCTTAACTTAAGAAAATCAGAATGTTCTTGGTATAGAGAGATGAGGGGGTGGACAGGGTGAAAGGGAGGCGGGGGGAAGGAGGGCGGGAGCAGGGAGAAAGGGGGAGGGAGGAAGGGGGAAGGGGGGAAATGGGGGATGAAGGGGTGGGAGGGGAAGGAAAGGGAAGGGTGAAAAGGAGGGAGAGGGAGGTGGCAGCGGGAGGGGAAAGGTAAGGGGATGGGAGGGGGGAGAGTGGTACCCCCTGTCAGCTCCCTCAGAGATTGAAAACAGAACGAGTACAATGTACTTACATTTGCATATTGAACTCTGATATACACGACCCTGGTATAAACTAATCTAATAAATAATTTCAGTAATGTCATCACATATTTCCCACCTTGTAATTTGTACCGTGAATAAGTAATAAAATCAATGTCCATGAAACTATATTAGCAAATTAATGCTACTTCATAAACATATTTTAGGATTAGTCCTTTCAAGCTGCTGGGGTTACACCAGTACTATACATATAGTTGCATGCTACGCGGCAGTTTTCTAACACCCATTCTGGGAGTCGGGTGACAACTTTGTATGGTGACATGGATCAATTTGCTTAGTTAATATTCATATGTAAAAACCAATGACACTGTGCTGCCCTCCTTGTTTAATAAACACATGATTAGGGAGCCACCCATGGTGACAAGGATTTTGATGATTTTGTTGCGGAGAAATAAAATATTGCGAAAGGCATCCCTGATTGTTCCTTATTATGTCATATCAGTGAAAAAAAAAACATTTTTGCTTTCTTCATCTTTTTTGTCCCAATAACATAATGTTGAAAGCTGAGGATAGATTGCAGAAAGATATGTTGAATATTTGAGCAAATTTGGGGAAAATCAATGAAAATTCCATTGGGAAGGGGTCATATAATGTCCTTCGAATGGGGGGGGGGGGGGTTATAAAAGAACCTGTCGACATGGTCATAATCTGCTGTTTGCAGTTAAAATATGCAAAATTATGTACATCATACCTCGTAATTCTCAGCAGTTTGCATATTTTACGACCATCATGCATTTAACAAGGGCAGATCTAGAATAGTTGGGGATCAGGAATCCCCCCTCCGGAATAAGCCGAAATTTCTTATTGTCCGTGTTTTTACCCGCCTCGCCCCTTTTACCGGGCTGTCGTCTGCAACAGCTGCTCTGACATCACCAGACAACCAACAGCGATGAGACAAGAACTCAGCAGATACTATCGGAAATGTCACCCACACAGGACTCAAATCAGACCAACTCCCCCGCTTAATCAGACCATCAGACCAACTCCCTCACTTAGAACTCCACCATACACTGTAGGACCACCTCCCACGCAATCCACCTGATTGGCTAGTACATCTGGTTACTTGATAAATCAGAAATAAATATGATAACGTAACAACAATTACTCTATAGGTATGAAACCGAATTCCAGAGTTTCTATTCTCTCATGGAGTTAAGGACACAATGATTCAGCTATTCTTACATGTATATTCATTTTAAAATTAACTCATAATATTAATTACACGATAAAAGAAGTAAAAAGAAGCAACGCCTGGTAGCAATGTCGATGTTGTGTAGAAGACAACCAGGTACCAATGAAATGCAATGTTTAAATATTTTCTGTGTCAAACGTAAAGTACATAGATGTGCTTAACGCCCGCGTTTTTCCTCTTCTGTTTTACAAAATTTATTATCAATTATTGTGTTTTGAACAGCGGTCAAAATAACAATTACGATGACACTTTCTTCATTAGCTGTCCAAAATCAATGTCAATCAATGTCACTGACATCCTAATAAAATAAATCCGGATTATAGTGTCACACTTTCTTTAATTTGGAATTTGGTGTACGCTGACGATAAAGTTCTATTTTCCCCTACCTTCAGTGAAATAACAAACAAAATTACTCTATAGATTGTAGCATCAAAACTGTTTACATAATGGTTTCTTATAATTTTGACAACTTGTCATTTGGATATTTTACAATCCCATTTCATAATTTGTGGTTGTGGTATTTTGACATCGGTTATTTCATATCACAAGTGATGGTAGCTTTTTGGTACTTTTTTTTTCAAAAAGTGTTCTCACTTATTTGAAACTAATATACAGCGGATTCTATTTCATACCATAAACAGTGTACAGTGGTACTTTTTACACCTAAACATGCAATGTTGCTGTACTACTCTTTTGGATTTTGAGCGGTCTGTAAATACATGTACATTATTGTATATCAATATCTCATGCCAGGCTAATCTTTTCGTATCGAAATAAGTTGGAATTTAATTATAATGCTTTGGAGACTTAATGTGGAATTGGACCATATTAGAAACAATACATGTAACTATGGTACAACTTGTAGACACAAGAAGGTTCAGTATTCAATGAAAGAAGAAGAAGAAGAAGAAGAAGAGGAATGCATTACCAAAAAAAAAAAAAAAAAAAAAAAAAAAAAAAAAAAACAACCATGCTGAGCGTGGTATCCTGATATACTTCATGACAAATTGTGTTTCTTCGTGAGGAAACGGGGTCTGTCTTATGGTTACGCAGGCATGAACTTCATGCTGGAACAAAAATCATTGCTATACCAAGTCTCACGGAATCGGTTCACGAGAACATCTATCTAAAATCCCGGGGGATTCATAAAGTCAGGTGAAACATCTGGCAGTCCACAAAATAAGATCGTGATTTGTAACCGTAGTTACAATGTAATCTACCTGGATCATATTAACAAAAAGACACGCAATGTAAACAAATTGTTGTTTACCCGGTACTCCAGTCCTATGAATGAAAACCTCCAAAATTGGTCCACTCCATTCAGCTGGCCGTGATCGCCCTAATTTGTGGGAATAATAGACATATGTATTTTAAAAGAGACTTTTAATACTTCATTTCGACCTAAAATAGACTATTTCGAGTGTTTTACCTGATAATTTTGCGTACCTTTCTGATTCAATGACTGATACGCAGAGGGCAGGCCAAAGATAATATTTACGACGTACTACAGTACGGATTTCACATCCCCGTGTTGCTCACCGTATAGAGTAACAATCACGGTTGATTATTTGGCCACAGAAGTCAATAAATCACGAAATTTGAGACCTATTAATCAAAGGAAGTGTCGTTCTACGACACTCAGACTTTCTTAGCTTCCATCTTTTCCGAATGATACCGGGTCATTATCAGAGGTATTGTTTCATGGACTGGCATTCGGAGAGCCAAAGAGACAGAGCTGGGATGCAATCGATAAAATGAGGATTTTTCTTGACGGTTCCCGATGCAAGGATCAGAGACATAAAAATAACAATATATTTTTTTTTCTTCATATAACAGTTGTAAAAAAAAAAAACAACAATACATATGCAATCAAATAACAAAGGATGCAGTTGTAAGATATTGCGAATGTAATTCGGTCTCTCCCTCCCTTTTCATCCAGTCCGAGTCGGAGTGCATATCGGATGGTTGTGGGATTTCCCAAACTATCCAACTAAGAAAGAATCCGTGGATTCCGACAACCTATTCCCTCCTCGGTTCTGCCAAATGTTGTTTTTGATGTACAAGAAGATTACATGAAACAGTACTATATGGTTAACCTGTTCAGGAGAATGGGCCGAATTACTCCCTTTTGGCCATGCAAAAGTTAAAAGCGAAAAAGGGGGGATGCAAAAGCGCGTTGATGTGTAACATCATTTCGGATATATGACGAACATGATGAAGGGAGATTGCAACAAATATGAAACATGAACAAACATCGTAAGAAAACGTTGAAACAAAAATCTTACCCTGACAAGTTTTCCTGCAAAACTTGACTTTCATTCTCATGTGATTGGTCTTTGAAATCCTCCGACGTGGGAGCCTCATTCGTGGAACAAAATATGTGATTAGATAATGATGTATAACAACAACCAATCAGAGTTTTCGGCAGGTTTTCTGTGGTATCCCACAGCTCAAGGGCGGTAATTCTGGATTACTATGAATTAGTTCCCTTTGATTTTTCACACTGCCGGCGTGGTAAGCCTGTGCCCCCATGGCGCGTGGGGTGTAACCATAGGAGAATTTACTGGTGGGGATCTCTTTTGACTTCACACCTCTTTGACGAGTCCCAACGATTGGTTCCATTGTAATATGTAATGCAACAATAGGTTAAATGGCCGTGACGGATCGAGTGAATGTTTTTTTGTGAAATATCTTTATGTTTGTGGAATTATGAAAATTACTCTATAATCTCCTTTTTCTAAGCTTGTGATTTACTAATATTAAGATAAATACATTTTCCTCAAAGTTATGGGGAGGGGGTTGACCAGAAACCTACCCACCCACCCCTTCTGTAGAATTGTAAAACGAGCAAATTTACTAGTACCATGTTTGCGTATGATTGTCTGAAAATAATAGTCTGGACTCTTCCTGATCCTGTTAGTTTAATTTAATCATTAAAGCATCCCAATTTAAACATTTGAAACATCCCAATTTAATCATTAAAAACATCCAAATTTAATCCCAATTTAAACATCCCAATTTAATTTTCTAAGCAATATTGTAAGTTCTGTTCACATTTCCCAACCCAAAATGGGACACTGAAAGATGGAGCATCAGGAGGATTGCGATTAAACTCTTGGCGCACCAAGACTGATGATATCCTTGAATATTAGTGGCTCCACCTACAATAGATGTGGGTTGTTTTGCTGTTGTCATTGCAACTTTTGTTGCGGTCTTCCTTTTTATATGTATATGGTACACTAATGAAAAAGGTAAACGTGACCACTAAACATTGCGAAATATATTTTATCAAAACTGAAGTTTGTTTGTAATAAAACAGTGTAGCTAGCCGAGGCCGAGGCAGGAAATGCACATATTTCCATTTTTTGAACTTGTTCTCTTGATGTGTTATAGATTCAGATGTTTATTTCAGTCGACGTACCACGCATATGAAAATCAAATCTCAAACCATTCAAAAATTTGCTTGAGGGTAGTTTTTGTGAATGACTAACAGACAGACGCACAGATGGACGGACCAGATTTAGTGTATCCGCACTTTCACAAAAGCGGATTGCAATGAGACAGAAACTGATAAAGATAGAGAAAAACAGCCCCTTTCTATTTTTTCTCCAGTTTTGTATGATTAACGAAAAATAAGAGCTACAAGTATCTCTTTAGCCCTTGACCAGACTACCTCTTCGGAAACATTGCATGAATTCGCTTTATGTTATCTCTTTTTCTCTCTCTATCTCATACAATTTCAGTAGGTATGAATTTTCTGTTTTGAACCAAGTCGTTGTCGAAACATATAATACTATCTTTTCAAAAGTATACCAGGTATAATCAAGAAAAGTCTTCGAGACTAATTTATCATGAATGAAACAAATGTTCTATCAGATTCACCATTCTTTACAGAGAAACTATTGAATTTCATTTGAGGGGGCCTGCTTTGTTTGTGCAGAAAGTATTCAAAATCCTCCAAAATCGAAAGTTCCCTAGACTAAATAATCCAGTCTCTCCGCTGGAGAGACTGGATTATTTAGTCTAAAAGTTCCCCTGCAAAGAATATGTATTTTGACCTTATGATTCCATACGATACTGTATGGAATGAAGCGACAATTTTCTTTTTGTTCGCCGTCAATAATCACGTTAGCTACATGTAGTGTGTACACTAAATCCCATCGTAGTCTAGATTTTGAAAATGATTTTTTTTCTTTTCTTTTTGTTTTTGTTTTTTTTTTTTTATCAAAAAACACCACAGACATGTAAACAATACGCAGACAAGGACATTTTTTGTATATAAACATAGAACATAGATGAGTATATGTCGACCAACCTGTGGTCCTAGTGAGATTCGAACCAGCGACCATTCGGTCACTTGCCCGACGCCCTAACCACACCACCGACTGAAAATGAAAATTCCATTATATGTACGTGTACATCAAAGTAGATTTTGCTTGCAATATCCCATTGCAATGTTTTTGTTGTTGTTGATTTTTTTTTTTTTTTTGAATTGACATGTACATAGGTTTCTGACATTGATAATGTTTTTGCATTTCTTTGTTTGTAGAGGCCAAAACAGCATCTTGATAATATAATGGAGCATTGAATTGAAAAATTGACTAAAGTTTTTATATCAGCCTTTTCGTCGACAGGATAAGATCTATTCAGAAATAATATTTGGTGGCACCCACGGGATAAATTAAGACTCGTAACAAGACCATCTTTTGTCGGACATATCCAAATACTGTACGCCTTGCTTCCTATGGAATCTCCAAAAGCAACCAGAAGTCTCTGACGAGACTGTAGCTCTCCTGGTTGTTTTTTCTTTAAAACATCAATTTCCTTTCTTAAAGACCATAGGGAGCAGGTGCTCAAACAAATTATAAGTAGCACGAAAAAACAACATATCCATTAGACTGCAACTATAAAATCACTCATATAATTTATAATATCCGAGATATAGTATTTCAAAAAAGAAAGACACATCAATTTTAAAAGATGCTAGGGGCCAGAGGCTTCTAGCTCAAATGAACTATCAATGACACAACTAGACCACAGATCCATCATATTGCAAAAAGAATTAAGTCTCCATCACATGGAGTTATTTAGGAGAAAATGACCACACCCATTTTCTAAGACCCTGGGGGTCGGGGGCTCAAACAAAATATCAGGTGCAACACTAAACCACAGATCCATCATATTGCAAAAAGAATTAAGTCTCCATCATTTATAGTGTCAGAGGAGTTGCAAGCACAAGATTACATAGAATGATAAAGGAAAAAATGACCACACCCATTTTCTAAGACCCTGGGGGACAGGGGCTCAAACAAAATATAAGGTGCACAATAAGACCACAGACCCATCATATTGCAAAAAGAATTAAGTCTCCATCATTTATAGTGCCAGAGGAGTTGCGAGCACAAGATTACATAGAGTTATATAGAAGAAAATGACCGCACCTATTTCTAAGACCCTGGGGGTCAGGGACTCAAACAAAATATCAGGTGCACAACTAAGACACAGACCCATCATATTGCAAAAAAGAATTAAGTCTCCATCATTTATAGTGTCAGAGGAGTTGCGAGCACAAGATTACATAGAGTTATATAGGAGAAAATGACCACACCCATTTTCTAAGACCCTGGGGGTAAGGGGCTCAAACAAAATTTCAGGTGCAACACTAGACCACAGACCCATCATATTGCAAAAAGAATTAAGTCTCCATCATTTATAGTGTCAGAGGAGTTGCGAGCACAAGATTAAATAGAGCTATATAGAAGAAAATGACCACACCCATTTTCTAAGACCCTGGGGGTCAGGGGCTCAAACAAAATATCAGGTGCACAAAAAGACCACAGACCCATCATATTACAAAAAGAATTAAGTCTCCATCATTCATAGTGTCAGAGGAGTTGCAAGCACAAGATTATGTTACATAGAGTTATATAGGAGAAAATGACCACACCCATTACTAAGACCCTGGGGGTCAGGGACTCAAACAAAATATCAGGTGCACAACTAGACCACAGACCCATCATATTGCAAAAAGAATTAAGTCTCTTTCATTTATAGTGTCGGAGGAGTTGCGAGCACAATATTACATAGAGTTATATAGGTGAAAATGACCACACCCATTTTCTAAGACCCTGGGGGTCAGGGGCTCAAACAAAATATCATGTGCACAGCTAGACCACAGACCCATCATATTGCAAAAAGAATTAAGTCTCTATCATTTATAGTGTCAGAGGAGTTGCGAGCACAAGATTACATAGAGTTATATAGGAGAAAATAACCACACCCATTTCTAAGACCCTGGGGGTCAGGGGTTCAAACAAAATATCAGGTGCACAACTAGACCACAGACCCATCATATTGCAAAAAGAATTAAGTCTCTATCATTTATAGTGTCAGAGGAGTTGCGAGCACAAGATTACATAGAGTTATATAGGAGAAAATGACCACACCCATTTCTAAGACCCTGGGGGTCAGGGGCTCAAACAAAATATCAGGTGCACAACTAGACCACAGACCCATCATATTGCAAAAAGAATTAAGTCTCCATCATTTTTAGTGTCAGAGGAGTTGCGAGCACAAGATTACATAGAGTTATATAGGAGAAAATGACCACACCCATTTCTAAGACCCTGGGGGTCAGGGACTCAAACAAAATATCAGGTGCACAACTAAACCACAGACCCATCAAATTGCAAAAAGAATTAAGTCTCTATCATTTATAGTGTCAGAGGAGTTGCGAGCACAAGATTACATAGAGTTATATAGGAGAAAATGACCACACCCATTTCTAAGACCCTGGGGGTCAGGGGCTCAAACAAAATATCAGGTGCACAACTAGACCACAGACCCATCATATTGCAAAAAGAATTAAGTTTCTATCATTTATAGTGTCAGAGGAGTTGCGAGCACAAGATTACATAGAGTTATATAGGAGAAAATGACCACACCCATTTCTAAGACCCTGGGGGTCAGGGACTCAAACAAAATATCAGGTGCACAATTAGACCACAGACCCATCATATTGCAAAAAGAATTAAGTCTCTATCATTTATAGTGTCAGAGGAGTTGCGAGCACAATATTACATAGAGTTATATAGGAGAAAATAACCACACCCATTTCTAAGACCCTGGGGGTCGGGGGTTCAAACAAAATATCAGGTGCACAACTAGACCACAGACCCATCATATTGCAAAAAGAATTAAGTCTCTATCATTTATAGTGTCAGAGGAGTTGCGAGCACAAGATTACATAGAGTTATATAGGAGAAAATGACCACACCCATTTTCTAAGACCCTGGGGATCAGGGGCTCAAACAAAATATCAGGTGCACAACTAGACCACAGACCCATCATATTGCAAAAAGAATTAAGTCTCCATCATTTATAGTGTCAGAGGAGTTGCGAGCACAAGATTACATAGAGTTATATAGGAGAAAATGACCACACCCATTTCTAAGACCCTGGGGGTCAGGGACTCAAACAAAATATCAGGTGCACAACTAGACCACAGACCCATCATATTGCAAAAAGAATTAAGTCTCTATCATTTATAGTGTCAGAGGAGTTGCGAGCACAAGATTACAATGAGTTATATAGGAGAAAATGACCACACCCATTTTCTAAGACCCTGGGGGTCAGGGGCTCAAACAAAATATCAGGTGCACAATTAGACCACAGACCCATCATATTGCAAAAAGAATTAAGTCTCTATCATTTATATTGTCAGATGAGTTGCAAGCACAAGATTACATAGAGTTATATAGGAGAAAATGACCACACCCATTTCTAAGACCCTGGGGGTCAGGGGCTCAAACAAAATATCAGGTGCACAACTAGACCACAGATCCATCATATTGCAAAAAGAATTAAGTCTCTATCATTTATAGTGTCAGAGGAGTTGCGAGCACAAGATTACATAGAGTTATATAGGAGAAAATGACCACACCCATTTTCTAAGACCCTGGGTGTCAGGGGCTCAAACAAAATATCAGGTGCACAACTAGACCACAGACCCATCATATTGCAAAAAGAATTAAGTCTCCATCATTTATAGTGTCAGAGGAGTTGCGAGCACAAGATTACATAGAGTTATATAGGAGAAAATGACCACACCCATTTTCTAAGACCCTGGGGTCAGGGGCTCAAACAAAATATCAGGTGCACAACTAGACCACAGACTTATCATATTGCAAAAAGAATTAAGTCTCCATCATTTATAGTGTCAGAGGAGTTGCGAGCACAAGATTACATAGATTTTCATAACCACGCCCATTTTCTAAGACCCTGGGGGTCAAGGACTGAAACTAAATGTCAGGTGCACAACTAGACCACATACCAAGTAGGATGCAAAAAGAATTAACTTTCTATCACCTATGGTTTGAGAGGAGTTGCGAGCACAAGAATTGTTTACGGACGGACGGACGGACAGACGGACAGACGGACGGACGCCGGACGACGGGGTATCGCATAAGCTCGACTGGTCTGAGACCAGTAGAGCTAAAAACTTATTCTCTACTCTCCATTCCAAGTAGATCATATAGCTTGCCAACCTGCTGACATATTTAGCACACTCAACACTCGCTGAATGGTTCAAATATGGTTATATAAATTTCATAGCTCTAAATGAAATTTTCAAAACCCTATTCAAGTCTTTTTGAAAATTTAAATTTTTATAGAGAGATTATGCAAATCCATGTTTATAGCTATGAGCATGAGATGAAAGAGGCCTATCATTGCTTTGAACGCCTCATATCTTATACTTGCATCAAAGTGTATAATGACATACTTTTCACTCCGCTTATTCATTAAAGACCCAATATAATGATATCTTATGATCGGAATATAAAAAGAGATAGTTCTGCAGTCTGCCGTTTGGTTTATGCGAGGGCCCCGGCAGGTATCGGCTGTAAATCAAGCCCTATAGAATATACGACTCGTCTGTCCTACCGACGTCAATGTATTACGTCAAATACCCGTGTAAGTAAATGTTCCTCTCTATTACCCTATAAGAAATACTAACAGTGTGTGACCAAATATATATCATGCAGTTTTTAAAGATTATTAATCTCTTAAATATCTTTCACAAGAAAAAAATATAAGGTCATTGACAAAATTGCTATAAGATTTTTCAAGTTAGACACATGTATAAGTCAATGAAACGCGCTGATGTCAGGAGCTTCATCTCTGCGTGGTATGTCGACTGCAATAAATATCTGACTCTATAACACTCCATGGGAACAAGTTATCTTTTTCAAAATATGGAAATTTGTGCATTTCCAGCCTCGGTATGCTTCGTTGTTTAATTACAAACAAACCTTCAATTTTGATAAATAATTATTCATGTTTTTTTTTTTTTATTTTCATTGGTGTACTATACATGTAAAAAGAAATTGTAGGTGGAGCCATTAATTTTCATCAGTCTTGGTGTGCTAATAGTTTAATCGCAATCCGTCTTGCAGTGTATCATTTTAGGTTGGGAAATAGTGGATAGAACTTACGATGTTGCTTAGAAGATTATATTGGGATGATTCAAATGTTTAAATTCTGATTAGATTGGGATGTTTCAAATGATTAAATTGGGATGTTTCAAATGATTAAATGGGATTTTTCAAATGATTAAATTGGGATGATTCAAATGTTTCGCAAACTAACAGGATCAGGAGGGGCCCAGACTGTTATTTTTAGACAATCATACACAAACATGGTTAACTTGCTCGTTTTACAATTCCACAGAAGGAGGGGGATGGAGGTTTCTTGTCAATTCCCCCATATCTAGATTCGTGCATGCAATACATGTGTATAATACAAAAATCCATGGTTGGTAACTGATTGCATTTTCTACCACCCAAGAAGCCTCGAGTTTCTGATAGATCATGCAGGATATATTTGTTATGTACTACGAAAACCTCAAACATAACTAACAAGTCGTAAGTTCGATTGAAAGTGAAATGAATGACATACTTAATGGAAGTTTAAAAGGTGTCTTTAGCTTTGTCGTTTCACTATATATACGTTCAGATCTAAGTAGATACATTTGTAGATTGCAAAGGAAATCTCATTAGGGAAGGAAAAATTGGAATTTGATAAAAATCTTAAGGGTATTTGTCAAAACATTTAAATTAACAACTGTATCGCTTACGTGGGGGAGTAGCAGAGTTCATAGTGATCTAATCTTTGATTTCGATGTGCTGAAATAATGATCGACACGATGTCGCGTCGAGATGACCATGTTGATGACGTATGCAGTGACTTTCATTTCTGCGGTCACGTGAATCGTCTCTATCTTTTTACCGGCAGTCATGACTGCCGGTATACTGTAATCAATCGTGACATACTTGCACGGATAAAATAACTCTTGGCAATATGATTGGTGGACAATCACAAAATATGCAAATATTCGTCAAGGTTATCCAGAATCTGTGCATAAGATACTTTCATCAGGTCGGCTCAAGAGTCTAGATGACTTGACAAATGAAAGTCATATCGTATCAGTGCTTTTTCTTCCGAAAGATGCATCGAAAAGTCTTTGTACCGATACGTCCTACAACAATCACAGATCCTCGGAAATTTCCGTAGCTTGAATCGGAAATAAAAACGGAAAAGCCCGGAAATGAGCGATTGGTCAACAAGAACAAAAATCGTTTATTCCAATTTTTTCTTACTAGAATTTTACAACATTTAATGTCAGCTAACTGCCGGCAAGCTTTTTGTAAAAGCTAATACTTGTTATCAGGGGCGGATTCAGGGGGGTGCGAAGGGGGCGCCCGCCCCCCCGGCATTGACCCCAAATTTTCCAAAAACAGGTATATTTTTGCCCATTTTCAGTAAAAATCGGCAAAATTCGCCCCTTGACCCCCCGGCAAAGGGGGCGCTGGATCCGCCACTGGTTATGGTTTGGTTTTGAATCTTTTTGAAGATTGTTGTTCCTTAATGGATTCAATCAGTCCAATCATACATACGATTGCTCCGAACCGCAAAAATAAACAAATATATGCAAGGTTGAGTGATCATAAAATTCCGATTGTTTTTAACATTGTCATAAAAGTTCTTGGCCTGACTCCATATCGCATGATAACGAGACCGAACAGAAGACAGCAATGGCGGTCCATATGACTCTTCGTTTGCTGTAACAGGGACTTATGACAACTAAATAATAAAAACATTGTCGGGATTGGAAGAAACGTTATTTTTTTTTTTTTTTTGATACATTAGTCAGTGTCGTAGAAAACTTGGGAGATCTGACGCTCAAAGTTCTAGTTAGGTTCTTAACTTTCCTTGACTCTATATTTGCTGTAATAGGGATTTATAATCAATTCGCTTCCCTAAACTGCTTATAAAAATGTTCACTCAAGCGACATAATAAGGAAAAAGGGGACGACAGTTAATCCGACGCATCACTTAGAAAAAGCGCGCCAAACCCTATCAATCCGCGCTAATCCTCTATATGGCGTTTTGATGACACGATCTTGGTCAAATGTCCATAATAATCCGGTTAAATTAGTCAATTTAACCATGTATGATGCAGAAATAACCCAAGTTGCCGCGACGAAGCTAATATTGCAAATATAATGATTTGCTGAACTATAATAAATCGGGCAAAGCAATTTCCTGTAACGATCTTTATTTGGTGTGTATATAACAATTTCTTACAGAAATAGGAAGTTAAGTTAATAAGGTAGAGGGAAGAAAAGAACTTAAGAAATTCAGCACATAGAATATGCTTTATTTTCTGTTTAAAACGACAAAATTTAAAAGTCATTTTGCAGGTTCAGAAGTGCAGTGTGATTGCCAACTGCGATCTTGAAAGATTTTTAAAAACCTGACATTAGTTTAAATTGGTATTTATTCCATCATAGATACGAGAAATTCGTATTATATCAAAATAAAGGATGGGGAAACAAGCAGAAAAATACTTATATTCGCTATTTTCGAAAACCAGAGTTACTTCCCATTTGAGACGGTATCTGACGTAGACTGATTATGACGTCATCAAATTCTATGGAAACAGTCCTAAAAGTCTAGGAAAACACGGTATAAAATCGACGTTACCATACCATTTCCATGATGTCACAATGGTTTTACGTTAGATACCGTCTGTAAGGGGGAAAAACTCTGTATTCCGCAAAAACTCAATAAAATAAGGGACGTATATAAAATATGTAGACGTCCTTGTATAATTCCCCTTCCTAATTTCTTTGCATTTTTATGTCATTATGACAATATCATGGGAAGTGAACCCGGATTAGTGAAATACCTTACTGAATAAGTTAATGAAAATAAGAGCGAAAAAAAGTTTAAAAAAAGATAGTAGCAAACAAACCGTGGTATGTTAAAATAATTCAATTTACAAAGAATACAAATGGAGGAAGTTTCGAACTTTCACAGTATGCATTTTGTCTGATTGATGTAAAAATTCGATACCCGTAAAACGTTCGCATTTTTCACTATCAGAGAATTTTGCATAGTATGTTTTTCAATGTTTGACTGGCATTCCGTACCCTCTACAAATAAAAAGGTGGCAATAAAGCTCGGAGCGATAGTTTATAAAATAGAGAATCCCTACCGTTTTGTGATAAATAACTGTCAGACTGGAAGCCAGGTTTTCTATACACTAAGTCATATAATAAAATTCCCATTCGAAGTTGGTAACCGAATGTATTTATATAGTCAGCGGGTATTTTCATTAAGTGTAACATTATCTAGTACACAAAAAATGCTGAATTCAATCTTAATGATTTTATAGCCCCCGAGGACTGCCTTTGGATTTGGTCACTTTGTTTCTTCCCTTGTCAACTAGCCTGTCAAATGGTATACGTATCAATTGTTTATTTATCAAAGAGGTGAATCTTTTTGTGCTTCTTAAGTTCATCACCCCGAAACTCGATCAAATTACCTTGATTATCATGTCTTATTTTCTTTATCTTTATGTATCTTTTTTTTTAACGAGAAATTGATTGATTTTATTGATCGATTGATTTATTTGCTTACTTATGTATCTATTTACCTATCTGTTCATTCTTTAATTTGAAAACGTACTTCTTTATTCATTCTTTTTTTTTTTAATCAGATACTATAATTTCCATCTTAATAAATCGTATGTCACTATCTTGTGTGTGTGTAACTTTTATCCAAATTAAAAGGTATAAAAGTAACGCCCATCTCTTACGTCCTCTCTGTAAGAGATTGGGAAAATGCATACTTTTTTCCTTAACCCTAATCCCCTTTTAAGCTTCTGTCGTCCGTCGTTTGTCGTTAATTTATTTTCTACATTTTTGACTTCTCCTCTAAAACTGGAGCACGAAATTTCGCAAAACTTTACAGGAAGCAGGCACTCGACTTCCTCTACCAACATGGTCTTTTTCGACCCGACCGAAGTCCAAGATGGCCACCGTAGGCTTTGATTGGCTGACACATTTTCTTCTACTTCTCCTCTGAAATCGCAGCACGGAATCTCACGAAACTTTACAGGAAGCATCTACTCAAGGTTCTCTACCATAATTGAGTTTTTCGACCCGATCGGTCAACAAATATGGCCGTCAAGGGCTCTGACTGGCTGACGCAACCGCCGTACATATTTTTTACAAACCATACTGGAAGCAAGTATTCATCGTCCTCTAACAAGTTAGTGTTTTTCAAGCCGATTGGTTAACAAATATATAACTACCAAGGTTTCGGATTGGCTGACGAATTTTACGAAACTTTACAGGAAGAAAGTGTTCAAGGTCCTCCACCAAGTTTGTGTTATCAAGTGGAATGATCAACAAACATGGACTCAGAGGGCTCCGATTGACTGAAGAATTTTTTTACTTCTTTGTAACTGCTACATAGAATTTCACGAAACCTTGTAGGGGTCCTCTACCAAATTGGCTGTTTTCAGTCCTTTGTCCGCAACTCAGGCGAGCGATGTAGTCCTCTTGGGCCTCTTGTTCGGTCCGGACCTGTCTTATAAAAGTTTTTAGTTGGAATTTTTCTTCGTAAGGAATGAAATAATAAATAAATTTATGATTATGTCGAAAAACTTGTACACAGCTGACTCTTTACACCTTGCATCCTGTAATTACAAAATCTTTGAAAATATAAATCATTTACAAAATATATAGTCATAAAAACTAAGGTATGAAGAAATACATCATTTCTTTATACGAGATATAAATCATGCACCAGATCAAAGGTATCTTAAATATCAATCAACATATGAAAGTTTCAAAATCTCTGTGTACGTACGAACATTAAAGAATTATCACACAATTATTTTACTGTATACATCCGCATGTTTTATGATGCGTTTAATAGAATGTATTAGTGCACGCATCCACCCGCGGTATTCTTCGCCATTAATTTTGAATAAATATGGTGATTTCTATGCAGTATTTTTATATAACTTGCTAAAATGTTTTGGGATTTTATGGGAAGATTTTTTTTATCTGTTACGACTGCACTCGAACACACGATCGATGTATCACAAAATACAATAGCGTCTTTTAAGAAAGAAGGGAAAAAGAGGATAAAAAAGATTTTTTTTTTATTTTGATAGAAAGAGGGTCTGTTAGCTGGAGATACGATTTTTTTTCCAATTTAGGTGAGAAAGAAAGAAAGAAAAACTGTTTGAGTGATAGAATAATGCAGAGGGTCCAGGAGACTCGCCTCTCTTGGAGTTATGTATTTGTATATGAATGCTTAAGCATCCAGTTTTTTCCAAAATTTCATTTTTGTATATTTACTAAGGTCCTTTTTTCTTCAGACTTATTTGACTTAGATCTGCCGGAGGCTAAACCCCATTTATCCGGACAAGGACAACGTTCTTGAATAGATTAGGACGAACATAAGACGAAGACCGATCGACTCCTTGATGAAACAAAACTCTATATACAAATACCTAGATTTCGAGCTCGATGCCAACAACCCTCAATGACACCCGCCCCTTAACATCTCTGTAGTCAAAGCCGATAGAGGCGGATATTCTTCAAGTTGTGGATCGTTGGCATTTCGAGCCTCATATGAAGTCCAGACGAAATGTCCTAAAGTCCTGGATGAAACCCAACTAACTTTAGTACTTTTTGACTCTCCCTCGTATCAGGGAGGCAAATGGGATGTCTAACTTTAGTACTTTTTGACCCCCCCCCCCCTTCTCGTATCAGGGAGGCAAATGGGAAGATTAAGATTTTCAGTTCTAGGTGCATATACTGGATAATAGTGTACACGTGCATCGGCACAGTAGGTCCATACGTATACAAAATGTTATTTAATTAATTCATGTATTGATGGAAATTTATTGAATAAACCACCAAACACAGTTTGAATTCATGCAGGTATATGTGTGACTTTCAATGAGAAATATCTGCTTAAAAATCTGCACCACTGAAAGTTTACGATGTAAATCAGTCTGGAATCATTGTGTGCATATGGTCTATTAAATATTCATATCTAAAATGTCATCAGTTTTTGGGACACTATATTGATATACATATAATACAAGCACCGACAGACAGGTGAATTTCTCTCTTTTTAGGGGGAGAATGATTCAAGAGATTGTGAGCATCTCATTTACAAGAACATAATCTATCATTGCATGGAATAAAAGACCAACCTGCCCGACTAATGCATCACTTAATTTATCATTCATCTATTAACCTGATCCATATCACCGGTTCTAAATCAGGGAGAAAAATTTAATTAAAAATCATAATAACAAAATGACTCATTTAGAGCTGTCCCGTGGTTTAGATGAGGCTCGTGCCAATGGTCCATGTCGGTAAAATGAAACTTCACAGAGGGGGAGATCTACTAGAGAGGAGGACGCGAAATCTCCCTATTTATCATCTATGTAAGCGAGAATTAATGGGTGCAGTTCGAGCAAAAGACAGAAGATGAAGAAAGAGGCTGATGATAGATGACAACGACCATGGTGATGATGATGATGATGATGATGATGATGATGATGATGATGATGATGATGATGATGATGATGATGATGATGATTGTAGTGGTGGTATTTGGGCACTGGTTTTTGAAGAAGAAGAAGGAGGAGGAGGAGGAGGAGCTACAAATAGAGCAGACGCATGATAATTATTTGCTACCTTGATATCAAAATTATGTGGTTATCCGGATTACATGTACACATTTAGTTCATAAAGGTTTCAACAAAACACGATTCATACATGCTTGAGGAGCGAACTCATGCACCGACAACTGTGGTCAAAATCCTGTTTCCTCTAGTGAGTTCAGCGTGCGACCTTATTTAAATTTACACGATTTTGAATACATAATCAGGACTTGAACTCCTAAAAGAGTATGAAATAGCCTTACAGTAATTCTTGAAAGCTTCAAGTACATATGAGACAGCGAAGTATTGGAAGAGGAGAGATAACTCTCATAAAAATTTTTCGTCAATTTGCGAACTGTAAGAAAGTCGACTTGTACCTATCACAAAAAGGGGGCGTGGTAAACATGGGCAAAGCGAAAGTAGAAACGCGTGGTTGATCAGTTATTGTGTTTATTTAGATCAGCTGAGATAATATGGAGGTTTGCATTGACTCTGTCGCTTCTGCAACTGCAGCTGAAGAGGGAGGTTGTTATCTTATCAGAATATACCTATATTGTTGTTATTTAAAATCATTCCACTGTCAGATTGGCAGAATATCTTGATACACGTCTATGTTTAAATTTAATTTTATTCAAAATTGGATACATTCTTATTCCAGTTTTAACATAATTAGTATGAAAGTATATACAGTCTTATTATTACTTAAGTTTTTTAACTTATAAATCCCTTAGATGTTGCATAATTTAAAAAAAATACTTCGATTTTTTACATTTTAGGAGCCACTCGTGTAGAGTTATGTGGTAATTTAATGGAAGGAGGAACCACACCTACTTTAGGTTCGCATGTTCTTGAATGTTGCTTTTTAATTTATGTCGCCTGCAACATGAAGTGACATACATATTGATAACTTCATCTGGCGTATGTCTGTTCGTCCACCTATCTGGTAGTCAAACTTTCACATAAATGGCTATATACTTCCATCAAATTTGCAGGAATTGTCAAGCATGATGAGACTCAACATCCAATTAAGGTCAAGGTCACCTGCAAGGTCAGGGTCACAATTTTAGGGTCAAATATGCAACAGGTAACATACCTGTTCTGTGAACAGTTCTATTTTGTAAACTATAGAACTGTATATATGTAAAAATATGGTTTATTAAGTAAGAATAAGAAAAGTGAGGTCACTTTATAGAACAGTACGTTGACTCTGATTTCTTTTGTACTGTAGTTGTAGATAAATTGCCATAGATTTGAGAAGCTTTACTTTCACTTCCCAAGCTTACAGTTATTATAATTTGTCTATCTCACTATGCAGGAATGTTGAAGATAGTCAAACGGTATTGTAAAATTCCTGTCTATGTTATGATACGCCCCAGGGGTGGGGATTTCCTCTACAACATGGCAGAATTTGAGGTGATGCAAGAGGATATCCTGGCCTTGCAAGAAGGCGGAGCTGATGGATTTGTGTTCGGATGTCTTAAAAGGTAGGTGGTTAGATAGATGTTTACTCCTTTATCAGATATTTTGCTTGTGATCATACCTTTCGTGGATTAATCAAAATTAGTTTTGCATTTTTGTTAGCACTTTATTATTAATGGTGGTAAATGTGGATAATATTTCAAATGTTGATCAAACGTTGATGATAATTTAATAATAGTGTCATTTATATGTGTGTTATATATCTTCCATGTTTGTCCATAAATGCTGATCAATGTTATGTTGATGATGCATGTTATGATGTTGATTATGTATAATGTTTTGTTTTGGTTATGATGTTGATAATGGAATGTCATGATGTTGCTGATGTATGACATGATGTTGAAAATGTATGTGTTGATGTATGGTATGATGTTGAATGATGAATGTATGTTATGACTTTGATGATGTATGATATGATGTTGATGGCAAATGTCTTGATGTTACTGATAATAATTGATATTGATAATGTATGTTATGGTGTTGATGATGTATATGATGATATTGATGATGTATGTAATGATGTTGATGTATATTATGATGCTTATAGTGTATGTTATGATGCCAATGCTGTATGTTATGATGTTGTTGATGTATGTTATGATGTTGATGATGTATGTTATGATGTTGTTGATGTATGTGGTGATGTTGATGTATGTTAATATGATGTTGATGATGTATACTATGATGACAATGTATGTCATGTGTTGATGATGTATGGCATGATGTTGATGATGTATATTATGATGATGATGTATGTATGTATGTATTTTATGATGTTGTTGATGTATGTGGTGATGTTGGTGTATGTCATGATGTTGATGATGTATGTGAGGATGTTGATTGTATAGGTTATGATGATGATGTATTTGATGATATTGATGATATATTTTATGATGATATTGATGGTGTTTGTTATTATGTTGCTGAAGTGTGTTATGATGTTAATGATTTATGTTATGATGTTGATGATGTATGTTATGTTGATGATGTGTGTCATGTTGATGATGTATGTTATGTTGATGATGTATGTTATGTTGATGATGTATGTGAGATGAAGATTTATGTCATTATTATGATATATGTTATGAGGATGATGATGATGTGTATATTAATCGATTTCCTGTGCAGAGAACTCATGTTTGTTACTTTTACTTTTTTCATCTCTTGACCATTTTTCTCACCATATTTTTCAGTGATGGCCATATTGCGGAGGAGATGTGCAGTGAATTTATACGTAGGTAACAACTTTTTTTATACTTAAGTTAATTTTTTCAATTGTCAATATTTATACTGTTCCAATTCTTCTCAGGCATTATATCTAAAAATTATTTACAAGATAGATGCTCTTTGAAGAACAAAGAGTATGGTTCATTGAACTGCCATTTAAATTAAAACTTGCACAAACTAACTAAGTTAAGTTAAGTCCCCCCCCTCCCCCTCCCCAATATGAATTTATGAAGCATCAGCTTTTTATTAAAATTGTCTGTATGTAAGGTCAAGTCACTTGATCAAAGGTCATGACAGTTCTTTTCATTATCAATGGACATATGGAACATTACATACCATATTATAAAGATGAAAGAGATATTGCCAAAAGGCTCTTTTCTTAGCAAATGTCAAGGTCTATAGGTCATAAGGTCAGAGACACATAGCAAAGGTGTCACAACCAATGTAAATCTATACATGAAATATGTTTTAATAAAGTGTATTTTCCTTCAAGTGTAGGTCAAGGTCACAATGTCAAAGGTCAAGTTATTAAAATATTGGCCTTATATATTACCATGATCAATGCAGATGTGATTTATCTAAGCTAAATCTGATAGTATTCAAAAAGGACAAGGTGATAATTTTTGATTGAATTATGAAAATGAAGTCATTGGAAATGTCAGTATCACAGTCATCATGGTAAAAGTTCATGGTATCAAAGTATAAAATAAAAGGTCTTGTTACAAGCAATGCACATGTTAAATATATCTATGCTCTATATTGTATGGTTCAAAAGTATTGACCAAGATTAAAATTCTTGTCAAAAATTATAAAATGAAGGTCGCTCATGAAAGGTCAAGGTTACCACATTCAAAGTCATGCTATCATCAGAATTGTCTTGTCATAAGGCAGTTATGTGAGTAATATGAACATCATACATATACCTTTAGAGATACTGCTGAAAATGAAATTCCTGAGAGAAGGTCAAACTTCTTGAGGTCAAGGTCATAACGTCAGTGGTCAAGGTATCAAATGAAAGGTATTGTAACAGTCAAGGCACATGTGAAATATATAAGCTATATCTTGTATGGTTAAAGAATATAGCCAAGTTTAAAGGTCCAGACATAGAAACAGACAGACAGGACAGGACAAATATAATATACCCCAATTTTGCTTAAAACTGGCCTCCTTTTTCAATGATCTGACAGGCTAGCCACCTCTCCACAGGGGTGGACAAGGTGAAAGGGAGGGGAAAAGGGATGAGCGGAGGAGGAAGGGGGGAGTTGGAAGGAGGGCATGGGGGAAGAGGGAGGGAGGATAGGGTGAGGGAGGGGGGCTATTCTGTTGTCTGTCCCTCATCTCTCCTTCCCTTCCACTTTCCAGAGGAAGGCTAGCTATCCCCTTCCCTTTTTACTTTTTCTGAATTTTTTGTTTATGTTGATCCCATCCATAGATTTCCATCCTTCTTGTGAGGAGCATACTTGGGCGAAATGATAGCGGAACGAAATAATTTTGTCTCGATATGAGTGACAACTTTATTCGGAAACTACTTTCACTTTACTCTTTTCACATGGGAAGAACGTCTCGAAAGTCTTCCCTCGAAGTTTGAAAATGGCATCAACAAAACTTGTATCAGAAGAAGAAAACACGGACGTTACAACCTGTTCTATTTGCTTTGAAACTTTCAAATTCCCTAAACACTTTCCTTGCCTTCATAGTTTTTGTGAACAGTGCGTCAAAACTTACATTACCACGTCATTAGGAACGTGTGAGCAGAAGAAGGGCGTGAAATGTCCCGTTTGTCGGGTATTTATTCATAAACCTGACAATTGCAGTGTTGAAGATTGGTCCAAAAAACTTCCCACGAACCATGTTCTAGTAAACTTGATTGACATGAATAAAACACTGTCTGGTTCTAAGCTCTGCAGTGCTTGTGCAAGGGATAGTGAGAAGGAAGTTGCACAATCTTGGTGCTTGAATTGTTGCGAAGCACTTTGTGCTGTATGCGTAAAATGCCATCGGAAGAGTAAAGCTACTGCGTCACATAAATTTGTTGACATTCAAAATGAAGGAACGGAAATGTCCCTACAAAGTGCGGATGTGTTCTGCACGGAGCATCCAAGCAAACTCCTAGAAGCGTACTGTTCCGACCATTCCAAAGTATGCTGTATGTCTTGTACACTGTCATGCTTAAACATAGAAAATGCAACCATGTGGGTTCTGTTGAAGATGCTGCAAAGGAAAAGAAGTCATCTGTAGTCACGCAGGAAATCGAATGTGCGTTCAGTCAAATGAAAGATGATCTGGAAGTCATGATAGAAGAGAGAGACGAAAATATAAAAACATTTGAAGGAAGCATTGAACAAATGAAAGAAGATGCCAATAAACTCTTCAAAGAAATTAGCACGCATATAGAATGGCTGAAATGCAGCGCATTTGATGAAATTTCTGCACTTCAAAAGAAGATTTTGCATGAAATTAAGGATGACAAGCAGGATCTGCAGCACAGAATTTCCGCGGTGAAAAATCATCTAGCGCTTTTTCATACAAATGTGAAGTATGCTTCACCAGCTCAATTCTTAATAGCAATGGAAAAGTTGTCGGAGCAGAAAGAAATCTGCAAGGAATTCACAGATGAGAAGAAGAATGGCAAAAGAACGGTAATTGTAAAATGCAGGATGGACAAAAGCCTCTCCAAGATTTCTAAAGATGCAAAGAGGTTCCTTGCGTACAGGGTTTTGAGAGTTCAGGCATCAAGTCTGAAAGAGCCAGAGCTTCTTGAAAATATTACAACAGAGGGCCGATTATCTGTTTCTGGAATAGCTTTTCTAACGAACGACTACTTGCTTGCTTCAATCTGCGGAGATAAGTGCCTTGAGTTGTGGAATGATCAATACGAACTTGTCTCAACAATAAAATTGTCCGCAAGTCCATATGGTGTGAAACTGACAAATGACAAGGATGGTGCAGTAGTTTTGTATGGTGAAGGGCTGAAGTTTTTCACGGTTCACGACGATGAGTTGCGCGAGATGAAGATGTTGAAAATGAAAGCATCCAATGACTTTGTACAAGTTCAGAAGAAGTACTACATTTGCAGTAAAGGCAAGATACTTGTGTACAACGATCGTAGGTACTACACACAACATCTTCCTGTTGCTGGAGACGTATGGTATATCTGTGCCGTTGATGACTCCAGGCTTTGCTACACGCTATACAAGGGGGACAGATTGTTCTGTATCACCTTAAAGGGATCTCCTGTCTTCCAATATTCGCACGACAGATTGCGTAACACAACTGGCGTTACAGTAGACGGCAAGAAAAACATCTATGTCTGTGGGTATGACTCGAAAAATGTTCATCAACTCGACAAAGATGGAAAGCTTCTGAAAATCGTGCTGTTCAACATTCCAGGAAGGCCATGGTGCATTAGCTTCACTAAAACTGGCGAGAAAGTTGCCATCGGTTGCCCAAGAAAGGTTCTGATTTATGAATCTAAAGACTTTGCTGGCTGAAGCAATTAACTATGGTTCAACTTCTCAATCTTTCTATGGATTTATTTCTTGTAAGATAATGGGCTACGGATACAGTTTTTCTTAGAACATTTGTATTCAATATTTTTGCTATATATCTTTTCATGCTGTTTATCATGTTTATACATTTATATGGAAATTGATCAAACTTGATCATTGAATTTTACTATGGTACAGATAGTACTTGTAAACTGAGAGTGTAATGATTTGGTAAAAAAGTTTATAACGGTACAGATAGTACTTGTAAACCGAGAGTGTAATGATTTGGTAAAAAAGTTGATAAAGCATTTGGAATGAAAAAGACAATCTTTAAACTTGTAGCTTGCTATAGTGTCTGTATTAGTGTATAGCAGTATAGATGAGGTTGTGTTGGAAATCTGTTTAGCCATGTATGAAGCTACATATAAAGATGAACAGTTTGACTTATCTAGAATATTATGGCAATTATATATAATAATTAATTATGATTACACTTTTCACTTATTAGTTGCTGATAATTATTACATGTACTATATGTAGTAGATAGATATTGGATCTACTTTATCTTTATGTATGTAATATGAAAAAATTGAACATTCTTCATTCTTTGATTAAACACTTATGATTTTCAATTGTGGTATTTGATTCTTAATTTGAAAGAAGTAGCTGAACTGTCAGAACATAAGAGTCTTACGCTTGATACTCTCTCTCATCAATTGTCAGTTTCATGTCTTAAGATAGTGCCTATAATGTTATTGTTCAGTCCATCTGTCTGTTTCCAAGGACTCAAGGATGTATCATGACCTTGAACTAGAGTAATGCTGTTCTGAAGGTCACAGTGCATTCTTTGTCATGCATTCATTTTCTGTTCTGTCTCTGACCCTGCTAGGGTGAAATTTCACAGCATTCTTAGTTTCTATTTCAAGGGCATATCTTGACCTTGAAATCATATTTGCAAGGTCAAGGTTAAGATGATTGTATATGATTGGCAAATGTCTACCTTACGTTTTAATAATTCGGTACATTATAACATTGTATATCTCAGAATTTGTGTTCATGACCGAAGATGTGTTATAACATGAACCAAGGTCATTGCCACAAGGTCAGGCTCACATGTCATGGTATTTGAAGGGTACAGTGAAAATTCACAAAATTGACATTCTCTCAGAACACAGTGTTATGTCATGCAAGGTCAAGGCCACAGGTGGTTCATTCTGCTTAGTCTGTCATTCTGTCATTCCGTCACACTTTCAGGTTCAGATGATAACTCAAGAGCCCTTTCTCCTTTCACCTATCCAAAACAAATTTGGATATATGCTTACTATTGAATTTGGGGTCCAAAGGTCAAGGTCACTGCTATAGAAAATACGCTTTAAAATGATGGTTTCCAGATGATAACTCGAGAACCCTTTCACCTATCAAAACCGAATTTGGATATATGCTTACTTATTAGGAGGAGAAAAACTTTGGGGTCAATAAGTCAAAGATCAAGGTCACTCTGAGTATTAATTACACACTAAATCATGGTTTCCCGATGATAACTCATGGACCATTTCAACTATAAAAACTAAATTTGGTTTAATGCTTTCCTACCAAAAGAGGAAGAAATCTATTTTGGGGTCAATAGGTCAAGGTCACTGTTAGGAAAAATCCACTAAAAGGGATGGTTTCCAGATTATAACTCAAGAATCCTTTCACAGGCTTTCTACTGTTCCTACTATTTCCTACTTTTTCCTACTTTTCCTACTTTTTTATTTTGATCCTATTTTTTCCTACTTTTTCTTCAAAACCTCCTACTATTCCTACTTTTTCATCTCAAAAGTAAAAAATTACTTGCTTTGCTTGTCGTCTACATCTGATTCAAAGTTAAAAAAAAATTTTGGGCTCGCTTCGCTCGCCCATTCTGTATATGTTACATGAAAAATCAATCTGTCCTTTTTTCTGTCTGTGATTTCCTCAAAGATGAACATAACAAGTCTACAATCATTGCTTACTGTGATTTGTGTGTCATACTTACTGAAAATTGTCGATAAAAGTGATGGAAAATTTCCTACTTTTCCCCTATTGATTCCTTCTTTTTCCTACTTTTCTCCTACTTTTTTTCATTGAATTCTCCTACTTTTTTCCTACTTTTTCATCAAGGTAGAGTAGAAAGCCTGCCTTTCACTGTCCATACCAATTTGGGTATTAGACTAGACAAGAGCGGCAGCAAAGAGAGACTGGATTATTTAATCTATTTTGATATAGAAATTTAAGGAAGAAGCCTTTTGATTTTAGGGTCAAAGGTCAAGGTCACTGTTAGGAAAAGTACTTTTAAAATCTAGGTTCCTTGATGAAAACTCAAGAATCCTTTCGCCAGTCCACATCAAATTTGAATAGATGTTTATCTATCAGGAGGGGAGAAGCCTAATGACTTTAAGGTCAGAGAGTCAAGCCGTCAATGTCACTTTAAAGAAACATACACTGAAAATCATGGGTTCAAGATAGTAACTCGAGAACACCCTCACCTATCCAAAATTTATTATCTTGAACATGGAGTTTGGCCTGCTTATCTTTTAAGAAAACATTAGGCTTGGTCATAACTTTCGAACGTAAGCAGAAACAAGGGCTTTCATATTTCACATGACTGATTGTGCTTTCCTTGTGACAAGACATTTTCATAACTATCATTAAGAAAAATAAATTGACCATGACCTCGGAGTATGACCTGCTTACATTATAACTGTTTTACTGACAAAGATGCCGACGGGGACACTCGTGTTCCATAAACACGTTTTTTTATATTTCAACAAATATATAAGCTACACACAAATATAATTGGTTTTTGGCCGGATTGCAAAGCAAAGTCCGGTCTATGGACTCACGATGTCTGCTCGTCTTCCTTCAACCATTTGGTTAAAGTTTCTGGTTGAAGCAAAAGATATGACACATGTACCTCGGTTATTGATTTGAGCAATATATAGATGCAAGGTCATGCACTTTCAAGGTAACTGATTTGATGGTGAAGAGGTCAAGGATTCTTTAACTATGTAAAATTTTAGTTTAGGATACAACCATCAGTCATTACTCATTATACAGGATTGAAATGACTAATTTCAAGAAGATTTAATGATTTTCTGAGTGATTTCTCTTTGCCAAACAGCAAAGAAGACACCAAAACATAAAAATACACATAAACCAACTAGACCAATGGCAACTGGAGCCGACTTCGGACGGTCATCTGGCACGTTAGTAGCAGATGGCGTGGCTATCCGGATTACGTGCGCACAACCCTCCTTCTCGTCCGTTTGACAAGCGGTTTTGAAGAACTTACAGTTATTATGTATAATATACCCCCCCCCCCCCCCCTGACTGCATGTTAGATCACGAAGTTGCCCAAGTAACAAACAGAATGAATACGTAAATATATATCAAAGACATAATGGCGAAAATCAGTTCGTGTCCTGCCGGCTGGAGCGAGCTCATGTATGATCTCCTGAAGAGTCCGGCCAATTTTCAAACGGGACAGGTGGTCAGGGGCGAGATTTGGACAGGGCCCGTCATAGAGCCCCGTCGTCACAGCCAAAGTGCAAATCTTAAAATGATGGGTCAAAGGTGTTTTAATGTATAAGATGATGTACTCCATGGTGAGGTCAGTAATATGTGGATAAAATGTGAATTTGTTTCTTGTTTCAGATATGGTTAAACCTCTACCAGTCACCTTTCACAGAGGTAAGAATTTAGTCAAATTGGCAAATAATTCATTGTCAGATCCAATATGCGAAGTTATTATCTCCTTGTGCATTTGTAATATCGAAGGGGTGCAGTGACACTATATATAGTTCGTGGGTGCAAGGGTGAGTGTGTGCGCATGCGTGAGTGTGTGCGTATGAGTGGTATCAAGTGTACATAGGATTTACATATGAATTTCCCAGGATGAGAAGATGACACTCGTATTTCGTATGCCTTCTGTTTTTATATCCATTTACATATCCATCTTTGTGTTTCTTGATTATCGTCAGGATCTTCTTTAACTCATTTAAGCCCCTGCGTCATGTTGTCTGTACATGTATGTTCATCTTAGAGTGAGGAGGTCATTTTACACCACAATTATGCGTTCTTCGAGACCTCTGGGTAATTGGAAAAGTGGGAGGGTTGTGCGCATGTAATCCGGATAACCACCGTCTGCTACTTGCGTGGCAGATGGCCGTCCTTATTCGGCAACGGTTGCCCATTGGTCTCGTTGGGTTATGAGTGGTCTTTTGTGTTCATGTTTCTATGGTGTGAGTTGGTTTTCCTTGTCCCTTTTACGTCTCTTTCTGTGAGTGTTTGCTCTGTGTTTTGCATTGGGTGTTTTGGGGTTTTGCTGTAGGTGCTATTCTTTCTTCATTGAAATTCAGTCAAAGGTTAAGGTCACACGTGGCAATAATAGAAATGAAAACTTTGCAACGCAAAGCATAGCATCCTCTCGTACGGCGCTCTCATACAAATAAGCAGCGGTCTTTAACCAATGCTAAACGACTTTAAATTCGCGTGACCTTATTTTCGCGACAACTCGACGACAGATTAATTCGCGTGACTAATTTCGCGAGCTCATCATCTGATTTTTTTTCTATGTAGATATATTTCATTTCCTTATCACCCTCTATTAATTGCTGCAATGCTTACTTCAAATAAGCTGAAATTAGACGTTTCGTACCGTCATATCTTTGCGTACTAACCTTATATACACGTCATTTGTTAACTTTATGGTCTCTTATTGAAATCTGTTGAAAACGGGATGATTAATAATATAAAGAAATGCGCAATGACTATTTCTTCTTATAGATTTTACAGTTCTTTAGTATCTTCTTTGTCTGGCTAATTAAGGCTAATTGTTTAATTGCTATATTTGTAATTCAAACATCCCTGACGTCTAAGCGTATGATTATTATGTGACCATATAATTTTGTCAAATTTGATCTACTTTTTATCTTTCGACGGACTTTTTATTAGCGTGGACTTTATTTTCGCGTTTTATCAAGAACGCGAAATTACGCGAAAATAAAGTCCTCGCTAATATAAAGTCGTTTACAGTATTAATATATGATCTTGAAAATCATTAGGTTTAAGCAATAAGTGTAGAAGTTTCGTAAAGATCCAACTTAAACTGCGCCCTCTGGGCTGTATACAAGGATTGTAAACATTTACAATCTGTCACCTCGACTTTTGACCTATGACCTTGAAAATCAAAAGGGTCTTCCTCTTGTCATAAGCAATCAGTGTATGAAGTTTGGTAAAGATCCAACCAAAACTGCACCCTCTAGGTTGTATACAAATGTTTTAAAACGCTCACACGCACATACGCACACCCTTACAAAATCTGACATACACGCACGGTTGCGTTACGATATCCCCCTGTAACTATGTTGCGAGGGGATAATAACTATTGGACGCTTTAAAGGCAAATACGTGAGAGTTGTTCATTGTGAGAGGACAACACCTTTTGATTTTTAAGGCCAAAGGTTAAGGTAACAAAAAGTAACAATACAGAAGACTTGTGGACGTTATAGGTCGCAGATAACTTTGGATATTCGTGTGTGTTGACTATGCTGAGGGGGCAACACCTATTGATTTTCAAAGGTGAAAGTCACAAGTGGCATTAATAGAAAAAAAAAAAAACGATTGAGACACCAAAGTCAAGAGGTCACAGTCATCAAACTTAATTTTCGAGTAGCTCATGGTGAGAGGACCACACCTATTGATTTTTGAGATCAGAAGTAAAGGTCAGCGTCACAGACAGAAAAAACTCTGAGCACTAGAAGTCTCTGTAGTCAAGATTAACATGCAACTGATATTCAAGGTCAGGGATCAAAGGTCAAGGTCACAAATAGTAGCGATCTAAAAATAAAAAAAAACTCTAGTGGCCTCAGTTTACTATTAGATTTTCATCAACTTTATTATGTGAGTTCACTGAGTTGCCCATAGTGAGAGGATTTCATTGTTAAAGGTCAAGGTCATTGTAGGATAATATAGGAAATACTTTTGATAACAAACGGGTTGGCGTAAGATTTATTCTAAAATTTTGCTTTCATGCAAGGGGTTCTAGGCTTTTAATTGACTTGTTTAGTTTGTGGGTTGGATTAAAAACGAAGTTGAGGAAATAATGCTAAACTGCAGGATACAGCATTGACTAGAGCTGCAAAAATAGATCAGATAAATTTTCTGATAATGACCTTGACCCTTAAGTTTCTTCTTGAATGAATTTACTGATAAATGACGATACCAATGTGAATAGAATTAGCTTTGAAATGCACTTCTACCATCTTTTACAAGTTCTACTGAAAAAAATTTATGCCTTGTCAACTCCCAAGATATCGTATGTTTTAGCTATAGATGTAAGCAAGGATATTTTGGAGTCATTGGAAACGGTGATAAACCTTGGATTTGACAGAGTTTTAACAAGTGGAGGTAAATCTACAGCTCTGGAGGGACTTCCTATGATAAAGCAAATGGTAGACAAGGTATGTTAAAATTTGACAATTCACAGTGTACATGAGGGGGCGGACAGGGTGAAAGGAAGGGAGCGGGATGGAGGAAGGAGGGTGGGATGGGAGAGGGTGGCAGGGAAGAGGGTTACCCCCTGTCCGCCCCCTCATATCATATTTGCAAATTGTTTCTGAAACTCATAGGCTAAATAATCTTAATATCCCATCCTGACCCCTATCCCCAAGTTTCCATTTTCAAGAAAATGTCACACTCTTTTTGTTGCTCTTGATTATTGCACATGTATAATATAAAACGGATTGTACTTTTGGATAGAATTGATCCCAGGGATTTCTATGACGTTCGTCAAGTACTACTTTATCTTCTTTCTGTTAAGTATTCATTGGATAATGACCGAAATTATCCTAATTATTGAAATTAGGAGTATCAATTATCAAAATATTTGTATGTGTCTTATGAGGATTTGAAATATTTTGTACTAGGCAAATAGATATCATATTGACATAAGAAATATTATGAAAAGGGTCATGTTTTTTACTTATTTCCCAATTAATCTGTTCTTTAATGATGCTATTGAATTTGAAGACGTTTAACCCTTGATGATAAAGATTGAAAAAAAATCATTGGCAAGAAACCAATTGGTGAAATTTTGATTTTTCAGCAAAATTTGTTGAAATATGTTTTTTTTAGAAATTTTTAACCAATCGATATTTGATGCACCATCCTTCTATTGAAAAAATGTTTCAAAATAGCTTTTTTCCATAGAGGTCAATGTTAACCCTTAGGGCCCGTAACTCTTGAAATGACCTTATTTTTCAAAAAAACTAATTGGTCAAAATTTTTTTCTTTAATTTTTATATCAAAACTGTGCTAAGATTTAAGAGCTCCAGATTCCATAAATGGGTGTCCCAATGAATACCTTAAAGTGATGAAGGCAGCAATTTGCAGTAATGATTTTTCTAATCTTTTGAAAGAATTCCTTTTTCTGCAACAACTGAACGATAAACTGACAATCTTTTTTTTTTCAGGCGAAAGGACGAATATCCATTATGCCAGGTAAAGATATCTTCGATGTTTGTTATGCATCTTCACAAGCTTCGATTTACTTTACTCATCTCTTCTGGGAGGTTCTGCACTCTGTCTATCTGTCTGTTAGTGACTCTTTAATACAGCGTGGCTTTAACTTGCTTGGTATGCATTGTACATGTATCAAACTTGCAGGGATGATCAAGCATAAGACTCAACATCCCATGTGAGATACGAGGGTTGATTGATATGTTGTGAGCCTCATATTTAAGGATTTGAATTTTATCAGATATTTTGCATTATTTTCTACATAATCCCCTTCAGTATCTTTACACTTTTGCCACCGGTGTTTAAGGGTCTCAATACCGCTTTTAAAGAACTGAGTCTCCTAATCTAGACTGGTCAGAAAGCCATCTACATTATCGGACTGAGAGTGGGTGCCAGAAATAGCTGCTTTCAGTTTAAGTCTGATGGAGCAAGATCATGTGAATAAGGCGGGTGATCAATCAAATTGAAGCCACAATCACGAGTGATAGCAATGGCCGTGGCAGACTTGTGATGGAACAAAGCACATTTAACTATATTTTCCCATAACTGTGTCAGAAGTGACGTATAGTATGTGTCATTGATTGCTTATCCTTTTTGGAGATTATCTGTCAGCAGAATATTTTCTGCAACCCAGAAAACCGAGGCTAAAAACATGTGAATCAGTCCTCGTAGGATCATCTTCAAGGTCAAGGTCACATATTTAGGGCTAACATGCGACAGACGACAACCCTATTTTCGAACAATTTAGTTTAGGGTATTTCTCCTGTGCTCATCAAATGACAATGAAAACTCCATTCGTATGCATACCTTATACTGCTTGATTGTTGGCTTATATAACTAGTAGAGTATCGTATGAAAATAACAACTTCCTTAAAAATTTATAACCGGTATAAAAATTTGTGAAATAATTAATACTCTCTACCCTTTTTTGCAGGAGGTGGTATAAATGAGGACAATTTAGATAGAATCTTGAATGGTTGTGGTGCTAAAGAATTTCACTGTTCAGCTAGATCCACTATAGACTCCAGCATGACTTTCCGAAAGAGTGGTGTTCCAATGGGCGCCTCTTTGTCCCCTCCAGAATTCAGTATCAAAGTGGTAGACCGAACCAAAGTTAAGAGGCTGATGCAGATAAGGAGAGAAACAATGCCAGATTTTGATTTAAAATGAGAGCTAGGCTCTGATTTCTATAAATTACACTTTTGAATGTCAGAAATTGACAGAAATAGAGGACACATGGACACAGTGGTGGAATGTAAGCAAGGCGTGAAATGAGATGGATGTTCAGTGCTGGGAATGAGATATTTTGCAAAGAGACAATCTGTCAAGAGAGGGTTTGTTTTAAATATGAGTACAAGATAAAGACATGGATTGACCAAAAGGTGCTGGCCATCAACTTATCTTTTCATGGCGACATTATTTTATCGATGTGTTTGATAAGGTCAATATCTCAATATCAGTGGTCATTTCCGGATAGTACTTACAAACATATCTAGAGCATCAGTTGTGCAGGCATGCTATTTTCCGCCTTAAAGTGAAATTTTGCTTCCGAGGTGACCAGACAACTTGAATTGGCCTTCAAAATTGAATTCTGTTTTGTAATTTTTGACCCGGCCTTCAGATTTGTTTATTGTACAGTGGAATCATGTCTGGTTGTGGGAAAAAAAAAAACACATAATAAAAATATTTTTGAATTAATGGTATTGTAAGCATCAGTAAAGGGTCCATTCATTGTTAGGATGCATAAGACTCAAAGGGCATCTAAGATATTTAAAAAAATATATTATTCATATGAATGTAATCCTGGTCATGATATATAAAGGAACCTTTTTTGAATCTCAAGTTCATATATTAAAGATCAAGGCTACAGAGGACACACCTTTTAACAGAACTTCATGAGAATTGGCGAAACTCATTATCTATGATCAAGGTCAAGGTCATAGATGATTTTTAGTCAAAATCCTTGAATACACACTAGAAAGTGTGTCTGGAACAGAATCCAAATAATATTTTGAACGAATATTACTCATATTAATGTAAAAAAGTTTCTTATTATTTTCCAAGGTCATAAGTCAAAGGTCATCAACCTTTGTGAAAATTGAACTATGTGTATTTGAAGGCTCCTAAAAGACTTATATTGATTTGAATGTGAGGAATTCAAGGTGTATTAAACTTTGTATTGTGATGTTAAAGAATCTTTCTCTTTTTGATGAAATCAATAATTGAACAAAGAGATACCATATTAACAATTTTATAGACAATGTTGCAAGAATTATGTATTCAACAAGCGTTTTGCATAGATTAAAAATCAACTGTACATGTAATTGCGTATTTACAACAAATATATTTTTGTCAAAATTAAAAACAACTTACTACATATACAAGATATATATATACCTGAGAACTGAAAAAAAAATGTACATATAATGTTATCATGTATATATAAATGTTATATGTAATATACGATAGAAATAGTCCACTATGAATACAATGTTCTGGAAGTAAGCTGTGCAGTTCAGTAAAAAAAAATACTTTGTTGAAAGACATATTTTTAGCATTATGACACTTTTAAAAGTTAGAATTAAGAAATCATTGTAATCATACTCGCACGATGCAGTTTTCCCTCAATTTTTGGCGTTGATACCTCGATCAACCAAAAAATATTACATTGATTTGTTATCATTCCATTTCGTCGCTTTTCAACGTTTATTTGCAGCTTTGAAATTGTGTAATTCTTCTCTTTCTCACGGTGAAATAAGAAAAAAAATTCGTTTACTGAACAGTACTTGAACAAATTGACATGTTTTTGTTTAACATATGTCATTGCTATGCATCTTAGATGTTGTAGATAAAAAGGAAAAGTATCCAATAAAAATCAAATATATAGTCTTAGTTGATTACATTTAAGAATATAATTATATTTAACAAAAAAATAAATATCATAATTGTGTTTGTGAAACACATTTACCTGTCGACGTCAACAACAAAAATTTGCCTATTTGGACTGAATTAACAAAAAAAAATATACAAGTTAACAAAGTCAAAACCTTTGGCTTTAAGAGAAAGGTTTTCTTTTTGTAAGGAATATTTATGTGATATCTTTGTCACCTGAGAGACTGTCTTACAAAAAGAAGTTATGGACAATGTAATTCTGATTTTTGCAGGTCAAATTTCAAGGTCGTTGGTTTTTATCTGAAAAGAAAGTCATATCTCGAAAAACATTAGCTCATGTAAAACCGATCTTAAAGTTTACTTGCACCAAATTGTATAAAAAAAGGTTTGCAAGTTGCCAATGTCAAGGTCACAAGGTGAATAATTTTGGTATTTATATACATGTATTGCCACACTGAATATTTTATCGGATGTTATGGCAAGTTTTATTCATGTTTAATGGTCAAATGTCAAGGTCATGAGGTAAACATATTTGGAACTAAACAAAGAATCATATATCTATATTAATAATCCATAGTTATGGACAATATTAAAATTGCTTAAAACCATGTCAAGGTCACAAGGCCTAGTGCAACGGTTTTTAAAGTATTGTCACTAGGTAGGACCGGAAGCCACGTCTCCATAAATCGCGGATCTGATACGTCCTAACCGTTCTCCTCTGATGACGATTAGAACGCGTCGGACTAGCGATTTACAAAGATGGAAAAATCCCACAAGATGCCATTGTAGAAGGGTAGACAAGGGTTAAAAACAACGGATAAATATTAGAAAATTTCTATCCTAAATAACTATGAGAAATATCACAGATTTGCAATGGACTGAAACATGCTTCCAAAATTTGAATGCACATTTTCAGTGTTCAAGGTCATATTACCTGTAGTTAGTTTGACACTAATTTTACACATGATATTTGCAATCTCGAGGTCATGGGACGTCAAAGCCTTATGATTGAAACTTTGAGGCTTTAAAATTCACTTTTCACAGAAGAGCAGACGTAAAATAATCAAAGCGTTCCCTCTGTGTTACTATGCTTTGCATACAACACCAAAATGACATAAATATAAAATGATATATATATATGGCTACAAAGAATTTCTAACAATAACAAATAGCTAAGATGCGTCAGTGTTCTCTTGAGTAACATCTTTATGAGCGTCATCTTGAACTTGCTCATCAGTCTTGTCGTCTTGTGTCTGGTTTTGGCCTTCTTTGTCAGTGTCTTCCTTATTATCATTTGTAACTTCCTGATTATTTTCAGTTCCCTCTTGATTTTCAGTTTCATGCTGTGTTCCTTCCTGATTTTCAGATTCCTGTTGTGATTCCTCCTGATTTTCAGATTCCTGTTGTGATTCCTCCTGATTTTCAGATTCCTGTTGTGTTCCCTCCTGATTTCCCGATTCCTGTTGTGTTCCCTCCTGATTTTCAGAATCCTGCTGTGTTCCCTCCTGATTTTCAGATTCCTGTTGTGTTTCTTCCTGGTTTCCAGATTCCTGTTGTGTTTCTTCCTGCTGTGTTTCCTCCTGGTTTTCAGATTCCTGTTGTGTTTCTTCCTGGTTTCCAGACTCTTGTTGTGTTTCTACTTGATTCTCTGTTTCCTGTTGAATTTCTTCTTGATTTCCAGATTCCTGTTGTGTTTCTTCCTGTTGTTCAGTTTCCTGTTGTGTTTCTTCCTGATTTTCAGTTTCCTGCTGTGATTCCTCTTGGTTTTCCGATTCCTGTTGTGTTTCTTCTTGATGTTCTGTTTCCTGTTGTGTTTCCTCCTGATTTTCCGATTCCTGTTGTGTTTCCAGTTGACTTTCTTCTTTATTATCTGATTCCTGTTGTGTTTCCTCCTGATTTTCTGATTCCTGTTGTGATTCCTGTTGTGTTTCCTCCTGATTTTCTGATTCCTGTTGTGATTCCTGTTGTGTTTCCTCCTGATTTTCTGATTCCTGTTGTGTTTCCTCCTGACTTTCTTTATTTTCGGAATCCTCTTGTGCTACTTCTTGGTTTGTTTCTTGTGTTACATCATCATTTCCCTGTTGAGTTTCATTAAGTTGCTGATTTTCTTGCGTTTCTGTCGCTTCCTGGCTTACTGACTCGTCATTGGTTTCTTGAACGTTATTTCCCTCCCTGCCATTGGTTGGATAAAGGCACATGCCAAGTTCTGAAATTTTAAATTGAATAAAAGTTTATCATGAAACTTAACATCGATCAGATTATTCCGAAAAACATATCGAAAAAAATATGCGGAAAATTAAGTCCAGAGTTTCAGTCAATTGCAGGGGATCCTGAACACCCCCTTTCCTTCTTTTAAATATAAACCGAACACTTGAACATTTATGTATAGTTAGTTGATTAAAGTGCACCTTGACGTTTCATTTTATCACACTTAAAGGGTACTTTTACCTCTTTTATCAATATGGTCATCATCGTTCGAGTCCATCTGTTTTAACGTAATGAGCGCATTTTCTCTTTCTAAATCGTTGAAAGGATCACCCCGTTGACATAGCACATCCATAAGGTCGCTAATCGGCACCTTTTCTGCGCCAGGAAATAAGACGTCCAGGCTACTTTTTATGAAATCCCGCATTTCTTCTAAACTGTGCGTCCTGTCTTTCATCCAGGCTCTGAATTCTTCTTCATTTAGCTCATAGTTTTCTGCAAAGGTAAATATAAAAGAAGTAGAAAATATATTGTAATATTCAAATATGTTTATAAGATGCAAGTAATACAAAAACAAGGCTACTGAATTCTGAGGTAAAGTCGAAAGCTCCGCAACTTAACCTGCATTTCAAAAATAATTAGGAAGTAAAGAATATATTGCAACATTCAAATAATTTATTCGAATCACACTATAATGTATTCAACCAGAAATCAGTTCAATATCTGCAACAGCAAAGTAAACTGCTAAGTACAAGGGCAAACTTTTGTAAGAAAAAAAAAAAGAAAAAAAAAGTGAATCGAAATCAAACTTGAACTTGAAGACGTACTCAAATACCAAAAATAAATCCAACATCTGAAAAAACACCGAAGAAATGTCCGGAAAACTGAAAACTCAAATTTCTGTTAAAAATCTGCTTGGTCCAAGGGCCATAATTCTTATAAAAACAGGTCATTCAAATCCAAACTCGACTTTAATCTGTATCACATGGAGCTTTATTAACATACCAAAATGAGTTCAATATCTGCAACGACAACAAAAAAAGTGTAGAAAACTAACATTTCACGAAATTTGCAACGCCCAAAGGGCCATAACTCTTGTAAAATGGGTCAATCAATAACAAATTTCAACTTGATCTGTATCACACTGAGATATATCCACATACAAAAAAATCAATTCAATATCTGCAACAACAGCGAAAAAAAGTCCGGAAAACTGAAATTTCATGAAATTTGCTAAGTCCAAGGGTAATAACTCTTGTCAAAATAGGTCAATCAATACCAATAATTTCAAGTTGATCCATATCACACCGAGATATATCCACATACCAAAAAGTCACTTGAGCCTTTGGCTCAGGTGAGCTAAAAAGTCCGGAAAACTGATACAGACGGACTGACTGACGGACAGATGGACAGTCTGATTGAAACTTATTACCTTTACTTTTATGGAAAAAAAAGATGGGTTTTGGTTATGATGTAAATTTCGACGAATTTATGTGTTTACAAACTTCCCTCCCCCAAATTCTAAAATAGACACTGTCCAACAGATCTAGAGGGGGGAGTCGGGGCCTGCTCCTTGATTATGCCAAAATCATGATGTTTTTTTTTTCAAAATCATAGGCTGGACACCCAACCCAACCCAACCCCTATCCCATCCCACCCCTTTATTGTAACGTCTGATATCTTACTGTCTTTGTCGTGTTCAGAGAAAATTTCTTCCAGGAAGGCTTCTGATGGATCCAAATTCTGGGATTGCAGAAACTTTCTGACTTCTGTTTTACCCATTCGTCCATTTGTCGCATGCTTTGCGAAGTCTGAGACAAGTTCTGGAGTAGAAAGAATCGTTTATAAACAACAAATAAAGCTTCAATAAAAAAAAATGTATTTTTTTCCCTTTTGCTTTTCAAAGTTTCAACATGTCATTCTTTGATATCATGTACGGTACATCGAAAACTATAGTTAATGTGCTGTATGAAATTGTAACTATTGCAATGAAAAATGTCGCATTTGATATACAAAAATTATTACTTGGTATTTTTCTTCAATGACAACCATTATTATTTGTGTCAACTGGGCTATTCTTTACAATTATGAAATTCTAATTTAGATTGAAAAATCATTATAATTACCAGAGGCACTTATTTTTGACAGTTTTACAATTTTCCTACATAATTTCTTTTCGATTTGATATATTATTATTAATTACTTTATAATCATACTCTTATTAGTTATATGGTTAGTTCTACTCAAAGTAGGTGTGTAAATTTGTGGGGGATGAGGCCGTAGGCCGAACTCCCTACATATCTACTTATAACGAATTTATTACGCCCACAGGCCGAAAGATCGCCTGGCAATTCGTATGTGCCTCTAAAAAATCTGCATGGATAAATGGGAGGTTTGTGCCACGTATTCCGGACAAGAACACCACTTGCTATCCGAGTAGTCGATGTCAGGTTCCCATTGGTAACATCGGCCTATATGGTAACATCGGTTTATATGTCGTAACGTCGTCTTTCATTTTGCAATACGGCATTTTTATTTAGTTTATGTATTGAAATTTTGATTTGCGCGCTGTATTTTGTGTAATTGCTTGCGCATGTCTTATGTTATCGACATTACATCGGTGTCTTGAAGGTTTCTAGTAAAAGGCATCATTTGCTGACATGTATCTTTGAATTGTCACTCCGTGGGACATTCTGACTCCCCTTGTCCGTCCTATCTGAAAGTGTAAGTTGTAGGATGAAGTCTTATGTAACTGAGTGTGCCTGAGCTCGATTCAGCCAGCAGAGCACGGACTGCTTGTTATATGGGAATTGCTTTGAAATCCATTAAAAGAGTTGGGTTTTTTTGTGGTTATCTTGTATTTCATCATATTTGTATACGCTTTTGTGTGCCATCATCTGTATTTCACATTTTCTTTGCGTATAAAGGTACTTGCCAGTTCCGCTTTTCTTCACTTTGAAATCTATGACCTTGTTTGCAAGTTGGGTATTTGCGTGTCTTTCTACAGCTGTTAGCGATTCATGAATAAAATACAATCCACACAGACAAAAAGAGATATAATCTACTTTTTTTCTTAGATATGTATCGCATAATATGTTGTACTAATTGCATGTCACTTGATAATACTGTGGGTAATCTCAGTGCTGTATCTTAATTTATCCTATTTAAAATCATTCCTTAACATGGCCACACAAGTATATATAGGACCTTTGAAAATAAAGTTTGAGGTCACCGCAACTTCCATGAACAGAAGCTGATTCCGTGCGACAGCGCAAACATGTACTAGTCAGTTAGAAACTAAAAGATATATTTTTCTTCCAAATTATCCATCACTGATAATTTTTCCCAGAATTCGTAAGTTGGCCAGGACAGTACATCATTTTGTATGATCAAAAGACGAAGTTTCTTGGACCCCTTCACGCCAACATCTGAGCCAACGTGAGACATTTATATCAGTTGTATAACTTGTTTGTTAAACGTTGTAAAATAAATGAAGTTTAAATTTAAGACGAAGTTCCGAAATTGCTGCCAATTTACTTTATGAACAAATTCAGAGCGCCAAACACATCATACCAAATTTCGGGGCTGTTCATATGCCAAAAAGTGCATCAATTTATGCTCAAATGTTAATATTCAGACATATGCATAATAGATTTTATTCGGCTTTTCCGTGGACTTGTAAAAGTGTAACTAAAAGACAGACAGACGGACGCCGGAAGGAGTGATCCTAATATGTCGCTCTTGCGTTGCTGGGGGCATAATGATACCATAGAATATTTTTGGACAAAAGAAGTTGAAATCAAAATCTGTATCGACTTACTTTCCTCCATTTGTGAAAAACCCTGAAAAGAATGAAGAAAAATAATTAGATTGTTTAAACTACTAATAAACACATCAAGATAAATGATGCATGAATAATGTATTCCTGTCTAAAAGGTCATTAAAGATGTTTTAAAATGAATTCACTTTAAAGTCACAATAATAAGTCAATAATCATAGTAATTTAACTCGTAAATTATAAAATTGCTATCCAGTTCATATCAATTTCTCTGGTTAACTCAGTGGAGAATGTTTGTTTGTAATGGAATCACTGTATATTGCATTAATTAATGTTTTGATATACAAATTTTAAAAATATTTCCCATGCTGTGCAAGGGTAACCTGGATGTGCAGATTGTGAGTACAGACAGACGGACAGACATACAGATAATCTATAATACAAACGTGTGACGAGGGTCCGAGAAGTAGGTGGTATATTCGATTTCTGGTTGAGTGGGTGTATGTATGCATTCCAGATTTTATATTCGTTTAGAGTCTTCAGACGAAGATCCTTAAGCAGCTTAAATATTTATGGATGTTTTATGAATCAATCATGAACGTGACATATGTATCTTTAAATTCCCGGAGGGCCTCTCAAAGGGCATCGTCGGAAACCCACAACCTATTGCCCTACGATTATACGAAGTAGAACGGAGATTTCCGACGATGCTCAAAGGGGAGGTTGATCTTACTAGACTAGTGTGTGACCGAGGTCTCTATTTAAAGGTCCCAATGACCAACTGTGGTTTGTATTGTGTTCAACTCATTTCGTTTCCGAGCCACCAGCCCCAAGAGAAAAAGAGTATCCATAGTACTCAGTATAAAAATATGATCGCTTGGTTTTAGGCATAAGTATCATGGTCAGATCCAGATTTTGGGTACCTGTAAAGTGCGAAACGAAACAAAAACGAAACGAAACGAAACGAAACGAAACAAATCGAAACGAAACGAAACAAATCGAAACGAAACGAAACAAATCGAAACGAAACGAAACAGATCGAAACGAAACGAAACAAAACAGATCGAAACGAAACGAAACAGATCGAAACGAAACGAAACAAAACATAAAACTTGAAGAAAATGAGAAAAAGAAGAAAAATCGCCGAAAACGAATATTTCAAGGAAAGATCTTATTGAAGGGTCAGGGGGTACCACTCTCCTCCTGCCGCTTCCCCCTCCCCGTGGGGGAGGGGGTCTTGGGCAATCAAGACAAATGTTTAAACTTTAAAGTGTAAATTGGTGCAATAGTGAAGTTATTTGGGTTATTTCCTTTTTTAAAACTTGAACAAAGAAATAGACCTGTTTATATGAAAAACTAAGGTGAGGGAAGCGAGCCTGAAGTATCTGAAAAATGAATTGAAAATTGCGGCGAGCGAAGCGATCGGAAAAAAAGTTTTAAGGTATATATAGATGAATTTCGTGGTAATTTTTAAAATTTAGATTATGTACATGAACGCATAAGAGCAAGATTATTTATATTTAAAGTAATTTCCTTTTTTTTTGGTTACTGTTACCCTCCCAATCATATGTCCCTCCTCTCCCCCCCCCCCCTTCTTCCCTCCTCCCGCCCCCTTTCTCTCCCCTCCCTTTGTCCCTGTCCACCCCCTCATTATTGCCTTCAACCGTTAGTTCTTGTGGCTGGAGTGTTTTTAGAGAATCAAAGTTGACGATTAAAACATAATATATACGGTATATAGCACAATTGCATTTTAAAGGAGAGTGAATGGGATGAATAACCTCGTCATAGACGGAAAACTTATTTAGCAGGGAGGAGTCTAGCGTAGAGGAAACGGAACTGTTCTGTTATGTGTATTTGAAAATTTTATCAGAAAAATGAGAACAATTAAAAACTGGGGGGCATGCACATTTCGTTTGAAAAAGGATAAGATTTTTTTTCCTGAAATGTTCCCCCACCCCGTTTTATGATCTCATTACGGTGTCGTAGCGTGGTTTTCTATCCCCTCCCTTTTATTCCTCTTAAATACATGAATGGCAATTTACATTTACTTTTTTTAATTGTCATTTTGACTCTTTCAAGAAACCCTCTCATCACTAATTAAAAATGTAGAACTCTTGGATTAAGGCAATATTACATGCTGATCTTGTCTTGAAATATTCGTTTTCGGCGATTTTTCTTCTTTTTCTCATTTTCTTTAAGTTTTATGTTTTGTTTCGTTTCGTTTCGATCTGTTTCGTTTCGTTTCGATCTGTTTCGTTTCGTTTCGATCTGTTTCGTTTCGTTTCGATTTGTTTCGTTTCGTTTCGATTTGTTTCGTCTCGTTTCGATTTGTTTCGTTTCGTTTCGTTTTTGTTTCGTTTCGCACTTTACAGGGACCCCCAGATTTTGTCCCAGAGTGGAAGGGGAGGGGGTCCAAGCCGTCCGGGGGAGGGGGGTGTTCTAGCCTATAGTGTTGAAAAAACAACAACGTAAAACGGCATTTTTTTTTTTTGCAAATTTCAGGGGTGTTCTGATTCCCTAACCTCTTCTCTCTAGATCCGCGCTTGTTCTTATGATTATTTTTGAATACTGCTTTGCAAACAATACAAGGCGATGTAAGAGGAAGCGTATCTAGATTCTTTTTCCTTGCAGGGAAGAGGATCGTGTCCAGTCAGGGCCCTCTAGATCTGCGCATGTAGAAATACTTCATAAAAGGAAAGGGAGGGAATCTTTTGCGAAAAACAAAGATCTGAAAAATTAAAACAAATACAAGTTGGAGATGATCGTCCTTTGATGGGTCTTTACGAACTTTGACGACTTTCGTTATCAGGTGCCAAAAGATGTGGTCTCTATTTCATTCTTAAATTGGGATCAAAGAAAAAATTCATGGTGTATAGATACATGTTCTTTAACAAGGTCTAGGAAGGATAAACTGACCCACTTCTGGATTTCTTTTTTTTGGGGGGGGGGGGGGGGGGGGTGGAATTACATACCGTTTCTGTCTGTATATTCGTGTTAAGATTTTTATAATAAATATGGCTTTAATTTAAAATATGTGAACGAATATATAACTGGATTTCCCACAAGAATCATATATTATCTAGGTTTTTAAAATAAGAAATAAACTTATTAATATTTTAGATTCCAACGTATCAGATTCATGCATTTTATAAAATACACAAAACTGGTAAATGATATTGCTCATGAACGAATCCTGGTTCACTTCTATAGCAAAATTTAACAGCATAAGAAATCTCTCCGTCATTGTAGGCAGAAAGCAATCTATTTGATAAAAGACTATTTAAATATAGAACTTTACCGGTTGAGAAGTAAAATTATGGTAGCCATCACAAAGAATTTTAAAACTCAATTTTAAGATATTTTCTATGTACATTCTCAACTTTAGCGTCTCATTTGTATTGAAAACATTAATATCATACATATTAATTAATCATACTTAAATTTAATGAATAAAGTCAAAATACCTACCATTTAATATATATTTCCACTTGACTACTGCAAAGTTGTGATTTGTTTATCACTGTATTTGGTCAGGTAGAAAAGTCGGTAGATATAAACAGAACTCCTAACTCTCAGTTTAAATCCGCTATCATATCAAATATTCCCACCCAATAATCCCTTTACTCGAAATCTTCACAAACCGACTGAATTAAAATTTGAGCACTATCACAGAGTCTTAAGCCCAAAAACAACTTTAATCGATAAGTGGACAATTTTCAGACGCTTGATGGTCTGTTGATGAATCTCGGCATCTGAGTTCCCCTCTGGAGCCCCCTTCTTTCTTTTTGTAGCGTGCTTAGTTACCATCATCACTTTCCCTCACTGCAGTAAATATCTCTTGGGTCACCTAAGATTGTGTGCCTTTGTTAATAGGAATTTAAATTATAAAAAGGAAAGTGGATCAAGCACCTCTTCGCAGGAAAAAAAGTTGAATTTTAATACAACATTAAACACTCATAAAAGGTTTATAAAAACAAAAATACTTTTTGTAAGTAAGCAGTGCGTCATTTACCTCTACCCCCATTTTCCAACAGATCGTAAAATTCTAAATTCTGCGAATGCTATAAACTATATAAATTCAATTAGCAAAAGGACCATTTCAGCCCCTTTTTACAAAATCTGAAGTGGCTTAAGAAAATTGAATAAGTACTTAACCCCATACAATGTTAACCTTCAATTAAATTCATCCTCAATTGTAAAAAAAAAAAACCCTTCCCCCATGGTCCTTTTCCCCGAGAAATAACTGTGCATCATTATACGAGGTCTGACTGCGTCGCCCCCCCCCCCCCCCCCCCTCTCTCTCCTTGACAAAAATCGACTAATTCGCATACGAGACCAACTGAATCAACAATGAAAAGTTGTAAAATTTAAAGTTGAAAAGATGAATTTGAATATCGATTGTGAGCTAGTGTACTTTCTCCTCCATTTACACGACAACTTCATACATATTCATCATTTAACAAACTACAAGAGTCTGTGAACCTTGCATAGAAATGAAAACGAGCAATTTTCGAACTATCAGCTATCAGGGAGATTGTGTGAATCATACTTATTGACTTTTACGGAGCAGATTCTATTCAATCCAAATTATTTAAAGTTCCTAACGTTAAGTGATGGCATATGATTCCGTAGATAAAGGGACCCACTCGAATAAGTAATTTGATTTTCATTCAGAAATTCATTTAATGTTTTAAAGAAGTCCAAGAGTTATTTAGAATGACTTTTCAAGTGTAAAATTATAACTTTTAACAATACATGGGAATGTTGATTTCTAATCGGTGATCGTTATTAAATTATTTCATTTTGCAAATTTGCGTACATAGAAACGGTTGACGTTACAGAAGGCCGAGATTGCAATCGTAGAAAAGGTTTGGAGACCTGAATTTTGTTTAAAAATATTTCCTAACGCATTTGTTAAACTTTCCCAATATAACTGTAGAATCAACTGCAACATACGCCTTTTCACTCTGTAAAACATGTTCGTAACTATACACAATTCTAACGGGAAGGGGTATTTCAAGTTGAACTGTTCGGTCAAAGATGAGGAGTGAGGGGGTCAGTTCGGTTTCGGGGGAGGGGGTATCTATTATGTTTGGAAAATTATACACAAATTGGACAGTTAACGAGCAAGTATGTTCCATGATTGACCCTAAATACGTCCTTGAAAGTGACCTTGACTGGACCATCCTGTACTTAAGTTCGATTGAATTTCAGTACAAGTTGTATCCATATAATTATATGAAAGTGTGACTTCACGACAAGGACACAGGGGTGAGGTATCACATCTTAGTCACAAATCCTTTAATTGTGGAAATATAGACTGTCAAAGAAAGAGTTTCTACAGAAGAAGTGGTTTGTGACTAAGCTATGATACCTCACCCCTGTGGGCAATGGTGACTACCAAACAGACGGACGCCATAAAAAGTTATTCCTAGAAGATAAAAAGCCGAAAAAAAAAACATATCCTGAAAATTACAGGTGTGGCGATATCAACCTAGAATGCATGAGGACATTAAACTAAAGCTGTCTTGTGCAAGGACTGGGTGGACCAGGTTCTGGAGTTGAAATAAGAAATTGCTATTTTCAGATAATAAATATAGAACAAATATTTGAAAGGTGTTTAGATATCTGGCCCCTCCACACCCTTTTATGTGTTTGTGAAACAGTATGCCCCCATCAGCTGCTGCATTCTTTGTGTAGGATCAGTTGTATGCAAAAGGACTAAGTTTTAGGTTTACAAGAGTATATGTCTTGCCAAAATGAGTATTAGTGTGGAATATGAAATGCCTGTTTTACAAGGCACACATGTAGCTTATTTTTTCTGTTCAGGTTTCATAGTCTATAGGATAAAATGTTTCAGAAAATGATAAAATCCCTTTTAAAGTTGTTCAAAACCATGTAGAAATTACATAAACTCCCTACATCATCACATTACAAACTTCTTATTTCGCATGAAAGATGTAAACTAAGAATCGCTGAAATATGACTTCTAGGTCTTATAATATTGTGTAAAATTGACTGATCTTTTAACCAGATGAGTTGATGACACTTAATTAACTTGGTACATTGTACCACAAATCATATCAATACTGTTTGTACACAGCCATTTATCACAGACTCATCAGTGAATGTAAAGAATAGTTTATTGTGAAAAATTTAAACCTGAAGATATATATCTTGAACAATATAAGTTTTTTTGCTATCCTCTTCAACTGATATGACATATATAAAATTGAACAAAAGATATTTTTTTCTATTATACATGTAAATATGTCAGAAAAATTGGTTACAAAAAGACTAAAGGAAGACTACTAAATACTGTCTTAATGGTTACAAATGTCATCTTCATTATAATTGGGGAATAACTAGCTTCTGACGTTATGTTTGCCGACAGTAAATGCTGATTTTGTGTTAGCGGAGCAAAAAAAACCGGAACGTCAGTATCTAGTTATTCCCATTCTAATGCAATCTATATATTTGTGAATATAAGGCCAAATGTGACGTTAGCAACGTCAAACCCTTGTATGTTCTTGTTTTACTGCCGTAACTAAGGAGCAAACAACCAATGAAATTCGACGTTATAGCAACATCGCATTAGAATGCAGAAATACATTCATAGAATTTCTTCCATAATTATTTTTTATAAACTTAACCAGATGCAAAATTCTGGAAGTACATGTATCACAGGAAACATAAATGTCATGGTAACTTTTGATTATCAAAATTTTCAAAGCTTTGGTTGTGATCAAAGTTCATTTGTACAATTCAAAACATTATTTTATGATGTCATGTACAATGCAAAATTGCACGTTTGCTTTATCTTTACATACAATTTACTCTACACACACAAGTAATATACATGAAATTTGAGACTAAATCTAAATCTGAAGTCATGATATCAAGTACAATGTATAATCATTAACTTGCTCAGTGATTGTTCTTTTACATCAAATCCTACATTAATATGTAGGATTTGATGTAAAAGAACAATCACTGAAATTTTGCTAAAAGAAAAAAATCTTATTGCAAAATTCATACCTCAATTATATTGGTCATGTACAAAGCAAATTAAAATACGCTTGACAAAATCTTTTTGTAAAAATGCATAATTATGTAAAGATGAGGTTCCATACTTGAATCTTGGACAGACCGAGGGGTTTTTTTTTTGGTTACAAAAATTTAAATTTAAATTATCAATACATGCTTTTCCTTCAAAAACTCTCATGCATTTAACTTAATAATCTCATTTATAGACTAATTCATCATACACAGCCTTGCAAATTGAATTTTTTTTTCAAATTTTGAAAATTTTGCATGAAAATGGCTTTAAAAATGTAAAAATGTAAAATATAACATGAAAATCTGTTTCTTATGTCTTATTATTTTTAGAATATCCTTATAGGATGTCTTTATAAAGCTTAAAATTACTTGTGACATCACAATTAAAATGGTGAATGGCTTGTATGAAATGATGCTAAAATTTCTGATTTTTTTCGATTTTTTCGAATGTGAAGAAAAATCTACGCTGATTTTCCTATTTCAGATGGGTATGGTATGTAAGAAACTAGTTTTGTGATTTATTTCCTCTAAAAAAGGCTACAGGGATCTAAAATCACATAATGAAGTAAATTGTACATAAGCAATGTATAAAATTGATATCTTCTGCAATCATCTATATATATTTTAAAATCACTTCAATATATTTGCATCACATTGCATATCTAGGCAGTGTAACTACTATCATCACAGAAATATAATACATGTACCTAACAAAGTATCTTGTTTCTATCCGTCTCTTAAAAAAATGATTACTTGAAAAGTTAATGTATTTTGGAGGAATGACTCCAAGGGGCTACTATGTTGACTGTTGTGTATTAAGTTACGTGCAGTCTTACTGTCTACTCAAAATAGGTGTGTAAATTCATGAGTGTCAGTGTGGTGGTATTGATGTTGTTGGTGGGGGGGGGGGGATTGAAAGAAAAGACTGAAATCCCTACACATTTACGCACCTACTTTAATACATACGCCAAGAGTCCTTTTAATACTATTTTTCAGCAGATTTGAGTTGTTTGAAATTTTAGTGATGTCAACATAAAACTACAAGTTTTTCCCACTTTTTTGATTGACTTGGTATACATTAACAAGCAGTAAAGAGAACTTAAGTCCCTCTAATCATATTCAAGGTATGCTCCAAATAAAATTTCGAAATCTAATAATATCAAGAATATAAAAATCAACACTTTGACCCAAGTCCATAAGTAAAAAATATGTAAGTCCCAGTATCTTTTTAGTTTTATAAACATATACCATATAAAAAGAAATATTTATATGAATAAATGTCAAGAGAAAATGTAAAGTCAACAAATTCAAATATCTACTAAACTTTACAATAAATAATAAAGATTCCAAACAAAAATTCAATATTTGTCAAGTCTGAAACACATTCTAAATGTGGAAAATCTTCAGTAAAATACATGTATTTCGACATCATCAAATATCACTGAATTATTGCATATAAATCTATGGAAGACTAGAAATGTACATGATAATTATGAAAATATCTTTTTTAATCACAGTTCTTTTACAAAGAGTAAATCTTCAACAATAAAGTTGATTATAGAAAACTGATACATGAATCTATATGAATGTATAACTGGTAAACCAGACAAAAACTTTCCCCAATGTTATTTGGTATTTTTTCGATAACTAGAGTTACTTCCCATTTGGGACAGTATCGGACATAGATTAACTGTGACTAGGGGTGTAACAATGTATCGATATATATTTCGATATTTCATAAATTTGTAAAAAAAAATGCGTATCGCAACATATCGCACCCTTATAGATTATAAGAATAAATCGTTGAATCACTTTGATTTTAATCAGTTTTATTGAACTCGGTGACACACGGTCCACATCGCTCACAATTGAAATGAATTATGTCAAAAGCAATAAAAATGATTCAATGAGTTGTGTATGCAAGTTTCTTTCAAGGAAATGACATTGACAATATGAAATTCAACCAGAAAATCAAAAATTATGAAAATGAAAGGAAAAATAATTTCCCAATATATCGTGATTCAATGTTGGTGTATCATTTCACCCCTAATTGTGACATACATGTATCAAATTCTATGGAAACAATTCCTAAACTCTGGAAAATGACATTACAAAATTGACATTACCTTACCATTTTCATGACATCTTTGTTTTTATATCAGATACCGTCTCAAATGGGAAATAACTCTGTATTCCGCAATTACTTAATAACGATCGTAAAATGTAAAAAAAGCAGGTTATTCTTTGTGAGAGCTGACTTTGAGCTTTCTGAGCATGATATATGGCACCGATAGGAGAATGGCTCCTGATATGTAACATGTCACATCACCACAGCTCCAATATACTGTATAAAAGGAAAAATATTGATTATTTTTAACTTTGCGTGTTCACAGATGAGTAATTCTGGTAAGTCAAGTGCAAATTCAGTGAATCTGTTTAAGAATTTCAAGGCACTTTTGTTTGCAACATCAAAGCCAAAGATTTAACCGAGATCTAAAATTTTCAACAGTCGCTCATGACTTGGCTGAATGTCCATATACAATATAATTCCAGTGAGGCTTTTATCTATGCTAGAAAATGAATAAAAATACATGCAAATGAAAACATCACAAATAAAAGCAGATGAAATATAAGTAGGTAAAGGAATACGACATGGCATAAAATCCCTGACACAGAAAATTATTCCTCTTCTACTTTGAAGTTTCAAAACAACGAATATCGTTTCTATGTGTATAAAATTGGAAAAAGAAATAATTTAATAACAATTGCTGATAAAAAAATAATTTAATAACAATTGCTGATAGAAATAATTTAATAACAATTGCCGATTAGAAACAACATTCCCCTGCATTGTTGAAAATACTACTTGGAGGGTGAGTGAATTTACATGAAGATTATCTACACCACGTTGGAGATGAGAATATTTAAATTGACTCTTGGCTGAAGAAAATGTTTTAAAATTATCATCCACCAATTCAAACTTTTTTTTTGTATACATGTACCTGGAAATATATGAAACTAACCTGTGGAGAAGATAACTGGACCTAAAGCCCTAGCCAGGGCCCCAAGGGATCTGAACACGCCTGTGACCACACCCTTCTGATCTGTCCCTCCATAGGAAGATACCATGGTGGTCAGGCATGGGACAACTGTGGCAGAGGCTACAAATAGAAATAAAATAGACCATTTTTAATACAAGATGTTTCATATCAATGAGAGCCAGACTACGGACATCTCATACTTCAGTGGTGTTTTTCAAAATGACTTCACAAGTGATTCATTAGAAACACAATATAAAGCCTTTGATGAATTATGATATGACAATTCAAAAGTTTGTCAAGTTATTTGATGTCCGTAGTCTGGTGTGTAAAATAAAGGTTTTGAACGGTTGTATCTGAGAACTTGAAAATGGGCTATCAGCCATATTCATATGTAAATGCTTAACAAACCAGAAGTCTCTGACCAGACTGTAGCTCTCCTGGTTGTTTTTTCTAAAACATCAATTTCCTTTCTTTTTTTTTTTTAAACCAAGACCATAGGGAGCAGGCGCTCTAACAAATTATAAGTAGCATGACAAAACTACCGTACATATCCATTATACTGCAACTATAATAGCACTCATATAATTCATAATATCCGAGATAAAGTATTTCTAAAAAGAATGTCACACCCATTTTCCAAGATCCTAGGGGCCAAGGACTGCTAGCTCAAATGAACTACCAATGACACATCAAGACTTGGATAAAGAATTAACTCCCCATCATAAATAGCTTTAAACGAGAAGAGAGCACAACTATATAGGAAAAATTACCACACCCATCTTCAAAGACCCTAGGGGTATAAGGCTAAAACAAAATATCAGGTGCACATCTATGCCACAGACCTGTATAATCATTGCAAAAAGAATTAATTCTACATCATTTGTAGTGTTAGAGGAGTTGCAAGCACAAGATTACATTTACTTATATAGGAAAAATGACCACACCCATTTCTGAGACCCTAAGGGTCAGGGGCTAAAACATAAAAACAGGTGCACAACTAGACCAGAGACCCATAATATTGCAATAAGAATTTAGTCAGAGGAGTTGTGAGCACAAGATTACATAGAGTTATATAGGAGAAAATGACCACACCCATTTCTACGACCCTGGGGGTCAGGGTCTCAAACAAAATATCAGCACAACCAGACCACAGACCCATCACATTGCAGAAAGAATTAAGTCTCCATCATTTATAGTGTCAGAGGAGTTGCGAGCACAAGATTACATAGAGTTGTATAGGAGAAAATGACCACACCCATTTCTAAGACCCTGGGGGTCAGGGCTCAAACAAAATATCAGGTGCACAACAAGATCACAGACCCATCATACTGCAAAAAGAATTAAGTCTTCATCATTTATATTGTCAGAGGAGTTGCGAGCACAGATTATATAGAGTTATATAGGAGAAAATGACCACACCCATTTCTAAGACCCTGGGGGTCAGGGGTTCAAACAAAATATCAGGTGCACAATGAGACTACAGACCCATCATATTGCAAAAATAATTAAGTCTCCATCATTTATAAAGTCAGAGAAGTTGCTAACACAAGATTACATAGAGTTATATAGGAGAAAATGACCACACCCATTTCTAAGACCCTGGGGGTCAGGGCGCTCAAACAAAATATCAGGTGCACAACAAGACCACAGACCCATCATATTGCAAAAAGATTTAAGTCTCCATCATTTAGTGTCAGAGGAGTTGCGAACACAAGGTTACATAGAGTTATATAGGAGAAAATGACCATACCCATTTCTAAGACCCTGGGGGTCAGGGGCTCAAACAAAATATCAGGTGCACAACTAGACTACAGACCCATCATATTGCAAAAAGAATTAAGTCTCCATCATTTATAGTGTCAGAGGAGTTGCGGGCACAAGATTACATAGAGTTATATAGGAGAAAATGACCACACCCATTTCTAAGACCCTGGGGGTCAGGGGCTCAAACAAAATATCAGGTGCACAACAAGACCACAGACCCATCATATTGCAAAAAAAATTAAGTCTCCATCATTTATAGTGTCAGAGGAGTTGTCCGGACAAGATTACATAGAATTTAATGACCACGCCCATTTTATAAGACCCTGGGGGTCAGGGACTGAAACTAAATGACAGGTGCACAACTAGACTATGGACCAAGTAAAATGCAAAAAGAATTAACTTTCTATCTCTAACAGTTTCAGAGGAGTTGTCCGGACAAGATTACATAGAATTTAATGACCACGCCCATTTTCTAAGACCCTTGGGGTCAGGGAGTGAAACTAAATGTCAGGTGCACAACTAGACCATGGTCCAAGTAAAATGCAAAAAGAATTAACTTTCTATCTCTCACAGTTTCAGAGGAGTTGTCCAGACAAGAATTGTTTACGGACAGACGGACAGACAGACAGACGGACAGACGGACGGACGCCGGACAAAGGGTGATCGCATAAGCTCGACTGGTCTGAGACCAGTAGAGCTAAAAACATCAACCAGGCATCATTACATAGGCAAGTACCAACAACAAGTTACCAAAGGCAAACAAAGTGAGACTAAGATACATCAACCAAGCAGTTTGGGCAAAGGCCATCATTATAAAGGCAGGTATCCATCACAACTCACCAAATGCAAATAAAGTGAGACCAAGGTACATCAACCAAGCAGTTTGGGCAAAGGCCATCATTATAAAGGCAGGTATCAAAAGGGTAAGTCCCTGAAAGAAAATTGATAGGTCAGAATTAGAAATTTTTATTTTACAATTTTAGATAATCAAAATAAGGAATCAATATGATAATCAAAAGGTACCATCATACACATTTGTACATGAAATTACTTCTTGGTGTTTAGACGTTTTAAAGTCCATTTACATTACAATACTTTTTAAAAATGCACATTTTTTCCACTAACCATGGTGGCTATTTTGGTTTCCTTGCCTGCCGGAATCCTCCGTACATACCCTCCTACAACAGAGAATAATAAGATAATGTCAGAAATTATAATATACACTGTAATTTTATCATTGCCGAAAGCAAAAAATGTAAACATAAGAGAGTTGCGATAGAAAGGAGCTGTTAAGATAAGACGTAAAATCAGCCCTGAAAAGTTGGATTTTGAAAATGGAAATTTAACAAAATTTTCATTGTAAAATGTATACCGATATGGCATCCCATCAGAATCTGAAGTGATTTTTTATATGTTTTGTATAATTTTGCTAATATTAGGGTCAGAACTTGTATTTTTCCTATAGAAATCAATAGAAAACGGAAAAGTTTTCTTGAACATTGTTCCCCCGGATATACAGAATGCCACTTTTACTGGAGGTGTATATCCATGATACAAATTTTCTGGAAAAGTGGGGTTCTGTATCTCCGGGGGGAACACTACCCCAGAGACGAAACATAGGTAATCACAGATTACGAAGCTCACCTCGTGACAGAAAATTCAATTCAAACATATTTCTTAGTACATGTATATTGGCTTTTAAAGGCAAAATCACTCAAGCAGAAAAAGTAGGTCGAGGTCATTTTATGAAAGTTTGATCAAAGATACATCTAATATGCAAGTTTGGAACATCTAGCAGTTATACTTTGCTCAATATTGGCTTTATAGAGCAAAATCACTCAAGCGGAAAAAGTAGGTCAAGGTCATTTTATGAAAGATTGATCAAAGATATATCCAATATGCAAGTTTGGTACATGTATCACTTATACTTTGCTCAATATTGGCTTTTAAAGGCAAAATCACTCAAGCAGAAATAGTAGGTCGAGGTCATTTTATGAAAGTTTGATCAAAGATACATCTAATATGCAAGTTTGGAACATCTAGCACTTATACTTTGCTCAATATTGGCTTTTAAAGGCAAAATCACTCAAGCGGAAAAAGTAGGTCAAGGTCATTTTATGAAAGATTGATCAAAGATATATCCAATATGCAAGTTTGGTACATGTATCACTTAAACTTTGCTCAAAAGTGGCTTTTAAAGGCAAAATCACTCAAGCGGAAAAAGTAGGTCGAGGTCATTTTATGAAAGTTTGATCAAAGATACATCTAATATGCAAGTTTGGAACATCTAGCACTTATACTTTGCTCAATATTGGCTTTTAAAGGCAAAATCACTCAAGCGGAAAAAGTAGGTCAAGGTCATTTTATGAAAGTTTGATCAAAGATACATACAATATGCAAGTTTGGTACATGTAGCACTTAAACTTTGCTCAATATTGGCTTTTAAAAGTGAAATCACTCAAGTGGAAAAAGTAGGTCAGATGCTGCATCCGATGCATGGGTCCATCTCGGCATCCAAAGATGAATCACTTGTGCAAGTTTGGTTACTGTAGCATTAGTACTTTGTCAGATACTGAGCTACCCCAAACTTCTTATCCAAATCACTCAAGCGGAAAATGTAGGTCAGATGCTGCATCCGATGCATGGGTTCACCTCAGCATCCAAAGATGAATCACTTGTGCAAGTTTGGTTACTGTAGCATCAGTACTTTGTCAGATATTGAGCTACCCCAAGCTTCTTAACCAAGTCACTCAAGCGGAAAATGTAGGTCAGATGCTGCATCCAATGCATGGGTTCACCTCAGCATCCAAAGATGAATCACTTGTGCAAGTTTGGTTACTGTAGCATCAGTACTTTGTCAGATACTGAGCTACCCCAAACTTCTTAACCAAGTCACTCAAGCGGAAAATGTAGGTCAGATGCTGCATATGATGCATGGGTTCACCTCAGCATCCAAAGATGAATCACTTGTGCCAGTTTGGTTACTGTAGCATTAGTACTTTGTCAGATACTGAGCTACCCCAAACTTCTTAACCAAGTCACTCAAGCAGAAAATGTAGGTCAGATGCTGCATCCGATGCATGGGTTCACCTCAGCATCCAAAGATGAATCACTTGTGCAAGTTTGGTTACTGTAGCATTAGTACTTTGTCAGATACTGAGCTACCCCAAACTTCTTAACCGGACGCGGACGCGGACGCGGACGCATGGGGTTATAGCATAAGCTCACTCAACTTCGTCGAGGTGAGCTAAAAACCAGAAAAGGAAGGGGTGAATTTTTGTAAATACAGTCTAACCTGTCTATAACGGACGGCTCGGGGAAAATCAAATATTGTCCTTTATAGAGAGGTGTCCTTTATGCAGAGGTTCAGTTTGATATACAGTTTGCAATAATTTCCGTCAATTTTTGATAAGTAGTTTTACAAGGTAAATTAATAATAAAACAGAATACATGTAATTGGGTCATGTAGATTTAAATACATGTTTCTCAGATAATTGAGACTACAAAAAAAGGAAATTAAGGAAGGTAGTATATTTTTTTAATCAAGAGTACTCTTGCAATATAAGTAAAGCATTAAGTTTTGCAAACATTTTTTTACGTAAGAGAGTATTTCCCTAAGTAAACTGGGAAGTAAAGTTTTAAAATGCCACTTTCCTCCAATTCAGTTTATGAGAAAGGAGAGACGTAATTCATGACAAATAAGTACGCGAGCGCCATGTCACGTACAAGACTCGGAATGAATTGCGGTTTCTCATCTTGCCTATTGAAATCCCCGCGATTTACATGTTTAGAGACCCCTCACTTCTTCAGGAGGGCCCGTAAGTAGGACAGCGTACAGCGTGTATACGGAAGCCAAGGCTAGATTGATTGACATTAAACCGCTAGTTGATCGAATTACATGTATGTACTCGGGTACATAAAACGTTGTTGATAAAACGTAAGTTTAAATCCTTACTGGCTAACATTTACGGATAACGTTGATGTAAGGATTAAACAGCCATTTGTCGCGTGTCGGCGGTCCGTGAATACCTCTAAAATCATTAACGTCATTATCAGTCGAATCTGAAATATTACAATAAATTTCTGATGTTGTTCAGCATAATTATTAGTATACATATGCTGTTTACATTTATAAAAAGACCGAGAGAGAAAAGAGTATGTCGAACTCATTGAAAAAATATCGATCGTTCAATTGTCCGCGACGCGTGCCGGCGTGTGGTCAGTAGCTATACAATAAATGAAGTCGGGATATAAACTTTCTATTTCTAAACGAAGGCTTTCTATTGTGGGTACAAGGCTCTTGTACTCTTGCGATTTTCCATTATTACACCGTTCATCAAGCGTCAAAGCCTCTGTTTATACGTTCTTGTTTTAATTAATGTATACACAGGTAAACATAAATTGACCACTAATTACCCGTCTTCTAATTACCATTAATTTGTGAAGCCACGATAGAAAAGGGACGCGGATCGAAGGATTTTACTAAGACATTGTGCGTTATCAGAGGCGGAACCGAGATAATTATGTCCGTTATAGGAGGTTATTTACACCGATTGGGGTACCAGAAAGGTGTCCGTTGTCCGGAGAACGGAGGTGTCCGCTATACAAAAGACATTTTTAACACAAAAAACGTTGGGGGGAACTGAAATTGTCCGTTATGTACAGTTGTCCGGTATATAAAGGTGTCCGTTAACACAGGTGGGACTGTATAAATCTTTTAGACCATAAAATACGATAAATTTCACCATTTTTCCTCGTAAATCCAGCCAAAAATGTATTTCTAATATGATCAAATGAAATATACAAGAATTGGGAACAAAATAAACAAGAGCCATGTTTATTTCTTCATCAGTGTGTATTTCGCGCGAAAAGGCTTACATTGTAGCCGTTAAATACAAAGCGAGACCGTATTTTGAGTTCCGGATTTCATTATTTGCCAATTAAAGAAGACATAATGTTTGAAATCTATTTTTGATATACAATGTAGACATATTTGATGTCTTTTAGTAAATATTTATCCATTTTATGTAAAATATCATTATATTTATACGTTTTTTAGTCGATTTTATCAGTTTTCCTATCCGAGTACCCCTACTTCTTCCGACCTTAATTTTAGAATCTTAAGAGTACTTCACCAAAATGTAAAAATTATAAAACGTCTTCAAATACATCATAATTCAATTATGATTAATTTTTTTCACCATGTGAATCGTCATGCGGAAGAAATATGGTACGAGATTCAGGGCTAAATACGGCCCTTATCTTAACAGCTCCTTTCTTTTAGCCCTTTAAAGATTTCATAATAACATGCCTTTCGAATTTGACAGATTTCTTTCATTTTCCAGAAAAGAAGCATATATGACTATAATAGGCTCACCTTGCACTAAGGCCATTACTGTGCCAATGTAAAAGAACATGCGCCCTTGCTGCATACTGTGATAAAGAATGGATGAATCAATTTTAACTTCAGAATAAAGTATTTCAAGGTGAAGGGAATGGAAATAATGTCACCTTTAATCAATATACCACTTGCCGAAATTCATAATGGTTGACACAATGACGAAAATTTCCGAGGTAGACAATTTTTACACAATATTTCTTTATCACCTCTCAATGGAATTGCGTCTTTTAACAGTGGCGTCATAATGAAAAACAACACCCAAAAGGATGTCGACTCGGACATTCGAACCTTTCTTACAAGATCGAAAACGGTCTATTACAACCAATATGTAATCGTAAATCTCTGTTACAGTCATGAGAAATGTTTTCAGTATTTGTATATGCCTCAGAAACCCTGATTCCAGCAGAATAAAAATTGAAAAGAACTCCCCAAACTTTGTTTGTGCCGATTCAAACATTTACTAGATAAAAACATTGAGGATTTTAAAATCGACTCACCTATTATAGCTAAGTCTGTTATGAACGAGGAATGTCAGAGTAAATTCTAAACCTGAGTACATCAGTAAATATAGGAAATATATGCTGCCTATATGCTGTAACGAGCTCAAATCTGCAAAAGGGAATGATTTACAACTTCAGAGCATTTGTATGAATAGATTTCAGATTTAAAGGATCAATATTTAGTATTCATCTTAGGATCTAAAAATAGATAAGAATTTCACATCCAATATCAATAAATCATTATCTTATTACGTCATTTGACTTAATGACATCACTTCCCTTGTTTTACATTTATTTTGCATTTTTCAAGTGCTTATATATGAAAATAAAAACCTATGATAATTAAGAGTTATCTAACCCTTTTGGATTGTAGTCAGAATATTGATTCAATGAATAAGAATTAACAGCGAATAAACATCAACATACCTGCTTTTGAGATTTTTTCTACGGAGGAAAATTTGAATAATGATATAGGATTGATGAGATGGGATGTTTTTTGCCAGCCTGATGATATAGACTTGGCCTAGAATGTAAGAAAACAACATTAATTAGAGCAAAGAATCAGAGGAGATGTGATGTGGTTAAGCGTTTTTATTGTTTGAAAATTTATTTTTAATGATCAGATACTTTTTTAATTTCATGTATTGATATTGCCTTTAGTTTTATAATACATGCCAAATATGCTTTTTTCAAAACTCAAGTGTGCATCTATCTTAACTTTACAATAAATTTCATGCAAAGGATAATATATAAATCATACATAATTCTGCTTGGATCAAATACATAGTACATGTAAGTAGGGGATGTCATGACACCTACTAAATTTCATTATGTTATTTGTTTTCTTAGACACTTAACATTTTGAATGATGTTTCATTCACAAAACAGCTTTTAATAAAATTTTATTTCCTTTATTCTCGATCATTCCATATAAAAAAAATAATTCAAATGTAAAGAATTTCATAATCAGGGCCTACATATATTGCTCATTGACCCTTCCGATTGCGGGAAAAAATGCAAAATTTCGTGATGTCACAATGCTTTTACCTCGGACAAACAAGCTTCGAACCTTGGTCAAACATCGAAATTGCATTGTGACGTCAAGGAATTTCTCAAAATTTTCCCGCATTCGGAAGGGTCAATTTCCACACTTAAACACTCTTCTCAAGTACCAAGCTTTATTTAACTTGCCTCTGTTACATTACAAACTACACTATCGAGCCACATAAAGCCATATCAGTACATTGAGCCTATAATTCATAAAGAACTCTTAACTTTCTTCTCCCTTCCACTTACCCTCCTGTCTTGAGGTAACGTTTCTTTGAAGAATAATGATATAAATATAATATCTATGACAGCCAATGTTAAGGCAAAGAGAGCAGGAATGGTGTAGAAAGCTTCCTGTTGCTGTCTGGCATACACAGAAAATCCTGCTCCTATAAGTGGTCCAAACACAAAACCCACGGAAAACGCCACTCCTATCAAAGCCTGTAAATGGAGCATATGTGTAATATTTTAATGAAATGGTTTGTGTTTTCATAATATCTCAGCCAGGAAATCATCTGTAGTACAATCATCTAATGTGGTGGGAGACAAAGAAAGATAACTCTTACTTATATATTCCTTCAAGATCTTTATTTATTTATTTATTTTTTTTAATTATTATTTCAAGTTATAAAGTTTTAAATAAGTTCTGTATGCATGTTTGTGTAAAAAGCCTTCAAAGGACTCACCATTCCTCTACCTCTCTTTTCTGGAGGGAATATATCAGCTACAACAGCTGTAGACAGACTGACATTGCCTTTACTCAGCCCTCCAACAATACGAGCAAATACAAACAACGTAAAATTATGTGATATGGCCCATAGCGCATAGGACAATGCTACTCCAATCTGCAATATAAACAAGATTCAGATCATAGTAAGTAAAGAGCAAACAATAACAAAATCAATTGAATAATATCAATGGATTTTTCAATATCAGGGTCACTATGTAGAAAAAGTTAAATGTCAAAATAACAAGTTCTGGCTTTCAGAGAAAGTGTCTCTGAGATGTTAATTTTTGTAATGATTATGCACATTTTATTTAAGATTCCCCATGTATTGTTAGCAGTAAAGTATTTGTGGTACATAATCCTTACCATAGAGATGACAAGGACTGGTTTCCTCCCATATACATCTGAGGCAGCACCCATCACAGGGGAAGCCAGGAATTGAAGAAAGGAGAATAGTGATCCTATCAAACCTGTAAATATACGAAATCATATTTTATTTCAATTCTTACTCTAATTGGCGGACTTCTGTACACAGGAGTTTATCTTGAAATCAAATCCCTAAGTTTTGAGCTAATTCATCAATAATTACTTAAGAAAAATTTCTCACTCCATATACATGTGTAAGTAAAATTTTAATACTGAACACACCAAGTGTAATACTGTCTTTACCAGTAGTGTTTGTTGGTAAATAACATGAAAGCCACTGAGCTAGAGCTTTAAAAATCTAGAGAAAGAAGGATTTGTAAATTTGTGGCATTGAATGACTATGAACAAGGTCAAATTTGCAGCGAATGACCATGAACAAGGTTAAATTCACCAAAACCTCAGTTATACAAATCATACAAACTGTAGAGTTAAAGGTTTTCAAAGCCAATGTATAAACTTTCCGATGCACAACAATAGTTGATTCCAAAGACTATAGTCAGATTGTATGAGCTTAGAATTCCAGAAATATACATGTATATGTCAGATGACCTTGAAAAAGATGGGAAAAAATACTTGTAGTTGGGGTATGAATATGCTGAATCTACATATGAGGCATATTCAAAGCTAAGTACTTACCTCCAAAGAGCACAGAGTTCCATCTGGGTGTGTCTGGTGCCCCTACCAAGTCCCTAAAGCTGCTCACAGAATCCTTTATTGTACTGTACAGTCCATCCTGAGGAATAGTAAGTATTTATCTATAATTAATTCCATTGAATTTTAAAAATGGACAGTAAATACAATTGAACAGTGATGTAAAGTAAACTGAAACGCTCCAATTATTCAAGGTGTGTGCAAATCGTTAATGGTTTTTTTCACATGGATACAGAAATTTTTTTTTTTATTCTTTTTTTTTCAATTAAGGTTTGCATCTCATCTGATTCCAATGTTGAAAATTTTCATTGAGAGGATGGAGGGGAATTAAGATATCAATATTTTATCATCTGACATCAATAACATGTGTTCTGTTTCGACCTTTTTAAAAATTCATGAGATTGCGAATTGTATAAATCCTAGTCAGTATTGTCAATTAAAATAGGAATGTCTAAACAGTATCTTTAAAGCCAAGCTCTCCTTTATATTTCAAAAACTACATGAACTTCAAGGAATAAAAATACCTAAATCTAATTAGATCGTGTCTTATGGAACAGTTAGCCAGGACACCATCCTTTTTCCCTAACCTATATCCAAAAATGGATGAAATCATCAAAGGTGAAATCCCATTGAGGAATCAAACACAACTGAACTTTAGACACCCCCCCCCCCCCCTCCTCAGATATTGCTAAGGCAATATACACCATACCATGGAAAATGACTTTCGGTGATTTAACAGACCTCTAATTGCTAATCAAAAACAACCTTAGCTCGAGCCAAAAAACCTCAATGGCATCCTCCCTTTTCCATAGAGGGTCGAGCAGCTGCGATCAAAAACCTTTACTAACCTTTTGAGTACCATAGTAATCTAGTAACGATGGTAACAGTGGCAGAATCAGGGTAAAAGCCAGGAGGTCTATAATGAGGGAGAGGAAGACTATATAGGCTGTCCTGTTTGCCTCCTTCTCCGCCTTCCGGACACCTTCATCCTGCTCCGTCTTCATGGCGTCCGACGTCATGTCGTCTGCGCTGCAGCAGTATTTCACTGTAAGATAAAAAAAAATATGAAAGTACTCTTCAAATCTGTTTTTTTTTCAAAAGTAACAATAGTTTCAGGGTAGCCGTAGAAACGACAAAAGACACAGACCAACAAAATAACCAAGTGTCGTTTCCCCGGCTAAGTTTCAGGTAACAAATGCTCCAAACGCGCTTGTATCCTACGACGCGATCAATGCAAGACTTTATTTCAACACATTGTTTCGTATAAAAAAGAGGTTGCACGAACATATTTATTAATTTTATCATAAATGTTATTGTATACTTTATAATACTACATTACAAGGCCGCTTTTTCAGCGCGTCAAAACCTTCAAAGATAAAAGTAACATCTGTTATCGAGTTCGTTAATCCCAAATACCAGTCTCAAGCGACAGAAAAAGACGACTTTAATCGGCAATACCTATGTAATCACAGGTGTATGACAAGATACCTTGTTTGTTCCACCGTAGAAAATGCAATTACTGACAATAGCTACATCATGATGCTATCTCCTTTATTTGATCAATGTAAATCCAGTTTCTCCTCATGCAATGTTCAGATTTAACTTTGCCACGTTCTAAATTTTGCGATTAGACTTTGGATCACGTTTTTCGTGTTTTAATTATGTTTACATATTTTAAAAGCCCAGTCATCTTAAATCACAAATAAATTGCTAGCCTGAGGCTGATATTTACCTTGAATAGTCACTGATACGCTATGATGATTTTTTTTCGGATTAATATATCTACTTATATATATCCTATATTTCTATCGTTATGTTAGCGTGAAAAAGCATTAACGAGATAAGAATGGTAAAATGTACTAAAGCTAGTCTCTTTCACAGGCCCCCTACTACCCCCCCCCCCTCCCCGAATAAATATGTGCGGAAAGAAATTTTACGGCTTCGAGGGGTACATTTTGCTGATGCTTAACCCCCCCCCCCCCCCACCAATAAAAATAATGTGAAAAATATAGGACTTTGGGGGAGGTGCGGAGGAGTGTTTGCTACACGAACGCAGGGCGAGGTATCGTAGCTTAGGGGATGGGCAGGGTGAAAGGGAGGGGAGGAAGGGGCGGAAGGAAGGAGATTGGGAGGGAGGAGGGAGGGAAGTGGAAGAAAGGGGAGGGAGCGGGAGGAAGGGAGCGAGAGAAGGAAGGAAAGGGGGAGGGATGAAGGAGTGGGAGGGGGAGGTAAGGGAATGGTGAAAAGGAGGGAGAAAGAGGAGGGAGCGGGAGGGGGGAGGTAAGGTGGTGGGAGGGGGAAAGAGGTACCCCCTGTCCACCCCCTCCCCCTAGCTTGGTCACAAACCCTTTTCTAAGACCTTGGCACAAATCATTTCCTCTACAAGTATGTATTAAAACCGCTTTTTAAAATAAAGACTTGTAGAGTATGTGCATGAAGATAATTTCCTCCTCGACAACGATCGAATCAAGGATCTCGATAACGGATCAAGGATCTTACTTTGGGACAGTTTTAAACATGATTAAGACATTTAGGATCATTGAATTATGAAGATGTAGCAGATGATATATCATTATAAATGGATCACGAGTTTTATGCAAAATAATGTAATAAATCGATGGATCTTATTTTCAAACGGAAGAAGGGGAGGGGGTAGTGACCTGGAAGGACTGGGGTCATGCGCCATTATGACAGCTCAATTCTTTTGAAAAATGACCTACAGTATTGAAGTACGTGTACTTTCTTGAGAAATCAAAACCCATCCAAAATAATAGAAAAACACGGAAAATGGTTAATTCAAAACCATTTTCCCAATCATTGAAGAGGAGGGAACTTGCAGCCCGAATCAGTGGCGGATCCAGCGCCCCCTATGCCGGGGGTCAAGGGACGAATTTTGCCGATTTTTACTAAAATGGGCCAAAATATAGGGTGTTTTTTTTTAATTTTGGGTCAGTGCCGGGGGAGGGGGGGGGGGGCGAATCCGTCACTGCAATTTTTTGCAGTTGCAAAGTAGAAAACGGTTCCAAAACCATTGACTTAGATCATCGAATACAATAAGACTTCTTTTTTGAAGCATAAAAATCATGCCGTCCAGGGACATTTAGTTTTTCACAAATTACTTTGTTTTAGTTTGAAAATTGTATGCATGTGCAAGTAATCGTCAAATCATTGAAATCTCTTGATACCACTGTCCAATGAGCTACAGAATAAAGCCACAGACATTGGACGAACAATGCAAAACTGAAACGGTATACTGGACTGAAGTTATAGACTTGAGAATTTTTTTTGTGTTTAACTCATTGGCAATGCAGTTTCAAATACAATGTACAATGTAATAAGAGATTCAACTTTTCATGTTTTAAAGAAAATGGCTTCTAACAAGGCTTGATAAAACTCTGTGCAATGGTGAACATGTATCAGCCAATCGGATATCTTCCCTGCCATGCGATTTGAAAGATCAGGTCAAAAGCTACAATATTTCCAGAGAATTCACATCTACTGTGCAACTGCTTCATGACAATATTAGTTTCATGAATGAGTTTCATGCAACGGATGCAGAAGATATGCCTACAATGCCAAACAGCATCTCTTTGGAACAGATTATTTGATGTATTAAAATTGAAAAACACAATTTGTTGGGGAAACTTTGCCTTGTGTACATGTACATGTACTTGAGCGATGCAATAATTATACAATGTATATCAGATTTAATGAGTACTGCAGAATATTAATTTCTATGATCATGACGATTACCAACATAACAATAAAAGAGACTTATGTCTTACATGGTGCAAGATCATACAGGGTGGCCACAGATTTTAATTAATGAAATGAAATTCCCTGAAATTTCCATGATTTTCCCAGATTCCTACAATATTTTCCCTGACAAAGTGCGCACAAACACTAAGTCTATTTTACACAATCAATTAACAAAAATTGTTTCCAGCTATTTAATGCTGTTGACTATAGATCAACTGGGTGCTGCTGAAGCACAACAATGTATAAAAGGTATTGTCTAACAAATATCTGAAAAAAAGTTACACAAACAGGGTAGTTGATTGTGTAATAGTCTCCCCGAACATATGGTACCTGCATGTACATGTAGAGTAAAAAGTTCTAAAAGATATATTTGGATAATCACAATTCTAACTTAAAATTTGTTACAGCACAACTGGTGTGGACCGCAGGAGAACAGACAGCGGTTACCATGAGTAGATAACAGATCAAAGGGGCAGTGACCAGAGTTCAAGGTCAAGTAAGTAAATTTTGATAGCTACCACTATGTAAGAGGTGTCAGTAATTTTAACAAGTTCTATGTTTGTGAAACATAAATACCCCCATGGCAGCTTGAGAATATAAACCTTGCTATCCAAACAGAAGTCAAAAATTGTATGTTAAAGTCACAAGTTCAAACTGATACTTATGGCAAGGTAATTCAAAAATGAATGTATACTAGTATATGAAATAAGACTTATCACTTACAACATGTACAATTCAAAAGTTATGATAAAATTTAAAGTTTGAGAAAAGTAGGCCAAATTTCAAGGTCAAGGTCACATTGTCAAATCTCATGGTCTGAAAAGAATGATCTTGCCACTAGTAATCTTCATGTGAAATATTTTTAAAAGCCCTATCAATTATAATTCAAAAGATGTAGCCCAGTTTTAAAAAGTTAAGAAAAATAGGTCAAATGTTAAGGTCAAACGTCATTGTCTCAGATGAATGATCTTGTCATAAGTAATTTTCATATGAAATATTAAAGCCCTACCACTTAATATGAATTCCAAAAACCTGTAATACATGTCTATATATATACATACGTATGTATCACTTGAACTACAGGTATACAAAATTTGAAGGCGTTTCAGGGAGAAATATATGATTTTTTAAATAATTTTTTTGCAAAAAAATGAAAAAAGTAGGTCAAAGGTCAAGGACAAGGTCAAAAAGATGTGTGACAGTGATTTCACTGAAATATCTATCATTGTACATTTTCATAGACGATGTTATTCTTTTAAACACGTTCAACTGAATACTTCACACTCATCCAATGATCAATAATGCGACAAGGCAATTATTTTTATTCTGATGTTGAAAGAGCACGGTGTATTGGTGGAACAAATTTTATGTACTTATATGTGTCTTTATTTGAAATCAAATGTACTGTAAACTGTGAGTAATTATCTTGGACTTGGAACAAAAAATCATCAGACATTTTGTCCAGCTCGAAACTAGAAACTATCAGACATTCGAAAATCCAACGGAGATCGACAATAAATTCCGGCACTTTAATCTACCTATCGGTACTGTCCACCCTCAATATTTGACTACTCTGAACTGGGTGCGCTGCAAGTTAAAAGATATTTAAAGATTTATGAGATAGCTGTACAATTTTTTCAAAAGCATGAAAAGATGGATAAGGTTAAGAAATTACATGTAGTTTAAAAAATATAGAGATTAAAAGTTCAGAAGGAATAGTATTCACAATTCGTAAACTCTGTACAGGCACTTGCTTATAGCACAGGCTGCCGATGTTTATCTATTTAAAAAAAATAAAACCCAACCTTTCGTTGTTTTTTATCATACATACAGGGAAAGAAGAAAAAGGTGCTTTACAGAAATCGATGTGCAAAATTGAACCTAAAATTGTTGACATGTTTTTACCTGCTGAATCCTTTATTTTAGTTAATTCATATGGAAATCCAGACATCGTTCGATTCGTTGACATTTCAACTATTTGATCCACTATTAAACAAAAAAGTCGAAATATGTACCGTAATGTCACCAGAAGACACAGTGTCAGCAACATAATTTTCAGAAGACACAGTGTCAGCAACATAATTTTTCTGCTCCCTTATCAAACCTACTGTCCGTGCAGCTCACTTCGGAAACTAGATAAACGCGATTTTGACTATTTCATCATGCAATTTAATCTTAATTTGAAAAAAATTGAAACCATTCAGTCAAGATCTTGCTTTGTCGTAAATTTTGGTATAAGTTATATGAGAATCAGTGCACAAAATCAAAATTAATGGACATAACAAATTTTAGATGGGCTATTTCCCAATGGGACCCATGCTAATTTTTCCCGTGACGCTCTCCATAGGCTCAATGTTAAACTTGCAGAGATCATTTTGGGGCGCGATTTTGCGAGATTCTCGCATCTTTTTCACAAAAATCGCATCGATTTTACTTGGATGCGAGAATTCTCGCACACATCAACATCGAGTCTTTTTTTGTCCCAAGGTTTATGTCCGCGAGATCGAAAATAAAATGACAATGTTGTGTCTGCAAAAACAAATTTACCCATTGACTGACCAATTTTAAAGTTAAAATGACATGATAATTTTACGGACGAACGCATACATAACTACATAATGGACGTTGGAGATTTAAATAAGGCGCAGAAAAGGATAAAAAAAAAAGGCAAGTCGGAGAAAAATCAATATTGTATCATAATAGAAAAGAACCTCTCGGATGAGCAGTTCCCTTCGTTACAACGTAAATACGAGAGATAGATTTAAAAGTCGAAAATGGACACGGTCACCGTAGAATATTATGAAATGTGCAAAAGGGCCGAGTGAGTTGCCGATTTGATCGGAATGGGACTATGTCGCATGGCCTTCCCTGTCCTGTCCAACTGATGAGTTCTACTTCTTTCTCCTTTTACGAGAATTATTACTGAACGATATCCTACATTATGTACTACGCTCTGTCTACGACATGTTAACGTCCATGAGGCAGACAAATACCCATGACGGTGTAGAGAACGCCGCGCTAATTACTTTGTACGTCCAGCAATATACTTGTCACCTGAATAATTAGCATTTAATGATTTGTTTTTAAAATTGATTACTGGTCACTACAATTAGCGTGATACGTAACGTAATTCACAACTGGGGATTTTGCATTTCATCAAGAGAAATCTGGAGGATTTACGTTTTCGTCGGGAGGACTATTTTCGATTGGGAGGATCCTTGTTTCGTGAAGAGATTTCGTCCTCCCGCTGGGAGGACTGTTCATTTATGCGCACCAGTAATACCTTATATGTCATTATATTATATTTAATTCATACAGATAAAAGAATAGAATATTGATGACGTGTTCGTGGCGTCTCTTTTCACAAATCAAACTCGATCCTTATATAAATACCGCAGAGAATGACCCTTCATGCAAAGTAAATAAAACAGGGTATACAGTGTACTTTAAGAACTGTAAAATATTACTTTAATTAGAACATATTTTAGATATTCTCTCATTGCTTTTCAAATTCTCTCATTCAATTAAAACGAGTGAGAGAATTCTCTCATGCATAACAGCAGCCAGAATAATCCCTGAACTTGCAGGCGGCGTCAGGCTGAAATTTAATATTGAAAACGTCCCATCTAAAATTTATATTGTCTGTATAATTTGATTGCATATTCCCTCGACCATGTAACACATACCAAAATTTACAACTAATCAAGATCTACCGGTATTCAGTGATATATATTTTATCTTAATTTTTGTATGACAAAGTTATCAAAATTGTGTTTATATCCACTTTCCGCAGTGAGCCATGCATAGAGTACTAATACAGTTCATTGTACTACTATTTGTTATCATTCGTGTGTGTGACAAAACCTTGGTTAAAAAAATGTACCTTTAAGTTATGGGGGTGTGGTAATGAGGGGCAGGGCCAGGGGAGGATTTCATTGAATAATGTATAACTGTATAAGCCTCTGTGATTACACCTTCAGAAATACAAAACTATCAAATGATGCAATGAATAATAAATTCCTTATTCAGAATGTTCAGTACCAAATTTAACGCACCCTAAAATATCTACGATGGTTATGAAAACATGCAGACAGCTGATCAACACCTCACATGTCAACTTCCTTGTACAATTTTCGATGTAGATTAAACGATTGAAAAAATTCTACACAGCGCAGTTGAATAAAACGTTTAGCTGACTCTCCGCGTTGGCGGGTCGAAATCGAAAGTAGGAGAATGAAGAGAAAAGCTGAAAGTCCAGGGTAATTTAATGTCTAGTCTGTTCTTTCCTTCTAGGCATTTGAAATATGCCTGTAGGATACCTACAAATTTAATTAAATCCCACATACTTTCCATGTAGATCTACTGATAATGATTGTTGTAGCCAATCCCACTTGATACAAACATATGAGGTCAATCATGCAGAATCTCTGATCAGCCCTTCATAATTTTTTTAGTGAACAAACGACACTGATGTAATAGTCCACTTGTGCCTGTTTTGCAAGCAAAGTCTCAGGGTAAGGGACGTAACTCAAAATTAATCTCGTGAACATTTTTTGTCTTGCGTAAATTGCCATCGTTTAATTGTTTTCATGACATTAGCACTGCATGACTTGAAAGAAAGAATAACCGAATAATAAAATAGCCTCTTCATGCACTGTAACTACTGCATGACTTAATCATGATGTCATAATAGGGGAATTTCCCACGCGGTGGACGGAGGTAAACAGGATTTTTTTATGGTTGCTCTATATAGGGATGTTCGAGTGACGAAAAAGTGACGTCACACTGCGCATGCGCATGAAAATTGGTTGGCAAAAAGTGGTTCTCTTATATAATATGTATAGCAATGTCCACTGCTATTTACGTTAATAAACTTTATCGGTACGTTTTATCGACAGATATAATTAAGTTAAGATTACTTCAAAGTTGTTATAATATAATCAATCGTTTTAATTGCTTGTGATATTTTTTTTTAATTCAATTTTTCTCTGTTAATCACCGGTATGTATAAATAGCATTTAGTCTTTCTGTGGGTTGATTTAAATTTTTAAGTCGTGAATGTGAACATCTTATATCATTCATCAATTTATCAAGTCCAACCTATACGGTGTATCTCGTATACACAAGACAATGATCTGACGTATGCCATTTACCTTGATTTTTGTCGGCTGTCCAGGTAGATTTTCACCCAGGCGGCAGGCGCCGCGGCGGAACCAATGATCCGCAACGGAGAGAAAGCTATCCATTTCATATTTCAGTTTTTGATATTTTGACATAGATGAAACATCTAAACCATCTTTTTTTGGGGTAAATACTTACATTACATTTGTCTTTTAGTTGAAAGAAGCAATAAGGAAATACAATCCATTTATATATATGATCGTAATCATATAAAAGTTGGAACAGTGGATCATTATTAAATATTTCTCATTTATATCTCAAGATTTATTTATTTATTTATTTATTTATTTATTTATTTATTTATTTATTTATTTATTTATTTATTTCAACGGGATAATTGTTTAAATAATTCCGAAAATTAGATGGAAGTCTGAACATCTATTCTTGAAATTCTTTTTGAAATACTGGATGTTTTTAACAGTCGAGGTGCAAAAGATGGAAATAGAACACTAGGATTTTATATGGTCCGAGATCCCTCTCTTTAATCCTTTATTTTCATTGTGTATTTTAATCTTATCTTTCATTTTAAATTCATTAATGTCTCTTTTTATCCCAAAGATTTTCAATCTTCTTTAGGCATTCTAAAATTATAATCCTGAGCCCCCCCCCCACCCCTTCTCTAGCAAGCAAAAAGTTAGATAAGGCATGTCAATTAAAGAAAATCCATATCCAAAGTAAGAAAATTACTGAAGGAATAATAAAAGAGAAAAAGATAATTTGTGCGTGTTTTCATTGTTATTACTATGACCGGCTTTATCTATAAATTGGAGACAGTCATGAGAAAAAAAAAAAAAAAGCAAAAACACCCCCCCCCCCCAAAAGCTAAGAAAATAAGAAAATTAGTACTCTTTATTTCATTAATGTTGTCTGTAAGTTAAATCCATGTTTCTCCGTTTCTCCGTTTTGCGTTTTCAAACAGTTCGACATTAATTTTGGTCAAACTATTTCCCTATTTCCATCCCGTTCAAATGCTCCGCCTTAATTAAATCACAACTAATATGTATGTTTGAGGGATAGGTGTGTACTTGTCAAAACAACTGGTAATTAGTCGGGTATGTCACACCTAATACAGGAGCATAAAAATAGGACACTATGAATTACACCGGCTTCTCTGTAAAGCAAAATTTGAAGAAAAAATCGGCAGTTTATTGATTCTTGTCCCCCCCCCCCCCCCCCCCCCCCCCCCCCCCCCCCCCGAATCGAACGGCAGTCTGATATACAAACAAACTCAGCGGGATTTCTTTATTGTTGTGATTAGAATGGTCAGTATCACAGCAGGACTTATCAATAAATTAATAATAGGAAAGTAGCGTATATTAGAGCATCAAGTGTCGCTTTATCCCCAGGTATCCCGTATATTTTAGGGCTGGGACGATACTCCGATTCATCGGTGCATCGCGATATTTTTTTTCGCGATCCAAGTATCGATACACCCCGACGATACCTAAGTTAAGATTTACAAAGAAATTGTGCTTAAACTTTCAGTATTTTCAAGTACTCAAGTTTAAATCCAACTTTCTTCAGTTTACATATAGATAAGTACTTGCCATTGTCCCGCATTTTCGACCGAAAAAAATCCGTCCCGGCCGGGAAATCCCGATTTTTGGATGTTCCATAAAAGAAAATCAGCGTTATATTGATTATTAGTCACTCCGTCTTTTCATAAACTTAAACTGTTTCATAATATTTATCTAACGCACACCATATACAGTAATCAGCCGGTAATCTGTCGGCTGTACCACAAACAATAGTCAATTAACGTCGCTAAATAAATGCAAGTAAGCCTTCTCCTGTTGTTGTTATTGTTTTTTTGTTGTTTTTTTTTTGCTAGAAAAAGAATTCGATCATTGAAAGTAATAGTTGTAAGATGTTCGAGTGATACCATTTGTATAAGCCAAGATACAAAATTTTTATGAGAAGAAACAACGTGAAGTAAAAATGTAAACAAGATAAAAAAAAAAAAAAAGAAGAAAATATGGCAACCACGGAACGCTCTTACGTTATTATAATACTCTCTTTATCACGTAAAAATCCTCAATACTAATCAACGTACGTCAGCTTACTGTCTTTTTCAATACCCGAGACGTTAAGGTATCGATTGTGTATTTGATTTACATATAAACTCCCTTGTTATTGTTCGCCAACGTCAACTCAGGTAACGGCACAGGTGTTTAATACTTGTGAATAAAAGGGTGGACAAGTTCGCTGAAGCGCCACTTTTTAGAAATGCGTCCGACCAGGAGCCGACGCCCGTGTACGTATACGGCGAGCGTTAATAAGATTTATTTATTCTCTGGCGTTCTTGTGTTTGCAGAGAGCTATGATCTAGTGCAATTTTGGATTGCAATACCTGAAGTTCAACCTCCTAATGAAAAATAATTGAAGAGGAAATATGTGAAACAAATTAATACCACATGGCCCTTTGTTTTGAACATTTTACACTTCTCATTGATTTGCCTGTGTTGCTCCTTCAAAAGTGAAGGACCCCCCCCCCCCCCCCCCCAAAAAAAAATCCCCAACTTGTAATTATAATTAAAAGGCCTTATTATCGATTATAGTGATGAAAAAGTGTCCCTCATTGGTGTTATATTTGTCCCTCTTTTTGATGATTTGTCACTCTCTTTGTCCCTCTTTGCAACATGACAAAATTATGGCAAGTATGTAGATATAAGATAACAAAATGATAAGAACCATTGATTTTTAATACGAAATTTCCATGACTTCTTATTGTTATTTGAAATGATTTTTTGTTTTTCAATTCTTCTAGTCAAATAACAAACCATTTATTAATTGTTTTCATCTTTATTTTAGACAGAAATCTAGTGTTGGATAAATATAACATGTGGAATAAAAAAAAAGCTACTAATATGATGAAAATAAATACTATCAAATAGCTTTTTGAGAAGGTTTTATTACTTAACTTAGAATCGCGATATGTATCGTATCGGATATCAGGTATCGTGATACGTATCGGATCGGCTGGGTACAGTATCGTCCCAGCCCTAGTATATTTCCCTTCACTGCCAACCGTTTTTGCCAACCACCCTTACGAAAAAATTTTATATGTGACATATAGGGATCTGCTATTGGTTACATATAGTTCTCTTATAGTCTTTACATATATGTGACATATAGGGATTTTAAATGCAAATTAGATGCAAATGAGCTTCAACCTATACTTGCTGGCAGCTTCTACCTATATCACCTATAGTTGGTCTATATGTCTTTCAATGTTATGTCCTTTATACTCCTCCTATACTTGAACTATACATGCATGTAGGTCACTTTCATAGGTACCTGTATTCCCCCTATACTCTACCTATACACAGATAGGTACAGTATAATCTGTGTAAACCGGCTTTCATTGGTTCCGGTTGAATCGGCCGGTTTCGGCAAGATCCGGTGTACAGAAAATCGATATATTTGACCCAAATAAATTGAAATAATATACACAGGAATGCTCACTGCTTGACCTTTACTGATGAATAGAATAATTGATCATCATATCAATACAAAATACAAACAGATTTAATCATATATAAACAGAGATTAAACAGATTTCATATCATTGTCTACATTTTGCGGAAAAATCTGTCAAGAATGAGTTTTTAATGATTTGCATTTAACAATTTCATTCTCTTTTAAAATGCGTAAAGTCTGAAAATAAGGTAACAGTCGGTCCTTTTTACGGACGAACGCATACACAAGTACCGTTATTACTTCAAGTTGTACCCATTGACTGACCACTTTTAAAAAATGACATGATTATTTTACGGACGAACGCATACACAAGTACCTTAACGTAGATAAGATACGTAAGTGGACGTTGGAGATTTAAATCTCAGGCGCAGAACGAGGGAAAAAAAGAATGTCAGAGAAAAATCAATACTGTAATGTATCATAATGATTGCATTAATTGTCGGTCAACAGAAGAATGTTGTGCTTCTGACTGGCTATGTACAGTAGGCTGTAATCACACATTACTTGTACTGATGAAGATCTACGTTACAACGTAGATTTCAAAGCCAAAATGGGACACGAAGAATAATGCGCATCAGGACGTAGTGAGTTGTCAATTTCATGGGCCTTTTTTTTTTATCAGAATGGGACTATGGCAAATGGCGCTTGGCCTTGCCAATCACTGCGAGTTTTTATTATGTCACTAACAGTAGTTGCTCCGATGCCATACTTCTGTGACTTTTTGTACTTTTTACGAATTGCCAATCAAAGATTTTTTTTCTTCCAAGTTTATTTTTTTTGGCCTTTTATGAGATGGATATGCATTATCAACATTATTTCTTTTTCTCGGCGTAATCGCCATGATAAACATGTACACTGAATAGATTTAAATTCTTTGTTATAAAAATTACGTTGCCGAAGGTATAATTACCGTTGTCCAAATCACACCTGAGTAGATGTTTATACAAGGCCGGTATACAGGTGATCAATTAACCCTAATTAGTGTGATCGGTACCCTAATTGACGGCCGGAGTACGGAATAGACAAGATACGGAATACACAAAAGATTTTACTATTAAACGTCACGGAGAATCGCTCGGGACCGTAAGAAAGAACCGATGTAGACAAGATTCCGGAATACAGAAGATCCGGTTTTCACAAAATATACTGTAGATACATAGGTCCCATTCAGAAGCTCACCTATACTTCCCATATAGGGCAAATATATGGGAATTTTAAGCATTCTGAATGGTTCTTTACCAAGTATTGAACATTACATGCTGTACAGACATATCAACATATGACAAATATTCCCAATTATTGATGGTAAAAATAACTATCAAGACATAAAATTGAATTAACTTTTTATCTCACATTAACACAACATAAAGCAGTTGAAGTTCAAATCAATTTTAAAATGTAACATATTCATAGTTTTTCTGGTCTGGATCTGGATAGTTATGTCGCCTGGCCTTTTACAGCATATGCGATGGAGGAAAGAGCACAAGTGATGTTAGTTTCGCTGCTGGATGGCCGATCGAAAGGCCCCAGAACTTTTCACAAGCATGATTGTGTCTTCAAGTAGGTTCCAATCAGTAATGGTCTTTGGGAAGTACGAATTTCTGTACGGTTCTGTATTACACTGGATGATCTTATAATATCCACGAGAATTACACATAGAATGATTATGATGTTTCACAACATGTAAAGAAGTTTGGAAATAGTCAAAGCGTTTTGGTACAGTATATCTACACATTTTTCTGTCCTTAATTTGGCCTGGTTCTACTTCTACTTCTAACAGTCAGTGGCCTCTGTCATCTAGCTGCATGACTATTCTGCCACGTTGGTTCTCCCTCTACCGGTACAATTGTACAGTAACCCGTAGTCTGAAAGTCAAAAAACGAGCAAAATTTATGATACTAGATTCAGGAGAAATAGTGATGAACAATTGGACAAATTTTACTATTGATTATCTGGACACCATCAGAGGCTAGCTATTGATTCTGTACCGGTAATTATCGGAACCATCAAAGTTTTAAAAATGATGTTTAAAACCAGTGAAATACCATTCTGTGTTCTTTTATACATCTACTCACACTGCAAATGCATGAAACAGTGACACTCTTCATATACATCAGATACATGTAGATGCACATTTGCCCACTATTCCCTTCTCCCTCCAACCCCCATTCCTTCCCCATTCTGTCCTCTTCCATGATCCCTCCATTCCTCTCACTTCCTGGCCCTTCCCCGGATTTAAAGTCATGACATTGGATGTATCCACTGTAGAATTTTTCAGTCCCATGATGCAGTAGAGATAAGACATAAAAGTGTATTTTCTCCGCCCTTTTGTTAAGATTTAGCTCCGATTACCTCTGTTCAGCTGTTAATTTACAACTAGCGAATCAATTATTTCTAATACACAAGGAAAACATAGCTTACCTTCTTGTCGGTCTAACATCAAAATTTCTCAGCTCTTCTAGTTCTACTGCATCTTTTCACAGAAAGTAAACAAAGATTTGATGTAAATATCCCATCGACTGAGGTACTTAGTATACCGACGTGCTCAGTAGACCGCGGGAATTTTCACTTGGCTTCATGGTCGTTTACTTTGATTTATTCACTTGGCTTTGGTGTATCACATAAATGCAGACGAAATTACGATCCAAACTTCAACTTTTCCGCCCGAACCTTTTAAAATCCGTCGTTTTGATTGGCTGTCTTCTAATCATGGACGTGTCGTACACAAACATTTCAAACTAAGATGCTTCTTAAGATATACCATATCATAAATACGTGAGTGTCGTGGCTCAGTTGGGTGAGCGTCGGACTCCTGATTTAGGGGTCCAGGGTTTGAATCCTGGCAAGGATTTCATTATTTTGTATTTCATGGTCTATGAGCCTTTTTCTTTTCATATATTCAGAGCAGGAAAAGGAGGAGGGGCTTGGTCTAAATTCATTTTAGACTTTCTTTTTATTCAATCTCCTGAATTATATTTAGAATATGAATTTAAAAGAATTGTTGACAAATACAAGATAATTAATTATATGCAAATTATGGATACATAATTTGCATCCCCTATACATTATATATACTGGTCATATAATGAACATTCTTTGCTTTTCTGATTTGTCATATTCTTTTTATTAGGCTGGACCCACTTCCATGGCTGTAAACAACCCCCACCCCACCCCACCCCCAAACTAAAACCAATTACAAACAGATTAACTGATAATTAAGGTACAATGTGAAAACAGTAAAATGTGAAATACTGTTAAATTCCAGATTGCTTTTCTTTTCTAGCAGATCTCGGAAAAATATACATTTTGATACCCATATTGCCTTGTATTTCATGTAATATAAGTTTAAACACAATTTTTAAAGAAATTGTCATGGTTCTGGACTTAGAAATTTTCCCTCAAAGATGCAGAGCAGTACAATTTTCTAAGTCTAAAGAGAAGCTAAATTAGACTAAGTTCAGTATTCATATAGTTGCACTATAACCTCCCTATAGCTCCAGCAGACATGGTATGCTGTATGCATTTCCCCTATTTTTAACATATATATCACCTATAGGTTAAATTCAATTTTACCTATATGTTACCTATACCTATAACCAACCTAGACACAAAAGCTGGAAACCTATAGGAGAAATATAGTTTACATATAGGAGACATATGGTTTTGTATAGATTTTTTTCGTAAGGGCAGCCTCGTTTTCGCGAGACCCGTGACGTCACGGCGAACATCCCTATATATCGTTATCTATTTTTATAAGTATGCATTTCATTCTTTCTCTGTTTTGTTTCCTGAAATTTAGCATTACTTATAGATTAAATATGTTTCCGAGATTTATACATTTCTTCATTCTTTTGATATTTATCTACACGAATCCCTTGACCTACGGCATGTTTCATTCCGTAAATGACTAAATGTCAAAAGAAATCTGATGTTATCGAATAATTATGACCATGAATACTTCAATTTTATTTGAAGGTGATTAGTGTAAATAGAGTACATTTAGCTAAATTATAAGATACCTTTGTTTGATAAGAAGTTCATCCAGATGAAAAAAATGTATCGTAGAAAGGGGGTATGCATGGGGTCCAGCTTGGTAATCTTGGATGATTACTTTTTACTTTAAAAAATTGGGAAAATAAGGAACTTGTACAAATTTCAAAAGGAGAGGTCCAGGAGGTAACAGGACGCGTCGATCCGGCCCCTGTGTATATTATCATTCAATTCTTGTACCCCACGATCCGGCCCCTGTGTATATTATATAGTGTCCCCAGTTAAAAGTTAAATGTGAAAAAAATGAAACCTAAGAATGTAAATACAATATTGTACATTATATAACGGGGGCCAGATCATCTTGGGTTAAAGATCATTCATGTAAAAAGTGGCCGGATTGTCTGGGGATATACGTTATACTAGTATTAATTTATTTTCTGTACAAGTTTATAGAGGCCAGATTGTCTGGGGTTCTATACCGGCGCCGGATAATCTTGGGATACCTAATACATTTTCTTCTTCAAAAGGCAGACAAAATTTGGAGATTTTGAATTGCGACTCGCGCAAAATGATTGGTTCGATTTCTTTCAAACTTTAGCAAAAGATGCATGACATCATAGTTAATTGATATTGCAATTATGAAGAAAATTGAATGTAGGGAAGTAATGGAGATATGGTGAGACTACCACCTTAAGATAATTACTGGTTTCAGTGGCAACCAAGGAGTTGGTAATTTGGACAGAATGTTCTCCTGACTCCTGTATGAATAAATGGCTCTTCTGTTGCCACTGTAACCACCGGCACAAATGAGACATAAATACTTTTTCATGGGGAAAAAATACTTAGCATTCTTTTTATCATTTATTTGATGCTTTTAAAAAATCTTCCTTCAACTTGGAGAAAAAGAGGTCTAAATTTGGCAGATACAAAGAAGTTAAATGCTTGGTATTGGTCGCCACGTTTTCATAATCTAGGGAGCAGACTGAAGAGTGCATTTGTATCACTTGTCAGTGATTTTTTACTACAATACAGGCCTTGAAACTCGTGAAAATCTTTGGTTGTCATTCGGGCAACCTGCTTTGAATATCAGGTTGCCCAAAACTATTTTTACTTGCCCGAAATCATTGAACTGAAAAACTAAGCTATCATTCTTTATTTCCGCTAATTTTAACATTTTACATAAATTCCATTTCTTTTTCAACAAATTCCTCATTTATTTTGGACTGCGTGTTTGCTACATTTAAAATTTCAAAATTATAGTTTCTATACCATGAAACAAAATAAACTTAAAAAGAGTGTTCATGAGAAATTTTAATAATTATGATTGATCAACCTCTTTATGGTCGAAGATTTAATTACATGTACAGTTTAAGGTTGCGAGGGACTGTTTGAGCGACCTTGGTTTCCTACGACTTTCATAGTCGCTTTTTGTTTTCCTTTTAGGTGGTTCAACACCTTGTATAAATTTCCACATCACTGTTTAAACCAGAAGTCTCTGATGAGACTGAAGCTCTCCTGGTTGATTTGCACATATACACTCAAGAGAATGAATGCTCGGCTTCACCTTGCCTAATACAAGTACTTTTTTCATCGACCCAATATATTTCTGTATCCCCCTTGTAAAACACTGTATAACGAATTTATCCCGCTGAATCGCTTTTGGTTTGTGTATGTTACGTCAACATATTCTAAAGCATTTTGGTGATGTCAAGAGCATAAAGCGTCTTAGTAGAAGCAGGATATCAAAATAATATCCTGTTAGTAAAATAATACAACATAATATTTGGTTCTTCTCGACCAATCAGATTGCAAGAAATTTGCCAGAGGCGGGATAAATGTATATCAAGTTTTTTTTTATGAGAACCAACAACCACATGCCAATGCATATCCATCAATTTCTAATTAATTTTTTTCATCAAAATTCAGAGCAAAATTTTTTTTTTCGAAAAAAAACGGAGTCTCCCCCCCCCCCCCCCTCCAAGAATATCAAATGGACCGTGCCTTAGATTTTAGATTTCTCTAGAATGTGAGAGAATTACTAAAAACGTGTATATATAACATACCATATGTATCAAAACTAAAATAACAGATGTTTTTATTTTTCAAAAAATGTGGGTCAAAGGTCAGTGATGAGGTCAAAGGTTAAAATTTGGCTCCAAAAGATGAGCCTTCTCAAGGTACATAGACATGCAATATATGACAGCTCTATTATCTTATACCCTTTCATCAGAATTTAGTTGAATGGAATGATATACTGACAGTCGGATGGATAGACAAACAGATGAACAGACAGACCTACCACTATATGCCCTTTGATAAAATTAAGACTAAAGGCATAAATAACCTCTCATTTGAGCTGAAATAGTATTGCATAGGATACTCTATAGAGATATTTCCTTCTTTCTTATACTGACCAGTGAAATACTTAGATCAGGTAATCAGACAGTTTCAGATTGAAATTAAATATAATAGGACATGTGGCCTACTGAGTGAAAAAAGTATTGGCCATTTTGTTCTAAAACCTAAAAAGGTCTTAGGCTATTTTTTTAGTAAATGTAAAACAATGTAAATAGAATATTGAACAAAGAACATGAACTTTTAGGGTGAATGTGGTATTAATGTAGACAGAAGCTAATTATTAAAATATAATACAAAATATTTTTTCATACCGGTATGAAATATTTGATCCTCTATAGAAAACATTTTTACCATATATCCCAGTTCAGAATAAGGGTGTCCCATAAATTTTTTTAAATCTGCATGCGGTTGAAATGATGTTTTTGATTGGTCAAATTCTAAAAGGACAAAATGACTCAAGGTCCAATTGACAAAAAGGCCTGAAACATAAGTTTATTACCAGTAATTTATGGCAGGAACAGGTATCGTACCCAGATAGCTCAGTTGGTAAGAGCGTCTGCCCAGATAGCAGAAGGTCTCAGGTTCGATTCACGGTCCGGTCACATCTTTTCCTCTCCTGTTACAGAATTGGCGCCAAACTAAATGACTCAAGGTGAAGTGGAGTTTTGTGTGAGGTTTCCAGTGCATGGAAACCTAAAAAATTGGTGGAGAGGAGTGTGGCAGGAATGGGCATCGTGCCCAGATAGCTCAGTTGGTAAGAGCGTATGCCCTGATAGCAGAAGATCTCGGGTTCGATTCCCGGTCCAGTCACATCTCTCCCTCTCCTGTTACAAAGGACCTGTAACGTTAAGAGCCGTAATCTGCCCAAATTTTACTTGCGATACCAGCTCAACTAGTATTATCTAAAATGTGTCTTGTACATGACATTATTTTATTTCAAGAATCTTAAATCAAATATATTAGTTTTATTGACATAATTATGAGAAACAACCTATATTTTAACGTAGAAGTGAGGGTGGGTGGTCTTTTTTATGATTTAAATGATGCGAGTGAACTGTCGAAAATTTTCTAACAATCGGTCACTTTTGTTGATCAAAATGTTAAAATGAATTATAATGAGAAGATTCAATAAGAAATATCGTGCTTAAACATGATTTTCTCCAAATATTATATTCCGGATTTATCAGACCGTGGCCAGAGATATATAATCGAACACTCACTCTCACTTATATTGTACAATTAACAACGCCGGCTTTATAAAAATAGTTTGAATAAGTTTTTTTTCACGATATAAAATCATATTTCTTTTACATTTACCATAATTACATTTACTAAATACTTTGTGAATGCTACCGAGGATGTTTTGAGCATTTTAAAAAGATTTTCTGGTACTTCAGTTGTCAACGCTAAATTGTTAACTTTTATTGCGAGGGGTTGTTGAATTACCAATGCCCAAAATTTAAATAAAGGAGTTTGTTAGTGAAAAAGTAAACAACAACGAATATTTTTTGTTGAAAATTGATTAATTCGAAACTATTAATAAAGAAGTTAATTATATATCGAAAGCGAATCAAATGCCAATTACTTATTTTCTGTTAATTTCAAATCTTTCCTTCACCCCTACCCGCCAAATCGCATTTTCGTAAATTGACTATTGTTCCCCCCTTTGGAACACAACTCCGCTTTTACAGAAAATTTGCATGATGAAAATACATCTTAGGTAGAAGTGGTGTTGTGTTCCAATGGGGGGAACGATATTTTATGGAAACTTTTCTGATTTTCATTGATTTCTATACAAAATAAGCACATTTATACTCAAATATTTCTCTGTAAGAGCAATTTTATGAAAAATTTTCTTCAGATTTTGAAGGGGTGTTATCTTTTAAAGTATTTCGCCAACTTGATTAAAGAAATGAAGTACTTTAAAATTTCATTATTTTTGGGCAGATTTTACGCCTTATCGTTACAGGTCCTTTAACTTCTATAATTAATACTAAATTTGGAATTTTGCAAAATAAAACTTACACAAGCACCTTTCATTTGGCAATGTGAAGAATGCATTATTGCTATTTTATTTGATAAAATGATCAATCTTTGTGATTCTGGTGTTTCCATGTATCAGAAAGCACAGCTCAAGTCTGTGATCACTTAGGACATTCTACTCTTGCAACAAAAAGTCTCACTACTCTCTCCAAAAATCTTACACCTTTAACAATTAAAAAATAAGTAAGAAATACATGCATTTTGATTGTTTGTTATCTTTCTTGCACTGTATAAACATAATAGAAAAGATTTTCAAGTTGATTGATTGATCAGAGGAAATTCTGAAACTATCCCCTAGTGTTTCTATACAATTGAAGATAAAATCCTGGGTCAGGTCCCAAATAAAATATGAGAAAATTTCAGACTCATTTATGATAATATTGTAAAATGGCAATAAAGGAAGATTTTGGTAGAAGTTTTCCTGGGTTGAAATATTTTTGTATGAGTTGGCTTTTACAAATGAATTTTTTTAGTATTTTATTTTTTTTTTTTCAATTTGATTAACACATAGTCGATATGCCTATAAGGCATCTCTTGTTATATTATCTTCTATTGAAACATGTGTCACTTGCTTTAATGTAAACATTATGAAAATTTTATCAAACCACACAGTTTTACATCCCATTGGGGGTGGTACTCCAAGCAATGGAGGAATTTATAAGAAGAAAGAAAGATGTAAGAGTTACCTCCCCCTCTCCTCCCCCCCCCCCAAAAAAAAACTTACACAAGCACAATATTCCTTTCATTTGGCAATGTGAAGGATGCATTATTGTTATCTTATTTGATAAAATGATCAATCTTTGTGATTCTGGTGTTCCCATTTAACAGTCTGTGATCACTTAGGACATTCTAGTTACCTCCCCCCTCTCCCCCCCCCCCCCCAAAAAAAAAAAAAACTTACACAAGCACAATATTCCTTTCATTTGGCAATGTGAAGGATGCATTATTGCTATTTTATTTGACAAAATGACCAATCTTTGTGATTCTGGTGTTCCCATTTAACAGAAAGCACAGCTCAAGTCTGTGATCACTTAGGACATTCTACTCTTGCAACAAAAATTCTCACTACTCTCCCCAAAAATCTTACACCTTAAACATGTTAAACAAATAAAAAATAATCGAGAAATACATGCATTTTGACTATTTGATATCTTTCTTGCACTGTATAAACACTATAGAAAAGATTTTCATGTTGATTGATTGATCAGAGGAAATTCCGAAACTATCCCCTAGCGTTTCTATAGAATTGAAGATAAAATCCTGGGTCAGGTCCCAAATAAAATATGAGAAAAACTAAATTACAGACTCATCTATGATAATATTGTAAAATGGCAATATCTTTGTTTATTTATAGTTTCTGTCACTTATATACTCTAAATGCATGTAGATAGGGTAAGAGAAAATAGCCATATACCCATTTTCCAGAATCCTAGGGAACAGGGACTCAAGTAAAATACTGTAATGACATCTAAACTGCAAACCGATAATATTTTGGAATAAATCAATTAATTATTATCCATAAATTCTGGGAAATTAGCTATCATGAGATCACATGTAGTTTAATAGAGAGAAAACAACCACACCCATTTTCTAAGACCCTTGGGGTCAGAGACTCAAACAAAATATCAGGTGAACAACGAGATTACAGACCCATCATATTGCATAAAGAATTTAGTCTCCATTATTTATAGTGTCAGCGCTGTAAGCATAAGATTATATGGAAATGGCCACACCCTTTTCTAAGACCCTGGGGGTCATTGGCTCAAACAAAATATCAGGTGCACAACTAGACTACAGACCCATCATATTGCAAAAAGAATTATGTCTCTATCATTTATAGTGATAGAAGAGCTGTCCGGACAAAATTACATAGAATTTAATGACCACGCCCATTTTCTAAGACCCTGGGAGTCAGGGACTGAAACTAAATGTCAGGTGCACAACTAGACCATGGACCAAGTAAAATACAAAAAGAATTAAGTTTCTATCCATGACAGTTTCAGAGGAGTTGTCCGGACAAGAATTGTTTACGGACAGACGGACAGACAGACAGACGGCCGGACGCCGGACGAAGGGTGATCGCATAAGCTCGACTGGTCTGAGACCAGTAGAGCTAAAAAACGAGTTGTCATGCAGGAATTCAATTAACAACCGGATTATAAAGTTAGGGCTGATAACGGACCGTCGTACGGAAACTTTAAACCGATCGTGAAGTCTGCTATCTGAGAACTCCTGGTTTTTCTGATTCTGACTTAAAGCAAAGATGATTCAAACTTTTAATTCATTATTTCATCGAGGTAAGCATACATTGAATGTCTGAAAATAGGTCGTCAGTCGGACGAATTGGTCTCAATTCTAGGTCGTCCCACAGGTAAGCAGGTTGTTTTTGACGATCGGACGACCGCGAATTTCGAACCCTGGGTTCCAATATACAGTTTTCGCGCACTGTTCCGAAAGCGCAAAAAGTATGCGCGTCATGCTTAAGTTGAAGTCATTAGACTTTTAAAGTATTCTACATAACGTTATGAACCAGACCTTAGTACAATCAATACATCTAGACCTACAAAACATGTGAAAATCATTGCATCCAGATTTACTGTTTAATCGTAAATCAGTATCGAACGATGTGAAAATGGCAGTCGAGCGCATGCGTTCAATGGATGCAGTAGCCCAAATAGTGAGGTCAATACAGCATTGTTCTCAAAACATTATCTACATCATTTAATACTGAATTGAAAGAGAACATCAGTAGCTTTTATCATGAAAAATTATTTGAATTTTCAACATCTGGATTCTCAGATATATCCAGAAGAGTGCGAAACACCCCTCCGGCACTACCGGCATCAGGAGCCCAGGACGCGCGGTACTGGCTTCGCCTTTGTCTCCTATCGCTGTATACTATATGGACCAATGGCTAAAATTGATGTCCAGTTCTCTTCTTTACATCCTTCCAAACTCATATAAACCCCAAAATTCCAAGTTTTTTCATTAACTATGCCTACTACAAAAAATTCAAGTCTCAACACTTAGAAATAAAAAAATCATCCCTGGCCATTTCTTCGAATACGAAACGAAAACTGTATATTGGAACCCTGACAATACAAGTAGAAATTTTGGGCAGAATTTCGAGCCTTTCCAAATGCCAAATTCCTACCATTTTCCCCCAAAAAGTGATCAAAAAAATGTTGATCAGATGTCTGAATAAGGTAAATCATTATCAGAGGAGGACAAGGATTCATTTTGCCCTGCGTATTGTGTATTTTATGCATTAATTCATTAAATACCCTTTGATTTCTGTCGAGTATGCATAAATAAACATGTCTCAACAGCTCAAAAATAGTGACAATAATCTACGTTTCTCCAGCAGTTATCAAGAGACTCATCATTACAATCACAATGAATTGTTGATAATATTGTTCTAATGATTTTTATTTCACACACACTGTTTATATATCCGTTTGTACACACAGAAAACAGACAAAGAAAGATATTTGATCCAAGGTTTCCAGAATACTAAGACCACTGATTGTTGGCTTTACAAGTTGTGAAAAGGGTCGAGATGTAATCGTCCTATTGTACTTACAATATACTTGCCGTGAAATGACCCATCACAGCTCACTGTGGCCAATTACCGAAATATCTTGACTATAGTGTACATTAGGACATTTTTAATGAACAGATTTTTTTCAGGACAACGTCATTTCTGTTTGAACTTGTTCAATAAAATCAATTGTAATTCCCTAAAGAAAAATCAATTAATGATTGAAAAAATAAAACTTAATTAATACATTTACTTTATTTAACATTAAAAGTCATTGATTACAATTTTGACCCATTGAATTTGAGTTCTTACCCATTGATTTCTAAAGAACAGGTATAATGTACCTGGTTTTTTCAGACAATTTTCAAAATGAATCACTGATCAACAAGTTGACAATTTCAAAGGCCAGAAAACAATTAAGAAGACTTATATGGGACAAACTGTTCCAAATATTCCCAATTTTCTTGATTGTATTGTTGATTTTTCCCAAATTGAAAGGCACAGGCACCTTGAGAAAGATTTCTAGACGTTCCGGCCACAAACCAATCCGGCCACAGCTCTCTGACCCCAGTCGATGCGGCCACTGACGCATCCGGCCACAGGTACCCCAGACGATCCGGCCCCCGTATACTTTTACATAGATTGATCATGGCAAATGACCCTGTCAATGTATAAACCCCGGACGATCCGGCCCCTGTATACTTGTATATATATGGAATATGTTGTACCCCAAGTCGATCCGGCCCCTGTATACTTATATATATGGAATATGTTATACCCCAAGTCGTTCCGACCCCTGTACAAATACATTAAATTCTTATAGCCCAAGACGATCCGGCCACCGTTAAGCTGTACTGTATATAATTACTTTGCAGGTAATAATAACTATCCCCAGACGATCCAGCCCCTGTTTATTTACATGTACATTAAATGTATTGATCCGGCCCCGGTATAGAACCCCAGACGATCCGGCCCCTATATACTTGTACAGAAAATAAATTAATACTGGTATAACGTATATCCCCAGACAATCCGGCCACTTTTTACATGAATAATTTTTAGCCCAAGATGATCCGGCCCCCGTAATATAATGTATAATATTGTATTTACATTCTTAGGTTTCATATTTTTTTCACATTTAACTTTTTTTTTAATTTTTCTTTTTTTCACCTGATATAACATGTATAATCTGATATAACATGTTACGGGAATATCAAGTTTTCTTTATGATAGTTTTTCACGTTTAACATATAACTGTAGTTGAAGTATGACTTTAGTAAATCTTTTGATGACAACAAATAATGATTTTTAAAAAATATCATAATTAAATCACCAATTTGACATATTAATTAAGTTTAAAGAGAGAAATGTATGTTTATCAAAGTAATGCTGTGAACCCAAGCCCAGAAGACAAAATACGTGACTTTGTTTGTATGACAAGCTGAAACAATGTTTATTTACATAAGATACACAGGGGCCGGATCGTCTTGGGGTACAAGAATTGAAGGATAATATACACAGGGGCCGGGTCGTCTTAGGTGTTGGTGTTGCATGCAAGCAGGAGATGCTTACTCTTCCTGGGCACCTGGTTTCACTCCCATATCGGGAGTTCGCTTCTTTTCATTCGGTGGATGTTTTTGTTTGTTTGCTTTGGTTCCTGTTTTATCCTGATTTTGTATGCCTTCGGTTTCTGATTTTCTGAATTATCGATTTTGTGCTGTATACAGGGATATGGTCATAATCCATATTTGTCATTTGATTAAACGGGGGCCGGATCGTCTGGGGACAATGTTTATTTACATAAGATACACAGGGGCCGGATCGTCTTGGGGTACAAGAATTGAATGATAATATACACAATTTAAGGGCCGTATTGTCTTAGGTGTTTGATTAAACGGGGGCCGGATCGTCTTGGACAATGTTTATTTACATAAGATACACAGGGGCCGGATCGTCTTAGGGTACAAGAATCGAATGATAATATACACAGGGGCCGGATTGTCTTAGGTGTTTGATTAAACGGGGGCCAGATCGTCTTTGGTACTTGTGGCCGGAGTGACTAGGGGCCGGATCGACTGGGGCCAGATCGTCTGGGGCCGGTTCCCATTTCATAGAGGCCGGATTGGTTTGTGGCCGGATCGTCCTGTTACCCTTAAGAAATAGTAAAAAAAAAAATCACTGCTAGTCTATTTCAGGCATTCCTGATAAAACAGGCAGGAAATTCAAAATCCAGTTTGTGCAATGTTTTCAAAACAAGATGATATACCAAATTGAAGATTTAAATTCCATTATTCCTAACATATCATTCTACCAGTGATTGTCATGAAGAAGAAAGTTCTCTATCTCACCACTGAAGTTTGATATGAGTAGGAATTATGTATTGCCATTTAACCAGAATATCCTTACTACCAACATAAGCATACATTTATCATTTATTTTGAAGATTTTTTTACATGTACCGGGGGTAATATAGTATAAGCTTGCCTTTATGTATAATGGACAGGACACATTACAGGTACATGTATGATCCACCTTTTGAGTTGACCATTAAGTAACTCTCAACATGCTAATTGAACATGAGGTATTATTGTTTTACTTCAATGTTAATATTGAACTTTCAATTTGAACCTCTGTTCACAGTTAAGATATTCAGTGAAATAAGAGTGTAAATATAGGGAAAAATGAGAAAAAGGTCCAAGGGATTCAATCCAAATGACCATACCTATTGAAATGACGTATATGAATAATTATGGGCACTCGAACAGAGATTTCTCTCCCCCCCCCTTTCTTAGACGTATGGGGCAAGATCCTTTTAGTCTGTTATCAATTACCACAGAGTTCATGAAATGTATCGGTTTTATGAGATTTGCTTACAAAAAAATTGTCCATAAAAACTCACGTTATATCTGTCGTTCGGATCGATAAAATTTCCCAATTGTCCGACAATTCAATGGAAGATTTCAAGATTTCAAGAATTTTGTTACCAGGATGCTAATAATTGTTGTATTGTTGTTTTGAAGGTTACAGCGCATTACCAAATTTTTCAAGGCGACCGGGTCCAAGTCATCAGCAGGTACATAAGGGTACTCTTGCTTAGCATGAGTTTAAAGTCCTGCTTTTAGAGAATATTGAAATGGTGGGTTCTGTTTCATTCAGAGACTTCCTTGACATCCTCCCATTTACAAAATTTCAATCAGATGATTTTTTTACATGTATTTGATGTATATAGGTACATATACTTGAACGTATTTAACATTTCGTTACATTCTTTCACAATTGAACGTTTCTCATTAGGCACGGTCCATTTGATATTCTGGGGGGGGCTTGGGTTTTTTTCGAAAAAAATAATCTTGCTCTGAATTTTGATGAAAAAAATTAATTTGCTTATGGTGTGACAGAAAAAAATAATCTTGCTCTTACAAATAATCTGAATTTGAAGAAATACCATAAAATTTTGCTAAAATTCTTGAAATTTTTCCGGCTCGCTTCGCTCGCCGCAGTTTTCAGTCTATCAAAAAATTTTGGGCTCGCTTCGCTCACCATAGTTTTCTATCAATCATTACTTGCTAATGTCAAAATTCATATATTTGAAGATATCAAAAGTGTTAACAATACGTATATGTATCCCATAGAGTCTCATTTTATGTACTTCTTGTAAGCTTGGAAGGAGTCTTCAACTTCAGTTATTCACCATTTTACAATTCTACATTTTAAAATTTGTCTAAGAGACCTTCTCGAAAGACCCTCTTAAATTCATGTACCTTATATAAATTTTGTTTATTTAGAATTGTATTGTAGAAATCTTTTATCTCTCTATTTAGAATTGAATTGAATTCTTGCATAAAAATAAAGTATATATTAATATTTAGAGTTTTGAGTGAAAATATAAATAATAGCAGGGACGTTTATATACGTCCCTGATAATAGCTATTGATAAAACACAAACATTCTTAATATATATGCACATCACTTTGTTAAAAAAAAATTTCTTGCTCTGACTTTGCAAGAAAAAAATAATTTTGCCCCGGTCCAAGGCGAAAAAAATAATCTTGCCCCGACAAAAAACCCAAGCCCCCCCCAGAATATCAAATGGACCGTGCCTTAAGAAAGGATGAATCTTATTTGCTTCCTTTTATTTAAGGTTCAAATGTGAAGGTCATAACGGACAGTTGCTTAAAACTTGTGATTTAACAAAGAAGTCACCAAAGAAATATCAACCATATTCAAAGTCGAAAGTTCATTGTCAATTTACAGTTTAGTACTGTTGTTAACTATGACAAATTAAAAAATATAATTGGTATGTAGCCTGCAATGGAAATGTTCACATAAAGATTGCTAATTCAGTCTATGCTGCCTGTCTCATGCTCATCTACTGTCCTGTTCACTAATTCCAGAGCACCCTGTTTTCCCGGTTTTCTCTAAAATATGATAATGTCATCTTCCAAAATGGTATCAATTTTATAGTACTCCTTTAGTTGTAACAGAAAATGCCATTGTTTTGTCTGTGCGTCAGCTAAGTTAGAAATAGGACGGAAAATAAAAAGTCTACGGGGATTTTCTATAGTAAAATCGCTGAAAATGTGTGACGTCGGAGGCTTTGACGTCACTGTTTACTATTGTTGACACGGAGAACAATATGGCGGCGGCTTGAAATTAACATGGGAATTTTCCGTAGACATTTTATTTTTTCATATTGCGGTTTGAAGGCAGCTGATAGGGTAAGTTGAAGTTAATTTCCAGTTACGACTAAAGGAGGTCAATTGTTGGAAACAATAATTTATGGCAAAATTCTTCAGACAACAGAATAAATCGCCCAAACAGGGTGCTCTGGATTTAGTGAACAGGACAGTAATGGCTTATACGTTGTTAAAACATTGTCATATGTACCAAACTTGCAATGAATGTCGGGTAACATTTTAAGTCAACTCCAAGGTCACTTTGTGTGTTCTTGAGCTTCGTAATTTTACAGCAGTATATGCTTTATTGGCAAATGCTAAGCACTTTGTAGAGAATTTTTTTATTAAGTAGACTTTATTTTACGTATATGCTAGATCATATGCTCACATATATAACATTGCTTAGCTTTTGATAAATGGGAAGATTTCAGAGAAGTCTCTTTTGTTTACCTCAATTTAGTTAGTGGGGAAAATACTGACATTTACTAACCTTTCACCATCCGCAGTTTGAAAGTTATTCTCATCATAGATTAACTAAACTCATATGGAATAAGTAAAATAATCACTAAGGGTTACACTTTTTATTTACCCACCATTGCTGTTTAGATTATCAGCCAGGGTTACATCTTACCCTGATGACCCAGCCATCACTATTTTACCTCAAGTTTAAAAAATTTTGTGATATTACATTTGATTCAGTCATGAGTTCCAAAAAAATAAAGTTACCAGCATAAAAAATGGACTTGATTGGTGAGTCAGAGTTTGAGTAAATACTAACTGTCTGTGTATAGTGCAGAAACAATTATTTACAAACTTACCATAAGGCTTTTGCAATTTTAAACCTTGGTACACATAATACATGCATGGTCTTCTGATCTGTATGTACGAAATATTTTCTTAGTTTTTTTTTTGCCAGATTAAGAATAATAATTCAAAATTTGGCAAAGACACTCATCATATAAACTATTATTCATCAAAATAAGAGCAAAATAAATTTCAAAACTTTTTATGAGTCAGGTTTGAATCTCTTAGTACTGCTTCGTCTGAATCTTAGAATTTCATCTTCTTGAGACAAGTGTACATAATATCTTACTCCCCCTTGTTGGATGTCAAACATATTACTTGCCACTATAAATTCTCCAGTTTCATTGGCTCCAGTTTGAGGTACACTGGACCAATGAGAATCGACTTGAGGTGTCCTGATTAACATACGAAGCGAAGGTTTAAAAACAATATGGCGGCACCTATGGGAATCTAACGAATGTGCCGTTCCGAATTAATAAGAGGAATATGCGTATAAATTTCAGCGATACGTTTCTAATGTTTGATAGGTATTTAGGTACTTAATGAAAACTATCGAAACATGTGTGCCAGTTGGTTGGTGATGACAAACTCTCAAGGGACATAAATTGTGAATGCTCACTAGGTGGCGCTCTGAAAATCCTAGAAAATTTTTTAATTTCTAGTTTGACATCCGACAAGGGGGAGTAAGATATTATGTACAAGATTTATAATTTGAGATTAGATTATCTATGAATGGTATCATATGTAAATACGTTTTCGGATTTTATTTGTGCACTTAAATTAATGCTGTTTGCAGTTCAAGTTTTTCTCTAACATTAACATTTTCAACTAATATGATTTCACCATGAAAATTAAAGTGCTTGGTGTGCAATGTAGACCCACTTTAACTTTTCCTATTTACGAGGGCATTTTCCCTCATAATCTTTGTGTACAAATACTGGTAATTTTAGTTCAAATTTTCAATTTTCGTTTATTTTCTGAATTTTCAGATGGAGACAATGAAAGCAGCATAGTTGGTATGTAGATAAGCATTCCCCCCTGTCAATCACTGTATTATATCATAGGTTGCCACGCCTACTTTTCTCGGACACACATCCTGAGGTGAAGGGTTCTTTATACCTAGACATGTATCGTGTATCTGTGTAGCTAACCAGATTAATGTGTACACACATGACTATTATTTGGTGGATGATTCAAACGCTTTATGATTTTTTTTTTGTCTCCCTGCATAGACACAGCTTGTTAGGACTTTGTTATAATAATTTTGCGCTGAAGAGCTTCTAAAGACCTACGGATATATTGCTAGTCCCCCACTCTTTATTTAGTGCCGTAGCTTGCTCTGTACTGTATACACCATTGAATACATTGTTATTGTCTTTGTCCCCTTGTTAATTCGTTGTACCAGAGTGTTTGTTGTATCATAGTGTTTGTATGTAGACATTGAATTGACAGTATTTTGACATTTATTTGGAATTGAAGTGTTAGTATTTTGACATTTATCCAGTATTTAAAGTGTCAGTATTTTGACATTTTGTTATCAACACAAAAATGAGTGGGCATTACTGGCAGAACAACAATTTTCCACAAAGAAACAGGCCACCAAATTTTACCCAATCGGGCCAGAATTTTGGCCAAACGAATCAATTTCAACGAGGTTTTATTGGTGGAAGTAATCATGGATTTAATAATAGTAATAACATGTGGATGAGACAGAATTGCTTTCCTAATCCAAATGCTCCACGTTCCTTTGTGCAGTTTGGAAGAAGGTCACCGCTTTTGCAAAACCCAACCTGGCAACAGTCACAGTATGCTAATTATAACCAGAATAATACTTGGAATAACATACCCTACAGACCCTCATCCAATCATCACGACCAAAGGAAGAATCCAGGAAATTTTTCCAATACAAAAAGTGGAATTGGTATAAAGAAAACAAATTCTCAAGAGGTGACCAAGAATGTTCCAAAGCAAAGTGAAGTACCGTTTACTTCAAAGAAAGAAGTGACAGTCGATTCCCATGAAATGACCAACACTGGCACTGCAAACAAAAGCAATTTAATTGTCATCAAAGGTGTGTCACCTGAAAAGAAGTTTGCAGGAGGGAAAAGACCAGGTAATCAGAAGGGAATGTGTACATGTTGTTTATGAAATATTGACTTTGGTGAAGGGAATACATGTATTGCATGCTAACATTAAATCCTGCTGAATTGGTAAATCCCAGATCTCACAGAATCAATGACAATTAAGTGCTGTTTTCAATCATTTATAAAGTATATGCTTTATATGATACTCATCCTGCTTTCCCCTGACATATCTTTAAGTACCATATACTTTAAACCGTCTTTTATTCGCAAGCGTTTTATTTTCACGATATTCGTGAGGTCCATTGATTCGCGAAAATGAAGCATCGGGAATATGTCCAAACACATATGTAATAAGATACGTACATGTGATTTCGCGAAAATAAAAAGTCGCGAACCAGTCACCTCACTTGTGTTTGCGAACTTAAGACGCTGCGAATAAAAGACGGTTTACACTAACTTTTGTAATTTCATACCCCATAATTGGAGTTTTGAAAGAATATTGCTTTTGGCCTGTCTGTTTGTCTGAAAGTCTGTTGTCCACTTGTCCACAAAGGAAAATTAACCTTAGCCCTATCTTTTGAATGATAAGTGATAGGGCTTTCATATTTCTTATATGCATTTCTTGTTGCAAAATGTTTTTATTGGTACAAAATTATTTGACCCTGTGACCTTGGGAGTTTGACCTACATGTACTTTTTAAAAACTTTTATCTTGGCCATATTTCTTGAAGGGTAAGTCTTATTTCATTTATGCATTCCTCATAGCAAGACCAGTCTCTATGGGTACCATATCGTTTTGCTTCATGACCTTGACCTCTAACTTTGACCTAATTTTAAGATCATAAAAATAGCATTAATATTGGCAAAGATGCCTAAGGATGCATTCATGTTTCACAAACACAACTTGCTAGCTTTTAAAAAATGATGTAATCCTACACTTGTATATTTGGCTTGCATTTGCAAAATAATGATTTTAAAATATTCCAACCTTTGTAATATCTCTACCATGTCACCTGCTCGGCAGCCATGTTTTAAGATCAAACTTGTTCTTGTCTTAATGAATATACCCCTTAGCTCCGTTTTCAGGGTCTCAAAGTCATATGGAACTGGAGAAGAAGAACTTTAAAAAATATTATGATGTAGTTTTTTTTCTCTCATATAAAGAGACACATATTGACAATATCTTGTTGTTTAAATCATGAAGATTTATTTTATAGATCGAATTGCCCGTCCAGAAATTGGTAATTTCCATACAACATAAAATTTTTGATTCCTCTCATTTAAGATTTTGTCGAAAAAGTTATTATAGATCAACAATTCATTTTATCGTATTAAATATTCATCATGTATATCTTTTATCGGCCTACAAATTAAATGTAAAGATAACTGGGTATAAGAGAAAATGCAGTCCCAATGAATGTTTATATATTCAGTAAATTCTGATTAAGTTCAAAGTTCATTTCAGGAATACTAGGATGTTCAAGATGATGCAATTTCTACATAATGACATTATTATCTAAATTAAAATGCTACTCTGACATACTTTGCAAACTTAATTTGATTAAAGGTGGAGACCATGGGTATTCAGACCTGCCTACTTTTACTATTTTGGCGTAATTTTTAAGATTTTCTACCTTTAATTATGCCCTACTCTTTTACACTTTAAACTCATGTTTGAGCAAATTTACGTTTTTCGATTTTTTGAGCGCTTGATTGAACAAATTTCTTTCACATCGTATAGGCAAGCGCGTAAATTCTTAAAATTTGTATCAATTCCCAAAGCGGACAAAAGACAGTGTTTTCGTCGCCTGTGAAGCATATATAGCAACGCTTTGGGATCACTTTTTTTCACAAAATTGAATTACATGTAGTGGTTTATATTACGCTTTAGTCCCCAAAGTTACACTTTCGTGAACAATGTATTATACTTATGGTGAGAACAGCCTTTTTACAGGTAGGCAGGTCTGGGCAAATTATGTGACTGCATAGCATATCACAAAATGTTCCAGTTTATTTCACGAAGCTCAGATAGGTATACGACAAATACACGCAAAAGTTATCGAGAGATACAGATCTTCTAGCGCTAAACGCTACTGTATGTGATGTAATACATCGCTTTTGCATCTAAAGCTACAGATCTTCATATTGTAGGTTTGGCAAATCAAGTCAGCCCATTGTCCAGTTGTGAATGTCCGTAGGGATATATGGATAGATACATGTTTATTTAATTTTAACAGTGTTGCATGCAATATGTGTTCGTTCCAGTTCTGCTGCTAGAAACTTGAAGGATACTAAACAATTGAAGTCACTGAATAAAAATTATATGGAATGAGCGTCTAAAATTTTTGTCAATTTACTGCTTTGTAATTTTGGTTGGAATTACAGGATTTGATGAAGCCCTTTCATATTATCTGTGGTACTAAGTTTGAAGCTCAGTTCTAGAATGCAAATAATAGGTTAGGCCTTTTTGATTGCTATATAATGTTTTGTGTGGAATCGTTTTTTTTTTTTTTTTAATGTTCTGCAAAAAGAGTCTTATAACAATGGAATGATATGTGCATGCTCAATCTATTCAGTCTTTTCAAAATAGAGAGTTACTTCCCATTTGTGCAGGTATCTGACGTCAACCATTGTGACGTCATCAAATTTTATAGAAGCCAGCATGAAATTCAGGGAAACAGGGTTACATATATGATGTTTTCAAAGGAATTTAATGACGTCACAATGCTTTAATGTAAGATACCTGCACAATCCGAACGTAGGACTGTAAAATCGAAAAGACGGAATTGTTTCCCCCTAAACTGAACTCCGAATTTAGAACCACAGATAATGTGAGAGAATCTATATGACTGAAGCCTTGTGAAAACCCAATGAAAAAAAGACTCTAATTTCCTACTTAAATGACTTTTGAATGTGATTTAATTTTCAGGGATTAATTTATATTCTAATCAACATTACTAACTTTTATTTAGAATTTCAAAACAGAATCGCTATAGGTGAATCAAAGCAGGTAGAATATTTCAATTTTGCAATATTAGAATGTAATATTCTTCAAAGTTAGAAATATGATAAAATATGTTCTGAAATGTTCTGTTATAGTACTAAGATCTCTGAAATGAGAATGAGAAAAATAAGTATAAAGAATTTTTCTACATACTAAACTGAAAAAAAAGGTTTGATGAAAAACGAATTTCAATTCGTCCGACAAAAAAAGATATTTTAAAAAACAAAGAATCTGATATTCATATTTTCAGAGGACGCTAATGCCAAGAGACCATTAGAGTCAAAACCAGTGGACCAGAGACCTACATCAGTAACCCAACATAGAGCACCGACACAGGCAGTTATTGGTGGTAGTCAACCTAATCCTCCGAAAAGATCAAACGAGAGCTTCGTTGCATCCAATTGTTCATACACCAGAAGTCAGCATGAAACGGTTAAGAGGTCACTATTGATAAACGAAGGCTCTGTATCAGACGCATCAAATTCTAGTCATACTTCAACAAGCAGCACAGTGTCATCAACACATGTTCCTACAAGAATTTCTGGACATGATCATCATCAGTCTAGGTCGAGCAATCTGAGTGATTCAATAGAGGGATCTTCAAACAGTGTAGAGAAGCAGAAAAATTACGCACATGAGGATCTTGGTCTTTCGACAAGGCTGAATATTTCTCATACTGAAAATTCACCCATCAAAGGAAACAAAAGTCAAAAGTCTCCTAGATCATCAAACAAGGTGTCTCCTGCTAAAGGGACTTCTCCAAGTAAGCCGAATCCTGAACTTGGAAGTGGATACTTTGAACTTGCTTCTACACTGAATACTTTGAGAGGCGGCAGTGAAGACTCGCACTCTCTTGATTCTTCGGTGCTCTCAAGTAATGCATCAAATACTAAAGAGTCCACTACTGTGTCAGTTGTAGACAATAAACAAAAATCAGATTTTGGAAGTGGATACTTGGGGCTTGCTTCAAGTTTGAACAATTTAAGAAGCAATTTGCACAGCAATTCTCAAACTGCAGAATCTTTAGTATCACAAAAGACTTCTACTTCAAAGGAATCTGCCTCTGAATCAGTTGTTGAAAACACTGAACTTATTCATGGATGCTTTGAACTTGCTGCAACTTTGAAGACTTTAAAATGCAAATTGCAAGGTAGCAAAGACTCGCAAACTGGAGATTCCTCAGTGCTACCAAAAGCAACATTTTTACCAGAGCCTGACACAAAGTCGATTATAGACAATAAGCAAAAGCTTGAATATAAAGACGGAAAGTTTAATCTTTGTGCTGAAACGAACCTTGGTACTAAAACAAACCTTGGTGCTAAAACAAATCCAGTATCTACAGGAGGTTTTCAGCCTGGTTCAAGTAGTAGGAATCCCAGTGACAAACCAAATTCTGAAGGAAAAGAGGCTAAGAAAACTCCACCAACTTTCACCAAGGCTCCACAAACTTACAAAGAATATAGAGAGGCTAAACAAAGGGAAGAGGAAGAGAGAAAGAGGGAGGCTAAACAAAAAGAAGAGGAAGAAAGAAAGAAGATGGAGGCTAGAAGACTTGCTCATCTTCAACAGAGGAAGCACAGACATCACTCATACTCCCATAGTAGCAGCCATAACAAGCAAAGAGAGGAGTTCAAGCAACGGTCTTTGAGCACTGAATTAGGAAACAAAGGGGTCAAAACAGGCCCTTTTCAAGCCGGCACAGAAAAGGCTCATCACATTTATCAGTCCTCTAGCTACTTTAGTCCAGGGGAGCCAGTAGCAGCGGAAAAAAGTCCATCGCCTGTTAAACAAAAGTTACCATTTCGGTCAGAAAATTCAAGTTTTTCTTTGTACTCTAAGAAGGATCCTATCAGAATTAAGGTGGAAGACGAAGGGAAGTCAGAGAAATCTAGTCACGCAGCAGAGCAGGCTGATAAAGAAGCTGGTAAAAATGAGACAAGTGCAAGTGAAATGGAGTGTTCCAAAGATGAAGAATTGCCAGGTATTGTCGTACAGAGGAGGAATTCAAATAAATTTGTCGAAAGAACTCCAAGCAGTTCAAGGAAGAATTCTCAGGAATCTTACAGGAGCGACTCTCAAGATAGTGTTCTGTACAGACGGGAGTCACAGGGGTCTGGGTCTCACGGAGGCATTTCCTCGAGAAGATCTAGCTCTGATAGCCAGAATGCCTCGAAGAACATGGATGTGTGTGATCGAGCTTCAGAGCATGGTGAACTACAGAAAGAGGATGGTTTCAGAGCAATCAACAGTAATGGTGACTATGATGATGACATACGTAGATGTAAGTAAAAAGTAAAATATTTTTATTAAAAAAAACATAGTTTTAGCATTATTCTAATTGATGATATGTGTAACATTCAACTTCATAGAATGACATTCAGTTTGAGACTATAAGATAAATATATCACTAAATGAATCTTCTGCAGATGGTAGTGACCTTGAAGTAGACATGAGTGACTCAGATGATGATGACCTTGAGGCACCTGATTTCCTTGCTGACCTTGAAAATGCATGGTAAACCATCATTTACAAAATTTCCATTTTAGCAATTAATGCTTCGTGAAATTTGGAGGCTTGATCCAATGCAGTTTCCATTGTTATATAAAAACAAAAAACAAAAAATTCAAATTGATAAGGCGTCACCAGAAGAACTCAGTTTATGACTGTAAAATCAGCATTTACCGGTGTCAGAATCTAGGTATTCCCATTTGAATGCAATCTCTAGTTTCGGGAATATTAAAAAAGATGTTACGTTAGCAATGTTAGCAGTGAGTATACAAACATGTATTTGTATTCTCGTTTTGCTGCTGTAACGAAGAAGGGAACAACCAATAAAGTTCTACTTTACTTCAATGTTGCATTAGAATCAAATTAAAGTGTTGAATAAGAATGAAATTGAAATATGGAAATTAAAGTTATGGCTACGCGCAGTATTAATGATAATGGAGAAAGTGCTAATTTATAAATGCCTATGTAATCACAATTTTCAGGAGGAAGCCTGTACCTAGAACACCTCCCCCAAAGACACATGGGGTAAGTTTCACAAAGTTTGATGTCAAATTTTCATATTTTCATTGTTATATCATATAAATGTGTCTCAAATTTGCCAGTATGAATTTAAGAAGAATATAATAGGAATGAAGTTAATAGCAATTATTTTAAAACTGCCAAATATTTTGCTTTTGGTTAAATCAATGTTTTGTGTAAATGGCCTCATTATGTAGGAAGAAATTTTCTGTTCAAGTGTGAAAAACTTTTCCCTTCACTTGAAACATGCTGTACATGTGATAGTACATGTGATAGTACATGTATTGACGAACATTGTATATTGAAGAAAATCTACATTTATCTGTATATTATTGCATTGCCCTGTTCACAGTAACAGTCCAGTGCCCCTTTGGCAGGTATCTAACCCTTCCAAATTCCCCATTACAAACTTTTCCCTGGATGGGCTCATTTCATACATGTATATTTATAATGATATCTACTTTTACAGAGCCCCGTACACAGTAACAGTCCTGTACCCCTTGGGCAGGTATCTAACCCTCCCAAACTCCCCATTACAAAGTTCTCCCTGGATGGGCTTCTGTCTGAAGAAGTTGACAAGGTGAGATATAAAAATAATATGGCAGAAGTTGAAAAATTGTTGTATATGTGTATGTAAAATACTTTTTTACATGTACATGTATTTTAAGAAAATTAACTGTAATTAAGGTAGAGCATCCCTCAGATCTCAGATGCTCGTATTTCCTAAATAACAACTTTAACAATATTTTCATTTCCATATATTCAAAGCTTATGTTAAACCTGATATACAAACAAAATATAACTCTTGGTTTCATGATTATACCGAGAGTGTAGCCGTTTGAACTTTGACATTGGACCCTATGGGAAAAGTAAGAAAAATCCCTTTTTAGGGGTGATGAAATGTAATTATAAAAGTTTTTTTTTCCCAAAACCATATTAGTTTGATAATCTGAACACTATTCTGAGGAGAAAAAATAGGGTATTCAGGCATAAAATTTCCTGAATTCTGAAGGTAGAGGGATGCTCTACCTTAAGTGGAGATCATTAGTGAGAAACAAAAAGACGGGAGGATTTGAAATCCTCCTGCGTTTTGTTTTGCGTTTATCCTATGTATGATCACATTGAGTATTATTAGGTAACAAGATTTTCATATTTTGGCATTTGCTTCTCTTAATAATAAACATATTAAAGCCCTTCTTTGTTTTAGAAAGATTTTGACCTTTTGTATTTTACTGTTTGTGCCACCTGTGAAGCATTATGACAACATTAAAGGTGTTATTGGTTTCATGTGTGCCATCAGTGATCGATGAAAAAATCCAATAAAAGGGGTAGGGGCAAAAGTGACCATTTTTGGCCCCAATCAAAAATTTTAAAAAGGTTCTATTTTCTTATTCATTATGCTTCTTCTGAATTTTATGGGATTTTTCGAAAACCCTGCCTTTTAGGGCAAAATGATTGAAAGTTGAGCACTATGTCTTCACATTAGAAATTCAGACTGTAGAAGTTCAAGGGACACACATACCTACAGTTGTAAGCCCTAGAGCAAGGGCGTGTAACAGGTTCATACTCATATGGGACATTCTTTTTTATATTCTGAACTTACATGGAAAGTATAACTTTGTTACATGCGTTTGCTCTATATATGTCATAAACTATTGTTAAAATCTGGTTGTTATCATTTTACCACTATTTTTCATAGTAGTGGGCAATTTTGGCGGGATATAACACTCATACTAGTTGATTATATCTATTTTTGTCCCCCGCTTTCGCGAAGGCGTGGGGACATTAAAACCGGTTCGTCCGTCCGTCTGTCCGTCTGTCCGTCAGTCACGAAAACTTTAACCTTGACCATAACTTTTGAATGGTAAGTGATAGGTCTTTGATATTTCACATGTGTATTCCTTGTGACAAGACCTTTCCATGGATACCAAAATTTTTGACCTTATGACCTTGACCTTGGACTTTGACCTACTTATTAAAAACTTTAACCTTGACCATAACTTTTGAATGGAAAGTGATAGGGCTTTGATATTTCACATGTGTATTCCTTGTGACAAGACCTTTCCATGGATACCAAAATTTTTGACCTTGTGACCTTGACCTTGGACTTTGACCTACGTATTAAAAACTTTAACCTTGACCATAACTTTTGAATGGAAAGTGATATGGCTTTGATATTTCACATGTGAATTCCTTGTGACAAGACCTTTCCATGGATACCAAAATTTTTGACCTTGTGACCTTGACCTTTGACCTACTTATTAAAAACTTTAACCTTGACCATAACTTTTGAATTGAAAGTGATAGGGCTTTGATATTTCACATGTGAATTCCTTGTGACAAGACCTTTCAATGGATACCAAAATTTTTGACCTTGTGACCTTGACCTTGGACTTTGACCTACTTATTAAAAACTTTAACCTTGACCATAACTTTTGAATGGAAAGTGATAGGGCTTTGATATTTCACATGTGTATTCCTTGTGACAAGACCTTTCCATGGATACCAAAATTTTTGACCTTGTGACCTTGACCTTTGAGTTCGACCTACTTTTCAAAAAACTTTAACCTTGTCCATAACTTTTAATGGAAAATGATAGGGCTTTCACATTTCACATGTGTATTCCTTGTGATGAGACCTTTCTGTTGGTAACAACATTTTGACCTTGTGACCTTGTCCATGGAGGTTGACCCACAGTTAAAAACTTCAACCTCGACCATAAGTTTTTGATGGTAATTTAAATCATAGGTCTTAAATATTTCACATGTGCATACCTTTTCATAAGCCCTGTCCCTCGGAAACAAAACAAAAGTTTGGACCTTTTGACCTTTTCTTGGAGTTAATCTTTCATATTTAGAATGTTGATAATATATGAGATATATTATTTAAACTTAAGAATGGGGGGATGTCTGTAAGCATTTCTTTAAAGACAAACACCCAAAAGCGGGGAACCACAATTCCTTGAATTTGATTTTCAATTCAGTTTCAATAAACAACAATATCTCTACTCTTATTTGAAAGATAAAAAAAAGTATGGAAACAATTTTTAAAAATGGCAAAAAAAAAAAAATGGGGCCAAAAACGGCAGATTTTGCCCCTACCCCTTTCTCAAAACTTCAATAGTGCAACTTTTTGAAATGTCCTTCATATCTTTCAGACAAAAGAGCAGCTAAATTTAGAAAAGATTCAGGCCAAACTAGAGGTAAGTCAATATGGATGGATTTCTTTTATCATCTCTGATTGCTCTAAGCTATGCTGATTGAATGGAATAAACCAGATAAGTTCTCTAGAATTACTAGAACTGCTCTGTCTGCACTTTTAAAAGGGTAGAACTGGCATGTTCTGATTGTTTAATTTGCTCTAAGTGAAATTTGATTTGCTCTCAGTGGAGTATTTCTCTAAGATGACAAGAGGTGTTCTTTCTGCACCTGGAAATATGTAGAGTCCAAAATAACATGGCAGCTTATGGGGAATTGAGGATTAGCCATAGGCAGACTTGTATATTATGATATCATTATCAGTGGTCCATCAAAAGATTATTTAACGCTTCATTGATAATGATGTCATCAAGTAAAAGTATGTAAACGGATGTGCTGTCGGATATTTGGCATTCCCTCAATACGCAAGATCGCAACTACAGCGCGTTCAGAATGTCAGTTCTGATTTGCATTTAGTCACCTACCTATACCATTGTTCAAAACTTGGTCTACTTTTCTGCCCAAGTAAATTGATGAGGTCAAAACAATGGAGAACAATCAAAGAGTGTGGGAAAGCATTCGTATAATCTTGATTAGAAGTATTTGCGATCTTCCGTATTGGCCTGCAAGTTTCAAAAAGAGACACATTCATTTTATATTATTCTTTTGTTCATATTGAAGTCAGACATTTGAAAGCACTTTAAGTTGTTTGAAGAAGATTAAAATGGTAGCATGCATTACATGTAAGATAATGACACTTGCCTTGTGTTGCATAACTGCGACAAAACACAAAATAAGACATTCATTCAAGGATTTGTTTTGAGATTCAGATTGAAAAATCCAGTAATAGTGTCAGTTCTTTCTCTTCTTTATTGTAGAAAGATGTAAGAACGGGTGGATTTCAATTGGACCTCGATGAACAAAAAGAAAAAGAGGGACAACCGTCAGGTAAAGAAATAAGATCATATTATGCATGGGTCAAAATTCACTGTAAATCACTTTGTCACTGACCAACTACAAAACTCTTTCGACCTAGTTGTTTGACCTACTTTTCTTAACAGCAGTGACTGACAATAACTTCAGAACTGATAGTGATAGGTTCTCTATATTTCAGATGGGAACTCCTCCTTGAAAAATTATTTTTGTATATGCCAAAATTGTGATCTACATGTATGTCTAGATGTTCCACTGTCTTTCCCAAAAGTGTAAAATTCATCGTAACTTTTTAACATAAAACAACAATTAAGGCATGCAAAATGGCAAGTAAACTAAAAAGGAAAGCACTTGACGCAAGATACAAACTAGCACAATTAACAATAAAGAAGCAAGCATATCATGCAAAAACTAAAAAAAAAAAATTACTAAGAATTCATGTTATACATATCATTTGATTAAAAAAAAACTTTATTTACAGGTGAGCTCCTACCAGAGCAGAAGGAACACATACAAAGCGTAATTATACTATATTCTGTAATACATATGTATAACGTACATGTTCGTGTACCTATTTTAACAAGATTCACGAGTCAAGTGCATTTACTTATGAGTACACTTTTACATCAGATGTTTGCCCAATTTTTGTGTTTCCTGCAGAACTTTTCCGTTTTCTGTCAGTCCGTATATCTGTCACACTTTGAGTGTCACACCACATAACTTTTGATTGGTTAGTGATAGATGATACAATGTATTTCACATGTGTATTCCTTTTGACAAGACCTTTCTACACATACCATATTTTGACCTCGTGATCTTGACCAATATATTTTTGGCCGGATTGCAAAGAAATTCCGGCCTATAGATTGACGATGTCCGTCCGTCCGTCTGTCTGTCTGTCCGTCCGTCCGTCTGCCGTCAACATTTTGGTTAAAGTTTCTGGTTGAGGCAAAATCTAAGGAACTATATGCAGTAGAAACTTTTTATTATACATGAAGCTTGCCCATGACAAGACCTTTCAATTTATGCCATAACATTTAACCTAGTGACCTTGACCTTGGACTTTGACCTAGTTAAAGATTTTGGTTAAAGTTTTTGGTTTAGGCAAAATCTAAGTAACTATATGCAGTAGAAACTTTATATTATACATGAAGCTTGCCCATCACAAGACCTTTCAATTTATGTGGTAACATTTGACCTAGTGACCTTGACCTTGAATTTTGACCTACTCAAAGATTTTGGTTAAAGTTCCTGGTTTAAGCAAAATCTATGGAACTGTATGCAGTAGAAACTTTGTATTATACATGAAGCTTGCCTATGACAAGACCTTTCAATTTATATGGTAACATTTGACCTAGTGACCTTGACCTTGGACTTTGACCTAGTTAAGGATTTTGGTTAAAGTTCCTGGTTTAAGCAAAATCTATGGAACTGTGTGCAGTAGAAACTATATTTTATACATGTAGGTTGCCTCTGACAAAACTTTTCAATTTATGCAGTAACATTTGACCTAGTGACCTTGACCTTGGACTTTGACCTAGTTAAGGATTTTGGTTAAAGTTCCTGGTTTAAGCAAAATCTATGGAACTGTGTGCAGTAGAAACTTTATTTTATACATGTAGGTTGCCTCTGACAAAACCTTTCAATTTATGCTGTATTATTTGACTTATTGACCTTGACCCAATTAGTGACAAAAACTTACTTTGCAATCCGGCCATACTGTCTTTAGCGGTGTTTTATTCCTACTTTTTTTCAAAAAATGAGGATGGACTGTATCTTTTCATTGGTAAGCGATTGGGGATTTAATATTTCCTAAGTGTATTGCTTGTGTAGGGACCTTTATTTTATTTCAGAACCTTTTCACCTAGTGACCTTGACCTAGATGATTGACCTTCTGTTCTGAAATTTTGAGATTGACCATATCATTTGATAAAATGTAATAGGTCTGATATTTCACATGTGAATTTCATTTGACATGACTTTCTTACTAATTACGATAATTTTGACCTAGTGACCTTGACCTGCATATTTGATCCACTTTTTAAAAATAAGCCACTTTGAAGGCGACACAAGTTTTCCTTTGATTGCTATTTTTCTCTCTTTCACCTTAAACTTGGTTGTGCCTTCAAGTCAGATTTTATACTGTGCTTGTAACTATTATACCCATGCTAACAAAGGTTGAAGGGGTAATAGTGGTTTCACCATATGACTTTGTCTATCTGTCTGTCTGTTTTTGAACACAGTTGAGTTTCAGTAAATTATGACTTACAGTTATGAAAAAGAGGGTTCGCTATTGATTATTAGGTCAAAGTTAAAGTTGGCAATATTTAATATCAATTCTGCTTTACAACTAAAAAAATATTAACTTTATGGCCAAAGGAGGAGCTCTATTGATTTTTGGGTCAAAGGTCAATGGTTAAGGTCAAAATTGGCATGTAAGAAAAAAGGAATTTCTTCAGCATAACTCATGTAATTCTTCATGTATAGTGATTGTCTATGAGTAAAAGAATATCCCTATACACTTGGGTGTGAAAAGTTCAAAGGTTCAGGTTAAATATATCATGTTTAAAAAAAACAGCATTTGCAATTTTGCAAAAATGAATGTAACTTCAGTAATTCTAACCTACATTGATGAAATTGAAACACAAATTGTCTCTAATCTACTGAGAATTGTTTTATAGTTGGAGGTACTGGACAGTGTCCTGAGAAATACCCATCCGGGAGAGAAAATATTTGCTACGGAGAGGTATCAGAGCCTGTTTAACTCCTCCTTTAAACCCCAGGAGTGTGGGTTTAGTCCAGGAAAGTCCTACATAGACGAACATCTAGCATCGTTACAACCAGGTAAAATATTTTAATGTTACACTGCATTTTCAATATTAATTTACATTTAGCTTTGATTTCTCTTCGTGATGTTTGTACAATTCGTATGAATTTTCCTGATTTCTAATCATGTGCAGAAAAATTATTGGTTTTTAATGTCAATGTCAGACATATTTAAAAGTTTTCATTCACAGCTTCATTGTTATCTGCATTACTACATGTATATACATATACTATAATTTCAGAAGTAAAACAAGAGTTAGTTTATAGCTGTGATAAACTTAAAAATCAAGGGTTTGGGGTTTTTTTTCGCAAACATTTCCATTCTCCAGGTTCTCTGTTTCTCCGCATGGAGGCAAAATGGAAAAGGGAAGAATAATTTTGATAAACAATGTCAAAGGTTAAGGTCAAACATAAATAAAATTCATTCAGCCTATAGCAATGTTTTGATGTGATTGTCAGTCTTCTAGTCACATTAAATATAATTTTGACCATGAGTAACTTCTATTATTCACCACTGGGTACATGTTTCATAATCTTTCCCCATATCTTATTGGTTATTTTGAATTTTTCTTCAGTCAGTTACAATGATCTGTTTATGTCCCGCCTCTTGATGGAATGTCTACAGTCTGTGTCCGACCAGAAGGCCATACTAAGCTGGATATATCTCTATAGTATGTATACATGGAAAATTGAGATTTCATATCCTTTCTGCTGGTACCAAGCACAATATACTATGTTACAAATTAGTGTAATTTCTTGTCAGTAAATTTCTCATACTTTTGACTAAGAAGGAGAGGGAGAGGGCGTTAGTAATGTTGTTAAACTTTTGCCCGATTCCATTTTGTTTACAGAAATAAAATATGTTTAAACTAAACTAAGAAGGAGAAGAATATCTTGAAAAATCAAATCTGTTTTCTGAATTGTCTAAAAGAAAGGATCTTCAAATTCATTTTAACCACACTTACTTTTTGATTATGGTAACAGTTGTTTAAAGTCCATCTAATTGTGACGATTTTTCTTTTCCACCCCTTTAAAAAAGAACCCCAAAAGCTACAAACAAAATATCTCTATATCAGACATGATTTTACTTCACTGTAAAGGTGAATTACACTTTCCAGATAACATGAAACCTTAAATTTGGCTCCCAGAAGTCTGCAGACCTGTCTACTTTTACGATTTTGGTGTATTTTTTACGATTTTCGACTTTCGATTACGCCCTACGCTTTCGGATTCCAATTTTACGCCTAGACTTCAGTTTGACAGTAAATTTAATTTTCCTATTTTTTTGAGCGCTTGATCTTGTTGATTGAGTGAATACCTTCCATAGTTATATTGTTAAGGCAAGCATATGGTAAAGACTTACAACAATTGTTAAAGCAGGTGAGAAAGACGATGTTTTTCTAAAAAATTAAATTAGTGGTTCATTTTATGCTTTAGTTCCCAAAATTACACCTTTTGAGCAAAATATTACACTTTTGGAAAGAAACAGGTAGGCAGGTCTGAGTCTGTTATCTAGGCTTTTACCTCGTGAAAATTGTCATTTTGACCACCATTCAGATTTTTTTAGAGTTCCGTGGAATCATGTCTGTTTAATTCATTTATCTCTACCGTATATATCCAATAATAGAAGTGATTTAATTAAGAAATAACAACTAGCTTTGCGGCAAGGTGAAAAGTTGATTGGTTTATGCGATTAGGGGAATTACTGGCTGGTTGTTATTTCTATTCTAATATTTTTTCTGCAAGAGCTCTATAGCATGTGTATGGGTGGAGCTTAGCGAACTGGAAGTTGGTTGGAGATTTTACACCAGGCATGTCATGTTAGAATTTCTTTTTAGTGTCCACAGAGGAGAGCAGCCTGGCTGTAGACGGTTGTTTTGACGTTCTGGAGGAGTATTATTATTGTGAGAAACATTTTAACGACAGAGAAGTGCCGTCCTGGGCTCCCTCCGTCAAAGACATGCTCTCAGCATTGTGCAATTTTGGTAAGACCCTTCATCTTGTACATACATGTATATATGTTTGTGCCATTGACAAAAGGGCCTTTATGGCTTTGTCATCATTTATGTGGAAATGACATCACAAATAATGTCATAAACATAAGTATGATGTCATGATCAGTTGATTAAGGAAATTTTACCTCGTGCTGTGTGGTAAATTTATAAAAGTAGCATTTTGATTTTTTTCTTTAACGAGGAATGTGAAATTATGAACAAAACTAGAGAGTTAGAATACATGTAGTTTAAGCCTTTTAGTTCCTGCCATAATACTCCATGTTGAGGAGTCGGCAGTACAGGAAGATAGATACATGTAGATAGATACATGTAGATAGGAACCCCTTCTCATGCATGCAATCAGGTATGTAACTGCTCTGACATCCTTGTGATTTTTGTAGATTTACTTCTGAGGGTGAATTGGTTAATTTTATCTTCCTTGCAGGTTGTGAGGCTAATTTCCTAATACCCAAAGAACTTGTATCAGCGTCAATATTGTAAGTTACATTTTGTATTAATTACATGTGTATATCTTTATGAATTTTCAATGTATTTAATGTAAATTTAATAACATTGTGTCAGGTGTGAAAATATTTGAAATAGGTTTACAATAGTCCTTTTTGCAGGTAATAGGTGTGACCATTCTAAGCCAAGATTTTATATTCAAAGAAACCAGACATTATATTATTTGGCAATACTTTTGAACTGTCTGGATATATTGTCATGTTTTCTTTTGTGATGTAAGATATTGCCAAATTTTTTAATGTCTGCTGTCTCGCTTTCTTACTGAATTTAATGGAAAATCAGCTATCGCAACATACATGAATCCGAAAGGAGAAATAGAGAAGCATGATAAAGGATAGGAATATTGTTACCATTTATTATAAAACTAGAACTGGTTATTTTAAATTTTAAATTAACGGCCATTAAAGTGATTTCCATCTACATAATTAACTTTGATGCACCCTTTCTGTAGTGGCAGCTTACATCAGCAGCAGAATTTACCAGCAGTGAGAAACGGAACTCCGGGATTTCAGATTGAAAATTTACGATTAGTGTTAGTAGTTCTTACGTATGGATTACAATCAAGGTAAGGTTCAAGCTTGACATGTCTTGGGTTTTACATTACTTTGAAACCGCTTGAGTTCAAAGAGTCCTATAGTATATGATGATCAAAAGGGGGGGGGGGGTTAAAGGTACCCATTAGAGTCAAACATATTCACTTCATGGCAAACTTCTACAAGCAATTGGTTGCCTAAAAACCAATCTCTACTATATAGGTTCTCTGGGATACAGGAATTTCCGAAGATTAAAAATATATCCTATACATAGCTGTCATTTATTTCATCTACTTTGATTACATTTGATTGGTATTTAACAAACCAACTCAAATTAATTTGATAAATGTAAGCTTTCTTGGTGCACTACTACCAATATCAGGAACTCGCATAGAAATCGCAGACTTAGAATATCCCTATCTGGATATCCATAATGCGTCCTACGGGAGAGATTCCTTTCAGGAGGGAGCTCGACTGGGGAGTTAAACATTATGGTACATGGTTGTAGGAGTATTGCACATTATAATTAACAAACATGTATCACAGTAAGGTGTTAATCATAATGAAGTGTAGCAATATTTAGGTATGACCTTTTATAAAGATTCTTGTAAAAATTGAGATTCAGTTGCTTAAGGTATGAGGGGTATAATAGTAATATAGTCGAAAAGCTTGAAAGTATGTACTTCCGTATCTTATGTGATTTTTACATATTTCTTATGTCTCTTCAACTCGCCATGAAAATGTATGGTCCCGGAAATTGCTGAAGTCGTGCGTCTTCAGCCAGCTTTATGGTATTTCATTTTTCTGTAATCAAAACAACCGAAAGTAAAGTATTATACCCCAAATGCCTTAAAAGTAAAACAGCATTGAAAAGATGACCATGATTTACATGTATCTAATAGGCTTTACAAAACAAAGATTTTTAGGTATTGTTCTATTTTAGGGCAAAGTACAAGAAGGAAGAGCTTACTGCCTTACTTGTGATGTTATGTCGAGCAGCGTTAGATGAACGTCTCTCTAGGTACACATGTTTTGTAAATTTTTGCATATTTCATTGTGAAGTAAATTTTGTTTACCAATTTTGTACAGCATAAATCAAAAAGTGTCATGATTGAATGAAAGGAGATGCACAAAAGACATTTTTCAGTTAAAATGCGTTTTTCATCTAACATGTTTACATGTATATACAATGTACATGTACATTATTTTTCCAAATCTCTGAAATTTAGAAGTTGGGTTTTTACTAAAAACCATTTATTTGTTGTAGTGAACTACTAACGCTAGAACTCCAGTGTTGTATTTGGGCCATTGTGCAGAAATACTCAGAAACTGACTGGGAATCTCAGGTAAAACTTCTAACTAAAACTGAATTTACATGTAAATGAATTATTTCTAATATGAACCAGAAGTTAAATTTTTTGAAAATCAAAGAAGAAATATTTTCACTGGTTCAAGTGACAAACTATGACCACCTATAGAAGATTTGAAGTATTATTACTTACCTAGTCATCTAATGACCTTGTACGGGATGATACCAGGTCACTAGGTTTTATACTGGGCGAGGCTAAGCCAAGTTCACTAACATCTGTGAACGCTGGTTGAGAAAGTGGAATGAGTCCCATTAAGAATTAATGGTCCCTTGAAGTTCGACTTATCGAGAGTAGACTGTATTTTGAAGTCTAAAATGATACGATTACCAGGACCATTACTTGAATGTATTGATTACAGCGTGTAATGTTATGTAATATTACGAGGGATGTATCATAATGTGAACATGTTGTTAACACATGTATAATATATTACAGCATGATATGTTATGTGCCATCCTGTCAGCCGTTACCAGCCACCATCACAATGCCGTGTATGTATGCAGACTTTTACCTCTCTTACTGAGAGGAATGTATTATAATTTGAACATGTCATTAACACTTAAATAATATATTACAGCGTGTAATGTTATGTGCCATCCTGTCAGCCGTTACCAGCCACCATCACAATGCTGTGTACAAATGTGGACTTTTCATAATGTGAACATGTCGATAACACATATTATATATTACAGCGTGTAATGTTATGTGCCATCCTGTCAGCCGTTACCAGCCACCATCACAATGCCGTGTATGTATGTGGACTTTTACCTCTCTTACCGAGAGGGATGTATCATAATGTGAACATGTCGTTAATATATAATATATTACAGCGTGTAATGTTATGTGCTATCTTGTCAGCCGTTACCAGCCACCATCACAATGCCGTGTATGTATGTGGACTTTTACCTCTCTTACTGAGAGGCATGTATCATAATGTGAACATGTTGTTAACACATATATAATATATTACAGAGTATAATGTTATGTGCCATCCTGTCAGCCGTTACCAGCCACCATCACAATGCTGTTTATGTATGTGGACTTTTACCTCTCTTACCGAGAGGGATTTATCTACAACGCAGAGTCAGCTTTATGTTCCTACTCAAGATATTTGGAATAGAACCAACTGACATTGAGTTATTTAAGGTCAGATTCTATTAGATTGAAAGTCAGATTCTATTAGTTTGAAGGTCAGATTCTGTTTCTTTTAAGGTAAGATTCTATTAGTTTGAAGGTCAGATTCTGTTTCTTTTAAGGTCAGATTTTGTTACTTTCTATGTTGCAGAAGCAATAAGGAGAAATCGCTTCCATTTTATTCTCTTATTTGCAATAGGTGTTCTAATGACTACAACTGTCATTTTTGTGCATATTTGCAATATTTTTTTCAAGTTTTTACTGATTTTGGATTTTTCCTATTATATCCAATACTATACTTGAAAATATTTGTAATAATTCCTATTATCACAAGCACATTTATGTACATACATGTGCATGTTGTTATACAGCAATGAATTTTGAAAGTTAGATACATAATTACAATACAGAAGTCCATGGGGTTAGGTATTCCAATCGTATAATTTCATTAGATCAACGAATGTTCTTTGTGAAGAATAAATCTAATACACATGAACTTATTTTGACTATTAATGATTTTGATTTCGTTCTGTACGTATATGATTAACACAGTTGAAGAGCCTACACCAGTTTTTACCTCTAATGAAAGATCTGGTGGAGGATGATATGTACAAGCTGTCCAGCTGTCTGAATCTGCTAGATAAATGTATAGGGAATGATACCATCAAATTATCAGAAAAGGTAAACAATTTGTTTGATAGTAGTATATTTCTAAAATAGCTTCAATATTTTCATGTAGCATATATCTGATATCCAAAAATGCTTGATGATGTTCTAGTGTAGATTTGTTTGGCCATTCAACACAGAATTTGACACCTTCCATGTCATAAAGCAAGCAGATGATTCTTTTTCTCCCCAGGCACCAGCAGCCTGTTTCACAAAAATACTTACGAACAATGTCAGGAATTTTCGTGACCTGATTGATCAGTTCTACTTACTCAATAAAATATGCAATGTTTTGTCGCTGAATTTATTTTTAGTATGTAGAAATGATAAAAGAAAGCATGATACAATTTTTCTAGAAAACCTTTTGAACGTTTCATTGAATGAAGAAAGTTACGAAAATTCCTGAAATTATTCGTAAGAATTTTTATGAAACTGGGCACTGATCTTACTCTCTCTTTGGGTTTGATATATCATTTATCATTTAAAAGAAAGAATCAGTAATCAAAATTAAATTGACTAAATTTGTGAATGGGTTATACTTCTTTGATTTAGGATGATCTTGTCTACATCATGAATCATATTAAGAAGATGTCTGGTGAAATTCGAGAAAATGTCCGCGTGCTGGATAAGAGTAGGGTATGTATCAGCTTGCTCATACACTCTGCGTGGGATGGAAACGTATGGTGTTGTGATTCCTTACATAGTTTTTGGGTATTTTTTCATTTTCTAAATTAAACTTTACAAAACTGATGAGCCGTTGCAGTAGGGCAATGCCTAATACATCAATCCATATTGTCCGTTTATATAAAAAGTTCATAGCTTTTGCAAACACTTCAATAGTTTGTTGACGACAGTAAATCATTCCTTTTGACGAACTCTTGAAGCGTCTGAAAAAAACTATAGACTTTTCAGATATATAAACGATATGGGCTGACTTATTAGGCATTGCCCTACTGCAATGTCTCATCAATTTGATGCAGATTCACTTAAATGATGAAAAACAATCCAAAATCTTCATAAGGAATCACAACATCATACCTTTTGATCCCATGCATTTATACATTAAATAGTAAGAATATTATTTTCCTTTGCATCAGTATTTAGCTGACCCCAAAAAAGCTTCAATGAATGATATCATTATATCTTTGGAATACTAAATAATGAATCTGAATTATCTGAAATCGAGGGAGAAATGTATGCTTTGTTTTGAAACATTTTGTAGTTGGATAAACTTATCACAAGACTGTTATATGCGCATATGTAGTTTCATCAACAGACCATTCTTTTCATAAATAATACCAATAATGATTCATCACAATGGAAGCTGAAAGTAATCTTTCACTGTCATGACCAAAAAAAAAAAAAAAAAAAATTGCATGTTAAACTCTACGTTTATTCACAGCTGAAGGACTTAATGGTCAGACTGACCAGTAAGTGGACAATGCTACTGTTATCCTGTGGTAGTAGTCAAGTAAGTAATGCTGTCCCTATAGCTTATATTGGAACATAATTTAGCGAATATATCATGGAAATATTTACATGTAGAGAAGATTTAATGTATTTTGAACATTTACAATTTGTTGCCTTTGACTTTTGATATATTGAAAATTTGAACCATACATGAAAATAAAACATGAGAGTATTTTGAAATTTTGGACCATATATGTAAATTAAATGTGATGAGAAGAGTTTATCACAACTTTTTATTTTACTGCGCATCAAAGAATCTTCCCCAAAGAATCGTGCAGGAAAACTGCAATAGAAGTTACTTTTTGTTTTATTTCATCGGGAGATCAGAACTTTTTTCATGACGTTTAAATTCTATTCTAGGATTGTATGTGCATTAGTGAAATCTTTTCCTTGTAGAAAACCCTATTTGAATGCACAAATGGAACTTCACAGAAACTGAAAATAGAGACTGTGCAAGCTAGCCAATCAGATAATGACTCTGAGCAATCTGACCAATCAGAAGCAGAATTGGAAGATCCCCTTGAAGGATTGGAATCTCTACAGCAATGATGCTAAATCAGTGAAGTTTAGCAAAACATTTTACCCAGACTTTATCAGCAGACTGAAAATAGAATGCCTTGGGTCTTCAAGCCTATATTGTACATGTACTTTCAAACAGTCTGAATACATCAACTGTTATATAAATTCATTCCATGCATAATTTCATATAAGTCCCAAAATATCATTACTCTTCAGTGCATACATATTTTTGTTATCTTTTTATGTGACAAATGTGTTCTTTTATGTTAAAAATGTCAATAAATAATTTGTTTTAATTTCTTTAGTATTTGTATGTTATGATCTGATTGGATTGGTCATATATTCCAAATGTTGAATTTTCTCCCTATGCAAAGACAAAAGCTTAATTCACTGTTGTTGTTTTAAAAGAGAGGAGGGGATCTGAACACTCGGTTGCAACACCTACAGCAAAACTCAATAACACCCAATGCTAAAACATGGAGCAGACACCCACATCAAAAGACGCAAAAGGGACGAGGAAAACCAACTCGCACCATAGAAACATGAAACATGATTCTAAGTTGCACACCTATACTGATCTGCCTATTTTCATGATTTTGGCGTATTTTTTATGATCTTTACCCTTAAATACATTCTACGCTTTTGCTACCCAAGATGCTTAAAATTACTTTTCAAGCTTTATGTTTCTGATTTTTTTAGCTCATTATAAAATGGACTCATTTATAAAAAAATTCTTCTTTAGTGAGTGGTGTTTGAACGAGTCTATTCCATATCATATAATTACATTTTATACAATGTCAGAGTGGGGAAAAGTGAATTTTTTTCCCACAAAATTGCAATTAGTGCTTCATACATGTATTACTCCTTACTACTCAAAGATATACATTCATGAGCAAATTAATTACATTTTTGGCAAGAACGGGGAAGGCAGGTCTGTATACATGTACTAAGCTTTTCTGATTAAAGCGTCGCGTATGGTTGGCCATTTGCAAAGATTTCACCTTCTCAGAAGATATTTGGGCAGTGTGCTGCTTCATTAATCATTCTTTAGAAATTGATTCTCAGCTGTCAGTGACAACTGAAATTTTAGAAACTTTGGTACTACATGTTTTAGAAGTGTCTGCAATTCTTCGTTAATCATCTGAGCAGTTAAAGGCCGACGTTGGGAACCACCCGGTTGTTAATATGTTTACCTGAGTGACATAAGCTTGATAGGCGTTGCATACCGTCTTTGAAGACAATGCCGTCTGCGAGCGGCGTGTTACATCAAAGACAAACCGACAGATAATCCTTTATCATGCTAATGAGGTACCCGAGTCTCATCTGTTTTAAGATGTCAATCAAAAATTGATAGGGGTAAAAGGATTAAAAGAAACCAATCAGATACCAATAAGAGATGTTAACCCTGGAAAATGACAGAAAATTTACCTGTCCCCTTATATAGTCCCCTGTCGGCCTTTAAGACTACTTCATGTATACTGATACCTTATGGTGTTGTCTTTCTGTCCTTCAATATTCACATCCTTGTGGTATGAGTACTGACTAAGCCTTTAACCAATAAAGGTAGAAGTTTGAGGTGAACCAGTTGCACTTAGAAACCTTATGGGTGAGGTATAAACAAATTGCCAGACATAGAATCCAAAACCAAGATAAGAAAATGGCTAAAAGCATACCAAATTTTAATGGTAAAATTCACTGTAAAAATAGCTTATTTTAAAGGTGGAGATGCTATCTGCAATGTTCAATTTTGTAAGCCAGGTATAAATCAAATCAAATAGCTTGTAGCGCTCTCTCATTCTCACCACAATTTTTCAAGAGTAATGTCGGACACGTGTCTTTACTTTGTAGTTCATAGATAAATAGAAACTATTGAATACCGTCTTTAAAATAACACACATTGTGCCAGGAACTGTTACAATGGCCATCAATATTCAAAATGTGCATATAACATTTTTACAACAAATAAATGAGAACTGCAATACAACACTTGGGAATCTGATAAATTCAAAGGTTCGTGTGACTAAAATGAGAATGGCGACATTTAAGTGTTATTTCACTTCAAATTGAGAAACATTTCACTAAAGTAGACTTTTGTCAAACAAGTACAGTCCCAGCCCAGCTCTGTTGTCATTCAATAGTTTTGTAAGTTGAGTGATGTAGTCTCCTAGCTGCTTTATCACCACTATTTGCTTGTCCAGAAAATTGTGCTCCAGAAAGTGTTTCAACTGTAAGATAACAAAGAAAATATCTCTGAAAATTTCTGATGGGTATGATGCTGGTTATTGTGAAATGGCCTAAGTTTTTCCATAGCTATTCGTTGTGGTAGCAAGCTGACCTGACCACGCGGAGCATATTTTTAACTGATCACCAGGAGAGTTTAAATTTGTCGAGTTGATATATGCATTAAAATTGCAAGTAATGAGTATTTACTCATTAGGATACTTCCTTTCAGGAAGTCTCCTTATGTTATCGTAACAGTTGAGACATTCCCGATTTGCAACATATCCATACACCTCAAAATATAGTGCTTTTTCTAATTTAAGAATTTGCTGTCTGACACATGCAAGATCAAGATTATCCTCTTCTTGAAAAAAGTTTCAATTGCATATAAAGTAAATGCATCACAAAAAAATCAACTATTCATTTCTTGCTTTCACTGCTCGCCGGTGGCGTAGTAATGTTGTACTTCTTTTGACTTATAATATATAAGAGTTGTCTTCCCTATGTACATGATGTTACTGTTACTGTTTATGGTTATTCCCTCCTTTGACTAAGGAGCACCCATTTTAAAATAGTTTTAAAATGGTTTTAAGAGTTAAATAAGGGGTAGGGAGTTGTAGTTCATTTAAAAAAGAGCATATGAAATTTTATTTAAGAAGTCTTAGATTGGCATAGCTGAGGGGGTTGAAAAGAGTATATATGAAGGGTATAATATTATTTGCAAATTGTTTTAGTAAAAGTTTTTCGGATATATATAAAATTTGTGAGACTAAAACTAAATAAGAAACATTCTTGTGTAGCATAAAACACTATCTCCCAATAATGCCCTCCACCTAGGCAATAATAACAATATTGGGTGCAAATGGATGCAATAAAAATATAGTAAAATATTTACAGAATGTACAAGGGCTTCAGGATAGTTTACTGGTCGTTTTACTTAGTTCTCTCTGGGATATTATATAGGTAAATTTTGATAATGATGGCTACCATTAAAAAGAGTTTTTCTTTAAAATGTTGGCTCTGCATGTGTACAGAGCATATATCATATCCCTACTCAGAGCCTCCAGGCGCATAGCACTATCTTTTTGTGCTCTTCCCAAATTTATACCCGTGCAGTCTACAATAAGTTGCAATTTTGTGTTCTCGTCAATTGTATCAAGACCCAAATTCTGTAGTTCTAATTTGAGCTTTTCGGTATAGGGTGACCGCCTTGCTTCCAGAATAGGACATTTGAAGAGAAAATGTTTTTGATCCTCTGTATCTGTTTTGCATAGTTTACATTGTGGGTTGTATCTTTTTAGTTGAAATATGTGCTTGTCACTCTCTAACAGTAGTGTGCCTGTCATCATTGCTTTTATAATGGCTTTGTGGGATGCAAAGGGAGAATTGTGGGACCCCTTCCAGACAACATGAGGATATTTAGTGGGTCTGTCTCGAATGTTGAGATATGTTAAGGTGCTTTTGTTTTCAATTTCTGTAGTTTAAATTGTGTTCCCAGTATGTCTCAATACCAATTTTTGTTTGTTTTTTCCAATGTTCTAGATCTTTCTTATTTTTTATACTTTCCAGTATAAAAAGTGGGTCTGGGAGATCATACTTTACTAAGATATGCGCTACTTTAATAAACCAACTGTTGCTGTTATGTTCTTTCATTTTGAGTTGTCTAACCGCTAAGCAGAATTCTACAGAGCTTGTGTCTTTTGTTATGTTAAGAAAAGTTGTAATAATCCTAGTGTCTATATGAGCCTCGATTGTCTTTGCACCAATAAGCATAAGTACTGCTACTGAAGCTGTTCGCTCAGGGAGTGATTGTAACTGTTTTAGAACCTTTCTTTGATACCTTTCCAGGTTCTCTAGATCTGTTTTCCTAATGCTGAGCAGCTCAATCCCATGTAAAAGCCTTGGAATGACAAAAGTTGTCCACATATTATATGTGATGACCGGTGAGAGCCCATTTTTTCCATGAAAACCACTTCCAAGTAAAGCATAAATTGTTTTTCTAGCAGTGTGTATTCTACCTGCAACATCAGGTGTATTTGATGAATTTCTTTCGATTCCAAGGTGTTTTAATGTCAATACATTTTGAATTCTTCCCCCCCCCCTAGAAATACACAGGGTGCGGGGTCTTGTAAATTGTTGTTTTTATAGTATATGAGTTCGCATTTACTCGGATTAATGTTGAATCGATCTCTTCTTGATGTTTCATAAACTAGGTTGGTAAGTATTTGGGCTTCTGCCTCATTTGGAGTGAGAAGAGAGAATTATCATCTGCACATGTTGGTGCGCTGATGTCATGTGTTCCTATCTTTATTCCCTCATTTGCATTTTGAAGATGGTTAATTAGGTCATTATTAAACCTCTTATACATAAGCGTGGATAATTTTGCGCCCTGTCTTATGCCTTGGAGTATAGGTATATTTCCTGAGATTTCCCCCTTCCACTTGACTATGGTGTTAGCATTTTTATGTAGGGATTGAACAAGTAGCCATAAATCCCCCTCCACCCCATCTTTATACAATTTTTGTAGGAGACTATCGTGCCAGACAACGTCGAATGCTTTTTCAGCATCTAATATTTGTAAAATCAAATTCTCCCTATTCTCTTTTGCTTCTGCTATCGCCTCTGTAATGAGAAGGCCTGCCATTAAGGGAGAGACCCCTTCCGTGAAACCTCTTTGTAGTTGGCTCTGAGAGTTTCCTAGGATTTTATCGAGCCTAAATCTTAGTGTGGTTTCAAGAATTTTTCCCAGCAGGGGAGTGACCGTTATCCCTCTGTAGTTAGTTGGGACAGTTTTTTCTTTTCCCTTTTTCAGGACGGGGGTTAAAATACCAACTTTTAGATAGTCGGGAACCTCTGCCTTCTTTATAATTGAGTTTATGATTTGAGTGATTGGTGGAACGACCTCATGTATTGCATTTTTGAGATGTTCAGCTGTAAGTCCATAATAGTCTGGGGCTTTGTTGCTCTTAAGGCTTTTAATGATTTTTTCTATTTCATCCTCAGAAGCAGGTTCGATTGGGATTTTGGTTTTACTACATAGGTCCTCTAAGATCTGTATATCATATTTGGTCTTCTCTTGAAAAGCTGAGTCATAGTGTGGAGAATTTTTTGGCTCTGACAATTTTGTAAAATATAATTCCCAGCCCTCTATTATATTATCATATGATTCATAGGTATCACCATCTAGAATAATAAGATCTGTATTGCGTGTTAGGTTATTCCCTTGTTTATTTACTATTTTTGCAAAAAGTTTTTGATCTTTTTCTATGTGGACCTTTGTTATATTGTGATAGAGCTGATCTCTGTCAGAAGCTACCTTTTGTCTTTGGATCTTTCTAAGTTTTTTTTTGTTGCAAGTTTCCTGTTTATAACATAAAAATTGTTGGGGTCAATAGGTCTATTTGCATTCTTCCACTCCTTGTGAGCTAATTTTGACTCTTTGACTGCATTTGCAAGTTCTGGTGTCCACTTACTTTTGACCTTTTTCTTCTTATGTTTCCCTTTAGTAGGGGGAAAGGCTTTTTTCTCTGCGTTCTTCAGAGCTTCAGTAACAAGCTTTAAGTTATATGATGTATATACCGATGAGAAACGAAAGTAGAAATGAGAATTTTTGGAAATTACCAGTAGCGCTGGAACTACATGTAACCGCTCTTTTATCAGATATATTGTAGATTGTAAGTAATTTTAAACATGCATGCATGGTCTTAATGATTTTAAACATGCATGCATGGTCTTAACGCCTTTCTAGTTTCCAAATGGGTTAATTTTAAGACACTGCACCGGGTTTAAGTCGTTAGAATAAAATGTAATTAAAAGTACACCACTTAATTATAGTAAATATAAACAGTTTATAAATTATGCTGTTTCTAGAACACGATGAGCTCATAGAAATGAAAATTATTAGCTTCACATGCATATGCATCCTATGTATAAAAAAATATCATCATTACATAAACAGTAAAATTATTCAACATTCATCTGCTGACTATAAATTTTGAATAGAAGTATCGTTCAGGACCTTCAGTCCTTTGATTTTTTATATGTAATTCACACTCTACCTAACCTTGACTGTATTCCACTCACCACTTGACTGAATTAGCTTCGCCCGGTCAGGTCAATTTGCTACGACAATAAAAACGTTTCTGTGGTTTGAAACGTCCACCAGGTTGTAGAAATGAGGATGGGGACTGACGAAATGTTTCATTTGTCCAGAGGATGACCACCTCATTCTGTTTTCATAACAGTTTTCCATATTTCAACATTTGACTCAGAATGAGACAATTGCTATAAGAACAAATTCTATGTGTTGAACTAGATTTCGCTTAAGTTGTCAAGAAGATGTACATTTCAATGAAGCAATGGCAATTTTTTCATCTTCATAAAAAATAATGCTACATGGAAAATTTACGAAATTTTGAGAGAGATGGTGCCAGTATGCTTCAATGACGCAAAAGAAATTAAGTATTGGTCATATAGTCGGATATTCCAAACTGTGATGCCAGGATTTACATGACATTGGCCTCTACCAAGCTTACTTACATGTGGATCTTGCTTCTTGGTAGCCACATCCACCAGCGACAACAGTCTGTTGTTAATCCTCTTTGATAGGTCCAGAGCCTTCCTTAATGCTGAGACCCCATTATTCCAGTTATCCGCTACTGGCAACTATGGAAAAATATAAAATGTAGTGAAATGATCTATGCTCTATAGTATTTACTCAAAGAAAATTCCCTTGCTGACTAATTCCTCTATCTAATTACAACGTAGATAAGTATTTCAAGATTGAATCCTGAGGAAAGTTACTTAACTTGCCGATGTAATGCAAGATGAACTTTCCTTCTTATTGCATGTTTTCGGCTAAAATCTTATCTATTTGAAGTGAACCTACTTAAATAGAGATTTTGCTTTGGTTCCTGTTTTATCCTGATTTTGTATGCCTTCGGTTTCTGATTTTCTGAATTATCGATTTTGTGCTGTATACAGGGATATGGTCATTATCCATATTTGTCATTCGACGTATTTGATGTCACCATCAACGGAAAATTATTTGATTTTGAGATCGTCGAACACCCAGTCCTGCCAATCCAAGTTACTGGACAAGACCATGCGTTCTTATGCCTTTGAGTGTACCCTTGAAGGAGTTCAGGGAATTTCAACTTGAAGAACTGTTTTTAATACTTACCGATATCTCTGTAAGTTCTACGAAGCCTCCTCTTTTGTTCATGTAGGAGATCAGTTCCAGCGCCCTCTTCCTTTCACGTTCTGATGCTTCGAAAAAGAGTTTCTGAAAACCTGGAAGTGCAACGTCTGCTCTCTCAAAATACTGCGACTGCAAAGATGAAGTTGATTTCATTTAGGATATGCATGAACGTAAATGAGACAGCCTTAAAATAGAGGTGAAAGTGATGATGAAACGAGACACCACTGTCTCTCATGAGTAGGTATATGAGGTCAGTGCAAAACACAAATTATGACATTTATTCTATATATATGCACAATAGTTGTCTGTTTCATTCTTGTTTCCTGAAATTGCTTTTTCTTGGTAAAAGGGTGACGTCAAAATTCATCTCGCCGAGGGCTCAGTTTGAAGGTTAGAACAGCCGTCGCGGCATGTTTCTTTAGATCTTATGCATTGTGACGTCACGAGTGTTAATACACGAATTGCAGCACGTTCCTTTCAATAGTAACATCCCAGGGACTTACATTGGCTGTGCATATGCAAAGTAACAAAAATATGTAAGAGTCTTCATATTCACCATTCAAAAAACTTGGCTCATTAGCTTTGGTCTGAAAGGAAAACAAGATCCCAGTCGATCTTCGATACAAGGAAGAGAACAACTAATCTCCAAAAGCAAATACGACACCCTATTAGCACTCATAGCATGAATGTACTCATTGCAATGCAAACCACAGAACAAAGGACACGATGCATCATGTAAACACAAAGCTTTGATCCGAATAGAAGAAAGATCTTGAAGAAATAGGGACCAGCAGCCTGTTTCACAAAACTACTTACGAACAATCTGAGGAGTTTTCGTAACTTTTGATTGCTCGGTTCTACTAAGTAACTTAAGTTTAAAAAGTTCCTATTTTTAATATGTATTTAGTATGTAAAAATAATATTAGAAAACACAATACAATCTAACTACAAAGCATTTTGAACCTTTTATTAAAGGATATAAGTTACGAAAATTCCTTTAAATTTTCGTAAGAATTTTTGTGAAACTTGGCCCAGATGAGTCTCCTCCTCCGTGCATATAGAACAATGTGAAGGACTCGGTTATTAGTCTCCGTTTGAAACATCTTCTATACACTGGGAGGATGAGGGTATAGGCATTGTCGACTGTGGTCGAAACATATTAAGGTGATGATGCTTGAATCATCGGTAACCGCGGTATCTAGCTGTAAAATGACGTATGGGAAATCGGTGTACATGTATATTTCTTTTAAAGAAGGAACACTGTAGAAGTAAAACACACTTTGTTCAGATGTGGAACCAGTCATTTTATGATAAACCATCAGAGAAACTCACCATGGCAAGGAACTGGAAGCTGTAATCAAGGCATTGTGAGATCTGCTTATTTATTCCTTTCTGTGAAAGTCTGGGAAAATTCTGCTGTATGATCTTATCTAAATCAATGAGAAAAAGTCAACTGTGATGAACGATTATATGATATTATCTGAATTGATGATTCATAAATACAAATTAAAACAAAGAAAAAGAAGATTTTTTTCTGCTCGATTTTAAAGAACAACTTATCCATATGTATTCTTCGTCTGATTTCAGCCACTTGTTCTTCCCACTTGATTATATCCGAAAATTCTTCATCAAAACAAAACTTTAAAAGGAAAATAATTACCTCACCTGCTGAGTTGTGTGGCGAATCGATGCCATATAAATCTCTGTACGCTACCACCGCCACCACGGCGCCTAACAGAGCCACCAGAAGTCCATTCATCGCCACCATCAAAAGTTTTCAATGTCCGCTAAAGTTACATGTATATCTTACATGATCTACTGTTGATTGAACTTCACCTTTATTATCATGATGTTTAGTAACCCGGGTGCAGCATCAGATAAATGTGGACTTTATCTCGCGTAAATATATTTATCAATATTTAAAGGTTGAATAATCGTTGCAGTAGAGAAAATTTTGGAGGGCATACACGAGAACTTGATCATTCTTTTCATAAGAGACGGCAATAATTAGAGGATGAAACTGTTCGTTGTACTTTTGTTGGCGGTGGGCGCCTCGGCCGAAAGTAAGTTTGTTATTTCTAATTGAAAGCCTTAATTTGATTAATTTTCCTTCTTACAAGTTCGAAGATTTCCGACACGATTTTAGATAAAATATTTCTACAAAATTTCAGTCTAGTTTTAATTAGAATATGCTAGATTAACGAAAAAAAAAAGAAGAAGTTTAATCCCACTCATTTCCATCTTTTACAGTTGTGAGCACTGTCAATCAGAAGTTTAAAACCCAAACTAACACAGACCTGAAGGATCAAATAGTTCGTGAGCTTCAAGCAGGATATTTTTACGATGCCTACGTAAGTACAATAAACAAAAAGTTCAGTCAAACCTGTATTAGCGACATCCTATGCAAGCACAATCTACAAAAAGTACAGTCAAACCTGTATTAGCGACCTCCTACGTTAGTACAAGCTACAAAAAGTACAGCTAAACCTGTATTAGCGACATCCATGTGAAAAGAATCCTTGTTCAAACTTGTCTCTCGTAAACATGTTTATACTAGTACTAGATGCTATGTAAACGTCTTCAAATTGAATAATTCTTTTCATCCTTTAACTTTTTAAAAACAATTTGGGTACGTCGTAGAGAACTTTGATGCATTACAGATATTCCTTCTTCACTTTTGGTAGAATGTCTGTAAATGCACACATGCCGGTAGGCCTTTCCTAATTTTATATGTTTCAGGCTAACCACAGGGGTGAAATATCATAGCTTAGTTACTAGAAACCCTTTCCTCTAAAGGTCCAAGCTATGATACCTCGCCCCTGTGAGGCTAACATTGTGTAAGTTTGTGTAATTTCCTAAAACGTTTGTCGTGATACATCGATCGAAACAAGATTGTACTCGTTGAACATTACATTCAATACCCCATCTGAAAAGTAAGCGAAGAAATAATTATTTCTCTCTGTATATGGTAGTATGAAAAGATGTATCACTCGGGTTTGGTGATGATGAGATATTTTTTTTTCTTGAAACATTGTGTCCTTATTCAAGGACATTCTTTTGACGGTATATTAGCACCGACAACGTCACTGAACTGAGGAAGTTCAGTGATCGACACTTTAAACTGACCTCTACGTCATATGAGGGTATGGCTTAAGGCATTTTCATTTATGTTAAATGATGTTCTGAATTAAGACATACGGACCCTTAATCTAGAAGTAAGGTGGAAGAAATTTGGATTAGGACATAGGGACCAAACCTTAGTTATTTTTTTTTTATTTTCGATGATGCTATGGTAAAAAAAAATTAATGCACGCGAACAATCACCTTGCACTTGAAACAGTGTTATTGATTTAAAAGATATAATGGCCATTATCTAGTGGGACGAAATATGATCCGATCTCAGAAGTAGGTCCGCTATCTATTATATTGAATGATATGAAATGATACTCTAGATCAACACTTACTATAATCATCTTGTATGTTCATTGATGTTTTTGTATTTTTAAAAGACATTGCACATATGAAGCACAGAGCATTTTTCAAAAGGGCAAGAACACTAATTCGCGATTTAGCCTCTACCTTCGGGCCGGCTTCACACCCATTCCGAGCTATCAGTCATAGCTATCTGGCGTAATATACTCATCGAAAAAAGTAACGCATAGTTATGATAGTATTTGTTCATTTCATCCTTAGTGCACATATAAAATAATCACATTTATCATTTCAATAAACAAAATCAAACCAAATGTACATAATGGTATTTTCAGACCCTAAGCTTTCGACGAGAACCTCTTTAGTTTTTAAAATGTTAGTTAAAATGACTCAAAAACAATATGCCGTCGATGTTCTTTTAGAGCCCAAATTGTGTTTTTTTTTTCGCAGATCCGAATGAGCTTGTTTTCCATATCATTTGAAAATCTTTTGATTCGATGGACAAACGGATACGCAAAACTAAACAGCGACAATCTCATAATGGCGGCATAACTACGCATGATGAAGTTTTATTCTATGTCATCTAGTAGTGACTCACGAAAAAATAATTTTGGAAACCAACTATTGAATTTTTGTCAATATAATGATCTCTTGATTTGCAATGGTAGAGTTGGAAAGGACAAAAATGAGGGTAAATTCACTTGTAAAAATTGTAGTATAGTTTATTATGTTATTTGTTCTTCAAGCTTGTTTGCATATGTACTAGATTTTGAAGTGCTGGAATTCAACAGCCTTCTTTCTGACGCACATTGTCCTTTAACTCTTACACTAAGTTGCTCATCGCTTAATACTGATTCTGATAAAAACCAAAATGATATTCCTGAAGTAAAAATCAAAAAGTGGGATAATGAAAAAGCTGATGTGTTCTTAAATTTAATAGATGAGAATATGGTAAATGATGTTGTAAATAGCTTTGATGTCAATGAAGAAAATGTTGATGTAGACCTATTAGTAGAAAAAACTAGTAAAATTCTAATTGACGCAGCTGCATCCTCTCTAGGTACATATGTAAAGAAATCAGTAAAAGTTGTAAATAATAGATTAAATCAACCATGGTTTGATGACAATTGTAAAAAAGCTAGGAAGCTTTACAGACAATCAAAAAGTCAATATAGACGACATAGAAACGAATATTTTTTGAATCGGTATAAAAATTCGGAACGATCATACAAAACTACTATGAATGAAAGTATGAAAAATTACAGAATTTCACTTAAAAAGAAAATGAAATCAATGAGGAGTAAAAATCCTAAGGATTTCTGGAAACTTATAAATTGCAATAAAAAGAAAGGAAAGCATGCTAAAATCTCATTAGAAGCACTTCATGACTTTTTCAAAGAATTAAATTCTAAAGATGTTGAAGATGAAATTGATGTAAATGACAATAATGATAACCCAATGAATGAAGAAATTAATAATCCAATCGATGTTGAAGAGGTAAATAAGGCCATAAAAAGACTTAAAAACAATAAGGCTTCATCAGATGATAATATTATTAATGAGTTTATAAAGAATTCATCTTCTAAAATGCTTGTTCTTTACACTAAAATATTTAATGTTATTTTCAATAGTGGAAAATTACCAGAAGCTTGGTTAACGGGATCAATTATCCCAATTTACAAAAATAAAGGTCCATCCAGTGATCCTAAAAATTTCAGACCAATAACGATCGTAAGCTGTTTCGGCAAACTTTTTACCAGTGTTTTAAACGAAAGATTGCAGACATTTGCAGATAATGTTAATCTTATTCATGAAAATCAAGCAGGTTTTAGGCGTGGATATTCTACAATAGATAATATTTTTGTTTTACATTCTTTAATCACTTTATCTAATTTGTCTAAAAAGAAATTGTACTGCATATTCATCGATTTTGAAAAGGCGTTTGACAAAGTTTGGAGGATCGGTTTATGGGGTAAAATGTTAGAAAATAATATAAATGGTAAAATGTATAAGATAATTTTCAATATGTACCAAGGTTTCAAATCCAGAATACATTTCGATGGGCAATACTCTGGTTACTTCCCTTGTGAGAATGGGCTCAGACAAGGGGAAAATTTATCTCCCTTTTTATTCAATCTCTTCCTTAATGACCTACAAGAATTTATGATCCAAAATAATGTATCTGGTATCAATTACATAAACCAAGATTTGACAAATTCCTTTGGTTTGTACATGAAATTGTTTATTTTACAGTACGCGGACGATACAATCTTATTCTCAGATAGTCCATCAGATTTACAGTTACAGCTTGATATATTTAGTGATTACTGTAGAAAATTTAAACTTAAAGTAAATATAGCTAAAACTAAATGCCTTATATTTTCTAAGGGACGTTACTCGAATAATCAATCTTTTAAATATGAGGGTGAAGAGATAGAAATAGTTAAAACTTTTAATTATCTTGGTGTAGTATTTAGCAGATATGGCTCTTTTACAGATACATTGAAACATAACATTAAAAAGGCAACGATAGCCATGTATGACGTTTTAAAAAGGGCAGAATGTATAATCTTTCTACTAGTTGTATATATGATCTTTTTACCAAAATTGTTGTTCCAATATTGACGTACGGTTGCGAGATTCGGGGTTTTAGTAAAACAATACAGATTGAACGATTACATTTAAAATTTTGTAAAATGCTCTTAAATATTAAGAAAAGTACACCTAACTATATGGTATACTCCGAATTAGGTACAGAACCCTTAATTAATATTATAAAACATAGAATGATTAATTATTGGTCTAGACTTGTACATAGTAATGACAATAGACTAAACTATATACGCCAAGTTCGATCAATTTCGGTTGATCGTTTCGTCAACGCATTCTAAAATTCCTGTTATCAAAATTTCATGAAATTTCTAAAACGTGGGTCCTGTAGCATCATATCCCACTCATCCTGCTACGTCTTTCGGTACGCTTTTCGACATAGTAACTTTCATACTTTTTTGGCATATTACATTGTTTAGATTCGAGGATCACTGACGAGGGTTAAATACCCGAAACGTGCATGTCTGGTCCATGTTGCCAATTTATCTGTTCTTAAATGATGCTATTCAATTTGAAGACGTTTACATTTATACCACTTGGTGAGTGTCACTGCTGGTGGACCAGGAGTCCCCGAGGGCACATGTAGCCAAGTTCGATCAATTTCGGTTGATCGTTTCGTCAACGCATTCTAAAATTCCTGTTATCAAAATTTCATGAAATTTCTAAAACGTGGGTCCTGTAGCATCATATCCCACTCATCCTGCTACGTCTTTCGGTACGCTTTTCGACATAGTAACTTTCATACTTTTTTGGCATATTACATTGTTTAGATTCGAGGATCACTGACGAGGGTTAAATACCCGAAACGTGCATGTCTGGTCCATGTTGCCAATTTATCTGTTCTTAAATGATGCTATTCAATTTGAAGACGTTTACATTTATACCACTTGGTGAGTGTCACTGCTGGTGGACCAGGAGTCCCCGAGGGCACATGTAGCCAAGTTCGATCAATTTCGGTTGATCGTTTCGTCAACGCATTCTAAAATTCCTGTTATCAAAATTTCATGAAATTTCTAAAACGTGGGTCCTGTAGCATCATATCCCACTCATCCTACTACGTCTTTCGGTACGCTTTTCGACATAGTAACTTTCATACTTTTTTGGCATATTACATTGTTTAGATTCGAGGATCACTGACGAGGGTTAAATACCCGAAACGTGCATGTCTGGTCCATGTTGCCAATTTATCTGTTCTTAAATGATGCTATTCAATTTGAAGACGTTTACACTGTATAATTTGTTATTACGAAAACATTTACAGGATGGAACTGAATTTCGATGGATGAGTTTTATAAGGTCCATGTTGGATGATTGTGGTTTGAGTTATATTTGGAATTACCATCCAGTTCCATGTTTTAATAAAAATTGGCTCAATCTTACTGTTAAACAAATACTTTCTGATCAACATCAACAAAACATTATTTCAGATATTGAAAATTCTTCAAAAGCATCTTGTTATAAGATTTTTAAAGATAATGTAAATTTTGAAGAATACCTTGATATTTTATGTGAAAAAGATAGATATACTTTGTGTAAATTCAGAACAACAAATCATAGATTAATCATTGAAACAGGAAGATGGCAAAAAATAGGTAGATCAGACAGGATTTGTAATTTATGTAATCAAGGACTTGTAGGGGATGAATTTCATTATTTGCTTGAATGTACAAATCTGAATTCTGAAAGAAAAGATTTTCTAGGTGATGAATTTTGTATCTTGCCAAATATACATAAATTTAAGAAATTACTCTGCACAAATAATATCAATCTTCTTCGAAAAATCTGTCAATTTATACGTATTATTTTTTCAAAAGCCTCTTGTATTCCATGATATTTAACAACCAAACTTCATACCACATGCTCTAGGAAAATGCTTACACGTCTTTATTATTTATTAAGTCTTGTCCTCCTTTGAAAGTAATAAGTTTAATGTAATTTGGAATTTTCTATATCGTATATGATCTATTTTCTATTTGTGAACACCTACAATGTTTGTTGTACATATTGTATATATGTTGTTCTCTATGCCGTAATGGAAAAAGAGAAATAAATGATTCTGATTCTGATTCTAGAGTTCGCCGCATTCCATAAATTTGCGAATCAGTTTTATCGAGAGAAATTTGGTTCATAAGGGAAAAAAATCCTCTAAATTTGACTTTTTGATCCTTGAACTTTACAAATAGGAATCATTCGATCACGTCGCAATGTTAAAAAGCATTGCATCGGACATTGTAAGCATGCATTGCATTAAAGCGGAAGTGAACAGAAGAAGTTAATGTCCAAAATTTTTTTATGGGTATCAATGAACTTTGACTTTGGAAAAATTCAAATTCCTCATAAACATGGAAAATGCAAAAAAAACAACATAAAAAGCCGAAAATTCAAAATTTCATGTTTTTACCTAAAAGGAGATTTTATGATAATCAAAAAAATAGTACTTAAGCCCTAAACTGCTTGTCCTTTCTCTATACCATCATTAATACAAACAAATAAGGTCACATAATCAATAGCTTGTGCATCTTGAATAATAATAATACATTGTAATATTGTTATATACGTTTCTTCTTTTGAAGAGTATATTTGATAAGTTCCCTTGATTTTTTTTTTCTATATTTCTTTTGGTTATAAGGAATATCGAATGTACATTTTTGAACAAAAAATATAATGTTACTAGTTTATATATTCCTGACCTTGTTGTTTATATTAATGTACACCAAAATATTGAAAATATTGTTTCCCTAGCGACGAGAGTAGCTAGGAAGCAGGTGATACTTATTCTTCTCGGGCACATGACTCTTCTCCTATTTTTGGGGGGTTACCTCTTGTTCTACACATGTTCGACCTCCAGTTCCTTTATGCTCGATTCGTTTTATTGTTTTTGAAATGTCAACGTCACTGAACTGAGAAAGTTCAGACACCATAAACTAACCATCTACGTCACATCTCGTTATCTTGTTTGTTAATATATGATGGTATGGCTTAAGGCATTTGAACTATTATAGATTATGTTCAATAATGTTCTGGATTAAGACATTCGGATACATTATCTAGAAGTTTAGCGGATGAAGTTCTGGAATAGGACATTGGGACAATTACCTTTTCACATTCGATGATGCTATGGTTAAAAATAAAATGCACACAATCAATCACCTTGCACTTGAAACACTATTATTGATTTAAAAGATACAATGACCATTATCTAGTGTGATGAAATATGATCCGATCTCAGAGGTAGGTCCACTATCTCTCATATTGAATGATACTTTAGATCAAAAGTTATTATAATTATCTTGTATGTTCAACGATATTTTTGTGTTTTTGAAAGACATTGCACATATGAAGCTCAGAGCATATTTATATTATTTAAGGACATGCATACCAATTGGCTATTTAACCTCTCCCTTCGGACTGGCTTCACATCCATTCTGAGCGATTAATCACAGCTATCGATCTGTTGTTCTATTTCATTAGTTCCTTCGATTTTTTTTTTTTCACTTTTATATTTTTATTGGGTATGAGGAATATCGAATTTTCATGTTAAAAGAAACAACGAGAGTTATTATGTTACTATTATATTCGTATATGTTCCTGACTTTGCTGTTTAAATTAGTGGACCCAAAGATATCGTTTACCTAGCACAGCGACGAGAGTAGCTAGGAAGCAGGTGATACGTACTCTTCTGGGGTACATGACCTTACTCCTCTTGCGGGGGGTTACCTCATATCCCATCTATCCTGCTACATCTTTTGATACATTTTAGACATAGTAACTTTCAAACTCTTTGGTCATATTACATTATTTAGAATGAGGATCTCTGACGAGGGATAAGTACCAAAAACGTGCATGTCTGGTCCATGCTGCAAATTTATCAGTTCTTAAATGAAGCTATTGAATTTGAAGACATTTAACTCTTGCTCGACACATGTATGACCTCAAGTTCCTTTATTTTCCTTACGTTTTCTTGCATCTGAATTTTCAGTTCTTCGGCTTCATTGACTTTGATTGACGTCTTACTACTGAAATACGGATCCACTTTTTATTCCGATGCATCTGTGATGACTAGAAATTTGATTTGCTGCGAGTCTTTATAAACCTTTGCTAAGATGGCTTTCTTGTTGCAATATGATTCTCCTCGGGGACCTGGTCTCACTTCTTTGATGTTTATTTCATCTTGGTATATCATGCGGACAAAAAGTCATGCTGACAGACGGAATATGTAAATAGGCGTCATCCAAAATGATTTCAGAACTTAGTCTGAAAAGTTCTTTATGACAAATATTTGACAATATTTATCAAATATTATGATTTCTGTCGACCTGAACCTCCAAAGGAGCAATCTGAATAGTATTATTTGAAGAGTCCAGAGACTAATGGATATTTCTTTCAAATTGGAAATACTGACATACACTTTGAAAGTGGTCTTCTTTTCACATGGCAAGATAATTTCCCTCATTTTCTTGAATTCAAGTTTTTGTCTGTCTATATGTCTGGTATCTCAATCAGCTTATGAGCTTTGTATTCATAATTCTGGATTTTATGTTTGTATATTTTTGCCTATATTTTGTCATATTTGTTTAATTCCAGTCACACTACTTTGCCAGAGCTGATGTTGCCTTGTACGGCTTTGCTAAATTCTTCGCTGCTGCAGCTAAAGAGGAAAGGACACATGCCGAGAAAATGATGGAGTACATTAATAAGCGTGGTGGGGAGGTAGAGTTGGGAGATATCAAGGTTGGTATCTGAAAGACTATTTGATAAAACAATTATGTAGGAATAACATTTTGTCAAAGAAAAAGAACTGTTTTGAAGACAGTCAATGTGATTCATGTTTCATGAAAACAAGTCTAGTATTTCATTTATTTATTAATATTATCTTTTTTTTGTGATTCGCCGTTAGACTTTAACGAAAGTTCATATCAAATTTGACGTTGACATAATCTTTATATCAGAATGATTTGTAACATTTGATGTAGGCAACACTGCGTCATAATCAGGATTTGAGACGACGAAGTACCGTATAACCAGAAATTTTCGCAAGATACTAATTTTCGCTATATTCGCGAGTGATTTGGAATCGCGAAAAATTGTATTTGGTAAGGTCTTACATTAATTGGCCTATCAGTTACATTTTGTTCCAGGTGTCATTCTTCACATATCCCGATTAAACATAAACAGAGGTAAATTAAGTGCATTCTTATGACAGAAATAAATAAAGCCTCAGCAATGAAAGGTACAAAACAGTGAAATCATATGTACATATTTGTTTGTAATTTAGACTTCGCGAAAAATTGTACTCGCGAGAAAAAAGGCACCCTATTTTATCAGATTTCGCGAAATATGATACTCGCGAAAATTTCTGGTTAAACGGTATTCGATTTTTTCGGCCAATCATATTTAAAAGATTTAAATTAATGCGGAAAAAATTAAGACAACGTAACATATCATGCTAAAGTTCTGTGCCAACGAGACCCAAACGCAGCACAACAATGTGGAAAAAAGAGAACTTAGTCGGATTCACGAGGATAAGAACAGATCCAGGCATGCAAATTATTCTTTCCTAATATTTCATAGTTCAGGGGGTCATCATAACATTCCTACAACTGTCATATGAGAAATGACAATAACCTCTTGGTTATCGGAAAAGTGAGAGGGATGTGTGAAGGTAATCTGGATTATCACTCCATTTGTTGCTTATATGGCAGATGACTGTCCCAAATCGGCACCGATAGCCTCTAGGTCGCGTTGAATTATGTGTAGTCTTTTATGTTTGGTATCTTAATGTCGTATTTGGTATCACTTTACCTTTTAAGTTTCTTGTTTCAGTGCTGTGGGTGCTGCAACAAGTCATGATGGAGATACCCTCCTTTCACTCATGAATGATTTCTAGTTTAATTTATCGTGTAGTTGGCAAAATGGTATTCGGGATTTTCGTTATACAGAGTTACTTCCCGTTCAGGACAGTATTTGACGTAAACCTATTGTGACGTCATCAATGGAAATCATCGTTAAATTCAGGGAAAGCATGCTACAAAACCGATTTTTTCACAGAAATATTATAATAACGTCATAATGCTTTTACGTCAGATACCGTCCCAAATCGAGCACAAGCATACACTTACGAAAAGACGGAATACCTGAGTGCTCTGCCGGCTGTAGCGAGCTCATGCATGTGATCACCGAGGAGTCCGACTGACAATCAGAGAGGACAGGTGATCGGCGCCTGTCTTCTCTAAAGAGGTTTGGACAGGGCCTGTCATGGATTCCTGTGGTCACAGTCAGTCAGATTGCTATTCTAAAGAATGCGCTTGTACTAGGCTGTAGATTGTGTCGTGGTTGATTTCAATTTTGTATCTTTGCTGGCGTTGCGGTATAGTTGTGACTGATTCAATGCTGTCTTTGTATTGAGTATGCACCTTTTACTGTTGTAATATGATTGGTTTATTCTGTTGTTGTTGAATTGTTTGATTTTGTTATGTCGTGATTGTGTCAAATGCTTTTTTAGCATTTGCTGATGTTGCCATACCATTTTGACTGATGCGATACCGTCTTTTTTTTGTACCCTTTTCCAAGTGCTTAATTTTTCCCATTTTGATTGAGTGACTAAATGGAGAATCTATGTAACAGTCATATTTAAATGTTTTACAGCTCCAAGACGTTTGCCTGGCAGTTTCACAATTATTGCAAGCATCGACGTTGACCACAGAGAAATCCGCTGCTTGTGTAAGTACCGTACAATCAGAATGTTTTTGCGAGAGTCGAATTTCACGATTTGAATTATCTGTAGTAGTAACATGATGTATTCGGCAATTTAATTTTGTATATTCATGACTTCAATAAAGCTTCTGAATATGCCATGATTATGCCATTTTTAAATCACTTTGGCTGGAAGCATCACTGATGAGGATTTACACGTGTCTGGTTCGTTAAAATTGGTTTTAAATTTTCCTCAAAAAGGTAAAGAGTTGCACTTCCATATTATTATTTTTGAAGTGCAATTTTTGCGGTAACTTTTTTTCGCGTTCTCAAATCAATATAGAAAATTATAATGTAACAAAATTTCTGCCTATATGATATGAATGAAATTAGATTTATGAATCTGTGTTTTAAACTGTCTGTGTTTCATTGCTTTTTTTGTGAATAGACCGGGGATTTTCTTTAGATTTTTATTTAAACATGTACTGGCTATGATTTTTGTGTCACCTGCGAAGCATAGCGAAACGGATCACTTTGTCCGTCTGTCTGTCACACATCACACTTTGGGTGTCGCACTCCATACCTTTTGATTGAAAAGTGATAGAACTTTGATTTTCCTTGTTAAAAGATATGCCTATACATATCATTTTTTTTTACCTAGTAACTTTGACCTAGATTTTTGACCTATTTTTCAAAAAAAAAAATTAAGATTGGCTATATCTTTTGATAGGGTTTTGATGTTTCACATGTTTATTTCTTGTGACAAGACCTTTCTACACATATCATAGCTTAATTTGACCTACTTTTCAAAAATTAAAATTGATCATATATTTTGATCGGTAAGTGAAAGGGCTCTGATATTTCACTTCTGAATTCCTTATGTTAAGACCTTTCTGCACATACCATAATTTTTTGACATGTTACTTTGACCAAGATATTTGACATACTTTTGAATAAGATTATGATTGCTTATATCTTATAATTGGTGAGTGATAGAGCTTTCATATTCCACATGCGTATTCCTTGTGACAATGCCTATCTACACATATCATTATTTTTGACCAAGTGACCTTGACCTAGATATTTGACCTACTTTTTCAAACAATGAAGATAGGGCTTTGAGAGGTAAGTGGTTGGGAATTTAATATTTCTCATGTGTATTGCGTTTGATGAGCCTTTTTATAGAAATAAAAAAAAATGAGCAATTGACCTTGACCTAGATATTTTATCTACTTACCTTCTTTTCAAAAAATTAAGATTGGCTTTATCGTTTGATGTCTTTTGATGTGTAAATGAAAGGGTTTTAATATTTGACATGTGTATTTCTTATGTTGAGACCTTTCTTTTGGTAACAATTTTTTTTAACCATGCGACTTTTTGACCTCGATGCTTGACCTTCTTTTTATGCCCCCGGAATCAAAGATTCGGGGGCATATAGTTTTTGGCCTGTCCGTCTGTTTGTCTGTTTATCTGTTTGTCTGTCTGTTTGTCCGAAAAACTTTAACATTGGACATAACTTTTGAATGGGAAGTGCTAGGGCTTTCATATTTCACATGTGTATTCCTTGTGACAAGAGCTTTCCATTGATACCAAAATTTTTGACCTCGTGACCTTGACCTTGACCTTTGACCTACTTTTCAAAAACTTTAACATTGGGCATAACTTTTGAATGGGAAGTGATAGGGCTTTCATATTTCACATGTGTATTCCTTGTGACAAGACCTTTCCATTGATACCAAAATTTTTTACCTCGTGACCTTGACCTCGACCTTTGACCTACTTTTCAAAAACTTTAACATTGGGCATAACTTTTGAATGGGAAGTGATAGGGCTTTCATATTTCACATGTGTATTCCTTGTGACAAGACCTTTCCATTGATACCAAAATTTTTTACCTCGTGACCTTGACCTCGACCTTTGACCTACTTTTCAAAAACTTTAACATTGGGCATAACTTTTGAATGGGAAGTGATAGGGCTTTCATATTTCACATGTGTATTCCTTGTGACAAGACCTTTCCATTGATACCAAAATTTTTTACCTCGTGACCTTGACCTTTGACCTACTTTTCAAAAACTTAAACATTGGGCATAACTTTTGATATGGAAGTGATAGGGCTTTCATATTTCACATGTGTATTCCTTGTGACAAGACCTTTCCATTGATACCAAAATTTTTGACCTTGTGACCTTGACCTTGACCTTTGACCTACTTGTCAAAAACTTTAAAATTGGGCATAACTTTTGAATGGGAAGTGATAGGGCTTTCATATTTCACATGTGTATTCCTTGTGACCTTTCCATTGATACCAAAATTTTTGACCTCGTGACCTTGACCTTTGACCTTTTAACCCAGTGACCTCACATACATGTACTTAACAGAAAATAGTGTTCATACTAACAAAGATGCCACCGGGGGCATTCGTGTTTCACAAACACAGGCTTTATTTTCTGAAGATTTGAGATTGACCTTTTTCAATTGGTAAGTAATAGGAGTGATATTTCACATGTGAATTTCATTTGACAAGACTTTCCTACAGACATTGACCTATTGACCTTGGCCAACATATTTGGTCCATTTTGACAAATAAGCCGTGTATTCCTAGTGACAAGACCTTTCGACACATTCCATATTTTTTTTACTAAGTGACCTTGACATTGATATTTGACCTACTTTTTTCAAACAATGAAGATGGGCCATATCTTTTGAGTAGTTAGTAATTGGGGATTTAATATTTTTCATGTGTATTGCTATTGTTGAGGCTTATTTAAAGAAATAAAAAAAAAGGCTCATTGACCTTGACCTAGAAATTTGACCTTCTTTTCAAAAATTAAAATGTGCTATATCTTTTGATGTGTAAGTGATATGGCATTTATGTTTCGGTTGTGTTTTTCTTGGTGGGTTTTTCGTTTTTGTAAACAAAATTTTTGACTTCACGACCATGACCTTGATTATTAACCTTCTTTTTCTGAAAATTTAAGATTGGCCATATCTTTTTCTTGGTAAGTAATAGGTCTGATATTCACATGTGAATTTCATTTGAAAAGACTTTCCTATTAATACTGTGGCCAACTTATTTGATCCACTTTTGAAAAATAAGCCGCTTCGCAGGCGACACAAACATTCCTTGGATTGCTATTTTTAGTTGTGCGTGACCTTGTTTTTCATCGTCTATTGAAAATTGTGTTTTTATCAAAAATGAAAATAAATCTTCACAATCCCATGTAATTCCCGAAACAACGACGGACAACAAAAAAATATACGGTACATTTATTCTACATGCGTACTTGTATTTACCAAATCTTGTTTCATTTTGTTTTCCCATTTCAGATTTGTTACTTTATGTCCAGGGATGTAGAAAATGTTGATGCACAATGCGGAGTAAGTACTTATACTTATCCTTTCACCTTTTATGTCAGGAATGTCAATTTTTTTTTTATTTTTCTGTCATCATGGTAAAATTTTCATTGTTCTTTTGATTCATAATCTAAAAATACATGTATGCTACGTCGCACATTGAAATATGCAATGAATTACTTAAAGCAGCAATGGTTTAAAAATCTCAATGACTGGAGTCTTATTGCATATTCTGTTAATATCCATGTCTTTTTCCTTCGTTCTTGCAATTAGCTTCGAAAAGATTGGTTCAGCGGGCTCATGGCGATGGAGGACACCTTGATGTTGGAGAGATATGTCAACCAGCAATTACTGGACATCCATGAAAGGAATGACGGTGATCCTCACGTACGTATTACAGTTTACAGTTAAAGTATATCATTGAGGGAGTTAGCCCGCGACTAGACCTATTTTCCGAGACAAAGAGGTCTGGTGGAGGGAAACCAGAATCATGCTAACTCGCTCAAGAACTGTTTTATCATACCGTCACGCACTGTAGCTCCGCCCCATCTCGAAGCTATTTCCCTAGGGAAATAGCCCTCCCAACTAACGTCTCTTTGCAGGGAAATAGTCTCATCAGGCGAGTTACAAGTAGTTTAAATGAGTATCTTTTTATAAAAGAAAAATGTAATGATCGCTGTGCGATATAAGTCCCCTACCAGCGGCATAAATTTATGTCCTGCATCTCTGTTCATCAGTTCATTATCTGCAACAACAGCCAAGAAAAGTCTGGGAAACTGAATTAACGAAATATACTAATTCCAAGGGCCATAACTCTTGTGAGAATTAGTCAATCTAAATCAAACTCGAACTTGATCTGCATCACACTATAATGTATTCATATACAAAGATCAGTTCATTATCTGCAATAACAGGCATGAAAAAGTCTGAAAAACTGAAATTTTCATGAAATTTGCTAAATCCAAGGGCCATGCCTCTTGTTAAAATAGGGCAATGGAAAGGAAACTCAAACCTGGACTGTATCACACTGAGATGTATTTATATACCAAAAACCAGTGCATTATTTGCAATAGAACCGCAGAAAAGTCCGGAAAACTGAAATTTTCATAAAATTTGCTAAGTCCAAGGGCCATAACTCTTGTAAAATTAGGTCAATCAAAAGCTAACTCAAACTTGATCTGTATCATATTGAGATATGTCCACATACCAAAAATGAGTTCAATATATGCAACAACAGCGAAAAAAAGTCCGGAAAACTGAAAAATTAGGTCAATCAAAAGCAAACTCAAACTTGATCTGTATCACACTGAGATATATCCACATACCAAAAATGAGTTCTATATATGCAACAACAGCGAAAAACAGTCCGGAAAACTGAAAATGGGACAGACAGACGGGCGGACGGACGGACGAACAGACAGACAGACCGAGAGGAAACTAAGAGTCCCCTTCGGCGATGCCGGTAGGGGACTTAAAAAACAAGTAGAGGTATAATAAAATCATTTACTTTCCATTGTAATAGCCCCCCCCGCAAATAAAGTGTGGGGGTACTTAAGAATCACCCTATCCATCCGCCCTTCCGTCTGCCCATCACAAGAATTATTTAAAGGTAGGACAGCTATCTTCGGAAGTAAAACTTCTTGTATCTTTTTCACTGCGACCGAGCTCCCTCTTTTCCTCTAATTCAATTACTTTAATCCATTTACAGTTTAGCCACACAATGGAGCATGAGTTCTTAGATGAACAAGTGGATTCGATCAAGAAGATTGGCGATATGGTCACTCAGCTGAGGAGGGCAGGAAAAGATTTGGGAGAATATATCTTTGACGAAAAATTGAATGCATAAAGGGAAGTTGACAAGTTTAAGTTGTGAAAGCAAAACAAGTGCGAGATTCAAGCAATCACGGATTTTGATTTCAAAGAACATTAGAGAAACCCATTTTGAAAGGGAAAAATATACATCATGGGATATCATACGCCCAATTTTCGTACATTTCTGATATATGTAGAAATTAAATAAAGTTCAATATCTCATTTACTTATTTATTCATTTATTTATTTGTGAGCTAGTACATGTACCTCTTTTATTTTCAATGTTTAATAATTTGAAATTTTCAAATCGTACTTGTAATTTTCTTCAAACAAAATTTTAAGAGAATTTTGTCAAAATTCAATGTATCTAATGTAATATGAATTTATTAAGCAATTAATTTGTAATAAAAAAATGAACCGGTTTGACTCTTTTTAAAATATCTTTGCAACATTTCACAGTCAACTTGTGTATCCGTTTGTACATCCATTATGTTGCACTTAAACCTTAAATACAATGCAATCCCCCAGCAAACAAGAATTCATGAATAAAATATGAGAATTCAAAAAATTTATGACTTGCCATGTGCTGGCATCTACCTTAATCTGTTTTGCATGAATGTCATAATCAGATTGACATTTAAGATTTTGTGCGACATCTTGCCGGGTCACAAAGGTCAACAAAGGAGCGTACGTGACTGATTGCGTGGCAATACTTTCATTGTTTACGGACGGTCAAATGTGTTCGTCTGGTCACTTTATCAACACTTCCAAATATTGACATATATCCCTGATTGAGGTCATATTTTACTCTGGTCACTGCACTTTTCATCATTTGATTTGGTTAAGTTAAATATTGAACTATTCAAAGTAGGCTTCGAACATGTTGAATCAAACTTAATTCTGAAATTATTTTTCCAATTCTATTTGCATTATATTGTTGTCATCTTGTTTTTATTAAACCTTGATTTTTCTGATAAAACATAATTTTACTTGAAGAATTAGGTTCACTTAATTTAATTTTTGTTTCATTTTCTATCGTAATTTAAATTTTGACTATACAATATTTTGTATTAAAACCTTGTCCATTGTATAATATCATATAACCAGGAATTTTTCATGAGAATCAAATTTTACGTTTAATTTTTAAAGTGGCAGGGGGTATAATCACATCTTGATGTATCCGTGGACGGTCTTGAATTTTGTGTATACTTCTATAGGTATTGTGTTTTTCTAATATTAATTGAAATCGGAGTTATATGTAATTAGTAAAAAAAAATAATCATCGTTAACCTTAAAATATCAGCGAGTTAAAAACAAACACAGTATTAAAATCGGAATTCTAAAATCAATATTCATAGACATTCAAAGCTTAAAAAAAAAACCTAAACAATATAACTAAAATATTCTGAAAAGAAACCGAAATAAATCCCCAACAGAGATGAGAACATGTGCCCGGTGATAGTAAGTATCTCCAGCTTGCTAGCAACACCAACACTCGTCAGTTAAAAATAAGGAAAATATGTTCAGCAAGAACATTGCAGTGACAACATAAGGCAAAATTATAACACTTTAAGGACATCGCACAAAACAAGCACATCATTAATTAAACAGAGACAATACACATTAAGTAAAACCGTAAAAAAAAATGCTGCACGAGGAAGGTTTTCAGCGTTAATGAGAACATATTAAAGAAGTTCTATCAAATGATTACTCCGTACAAGTTTATTCGGATCAAAGACATCAATAATCACACTGACAAGGTTTACCCTGTAAATAAACGAGACAAAATTCTTAAATAAAGTAGACAATGAAACACTTGCATAACGATTAACGAACACTTGCATAACGATTAACGAACCAATTGACATAATACTAAATGAATAAACATTTTCAATAAAAAAAAGTTTGTGAACTAGCTGTAATAAAAATAAATATAAATCAATCATACTCGGTGCGTGATTTTGTACTTTATCGCTTGATAATACTGATAATTTCCACAATCCCTTTCTTTATGTAGACCAATATCATAAAGCAAAGTTCTTACCGGTACAAATTCACAGAGGTAGTAGTTCCGTTCGTGACAGTTGTTGACCACCCACTGGAAGTCGCAGTCCTTCCCCAGGGCGGCACAATGCCTGTACCCTAACCCTTTCAGAATAGGCTCTCCTTTACCCCAGTCCCATAACTTACACTGCTTGTTTCCGCCCTCCCACATGAAAATCTTGTTAAATAATACGTCATTCAGTCCGAACCAGACGTTCTTCTTCACTTGTATATGAAACAGGAAAGTAAGTAAATTACTCAGTATGAATTGTAATACCTGTAATCAATTATATGCAAAGATTAATGTAAGCTGAGGCAATTCAAAAGATATGCTATCTGATAATTTTATCAAACTTATATAAATGTAACTATGGTAACAGAGATATTGAAAAGAAGTGTCAGACCAAATGCAATGTCTGACAAAAGTTTAATCGGACTGACGAACCATCTTAGTACATCTCATTCGTACGTTCTCTCTGGTATGCATTGTCCGGTCTGATATTTTCGTAAAAATGTCTGTTAACTTCAATCAATATCCCAGCATGATTTACCCCTTTTTTACATATTGCTTTTGTTTGTTAGGCTAATATTCTATTATTATATGTTTTTCGGGAATTTTTTTTTAAATTCAGTCAAGGAGAATTAAAAAAAAAAAAAAAGAAATAAAACGAAAATGTTGTCGCAACTTATTTATACACAGAAACTACTGTTCATCGTCTTTTTTTTTATCTTTTTGTCTTAACCAAATGTTTCATTCATCCGAAAGTGCTCATGATTTATGAGTAAATGTTCTACGCTTTCGTATATGACAGCGAAGTATGAATGAGTTATAGAAAAACTAAGCACTTACATCCGTGTTTGTGACTTATAAGCTTGATAAAGCTATTCTCTGCAGGATTATCAACCACTGCTAGGTATCCTCCCATGTATCTGCATTTCATCTACATTGTACATGTAATATCCAAATATTATATCATCATCAAAATATGAATTTACTCTGGAACAGCTTTTTTTTCTATAGATTAAACGGACCAGTCTTTACATCATCTTAAAAACACACTTTAGGGACATTTGGAATAAAGCATGCTATCTTGTTGGACATAGTTACTCCCTTGTAAAATTTAAATTGCTACTTTCCTTCGCATTGAAGATGCTACTAAATCGAATTACATAAAAAGATTTTATCAAAATTAAACTTACCGACGCAGAGAACCACGTTGTTTTGTCACTGCTGAATAGGTAACAATGTCCATCGTAAGGAAGCCACCCATAAGGGCATCCAGATGTAGGCTTAGGTGGAACATGGGGCATTTTGGTGTACACTTGTTTGTATCCAGCATTATAACTGAACTCATCAGCCCCGGGAAAATATCCTGTGTAAGCCTTAGGAAAGTATCCAGGACCATGGACTGGGATAATAGACTTGGCAGTGGCACCAACGGCGTAAAGCTTCTTTGGAGATACTTTAGCCACTGGGGCATGTTTTGGTAAAACCTTCAAAACAGGCAGTTTTGCAGGAGCTTGCTTCGGTGCATGTATATTTTTGTGCAGAGTTGGCAAAGCTATTTTATGTGCAACTTGAACTTTTGGTAAGGCCATTTTCGATGGAGCGTAAACTGGTGTCTCTTTGCTAGGAGGGTAAACTGGTGTCTCTTTACTAGGAGGGTAAACTGGTGTCTCTTTAACAGGAGCGTAAACTGGTGCCTCTTTTCTATGAAGGTGAACTGGAGCCTCTTTAACAGGAGCGTAAACTGGTGCCTCTTTACTAAGAGGGTAAACTGGTGTCTCTTTACTAGGAGGGTAAACTGGTGTCTCTTTACTAGGAGGGTAAACTGGAGCCTCTTTAACAGGAGCGTAAACTGGTGCCTCTTTACTAAGAGGGTAAACTGGTAAAGGAGCAGGGTGCGTATCAACTTTAGCTGGAGGTGCTTCATAATCACTTGAAGATCCAAATAGAGGTACATGGGATTCTGACGGTTGAGAGTCGTCTGCAAGATGTACAGTGACAGGGGCAGTATCCTTGCCATAGTCCGCGCTTTGATCGACATTGTGTGAATGATACCATCCACCTGCACCAGAATCCCCAGTGGAAGAGGATGACATGCCTTCATTTGCACTGTCATAGTCAGTGTCCCCAACAGTGACAGGATAGAGGGGTTCTGAGCCTGAATGCTCTTCACTTGAAGATATGTCTGACAGAGACCCGCTTAAACCTCCAAATACAGGACCCTCGACTGTTATGGTATTGTCATCATGAGAAAGTGGAACTGCGTTATCATCATGAGTAACCTGCATTATATTGTCATCGTGAGTAACGTCTTCATCAGACAGAGATGTGTCTAAAACAGGACCACTGGAAATTTCAACCTCATTTCCCTCATGTTCACCGGCTCCACCAGAGTCAGACCCAAAAAGGCTTCGTAGTTGATTAATAATTCCGCCATCATCACCGCCACCACCTCCTCCGCCGCCGCCACCGCCAAACAATGCATCAAATTCTCCTGCTGTGTCTAAAATGAAAATGCCTTAGAAATAAACATTCGTATTAATTCATCAAACCACAAAGCAGTCGTTTCATTTCATACCATACGTACTTGAGAGGGACTTGTGTATCATTTTTAATTAATTTTGTGTCATTTAAAGTTGCGTTGATCAAATTCCTGCTTCTTACATAGACCAGGCTATAACCAGAGCAACATTCAATATTCATTCCTACTGAAGAAAAATCTCTTCGGTCATCAAGTTATAGAATAAACATAAAAGAGATACCTAACAGTTCTTCAGTCTCAAAGTCGAGAAGGCAAGGCCAAATCGTTAGAAACAACAACATATCGGAGGAAATCTGATTTTTTTTCATCAACATCTCTTTAATTCAACGTCAATTAATTTTCAAACTACATGTAGGTATCTTGGTTTTGAAAGATGTTTTTTTTTTTCAGTTAAAGTTAAATTGATAACACCGATGGGTTTTGGAAAAATATATTGCAAAATATCATTTTATTCAAGGTCAATTAAATTTCAAACTACAAGTAGGTATCTTTGTTTTGAATGATGTTTTTTTCAATTAATGTTAATTTAAAAAAAATACATCGCAAAATGTCAACATACCTGAGAAATAAAACAAAAGACAAAAGCAGAAAGATATAAGTATCAATCGCATATTTTTTACACAAATTACGAAGATGCGGCTATGAAATTTGCTGCCAACCCCTTGACAAAGTAACACAATGGCAGACGGCAAAGAAAGGAACTATATCCTCTTAGAAGGAGGCGTGTAGAGGTCAATTTATAAACGGGGCAATAAATCAAGATAAATGAATCTAAGTATCTTTAAAATATGTCGTCTTTACTCTGCAGGGCGCTGTTGACTTACTCCTTATTTTTCTTTAAAATGGCAGAACTGCATTCTTTTCAGGGATAGGCCTTAAGCATTAAGCTAAACAGATTTCCCATGCTGATTAATGAGGTAACATATGCTGGAATTAGAGTTGCATCGACTCAAAACTTTAATGATCTACATAAAATTTCCATCTTATATTTTTTTTCTATAATTTCATATCAATGACATAGCAATATAGACACATTTCAGTAAACATGTTGAAACTTCTGAATGATTTTAATCGCACAATTATCAACAAGATGATATCCTCCATTATACCCCCCCCCCCTTTTTTTTTTATTTCCTACTCTATAACATCAAGTTATTTCCATTCCCTCGTAAAAAAATCGAACGTTACACGTCTTCAAAGTCATAGCATCATTTTAGAACAGATAAATATCCAGCATGGATCAGGCATGCACGTTTAGGGTACAGAACCTTCGTCATTGATCCTCAATCCAAACAATGAAATATGGTCAAAGACTGTGAAAGTTATGATCAAAGACATTTCACACTATTTTGATATTTCATAACCCTTGATTCTTGGTTTTGAAATAAAATATATCGTTGATTTATAGACAAACTTTATCCTTGATTTTAAGACAAAACATACCGATAATTAAACCTATCATCCACTGAATGTCTGAACCGATGGGTGTTGCTTGCAAGTAGGATATGGATACTCTCCCTGGTCACTTGATATGATCCCCTTTGGGAATTCACTTTAAATCCGTTGTAGAATGTTTTACTTTCTGTTCACTAAATCCAGACCACTCTGTTTTCCCGGTTTTCTCTGAAATATAATATTGTCATCTTCCAAAAAGATATCAGTTTTATAGTACTCCTTTAGTCGTAACAGAACCTACCATTGTTTTAGCTCTACGTCAATTTAGTAAAAAAAAAATAGGACGGAAAATACGATAGGGTAAGTTGAAGTTTATTTCCAGTTACGACTAAAGGAGATTCTCGGAATTCTCGGAAACAATTATTAAAAGGAAAATTCTTTAGTGGACAGAATAAATCGCCAAAACAGGGTGCTTGGAACAGGACAGTAGCTGTTTTGTTTTGTTTTTCTTGGTTCTACATGTGTTGCTAGCAAGCAGGATATACTTACTTTTCCTGATTACCTTATTTATAAATCATTGTTTGCTTCTTTGCAGAATTTTTTGGTTCGTTTTGTGTAGTTTTTAATTCTATTTCGACTTTGTAGCTCATTACTTATTTTTACATTATTTGGGTGTTTGGTTTGACTTTCACTCATTCATTTTAATCGTTGTTCAAAATGAAAGGCAATGTCTCCACCAAGACCCAGCACGACCAACAGCAAATAACTGATTTGAGTTCATAATTTTGAAGTGTTTCTGCTTTGTATTGTTACTGAACCCGCATTTGCCTCATTGAAAATAATGTCGAGTATATGGCCATGACTTATTAATCGGACGATTCTATTCATCAATTCATCCTCTTCGAAATGCTGGACCAAAGAATACTGAATGCTTTAGCTGGCTCATTGGCATACATTTTAGGTATGTTTAGATTTTACAAATTCTTTGTATGTTCACCATTTGCATATCCTCTATTTGGGACCTCACACATGACTGATAAGACTTTATGTGTTGAAATTGCCCTTGAAAAATATTGAAAAATACATTGAAATTGCTACAATCATCAATTCTAAAAGTTAAACTTTATTTTACAACGTTTAAGAAACAAGAAAGGAACAAGTTACACAACTTATATTAATGTCTCACGCTGGCTCAGATGTTGGCGCGAGGGGGTCCAAGGAGCAGGAGGAAACTGGAGTACCCGGAGAAAACCCCCCTGCAGAGGCCTGGGTGGGGACCACCTACCCTCCCACATAAGACCCTTCGCCGAATTTGGGATTCGAACCCGGGACCTTAGAGGTGAGAAGCGAACGCACTACCACTGCGCTAACCCGGCCTAATCATACATATCAATATTTCTAATACCAAGGAGGATACTCTTAATGTTCTATATTATTCCAACCTTGATATCCACAATAACACTTCTACATGAAAGATCAAACTGTGTATACTTTATATTAATTAATTTCAAAATCAGAATTAAATATTTTTGGCAATGCATTCTTGAACAGAATGATTTCAACTCTTTGCTTAATTTGAATGAGTTAATCTCTGACGATAAGCTCAACAGCACTCACAACAGAGCACATTGAAGAAACATTGCACCATTTTTAGCCATTAAAATGCATATTTCTGAAAGGTTTCTTTGTGTTAACATAACCGTTACATAACAATTAGACTTTAGACAACTTAAAAGAGATTTTCCCTGTTTAATTCAACTTCCATAATTTCGATTGTACATGAGCGATGTTATAAGGCTATCCGTTCTAATACCTTTTGTTAAGTTTTACATTACTGCTTCAAATTATCCGTCCCAACTTCTTCTTTTAAAAAAATCATAAGAATGTGTTATGATACCTTAAATAGAACGAAATATTAAAATTTAATGCTAGTTAAAGCTTAATTTAAGAGTGTAGCTATCAAAATGAAGATGCTTAATCTCCCCGGGCATCTGTGGTTTTATATATGCTTCTTTTCACTATGTTTGGTTATGTTGTTTAGATTTTTAATTATCAAAGTTTTAAGTATGCAAATTAAAATAATTTTTGGATTCTGATGTTCGCTTTGTGTTCGAGAAAGGCGGGGATCAACAACAACTCTCGGTTGTAGCACCCACAGCAAAACACCAAAACAACCAATGCAAAACACAGAGCAGACACGCACAGAAAGAGACGTAAAAGGGACAAGGAACATTAATTTACACCATAGAAACATGAAACACAAAAGACCACACATAAACTTCACTTTCACTCACTTGACTTGCTCCATGAATGAAAGTCAAACACAAAGTTAGAAAGAAAAAAATCGGATTCCAATAATCACAGTCAACAGACATACAACCACTTGAAAAATATAAAACAAAGGTATGGAGGAGATCCCAACATCGAAAAACAGCGGAGCGCACTCTCACGAGACGAGAAAAGGTGGGCAAACAGACGGAGACAATATCACAACATCGAATAACAAAGGCCACTAGCATATTCTAAATGGAAAATATACATATCGAGCAGAGTAAGAACGGAATCTATTATAGTGACAAATATGGATAATGACCATATCCCTGTATACAGCACAAAATTGATAATTCAGAAAATCAGAAACCGAAGGCATACAAAATCAGGATAAAACAGAAACCAAAGCAAACAAACAAAAACCTCCACCACATGAAAAGAAGCGGACTCCCGATATGAGAGTGAGACCAGGTGCCCATGAAGAGTAAGCATCTCCTGCTTGCATGCAACACCCGTTGCTTCGGTAGAACTGTAACATCCGGTTACTTCCATTTCGGAAGACATAGAGTACAATCTTTGGCTGGATGGTTCAAATGGTCTATGACAGAATATCATCCATCATTCTGGAGAGTGGGACAGCATAGTGTATGACGAGATTGAACCACTGAAATGTTGCGCTGTATTAATTTTTTAAAATTCACATGCTCTAGCAATAAAGATACATTGGACCTACGTTATTGATATACTAGTATTGTTGTTTTGGCTGAACTTTGTTGGAGGGGAACGTTTCTGATCGGTTAATGCAACTGATCTTTAGAAAAGTTGGGTGGTTATAAACGCATGTTATTCGAATATACAACAAAAAGGCCGTCTTCATTTTTAAAAGTTTATTAAGAAAAAAGTACAAACTGTGATATAAGTGCAACAAATAATACCCACAATGTTATGAAATGTTTACAATGTAAATGAACTCAGCAATGAAATCCCTTAATATCCACAGATGCATGGCTTGCCCTGCAAAAAAAAATAACAAACATGTAAAATTATTGCATCGATGCATAGGAATTTTAAGGAAATATGGGACATTTTTAATGGTTCACCTTGCATAATTCTCATAGTCTTCAACAGTGCCAAAAAGACAAAATTCATATCATTTCAATCTCGGTTTCTCTTACGAATACTCTTTATTCAGCATCTTTAAAAATGCTCAACATCTCTTTTAAAAACATCCTGTCCAACAATAAGAATGCTGGTCTTTTCACAAAATAAAATTCTCTCTCTCTCTCTCTCTCTCTCTCTCTCTCTCTCTCTCTCTCAAAAATGTTTGACAAAACTTCTACAGAATAAAGTACAGAATGTGATACTTACAGGGTTGTATTCGCATACGTAGTAATTCCTGTCATAACAGTTCTGGACCCTCCATTCGTATCCACAATCTTTGCCCATGGCGACACAATGTCTGTATCCAGCTCCATCGGTGATTGGCTCCTTACCGAACCAATCCCACCATTTACATTGTTTGTATCCTCCCTCCCAGATGAAGATCTTGCTGAAGAGAACATCATTCAAACCGATCCATACCTCATCGTCGACTGTAATTAATTATTTAAGGAAACGATTGAGAATAGAAGATACGCAAGCGCAGATCTGAAATCTTTTTTAAGTAGGGATGTTCTCGCAATCTGAGATAATGTTGATTCCTCGAAAAAGGAGTAGTAATTAAAATCTTGTATTGTGCCATTTATTGATAGATTGACGTAAAAGATAGCGACTGAATCTTCTACCCAAAAATCTGAGATAATGTTGATTCCTCGAAAAAGGAGTAGTAATTAAAATCTTGTATTGTGCCATTTATTGATAGATTGACGTAAAAGATAGCGACTGAATCTTCTACCCAAAAATAACAAGAGGAGGTTGTTCCCCTCCCTCTGTAATCAATCTTCTAAATATATTTTTTTTCGAATCAAATTGAGGTACGACCATCTAAAACTCGAGTGTATCATATTCATGTAATAAAAGTAATGACTTTCTGACATTGTATATTGCCTAGGTGTTTGTTCTTATGGTAAAAATAGCAGGGACTTCCCAACAAAACAACGCCACACTGGTCACACACGTCTGATAAGAAATTCTCCCACAAAAAGGCCAAGAAACAGACGAGCAGAACGTAAACAATAACACCAAAATGTGTATACATGTAAATATGCCGTCTTTCGATATGATTCAATACAAAAATACTTACATGTGAATTTTCTGGCGAGTTTCTTTAAGTATCCAACCTCATGTGCAGAGTCTGTTACGGCAAGGTATCCACCCATGTAACGGCATTTCATCTATCAAATATAATGTTATCCATATTTTATACTATATTTCCTTTTACTAGTACTCAAATTTAAGAATTGCTATCTATTGCACTTAGCATGAAAAAGGAAACATTTAGATTAAATATTAGAAAACATACTGAAGCATGGAACCAGCTAAGTTTATCTCTGCTGAACCAGTAGCAGTGACCATTGTATGATTGCCATCCGTATGGACATCCAGTGGACAGAGCACGTGGTCCAACGGCAGATACTTTTGTGTAGTGTTGTCTGTAACCAGCAGCGTAGCTGAATGAAGTTCCGGGGAAATATCCAGAGAAAGCGGTGGGGAAATATCCAGTTCCTGGTCCTCCTCCGTGCATGTTAAATCCACCTCCGAATCCGTAAGCTCCTTTTCCTCCTCCGAAGCCTCCTTTAGGGTAAGCACCTCCGAAGCCGCCTCCCTTAGGATAAGCTCCTCCACCGCCTCCCTTGGGATAAGCGCCTCCGGCGCCTACAAGAACGGCACCTCCTCCCTTAGGATAAGCTCCTCCACCGCCTACAAGAACGGCACCTCCTCCTTTAGGATAAGCTCCTCCACCGCCTACAAGAACGGCACCTCCTCCCTTAGGATAAGCTCCACCGCCACCAACGGAAAGAACGGCAGCACCACCTTTCGGATAAGCTCCACCACCTCCGCTGCTGACAACGACTTTTTTAGCGGCTCCTCCACCGAGGACACCTCCAAGACTAAGTCCTGCGCCTCCTTTTGGATAAGCACCACCACCTCCGCTGCTGACAACGACTTTTTTGGCAGCACCTCCGAGGCTCAATACTGCAGCCCCTTGTCCACCACCTGAGCTTCCTCCGTAAGCTCCGCCGCCGCCTCCACTTGATCCTCCATATCCGACTCCTCCTCCGCCGCCGCCTCCACTTGATCCTCCGTAAGCGCCTCCTCCGCTTGATCCTCCATATCCAGCACCTCCGCCGCCGCCTCCGCTTGATCCTCCGTAGGCACCGCCACCAGAGCCTCCTCCAAATACTACACCTCCTCCTCCGCCGCCACCGCCGTATTCGCTACCTCCGCCGCCGCCGCCGCCGCCGCCACCATAAGCGCTTCCTGCGCCATAGTCGTTAGCGCTACGAACTACAAATGAAATATTTGATACGAAACATTCAACACCTAGTATTTGATACGAAACATTCAACACCAAGTAATTTTCTCTAAAATGAATAATGTTTGTACATACAACCTATTTTATATAATGTGTGATAAAGTCTTTACCACTGACAATCATTAATTATGCTTGACGGGAAATCATACAATTTTCTGAAATTTGCGAAAAAAAAATTTTGATTGTTTCATTCTTTTATGTAGAATAGAATAAATGAATTGGTATATTAAATTTTGCCGACACCTTTTCAGGTATTTCAATAATTCGGAGGTGTTCCAACTCTATACCTTCTTGAAGAAAATTTCATACCAATTTTTCTGCACCAGACATATCATATCTTGTCATAAATTCTTCTCCCATTTTATCTTGTTTATTTAAAGGCACCTTATTATCAAATAAAACAAACTCCAGGCTTACTCCATCTCAATTTTGTTTCACTTTTAAAACGAGGCCCGTGACAAAGTTTTAGGTAATGTTTTTAAAAACATAGCGCTGTATATATTTGCCTCAGTTTTCGAAATGGATTTGGAAAAGGCAAGGTTCGAACTTACCGCCAGCGATGGCCAGCAGAGCCACTACTGCTGCTATGAATGGTCTCATGTTAAAACACTGGGACCGCTGAGTTGGCCGTGCTCTTCTTATAAGCGGTATTTATACCCCATGATTGATACAAAATGTTAGTACAAAACAGATAAGCCGTAAGCTAGAACATCTCTGTAATAGGCTTAGGGCAAAAAAACATGATGGATTTAGGAAATACCCAATGGCTGGCCCTCCAAAGATATTAAATTTATTATCCATTGAAGCTTCATTTCACTACAAAATGGTTGTACTTAATAATCCCTTAAAAAACATGGTTCAGGTCTTTTCAATCTATGCATTTCCATTTATAATACAAAGTAAAAATGCAAATCTGTTAGAAAAGTCTTGAAGCTTCGTTTAACAAGTCTTGTTACGGCCGCTTAGTTCATACGTAGATGCAAATTGTTTGTTAAGTGAACCAACATTTGCACAAAACACCTGATTTCAACTGTCTATAGGAAGAGGAATTAAATGTTTGGGAAGAAATGCTGCTACATGAGAAGGATGGTGGTGTAGGAAAATTGCAACCATCTCATCACGGAATTGGAATGAAATAATAGTAATGTTATGATATTTAATCTTTAATCTATCAGAAAATTTTACCTTTAAATCATTTTGGCTAAAAGTTCAATTGACGAGGATTCATCATCCGTCACATGTATGTCTATAGAAATTTCTGTCAAAGAGGCTGATATCTTGCAGAAAAGTTGGACGCTTTGTTTTTCTTTAAAGTACATTACATATTCGTGATTAGGAAGTGTTATATCAATGTCCGTATACATTTAGTTTTATTTATGCAATCAGGAGATGCTTACTCTCCCCGGGGATCTGGTACTTCTTTGATATTTATTATTAGTACATAAATATCATGTTCTTGGTTTCATAAGAAACATAGAAAATATGAGGTGGTTAAGATACATTGCATACACAAAGAAGATAATTACTTAAGATGCAGCGAGTATCCGTAGTTATTTAGTTTATGGATGTGTTCGTGTAAATTAAAAAAAAAACGGGTTTTTTTTCGTTCAAGGAAAGAAATTATGCCCTCACATAGGCAATTGAGTGTGAATCAGACCGGGTGAAGGTGTTAGTGATTCACTGAGTGAAAGTCAAATATACAAAGCTTTAATCAGAATCCCCAAAAATCATAATCATAATTGACATAAAAAACATTGAAAATGCAAAAAAAAATATATTTAATCATCAGTGGAGATCAGATCAGTTTCCCGAAGAAATTAAGCATTTATTTATTTCTTGCTAGCAACGCCACTGAAGTCGTTCAGAGAAGGTAAATGAAACATTGTTGTAACCTTAAATATCGTTCAACATTGTTGACAACGAAATGTTATATTGTTTCATAATATCGTTGTATATAATTTCGTCTGCAGTGACAAAGTCGCTTACTAAGTTGAGCTTAAAATGATATGACCTCATCTTGTTACATTCATTAAAAATATGAAATAATGCTCCATACAACGTTCGTTGTTAAATGGTAATTTTGGATGAAATACACATTTTCAATCGAAAAAAGAACAAAATTGGATTTTTTTTACATGTATTTACGTATACACGTATTTCAAGATATAAACATCTGACTACTAGTATCCCACCCATCCTGCTACATTTTTCGATACATTTATGGACATAATATCTTTCACACTCATTGGTCATATTTCGTTGTTTAGAATTGAGGATGACTGACGATGGTTAAGTACCCGAAACGTGCATGTCTGGTCCTTGCTGCAAATTTACCTGTTCTAAAATGATGCTATTGGATTTTAAGACGTTTAACATAAAAGTAAAATTCATTTCACTACCGCCCTTTTGTTTTATCTTTAGAATTTAAATTTGTATATTTACTTTACAGAAAGTCCACGGCTCCAAATTCCCTGTAGGGTCGATTCAGTAGCTTATCCAAATAAAAACTATGTTCAAAATAGCATTGGAGGGAAAAAATCACCATCATATTCCAGCCATCCTGATACATACTTTGGTACATTTTTGGACATAATAAATTTCACACTCTTTGGCCATATTACATTGTTTAGATTGAGGATCACTGACGAAACGTGCATAACTGGTCCTTGCTGCAAATTTACTGTTCTTAAATGATGCTATTGAATTTGAAGAGTTTAACATTGACCTTTACTGCTGGGATTAAGGTATCCGATGTACAATAGGGCATTTTTCTATACCTGGTAAGGTACTATAAACTATATATTGTCTGAAAGATTATAATGCCCACTGCTCAGAAATAATAATTTTGGGGCCAGAAAAACAAAGGGGAATAACTGATGAAGCATTTAAATTGTCTATTTTCTCTATATAATGTATGCGAAATAACAAAATTGTACAAGAGTTTTTCCCCTTTGCTATTTAAGACCTGGGAGTCTTATATCTGAACTCAGGGCATAATTACCTTTCAGAAAATATATAGTTTATAGTACCTTACCAGGCATAAAATTTACCATACTTTACAATGGAGATGATTAAAACGCTATGTAAAATGACTCAATTGTACAACGGATACCTTAAGTGACGTGTTTTTCTAGCAAAGAATATTAAGCTTATACTCTTCCCGGTCATCTGATTTAAAGTGAATTGCTCCTATAAAGAATAGCTTTATTGTTTGAGAAATAACAATAAGCTAGTCGTGGTTTGTTGTCCAGTAATTCCCCGAGTCGCATGACCCAATTTAATTATCACCGAGACACGAAGCGGCGAAATGATAATTTGATTGATTCATGTGACGAGGGAAATTACTGGACAACAAATCACAGTTATCGTTAGTTGTTATTTTTATTCTAATATTGTCCTGCAGTCGACAATGGGCGGAGCTTAGCGGTCTGAAAGTTTATTGGAGATTTTATACCAGACGAGTTCTATAGTATATATAGGGAGAAAACCTCAAGTCATCTTAGAATGAGAATTTACTGTCCAAACCACGTGTCTGATGAAATAGTATCATTTTGAAATGTTGTTCAAGAGAAGGTAACGAGTAGTTACACTTCAGTCTTCTTGATTTGGTTGAACCTGTTAAAGTTTCGTACTTCTTTTGTGACTTTTGGTTTTTACTTTCACTCCCTGATAGAGGTACCTCGACAGTATGTATATGCATGATAGGAGTGCACCATGGACACGAAACAAGATCATGCAGGGTTATTGGACAACAAACAAAGCAGAGAAACCATGGATACATGAATGACAACAAATGAAATGGAGACCAATGCTCAATAGGTGTCGACTTTTGACGGCCACCTGCTATATTCTTAGCAAATGGCGTAGCTATCCGGATTTCGTGCCTAAAGCTTACCCTGACTTCCAAGTTTTGCATTTTCTGTTCAATAAATGTCGATCCTTTGATAAGATAAATATATTTCAGATATGTCTGATAAGAAATAATCGTTAAAGAAGTACCTATCAGTTATTCAGTCTCAAAGTCGAGACGACAAGGCAGAATCATTAGAATTTCCATTGGAACGGTTGCGAATGATTAAATAGCATTCGGAACGTTTTTGTTTTTGCAAATATTGTTGAAAACTTTTGAAATAAAAAACAGGAGGTTCGTTTCAAACGTGATCACATGCCTTTTCTGGAACTTCATCGAACTAACAAATCTCACTTATTCAGGTGCTTAGCTTTCGCTGGACATGGAAGAAGAAAGGGGATCTTCATCAAGACTCGGTTGCAGCAACCACAACAAAACACCGAAACACAAAAGACTACACAAAAACCAACCAGACCTAATACGGCCATCTTTCACGTTGGTACGTAGCACATGGTGTGGTTATCTTTTATTTTATTCCAAATTTTGAACTCAAAGTGGATAGATTAGAGAAAGACATTTAATACAAATAATACATTCTTTATTGATCAACATTTACAAATATCTCTTGGAAGTCTAGACTGTTTTTCTTGCTGTTGATCTCTTGAAGTATACAAAGAATTCTCCTTAATAAGAGTTGCACTTGCATATCTTTTTCTGAAAATAAAACGACAGTGTACACGAATAATCATGTCAAATTTATCATATGTACATAATATAAAATAGACATATTCAATGGTACCCGCGGTAGAACAAGGAGAAATTTGTAATTCATGTATTTGTACTTTAGCTGAAAAAAAAACTAAGAGAACACTGTAAAAGTCATCAGTAGTTCTTGTTTTTGAATTTGTTATTCTTGATATAGGAAAAAATTGTGCATACTTATGAAAAAGCCCAAGACGTTATTTCGATGACACAAGTTTCAAAACACTTATCTTACTTACCGGATTATATTCACAGATGTAGAAATGTCTTGCATTACAGTTCTCCAGCCTCCATCTGTAGTTATAACCGTCCGACATGCTGACACAATTACGGAATCCAAGACCCTCAAAAATAGGTTCCTTTGGACCCCAGTCAAACCATTCACACTGCTTGGTGCTAAACCCCCAGTTCCACTGATGAGAGCTCGGAAAGAGGATATCATTCAAACCTATCCAGACGCCACCCTTCACTGCAAGAGAAGAATTACTTTGGTAGGGAACATGTCATCATCCGGTGGTAATGTAACGTGACATGATAGTCTTAGTGCTTTCTTAGTTTTTTAAAAGGATCAGTGTTTTGAATTGAATAAATCGGAATATCGCAATTATCTTGATGGCACATTTACAGTTAGCTCTTCAGTTTGGATCAACTTTGTTTTAAGAATTCAGTTCGTATAGTTACAAATAGTGTTGTCTGCAAATAAATATCTTTTTGTGAGTAATGTTAAAATTATATGTCCATCAAGAAAATCAAAAAGTTATTAACTTACTCGAGAGTTTTTCTGACATAAGTTTGAAATAGCTGTTTTCATGGGCAGAGTTGGCGACCGCAAGGTATCCTCCCATATACTCGCATTTCATCTGAAGTATGAAGGAAAAGTTTTGAACTTGAGTTAACGAACGAAAATGCAAATTAAAATGAAATGAGAGATGAAAGCTTCTAATTTAATTGATATATATTTAAAAATACAATAATCATTATGGAATCTTCACATTGATACATAATTGATATAAATGATGAGACGAGTCATTATCAAAAGTTTTTGAATGCATAATTTGTTTTTCATTAAGAAACTTACAGATGCATGGTACCAAGTCAGTTTTTCTCTACTAAAGAGGTAACAGCTTCCGGTATATGCCATATACCCATGAGGACATCCGTTTCCACTTGACATAGGAGCCACATGAGGCACCTTGTTATAGACGGGTTGAGATACGCTGACTTTCTTGGCGGACGGAAAATATCCATGGCCAGATACTAATGGTTTTTGTGCTCCAATATGCCCTACATTGACACCTCCTTTGTAGGATTGATCAACGGTCTTACTTAATACTGGGCCTGCTCCATAGGGTCCTCCGCCAGCACCTCCTCCTCCTCCTACTGCGCTACCAAAGATCACTCCTCCGGGGTTGTAATCGTCACACAAAACTGACGGATGAATAATAGAGATGTTACTTGTTAACGAAAAAGTCACCGACTAGAAATTATTCTTCCAGGGGAAGAAGAAAAGGTAAAATAAGACATATTCTAATATTTTTTTTTTTTTTTGAAAATTGTATGTATTTATGAAGAGCCAAGAAACGTATTTGATTAAGTTTCTTTTTATCTAGGGCTGGGACGATTCAGGTATCCTTCGATTCGGTTCGGTTTCGAATTACAAGGCCTCGGTTCGGTTAATTTCGATTCGGTTCATTTGAATGAGTTAAGATACAAAAAAGTAGAAAAAAAAATGGATAGATTTCACAAAAATGATAAAAAAATCTAAATTGATTTTACCAAGCCATCACTTCAGTATAACCTTTTAGAGCATTAATTTGCATATATATCTGAAAAATGTGTGGGTATATATATTTAAAAAAACCCATATCAGTTTAACATTCATCATTATTGTTGATGCAATTTTGTGCTCCAACACAACAGCATCTACTGTGAGGAATTAGATATAAATACAAACTAGCAAAGTTCGATCAACACCTCATTTTTCAACAACCAAGTATAAACAGGTTTCCAGTAAATATTTCAGTGGACATACAGCTATCCTTTCATGATATTTGGCGACTACAATCCCAGTCCATTCTTTTTGCTGCTTGTACAAAACTTCTGACCAGTTCACAGAAAGCGAAAGTAGATCTACTTTCACTTTCCTTTTCGTGGGAGGTCTGAAAGGGAGGGATGCACTTAAATCGGCACGATGAGTGAAGGTACACTCTTTTCTTCTTACTTTTTGGCCTTCTTAAATGTAATTTCTTAGCTATTTCAAATATTTTTCTGGTTACTATTTTGCTATAATTCATGTTGATAAATTACGTCTGAACCGAATCGAAATCTGCAATTCTACGTCGATGCATCGAACCGACAATTCTAATTTCGAAGCACCGAAATTTTCGGTGCACTGCCCAGCCCTATTTTTATCCTAGAAATGTCTGGTCCATGTTGCAAATTTATCTGTTGAATTTGCATTATTATACGATCAGTAAGTTATTGCACTTTATGCAGAAAAAATTCTAAAAGTTCTTTTAACCTTTTTCTTCTTACATGCACCAGTATTTACCGTTTTATTCCGATAAGAAATATTGCGCTCGATCTGAAGTATTGCCGTCTAACAAAAACTTTCGCGGTAGACGAATTTTGTCTTTATTCACGAGTTGTTTTAATTCTTTTTCTTTTTCTCATGGCTATTTTAAAAATTAGCAGCCCGGTTGTAATGACCACGGCGAGACGTACGCACATAACGAACACCAAAAATGGCCACACACAAAAATCAATTTACACAAAAAAAGACAACCACGCAAACAAGACAACCAATTATTGCAGTTATTTCTACTAAATTCAAACAGGTGAAAGCTGGAAGACCTACCTGCATATGGAATCTGAATATGAAACCAAAATAAAGTAAGGTGTTCTGAATGCCAGTATGATTAAAACCAACCCTCCTCTTTTCCACAGTACGATATTCGTTCAACACAAAGATGATAGGAACTGTTTTTGAATTCCATTTAAGACAGACGTTTGAAATCCTGACGAAGTTCTTCGGTCCTTACGGGATCATATCCAAACATATGACATCCCGCTTTCCAGAATTATCAACGACATTCTAGGTTGCAATTGAATGGCTGTCAACATCACCAACCAAGACATCTTTATCTGATATGTACATCAATATGAACATCGAGACAATCCCCGGATTTGAAAGTTTTTGTTGAACTGTTGCGACGGGTGTTGCAACACCTTAGCACCATCCTCCAATGCTATTTTGAACATAGATTTTATTTGGATATGCTACTGAATTTGAAACCGCGTACTCTCTGTAAAGTAAATACACAAATTTGAATTCTAAAGATAAAACCAGAGGGCGCTTCTGAAATGAATTTTGGCGGGTTATGAAAAACACTTTGGCTGAAATCATCACTGATGAGGGTTTAATATCCGAAACACGTGTCCAGTGCATAATACATTGGTTTGAACCCTTCCGCAATATTGCATGCAAACAGGAGACGCTGACTTTTCTTGGGCATATGGTCTCTCTTCGGAATATTGTTTATACCGGGGTTTGCAACTGTTCCAATTGAAATGCCTTACCTTTGAGACTGAATATCTGATGGCGATGTTTATTATTGACTATTATCCCAAGTGGTAATATGAAATATAGATTAAGAGCAAAATGTATAGAGGACGAAGTACAGCGTAGCGGATAACTGTAAGTGGCTGACTCTATAAAGCAAGAGTTATCGACTGATTCCATCCAGTAAAAATCCTCGAACTCGAACTTACGCTTCTTCTAAGTACATGTATTTGATTTTCTAACTCTTTACGATTTTCGATAATGTCTCTCTTACCATTTTTGTAATGGAAATCAAGTATCATTCATACTTTCTGTTGGTTCCAAGAATAAGATCATACATTTATTGAAATTCGAAGTTTTGGTAAAATTCGGTCAACTATACTTACCATTTATTGTGCACAAACTCAAGAAAATGAAAAGCTTCATTGTTCCTTCCAAAAGTGGTAGAAAGACCACAAAAAATAAGTCCTGTCAATTTATTTGACCAAATGGTACGCACCTCCAACAGCATGACATTAGTCACTGGAATTCCGCTCTCCATTATCTGAGCCAGATGGAAACAGCGGGGCTTTGGATGATCCGATTGGTAAACTGATGGATATGTACCAATAAACAACAAATTTACGTGGATTTTAATTCATTCAAGGATTTAACTTCATTTTTATGATTTATGGTGACAACATACTGAGTACCCTATGAACTTTCGCTATCAGAATTTGTTTTTCTATGATATGAATTTCTGTAATTTGTTTATCCAAATGTTTATAAAAACATCTTTTTTATTCTAGATATCACCAAATTTTATCTGAATTATGAATAAACCTGCATGAGGTTACAGTCAGAGTAAGATCCGCGCAATTTTTTGGGTTTTGTGCGTCAGAAATTCTCTTCTTTCTATGACGAAGCGTTAAGATGAGTCATACTTACATATTAATGTTAATTTGATGTAGAAAACACAAGGAAAAGAAATGAATAAAATCAATCAAACAAACAGCAATTCTTTATGCTTCCATTCTGAAATACTGGATATTCATAAAATTCATACAATTGGCGATTTATCGATGGATAAAACATATGCCAACATTGCCGTATGAGAGACCTTCTTGTGCGTTTTCGAGATTCGATACATGAGTAATGCATCTCTGAAACATCAAGTACAATAGAATTTATATGGATCATCTCCTCGGAGTTCATAATAAACGAGATTCATTGTAGGTGCGCATCAGAAAAAAAATGATTGAGGCGCTGGTTTCAAATGAATCAAAATAAGTACTGACGTACTATTGTCATCAAATGGAAAGTGGAAATATGAACTTCCACACACATTGTGACTGTGCTTATTCAATTCGGTCTTTTCGAAATATAGAGTTGCTTCCCATTAATGCAGGTATCTGACGTCAACGCATTGTGACGTCATCAATTTTTATGGAAACCAGCCTGAAATTCAGGGAAACAGGGTTACATATATGACGTTTTCAATGGAATTTAATGACGTCACAATGCTCTTACGTCAGATACCTGCACAAATCGAACGTACGCCAGTAAAATCGAAAAGACGGAATTTAGAGGTTGTATTCTGTTTATTCAAGAGTTAAAGCACAGTGTACAGAATGGCAGAAATGCACTTGGCAGAATGGCAGAAATGACCCAGTTCAAAAACGCCAAAAAGACAAAAACTATTCCATCTGTTTTCTGAACGAGGGCATAATATTAAAGATTATGACGGGATCCCAGCTTACATTAGCAATTTCATTAGAACATAGACAGAGAAACATGTATAATCTGTGCTGTTTTTATATTTCTGGTCATCTCGAGTTCTAGGTGACGTTTGTCACATGTTCTTGTATTGATGATTATATTTATCTTTCTCGACATAGCGATTATGTTATGTCTATTCATAACCTGAAAAGATGGAAAAAACAGAATCGCATTTGAAACGAATGAAAGGACATTTGCTTCGATATAGCTGCAAATTTGGATATAACCGATCGTCGGAAACCCGAGCTCGGTCACACAAGAGGTGACCGAGCGTGGGTTTCCTACTATGGATAGAACCACATAACAGATGTAACCAAGTTGGTGTATACATGGAAACCCATAACGGAAAAGGCATACAAAGGCAAGCAAAATTGAAAATCCAACAGAGCGAAAACAATATAATATAGAGGCAGAAAAGTGAAATGGACAATGATAATATGACGTGTTCATCCTTCTGCTGCGTTCATTGGAAATTGCCTCTGTTGAAGTTTCATTGTTTCTCTAGATTCGCCTTTTTTACTCGTGTAGTATCCTTTTGAAGTAAAAAGTATTACACATAAATTATTTTAATCGTCGTTTTTTTATTGACGCTTAGACTTCTTCCTTCCAATATGTTGATGTTTTATTCGTTGCTCAAAACAGACAGCGAAAAGAACCTAAATCTCGGATAAACCCTAGGGGTGAAAGTCTTAGGGGCCGACATGAATTATCAATTCGCAATTAAGATTTCCATGCAGTTTTGACTAACATTTTTAGTCAACCCTCATTTAAAAATCATAAAGTTATTAATGATGATTTGGCATGATTTAATTTGATGATTTATTTGTATACATGTACAACAGCAAGTATAATTATGGATACAATGGAGTTAAACCTTGCTGACTTTATTTCCTCTAATATCCACATAAACATTGGGCTTTCTGAAAGGACAAAACAGATAGTGAGTAAGTATTACATATGGCATCATGAAAATAATGAGAAAAATAAATGAAATATCGAAAATATGTTGTTTTTGTTGTTGTGTTTTTAACGTAATTAAGACTTATGTTGATTTTTATCATGCATCATCATAACAGCCAACATGGCATTATAATATATCATCAGAGTAGATCTACTGGATGAACAAAGATCACTGAATCGTACGTCATCAATTTGGTGCATGATGCTGTTTGTGCTGAGTCTACTGCTGACACACAATTTAGCTCTGCAACAAAGACTCTTTGACCAATAATATAACGTTACGATCCGATTGCTCGTCAACCAGAGATCCGTTAGACATATTGTTCATCAGATTATGACAGCTAACCTATAGTAAAATTGTAGCAAATCCTTAACATTGAGCATCTCAAAGATGGCAACCATTAAAAAAAGCATTCAAAGATATGCATGTGTCGCCTGCGAAACATAGCGACACTCAGGAATCACTTTTATAGGGTGTGACATCCACGTGTGACAGTCAGATGGACAGACAAACAGACGGAGAACGGACAAAGTTACCCCTAAGTGTCGCTATGCTTCGCAGGCGACACAAAAATTTGCGTTATAGCAATTTGAGCTGTCTTAAGATCATCGAACTTACCGGATTGATCTCACAGATGTATTGAAGTTTCCTGTAACAATTAAATAATCTCCATTTGTAGCCGTATTGACCCCATAAGGTCACACAATGTTTCTGATAGCCTTTGTAGACTGGTTCTTTGCCGAACCAATCAAACAGACCACACGCCATATGTCCGTAACCCCAGAACCACTGGCGACTTCCGTGGAATAAAACGTCATTCAGTCCAATCCAAACTCCTGGATTCACTGTGAGGAAAAAATCAAATATAAACAATGTTATAATTCGTTATGTTAGAAATATTTGTAAGAGTTGTTTTCCATAATGCAAAACTAATGAATATTTGCACAGATAAAAAACGCATACAAGTCAAGACACAATAGGTATTTTTATGTTATCTCATTTCGTCACTCTTGATGAAGGACCTTCCTCTTTGTATTTGTTTGTCTTTCATTTCTTCATGTGTACTTAGAATTCGTAAGAATGACACTCTGACTGACTGTGACGACTGGACTCCATGACTGTAAAATAACCTCCTCACTGTAAGATGAACATACAAACAGTCAGCATTTCACAGGGGCCCAAAACACATCCAAACCTCTTTAGATGCCACATGTCATCTCTGAATTTGAGTTGGACACCTCGGATGTTCACATGCATAAGCTCGCTACATCTGACAGAGCACAGACTGTATTTCGTATGCCTACTGTTTTTTATATCCATTTACATATGGATCTGTATATTTCTTGGACCCCTGCGTCATGCTGTCATTTTGTATGTTTATCTTACAGTGAGGAGGTTAATTTGCACCACAACTGTGCGTTATTCGAGACCTCATATAGCACACATAGATCAGGATAACCTCACCGTCTGCTTTTTGCGTTGCAGATGGCCGTCCTTAGTCGGCACCGCTTGCTCATTGGTCTCGTTGGTTTATGCGTGGTATTTTGTGTTTCATTGTTCTATGGTGTGAGCTGGTCTCGTTGGTTAATGTGTGGCTTTTGTGTTTCATGTTTCTATGGTGTGAGTTGGTGTTCCATGTCCCTTTCGCGTCTCCCTCTGTGGGTGTCTGCTCTGTGTTTTTGCATTGGGTGTTTTGGAATTTTGCTGTGGGTGCTGCAACCAAGTGATGTTGGAGATCCCCTCCTTTGTTTTAGAATAAAGGGAATCGACATACTCATGCACGGAATACGTCTTTAACACTTACTTGTCTTCTTTTTGGCCACAAGTTTTAAAAATGCGTTCTCGTTGGCAGAGTCAATAACAGCTAGTGATCCTCCCATGTATTGGCATTTCATCTGAAATATATCTATTGCTTAGGAATTCCCAAATCGATCTGTTATTTTGGGTTGCATGCTATTGTTTTTATTCATATTTTTTTCAAGTTAGAAAATGATAAATTCTGAGATAGACCACATGATGCAAATTCCATTCAACACTAGGCACTAAGAGTCGAGAATGATGCAAATTGAGTCATCAGTTTCTGATTCTGTTGCTCGAAGGCTAAGAAAATTTGGTTTCATAATTTAATTAAACAAATTTCATAAAATATTTTCAGCAGTCAAATGACAACCCCAAATCCAAGTACATTATTTCAATAACAATAAAATTACTTTTTTATGGAAAATTCTTATTTGTACAAAAGTACACAGAAGAAGTTATCAAATGTTTGAATTCTTACAGGTAATAGCTCATATTTGTCGCATTTGGATGAATTTTTTTTTCGCAAATTGTAGCTGTTCCAATGGGAACTAAATGTGCTCTACTTCTTATTGATTTTTATCTTTTCTATCATGAACTCGAGTGTGCTCAGTCTTTGCTCCTTTACGGCAAGAAGCACTTGGCACTTTAATTCACTTTCACATACACATACATTGACGACCTCATTATTAATAATCAAATTTTTAATCGTGCTCAATTGAGAATCCTCATTGTATGGATTACCTAAGAACAACTAAATGTGATCATAACAAATGAAAGCATTTATTCCCTTTCAATTTTAGATATCTTAGCTTATGACGAAAATTGTTATCTCGTTTATTTAATATATGACAAACGTGACTACTCAAATTCAAAATGAAAATTTTCCCCATCCCTTATAGTAATATTTCTTCGTTTCCTAGGCCGTCAAAAGATCTGTAATGCGCAGGGTACTTAATGCTTTCTTGGTCTCCTGATTCACAGCACAAAATCAATGTATCTGTATGTAAAATTGAAGAACAAAGCGAATGCCAGGGGCTCAAACCTTATAAATGGTAACAACAAAGCAAGAGACCCGTCATATTGCATGAAATATTGAATATTACCCCCATTTCTGGTCCCGTGGCCTATATCCAGTGTAAAAAACGACAATGTTTTTGACAGCAAACGATGGATTTTACTTATCTGTCATATACATTGTCGTTTTTACACTGGATAAAGACCAAGGGGGCGAAAATTTGTGTATTTGAGTGTTTGCGCTTTTATTTATGTCATCCCTTCCCTCAGGAAGAAATATTTCAATCTTTTAAAAATATTGAGTTTACCTGAGCGTGATACCACTCCAACTTTTCCCTGCTGAATAGGTAACAGCTTCCACCATAAGGGTACCATCCAAAGGGACACTGTGCTGGTCTGGGCTGCACGACAGGGAAAGACTTGTAGCTCACTTTAAAGTTGTAGCCATGGTGTTTGTAGGTGGGGAAGTAGCCGGACTGATACTTTCCTGCTCCACCGGGAAAGTATCCAAAGGTGTGTGGGGCATACTTTCCTGCAGAAGAGCTTGACTTGGGGTATGAAACTGGTAAAGATTTCACTGGTGATTTTGGATAAACTGCCGGCGACGCTTTAGGGTAGGGTCTTGGTAATGGTTTTACAATAACAGGTTGTTTGGGGTAGGGTCTTGGTAAGGGTTTTACCAGAACTGGTTGTTTGGGATAGGGTCTTGGTAAAGGCTTTACAAGAACTGGTTGTTTGGGGTAAGGCCTTGGTAAGGGTTTTACAAGAATTGGTTGTTTGGGGTAAGGTCGTGGTAAGGGTTTTACAAGAACTGGTTGCTTGGGGTATGGTCTTGGTATAGGCTTTACAAGTACTGGTGGCTTGGGATAGACAGGCCCTGGTTTAATTGACTTAAGATATCCTCCAGAACTTCCCTGTGATTTGAATGTAGGATATACTCGACCTGCACTGCCACCGGACGATTTTCCTTGTGATTTGAAAGTTGGATACACATGAGCCTCTGTAGAGCCAGTGCTTGACACGCTACTTGAAGACTTGAATGTTGGATAAACTCCGCCTGGCTCTACCTTGCTCTGTTGTTTAAAGGATGGATACACATTTCCATCTGAAGAGCCACCTCCCGAGCTTTGTGACTTGAAACTTGGATACGCAGCTCCTGGCTCTGCCTTGCTCTGTTGTTTAAAGGTTGGATACACATTTCCATCTGAAGAGCCACCTCCCGAGCTTTGTGACTTGAAACTTGGATACGCAGCTCCTGGCTCTGCTTTTGATTCTTCTTTAAATTTTGGATAAACGTTTCCGTCAGACGAACCGCCCCCAGAAATTACTTTTCCTCCGCCGCCTTGAGACTTGAACTTTGGATAAATATTTCCATCTGAAGAACCAACTCCGACACCGACTTTTCCGCCACTCTGTGACTTGAATGTTGGATAAACTACTGTTCCTGCGGAACTTGAACTTGATCCTTCGGACTTCGAGCCGCCGCTAGGATGGTGCTTTCCAAAAACTAGACCCAGGCTATCAAAGTCTAGTCCACTTGTGACTGCAACAGAAAAAAACTTTAAAAATTAATTTGCTATTACTTAAAAATTTATAGCACAAGACATGAACACAAATCGTCATGTATTGATTAACGAATGTAACGATGTTTTTGAAACAAATGCTACCTATACAGCTATTATTTTTCGTCAAGTTAGTAAAAGAAAATGGAGAATAACTGATGATTTCCATCTGAATATTCTACTACAGGTACTTCAGCTTTATTTTCTCTGTAAATGAAATCTTACGCTTAGAACATTAATCCATTATCTGATGCCTTAAACCGTTAATCCTGTGTGTGTTCCGCTGTGGTATTTGCAAGGATGTTTTGCTTGGGGGTCTTTTTTATATCCTTGGAGTTTTTCCCCTTACAGACGGTATCTGACGTAAAACTATTGTGACGTCATGAAAATGGTATGGTAACGTCGATTTTATACCGTCATTTCCAAGACTTTTAGGACCGTTTCCATAGAATTAGATGACATCATAACCAGTCTACGTCAGATGCCGTTTCAAATGGGAAGCAACTCTGGTTTTCGAAAATAGCGAATACCTCTTCTTAATTTTGACTGACAGGTTTTAAAAAACGGATGATATTGTGGTATATCCTTAGCATAGTCGGAATGTCTTTGTCGTCGCACACCGCTCTCGACTCTAGGAATATCACTTGAGTGAACGACGTTATCATCAAAGCAATTATGTTACGCCTACCTCATTCAGGTATGCATATTTATTACCACCCGGTTGAGGAACCCGGCCTTTTAAAGCAATAGAATGCTAAAAGAATTCACACCCATTTATGGACTAATTGTGAATCGGTCAACCTGCTTGAAGTGAAATTATTTTTCTGCTTCCAGGTGTTTACCTATCATTCGAGTTCAGTCACTCCAGGTAAGTTAAAGCATGAAAAGACGTCCACAAATTCGGTGTTCGGTGTTCTTTGTATAATCAAATTAATTTGAATTTAAAAACAGTGATTTTTCTTTCCGAGCGATATTTTTGTTCTTTCGACTTTTTAAGTCTTCCTTTCACAACTGACGCAAATCAGACTGTCAAGCAAAAATCCTTCGAATTGCGCTCTATAACAACAAAATCACAGGAACATTATTTGTTATGGCATAACTATTCGGATATTAACTTGGTTACTCTAAAGCCATTGAATGGAATGATTGAATTTATCTATGAGAGATTATTGATTGAAGGATTTTGATAATGAAGTTGATGTTATTACGATTGTCATATACTATATGATACAGTGAAGTGTCCATTTTACCATTGATGTCCCATGATGCAAAAAGTACGAAACTGAATGTTGTAATTCTCATCTGCTTTATTTACTTATGGTTTTTATGATCAATTCGTTTTGGTCAATAAAACAATTCCCGAGATATGATCGACAAATTCAAATCTATTGATTTTAAACTAATGCTTCTTCAGCTTACGGCTTTCTTTTAACTATGTATACCACCCTACTTCGTGACAAAATGAAAAAAAATCACTTATTAAAACAATAAAAAATAATGTTTGGTCGTGAGGAAAAACATACATCGTACGTCTGAATTAATGGTGTCATTCTTCACTTTAGGTTACAACTCAAGCAAAGACCTTGTTCGATCTTTTATCTTTTAACGATTTTGTGACATTCTCTTTAAGGAAGCTGTTGGAATTCCTATGTGTACTAATTGTGTGCCTCCATTTGCGATTTTGTTTATATGTCCACGAAAAACAATACATGATAAATCTGCAAAAACCAAGTTTGTACTTTAACGGCACCTTAAGATATCTTTAATATTTTGAATATTGGAATCTCGCATCTTGCCCATTATAAAAATCAAAACTCGTCACAATTAACATTTTTTGTCATAAATTTTTTTTAAACCTGTTGAAAATTGTATAGGAACTATCATGTCCTTCTCTCGAAATTGGGACAACTTGTATCCTTTTGAATTTCTTCAGCTTTCCTTACACGATGACTTTATAAACAAAATTAGAAAATCAAATGAAGATCGACCTTTAATAATCGATAATGAAGACAAGAATCAATCACATTCTTTCCCCTTGATATGACCGAGAAGCCCTAAAAACAACATTTATCATGGCATCGGACCATTTATAGTGTTGTGCAAGCATTTTCCCAAAAATTCCACACTGAACAACCGCGACGACGGAATTCCATAACGGGCGCTGCCCAAGAGTGGACCCTGATCCCTTGTCCCATTTGGAAATTGGTCTGACTTCTCGGATAAGTATTCATGAGCTCGCTTCGACCATCAGAGCACAGACTCTTTTCTGTATGACCAATGTTTTGATACACATAGTTCTGTTATCCAGGGTCCCTGTGTTTTACTATGTGTATATGATGTCATCTTACAATGAGGATGATACATATATTTACTTATACGGCAAATGTGTATCTTGGAGACCCTCTGTGTATTCGGATAAGTGGGAGGGTTGTGCGCACGAAATCCAGGTAAATACACCAATTGTTTTTGTAAGTCGTCTTCGTATTGGTTTCTCTCAAATTATTTATTGTCGTTCATGTTTCATGTTTCTAACTATTTTGTTCGTTGGCCCATTAGGTTTGGAATATGTTTGTTTCTTTGCTGAAGTTGTTTTGCCGATGTCCATTATTTGTGGTATTACGTGGGTGTGTTCCGCTGTGGTAAGTGTAAGGAGGTCTTACTGGAGATCTTTTCCCTATCGTTGAATACAGGATTCATAGGAAATGTGTAAATGACAAGTGGATAAATTAAAACCATTTGGAAATCAGTTACAAACAATTCAAACTTAGATAATAAAAAATAGATAAAATCATCTATGTTCAAGTCGAAAGTAAAGTGGTGATCAAGGATTACATATTTACTGCAAGATCTTTATATCTGTGAAGTAAAAACGTCTGCTGGGTGTAAAAGAGAGGCATAAATGAAGCAATTCTCCTTCGAATGCAAAAAGAATTTGCCGACAATGAGTTGGGCAGAATTGCTACCCATTGGAATACCGACGGTTTGTGGAAAGGCCTCTTTTTTGAACTCCACAGAAACGTTATTCGTGAGAAAATGCAGCAATTTCATAATCCACACGCCACACATGTGGAGGTTAGGTAATTTTTTGAATTCACTATTTTAATATAAAACCTTGTTCTTTTCTAAGAATGAAGTAGTCCTCCGTAGGTGATGTTTCAAAGAATGAAGTAGTGTCCTCCGTAGGACTTTTTTTTCTGTTTAGACATTATTTGTTGGAATTTCCAAACGTTGCATTAAACTTACCGTGATTGATATATTTATAATGTGTCACATATTAACACTGTCTGTCTATCTGTTGAGATGACTTAATTTCGATCAAAATTTCATCTAGTATTCATTTCCAAAAAGAAAGGACTTTAAGTACTTTTTGTAATGGCCATAAAGAAATTTGATATTTTTCTTTTCCTTTCTTTCTTTCTTTTTATTTTTATTTTATTTTATTTATTTATTTTCTTTTTTTTTAATAAAAGTAATACTTAGAAATGGCTGGGAATGTATTAAAAACTTTATGTATACAAATATGGATTTATATTTCAATAAGAAACTAAAGGCATCCACACTTACCATGATAAGAAGTCATACATAATATCAAACCCAAGACACCCCTCATTTTTCCGCCGGAATGAAAGATACCGACATTTATTTGTATTTTATACCAGCTTAAGTTGTACGTCCATACTGACATAAGATTAAGAATTTTACGTCTTTCTTCCTGTTTACTAATCCATTGTTTTACATCACAATTGTAATATCAATTTCTCACATGATCAAGCAAGTTTCTTTAGAATTTCTATGGGAACAGTGTCCGACAGGCTGTGCACTTTATATTCATGCAAATGCCTATTTTATGTGAATAGAAATATTCCCAAAACATAATATTATGATTTAGAAGCTTTTAGCAAATTTGCAATATTACTCATTGATTTATCTTTATGGTCAAAATGTATATGCGTTTTTACAGTCTGTGACATTTTAACTTCTGTTTCACTGATTCAAAATGTAGTTAAGATTGCCATCATAGAATTATAAAAAAATACACATTGAAAAAAAAAAAAAAAAAAAAAAAAAAAAAAAAAAAAAAAAACCAACCAAAAAAAAAAAAAAAAAAAAACCCGGACACTCTTCTTACATCATAGAATTTATTTTACACTATTTCGTTCCTTTCTCTTTTTTCATTATACTTTATCGATTTTTTTTTTTTTTTTTCATTTCTTTCATTTAGATAATATATGACTATTTAGCTTATTGTCACATTTCTAATACACTCATATCTGACTGTTAAAATTAATTGACTTTTTTATTCACTTATTCATGTCACAACTTTTTAAAAATAGTCACATATTGGTTAAACAATCCCACAGGTCAAAGCGTCTTGAGTATGTTAATTTTCTATTCTTCCCAAGGTTATCTACGTCATCAAAACCTGTATTTATTTTTTTCATTAAATGCCAAAAATATAATTATTTCCCCGAAAATCCGTGATTATTTACCCAACTCATGCATCAGGGAGTTCCGGTATTGTATTGGTCTATTCAACTCGTGAAATTTACATGTGTAACTCGGACTTACGAAAACCACCAGCTTTGATTGGATTATTTCATACCTTGTTTATGCAAATGAGGTATTAATGAGGTATAAGTCCCAATAATATTGTCGTTTCTTTCTTATTTTAGGGTGAGATCAGGGAGAATGAGGGGTGCTATTTCCTCATTCGTTTTAACCATATTGACATTCAGCCAAGGTTTGTTTTAAAATTATTTACAAATTACATATCATTCATTTGGAAAATTTGGGGAAGGGGGGGGGGTCTTAATTAATTTATTCACTTTCAATTTTTTAAGTTCAAATTTTAAAAATAAATGACAATACGGATTATTACTGACGCCAATGGGAGCTTCGTATTTATTTAGTTTATTTCTTTTAAAAACACAGTCACTCTTATTCCGCAGAGTGAAATAATAAATTATGTATGACTTTTTAAAAACATTATTTCATTTACTTTTATCTTAAAAGTTTCATGCTGTCATCTTGTAGATTAAAAGAAAAAAAAAAGAGATCAAAACACTTCAATTTAATTGTTTTTAATGATTTCTTTTGACATGTTTATAGATACAACATTTTTTTTTTTTTAATCGAAACTGTCAAATTACATTTTTTTTTTCTTTTCTATGTTTCTTCACTGTTATCATAATAATGATCCATGGGAACTCAATTTATTTTTCCCTGACTTTATTCTCCCATGCTTCCCCTTTGCATTGCTTCTTCTGAATCTAACGAAAGCTTCTAATATTCATACGAACCTCTGAACGATTGGTTAAAACTTGAGTTTAAATTATGAAAAAGCAATTTTGATTGGTCAATATTCCTATGCCTCTTTTACAGTCAGGGCTGATGTTGTGTATCCTGGTGCCGTAAAATCCGCAGGTACAAAATTATTAGTGGGCGGGGGAGGATCAAAAGCTGTCATTGGCGGAGGACTTGGTGTCTCTCTCGGAAAAGGCGGAGGAGGAGGAGGAAAGTTGATCAAATCCGGAGGCGGTAACACAATAACCCATGTCGGAGGACACGGGTACTTCCCCTCTAAAGACGAGGTCAAATACGGAGGAGGAGGGTATGGACCCTCAAAACTAATGTACAGGAAAGTTGCAAACGTTGGTCCTCTGCGACAGTTTTGTCCCTTCGGTTGGGACCATTATGCTGGCAGCTGTTACTATTTCAGTAGAAACAAGCTCTCATGGTTCGACGCAGCAGTAAGTCCTTTTCTTTACCTCTTTGAAAAGATGTATCTGGATAATTTTTCAAAAGTTTGAATTTTAAAAGAATCATGTCATTAAATATGGTTTTCTTTTACCATTAAAGATGAAGTGCGCCTACATGGGAGGGTCGCTGGCAATGGTAAACCAAGCACACGAAAATTCATACTTAAAACTCATGTGCGCCAAAAATAAAAGTAAGATTGTGTGAAAATTTGATTTTTATTTTAAATTTATTGATTCGAAATTTTAAAAAATAGCCAGATTGCTTGACATACACTATCCTTGCAAAGTATAAAGTCAATTTTATCTAAAACATTAACAAGAACTTTCTAAAAACTCGACTCTATTCGAAAATTCAAAACAAAGGCCATTTTACAAAATTAATCATGACGTCACATACATAGGAACTTTTCATCTTGTAGTGTCATACGGAGTTTGGTTTGGACTGAATAACGTTTTGTTTCCAAAGTCTCATTCTTGGCTTTGGGGATACGGAAAGAAGGCATGTACTTGGTTTGACTGGTTTGGTAAAGGACCAAAATTCAAGGACCAGAACCATAAGTGTGTGGCTTTTAATGAAGGTTATCATTATCAATGGTCCGTGGAAAACTGTCGACAGAAGATGTATTACATCTGTGAACTTAATCCTGTGAGTATTTATGGGTTTTTTTCTAAATTGAGACAAAAATTATAAAAATTACCTTCATGTTAAAACTAGCATGATACGCGAAGCCCCTACTGTCCGTGCTCCTCACTTCGAAAATGGAAAAATTGAAGTTCTGTCTAATTTGTCGACAAATTTTCCGATTGAAATTTATATTGGGTGCTCTCGTAATATGTTTTTTCAATTAATACTCCGCTCACAGTAGCAGAAAATAGTTTTAGATGGGGATTGGTCGTACAGACAAATAACATGCACCGTTAGTTACGAGAGTTTGAGATCTATCTCCCCATATAAATTTGGATCAGAAAATATTCCGACTAGTGAGACATTTTTCAATTTCTAAGGTGAACTGCGCGGATAATAAGACCATTTTCATAAAGCAAGGATTCGAAGCGGACTGTCAATAGGGCAAGACCATGTACTTTGGCAGAGTCAGCGATTCCTGCTTGCGTGCAATACCCGCATTACATTACTCTAAATAAATACACATTTATGTTGTTTGTCTCAAATGTAAGAGATATATATTCACAATGGTCTGTGTTCAGGGGAAGTTATAGCAGAGGAAGTGACAGACTTTTGAAAACGTTTTTGAAATGAAGAAGTGCAGCTTTCCCAGACGTGTGCATCTTTATTGAAAAATCTTTTCTGGGTAGGAGAGTAAGCATTAAATGTCCTATATATTTTGACTTAATTGATCGATGGTATACTTTTAAATATATTTGTATTTCAAATTGAATGATATAACTACATTTTCTGTCGTACCTTTTTTTCAGAAAAATCCATGTGTGTGCAAATACTAAAAATGGAAAATCAACTGAGAAAATCATTTGTTTGTAATAAAAGAAATATGAGATACTCATTATCATTGATATATTTCATATATGAATGAGTTTGTTATATTTGCTTCTTCAAATCAATGAGAAAAGAACACCATAGAAATGTACGTATGATATGATACATGCATGTCTGACCCACTAGTTTTGGCTTATTGTTGTCGTGGAAAGATATCTCTGGTCGCAGAGTTTGAACAACTTGTATCTGACTTTCAATTTTAAGGTTATACATGCCGAGTTGAGAAATGTACATACAGTATGAATCTAGTCTTGGTTCATTAAAAGTTTACATTGTTGAATCCATATTAATATCTTCTCAGTCTGTAATCATGTTAGTCGGCTTTGAGAGCTTTAATTCCCCTTTTTCTATCTTTAACACAGCAGAAGAGACTTTTTTTTCAAAATGCACATGAAATAATGATGGTGTATACATATATGTTCATATATCTGTTTCTTGGATATGCTGTCATTCTTGTTATTGTCGAAAAGGGAATTATTCATATTCTAAATATCCTGAAGATATCTCGACGATATTCCTAAAACGTTAAAGGACATTTGAATTCCTATTTCTAAAACCAAACACAGTCCTTAGTCGAAATAATAGGTCCAAATGACCGTTTGGCTCACCTGAATCTACTGTAATTGGAGTTTACAACTGAGTATGACCCTAACTGCTTGCAATGCGTAGAAAAGTTGGGATTTCGTATGTCTCATCTAACCTCATGAAGTGGAATGAAAGGAAACAGCAGAACTGACATTTCTGCTTTGTTCTTGTTTGGACATAATGTTATCCTTTGACAATTACGATGAACATGTCTCTCTATGACAAACATGATGATTTCAACTTAAAAATATATTAACAAACTTTCAATTTCAAGAAAGCAATGTCGTAGTTTCAAACTTATTACGCTTTGCAACAGAAAGAGTTTGAATGTAACTGGGGGATTTCTACGGAAGCGTATAGGTATCATACTGTAGTTGTGTTGTAACTATATTTCTTGATATATAATTTATCAACTTATAATGATATATAATTACTAGTTGCTTTATTATATCAATAAATGATATATTTTATTTTCATTTCAGCACTTTCTATGTTGCATTGTCTAGTTAATTTTCATTTATTAACACAGCTTTTATCAACTTTTAGATTAAGTTGATGAAGTTATATTGCCATTTTTATAATACCGCGGGAATGCCAAGTGGTATAATGTGAATGCATGAAGGAACGGACGTGTAGACCTACTCGGACCCTGATTGGTTTATTTCTCATTGAATGAGGAATAAACCTATAACTGCGAAGCATGACGACAAATGGTGATTATTTATGTTGTCTGTCTGTCCATCTATGCGCCCGATTGCCTGTATATTCTACTTTTAGTGTCAAACCCAATACCTTTGTAGGACTAAGGGAGTTGACATTTCATACCTGCAAATCGTATGACAAGACCTTTTTAAGGATACCATGCATTTTTGACTAAGACCTTTGCGTTTACCCTACTTTTGAAAATATTTAAACTATTGATCATTAGGTTTTTGAGAAGGTTATAAACAGTATCTGAAGAACAGACTCATTCGGAATGATTTAGTTGAACTTAGTTCGCGGGTATGCTTACGTCATAATCAAAATTTATGTAAATTTCATACTCAAACCTGTCTCTGTGCACGAGTACGCTATGACATCATAAACACCAAGATCTTGACGTCAAGTGACGTTGAAATTGAATAAAACTATTAAAAACTAGGTAATACTAGAATATTATCTAGTCCAGGAAAATTATTAAATCAAATCATCTGATTTGATATAAAATGCATGGAGACTTCGAGACATGAAAAATGCAAATATGAAAACGTCTTGTTCCGCATTAAGTCAAGAGGAATCGGTTGTTGCAGCTATTACTTGATGTTTGTCAATAATGACAATAATTAATCAAAATTCGAAGCATTTTCGACGGACGGTAAAAATTGGAAGCTCTCGGTCGGAGATGCTTAGACCTATGGATCCGCACATGAATTGAAGAATCCTGGATCATAGTAAAAGCAACCGTTTTATTTTTGTTGTTGAATAGGGGGGGGGGGGGGTGTCTGCTCTCTGCATGCTATTAAGCGACATTACCCATGATAAGCGACTTGGCCTGTATTTCTTGATGTAAAAGCTATATCCAGGAAATTAATTGAATATATGAAAAGGTTAAATGTCCGTAAACAACAGGTTGGACGGACGGACGTACGTACACGGGGACGGACATGTGCATCACCATATATCCCCACCATTTTTGACGGGCGTATAATAACACTGCAAAGTTAACCCGCTAAATTTGTTTTTTAAGACTAAGGTCAAACGAGAAACATAAGGTTTTCTCAGAGTGCAGCAGCAGCTTTGGATCAAATTCGATAGGCTACTTCTTCTGATGATAACAAAATCACGTCAATTGCTTGCAAAAGAAAGGATGCCCCATTGGGATCTCCGACAAACACCCGGTTGCCGCATACACAGCATCACCCCAAAACACTCAATGCAAAACACAGAGCAGAAACGCACAAAAAGAGACGCGAAAGGTAAAGGAACACCAAATCACAAAGAAACATAAACACAAATGACTACACATAAACCAACGAGACCAATGAACAATCGGTAGAGGAGTTTGATTTTAGAGCGTCTGCAATATTTTCTATTCTAAGTTCAGTAGTGTCTTGCATTTTTGCTCATTTAAAGAACTCATAATTATTCATGTTGCATTGGAGGCATCACATGAAGCAGATACAATCCCCAAAAGCATGTCTATCATCCAACTACAGAGTGCTCCAATGAGATAAAATATATCCTGACAACAATCTCAACAGCACTCACAATAGAGCACTAGATTTAGCATCGATGGACCCCTATCAAGCGAGAGTCTTGACCAGGTGCCCGGTAGAAGTAAGTATCCCGTATTTGGGCGGCCGCACTCGCCGTCGATGTTCACGCACGAAAATGAAAACAATATCTACAAAACATACACTCTGCATAGAAAGTGCTATTGCGACCATGTCAGGGAAAACTATTCAAATCAAGGAAGACACGTGTGGCGACACGTGTCTTCCAGGGCTATATTTCAAACAGGCAGGTCGAAATCATAATATCAAAATACTTGGTATCTACAGAAAAGTCTTGTTACAAGGAATACACCAGTGAAATATGAAATCCCTATCAGTTACCAATAGAAGATTTATAATAAATGTTTTAAAGCTTTTCAAAAGTAGGTCGAACACAAAGGTCTAGGTCAAAGGGTAAAAAATACACGGTATCTGTAGAAAGTAGTGTTGTAAAATCTGAAATTACTATCGATTATCGGAAACTATCGGAGGAGTACATCCGATATCACAATAGGAATAATCGGACTTTTTTTCTTTTTTAAAATTGTTGTATGTATTACTCCTCCTGGGCACCTGGTCCCACCTCTAGCTTGCTAGGGGTCCGTCGATGCTCAATTTTTGCTCTATTGTGAGTGCTGTTGAGATTATCGTCAGGATATTCTTTTACTCATTTGTGTCTTTTCAGAAGGAGAATACTCAGTGCTTGTAATTTAAGAATCTGATTTTTATTTAAAATCATGAAAATAGATTAAATGTCGAACATGTCGCAACTTTCAAGTTTCAGCGGTGATAGCGGTGACATCGGCGACTTTCGTTACATTACGACACTAGTAGGAAGGTCATGTCACACGAATACAGGTATGAAATACCAATGTCATACGTCCTACAAAGGTATGGGGTGTGACACTAAAAGACAGACAGACAGACAGATAATAGAAATGATCACTGTGTGTCGATATGCTTCGCAGGCATAAAAAAAATCAGTCACAGTTATTGGTTTACTCCTTATTCGTTGAGAAAATATTCCACGTTAAGAGTCAGGGTCTGAGTAGGTCTACACGTCCGTCCCTTCCTGTATTTACTGTATACCACCTGGTATTCCCGCGGTATTATAAAAATGACAATATAACTTCATCAACTTTTAAATCTAAAAGTTGATATAAGCTATGTTCTTAAATATAAATTAACTGGACAATGAAACAAAGAAAGTGCTGGAATGTCAATGAAATATATCATTTATTGATATAAGTAAATCAACTTATAACCATATATCATTATAAGTTGACAAATTGTATATCAAGAAATATAGTTACAACAAACAACTGTATGATATATTGAATCCTGTTTGGACCGCTTCGTGTCTTCGTGCCATCGCCGGCGATGTCACGATGGCGATGATACGATGTTACGATGGCGATGTTACTATGCTACGATGTTACGATGGCGAAGTTACGATGACACGATGGTGAAGATACGATGTTACGATGGCGAAGATACGATGTTCACATCGTGACATCGCCATCGTGACATCGTATCATCGCCATCGTAACATCGTGTCATCGCCATCGTAACATCGCCATCGTAACATTGTGTCATCGCCATCGTAACATCGTGTCATCGTCATCGTAACATCGTGGCATCGCCATCGTCACATCGTGTCATCGCCATCGTAACATCGTGCCATCGCCATCGTAACATCTTGTCATCGCCATCGTACCATCGCCATCGTAACATCTTGTCATCGCCATCGTAACATCGCATAATTTTACGCATGCGCGAGTGTTTTACTATGAAAGCCCATTAGTGCCACTCAAAAATATACTCCGAAAAGAGAAATAATGTCATGAAAAGAATTTTTTCCAGAAAAGTAGCGTAATTGAAAGAATTAAATAAAGTCGTCGAAGTTCGGTAAGAGGCATGAATAACCATATGCGTATTTTATTTGAGTGAGGGCATGCGGCGACTTAGGAACATTTTGCAGCCACCTCCCTCCCAATGGCCTTCGCATCGGCGCTCAGACCCTTAACTCAAATCCTGTAAACATCCTTGATGCCCAAATGCAAGCTAGCTGAAAAAAAATATTTTCAACGATAAGTTGGTTGGTTGGGGGGGGGGGGTGGTTCCAGATTGTTAGGCTACAATGGCGATGACACGATGTTACGATGGCGATGACACGCTGTTACGATGGCGATGATACGATGCTACGATAGCGATGACACGATGTGACGCTGGCGATGGCAAGATGTTACGATGGCGATGCCACGATGTTACGATGGCGATGGCAAGATGTTACTATGTCGATGACACGATGTTACGATGGCGATGGCACGATGTTACGATGGCGATGACACGATGTTACGATGGCGATGTCACGATGTCACGATGGCGATGACACGATGTTACGATGGCGATGGCACGATGTTACGATGGCGATGTCACGATGTTACGATGGCGATGTGACGATGTTAACATCGCATCATCGCCTTCGTAACATCGTATCTTCGCCATCGTGGCTTCGTAACATCGCCATCGTAACATCACATCATCGTGTCATCGCCATCGTTACATCGTAGCATCGTCATCATATCATCGCCGGCGATGGCACGATGATGCGAAAGGATCCAAACAGGATTCCATAATGATACTTATACGCTTCAATATCGTTGCGATACAAAGGTATTATCTAATTCTCAAAAAACAATGTCTCGTTTTCTAGACAGTTGAAAAAGATATTCGTATAGAAATTATTTCCATATGAAGTGTGGAATATGGGTTTGACATAGACCATTTTTGATCTCCCTTAATTGACATCGTCTATTAAAACAAAGTAACGGTTGTTGCTAGGAAGCAGGGGATGATCTCGGACATCTGATCTCATTCCCCTTGCTATCATATGGTATGAAGTTTAGTATCTATTCTGCCGTCAACCTGCAAAAAATATTTCTTCAGATTATGTCGACATGCTGGATAATTATGTCAACATGCTGAATAATTATGTCAGCATGCTTGATAATTATGTCAGCATGCAACTTATGTATGTCAACATGCAATTTAATTATCTTGCATATTGACATAATTATCTTGCATGTTAACATAATTAGCTTGCATGTTGACATAAATAAGTCGCATATCAACATAATTATATTGCATGTAGACATAATCTATAGAAAAATATGTCGCATGTAGGAGGCAGAAGTATTCCACCATAATTTGCTTTTAGATTTGCCTTGTCAAAATATCCTTTATTAACACGAGCAAACGTACCTCAAGCACAAGCTTGCCTCGTATGATTTCTTGCAGCAAACACGAATAATTGACCTGCTTATATCCTCTGAACTTGTCAGATTATTTTTTTACATGAAATCCTTATCACTTACCAATTAAAGATTTATAATCAATGTTTCAAAGATTTTAAAAGGAGGTCGAACACAAAGGTCTAAGTCACAGGGTAAAAATGCACGGTATCTGTGGAAAGGTCATATCACGCGAATGCAGGTATGAAATATCAATGTCATACGTCCTACAAAGGAATGGGGTGTGACACTAAAAGACAGACAGACGGACACACGGATGGATAGACAGATAACAGAAATGATCACTGTGTGTCGATATGCTTCACAGGCAAAAAAATCAGTCGAAGTTATAGGTTTACTCCTTATTCAATGAGAAAATAACCCACGGTAGAATCAGGGCCTGAGTAGATCTACACGTCCGTCCTTCCCTGTATGCACTGTATACCACTTGCTATTCCCACGGTATTATGAAAATGGCAATATAGCTTCATCAACTTAATCTAAAAGTTGACAAAAGCTGTGTTCTTAAATAAAAATTAACTAGACAATGCATTATAGAAAATGCTGGAATGTCAATAAAATATATCATTTATTGATGTAAGTAAATCAACTTATAACCATATACCATTATAAGTTGACAAATTGTATATCAAGAAATATAGTTACAACACAACAACTATATGATTCCTATACGCTTCCGTACCTAATTCTTATGTGTAGTCATTTGTATATGTGTTTCTATGTGATTTGGTGTTTCTCGTACCTTTTGCGACTCTTTCTGTGCGTGTCTGCTGTTTGCATGGGGTGTTTAGTGGTTTTGTTGAGTGTGCAGTACGGAAGCGTATAGGTAGCATACTGTTGTTGTGTTGTAACTATATTTCTTGATATACAATTTATCAACTTATAACGATATATGGTTATAAGTTGCTTTACTTATATCAATAAATGATATATTATATTGACATTTCAGCACTTTCTATGTTGCATTGTCTAGTTAATCTTAATTTATGAACACAGCTTTTATCAACTTAAAGATTAAGTTGATGAATCTATATTGCCATATTTGTAATACCGCGGGAATACCTTTAAATGGTATACAGTGAATACAGGAAGGAACGGACGTGTAGACCTAGTCATACCCTTATTCTTAATGTTGGTTATTTTCTCATTGAATAAGAAGTAAAACTTAAACTGCGACTGGTTTTTTTTTTTTTTTTTTTTTTTTGTTGCTTGCGAAGCATAACGACACTCAGTGATCATTTCTGTTGGCTGTCTGTCCATCTATGTGTGCGTTAGCCTGTATATCCTACTTTTAGTGTCAAGCCCCGTACCTTTGTAGGACGTAGGGTGTTGAAATTTGGCACCTGTATTCCGTATGACAAGACCTTTCTAAGGATACCATGCATTTTTGACCTTGTGACTTAGACCTTTGCGTTTGACCTACTTTTGAAAATCTTTAAACCGTTGATCATTAGGTTTTAGAAGGGTATAAACAGCATCCAAAGAACAGACACATTTGGAATGCTTTAGTTGAACATAGTTCGACGGTATGCTTACGTCATTGTCAAAATTTATGTAAATTTCATACTCAAACCTGTCTCGATATTGCCATTGAAATTGAATAAAACTATTAGAAAACTATGCTATCCTAGTATACTATCTAGTCCAGGAAAATTATTACATCAAAATCATCCGATTTGATATAAAATGCATGGAGGCTTCGAGACATGAGAAATGCATTATGAGAACGTCATGTTCCGTATTTAAAGCTGAGGTCCTACATAAAAAACTTCGATGAAGTAGTAATTTTGGGGGGGGGGGGAACTGTACATTGCATTTGGGTCGTACCTTCATTAGTATGCATACGTCAGCATGTGTAAAAGGTCGTTATAGTTTGTTTCCATGGCATGGGACGGAGATTGTTATAGTCTGTATCTAACCATCTCCGTCCCAAAGAAATTACTACTTCATCGAAGTTTTTAATGTAGGACCTCAGCTTTAATCATGAGAAACCGGTCGTTGCGGCTATAAAAGGTTTTCCTTTAAATTATCCATAAACAACAGGTTGGACGGACAGACGGACGTACGAACATGCGGACGGACATGTGCATCACCATATACCCCCGCCATTTTTGGCGAGCATAAAATAACACCGCTAAATTCATTTCTTAAGACTAAGGTCAATCGAGAAACGTACGTTTTTTTTCAGAGCGCAGCAGTGACTTTGATCTTTGGATCCAAAATTCGATATGCTACTTCTTCTGATGATAACAAAATCACATCAATTGTTTGCAAAAGAAATGATGGAATGTCCAACAACACCCGGTTGCAGCACACACAGCAACACCCCAAAACACCCGATGCAAAACACAGTGCAGAAACGCACAGAAAGAGACGCAAAAGGTACAAGGAACACCAAATCACAAAGAAACATCAAACACAAATGACTACACATAAACCAAAGAGACCAATGGGCAATCGGTAGAGAAGTTTGCTTTTAGAGCGTCTACAATATTTTCTTTCCTACGTTCAGTAGGGTCTTGAATTTTTGCTCTCAAAAGTATCATAAAGTACTCATAATTATTTTTGTTGCAATGGAGGCATCACATAAAGCAGAAACAAAATCCCCAAATGCATGTCTATTATCCAATAGATCATAATAATTCCGTTTTCTGCGAGTATTAGATCTATAAATACTGAGAATCTGTCAGTATATCAGTAAAAACTCCCAGCTCCTGCGTGTACAATCCAAACACAACTGCCATGTCTGCGACCTTGACCTGCAAAACTCGTCATCAAACTGCTACGTCATATCATCTGATGATGTAATGAATTTAATTTAGTAAAATGGGGCTCCAGCTGGGGAACAAATACTTTTGACACATTTCTGGCTTTTTTAAAACTAGCTATGTATACATTATTTCTATTTCGTTTGGAAACGGAGTTGATATTTTCATACGCAATGACTAATTTCTTGAGTATATATATCACTGGGTTGGGTGCACCCCCCCCCCCTTGATCCTCCAAAACCGGCCTAACTTTGTAGCATTTTTTGCGCTCTTTCAGGTAAAAATTTGTCTCATGGAAATTTCCATTGCAAAAGTGGTGTTTTTTGGGAAAAACATGTTTTTTTAGTCAAAAATCACTGAAAATAGGAAAAAAAATATAACTCTTATATGGTTGATGTTTTTAAAAATTGAAAAGTGTAAATATATAGTATTTTTGATGCTCTTTCAGATGAAATAAGTTGCAAGTTCCAATTCCTATTTTTACTGTGTGTTTTGGGGTAAAAAAGTCGAATTTTTGCCAAAATTCACAGAAATTTGAGGAAATTTCAATTTATTTCTGCTTCTCAGCTCCTCAATATTGCATATGATCGTTCAATGATGATTTAAAAAACATCTTTAAAGTCTCCTCTTTCAAATGACATATATTTTATATTCTTATTTTTTTGCAAAATCCTCGAAATGAATTATTTTATACAGAAACCTGTATTTTCAATCAGAAATATCAGATTTCTGTATATTTATTTAAAGAACCCTTATTTGTTATAAAAGCAATGATTGAAAGCTATTTTCTAGTGTAACTTTACACACTCTATCAGATTATATATGTTTTACTAACATTTCATTCAAAATCAGCGTGTTTTTTGGGGAAAAACGTATTTTTTCATTTAAAAATAACTGATTTCTGGAGAATATTTATTGAATCTATAGAAGTTCTTGAAATGATAGCAGGAATGTATTTTGAACTGTAATTATTTAGGTTCACTCATAAATTACATGTATGAAACATAAAAGGTATATTTTCTACTTAATTTTGGGGCAAAATGCCTGTTTTTTGTCTAGAAATTACAGGTTTCTGGAAAAAATTTATTAATTCATTTTCTTTGCTAAAACTATACATTTAAAGCTATTATCATTATAGAAAGTAATCATCTTGTCAGATGATTGTGAAATTAAATGTAATAATCAATTAAAACCATCATTTTTGGGTAAAATACGCATTTTTATGCAAAAACCACTTATTTTGAGAAAATAAGTACTAGCTCCTTTAATTTGCCTAAATTGATATGTTTTAGCTTTGATATTATGCTGTTTCTTATTATAAATGGATAGAAATGTTATTTTATAACTGAAATTTAATTTATATCTTATTTTGGGGCAAAAAACCTTATTCATGTGAAAAATTCACTTGTTTCTGTTATTTTTTAAAATTTCCATATCTTATTTAATCAACACTGGAGAGGTTACATATAATTGGATGGCATTAATGTGATCAAATTTAATGAGTTAGAAGAGATTTCTTTGATTATCTTGCTATTTTGGGTGGAAAATCTTGATTTTTATTTAAAAATCGCTAATTTCTGAAAAATCCTTATTACTATGAAATCAGACGTTATTATTTATATTCAAAAGAGTTCCTGGGGTATATCATAGCTTGTTCTTGTAAGTCATATGCATTTGAAATATCCTCTGTTAATTCAATTGATATTTTGGGGCAAAAAAACCTAATTTATGTGCAAAATTCACTTATTTCTGTGAAAATTGTTTTAAATCTATATTTTTTATTCAATCAAAGCTGGAGAGGTTTCATATAATTGGATGGCATAAAAGTGATCAAGTTTAATGAGTTAGAAAAGATTTCTTTGATAATCTTGCTTTTTTGGGTGGAAAATCTCAATTTTTATTTAAAAACCGCTGATTTCTGGAAAATCCTTATTACTATGAAATGTGTCGTTATCATTTATATTCTAAAGTGTTCCTGGGTATATCATAGTTTGTCCTTGTACGTCAAATGTATTTGAAGTATCCTCTGTTAATTTAATTGGTATTTTGGTGCAAAAAATATATTTTTTATGAATTATATATAGCCTTTATCAAGAAACTTACTATAGAAAGTATCATATTTCAAACTATGATTATTATCCTCTGTATTTCCTATTCAACTGAAATATAAGACTTTCAATAGTAAGTTTCTTGATATAGGCTATATATTCATATAAAACATATTTTTTGCCCCAAAATACCAATTAAATTAACAGAGGATACTTCAAAAACATATGACATACAAGGACATATTAGGGTTTGGAAATTATAAGAATTGACTGTTCAATTTTGACAGTTTATTGGAGTATGAACTTTGGTTTGTCGCATCACAAATATTGCACACACGTGTTGCCTTCCATGGCTATATGTCAAACAGGTAGGTCAAAATCATAATGCCAAAATACTTGGTATCAACAGAAAGGTCTTATTACAAGGAATACACAGAAATATGAAATCCTTATCACTTACCAATTAAAGATTTATAACCAATTTTTAAAAGTATTTCAAAAGTAGGTCGAACGCAAAGGTCTAGGTCACAGGGTAAAAAAATGCACGGTATCTGTAGAAAGGTCAAATCACACGAATGCAGGTATGAAATATCAATGTCATACGTCCTACAAAGATATGGGGTGTGACACTAAAAGACGGACAGACGGACACATAGACGGACAGACAGATAACAGAAATGATCACTGTGTGTCGATATGCTTCGCAGGCAACAAAACTCAGTCGCAGTTATAGGTTTACTCCTTATTCAATGAGAAAATAACCCACGTTAAGTATAAGGGTCACGTCCGTCCTTTCCTGTATTCACTGTATACCACTTGGTATTCCCGCGATATTATAAGAAATGACAATATAGCTTCATCAACTTAATATAAAAGTTGATAAAAGCTGGGTTCATAAATAAAAATTAACTAGACAATGCAACATAGAAAGTGCTGAAATGTCAATATAATATATTATTTATTGATATAAGTAAAGCAACTTATAACCATATATCATTATAAGTTGATAAATTGTATATCAAGAAATATAGTTACAACACAACAACAGTATGCTACCAATACGCTTCCGTAGTGCAGCAACCGGGCGTTGTTGGAGATCCCCTCCTTTCTTTTGTCGTTAGAAGTTTTACTATGCATGTATATATATTACATTTTGCTATGGCCATCTACTCAATTTTCAAATAATGAGAAATATATAAATTGTTAACAAGGATATACGTAATGTCTCAATCCAACAATATCAAAGGCTGTTGATTGGAAAATAATTAAGCTTGTTACTAAAATGTTCTTCAGCTTTAACCATTTTCCCCTTTCTGTACCACTGTGGTATTACTTTTAACATAACAACTTATAGACTTTGAACTTTTCATAATATTAAGGTACTTTATATAATGCGTTTATCAGTCAATTCCAGGTATTGACAGTATCTTTAAAAGTATCACGCGTAGATCAAGTGGTATAGCATACGAGCTCGACGCTATGGAGTAGAGAAGGAGCGGAGTTCATTGAGGACCGTTGGCGTCGAGCTCATATGTGTGCGATCACTGTATATTTAGATGACGCCATCGTATCTAATGTTGAAATATTTCATTAATTCATACTTATATGGCAACATTTGAGCTAAGCCAATCACAGACTGAAATTGCTTGTCTTATTTGTGAAGAATCTCTGAAGAAACCGTCTTCATGGACCCTGCATCAAACAAAAGCCGAACAGTATATACTTGAAAATATGTGGCATGAACGCGGCTCGAACTCGTGACCTTCAGCATGTTATCCGGCATGCTAACATGGTACGCTAACTACTACGCCACCGGGGTAGTTGCCATCTAAGTCGGTTAGAGTGTAATTTTGCTGACCACCTTTATTAATTCACTTTCTTGTATTCTATCACCGGAAAAAATGATTCAAACAGTTTAATTGACCATAATCTTATGAAAACAAAGCACCAAAATAAGTAACGTTATTTGCTGACCACGCAATGCTGCTTTACCAGTAATTTCTTTTGTTATATTAAAATCATAATAGCAAAAATCATAAAGAAAGAATAAAAAAATAGTTATTTTAAAACGAAACTCTCGAAAACTCCAAGGAAAACTTCTGGTTCTGCCAGTGGTTGCCTTACCTTTAAGATATCATATCTTAGATATGTAAGTAAGTACCCTCTATCCTTATTATCAACCATCATTGGGGACTACATACTATATGAATTATTCTCAGCTGACTAAACGAAATGGCTGCAAGTTTATACAAGGCTCAATTTGCGCTTAGACTTTGTGAAAGGCATGAGAAAAAGAAACTGCATGCTTTTTGTAAAACATGTCAGGAAAAAGTATGTTCAGCATGTGTCAAGGAGGACCACAGCTCACACGACTGGGAAATTATTTCAGATTTTCTGAGAGAGAAAAAACAGAATTTGCCGTCGGAATGCAGAGAAATTCGATCAAATCAGCTTCCGCGTTTAAAAAATGAAATAGATCGATACGAGAAGAAAATACAAGAACTAGACGTCTGCCTCGAACAAAATGAATCTGCTTTAAATGGTCACCGGAAAAGGTACATCGATAAAATCAACAAATTATATGATGTAAGGTTAGCGGAATGTCGTCAAAAGACCGAGGCGTCAAAACAAAAATATATGGAAGAACGCGACGGATTGAAATCGAAAGTAAAATACCTAGATATGATTACAACGTCATTAGACAAGGATATCAATACATTGCCCGACCATGATATTCTGGACATGGAGCAAGAGATGAGGAATGAATTGGAAAAGGCTCTCTTTTATAGCGCCGATAAAAACACATGTACAAAGTTTGTCCCAATGCAGATTAATGCCAAGGCATGGGAGAAAATGATTGATGAAATCCACTTTGTCTCTGTGGAAGAGGAGAATGACATCGAAGTATCTTCTGGAATTGTAGAAGGAATAAAACCTACATCTGATAAAAATGTTTGGATCAAATCTGAGAACGAAGCAATATTGACTGGTACAGCAGGAAGTCCTTTGAGAAGAATTAATACCTGTTGTTCAGATTTTATCATCTCGGATAATGGAAATATGATAATGGTCTTATCAAAAAAAATTGTTATTCGCAGTGAAGAAAACGGACAAAAAATAGCAGAATTTCACACCGAACCATTTCGTCCTACCAAAGTCAGTAAAACGGACAATGATGAAATCCTCGTGATATTAGGAGACCTTGACGATAGTAATCTACCTACAAGCCGCCGTATGGTTCGACGTATGACTCTCACGGGGAAGGTGCTTCATACGTACGAATTCAGAGAGGATGGTAAGACAAGGCTGTTCCATCATCCGCTAAGCACAATAGAGAACAAGAATACTGATGTGTGTACAATAAACTGGCCAAATGATGACTCTGGTGAAATAGTCATCCTGCATAAAGATGGACGAGTAAAGTCAACGTTTAGTCTGTATGGATGGAATGTAAACAAGTTCAAACCAATAGACATTGAGTGTGACTCGAAATCGAACATACTATTTACGGAACTATACAGTAGAGCAGTCCACATGCTGAATGCAGATGGACAATATTTGTGCAAACTACTTCAGTTTGAGGAGAAACTTGTCGCTGCCGTAGCCATTCTTGGTGATCGTCTTTGGTGCGGATTCTGCAATGGCAGAGTGAAAGTGTATAAATACAAAAATTGAGATAATCATATCCTGTGTTTTTATTCCATGATACACATTTTGAATAAAAAGTTTCTTTAACAAAAGACAAACTTGATTTTTCTCTTAACTCTCTTGAAAATTACTCGAGTGAGCTATCATCATTATAATTTGGCTTACGTTGCCGTTGTAGTCGACTTCGTCCGACGTAAACTTTTCATACTTTTTCGTTAAATACTGCATGGAATTTCTCGAAGATTTACAGAAAACAAGTACTCCTGAAAGTCGTTTTACCAAAACATTGCTTTTTTCTCTACAGAGCCTTTCATGCGAAATTATGCTAGAGAAAAAAGCATTATTTCCCTTTCTTTGTTTTCTCATCCAAATAGCAGAATTTTATGTTAAAGAAAGCAAGTACTCATGGCCATCTACGTAGTTTCAGGTCATTTACTGAATCTCAATACAATAACAATACCACTTTTGGTATTTATAAGTACATTGCTTTATCAATGGTAGCCCCACTTTGGCTTTTGTATTTTGACTTGTCCAAGAAGGATATTCCATCATTGGAATTTTAAAATGTTAATGTCTTTATAAGTATTAATATTGCATTTGTTAAAATTTTGTTTGTTGCACGTCCTATTGTTGTTATAATTGACTTTCAAGTATTTAAATCAGACTTTGATCCCTGGACTTGGCTTAGCACATTTCAATTTCCAAGATTACTTTTTGCAGATATGAAATGGAAGTGGAATGTATGATACAGATCAAGTTTGAGGTTTGCTCTAATTAACTTGTAAAATAAAGGATTGGATATCCAACAAGACTTGGTTACAGTACCCACATCAGAAGAAGGAATGAATAAGTATCAAAATAGAAATGGCATTTATTTGTATTTAGTATCAGGATGAAAGATTGCCTTATACCTATTAATGATGAAAATCATCTTTGACATACCCATTGATACATTTATATTTTGTAATTTTCTCTGCTGCTGTATTAAGTATGAAATAAATAGTCATATATTGCAATTGTTTCCAAATCTTTGCTGATTAAAAACTTGTTTTCTAGAGATTCAAATCTATGCGCCATAGAAGTCCGATACACTGTCTCCACTTCAAGTTCTAATACATTCTCCGATTTCCTACGTACTTTATTTCTTTAAACTGTTGTTGTCTAATATATTCATTAAGTTTGTGTTTGTCCTCCTAACTGTTCTTCTGGATTCTATGAATGATACGGAAATGTTCCAACTCTTCACCTTCTTGTAGAAAATATCAAACCAATGTACCAGACACGTGTTTCGGATAGTAATATCCTCATCAGTGATGTTTTAAGCCAAAGTGATTTTCAAACACCACAATTAATTTCAGCAGCGCCCTCAGCTTTTATTGTTTTCAATTAAACGTCTTCAAATTAGCATCATGTAAGAACAGATAACAGTAGTTTGCAAATTTATCTGTTCTTAAATGGTGCTAATTTGAAGACGTTTAACATGTTATGTAGACGTAGCAGGATGGGTGGTATATGATCCTACAGGACCCACGTTTTAGAAGTTTCAAAAATTTTTGATAACAGAAATTTTCACTCAATACATTTAATACACGTCAAACATCATGCCTATTGCTAATGCGTGTAGCTTAAAGTCTGAAATGGCGAGACTGAATCTGTTGGCGACAGTAAAACACAAACACTAACATTGGAATTTTTAAAAATCATAACAAATGAGCATACGAAACCCTGAAAATACAAAACTTAAGAAAACAACTAGAAATTCCTGCAATAGAACAAAAGTCGATCCCCCATGGAGACGAGACGGAAGGACTGACCATGGTAATTTATGCGAGGTTAAACATTTCATTTCATCCAAAAATATCATCGAAATTAAAACATCTTAGCACTATCCCTCGAATGTTATTTTGGTCATAGATTTCCTTCAACTATGATACGGAATCGATCGACCCTACTCAAAATGTGGAGCCGTGCACTCTCTGCAAAGTAAATGCACAAATTGACCTTTCTGAACGTGGGAAAAATTTGAGAAATTCCATGACGTCACAATGTAATTTCGATATCTGACCGAGGTTCGAAGCTTGTTTGTCCGAGGTAAAAGTATTGTGACGTCACGAAATTCTGCATTTTTCCCGCAATAGGAAGGGTCAATTCAAATTCAAAAAATAAAACAGGGGCGCTAAGACGACAACAACAACCCACCATAGAAACACGAAGGATAACATTGTCGATATGAATAATATCAACAGAGCCAAAAGTTAAAACGAAATTATCATAGGTGGTGCCACTCAAAGGAATGCGGTACCTTGCAGGTATAACAGCGGCCAAAATAAATTGAAAGAACAAGTATATACTGTCGTGGTATGGTCATAACCCGGAATCTCTAACAAGAAATTTTAAAAATATATTCCGATCACGAGTAATTAATCTAAATAGTACGGAAGTGTCCCAACTCTATACCTTCTCAAAGAAAATTTCAAACCAATTTTCATGCACCAGACACGTGTTTCGGATATTAAATCCTCATCAGTGATGCTTCCAACCAAAGTGCTTTTCATAAGCCACCCGAATTCATTTCACTAGCGCCCTCTGGTTTTATTTTTAGAATTTAAATTTGTGCATTTGCTTTACGGAGAGTGCGCAGCTGCAAATTTCAGAGTCAATTCGAAGCATTACCAAATAAAACCTAGAGGGAGGGATGATGTTTAGATGTTAACCTCCTTAATTTTGATATGTTTTTCGATAAACATCAAAGAAGTACCTAACAGTTATTCAGTCTCAAAGTCGAGAACGTATGGCCAAATCGTGCGAATTCCTATCGGAACGGCTGCGAACCCCGGAATGAACAACATTCCGAAGTGAGACCAGGTGTCCGGGGAGAGTCAGCGTCTCCTGATTGCATGCAACACCCGTCGCTACAGCTCCATGGAAACAACAACTGTCAAATGGCAAATTTCCGAATTAGCAAAACATATATATGATGACAAATTGATAAAGGGCCAAAACAAAGCTTCTTTCAGGCGACATAGCTGGAAAGAAGTAATCCATACACTAAACAAACATCAAGTCATGGGGAACAATTTATTCCGTTATAATATAATCGTACATGGAATTTCCCAGTTGGAGTTTCCCGCTAAAATTGAAAATTGGATCTTTTATTTTTGAATTTTCTATTCAAGAAAGGCGAGGATCTAAAACCGGACTCGGTTGCAGCACCTCATCAAAGCATTAAAACACCTGATGTTAAAACAAAGAGTAAACAAGCACAGCAATAGACACAAAAGAGAGACACATGATATAGCAAAACGAAACACAATAACTACACATAAACCAACGAGACCTATGGGCAATTGGTGCCGACTTAGGACGGTCATTTGCCACGCAAGTAGCAAATGGTGTGGTTATCCGGATTACCTTCTCACAACCCTTCCACTTTATACAAAATTCTCCAAGAACGCAAAACTGTAGTGTAAAGTAACTTCACTGTAAGATGACCACACAAATAAGACAGCAAAACACAGGGACCCAAGCAACACGGGAAAATATGCAAATATATATAAAGAGGAGGTTGCAAAATGCAGTCCGTGTTCTGTCGATTGTAGCGAGCTAATGCATTTAATCGCCCGAGGAGTTATCGATATTCAGAGAGGACAGGTAGTCGGGACCCTGTTCTCTCTAAAAGAGGGTTTGACAGGGTCCATCATGGAGTCCCATCGTCACAGTCAGTTCTAGATTGGTCAAGTACCACGTGTCCATCTGGTGACATTACGTAACAAGTTCTAAATTTTAGTCTTAGAATTCCAAACACCAATAAAGATCTTGGAATTTCCAATAACACATACTTTAATTCAAAATTTACTCTTAAAATATCCAATTTAAATGACAAATATGGATAATGACTATAAAAGTCAGAAATTATTTGATAGACGGAATTTTTTGGCACTTAAGCTCTTGAAAATTTCATATCTTAATGGGAAATCGACGATCTAAGTTGGAAATTCCAAGATTAAAGCTTTATAAATTTCCAATGGAAATTCCAAAATTTAAAAAAAAAATCAAAAAAAAAACAGCAATAATTATCTGTAAATTCATCTTTATCTCGGAATTTCCACTTTAAATTTGGAATTCCAGCTTTTACTTGGAATTTCCAACTTTAGACTCGAAATTTTAACTTTCGACGTCGTGATTATGAAAGGAGGAAGACATTATATACAAAATGGATCAGAGAAGTCAAGCCTCGAGAACAAGGTAAAAACAAGGTAAAAGATCATCGAAAAGTGTCATTGTGCAATTCATCACCAAAATGACGACTAGTGCTAAGTCTGAACGTGATGCAATGACCCCGAACACCCCCCCCCCCCCCCCTCTGTATCCAGTGTCCACCACTGTGTAGTATTGTAGTTCATGTTTTAATGAAGTTTCATCTCTAGTCTTGAAATTTAGATTCCGACATAAAGATTGATATTCTGTAGATTTGGAATTCCAATATTTTAGTAATAAAAATCAAATGTCAAGGCATGAAATTCAGTCAGTAATAATTATGAACTTCCATTCTCTCCTTTAAACATTGAATTGTTATAATGACTAGTGATGAACCAATTGTCTCGGACAGTCGATTGTCGACCGCTAGAAGTCTTTTGATTCCGATTATCGATTAATCTTTGCTGAAATTGTCAATATTGAAATATATGTTCTATAGTACCAATTTTATTGTACTAGACACGTGTTTCGGATATTGAATCCTCGTCAGTAGTACTTAATGTCAAATAGTTTAAATAAAGCCAAAGTGAATTTTCCTGCCATCTACAATATAGACTTTTAATTTCCTCTTGTCAAAATAAGCAAAAAGGAATGTGTTTAGTGTTTAGGTATTTGTTGTTGTGCGTTGACGTTCCTTGTCTCTTTTGCGTCTCTTTCTGTGCTTGTCTGTTTTTTTTTTCCCTTTATTTCAATGTTACATGTTAGTTATTGTTTTACCTGTAAACAGCCAGACAATTTGAAATCGAATGTTTCGTATTGTTTCCGGCAAAATTGTCTAAGTTTTATGAAGAAAAATACAACTTTCTATCTTTTATGCTGCAATCCCCAAGAACACGATTGAAATCGATGGTTTACCCTCTGCGATGATTTTTCTGATTGTCGATTCAAAAAGTCTTCCGATCCACTAATAATGACGCGAATACCTTACATGTCATAATCTTATCATTTCATTTCAGTCGAGAAAAAGGCCGGGGAATACACTTGTTTATTACGTTATCTTTAGATAAAATTACCTTTAAAACAAGATGGCTTCCAGTTTATACAAGGCGCAGTATGCTCTAAATGTCTGTGAAAAACACAACAAAAAAGAAAATCATGCGTATTGTAAAACATGTCGGGAAAACATTTGTTCATCGTGTATTAAAGAGAGTCATTATTCACATGATTGGGACATAATCACAGATATACTTAAAGAGAAAAGACACAGTTTACCAGAGGAATGTAGAAAAATTCGTGCTACACAACTTCCGTGTTTGAGAAACGAATTAGATCGATTCGAAGATAAAATACAAGAGCAAGATGCTCGTTTTGAGCAAAACAAATCTGCTTTAAATGGTTCCCGAAAAAGTTACATCGATGAAATCAACAACTTGTTTGATGGGAAAATAGACGAATGTCGTAATAATACCGAGATAGCTAAACAAATATATATAGACGAACGTGAAGGACTTAAAAGGAAAGTAGGATATCTGGAGATGATTACAAAGTCCTTAGACAAGGATATCAATACTTTACCTGATCATGACATTCTGGATATGGAGAAGGAGATGAGGGAAAATCTGGAAAAGGCCCTCTCCTACAGTGCTGATAAGTACACATGTTCTACAGTGTTTGTACCCGGACAGATTAATTTGGAGATGCTTAAGGACATGATAGGTGACGTATACTGTATGATCTGTGGAAGAAAAGAATGAGATTGACAAATTCACAGTATCCATTCAAACCATAGAATCTCTGTCTGACAAAAATGCTTGGATAATGACCACAAACGACGAAATTGCACAAATGATTGATGGAAATGGAGAGCAGTTGGGAAGCATGAGAACTGAGTGTTCAGACCTCGTTGTCTCAGATGGTGGAAATATTGTTCTCGTTTCTTTTGACCAAAGCTCTATTTCTGTCCTCACACAAGACGAAGAGAAAATAACAGAGTTTGACACAAATCCGCTATATCCTTTCTGGATCACTAAAACAATGAAAGATGAAATCATTGTGACACTTATAGATAATGGAGATCACTACAACTTATTGCCTTCTAGCCGCCGTGTAGTTCACCTTATGGATCTAACGGGGGACATGCTTCACTCGTTCGAATTCAAGGAGGATGGAAAGACAAGGCTATTCACTTTGCCGATGAAGACGGCTGAGAACAAGAACACCGACATATGTGTCATTAACTGGTTTAGTGAAAGCAGTGGTGAGCTAGTCGTACTTCACAGAAATGGTCGTGTGAAGTTTACGCATGAAGCAGATGCGCAAAAAGTTGAATGCTTTTTACCGACTGATGTAGATTGCGATTCGAAATCTAGCATTCTGTTTTCAGAATTTCACAGCAGAGCAATCCATGTGCTGAATGCCAAAGGACTGTATCTATATAAACTGTGCCAGTATGATCAGTGTATAGTTCCCTATGCGGTCTCTGTCAATGGTGATAACCTTTGGTGTGGAATGAACTGGGGAACATTGAAGTTGTACAAGTACAGAAACTGAACACATTGTGTATATGTTGTGATTTGAATTTGTTTACCGGTCGATTTGACCGTAAAATGACTTTTGAATTTACATTTAACACATGTTCGGAATCGCGAGCCATGCAATGGTATAGATCCGCCATGCTCCTCAAGTATTTGAGGATCACGGCGGATCTATACCATTGGCTCACGAAGATTCATTTAACATTTCATTTTCAATTTTTTATAAATTGTCATCCACCGCAGCCAAATATTGCCAATAAATGTACAAAACTTAACAAACAGTATTTTCCTTTAAATTGTGTTGTGCATTTGCACGTTACAGATAGATGGGATCAGTCAAAGATCTGTCTTAGGCATCGTTCGTCGTACGAAAGGTCAAAAAGTAGCAAGAACACAAAAGTGCAACGTAAGCCATAATGGATGCCTGTCAATTCAACACGTGGTCAAATCTATTAACATGTGAGCAAAGGTCATTAAATTTAGTCTACAATAATATTAATATAATTTGTCTGATATTAACGAAATGAACAAACTGGACTCGTACATCTTTCTAGATCACTTAGATAGTTTTTTTTTTAATCCATGCATTGGTTCTCGATCAGAAAACTATTTAAAATCGTCCGGATCCATTCCAGAAGGAATCAGACCAAATGAAAACCAAAACCTTTCAAAAAGTTTCATTAATTAATCTTTCAAGCGGTATTAGAAAAGAACTCAAAAATACACAAGTTTACATACTAACGATGGACGGACGGCACATGAAACACGATGAAAAGAGATTACTTTTGAGTCTATAAACCTTTTTTTCATATTTGACTTTTTATTTTCCATTCTAGTTTACATGGGTTTAATTGGTTGATCGTATAGCTTTGAAATTGGCGAAATGTTGTGACATAGAAAAATGAAAATGCATCAGCCAATCAGTTCTCTAGAACCTTGGCATATTATCGGGTAGACTAGACAAAAATCCACTTTTAATCGACCTTCGTGGAAATTTATGTCGAGAAATCAGCTTATAAATCATAAACTATAGGCAGAGGATCTTGATCACTTTTTGTCCCTGAAAGATTTCGTGCAATTACGTTTAACATTGGGTGGAAGAAATTTAAAACAATTAAGTCGTTCAATCTTGGCGGATATTGTGTAGACTTCGTAATGTTATGTGACTCTAGCTTGTGTAAGCTAATTACAGCCCTATTTTGACGTATTTGTTGACCGATTGACTCGAAACACAAACTAGATTGAGGACATTACTTTATTCCTGTAAGAGTTTTTAACGTGTTATGTCCTCAGATTGAAAGACTGTGAAAGTTATGTCCTCAATCTTTATGTAGTGGTATAAGAGAGCCAAAACGAGTAAAACAATCAAACTCTTAGTGGACATATTAAAAAATAAATACACACACAAAAACGCCTCACATACATACACATACTCTCTCTCACATACACACACCCATACAACTATTAGATTACCATGATACCTAGCCCATTGCCTAGTTTGGTGAAATTCTGTGTAGTGGATATATGTTGAAAATGTATAAAGTTACAAACGACAGACAATGGACGACATAGTTTGCTTGAGTTTACTTGATCAGGTGAGCTTAATTTTCAAATGTCAGAACATATTCCTTTTCAATATTTAATCTATATTTGGAATAATGACGTATTTGCCTTTTAAATTTATATGCTATTGTTTACTATAAATGCAGTAACCTATAAAACAAAATGGCTTCCAGTTTATACAAGGCTCAGTGTGCTCTTAGACTTTGTGAAAAACACGACAAAAAGGAGCTTCATGCTTATTGTAAAACATGTCAGGAAAAAATTTGTTCAACGTGTATTAAGGAGGACCATAATTCACATGATTGGGAGATGATCACAGATATACTTAGGGAGAAAAAACACAATCTGCCAAAGGAATGTAAAGAAATCCGTGAGACACAACTTCCGTGTTTGAGAAATGAATTAGAAAATTTCGAAGATAAGATACAAGAACTAGATGCTGGTTTTGAACAAAACAAATCTGATATAAATGATTCACGAAAAAGCTACATTGATGAGATCAACAAATTGTTTGATGGGAGAATATACGAATGTCGTAAGAATACTGAGACAGCAAAACGAAAATTTAAAGACGAACGTGACGGATTGAAAAGGAAAGTAGAATACCTGGACATGATAACGTCTTCCTTAGACAAGGATATTAATACCTTGCCTGACCACGATATTCTAGACATGGAGAAGGAGATGAGGGTTGAATTAGAAAAGGCTCTCTCTTACAGCGCTGATAAGTACACGTGTACTACAGTGTTTGTTCCCAGACAGATTAACGTCGAGGCGCTGGAACATATGATAGGTGAAATCTATTCCACGTCTGTCGAGGAAATAAAAGAAATAGGTCCGTATCCCGAATCCATACTAAAAATAAAACCGGTTTCTGACATAGACGCCTGGATGATCTGTGCTGATTACCATGCAAAGTTAATTGATAGAATTGGGACTCAAATTAAAGATATCAACGCCAAATGTATAGACCTTATAATCTCAGAACGAGGGAATTTCGTTCTTACGTCCTCAGTCAAAACGCAAATTTTGATTCGAGATCAAAACGGAAAGAAAATATCAGAATTTAGTACAAAACCATTAAGAGCTTCATCGATTAGTAAAGCAGAGAACGACGAAATCCTTGTAACACTGCGGGAAAAGGGTGACGACTACAATCTTCTTCCTACCAGCCGTCGAGCGGTTCAGCGTATGACGCTCACAGGCGATGTGCTCAACACGTACGAGTTCATGGAGGATGGCACGACAAGATTATTTACTTTGCCTGTGTCAACGGTTGAAAACAAGAACAATGACGTATGTGTCGTCAATTGGATCAGTAATATGAGCGGAGAACTAGTAGTACTATACAAAAGTGGACGTCAGAAGTTTACGTATAGAGGAGAAGGACTGAATATTGAAAACTTCGTACCGACAGATGTTGCATGCGATTCAAGATCTAATATAATCTTCTCAGAAGCGTATAGCAGTGCAATCCATATGCTGGATGAAAATGGGATGTATCTATGCAAATTGTGTCAGTATGGACAGTTAACTCCTTTTGTTATCGCCGTCTACGGTGACAAACTTTGGTGTGGATTTGATCGAGGCACAGTGAAAGTTTACAGATATTACATAAATTGATTCATATACTTGTATTATTGTTCACTAAAGCAAACAAGATGTGTGAATGAAACACTATCGCGCCCTCATCGGTACCTTGGATATGTACTTATCCCAAAATGTGACTGTTCTAATAAAGCAATTTGTCCTTCAAACATCAAGGAAACGATATGTATATGCGCGAATACAAATATTTCAAGTAAATGTATGAACAAAAGAAGAGAATCTTTAAATTTTTCGATTGATTACCTTATTGTACTTCAGTAACTCGTTTCAGACATTGAATATGTATTTTGCAGAATTTTATTCTGTCACCTCTAATACTTAGCACATTTTATTGTATTTGCACTCTGTTGAAATAGACATCGGCTCTTAACATATCTTGTGCTTAGAAATATAACATTGATTAATTCTTTGTGTAATAATCTAAGCATTAAATTTACGAAATCAGCACTTCCAGTGTCAATTTATTTCTCGCTAAACTTGTGCATTTTACAAATTTCTTTCATACTCAGGTTTCCTACAGGAGTTTAATCGAGAGGCCGAAGGTGAGCGTCGTTGCCCCCATGAGGTCCCTTGATTCGATTAAACTGATACGCATTTACATTCTAAGCATACTGACAAATTATTTACAGGCATTTTGATACTTGCATTTTTCTACCAGCCTATGAATATTCTACCTCATTCTGATACCTCACTTCTATTGGTATCCTTTATTACTTCTTTTGGCTTTTCTCTGGCTCTGACCCTGAAGGGATTTGGATCCCCGGCACAATTTTGGTAGGAGACATAGTACATCGTATATACCATGTTTCATCAAAATCCTTCAAGTATTTGCAGAGGAGAAGTTGAGTGTTTTTTTAAGTGAACGACGTGTGGTCAATTTCGGATTGCTGTGGAAAAGCTAACTTAAGCTTCGCTCAGATCTCTGTCAGATATGTTTGTTCAACCTCGTTTAAAAAACTTTCAAAAAGTAATTTTCTTCTTGTAAGGTCTCGTGAAAAGCAGTGCAGTGGTTGTGAAGGATAAGAAAATAGCGGCCATATATGCTGACCAATCAATCTCTCGAAAAACACAGCTCGAAAAAGGGAAACTTAAATCTTGTTCTGATTGGCTTACGCATTTTAGACTTCTCCAACTTAACCATTGCACAGAATTTCGCGATTCCTTACATGAAGCAAGTTCTCAAAGTCCTTTAAAAAAGTATTTTTTCAGGCAATCAATCTACAAATATGGCTGCCAATGGCTCTGGGTTTTCAAATTTTTCTCTGAACATGCCAAGAAATCCTTAGCGATTTAGTTTCTACAGAGTTAACCGTTATAAATTATCATCTATTATGATACCAGCTGTTTTAATAAGCTACCGTATCGAGACGACCGGCAGATTTGAACAGAATTTCTTGGCATGGCTGTTTCTAAGCACGCAATATCTGGCAAAATTCATTACATTTTCAAAACTGTCCTGTTCTCTTCCAAATAAAGATATTTACATAAGATGAACTGTGTTGTCTTCTTTAAACTTTGATCTAAGGATATTTTAAATGCAAAAACTTCATGCTGTAATTTTAGAATTTATATGATTTTTTCCGTGAGGCCTGAGAGGGATAAAACAATCTGTAAAAAATGCATAAAATCAACTGAAAAAAAAGAAATTTCTGGTTTTGTAATGTTATTCTTTTCCTTGCTCTCAGGTGAAAAAAAGTATGCAAATATCGAAATATCGAGATTTACAATCCCGCGTTTTTCTCTGTATGAACAGTATAAGCTCAGAATGAAGCTTAAAATCGTAGGCTAGACTCTGACTTTGCTAGTTTTTCACTTGTAAATAAGTTATTCATTAAATGAAAATAATACTAAAAAAATAACGTTTTCATCAAAATGAATAAAAAAAAAGTTACCGGCATGGGCGGGGGGGGGGGGGTGCGCTGGTCATAGCATTTCTATATGTACATGTATGCTTAACTTCATAATTAATGATCAGAAATTTTATTTAAATCACATAGGAAAAAAATCCGTAAAGATTCAAAGAATACAACTCTTTAAAATATCTTTTCAAAGCATGCACCTGGGTCGGGACCGGAATTATTCGAATTTTACTAATCCGAGGACCCATTTTCACACGTATTCTTCCACACATGTAAACGTCTCACACACTTTAAACTATTCTCACCATTTTATTTCATTTATTTATTAAACATTGACAGGAAGACAATTCAAGATACGCTGTATGTGCATTTTCTACATATTGTTGAAAAAATGATAAAATTATAGGAACTATTTGACAGGACAATGACCTAGATATGCAATAATTGGGATCGGTACTAGTATCTCTATAACTCTCCCATGCCAAGAAATCCTTAGCGATTTAGTTTCTGTACTAGTATCTCTATAACTCTCCCATGCCAAGAAATCCTTAGCGATTTAGTTTCTACAGAGTTAACCGTTATAAATCATCATCTATTATGATACCAGCTGTTTTAATAAGCTACCGTATCGAGACGACCGGCAGATTTGAACAGAATTTCTTGGCATGAAACCTTGTACAGAATTTTACGAAACATTACAGGAAGCTAGTACTCAAGGTCCTCAACCAATCGGCGAATGAAAGTCAAACACAAAAGCCGCAACCATACCCCAAATCAACAAACAAGTCGTTGTCTCCGTCTGTCCTATTTACTTTTCCAGTGGGGAAATTCTGTTTTGTATTTTTTTTTCCCAAAATTCGTACGCCTTTAAGAATAAAAACTCATTGTCATTTGGAAATTTCAATATTTCAGTTGGAAATTCAAATTTAAGACTAAGGCTCGAAATTCAGACAATTATAAGTCAGGGGAAAAAGTAATGCACTAATGCGCTTTCTTTCTTTAAATTCCTTTAAACATTGAGTTTTACTAGTGACGCGATTGTCTTTATAGAATAGGCGTTCCTTTTAGATACAATTTCCTTTAAAACAAGATGGCTTCCAGTTTATACAAGGCTCAGTATGCTCTAAATGTCTGTGAAAAACCTAACAAAAAGGAGAATCATGCGTATTGTAAAACATGTCAGGAAAAATTTGTTCGTTGTGTATTAAAGAGAGTCATTATTCACATGATTGGGACATAATTACAGATATATTTAAAGAGAAAAGACACAGTTTACCAGAGGAGTGTTGAAAAATTCGTGCGACTCAACTTCCGTTTTTGAGAAATGAATTAGAAAGATTCTAAGATAAAATACATGAACTAGATGCTGGTTTTGAACAAAACAAATGTGATATAAATGGTGCACGGAAAAGCTACATCGATGAGATCAACAAATTGTTTGACTGGAGAATAAACGAATGTCGCAAGAGAACCGATATTGTAAAACGAAAATTTAAAGATGAACGTTACTGATTGAAAAGGAAAGTAGAATATCTGGATGAACTGGAAAGGGTTCTTTTTTACAACGCTGATAAGTAAATGTACACTACAGTGTTTGGTCCCGGGCAGATTTTTTTAAAGACTCTAACGGACATGATAGGTGAGTTGATCGTAGGTTGATCGTTTCTTCAACGCAATCTAAATTTCTGTTATCAAAATTTCTTGAAATTTCTAAAAAGTGGGTCCTGTAGCATCATATCCCACACATCCTGCTACGTCTTTCGGTACACTTTTTCGACATAGTAACTTTCATACTTTTTTGGCATATTACATTGTTTAGATTTAGGATCACTGATTAGGGTTAAGTACCCGAAACGTGCATGTCTGGTCCACGTTGCTAATTTTTCTGTTGTTAAATGATGCAATTCAATTTGAAGACGTTTACAATTCAACTTCGTGTCTGTGGAGGAATAAAATGATATTTACAAATATCCTAATGGTATAGAGACTGTTAAACTTATATCTGAAACATATGCTTGGATCATGACCGAGGTCGACGACCATCCAAAATGATTGATAGAACAGGGACACTATAAAAAAAACAATGCAAGTTAGTTGTACGGATCTTATTATATCAGACAAAGGAAACATCGTTCTTACCTCTTCGAACATAGACATCGTTTCAGTTCTCACACAAGGACCGATGATAACAGAATGTTAAACGTCTTTAAATTCAAAAGCATCATTTAAAACCTGATAAATTTACAGCATGGACCAGACATGCACGTTTCGGGTATTAAACCCTCGTCAGTGATCCTAAGTCTAAACAATGTAATATGGCCAAAAAGTATGAAAATTATTATTTCCAAAAGTGTACCAAAAGACGTTGCATAATGAGTGGGATATGATGCTATAGGACCCACGTTTTAGAAATTTCAAGCAATTTTGTAACAGAAAATTTCAAATGCGTTGAAGACACAGACGATCAACTGAAATTGATCGAACTTGGTTACATGTGCCCTCGGGGACTCTTGGTCCACCAGCAGTGACACTCACCAAGTGGTTCAAATGTTAAACGTCTTTAAATTCAAAAGCATCATTTAAAACCTGATAAATTTACAGCATGGACCAGACATGCACGTTTCGGGTATTAAACCCTCGTCAGTGATCCTAAGTCTAAACAATGTAATATGGCCAAAAAGTATGAAAATTATTATTTCCAAAAGTGTACCAAAAGACGTTGCATAATGAGTGGGATATGATGCTATAGGACCCACGTTTTAGAAATTTCAAGCAATTTTGTAACAGAAAATTTCAAATGCGTTGAAGACACAGACGATCAACCGAAATTGATCGAACTTGGTTACATGTGCCCTCGGGGACTCTTGGTCCACCAGCAGTGACACTCACCAAGTGGTTCAAATGTTAAACGTCTTTAAATTCAAAAGCATCATTTAAAACCTGATAAATTTACAGCATGGACCAGACATGCACGTTTCGGGTATTAAACCCTCGTCAGTGATCCTAAACATAACATAATACTAAACCATTATATACTGCTTGGATCAGTAAAACACAGAAAGATGAACTCCTAGTCACAATGTGGGACAAAGGTGACGAATTTGACTTGGTATCATCTAGCGGACGTGTCGTTCAGTGTTTGACTCTCACAGGCGATGTGTTCCAGACATACGAGTTCATGGACGATGGCCAGACAAGGCTATTTACTCTGCCTTTAACGACAGCGGAGAACAAGAATACTGACGTTTGCATCGTCAACTGTCTAGGTGATGACAATGGAGAATTAGTCGTACTACGCAGAGATGGGCGCCAGAAGTTTACATATAGAAAAGCACAACGTGCACATAAGTTCTTACCGTTAGGTGTACAGTGCGATTTCAAAAGTAACATTCTGTTTTCAGAATTACGCAGTAGCGCGATCCTTATGCTAAATTCTCAGGGGATGTACTTATGTGAAATATTCCAAAATGAGCAGCTTTGTCCCTCTGCAATTGCTATTTACAGTGATAACCTTTGATGTGGTTTCAACAATGGCAGGTTGAAAGTGTACAAATACAGAAACTATCTTTAACTATATTATATGATGAAAAATTTACAAAAATAGACAGTAGAATTATTGCATTTTATCAGAACTCTGATCATACTGAACGGCTTGTACCGGTATGGTTATACTTTTGTGAAAAGAATCTTGTGAAACAAATTAGAAAGACATACTTGTTTGTAATTATGTCAAATTCAATAGCATCATTTAATGACAGATAAATTTACAGCATGGATCAGACATGCACGTTTTGGGTACTTTACCCTCGTCAATAATCCTCATTTGAATTTAATATTGAAGAAATATATATATGTGGTATATTTATTCATTTCTTTACATTTAACATAACTTTTTTTCTGGTGAAATTGGTCGTGTGAACACTTCAATCAAAATCTAAAAGGGAAACTATCCATTCGAAGTTGAGGGCAGAGGAATGAGAAATTAAAATGAGATCTCTATATGCTCTCGACTTTGTCGTGTCGCAACAAAAGAATTCTATTCAAACATGAGTTATATTTGCTGCTCTAATCACTGGTGAGAATTAAATATACAACGAAATATGCTTTCTTTTCAGTTGATTGCGTTATTTTATTGTTGCTATAGAGTAATCTGTCACGTCGCAGAGTTTAAACTTTCTACCTACGTGAACTAATAAATGACACCGGAAAATCTTTTAAGCGATTTCATTTTATAGTCTGCAAAAAACATTGCTGATCATACATGTTTTTTTTTTCAAAATTCGCACGGACAAAAATTGTTTTAGTTATGCAGTGCGTAGTTGATCTATATACTCAAATAAAGTTTGGAATCACATTGGGTATTCTCTATACCTTCTTGCCAAATACCACCATTTTGAGTAGAATAAATCTATTAGATATCTGACCTGGTAAGTAAAAGATATCTCTATCGGAATCTGTCTGGAAGCTACTGAGGATTTGCAAAAAGTGATATTTTTTAATTTTCCCCATTTCTTGTTGACTACTGACCAAAATGGCACTGAAACACCATCATCACGAAGAAGATACTTTATGTCTCAAAACTGCTGGGCAAAAAGACATATCAAAATTGAAGGCTTTATTCCGAAAATTTCAAACAATTGCTGAAATTTCGAAAAATGCAACATTTTTCAAAATTCTAGCAGTTTCCTGGAATGACAATTACATTTAAGGTAGAGCATCCCTCAGGTCTCAGATGCTCATATTTCCTAAATAACAACTTCTACAATATTTACATTTCCATATATTCAAATCTGATATACAAATAAAATATAACTCTTGGTTTCATGATAATACCGAGAGTGTGGCCGTTAGAACTTTAACATTAGACCCTATGGGAAAAGTAAGAAAAATCCCTTTCTAGGGGTAATGAAATGTAACTATAAAAGTTTCTTTTCCCAAAACCATATTAGTTTGATAACCTAAACAATATTCTGAAGAGAAAAAATGGGGTATCCAGGCATAAAATTTCCAGAATTCTGACCTGAGGGATGCTCTACCTTAAGGAGGTATTGAACACTTGGACGCCAAATTCAATTTTTCTCAAAATTTCTGAAATTATATATTTCTTGTCTGTCCATGACTATACAAACTTACATTTGATTCTATCCACAGGAAAATTTTCTACTAGACTTTGAAATATGCATTAATCGACGTTTTCGTGAATTTCTTGATGACGTCATAATATTGAAAGTGTCATTCCAGTTCTCGTAAAGCTATGTGAAATTAATTTTGATTTAACATTCAAAATCTTTATAAATTTATTGCACTTACATATGGAAAAGATGAGATGAATTGTGTTTAAAAGGTACAAATAGTCTAACAGGGATTAAAGGTACAAATAGTCTAACAGGGATTAAACTGTCAATAATGAAGTTTTACCGTAAATAGCTTTTACGTACTACCATTTGAACATCAATATATTTCTTACATAAAATATATCTCACATTTTTGTTTTATAGACGTTTTTACTCTCTGGTACACAAGATTTCGGTAAAATTCGGAAATCGTTATTTGCATATACAGTATGTAGAAATACCAAGGTCAAAGTGAACACGCTACCACGATCAGCCTATCGCTTGAATGAACTTCACATCGTGGGATTACTATGAAACATGTAATAAACCACGTATACAGTCTTTCTGAAATTCTCTCTAAAAACTAACTCACTAATATTTCATTTATTGCAAATACAAGGTTGATATCATGTATAGATATCATGTTCCATTCAAATCACCATTTTGAACGTGGATAATCGAACACTTTCAAATGACTAACAACGTGTAATAGTGTATGACGGCTTGAATGGGAGGCAGGTGTAGTCTGCTATACACATGTGCGTTTGATTACCAAATCCTGAATGAAGATTAACCTTTATTTAGTTATGATTTTTTTTTTTCGTTTTTTATGCCCCCGGAATCAAAGATTCGGGGGCATATAGTTTTTGGCCTGTCCGTCTGTTTGTCTGTTTGTCTGTTTATCTGTTTGTCTGTTTGTCTGTTTGTCTGTCTGTTTGTCCGAAAAACTTTCACATTGGACATAACTTTTGATTGGGAAGTGATAGGGCTTTCATATTTCACATGTGTATTCCTTGTGACAAGACCTTTCCATTGATACCAAAATTTTTGACCTTGTGACCTTGACCTTGACCTTTGACCTACTTTTCAAAAACTTTAACATTGGGCATAACTTTTGATTGGGAAGTGATAGGGCTTTCATATTTCACATGTGTATTCCTTGTGACAAGACCTTTCCATTGATACCAAAATTTTTGACCTCGTGACCTTGACCTTGACCTTTGACCTACTTTTCAAAAACTTTAACATTGGGCATAACTTTTGAATGGGAAGTGATAGGGCTTTCATATTTCACATGTGTATTCCTTGTGACAAGACCTTTCCATTGATACCAAAATTTTTGACCTCGTGACCTTGACCTTGACCTTTGACCTACTTTTCAAAAACTTTAACATTGGGCATAACTTTTGAATGGGAAGTGATAGGGCTTTCATATTTCACATGTGTATTCCTTGTGACAAGACCTTTTCATTGATACCAAAATTTTTGACCTCGTGACCTTGACCTTGACCTTTGACCTACTTTTCAAAAACTTTAACATTGGGCATAACTTTTGAATGGGAAGTGATAGGGCTTTCATATTTCACATGTGTATTCCTTGGGACAAGACCTTTCCATTGATACCAAAATTTTTGACCTCATGACCTTGACCTTGACCTTTGACCTACTTTTCAAAAACTTTAACATTTGGCATAACTTTTGAATGGTAAGTGATAGGGCTTTCATATTTCATATGTGTATTCCTTGTGACAAGACCTTTCCATTGATACCAAAATTTTTGACCTCGTGACCTTGACCTTTGACCTTTTAACCCAGTGACCTCACATACATGTACTTAACAGAAAATAGTGTTCATACTAACAAAGATGCCACCTGGGGCATTCGTGTTTCACAAACACAGGCTTTATCAATATTTGATTTAGACTTTGAATATATATATTATACATGTATATACACATATCAAAATTACTGCTATGGATATACACACCGTGGGGTATCACGTGATGCACAAATGATATGTTCCACGGGAATCCCCTTTGATTGAACCAAGTAAATACTGTCTAAATCTACTTTATATAAATTTATTTTAGGCCTATCATATGGTCATTATTATAAATTATATGATGTTAATTTATTCTGGTCAAGAATAGACGTATATTTGGAGAACACTTTAACAGAAAATTTTGTATCTGTCCGTGCACCATATCATAACATGTGGCGAGCATTGAAAAATTTCTGTTAAAGTGTTCTCCGAATACACGTCTATTCTTGTCCAGAATAAATTTCTAAAACGTGGGTCCTGTAGCATCATATCCAACCCATTCTACTACGTCTTTTGGTACATTTTTGGACATAATAATTTTCATACTTTTCGATCATATTACATTGTTTAGATTGAGGATCACTGACGAGGGATTAGTACCCGAAACGTGCATGTCTGGTCCATGCTGTAAATTTATCAGGTTTTAAATGATGCTATTGAATTTCAAGACGCTTAACATTCCATGTATTAGGTTAAAATATCAAAATTAAGATGTTCAGTCTTGGCGATTATTTTAACGCAAACTTGGTGAGAGAACTTGAGTAATTGTTTCTGTAATGTGTTCTAGACTTGTTTAAGCTATTCAGAGCCCTATGGTTGACAAATTGATAGGCTTATGAACTCAAAAACACAATCTTGAAATATGACATTATTTGTTTACTGTAAAGGTACAGGGAACGTTTTAGAAATAAAGCGACTCAAACGAAACAAGCAATCTTGGCTGCCGTATTTGTTTACCAATGGATACAACGTAACCCCCCCCCCCTCTTACACATGCACCTACCCTCACACACTTAAGAATTATCATGATAACTAACTTCCTGAATTGTTTGGTGATATCATTTGAGGTAAAGTGGAAAAGTAATAAACGACAGAAAGACCGTGCACGTCATAGCTGTGAGTGAATGTTCCTCCTCTTTCTTTCTTATAAAAATACTAGATAAATATTAGAATCTGTGAACCAAAAAAAATGGGAAATAAAGCCTGTGTTTGTGAAACACGAATGCCCCAGGCGGCGCGTCGAATTACCCCAAAAGGACCCAAAGGAACCCAAAAGGAAATGCCCCAGTTAGCATTTCTGTAAGTATAAACACAATTTTTCCTATTAGTATGTGTAAGGTCAAGGTCAGTGTCACTGGGTTAAAAAATGTTGGTATCAATGGAAAAAAACGAGGAATACACATGTAAAATATCAAAGCCCTATCACTTATCATTCGAAAGTTATGCCCAACGTTAAAGTCTTTGTAAAGTAGGTCAAGGGTCAAAGTCAAGGTAATTTTTTTTTGGTATTAATAGAAAGGTCTTGTCATAACAAATACAAATGTGAAATGAGAAAGCCATATCAATTAGCAAGCAAAACTTATGCCAACTGTTAAAGTTTTTCAAAAGTAGGTAAAAGGTCAAGGTCAAAATCATGCGGTCAAAATTGTGGTATCAATGGAAAGGTCTTGTCACAGGAAATACACATGTGAAATATGAAAGTCCAATAACTTACCATTCAAAAGTTATGCTCGATGTTAAAGCTTTTGAAAAGTGGGTCAAAGGTCAAGGTCACGAGGTCAAAAATTTTGGTATGCAAAGGAAAAGTCTTGTCACAAGGAATACATGTGTGAAATATGAACGCTCTATCACCTTCCATTCAAAAGTTATCCCCAACGTTAAAGGTTTTCGTACAAACAGACCTGTCAGACAAACAGACGGACTAGACAAAAACTACAGATTATGATGTCAAAATTTTTGGTATCAATGGAAAGGTCTTGTCACAAGGAATACACATGTGAAATATGAAACTCCTATCACTAACCATTTAAAAGTTACTCCAATGTTAAAGTTTTTTAAAAGTAGGTCAAATGTCATGGTCAAGAGGTCAAACATTTTGGTATCAAAGGAAAAGACTTGTCACAAAGAATACATATATAAAATATGTAAGCTCTATCACCTTCCATTCAAAAGTAATGCCCAATGTTAAAGGTAAACAGACAGACAGACAACATACGGACAACCAAAAACTATATGCCCCCGAACCTTTGATTCCGGGGGCATACAAATTTATTGGCTCAGCTCAAATAAACGAGTTATATGCCTTCAAATTTCAGAACACGTTTAAACTTGATCTTTAATCTACATATGGACTAATAACGTATTAACCTTTTAAACACGGGTTCTCTAGTTTACTTTGGATACAATTACCGATAGAACAATACTCAAATAAAGTTTGGAATCACATTGGGTATTCTCTATACCTTCTTGCCAAATACCACCATTTTGAGTAGAATAAATCTATTAGATATCTGACCTGGTAAGTAAAAGATATCTCTATCGGAATCTGTCTGGAAGCTACTGAGGATTTGCAAAAAGTGATATTTTTTAGTTTTCCCCATTTCTTGTTGACTACTGACCAAAATGGCACTGAAACACCATCATCACGAAGAAGATACTTTATGTCTCAAAACTGCTGGGCAAAAAGACATATCAAAATTGAAGGCTTTATTCCGAAAATTTCAAACAATTGCTGAAATTTCGAAAAATGCAACATTTTTCAAAATTCTAGCAGTTTCCTGGAATGACAATTACATTTAAGGTAGAGCATCCCTCAGGTCTCAGATGCTCATATTTCCTAAATAACAACTTCTACAATATTTACATTTCCATATATTCAAATCTGATATACAAATAAAATATAACTCTTGGTTTCATGATAATACCGAGAGTGTGGCCGTTAGAACTTTAACATTAGACCCTATGGGAAAAGTAAGAAAAATCCCTTTCTAGGGGTAATGAAATGTAACTATAAAAGTTTCTTTTCCCAAAACCATATTAGTTTGATAACCTAAACAATATTCTGAAGAGAAAAAATGGGGTATCCAGGCATAAAATTTCCAGAATTCTGACCTGAGGGATGCTCTACCTTAAGGAGGTATTGAACACTTGGACGCCAAATTCAATTTTTCTCAAAATTTCTGAAATTATATATTTCTTGTCTGTCCATGACTATACAAACTTACATTTGATTCTATCCACAGGAAAATTTTCTACTAGACTTTGAAATATGCATTAATCGACGTTTTCGTGAATTTCTTGATGACGTCATAATATTGAAAGTGTCATTCCAGTTCTCGTAAAGCTATGTGAAATTAATTTTGATTTAACATTCAAAATCTTTATAAATTTATTGCACTTACATATGGAAAAGATGAGATGAATTGTGTTTAAAAGGTACAAATAGTCTAACAGGGATTAAAGGTACAAATAGTCTAACAGGGATTAAACTGTCAATAATGAAGTTTTACCGTAAATAGCTTTTACGTACTACCATTTGAACATCAATATATTTCTTACATAAAATATATCTCACATTTTTGTTTTATAGACGTTTTTACTCTCTGGTACACAAGATTTCGGTAAAATTCGGAAATCGTTATTTGCATATACAGTATGTAGAAATACCAAGGTCAAAGTGAACACGCTACCACGATCAGCCTATCGCTTGAATGAACTTCACATCGTGGGATTACTATGAAACATGTAATAAACCACGTATACAGTCTTTCTGAAATTCTCTCTAAAAACTAACTCACTAATATTTCATTTATTGCAAATACAAGGTTGATATCATGTATAGATATCATGTTCCATTCAAATCACCATTTTGAACGTGGATAATCGAACACTTTCAAATGACTAACAACGTGTAATAGTGTATGACGGCTTGAATGGGAGGCAGGTGTAGTCTGCTATACACATGTGCGTTTGATTACCAAATTCTGAATGAAAATTAACCTTTATTTAGTTATGATTTTTTTTTTCGTTTTTTATGCCCCCGGAATCAAAGATTCGGGGGCATATAGTTTTTGGCCTGTCCGTCTGTTTGTCTGTTTGTCTGTTTATCTGTTTGTCTGTTTGTCTGTTTGTCTGTCTGTTTGTCCGAAAAACTTTCACATTGGACATAACTTTTGATTGGGAAGTGATAGGGCTTTCATATTTCACATGTGTATTCCTTGTGACAAGACCTTTCCATTGATACCAAAATTTTTGACCTTGTGACCTTGACCTTGACCTTTGACCTACTTTTCAAAAACTTTAACATTGGGCATAACTTTTGAATGGGAAGTGATAGGGCTTTCATATTTCACATGTGTATTCCTTGTGACAAGACCTTTCCATTGATACCAAAATTTTTGACCTCGTGACCTTGACCTTGACCTTTGACCTACTTTTCAAAAACTTTAACATTGGGCATAACTTTTGAATGGGAAGTGATAGGGCTTTCATATTTCACATGTGTATTCCTTGTGACAAGACCTTTCCATTGATACCAAAATTTTTGACCTCGTGACCTTGACCTTGACCTTTGACCTACTTTTCAAAAACTTTAACATTGGGCATAACTTTTGAATGGGAAGTGATAGGGCTTTCATATTTCACATGTGTATTCCTTGTGACAAGACCTTTCCATTGATACCAAAATTTTTGACCTCGTGACCTTGACCTTGACCTTTGACCTACTTTTCAAAAACTTTAACATTGGGCATAACTTTTGAATGGGAAGTGATAGGGCTTTCATATTTCACATGTGTATTCCTTGTGACAAGACCTTTCCATTGATACCAAAATTTTTGACCTCATGACCTTGACCTTGACCTTTGACCTACTTTTCAAAAACTTTAACATTTGGCATAACTTTTGAATGGTAAGTGATAGGGCTTTCATATTTCATATGTGTATTCCTTGTGACAAGACCTTTCCATTGATACCAAAATTTTTGACCTCGTGACCTTGACCTTTGACCTTTTAACCCAGTGACCTCACATACATGTACTTAACAGAAAATAGTGTTCATACTAACAAAGATGCCACCGGGGGCATTCGTGTTTCACAAACACAGGCTTTATCAATATTTGATTTAGACTTTGAATATATATATTATACATGTATATACACATATCAAAATTACTGCTATGGATATACACACCGTGGGGTATCACGTGATGCACAAATGATATGTTCCACGGGAATCCCCTTTGATTGAACCAAGTAAATACTGTCTAAATCTACTTTATATAAATTTATTTTAGGCCTATCATATGGTCATTATTATAAATTATATGATGTTAATTTATTCTGGTCAAGAATAGACGTATATTTGGAGAACACTTTAACAGAAAATTTTGTATCTGTCCGTGCACCATATCATAACATGTGGCGAGCATTGAAAAATTTCTGTTAAAGTGTTCTCCGAATACACGTCTATTCTTGTCCAGAATAAATTTCTAAAACGTGGGTCCTGTAGCATCATATCCCACCCATTCTACTACGTCTTTTGGTACATTTTTGGACATAATAATTTTCATACTTTTCGATCATATTACATTGTTTAGATTGAGGATCACTGACGAGGGATTAGTACCCGAAACGTGCATGTCTGGTCCATGCTGTAAATTTATCAGGTTTTAAATGATGCTATTGAATTTCAAGACGCTTAACATTCCATGTATTAGGTTAAAATATCAAAATTAAGATGTTCAGTCTTGGCGATTATTTTAACGCAAACTTGGTGAGAGAACTTGAGTAATTGTTTCTGTAATGTGTTCTAGACTTGTTTAAGCTATTCAGAGCCCTATGGTTGACAAATTGATAGGCTTATGAACTCAAAAACACAATCTTGAAATATGACATTATTTGTTTACTGTAAAGGTACAGGGAACGTTTTAGAAATAAAGCGACTCAAACGAAACAAGCAATCTTGGCTGCCGTATTTGTTTACCAATGGATACAACGTAACCCCCCCCCCCCTTACACATGCACCTACCCTCACACACTTAAGAATTATCATGATAACTAACTTCCTGAATTGTTTGGTGATATCATTTGAGGTAAAGTGGAAAAGTAATAAACGACAGAAAGACCGTGCACGTCATAGCTGTGAGTGAATGTTCCTCCTCTTTCTTTCTTATAAAAATACTAGATAAATATTAGAATCTGTGAACCAAAAAAAATGGGAAATAAAGCCTGTGTTTGTGAAACACGAATGCCCCAGGCGGCGCGTCGAATTACCCCAAAAGGACCCAAAGGAACCCAAAAGGAAATGCCCCAGTTAGCATTTCTGTAAGTATAAACACAATTTTTCCTATTAGTATGTGTAAGGTCAAGGTCAGTGTCACTGGGTTAAAAAATGTTGGTATCAATGGAAAAAAACGAGGAATACACATGTAAAATATCAAAGCCCTATCACTTATCATTCGAAAGTTATGCCCAACGTTAAAGTCTTTGTAAAGTAGGTCAAGGGTCAAAGTCAAGGTAATTTTTTTTTTGGTATTAATAGAAAGGTCTTGTCATAACAAATACAAATGTGAAATGAGAAAGCCATATCAATTAGCAAGCAAAACTTATGCCAACTGTTAAAGTTTTTCAAAAGTAGGTAAAAGGTCAAGGTCAAAATCATGCGGTCAAAATTGTGGTATCAATGGAAAGGTCTTGTCACAGGAAATACACATGTGAAATATGAAAGTCCAATAACTTACCATTCAAAAGTTATGCTCGATGTTAAAGCTTTTGAAAAGTGGGTCAAAGGTCAAGGTCACGAGGTCAAAAATTTTGGTATGCAAAGGAAAAGTCTTGTCACAAGGAATACATGTGTGAAATATGAACGCTCTATCACCTTCCATTCAAAAGTTATCCCCAACGTTAAAGGTTTTCGTACAAACAGACCTGTCAGACAAACAGACGGACTAGACAAAAACTACAGATTATGATGTCAAAATTTTTGGTATCAATGGAAAGGTCTTGTCACAAGGAATACACATGTGAAATATGAAACTCCTATCACTAACCATTTAAAAGTTACTCCAATGTTAAAGTTTTTTAAAAGTAGGTCAAATGTCATGGTCAAGAGGTCAAACATTTTGGTATCAAAGGAAAAGACTTGTCACAAAGAATACATATATAAAATATGTAAGCTCTATCACCTTCCATTCAAAAGTAATGCCCAATGTTAAAGGTAAACAGACAGACAGACAACATACGGACAACCAAAAACTATATGCCCCCGAATCTTTGATTCCGGGGGCATAAAAATTTATTGGCTCAGCTCAAATAAACGAGTTATATGCCTTCAAATTTCAGAACACGTTTAAACTTGATCTTTAATCTACATATGGACTAATAACGTATTAACCTTTTAAACACGGGTGCTCTAGTTTACTTTGGATACAATTACCGATAGAACAAGATGGCTTCCAGTTTATACAAGGCTCAATTCGCTCTTAGGCTTTGTGAAAAACATGACAAAAAGGAGATTAATGCGTACTGTAAGACATGTCAGGAAAAAGTGTGTTCATCATGTATTAAGGAGGACCATAATTCACATGATTGGGAGATGATCATAGACATAGTTATAACTCTCCCATGCCAAGAAATCCTTAGCGATTTAGTTTCTACAGAGTTAACCGTTATAAATCATCATCTATTATGATACCAGCTGTTTTAATAAGCTACCGTATCGAGACGACCGGCAGATTTGAACAGAATTTCTTGGCATGAAACCTTGTACAGAATTTTACGAAACATTACAGGAAGCTAGTACTCAAGGTCCTCAACCAATCGGCGAATGAAAGTCAAACACAAAAGCCGCAACCATACCCCAAATCAACAAACAAGTCGTTGTCTCCGTCTGTCCTATTTACTTTTCCAGTGGGGAAATTCTGTTTTGTATTTTTTTCCCAAAATTCGTACGCCTTTAAGAATAAAAACTCATTGTCATTTGGAAATTTCAATATTTCAGTTGGAAATTCAAATTTAAGACTAAGGCTCGAAATTCAGACAATTATAAGTCAGGGGAAAAAGTAATGCACTAATGCGCTTTCTTTCTTTAAATTCCTTTAAACATTGAGTTTTACTAGTGACGCGATTGTCTTTATAGAATAGGCGTTCCTTTTAGATACAATTTCCTTTAAAACAAGATGGCTTCCAGTTTATACAAGGCTCAGTATGCTCTAAATATCTGTGAAAAACCTAACAAAAAGGAGAATCATGCGTATTGTAAAACATGTCAGGAAAAATTTGTTCGTTGTGTATTAAAGAGAGTCATTATTCACATGATTGGGACATAATTACAGATATATTTAAAGAGAAAAGACACAGTTTACCAGAGGAGTGTTGAAAAATTCGTGCGACTCAACTTCCGTTTTTGAGAAATGAATTAGAAAGATTCTAAGATAAAATACATGAACTAGATGCTGGTTTTGAACAAAACAAATGTGATATAAATGGTGCACGGAAAAGCTACATCGATGAGATCAACAAATTGTTTGACTGGAGAATAAACGAATGTCGCAAGAGAACCGATATTGTAAAACGAAAATTTAAAGATGAACGTTACTGATTGAAAAGGAAAGTAGAATATCTGGATGAACTGGAAAGGGTTCTTTTTTACAACGCTGATAAGTAAATGTACACTACAGTGTTTGGTCCCGGGCAGATTTTTTTAAAGACTCTAACGGACATGATAGGTGAGTTGATCGTAGGTTGATCGTTTCTTCAACGCAATCTAAATTTCTGTTATCAAAATTTCTTGAAATTTCTAAAAAGTGGGTCCTGTAGCATCATATCCCACCCATCCTGCTACGTCTTTCGGTACACTTTTTCGACATAGTAACTTTCATACTTTTTTGGCATATTACATTGTTTAGATTTAGGATCACTGATTATAGTTAAGTACCCGAAACGTGCATGTCTGGTCCACGTTGCTAATTTTTCTGTTGTTAAATGATGCAATTCAATTTGAAGACGTTTACAATTCCACTTCGTGTCTGTGGAGGAATAAAATGATATTTACAAATATCCTAATTGTATAGAGACTGTTAAACTTATATCTGAAACATATGCTTGGATCATGACCGAGGTCGACGACCATCCAAAATGATTGATAGAACAGGGACACTATAAAAAAAACAATGCAAGTTAGTTGTACGGATCTTATTATATCAGACAAAGGAAACATCGTTCTTACCTCTTCGAACAAAGACATCGTTTCAGTTCTCACACAAGGACCGATGATAACATAATACTAAACCATTATATCCTGCTTGGATCAGTAAAACACAGAAAGATGAACTCCTAGTCACAATGTGGGACAAAGGTGACGAATTTGACTTGGTATCATCTAGCGGACGTGTCGTTCAGTGTTTGACTCTCACAGGCGATGTGTTCCAGACATACGAGTTCATGGACGATGGCCAGACAAGGCTATTTACTCTGCCTTTAACGACAGCGGAGAACAAGAATACTGACGTTTGCATCGTCAACTGTCTAGGTGATGACAATGGAGAATTAGTCGTACTACGCAGAGATGGGCGCCAGAAGTTTACATATAGAAAAGCACAACGTGCAGATAACTTCTTACCATTAGGTGTACAGTGCGATTCCAAAAGTAACATTCTGTTTTCAGAATTACACAGTAGCGCAATTCTTATGCTAAATGCTCAGGGGATGTACTTATGTGAAATATGCCAAAATGAGCAGCTTTGTCCCTCTGCCATTGGTATTTACAGTGATAACCTTTGGTGTGGTTTCAACGATGGCAGGTTGAAAGTGTACAAATACAGAAACCTTCTAAATTAACAAAAATAGACAGCAGAATTATGACATAATAAGAACTCTGATCGTGTTGAACGGCTTGTACCGGAATGCTTATACTTTTGTGAAAAGAATCTTGTCAACCAATTTTAGAAGGAAATAATTATTTGTTATTATGTTAAACGTCTTCAAATTCAATAACATCATTTAAGAGCAGTTAAAATTACAGCATGGATCAGACATGCACGTTTTACCCTCGTCAGGAATCCTCATTTTAGTTTTAAATTTGAAGAAATATAAGTGTGATATTTATTTATTTCTGATGAACATGGCTGTGTGAAACACTTCAATCAAAAGAAAAGGGGACCTTCCCCATTCGAAGTTGAGGGCAAAGGAATGAAAAATTAAAATGAGATCTCAACATGCTCTCGAATTGTCGCAACAAAATAATTCTATTCAAATCTATACTACAAAAGGAACGAATTACCCGATTCTCCGTCGAAACGAAGAGGACAAAGACAAATGGTGTGATATGAAGATATAGCATATGATATGACAATGTGATTTTGATAAGTTTTGAGAGGCAATTATTTCTCATTAACGTGTAATCATTAATTATGTCTTACCGTTTTCCTAAAACAAATCTTAGAAAATCTTAAGTTCAAAACCGGTGACGGACACTAACCATTAACTTCATATTTTCACTGATTTATGCTCCCATTCTAATCCACGACTTCTTAAGTATCATTACATAAGTAAGACGATTCTTGCAAGACGTTTCTAATGTTAGTAGGAGGCTATATTTCGCTCCAGATCTATATTCGTTTTCTGAAATATACGACGTACAATTTTACAATTTTATTTTGCATATAGAACATTCGAAAAAAGCCCTTGAAAGGTAACATGGCTGTATAAGCCAACCAAATTCGTAACAAAATCAGGTCACTGAAAATGACGTCAGAGTTACCACGTGTTTACCATGAAATGTAAACAATGGCAAGCATTGATTATAAATTTATGTGTATTTGATATCGTTATAATCTTTGAGGATCGACAAAGACATTTCAGAAAATGATTCATAGATATATCTAAAATGAATATATATATGTAAAGTTCGGAAAGATTCTGACCATGTGTGCGGCGTGTGCCGGGGATGGAGGGGGGTGTTATGTTCATAGCAGGTAGTCATGCTCGTATGTATGTACAACAAAGAGTAATGCACATCATGTGTAATGAAACACAAGCCGTGACTTTTTGTTGCTAATAATTTAAAGATCAGACTTCAATATTTAATATGAAGGAAAGGATTTGTAGAAACTAGATTATTAATATGTCCACAGGTGCCTGAAAATAACAGAAGCTCGGCGTCAACAATCCTGATCATATACACCCCTTCTTTACAGTACTTTCACTTTCCTTTAGATATGAGAGAAGGAGGATGCGATTGTAGATCAATGACATCGAGCTTCTATGTGAAAATATGATTAGTAATAACCCCTCCCCCTTTCTTTCTCCGAATCTTGACTGTCTGAAAATAGTCGTGAAGTCAAAGAAAAAAAGGAGGGAGAAAAAAAACGAGCATATTTGCAGGCACTTGATATGACAATCTTTTCCGCGCTTGCGCGGGTTCTTTTCTAGTTTGAGTTATATTTGCTGCTTTAATTAAAGCTTGGAAATGTATCACTGGTGATGATTAAATATACAACGAAATATGCAATTTTTTCAGATGATTGCGTTAGCTTATTGTTGTTATAGAGTATTCTGTCCCGTCGCAGAGTTTAAACTTTCTACCAACGGACAAAAATTGTATTAGTTACGCAGTGCGTAGCTTTTTGTGCAAAAAGAATCTTGAAAAAAATACAGTTTCGGGTCCTTGCGTGGATGTATAGTGTTGATTTTGGTGTTGACACGTAGTATGAGGATGGTAAATTTCATATGGAATAAGAGCAAAGTACTTCTTGACAAACGCTACCAATCTGAAACCTTTGAGACCAAATTTAAAGTAACAGTTCTCTAACAATTTTTCTTGCATTCTTATGAAAGGTTATGGGAGATAAGATTACACTCGTCAATATGCTTTTCATTGACCTACAGGAGTAACAGCGTACCAATGTGACTAACAATTTAAGAACAAAACTAGGATGAAAATGAATAGCGATAAAATACAGTTACTAATATGATGAGGTTTTACTGTCCGAAACACGTGTGTCTGGTGCATTAAAATTGGTTTGAAATATTCTTCAGGAAGGTGAAGAGCTGGAACACTTCCGTATTATTATCATAAACACTTATTTTCTGCTGCAGTGTGGAGCAGTTCAACTCGTTCCCAATGGCAGGATGTTTGAAGTGTAATAATAACTTCTTTCCAGCTATGTCGCCTGAAAGAAGCTTTGTTTTGACCCTTTATAAATTTTAAAACATCGTATATATTATTTTGCTATTTCGAAAACATGTCATTTCATCCAAAATTATCATTGAAATTAAAGGAGGTTAACATGTAAGCACCATCCCTCCAAAGCCATATTAGTCATCGATTTTGTTTTACTTTGCTACTGAATGGACCCTACAGGAATTTTGGAACCGCGCTTACTCTGCAAGTAAATGCACAAAAATAAAACCTGAGGGCGCTACTGAAATGAAGTTTGGCTCTATTTGAAAATAGCTTTGGCTGGAAGCATCACTCGTGTCTAATGAATTAAAATTGGTTTGAATTTTTTTTTCAAGAAGGTAAAGAGCTGAAACACTTCCGTATTATTATCAATCGAAACCGTAAGGAGAATGATCGCATCCGTGGAACTCCCGGATGATTGAGAATGAGATCGCCTCAATCAGCAAAGCACTTTATTTTGAATGATGTATGCTTTTGAAAGCCATACACAGTGATTTGACCAGGGTGTCTCTAAGATATATTTTTATTATTATGATTTTATTAAATTGGAAACCTTTGTTTTGGGTATTAAAGAGAATCTTGGGCACATATGTAAGCTGGATACGCGATATTCAGCTCATTTGAAAAAATAAATCACGCAGCCGTCAAAATATGGATACAGGTGCTCATTCTTGCCATGTTTTGCTATTCGTGTTTCAATGGAAGAGTGAACAAAAAAAATAGAATTCAAAGAAACACAATTGGTAAACATTCATTATTAGGAAAATGCAAAATATATGTGAATGGGAAAATTGAGATGGTGTCAGGTACCCGGATACAGTAACCATCTCATTTATGCTAGCAACAGCCGTGCAGAAATTGAAAGTATCAAATACGTAAGTTTGGATCCTTCTAGACTAAAATATTTTTCAACAATGATGACAACAAATGTCTGCTGTGACAAAATCGATCCCTCGTTAACACATTCCCTGGTTAAGTAGTTGCCCTGTTAGTCATATTGTCGTCAGAATGAAGTCGTTGTTGTTTGGGCTTGTTCTGGAATAGCATATCAGTCAAGGCCTTGTTACACGACGAAACTAATCGCTTGCAATTAGTTGCAATCGACAAATCGTGTCGTGTAACATAGCTTAAACCTAATCGCATGCAACTTTAAAAAGTCACATGCAACTTTTTTCAGAATAGAACATGTTCTATTCCTTGCGATTAATCGCATTCAACTTTTAGCGTCAACTAATCAAAATGCCGGGTATTCCTTATAACTTTAACCCTTATTTGGCGAATTTTGGTCATATCAATTACATTGACAATAAACTGACGACTTTTCTCACAAAGGATCAGAGTACGCTTACTGCAAGATTTTTTTAGTTCAAAATTGTGATTTTCTGCCCTCTCTTCGTCGAGAAAGTTATGTGAATGTAATTGTAATGAAAATTGTAAATACATGTTGTATTGTCTGTTGATAACACATTTTATTCGTAAACTTTAGGCGGAAAAGGTATGGATTTAACACAAAATATATGCAATTAGTTGCAACATGTAACAGCGTGAGTCGCTGCAACTCGTTCGGACCGTAAAATTTCTGCAATTAGTTGCATGCAACTAATCGCTTTGTGTAACATGGCCTTTATACTCGGGATTTTCGAATTGTGTACTTTCGCATCTGAAGTCACGCTTGCCATATATTGACGTACGTTTTGTATTTGAACGATCTCTGTCGTCAACATGAGATCTAAATATTAAGCAGAGTATCTTAATATTGTGCTAAGGTCATCCGCAAATTAATATTGTGCTAAGGTCGCGCATTACATGTACGATAAATGCACTTGCTGTGTGTTGTATACCCGTAACAAAACACAAATTAAGACACTTATTCTCTATATATATATGCACAGCCAATGTAATTCCCTTGGGTGTTACTATTGAAAGAAACGTGCTTTTCAATAGTAACACCCAAGGGAATTACATTGGCTGTGCATATATATAGAGAATAAGTGTCTTAATTTGTGTGTGTTTTGTTACGGGTATACAACACACAGCAAGTGCATATATATATATATAAAATAAATGTCATAATTTGTGTTTTGTTACGGGTATACAACACACAGCAAGTGCATTTATCGCATGAAACACCCAAGGGAATTACATTGGCTGTGCATATATAGAGAGAATAAGTGTCTTAATTTGTGTTTTGTTACGGGTATACAACACACAGCAAGTGCATTTATCGCATGAATTGCGCGTATAATTTGTGTTTTGATACGGGTATACAACACACAACAAGTGCATTTATCGCATGAAATGCGCGTTATATATGCACAGCCATTGTAAGTCCCTGAGATGTGACTATTGAAAGGAACGTGCTGCAATTCGTCTATTAACACTCGTGACGTCACAATCCATAAGATCAAAAGAAACATGCCGCGACGGCTGTTCTAACCTGCAAACTGAACCCGCGGTGAGATGAATATTAACGTCACCCTTTTACCTAGGAAAAGCAATTTCAGAAAACAAGAATGAAACACACAACTATGGTGCATATATGTAGAATAAATGTCATAATTTGTGTTTTGTTACGGGTATGCAACACACAGCAAGTGTGTTGCATACCCGTAACAAAACACAAATTAAGACACTTATTCTCTATGTATCTTCCTTATGTAGAGTTTTATAGATTTATTGTAAAGGGGACCTTTAAATCAGAGACCAATGGGTCACATATCGCTCACCTGAGAATCTTATTCTGTCTGGATTTGAATAGGATGTATTTATACCACTCGGTGAGTTTCACTGCTGGTGGACCAGGAGTCCCCGAGGGCACATGTAGCCAAGTTCGATCAATTTCGGTTGATCGTTTCTTCGACGCATTCTAAATTTCTGTTATCAAAATTTCTTGAAATTTCTAAAAAGTGGGTCCTGTTACATCATATCCGACCCATCCTGCTACGTCTTTCGGTACACTTTTTCGACATAGTAACTTTCATACTTTTTTGGCATATTACATTGTTTAGATTTAGGATCACTGACGAGGGTAATGTACCCGAAACGTGCATGTCTGGTCCACGTTGCCAATTTATCTGTTCTTAAATGATGCTATTCAATTTGAAGACGTTTACATGTATATAATTCTAATTATAAGCTTAACCTTATGCAATAATCAATAAGTGCATAAAGCTATCTCTTTTGATAGAGTTAATGAGGAAAATATAATCCAACATATTATTTGAATTTATTTAGAACATTTTATTGACGAGGCCCTTGCGAAAAATCAAAGTCTGAGTATTGCGTCTAGAAATGATGTTGAAACTTGAAACCCCCTCCCCCTTATCTGCAAAGTTAAAGAATAGTTGTCAATTCAAACATACAAATTCTGTCAAAATACTTTCACAAAGCATTCTTTTATTCAATTTTACATTGTAAAAAGAATACATCAACATAATTCTAACATATCTATTCAGTTACAATTCTTTAATTCAAAAGATGATATTTTGAGGAAATTCTTTTAAAGTTACATTTCTTACAAGGAATATGATGAAATGTAAATGAGCAATTTCATGGGAGAAGAATAGAAGAATTTGTAAAATTCTTTTACATTAGCTATCCTCTACTTTATCATGGCTAAAATGAAAAAAAAAATTGGGGCAGCATATTTCACAAAGACAGAAAAGAGTAAAAGAAATCTCAGTTTTTGCATTAAAATAATTAAGGCGATAAAGAAGTGAAAAACGCGTCAAAAATCATTGGTCTGATATTAACGAAATGAACAATTTGGACTCGTACATTTTTCTAGATCACTTAGATACAGTTTTTTTTAAATCCATGCATTTGCTATCGATCAGAAGATCAGGGAACTATTTAAACCGACTCGGATCCATCCCTGAAGGAATCAGACCAAATGAAAACCAAAACCTTTCAAAAAGTTTCATTAATCCTTCAAACGGTATTAGAAAAGAACTCATACATACTAACGACAACGACGGCACACGAAGCACGATGAAAAGAGATTACTTAAATCTTAAGCTGAGCTTTAAACCTTTTATCACATTTGACTTTTTATTTTCCATTGTATTTTACATGGGGTTTAATTGGTTGATCTTATAGCTTTGAAATTGGCGAAATGTTGTGACAAAGAAAATTGAAAATACATCAGCCAATCAGTTCTTAGAATCTTCATTGGCATTTATCGGCTAGACTAGACAAAAATCCATTTTAAATCGACCTTCGTGGAAATTATATGTCGAGAAATCAGCTGATAAATCATAAACTAGGCAGAGGATCTCGAACACTTTTTGTCCCTGAAAGATTTCGTGAAATTACGTTTAACAGTAGGTGGAAGAAATTTAAAACAAGTCATTCAATCTTGGTTGATATTGTGTAGACTTCGTAATGTTATATGTGACTTTGGATTATCGTCAGGATCTTCTTTAACTCATTTGGCTTGTGTAAGCTAATTACAGCCCTATATTGACGTATTTGTCACACAAACACAGAAACATACCCTCCCTCACACATACACATGTACTCTCTCTCTCTCTCTCACACACACATCCTCACAACTTTTAGATTACCATGATACCTAGTCCACTGTACGTGTAGTATGGTGAAATTCTGTGTAGTGGATATGTTGAAATTGTATAAAGTTACAAACGACAGACAATGGACGACATATGCTTGAGTTTACTGGATCAGGTGAGCTAAAGTTTCAAATGTCAGAACATATTTAGGCTTGATCTTCAGTTTCAACATTAAATCTATATTTGGAATAATGACGTATTTGCCTTTTAAATTTATATGTTCTTGTTTACTTTAAATGCAGTAACCTATAAAACAAAATGGCTTCCAGTTTATACAAGGCTCAATGTGCTCTTAGACTTTGTGAAAAGCACGACAAAAAGGAGATTAATGCGTACTGTAAGACATGTCAGGAAAAAGTATGTTCATCATGTATTAAGGAGGACCATAATTCACATGACTGGGACATGATCGCAGATTTACTTAGGGAGAAAAAACACACTTTACCTGAGGAGTGTAAAGAAATTCGTGCTACACAACTTCCGTATTTGAGAAACGAAATAGATCGACTCGAAGATAAAATACAGGAACAAGATGCTCTTTTTGAACAAGACAAATCAGCGATAAATGAAACCCGAAAAAGCTATATCGATGAAATCAATAAATTGTTCAATGGGAGGATTGACGAATGTCGTAAAAATTCCGAGATATCAAAACGAAAATTTAAGGATGAACGCGACGGATTGAAAATGAAAGTAGAATACCTGGATATGATTACAACATCCTTAGACAAAGAGATTACTACTTTACCCAACCATGACATTCTGGACATGGAGATGGAGATGAGAAAAGAACTTAAAAAGGCTTTCTCTTACAGTGCTGATAAGGACACATGTACCACTGGGTTTGTACCCAGGAAGATTAATGTGGAGACAATGAAGAAAATGATAGGTGAATTCCATTCCGTGTCTGTTGAAGAACTACATGATATAGGTCCGTATTCCGAATCCATACAAACAATAAAACCTGTTTCTGACACAGAGGCCTGGATGATCCGTGAAGATAATTATCCAGAATTAATTGATAGGAATGGGACGCAAATAAAAGATATTCAAACGAAGTGTAAAGACCTTATAATCTCTGAACAAGGAAATATCGTGCTGACGTCATCAAGATCCCGAATTTTGATTCTCGATCAAAACGGGAAAAAGAAAATAACCGAATTTAATACAAAACCATTAAGGCCCACTTTGATTAGTAAAACAGAGAACGACGAAATCCTTGTAACACTGCGGGAAAAGGGTGACGACTACAATCTTCTTCCTACCAGCCGCCGAGTGGTTCAGCGTATGACACTCGCAGGAGATGTGCTCAACACGTACGAGTTCACGGAGGATGGCAAGACAAGATTATTTACTCTGCCTATGACAACGGCAGAAAACAAGAACAATGACGTATGTATCGTCAATTGGATCAGTGATGTCAGCGGAGAACTAGTAGTACTATACAAAGATGGACGTCAGAAGTTTACGTATAGAGGAGAAGGGCTGAATATTGAAAACTTCCTACCTACAGATGTTGCATGCGATTCAAAATGTAATATCATCTTCTCAGAAGCAAAGAACAATTTTAATGCAATCCATATACTGGGTGCAGATGGGATATTTCTATGCACATTATGTCAGTGTGGACAGTTTTTTCCCTATGTAATCGCCGTCTACAGTGATAAAATTTGGTGTGGGTTTGGTCAAGGCAGAGTGAAAGTTTATAGATATCACATAAATTGATTTATATATTGTAACATAAAGCAAACAATATGTGTGAATGAAACACTTATCGCGCCCTCATCGGTACCTTGGATAAGCTCTTTACCCTAAAACGCGGGCGTATGACACGTTGCCCATCAAACGTCAAGGAAAAGACATCTATCTAGTAAATGTATGAACAAAAGAAATGTATCTTACAACTTTTAATTGATTACATTAATGTACTTCAGTCACTCGTTTCAGACATTAATTTTGTATACATGTATTTTGCAGGAGTCTTTTCTGTCATCACTTATACTAGTCAACCCCCCCCGGTCATATACTTGTATTTACATGTGGTTGAAATAGACATTGCCTCGTCATACTGAATATAAGCATCATTTAAGAACAGATACTTTTGCAGCATGGACCAGACATGTGCATTTCAGACATCGATAATTTTGAAAATTTCTCTCATATCCTGGATTTTAATCGATAGTCCTAAAGCAAGCATTGTTGGCCCCTTGATGCCTCTTGAATTAATAAAACTTACATACTGAAAATATATCTAGAGACATTTTGATATTTGCATTTTTCAGGTTAAGAATCCTCAACAACGTTTTGATACTTTTTACATGTTATATATAAATTTTGTCTCTGGTAGGAGACCTCAAGCACATCATGTATACCACGGTTCATCAATATCCTTCCAGTGATTGCAGATAAGGAGTCGAAAATATTTTTTTAATTGGTGACGGATTGACGAATAAACAATATTCCGAAGTGCGACAAGGTGCCCAGGAAGAGTCAGCCTCTCCTGTATGCAACATCCGTCGCAACAGTTCCATGGAAACTTGTCAAATTCGGCGATTGTCTCGATGTACATATCGATGAACATATCAGGTAAAGATGTCTTGTTTGGTAATGTTGACAGCCATTCAGTCGCAATCCAGAATGTCACTGATTATTCTGGAAAGGGGGATATGATATGCTTTTATACATGTGAGATTCCCGTAGAGATTAAAGAACTCCCTCAATGATGATTTCAGCCATTGTATAATACTTAGTATAACACTGAACGATTAGCTAACTTGCAAACCGTCTTACTCTAACGATGAAATCGTCATATTTGGAAGATACCCCGCCGTACCTTATTGAAAAACAAAAACGCGCCATTAGCAGGAAAATACGGAGTGTTGCTAGTCAAGAAAGAGAAGTTAATTATGTGGAAGGTGAAATAATCACGCTTGTCATAAAGTGAGGTGTTCAAATGACCGTTTGCGTCTAAAGATAGAAGTGGATATATCTAAGAGGCTGATCTGTCGCTCTCGATTGTTTCCTTGATGAGGATAGATTCCATGTATAGGTGATCCTTAAAAGTTCGGATTATTGATGGACAGAACGTCATCTATTTATCTGTAGATAAAATTGAACTGGGATGCGAGTTGGACGAAGTCAGCTTCGTATGAATATAAAAATATATCTGAAACAAGTGAGTTCAAGTTATCTATGTTCTCTGCCAAGTTTGTACTTTTTCGTATATAACAAGTCCGCAATGTGCTCTGATTCCCTTCGGCATTTTCGACTTATTTTCCTCTACCACTGCACACAAGAAGAAAGAATGTTAAAATGTGTGTTTTTAGCCCGTCCGTCATAAAAACACTTCTACCAAGGCCGAGTTTGGCTGATGTTTTTCGCCTCTCTTCCTCAGAATTTCAAGAAACTTAAGCCCTTTTAAAGATTTCTTAAGACTTGCATTACGACTAACTGCGGCGACGGGACTACATGACGGGTCCTGTCCAAACTTCTCTAGAGAAGACAAGGTCCCAACCACCTGTTCTCTCTGAATGTCGATCAGACTCCTCGGGTGAAAACATGCATAAGCTCGCTTAGCCGACAGAGTACGGACTGTATTTTGTACGCCCTTTGTTTTTATATCCATTTACATATCATTCTGTGTTGCTTGGGCCCCTGTGTTTTTCTGTCTTGTTTTTTTTTTTTTTTTTTGTGGTTATATTGCAGTGAGGAGATAAGTTTACACTACAATTGTACGTTTATCGAGATCTTGGGTAACCGGAAAAGCCCATTGTTCTCGTTGGTTTATGTGTAGTCTTTTGTGTTTAATGTTTCTATGTCGTATGTCTCTTTTACATCTCTTGTTGTGCTTGTCTTATATGTGTTTTCGCATCAAGTATTTTAGTGCATCAGGTGTTTTGGTGCTTTGTTCTAAGTACTGCAACAAAGTCTGGTTGGAGATCACAAACATGGCCACAAAGAGCTCTGATTGGCCGACACATTTCAGACTTCTCCTCTGCTACCGCTTCACAGAATTTAATGAAACCTTACAATGGTATAAGTACATATACTCAATGTCTGCTACCAAGGTTACGTTGTAGGAGTCGATGAGTCGACAAACAAGGTAGCGAAGATCATACATTCAATGTCAAGTTCACTATGCACTTAAATTTTGGATGTGAAACTTTGTCATGCCCATAACTTCTATATTCTTAACCCAATCAGGTTCATTCTGGTACATATAGGATCTCAAATGAATTTTCATTTCATACGATGTACTGTAAATTGCTTTATTTTCGTCAGTACCAATTTTCGTCAATTCGTTGAAAATGACAATTTCGTCAGTACGTAAATTCGTCATCCAAGGGTCCCTAAAATATAAATTCGTTTGTTCAAATGCCAACTTAACATTCAGGTATAGGCCGTATGCGTTTGTTTTCATTGTTTAACAATTATTGGTAAACAAACAATTAGAGACATGTATACCACCTAGCTTGTTGTGAAAACATATATGCGACTTTGTGCGCGTATTCAGTTTTCAATGATTTATCATTCGCTTGTCGTATTTACTCTTAAGAATCAATTTTTGCTTTCTACACTATATTTTGTCCGGAGTATTTATATTCGTCGATACGTAATTTCGTCAAGGGACGAAAATGACGAAAATTGGTACCTGACGAATAAAAACCAATTTACAGTATTATGAAACGAGTTGTGTTTTATATCCCCGAGCCTTGGCGAGGGGATATAAAACGCATAACGAGTTTCATAATACATCGTATGAAATGAAAATTCATTTGAGATTCTTTTTATCACATGATATTGCCTAAAAATGTGTATTTCTTTCGTGAAATCAACGTTTCCGAGAACTATAGAGGCGAACCACGCCGTGATCAAGAAGTCGTCTGCTACGCCATGAGAAGTAGTGTCCCCATCGTATAGATATTCTGTGCGTAATAGAAAAGTATTTCAATTTTGAATAGTATTTTGATGCAAGAATTAATTCAACAACAACAATTTTAATCATTGATATTAACTCCGGGTCTGAATTTAACAGCTGACCGATATTTGAAAGGTCACATTTGTCAAGGTTTATGTGATTAGGTTCCAAACTTGACCAATCGCATTCAAGCAGAGCGATATGTAACGTGTTATCATATCATATATTTATGAAATGGCTTTATGAACTGCATAACGGGTGTATCGTGTGATAAAGTGAATTATGTGATGCTGGTACATGTATTTCGTGATATAATAATTGACATAATTCTTGACTATGGCCTAAGGATGTGTCGTGGTCTTGAAACAAGGCAATGGGTAAAATGTTAAACGTCTTTAAATTCAATAGCATCATTTAAAACCTGATAAATTTACAGCATGGACCAGACATGCACGTTTCGGGTACTAAACCCTCGTCAGTGATCCTCAGTCTAAACAATGTAATACGGCCAAAAAGTATGAAAATTATTATGTCCAAAAATGTACCGAAAGACGTAGCAGAATGGATGGGATATGATGCTACAGGACCCACGTTTTAGAAATTTCAAGAAATTTTGTAACAGAAAATTTCAAATGCGTTGAAGAGACACATGATCAACCGAAGTTGATCGAACTTGGCTACATGTGCCCTCGGGGACTCTTGGTCCACCAGCAGTGACACTCACCAAGTAGTTCAAATGTTAAACGTCTTTAAATTCAATAGCAGCATAAGGTCAAGATCACAGCGCAGCTAATGTGTAAACCTTGTACAGGCCCTTTACCCTTCTGCAAGGATTTCTCAGTGTTTTGTAGTTTTTCTCTAAAGTGTCATGACATTCGGTCAAAGTCATGCATGCAATGGGTAAAACCTTGTCCAAACCCAAGCTTTTATCTATTTCACAGAATTGTTGCTTATCATATGACCCTAGGCAGACTTCAATATGACATTTTCATGAATATTCACGATATGGTTGACAAAATAACCCAACAATGTGTCATGACCTTGATCCAAGGTGAAAGGTCAAACTTTCACTTCTTGTGTGAATTTTTACATTACTAAAATAATTTTCAAGTTTTAGTGATTGATTGAAATTAAATGAAAAACATTTTTGCAAAAATGTACCAATTGATTAAATTGTGTGTAAAAATTGTCGCTCCGCACCACATATGGGACATTATCCCACCTCTGACAAATTAGCTGGGAAATCCGGAATAGCGATTGGTTCATAACCTTCACATGAAGACTGTACATCTTATACTTGGCTTCTCGTAGCCCATCCCTTACCAGGTCACAAGATCACTAGGTATCGAACAATAGTAGGTCCTGACATATATCTGAGTTTCGGGCACTTTTAGGTCATAAACAATGTATCAGAGTTGCCACTGTTACTTATTTTTCCCTGACAATTTAAGTATATTGAATAAAGTCTCAATAAATATTTGTAATATAGAATGTTGTCCAATAGTTGCACTACAGTGTCTGTTATAAATGAAAGGTATATGCATTATACAAGCTAATACCAATTCTTTACCCCCTCTTCTGTGGAATTTTCATATTCTGATCTACTTGGTTTAAATGTCTATTCACTTGAAGAATTTATAATGTTTTCTTGAAAAATGGCTTGAATGGCTTATATAATAATTAATGGTTTTTCTCAAAGGTGATTATTTGTCAAGATGCATTTATTCACTAAAAATATTTCAATTAACATGGTTTTGAATTACAACTTTTTGGATTGCAAATTCTCTCATTTGCTACAGCACTTTGACTTCAGTTTGAAATAGTTTTCAGAATTTTTTGCATCTTGTTATCACACTGCCCATCCACTTCAAATTGACCAATAGCAAGTAGATCAAAATTTGAAAAGAAGACAGATCTTTTTATACACTGTACGCATACTTACATTAGCGCAACCATATTTTAGCAGAGACGGACAAAAAGGAGGAAACTTGACCATATAGCGTAAGTCATGAATGAGCGCACATATAATTCAATACAGATTAATATGTTAGCGTAGTCTTGAATTAGTGGTCTCATGACTGTGCTAACTCCACTAAAATATAAATCCCGCTGAAATAAGTACACATACAGTAAAACGATGTTAATATTCTTGATTGTTTATTTTATCTCCCATTATATTCAAAACATTCTGAATGTAGTGCAAATTAAATCTTCAACAGTGAAAAATCTCAAATAGATATCTTATGTTCAGAAATGTGCAGTGAAACATTTCTTGCCCAAATGTTGATTTTGATGAAGCAGTCATCTGTAGAAACTGCATATTCTTCAGATGGGACTGTGCATAAATAATAACACGAAATCAATATTCTTTCCTCCATTTCATTAAATAGGTTGTCAATAAGCATAAAATATCAAATATTGAGTACAGTAAATCAAATATTTACATAATTGATGATTTATGTAGCACATGATATATAATAATCCTTCTTCCAATTAAATACATGTAGCTTTTGCTACGTAAATGTAATAAAGAATCACATAGCATTAATTCAGGGCCTAAAAAAGGCAAGTTATGGAAAACGGTGAAATGTTTGTTCATGTGAATTTAAAATGTGCATAGCAATAAGCATAAAGGCTTGTGATTTAAATATCACTGTAAATGTGTGAATTAAACTATTTGTACTCTTTCAATTCATCAGTGGAAATTAAATAAATGATAATCCAATCTATATCATCCTCACTACAGTGTATGCAACACAACAGAAAATCTCTTCAGCCTATCATACAGAAGATAGCGGTCTGAAAACATGAGATGTCTCCAAAGATCCAGTGACCGATTGGGAAGTAGGAGATGCAATGCCATACACTGACAGAAAGCTGATGGACAGATACATGTAAATATTGCACTGAAATGAAAAAGAAATGTAGAGACTAAATTCTTTCAGGAAAAATGGTTGTTCCTAAAAATATCATAAAAATTCCATTTCTATGGATTGGATTTCTAAATCATTCATCATTTTAAAGACCTTATTTCTGATTCAGTGATTCGCATTCAAAATGTATGTATCTTATAAACTTTTACATTAAAAATTTATGTTTAAAAAAATATGTATTTTAAACATTGGTAAACCCTTGTCCTTATTCATCAATACCAGTAAATATATGTTTGATCAGATATCATTTACGATTATAAGAAAACAGGAAATCTGGGAGGGATGGTAAGGGGGAGGAATCTTTTCAGTGTGGAATATATTGTTTTCTTAGTACATGTAAGTGGTTTCTCTACATTCAAAGGTAAACAACCAATTACCTTTTAATATAAATATTGTAATCCCCTCATTTCCTCTGAGATGATCCAGATTTTAACCTCCTAATATAATGGTAGTTTGGTAAAATTTTCATTAGAAATTCAATTTGCAAGCCCTGGGCCTGAAAAAGAGAAAATGATAGTATTTATGACAATTTTATATTTATATTTCTATAATTGTCAAACAATCTCAACATTAAATGTAATATAGAATTTCATCAAAAAAGTAAGATATTCCCCTTACACGGTTTCTTTCCTGACATTCAAACAAATAAATTATGTTAAGTTTTTGGACCACTGGCACTGTATGAAGAAATCATTAGGAAATCATATATAAACAGAGTCTCTTATTTATATTAGTATGTATTGTAAATTCAGAAAATTTTTACAATCGATTATTGGAAACTATCCGAGGAGTACAATCAATATCACTATAGGAATAATCGGACTTTTTTCTTGTTTAAAATTGTTGTATGTTTTGCATCTTTTCAGAAAGAGAATACTCAGTGCTTGTGATTTAAGAATCTGATTTTTGTGTCGCCTGCGAAGCATTGCGACACTTAGGGATCATTATATAAAATCATGGAAATAAATTAAATGTTGAACATTTCTTGTTCTTAATAACAAAATTTCGAGGTTTGCTGTAGAAGTAGGACCTTCCTTTTACTTTCTAAAGCCAAAATGGTCCCATACGGCGGACCTAGTACGCCCAGGATATGCTCCTCCAACACCATTAACTCCACCATCGCGAGCGCGTCTAATTTCGTCTAGAATTATATCGAAAATGCTTAGCACCGAGATCATTTGGCGTCAAATTGACTTCAACTGTGACAATCGATTTTCAAAACCATTATCGATAGTCGGCGACTTTCAAGTTTCGGCGACTATCGTTACAACACTAATTCATACAAGTATAATAATGAAATTACATATTGCTATTCATGTTTGTTGATGTTGGAATGTAATACTTCTCCTACTTACAGGGGGTCTGTCTGCAGCAATACGTCTTACACAATCAGATCCTGAAATCACCGTGTTCTCTGGTAACCTCTCCTGACCTTTGACCTCACACTTGGCCCCAATAATACAACCTGATGTCATCTCTAGGTGGCGCCCTACATAACCTGGAAAAGCAGACACAGATAGATGAGAGTTATTTTTAAAAAGTGTTAATTTTTCTTTCGAAGAAGTTCTCAAAGAAATTATATTGTTTGTTCACTCTGGGATGACTGAATATTTATATTTGTTACAAAAACGTGTATTACACTATTAAGTAAAACCACAGGAGAAATTGATCAAGCTAAGAATGTGTGAGGTTAGAATGCATACATTAAACCTTGTTATAGAACGCATTCATTAAACCTTGTGATCTCACCTTTAGCTTCCACCACATTGTGGTCCCCTATTTTTGTTGATTCAATATCTAATTCTGTTAAGGAAAAGATTATAGAAACTCTACAGACTACATTTACATGTACCAAAAAAAAGCAGAAAATTATGTAGAAAAAATGTCTACATACACAAAAGTTTAACAGCTTTTTAAACCTTATGATATCAACATAGCAGTATGCCTCAAATGTTCAAGTGTAAAGACTCTTCATACAAAAGGATACAAGATCCTACTTCAAATATATTGTTGTTTCCTATAATCATAACCTGCTGTGTTCCACCTGACTTATCTGGATTCCTGAAAGAAAAGCGACAAATGATTTAGAATAACATTGTGAAAATAAGACGATTACATTGTAAAAATAGTTGCCAGAGTCACCTAATGCTCGACTGCATAGCATAATATCTCTCATGCAGCCAATTTATTTAAACTCCCTTTCTCAGGCAACAACATATGATTGAGTCAAGACTCTACTTTGCTCAATATTGCCAATTTAAAGCAAAATCATTGAAGCAGAAAAAGTAGGTCAAGGTCAGATTTCAATAGTCTAACCCAAGATGCATCCAATATGCAAGTCTGGTGCATGTACCACTTATAGTTTGCTCAATATTGGCAATTTAAAGCAAAATCACTGAAGCAGAAAAAGTAGGTCAAGGTCAGATTTCAATAGTCAAACCCAAGATGCATCCAATATGCAAGTCTGGTGCATGTAGCACTTATAGTTAGCTCAATATTGCCAATTTAAAGCGAAATCACTGAAGCAGAAAAAGTAGGTCAAGGTCATATTTCAAGTCTTACCCAAGATGCATCCAATATGCAAGTCTGGTGCATGTAGCACTTATACTTTTCTCAATATTGGCTTTTAAAGGTAAAATAATTCAAGCGGAAAAAGTAGGTCAAGGTCATTTTATGAAAGTTTGATCAAAGATACATCCAATATGCAAGTTTGGTACATGTAGCACTTATACTTTGCTCAATATTGGCTTTTAAAGGTAAAATCATTCAAGCGGAAAAAAGTAGGTCAAGGTCATTTTTTGAAAGTTTGATCAAAGATACATCCAATATGCAAGTTTGGTACATGTAGCACTTATACTTTGCTCAATATTGGCTTTTAAAGGCAAAATCATTCAAGCGGAAAAAAGTAGGTCAAGGTCATTTTTTGAAAGTTTGATCAAAGATACATCAAATATGTAAGTTTGGTACATGTAGCACTTATACTTTGCTCAATATTGGCTTTTAAAGGCAAAATCATTCAAGCGGAAAAAAGTAGGTCAAGGTCATTTTTTGAAAGTTTGATCAAAGATACATCAAATATGTAAGTTTGGTACATGTAGCACTTATACTTTGCTCAATATTGGCTTTTAAAGACTTTATTGCTATCTTAACATTTACCTTATCATCTCAACATTTGCCTTATCATTTGAAATAATTTTAAAAATCCCAACCCCAGGGGCTATATCCTCATCTGGATATATTAAATGATGTATAATTAAACATTTGCAACAAAAAAAACCAACAGAATATGAATATAGGAAAGGTAAATGTGTAATCTTAACATTTACCTTATCATCTAGTTCGGACGACGCCGACGCCGACGCGGACGCCGACGCCGACGCCGACGCGGACGCCGACGCCGGGGGTATTGCAATAGCTCTTTTGCACTAAAGTGCAGTCGAGCTAAAAATAAGACGTCTGACGATTCTAACCAAAGTCACCTCAACTTAAAAAGAAATTTCACATTATCGAGGTAATATTTGGTGGATCTTTATCACTTCCAAAGATCAGAATTGGCAAGTTGACCTCTCGTGATGAAAACCAAATATTACAATGTCTAATACCTAAGAGGTATAACTTCAACTGTATAGCATGTATAGAGACACTTTATCTTAAGTATTGAGTGATCATTGTACAATGGACATCAAATTATCAAACACTGATATATTCTAAAAATACACAAGTACCTTCTGCTAACTGCCTCATAAAACTTTTGAGATGTGCTTTTATACATTTAGTACACAAGTAGTATTCGGTCTTTTCAAAATACAGAGTTACTTCCCTTTTGAAACAGGAACTTCTGACGTAAATGAAAATTGTGACATCATCAAATTCTAAGGAAACCAGCATGAAATTCAGGGAAAATACGTTTCAAACATGATGCCTCTAAATATCGTATAACCAGAAATTTGCGCGAGCATCAAATTTCGTGATTTTATGGTAAATTAGAGTGTCTTTATTTTCGCGAGTACAATTTTTCGTGATTCCTTAATTAGACACAAATATGTACATATGATTTCAGTGTTTTGTACCTTTCATTATTGAAGTTTTAGTTATTTCTATCATGAGAACACGCTCAATTCACATCTCTTTACCTCTAATTATGGAAAATGAACAATGGCACATGTGCAATATGAACAAATGTAACAGATATACCTACCAGTATTTATGATAAACCTTATCAAACACAATTTTGCACGAGAATAATTTTTCGTGATTCCAAATCACTCGTGCATATAGCGAAAATTAGTATCTCACGAAAATTTCTGGTTATAGGGTATAAGAATTGCATTAGGTCATAATGCACTTATATCAGATACTACAGGGGACTATTAGAATTTTTTCTACTTGCCATGGGCAACTCATAACATAAAATTTACTAATTATCTGACCCCAAAAAGGGCTTGCCCATTAAAAATGATATGTAGAGAAGGATAGGTCTTATACAGCAATTCATTTTAAAGGCCATATTGAAATGTAGCATATTTAGCAAATCGAGTGCTTGATTCCTAACAATAAATTGACACCCTGTTTTAGAATAAGAAGATAAGAAAGAAATCAAATTGAAAAGGAAAAACTTTCGACAAGTTTACTTGTCCAGGGGTAAGTGAATACCTGATTTGCACTTTCCCGACCTAACTTTTCACTTAACCCAAGCAAAAGGAAATGGGAATTCTAGACCCCTGTACTATCCAAAATGGGAGGTAACTCTGTACATTGAAAAGACAGAATCCTTCATAGATTTCAAAATAATATGAAATTAAAAGAAACCTGAATAATGATCAATTGCTTTTCTTTGATTATACTACAGACAAGTAATTGAAATGCTCTATGAAAACAATGTACAAATATTAAGACATACCTGTTTACAATATGAACTAGTTCTTCTATGACATTATTATCGCCTATGATAATTGGACCATCTTCTGCTATGATGCGAGCTTTGGGATGAATAATTGTTTTTGCTCCTGTAAAACACATGCATATATATTAACATAAGTACATGGGCAGTAAACTAAAAATTATCTTTTCCAAAGAGGAAATAATTGAGCGATTAAGCTAAACAATTGCAGTCAGGTGAGCAAAAAAAATTATAATTCATACCATACATTGTGCATGTTATCAAAATGCTTACACAAAATACCTATACTGTAACTGTAAAAATGTATATTTTCAGGACAGGTGCCCTGAACAATGAGCATTCATGTTCAAATTTTTTATTTTGTGCCAAGCCTTTTATAGTATTCAATGGACATTTTTCAAGTTAACGTACTTCAGACTTCGCACTCCGGAAATCGCACTTAAGGGGTCATATAAAAGAAATCAGGCGCGATTAGAAATATTAAATCTGAACACACATGGACAAAATGACAATTAATCAGGGGGCCTAAATACTAAACGCGACATTGTTATGGTGGGAGAAATAAGTTATAAACATCCACTTCGATGAGAGGGTACGTACGTTTTTCTTTCTCTTATATGTACGTCGCTTAATATTTCCAGCTAAACATAGTTATCATTCGCTTGGTTATTGCCATAAGTATTTCCACAACATTTGATATTGGACATATCATACCAGTTTTGATAAAACGTTACCGAAAGTTGGGGAATGTGCATCTGAATATTGCTTTGACGGTGTCTTTGTTGATTTTTGGCCAATTTAAATGATTTCAAAGACGCTGGACGTCTTATTATGACAAAAACTGATAAACTTTGTCATGGAATTAGTCTCTTTAGTATCGAAATACACATCTGATCGCAAAAAATGGTAATAAATACAAAATGGTAAGATAGGATCTTAATAAAGCCGAATTGTTAGGGGTGTCACCAGAACGACATTTGGCTTGGTACTTGACCATTCTAAAGCCTTGTACAAGCAAATTAAAAATTGCTCTTTACTGATTAATTGTGTCGGTCGGACTCCTCGGATGATAATCTAACATACATGAACTTGCTACAGCCGACAGAGCACGGAATAAATTCCACACGCCCTCTGTTTCTATATACAGTACAGTACATTTACATATCCATCAGTGTGTTGCTTTTGGTCTTTACGTATTGCTTCTGTTTGCATGATCATCTTACATTGAGAAGGTTATTTTACACTACAATTGTCCTTTGTCCTTGAAAATCAATAGGATTCCTCCTCCTGTCTTAAGGAAGACTTGTATGTTCAAGATCAGAAAAAAACTGCACTCTTTAGGATGTGTGCAAGGATTTAAATGATTTTGATCTTGACAATCAAAAGGGTTCTTCCTCTTGCCAAAAGGAATAAGTGTAGACCCAATCAAAACTGTGTACTCCAAGACGCATTTAAGCCATTTCTAATCTGTGACCTTGACCTTTGACCTTGAAAATAAATAGGGTTCTTACTTTTGTCATATGGAATCAGTGTATGAAGTTTGGTAAAGATCCAAATTCAAAACCGTACCCATTATGCTGCATACAAGGATTTAAGCAATTTCCTATCTGTGACCTTGACTTTGACTTATGACCTTGGAAATCAATAGGGTTTCTTCCTCTTGCTATAAGAAATAAGTGTATGAAGTTTTGTAAAGATCCGATCTTAACTGAGTCGTTTAGGCTTTATACAAGGATTTTAGTCATCTCCAATAAGTCATTAAAGTGTATGAAGTTAAGTAAAGATCCAATCAAAACTGTGTTATCTAGGATGTATACAAATTGTACGGTGCTGTATACAAGGGTTTTAGCCATTTCAAATGTGTGTCTTTGACATTTGACCTTGAAAATCAATAGGGTTCTTTCTCGTGTCACCAGGAATAATAGGTGTATGAAAATTGATCAAGATCCGATCCAAACTCTGTCCTCTAGGCTGTATACAAGGGTTTAAGCCATTTCCAATCTATGACCTTGACCTTTGACCTTGAAATTCATTAGGGTTCTTTCTCTTGCCTAAGAAATAAGTTGATGAAGTTTGGTCAAGATCCGATCAAAACTGTGACTGTCCTTTAGGCTGTATACAAAGTGTCACGTACACACTCACCCTCACACGACCGACGGCGTTACTATATCCCCCTGCAACTGTATTGCGAGGGGATATTTTAAAATAATTCATGTATATGTTGCTGTCCTTTATGTTTCCATGGCGTGATATTATTGTTCGCTTAGCCTCCAGGAGTTAAAAGTGTCGAAGGAACAGGATTATCCCAAAGATGCAGTGATGACATACATTCCATCTGGTTAATTTTCCTATTTCTCATGTATGTCATCACTGCATCTTTCATTTTGGTTCCATTTTCATTTTTGTGATCTTCCTATTTCTCATGTAGGTCATCACTGCATCTTTCATTTTGGTTCCACTTTCATTTTGGTGGTCTCCTCCTTATCATAACATTTCTCATTATTATCCTCCTGTCTTAACTTTTCTTAGATAGTATCAAATATTTGACGATAAGTAAAGAATACACAAAAGGAGAAATGTGATTCACTCTCTTGATTACCAATGAAAAAGATTATATGAGTAACATGTATGAAATATGTATTAATATTGAGAAATGTTTCGATTATCATTCTGTCGTGCGCTGTTTTGAGTTTAAACTCGGTACTTCTGCAGCTTTCTATGTTGAATTACACCAATACAGGACATCACAGTATGCTAGCGAGAGTTCGATTAGAACATATTGGCAAATGGCATATAAAATTTAGAAATATGACGAAAAATAAGAGAGATATTTAAGAAAATGTAAAATTTTTGTATCCATTTTTAACAATTCGGAAGTATTAAAATCCTCGTTTACGATTTCTTCATTAGTATTTAGGCCCCCTGAGCATTCATGTTCAAATTTTTAATTTTGTGCCAAGCCTTTTATAGTATTCAATGGACATTTTTCAAGTCAACGTACTTCAGACTTTGCACTCCGGAAATCGCACTTAAGGGGTCATATAAAAGAAATCAGGCGCGATTAGAAATATTATATCTGAACACACATGGACAAAATGACAATTAATGGACAACTGTCAATATGTATTTATACAAATGAAAACAAATAAATTCTTCATGCAGAGTACTCTTTAATTTTATTGGAATAGAATTTATATTTTGCGTTTGTGACAAAGTCCCTTCGAAATGTGATATCGGAAGTCCGAAGCCGGCGAGCATGAAAAATGCCCAATAACAACAGCTGCAAAGATAATGGCGCCAGTAATATTACCCTGATGCAAAGAAGATTTAGGGCTTTCAACCTCCGTGTTAAATTGAATTGACATGATACGTTAATTCATCAGTAATCCAGGCAGACACTTGATCATGACATCACAAAAGGCAACATTTCCCATGTGGCATCACAATAGAAAACATGATTTTTGGATGCATCAAGATGGTTCGGTCAATATGACGTCATAATTAAAAGTTTTTTCACATGATGTTTGGTATTTATGCATATAATATCAAGTTAAGAACAGCCACAACTCTTTACCAGAGAAAATGGACTAATCCTGTATGTACATATCATCCTTTGTGTGGGTATCATCCTGTGAGTACATATCATCCTGTGTGTACTTATTGTCCTGTGTCATCCTGTGTGTACATTACAACCTGTGTCTATGCATCATGCTGTGAGTACATATCATCCTGTGTGTACATATCATCCTGTGTGTACATATTGTCCTGTGTCATCCTGTGTGTACATATCATCCTGTGTGTATGTATCATGCTGTATGTACATATCATCCTGTGTGTGGGTATCATCCTGTGTGTACATATCATCCTGTGTGTACTTATTGTCCTATGTCATCCTGTGTGTACATATCATCCTGTGCCTACATATCATCCTGTGTGTACATATTGTCCTGTGTCATCCTGTGTGTACATATCATCCTATGTGTACACATCATCCAGTGTGTACATATTGTCCTGTGTCATCCTGACTGTACATATCATCCTGTGTGTATGTATCATGCTGTATGTACATATCATCCTGTGTGTGGGTATCATCCTGTGTGTACATATCATCCTGTGTGTACTTATTGTCCTGTGTCATCCTGTGTGTACATATCATCCTGTGTGTATGTATCATGCTCTGAGTACATATCATCCTGTGCCTACATATCATCCTATGTGTACATATTGTCCTGTGTCATCCTGTGTGTACATATCATCCTGTGTGTATGTATCATGCTGTATGAACATATCATCCTGTGTGTATGTATCATCCTGTGTGTACATATTGTCCTGTGTCATCCTGTGTGTACATATCATCCTATGTGTACGTATCATCCTGTGTGTACATATTGTCCTGTGTCATCCTATGTGTACATATCATCCTGTGTGAATGTATCATGCTGTGTGTACATATTATCCTGTGTGTATGTATCATGCTGTGTGTACATATCATCCTGTGTGTACATATCATTCTGTGTACATATCATCCTTTGTACATATCATCCTGTGCACATATCATCCTGTGTGTACATACCGGTATCATCCTGTGTGTATGTATCATCCTGTGTGTACATATTGTCCTGTATGTACGTATCATCCTGTGTGTACGTTTCATTGTGTATGAATTATCTGTATCTACCTGTATGTACTGGTACTTACCTATTGTTATATCTCCTATCAACTCACATTCTTCACATATCATGGCACCAGCTGCCACTTTGACACTGAAAATAATGAAAATATTGATTTTGAAATTCATACATGTAGTATCAATTGAGTACTGGTACATGTGACATTTTAATTATGAAGTGCAAAACATCATGTAATTGACACAATGGATCACATTTTACAGTGTCAGATTGGGATAAGCATGCACCCTGTCCCTTAGTCACATTTAATATCAAAATGTCACATTTAAATTTTGTAGAGTGCACCAATATATGTAGCGCATTTAATCATTAAACAAATTGTGGAAATCTTCCGTTCTATTACTCAACATGGTAAGGACTGATCCAGTTATGAATTGACAACAGATAATCTTACAGCTGTGTCGACAGTAAAACATCAATGTGTTATATGACAATAGCTACCCAATCTAGCAGTTGTAATTGTAATTTTGTATTATTGTTGAACTTAACACTCAACCCGTTAAAACTGTTGCATATCTATATATCATTATACATTTGCATGTTCTTGTTTGTTTTGTTTCTGTTTTTTTTTCAAATTACTCATGGCACATTCATTTTCAACAATGGCAAATTCATTTTGCAAATAATAACCGCAAAGTACACATTTTGATGCTGTAAACATGCATCTGCTCTTTTGAATTCCACGCCAGGTTTTAGACTTTTGTGCTTGAATATTTCATTACTTCGTAATACAATGTACATGTATGTAGATTCAAGCCATAGGGTGGCATGAATACACTTTCTTTCTGTTATTTAACTAACTTGATATTTTGCATCAAAATCATTGCATTTCAATCTAATAGCTCAATCGACCTTAAAAGTTATTAAAGGCATGACACTATGGTTACTGACATAATAAACAGGTTGTACATTATTTCATTCGAGTCTCAAAAGGTGTTTGAACCTGGTCCGTCATATGCCTGTAGTTTGTCACTTTGTGGTTCAAATCATGCCATAAGGCACCAAGTCAAAACAGGAAATGGGGATGGAGATAATTTAAGGAAATCCATTTAGAAGATTATAACTTTCTACAGTGGTAAAACGGAAGATTACAAATACTTCCATCCAAGGTTATGCGGATGTTTTCGTGCACTCTTTGATTGTTCTCCATCGTTTTGACATCATCAATTTACTTTCGCAGAAAAGTTGCCCAAAGTTTGAACAATGATTTAGGTACTGTAGGTGACTATTAATGACAAGCGATAGGTGTGATTTTGTGTTCATGTCATGTATTCAGGTTGGGGAAAACTTCAGATCGAGCTATAATATAGTTCTATCGGGCTATAATAGCTCCATGTAGCTATTGTAAAACTAATTTTTTCTTATTAGAACAGAATAAAAAAATTATTATCTTAAATTTTGTTTACAAGTCGCACTAGTACTGATAAAATAATACAACTTTTATATAGGAACCCCAGTAGAAATGTCAACAGATCAGGAGATAAGGAATCTCAAACTTTTCATATTTTCCAAATCTTGTTGCTCATCATCTGTACATATTTGAATATATTTGCCTTGTTATAATTTTTAATTTATAGTGAGTACGAATGGAATCAGTGAATATTTTTTTTTTAATTCTAATTTTAGTTTTATTTTGTACTGAAAAATGGTAGTAAGCAATAGCTTGATCTTGCTATTAGAGCCCAATCGAGCTATAATAGCTAGATTTGAAGTTTTCCCCAACCTGATATTGGCGAGGTTCCCCACCATAGGCACTTGTTTAGTGCCCCTCCATTTCTATAATACCCCCAACCTCACTGTCAGACTTTTATACATATATATTTTATTATAGTGGAAGGGGCTCTATACTATACTTTCATATATATATATATATATATTTTTATAGTGGAAGGGGCACTAAACAAGTGCCTGTGTTCCCTACATCCAACATTTGTAAACACCGCTCTATTTGCAGGCAGATAACACTACCTGTATTGTAGAAAACACGAGACTACCCCACCTGGGATCGAACCCACAACCTTCTTATGTTAAATCGACACTCTACCGAGTTAGCTAAAGAGACATCCCACTGGCCCAGTCTAGTACAAGAGCCAGTTTAATACACTACTCTCCCCTTTCAACTTCGGGCCTCCCTGCCCCTCTTCGACAACCCCAGTCCAGGAAAACTCAAAATTCGGCAACGTTGTCAAATTCAACAACTCATTGCTGAATTTGGCAACTTTAGGTTGCCGAATTCGGCAACTTTTCACTGAAGAATAAATCAGCATTAAACTAGAAAAATCGGCATCTATATGCTGCCAGTTTCTTGAATAATTCACCATTCTACATGTTTTTGAGCAACTGAGAAAAAAATTCTGTAGAGCAATTAAAAAGTTTCCCATTACACCCAATGTTAAATCAGACAATAAATCTGTATTTTCAGTCCTGATTTTTTACTCTAAGGTTGCCGAATTCGGCATTATGATGCCGAATTTGACAACGTTGCCAAATTTTGAGTTTTCCCGAACTGACCCTCCTACCCACCACCTCTCTGTGGGATTTACGTTGGGCGCCATTGTAGAAAACATGGGACTATCCCCACCTTGGATCGAACTCGTAACCTTCTGATTTCAAGTCCGACGCTCTACCGAGTGAGCCAAAGAGACATCCCACTGGCCCAGTCTAGTACAAGCGCCAGTTTACTACACTAGCCAGAATTTTCTCATTCATTTCAAATAAGATATATGAGATTCAAGGTGTGTGGGACATAAAACTTTCCCTGTTCAGCCTATATTCATTTGAATCTAAGGTGATCACGAGCTTTGTAAAGCGGGGAAAAAACAAATATTACCTGGACTTTTTCCCCTCGGTTGACATTTTGAGGCCGCTTGTATCAATGTGTACAAAAATAAAGTGTTTTACGTTAGCTACTCATTCTACAGCAATCAAATTGAATTTAATCTGTTTCATAGTCTTTTAAAGAATTTATGATACAAAGTTTGCTTGAGCACAAAGTGCATTTCGTTCACTGAAATTGTATTATTATAGTTGATATAAGCAGCAATAAATAAAAGGATTGATACTAAGACATTAAACAAAACGAATATGAGTTGTTTGAAGGTCCCCATTTTCTCAGTCCAAAAATGGCCTTGACCCAAAATCAATACGCTTCCCTGCACCTTCAGCAGCAACAACAGCAACAACAAAACCCGAAGTGATCAACTCTACTGCAGCCGGTTTTATATATGTGAAATGGTTCTTGATTTATCCTCTGGAAACTATAATTGTAGGAATATTTCCCCCTAAAGTGATCTTGACCTTTAACCTATTGTCCTCAATATCATTAGGCGACTTCCTTTTCTGATCAGGAAGCATATTTCCTAATTTTTTGTTTTTCACATGAAAAAGTGAGTAAATATCCTTTGATCTAAGATAGGTTAAATTGTTTTTGAGTGATCATATGGAAGGCACTGTAGTGTAAAGACATACCAGGATATTTTTCTCTTTTGTCCACCACAATGAAGAGATTTTTTTAAATGTCGGTGTATAAAATGTATGCACACTTTATTAGCTCCATCGAGAAGAGCGTGCTGTCCAATGATGGGAGGCATGGAAGAACACATCCTGCTACGTCTTTCGGTGCAAAGGACATATATGATAACTTTCACACTCTTTGTCCATATTACATTGTTTAAATTGATGATCACCGACGAGGGTTAAGTATCCGAAACGTGCATGTCTGGTCCATGCTGCAAATTTATATGTTTTTAAATGATGCTATTGAATTTATACAGGAAGACGTTTATCATTTCTATGCAGTAGGATATATACAATATCAGTTCATGTTCGAATCGCATCTACAATTCTATCATAAACTGTTAGATAGAACTGACATTCTGGATGGCAATAAATGTCGTGAAAATTAAAGGTATCAAATTAATTTCTAAAGAGGTACCAACACGACCAATATCAAAGCCTGATCCATGGACGCGCACATGAATTTTACACTACTCAGGGAACTTTCCATAATGATCGCGGATTAAAAGGGACGCACATCTTTTTAAAAGTTCCAAAGATTACTCATTTCAATTTTTGAATGCCTTCTTTTTCTTCTTCCTTTTCTTCTTCCTTAAGTGCCTGACTCGAATGGAACATATTCATATCGTACTAAAGCCCATCCAAGGCACACAAGTGTCTATTTACAGATTAAAATGTTAAAAGCAGGGGAAAAAACGCGTCACTTCAGCTTAGATGATGTACGTAGGTGGTGATCAAACCCTGCTTGAATGCTTCTATGGCGTTGATCTGGGCCACAGCTTCTGGTAGGGTGTTCCATAGTCTGACTGCACTGGAGAAGAAAGAGTATTGATATGTTTGGATCCATATGAATGGGGTTGAGAAAATCTAATAGAAAAGAAAGGACGGGATCTCAAACAACACCCGGTTGCAGTACCAACAGCAAGACCCCAAAACACCCACTGCAAAAACACAAAGCACACACGCACAGAAAGAGACGCAAATGGTACTAGGAACGCCAAATCACATACCGTAAATCTGGTTATTTTTGCTGTCGATTAATTTTTTGACATCTTGGACAGAGGAGAAAACAAACCGTCCTTTCATTAAAGTAAGATTTGCAAACAAAGGTATTGATAAATTGAATCTTGGTCAAATTTTGAATCACAAAGCTGTCACAGAAAAAAATCCCACCATATTTCAAAAGACAAGAAACTCCTTGTATTTCCAATAGCTACACACCAACAGTTGCATCTAAAATTTACAATTACAAACGATTCTTGCAGTGTATTGATTAAAGTAATCCCTCACTACATCCACTTTCTTGCGAATGTTCTTCATCGGATTTTAACTACTCTCATTGTGGACACGTTATTACTGGTGACCTTAGTATAGTCAAGAACGACAAGTTGAGAGAATTGTTAAAAAAGGGTCCCAAATACAGAGAAAGTATGTCCATTACATGGAACCAAAATTTCAAAATTTTCATGGACTCTTGTGAGGAATATGCAAGACGTTGGGCAAAGAAAGAGGATGTACAGCTCGACACCCTTTCCGAATGGATAAAATCTATCAGAGGGTTACTTTTATCTAGAATTAACCGATTAAAATCAACTGTGAACACCAGATTCGAGTCTATATTTAAAGACCCTGATGTTATCACAGAACTTACCTACCTCCAAGAACATTATGTCATCACACCAGCGGACAAAGCCTCAAATAATTACACATTTACTTGCAAAAAGTACTATTTCGACATGTAGTCTAGTTAAAGAGTTGGGTTTAAATTCGACACCTGGAAATCCCACTTACACCCCAACAAACCTTTCTGCCTCTGAAATAATAGATAACCACAAATCAGCTCTTGCTTCCTTTGGCTTCCAAACTAACAATTTAGATTTAGATTTACCATACTTATACTGCATACATATACCTAAAATGCATAAGAATCCGTACAAACAACGTTTCATCGCTGGTTCCTCAAAATGTTCTACCAAATCTGTATCGATCTTACTCACCAAAGTTTTATCTGAAATCAAATCTGGGCTTCAAAAATATTGTTCGACAGTATATTCTCGCAGTTGTATCAACCAGATGTGGATTTTAAAGAATTCGAAGGAACTTTTAGAACATCTGAAATCCACTCATTTTAGTAAAGTTCATTCGATCAAAGCCTTTGATTTTTCGACACTTTACGCTACAATTCCACATTCTAAATTGAAAGAAAGACTCGCAAAAATTATAAGTAATGCGTTTACAAGTAAGAACGGTAATCGCAAATACAAATTTATTGTTGTGAACTATGACAAAACCTACTTTGTAAAAGAAAAGTCCGATTCTGAAAATGAGTACACTGAAACAGATATTATTCAGATGTTAAACTTTTTGATCGACAACATTTTTGTGGTGTTTGAAGGAAAGGTATTCCAGCAAATTGTCGGAATTCCAATGGGGACCAATTGTGCCCCACTCCTTGCCGATATTTTCCTTTACTCGTACAAAGCTGAATTCATTCAATCTTTGGTCTCTGAAGAGAAAAGATACTTAGCTTCTGACTTCAACTTCACTTACAGATACATAGACGATGTGTTGTCCATCAATAATCCAAAATTCGCGGATTACCTGAGCAGTATCTATCCTTCAGAGCTTGAAGTCAAAGAAACTACTGAGACAAGTAATTCAGCATCCTATTTGGACATAATGTTGTCCTACGACACTGATGGTCACATGAACACCTCACTCTATGACAAACGTGACGACTTCAATTTCAACATTACAAACTTTCCTTTTCTGAGTAGCAACATCCCTTCATCTCCAGCTTATGGCGTATTCATATCTCAATTAATACGCTATGCCAGAGCAAGTACCAAATATATGGATTTTGTTCTTAGAGCTAGGCGTCTTGCAGATAAGCTTCTCAGTCAGGGATATGTTTGTGACCGACTAACATCGTCACTGGAAAGTTCTACGGTCGATATGGGGAACTCGTCATACACTATGATGTCCCAATCTCCAGAATGGTGGATTATATTTTGTCATAGACCATTTGAACCATTCAACCAAAGATTGTACTCTATGTCTTCCGAAATGGAAGTAACCGGATGTGACAGTTCTACCGAATTGAAGCGGCGGGTGTTGCATGCAAGCAGGAGATGCTTACTCTTCCTGGGCACCTGGTCTCACTCCCATATCGGGAGTTCGCTTCTTTTCATGTGGTGGAGGTTTTTGTTTGTTTGCTTTGGTTCCTGTTTTGTCCTGATTTTGTATGTCTTCGGTTTCTGATTTTCTGAATTATCGATTTTGTGCTGTATACAGGGATATGGTCATTATCCATATTTGTCATTTTAGCAATTTTGCGGGAATGATGGATTCGCAAAAATATTTTTCTTAGAAATAAATCAACTTCAATAAAATTATGCTTCCGATACATCAATTTAACAGATACGTACGCGCACCTGTATTGTAAACGTCTTCAAATTGAAGAGCATCATTTAAGAACAGATAGATTGGCAATGTGGACCAGACATGCACGTTTCGGGTATTTAACCCTCATCAGTGATCATAAATCTAAACAATGTTATATGCCAAAAAGTATGAAAGTTACTATGTCGAAAAAGTATACCGAAAGACGTAGCAGGATTGGTGGGATATGATGCTACAGGACCCACTTTTTAGAAATTTCAAGAAATTTTGATACCAGCAATTTAGAATGCGTTGAAGAAACGATAAACCGAAATTGATCGAACTTGGCTACATGTGCCCTCGGGGACTCCTGGTCCACCAGCAGTGACACTCACCAAGTGGTATAATTGTAAACGTCTTCAAATTGAAGAGCATCATTTAAGAACAGATAAATTGGCAATGTTGACCAGACATGCACGTTTCGGGTATTTAACCCTCATCAGTGATCCTAAATCTAAACAATGTTATATGCCAAAAAGTATGAAAGTTACTATGTCGAAAAAGTATACCGAAAGACGTAGCAGGATTGGTGGGATATGATGCTACAGGACCCACTTTTTAGACTTGGCTTTTATTGATGACCGTCTTGACATTCGGTCTTTGGAAGGGGGATCATTGCATATGCCCCATTGAGTGACAAAAATTTCTTGATCCAAAAAATGAGCAACTCAAAATTAACAAAAACAAAAAGGATATCACGAATGCTGTTTATGCATTGCGTATAACAATACATAAATAAACATAAACATGTGAAATACAGGTACGCCAAGCATATCGCTGAATAGGTGTGAAAAATAAGCCAATAGACAATTGAAGTAGGTCTTTGTTTGCAATGAGGGATTTAATTACTTCATAATATAAGTAAACTTTCTCCGATTGAGGCTATCATTACTGAAATTATCTGTGATCCGAATACTTTTCGAATTTGTGACATTTGAAAAGGTTGGCTGCTGCGAATCGGAAAACATACTGTAAACGGGTTTAATTTCGCGATGTTAAAAGTTCTGAATGTAGCCAATTGCGGTGGTTTTAATTTCGCGGTATCGAAAGTTGCAGAAGAAAAAAACTTTAACACTTTTGATACATGTATGAAAATTTTGTCGCACTAACACACGTGTAATTTGATTGTTGTTTGTAGTAACAAGTATTTCTAGTGGTAATTAATGACAAACACGTAGTAATTAGTGATAATTACACAAAAACGATTAAATTTGAATTGAAGTGGAGTACCAATAAGTAGATTGAAACTAATTAACTGTGTCCATTTCACTATGCGTGTAATCTTCCTTTCTATGAAAAAAATATTGGTATGATGATAGATGCATAGTAAGTTATTTTGTTGATACCTTTTAATGTACAAACTATTTTAGCAACTTACAGGAAAAGCATGAACGATTCAGCTATACATGTACAATAGCTTTCATACATCTGAAGCAAATGAACATCTTTTCCTCTGTGATTTGTTTTGTTTGTTGTACACAATGATTGCGGGGGTTTAATATTCGCGGAAAATTCGAAAACCGCGAACATAGCGAAATTGAAACCACCGTAATTATTTCCCCGTTTACAGTACTGCCAATAAAGACAATAAGATAGGAATCATTTCTTTTCTGTCCGGCCAGTTTTTTTATTACTCTCGATTAAAACATGCAGCAATGTTGTAAAGCAAATAAGCAAAATACCATATGCTTTAATTTTATTTTTTGGTCTCGATGGATTCGAAAAAATTAGAATCACAAAAATAAATCTATAGGCTTTATACTCAAAACCGCAAAAATAAATCGACGCAAAAATTTCCAGATTAACGCTAGAAACATCAAACACAAATAACTACACATAAACCAACGAGACCTATGGGCAATCGGTGCCGACTTAGCATGGCCATCTGCCACATCAGTAGCAGACGGTGTAGTTATTCTGGAGTACACGTGTGCGCACAACCCTCCCACTTTTCCGATTACCCAGAGGTCTCGAAGAACGTACCATTGTGCTTTAAAAATAACTTCTTCACTGTAAGATGACCATACAAAAGAAAGGAGGGGATCTCCAACAACACCCGGTTGCAGCAACCACAGCAAAACTCCAAAACACCCAATGCAAAAACACAGAGCAGACATCCACAGAAAGAGACGCAAAAGGGACAAGGAACACCAACTCACACCACAGAAACACGAAACATGAAACACGAAAGACCACACATTAACCAACGAGACCGATGGGCAACCGATGCCGACTTAGGACGGCCATCTTTCACGCAAGACAGACGGTGTGGATATCCTGGAGTACGTGCGCACAACCCTCCCACTTTTCCGATTACCCAGAAGTCTCGAAGAACGTACAATTGTGGTGTAAAACAACCTCCCCACTGTAAGATGACCACACACAAACAAGACCGCAAAATGCAGGGGCCCAAGCAACAAAGATTAATATGTAAATGGATATAAAAAGAGGGTATGACGCAGGGGCCCAAGAAACAAAGGAGGGGATCTCCAAGAACAACAAGAAACACACAAATGGATATGTAAATGGATATAAAACATAAGGCGTACGAAATAAAGTCCATGCTCTGCCGGCTGTAGCGAGCTCATGCATGTTAACACCCGAGGAGTCCGACTGAGATTCAGAGAGGACAGGTGGTCGGGGCCCTGTCTTCTCTAAGGAGGTTTGGACAGGGCCCGTCATGGAGTCCTGTCGTCACAGTCAGTTAGAGTGCAATTCTTACGAATGCGCTGGTACAAGACTATAAATTGATCCAGTACCAAGCCAAGTGTCCGTCTGGTGACAGAAGGATCATATCCACGGTATAAAAGGCGCTTGATGATTCTAACACAATTTCGATGGTAGTTCTGTCTACCTTTGATCCTTCTCATTTTGTTTATTATGTCACCATGGAAGGATGTGATGTTCCCGTGCGATGCTTCGGTTGGTATCAGGTACTCTTGCGGTTCGATGTCTACGAGCCTATGATGGATCCGGTAGAGCATGATGACTTTGGCTCTTGCTTGTCGCTATTGGAGGTTGTCCCATCCAAGTGTGCTCAGCGTGGCTGATACATCGCTGGTTTGATGGCAATCCTCCGTCACAAATCTGGCCGCTCTTCTCTGAATCTGCTCTACTGCCTGGATGTTTCTGCCTGTGTGTGGTTCCCAAATGGTCGATGTATATTCCAAGATTGGTCTAACAAATGTTAAACGTCTTTAAATTCAATAGCATCATTTAAAACCTGATAAATTTACAGCATGGACCAGACATGCACGTTTCGGGTACTAAACCCTCGTCAGTGATCCTCAGTCTCAACAATGTAATACGGCCAAAAGGTATGAAAATTATGTCCAAAAATGTACCAAAAGACGTAGCAGAATGGGTGGGATATGATGCTACAGGACCCACTTTTTAGACATTTCAAAAAATTTTGTAACAGAAAATTTCAAATGCGTTTAAGAGACAGACGATCAACTGAAGTTGATCGAACTTGGCTACATGTGCCCTCGGGGACTCAAGGTATTTTATACCTGTTCCTTAGCGATTGGTCCAAACATGTTGATGACAAATATGGATAATGACCATATCCCTGTATACAGCACAAAATCGATAATCTAGAAAATCAGAAACCGAAGGCAGACAAAATCAGGACAAAACAGGAACCAAAGCAAACAAACAAAAACCTCCACCACATGAAAAGAAGCGAACCCCGATATGGGAGTGAGACCAGGTGCCGTCTGCGAAATGCGAGTGTTTGATTTCCTTTCTTTGTGGTGTTGTCTACATGTTGGTTCCATGAGAGGTTCTTTTGCAAGGTAACTCATACGTATTTACATATAATCAAACGTTTTCAAACTAATTAGCATCATTTAAGACCAGATGAATTTACAGCATGGACCAGACATGCACGTTTCGGGTACTTAACCCTCGTCAGTGATCCTCAATCTAAACAATGTAATATGGCCAAAAAGTGTGAAAGTTATTATTTCCACAAATGTACAGAAAGACGTAGCAGGATGGATGGGATATGATGCTACAGGACCCACGTTTTATAAATTTCAAGAAATTTTGATAACAGAAATCTCGAATGCGTTTGAAGAAACGACCAACCGAAATTTATCGAACTTTGCTACATATGTGCCCTCGGGTCCTCCTGGTCCACTAGCAGTGACACTCACCGATGAGTTAAAGAAGATCCTGACGATAATCTCAACAGCACTCACAATAGAGCACAAAAATGAGCATCGAGGGACCCCTAGCAAGCAAGAGTTGGGACTAGGAGCCCGGGAGGAGTAAGCATCCCCTTTTTGGCCAGTTGCACCCGCTGTCGATTTTCACGCACGAAAATGAAAACAAATCTTAAATGCATGCACTGTCCGAGGTCACGTCTATATAGAAAGTGCTATGGCGACCATGTTTGGGGAAAAATATTCAAAACACTCACTGTCAAACCCCTCGCGGGGAACTTTTTTCACCAAGTGGTTCAAATATTAAACGTCTTCAAACTCATTAGCATCATTTAAGATCATGTCGAAGGTTGTGACCATGAATGTTGTAATCGAAGTGGAGTATGTTCCGTCTGTTTGAGAATGTTATAACCTCACACTTCTCAGGGTGGAACTGCATCAGCCAATTACCTTCCCATTCCTGAAGCTGGTTGAGGTCCTCTTGATGTATACTGCGTATATTCTCTTGAATATCAGGCAACTGTCGACAAACAGGCAAATTGGAGACTGGACACCTGTAGGCTTTAACGTCGTAAATGTACACAAGGAAAACTAGCGGCACGAGCACCGTCCGCTATGGAACCCCGGACGTGGCATATCTCTTTGTTGCCATATAAGTCACCCAGTAAGTTAATTCTTGTGTATGCTTTGAGAGGAAATCCTGTATCCAGTCGAGGATGCTCCCTCTAACTCAATAGTAATGCGGCTTGTGGAGGAGGCGTATGTGTGGAACTTTATCAAAGGTTTCAAATAGAGAAATCTAACAGAGTGGAGAAGGCAAGGCAAAATCATTAGAATTTCCAATGGAATAGCTGCGATCCCCGGAATTAACAATATTCTGAAGTGAGACCAGGTGTCAGGGGAGAGTGAGCAACTCCTGTCAGCAAAAATTCTTTGAAAACCTATTAAAATTCAGTGATTATCTTTATGTACATATTGATGTACATACATGTATCATGTAAATACGTCTTGTTTGGTGATGTTGGCAGCCATTCAATCGCAATCCAGATTGTCACTGATCATTCTGGAAAAGGGATCTCATATGCTTTAAGGGAGATGTCTGGTTGGTTACGGTCTCCTATCTCGTATATAGGCACTATCTTGGAGCTTTTCCATTCATCTGGTATTTTGCCCTGATCGATCGAATGTAAAACGTCTTCAAATTCAATAGCAATATTTAAGGACAGATAAATTTGAATCATGGACCAGACATGCAATAATAATATTAGGGTGAGGGCTATCTCATTGGCATTCTCTCTTAAAAACGTCACAGAAACGTTGTATGGGTTGGAACCGTAGCTTTGCTCGAGTCGATTCCTTTCAATAGTTCGACGACTCCAAAGACAGAAACTGTGATGTGCATCTGGTGTTGTACCACAGTCCAGGTCTGGTAGTTGTTCGGTAAAGAAAAAATAAAACAGACACAAATTTTTTGGGGATGTTTGTTTTGGTGACGCTGTCGCTGTGTGCTATGCCATCTCTCTTGAGAGGAGCCACTCCACATACACATGTATGTTTTTCTGTCCTTGTGGACGAGCAGAGACTTTTTTTTCCTTTTGTGTCGTCTGTTAGCATGCCCTTTATGTGTTCGTTACATATGCCTTGCGTCATGATTGGGCGCTTCTCGTTTTAAGTTCTTGTAATGGAACTAGTCAGACTGTGAATTTGTTGATGAGGCCCTTTTACACAACTTGCGTTTAGGTCTGGACAGTCGACGTGCCTCTTTGGTAGTCCAGGGTTCGGTAATTCTGCTAGATATTTGTCTAGAGGGGACACTAAAATAAAATCCTGTTAGTAAAATAATACAACATAATATTTGGCTCTTCTCGACCAATCAGATTGCAAGAAATTTGCCAGAGGCGGGATAAATGTTGATATTGTGTTGTTGCACCAGTTGGTAAAGTGGTTCCACATTATGTTGATCATCAATGTCACATGTTGTACTGTAGTGAAAGACTGACTGAATGATGACGAGTATTCAGCTGTTTTCTTAATAATTTTGCCTTGTCTTCTTGACTCTTGAGACTGGGTGACTGATAGATACTTCTTTGATGTTTATATTAATGACAGTACTTATCGATATCAGATTTCCCCTTTGGTTGCTTTTTTTCCAACTGATAGAGATGACGGATAGAAGGAGCACTGCGCCGTGGTCGCTTTTACCATGGATGGGTTCACATCTATCGATAAAGGATGGTCTGTTTGTGAATATAACCTTGACTAACGTATTATCTTTCCGAGTGGGGAAGGTACTATTCACAGAATGAATGGTCTTTGACAGTAAGAATGTACTTCCTCAATGACAGATAGTTGTAGACAGACAGTGTTGACATGAGGGTTTTTTTTTTTTTTTTTTTGTTGTTTTTTTTTTTTTTTTTGATTTTTCCAACGTGGATATTCAGAATGGCAATGAGAAACAATGATGTTCTTTTAGTTCTGCTTACAAAACTCCGGTACTCTTTTTATGCTGCTGACGTACCTCGCGTCGCGCAGCGAGGTGAATGTTAGGAACTATTATTCGTTTTGTCTGATTTTGGTTTAAATCCTATGACGTCATGACTTCGTATAAAACCTGTCCCCTCGTTGTGCCTCAAAACATTTCGACCCGATACGTCAGTGGTATACACCACTGTAGTTATGTTGAGGGCCTCCGACGCTATTGTTATAGAGGAAAACTTTGGCCCGAAAGCGAAAGAAGAAAAAGAGAAAATGCCTGCATTACAAAGTACAAACATGTAAGTCGCATGCAGCTGGAGAATTTTACTGTCTCCGGATCATCACGTCCCCTTCTCATTTTGTAAACAATGAAGTAGCCATTTTGTTTCTCGACTTGTGAACCGATGTGTGTACTCCTCGCTTTTTACCTCGAACGCCTGTCTTTCCGTTACATAATGATCTTAGGAATTACTCGTCATATTAAAATGAAGGCTGATTGGTATGTAGTGAGGTGCCAAACTGCATTCTACTTGTCTTTGACCACGATGTTCATCCATCCGAAGGTGAATGACCTTCACCTCGGCCTCGAGTTGCGCAATGTCGATCATAAGTAAACACTCGTCAATAATCTCCAATAGACCTTAATTTAGAGATCGAATCAAATGTTTTCTCCAAAACTACATGTACCACTAGTTCCAGTATTCAAAATTTTATGTATGATGTATGCTTAATGGTACATAAAGTATTTACCAAATCTTATTGAATCAGTGGGTTGATAATCAAAGCTAAATCAAAGGGATCCTAAATTGAAGTCCCCCCTAAAAGAATATTAAATTTCTCTCATTGAATATTGAAAAAAAAACTATTATTGTCCGATCTAGTTCATGGACTGAAGTATAGATTGAAAGTCATTGCTACTAAGAGTTCCTTGGTGTCCGTATTCTTTACATTCAATTTCAGCGGCATAGAAGACAATGCAATTATCACTTAAACATAAAACCTTCAACAAATATTCCACATTGGAGGGGGATTGAAATTGACGAAATTGATTTTCTAGGTCAAAGGTCAAGGTCAATAGGGACTCCACTTTAAACACCTTGTGAATAGCATTGAATACAAGCAATCTTTGTAGGATCATTAAATGTTTCATAAATTTTCCCTACAGGAAGAAGATGAATCCTATTGATTTTCAAAGTCAAGGTCACTGATTTTCAAGGTCAAAGTCACTGTAGACTAAGGCTTAAAACCCTTTAAACAAGTAGGAAACAAGGCAAACATTATACGTACTAACCAGTGTAGTTTCACCAAACCTTCCAATGAAGTTCCATAGTTGTTCCCTTTTGAAGAGGATGAAACCTATTGATTTTCAAGGTCATATGTCAATGTCACTTTGGACATGGGCTTAAAACATTGTGAACAATATGGAAAAAATTGTTACAGGATTATCAAACCCTCTGCAAATGTTCTTGATTGGAAGGAGATGGACCCAATTGATGTTATAGTTTAAGGGTCAAAAGTTAAGGTCATCATGTAACATTTAAAAACATGAATTGAATTTTGCCACCATGTAAACATGTTGTCTTATGTGAGCCTTTTTTTTTTTTTTTTTTTTTTATAGATTTTCATATACATATAGTGTGAGCTTTTTTATTTACACATGAACATGTGTAAGTGTGAATACCCTGTTTTTCTACCATACTAATCATGGTAATCATGCTAATTTACCTGTAAGGAGGAGTCCTATATATTGCTGACTGGTACATATAATTCATGAGTTAAAAATCTTAAATGATCTACGAAACATGAAGTTATTGTACATGTACATAGAATAGATGGGATACTGCTTCATTATACAAGGTGCTGACCCAAGGAAGAATCTTATTAATTTAGTTCAAATGAGAACACCTTTTCACCAGCTGTTACTGGTGGCATTGAAAATCGATAAGATTCTCCCTTGAGTTTACTGATAAATGATGATATGTACATTTTGTTTATTGTTTATTGATTACACACTGTAGACATGGTTATTTTTGCTGGGGGGGGGGGGGGGGGGGAGGGGGGGTTGCAAAGTATTCATTTGAACAGTACTTGTGGGACTAATTCTTGTGAAATCAGGAGTATTCCCTGAAGTCTTTTAATGCTGGTTGTAATTTTCATGTGGGGGTTATTTTTTGCTATAATAATACTATCGCGAAAATTACCCCCACACGAAAATTTCCACCTTTACAGTATATCATATGTCATTACAATAGATACTACATTTCTCATTTGTCTTGTCTGGTTTTATTGTGAAGTTTATCTTTCTACTTAATTCCAGTTTATTAGTTTTTTTTTTATGCCCCCGGAATCAAAGATAGTTTTTGGCCTGTCCGTCTGTTTGTCTGTCTGTCTGTTTGTCCGAAAAACTTAAACATTGGACATAACTTTTGAATGGGAGGTGATAGGGCTATCATATTTCATATGTGTATTCCTTGTGACAAGCCTTTCCATTGATACCAAAATTTTTGACCTCGTGACCTTGACCTTTGACCTACATTTCAAAAACTTTAACATTGGGCATAACTTTTGAATGGAAAGTGATGGGGCTTTAATATTTCATATGTGTATTCCTTGTGACAAGACCTTGCCATTGATACCAAAATTTTTGACCTTGTGACCCTGACCTTGACCTTTGGCCTACTTTTAAAAAACTTTAACATTGGGCATACTGTAACTTTTGAATGGTAGGTGAGAGGGCTTTCATATTTCACATGTGTATTCCTTACGACAAAACCTTTGTACGGATACCTAAATTTTTGACCTCCTTACCTTGACCTTTGACCTACTTTTCAAAAACTTTAACATTGGACAAAACTTTTGAATGGTAGGTGATATGGCTTTCATATTCCACATGTGTATTCCTTTTGACAAGACCTTTCCACAGATACCTAAATTTTTGACCTGGTGACCTTGACCTTTGACCTACTTTTCTAAAACTCTAACATGGGGCATAACTTTTGAATGGTTAGTGATAGGGCTTTCATATTTCACATGTGTATTCCTTGTGACAAGACCTTTTTATTGATACCAAAATTTTTGACCTTGTTACCTTGACCTTGACCTCTGACCTACTTTTCAAAAACTTTAACATGGGGTATAACTTTTGAATAGTTAGTGATAGGGCTTCATATTTCACATGCATATTCCTTTTGACAAGACCTCTCCATTGATACCAAAATTTTTGACCTTGTGACCTGGACCTTGATCTTTGACCTACTTAACAAAAACTTTAACATTTTGAATAACTTTTGAATTGTAAGTGATAGGGCTTTGATATTTAACATGTGTATTCCTTGTCACAAGATTTTTCCCTCGATACCAAAAAATTTTAACCAAGTGACCCTGACCTTGACCTTTCACATACATGTACTTAACAGAAAATAGTGTTTATACTAACAAAGATGCCACAGGGGGCATTCGTGTTTCACAAACACAGGCTTTATTTTTTCTAATCATGAAAATATGCACAAGAGCTTTTTTTGCCACTCATTTTGGGCCGAAATATGGCCCTGTTTCCAATGGCAAATGGTATCTTGTTGTCCCAATTTCTAGCCAGAAATTTCCAATTATAATCATGATAATTATTGAAAAAAAATGCTGTCAAATGATGAATTTTACAAGAGTTTTATGATAAGAAATTGCTTTAAACATGTTGAGCATGAAAACAAAATCCAAACATAAAGTAAGTATCATTACATTTGTTGTACTAAAGATTGAGCTCAGTGCATAAGGATTACTTTAGAGCACGTCATTGTTACAAATTTGATCTCATTCTTTTTGCTTTGAAATCCCAACTTTATGGCCATGTTTCCAAAAGCGAGAAAATAAAGCCCTGTGCACAAAAAGTACCATTTCCATAGGAAATTCTACTTACGTCTTAAACACAGATGTTTTTGAGTATTTATACATGTACATGTAATGACATATAATGTATTTATTTCAGGTTACCTAATCAGCGGTATTGTATATCGCTGGGCACCGGGCCTCAGTGGTGTTCCTGATGTGCCCCACGCCGCCAACGTGTCATTCGTGACAGAGGGCAGCGGCGTGGGGGTTTCATCAGAGCCCCCTGTCAGTGCCAAGAGCCTGTTTAGTACACTTACTGACAACCGCTCCAACTCGGTAAGTACTTGTATACTCATATTCATCTTGGTAAATATCTCATTTGAAATTAGTTTAAAAAACCTCTTATTTGTATGTGTACACAGACCTGCCTACTTGTACAATTTTGGTGTAATTTTTACGATTTTTGACTTGCAATTACGCTATACGCTTTTGATGCTCAATTTCACGCTTCCAACATATTTCCAAGCAGAATGACTGTGTTTAAGTATCTCTAACAAATGAATAGACTCGCATACATAAATTAGTTGAGCATGTTGATAACGTATATATCTGTTCTTAAATGATGCTATTGAATTTGAAAGAAAGGAGGGGATCTCCAACAACACTCGGTTGCAGCAGACGTTTTACATGCAATAGTGTAAATGATTTTTAAAAATTTGTAACAATGAGTGGACAACACAATGTTTTTATCAAAGTTACAGTCAAATTTGTTATATTACGCTTTACTTCCCTAAATTCCTTATTCTGAGGAAAATATTACACTTTTGCAAAGAAATAGATAGGCAGGTTTGTGTACATGTCAGTAAGGTATTGAGTCTCTGCGGAATACAGATTTATTTCCCATTTGAGACAGTGTATCTGATGTAAATTTATTACGACGTCATAAAAACAAAGGAACAGTAACGTTTATTTTAGACTTTTAATTCCCAGAGTTTCCATCAGGACCATTACCATAGAATTTGAAAACGTCATAATATACTGTCCCAAATGGGAAGTAACTCAGGTTTTCAAAAATACGAATATGTGAATGGTAAATTCGTATGTAGAATAGTTCTTGTCAGTATATTACCGTTTTTATAGAAATTATACATGTGTATGCAAAGACTTTCTTAAATCTCCATAGGACTTGGTACAAAATCTTGAGCTTTAAACTCCTGATACAAAAGTATATTCTACATTCTTCCACATCTATTCTTGACTTCTTCGACATTATAGAAAAATCTAAACTTCATTCAAAAGTTCTGTAACACTTAAGAGTTTTGAACATACCCACCTCTAGCTTGCTAGGGGTCTGTTGATGCTCAATTTGGTGTTCTATTGTGAGTGCTGTTGAGATTGTTGTCAGGATCATCTTTATCTCCTTAGAGTTTTAAACATGTTGATTGAATATCAAAACCTTTTTATAGGTTGTCAATTTGAATGCTTTGGCAAACACCAACGTGGCCGTCAACCTGGGCTTCGACATCTGCCTAGTGGACAAGGTACATGTGAAATGGGAAACCATATTGAGGAAAGGAACACTTTATGTTGAGGTGCCAAGTGGTATTTTGCCGGAGGGTTCAAAAGAGAGGTATGTATTCTCTTGATTGATACGTGTAAAATACTTTGCATCTACTAATTCATATACTGTATGATCAGCTTTTAAATTCCATTGTTTAGTGTTTATGAAGTGTCAGATCACCGGCAATCTCCGGTGGATTTTGTCAATGTCCTGTAGATTTTTGGGAAATTTCAAGCGTATTATATAAGAACCCCACCCCCCAATAGAAAATGTCCAAAATTTATTATATCTAACAATCTCTATCTTATTTACAGCTTAGTTACTCTACTGGAGTACGCAGAAGAAAAGCTCCGATGTAATCATGTGATCTTGTGTTTCCGGAAGGATCGTTCAGATAGAGGTATATGAATATAGGGATACATGTACTTAATTTGAATTGTTGAAATGAAGTAAAGGTTCTTAAGTTTTGAAGAAGTACAGGTCACTTTCCACATCTAAAGTCTATACGAGTGTTTCTTCATTTGCAGGATATAGAACAAAATAACAGAATTCAAACTGTCATGAACAAAAATTGTAATTTTTAAAAGATTTTCAAGCTATACCAGACACAAATGTTGAAATCTGCCTGTTTGGAAAGAAACACAATTTTTCTATATGTAGATTGGCACTAGTATACAATAGATCTAACAGTGTTTATTCTATATTTCAGCTTCCTTGGTCAGAACGTTTATGTTCATGGGTTTTGCGGTGGTGCCCCCTGGGGACCCGCTCCTGCCTCACAGCGCAGACATCATGAGCCTTGTCTATAAGATCGAGTCTGATGACGACTTCGACTAGGCCCCAGGAACTCCCAACTTAATACACAGAATCATTGATTACGCCTAGACAGGCTTTTGGCAATGGGCCGACCTCTTTTCTTAATTTTTTTTTCTTTGTACAGTAGTAACTGTGACCATATTTTTTTTTTTAATACAGATTTTCATCAATCTTGAACTAAACTTACACATTGTATATGTTTTTAGACAATTTTTGACCCGTCATAATTTGTGAAGTCATTTACACATATTTGCCATCAAAGATCAAACGAGTAGCTAGCGATCAAATTCACGGATTGAACTAACCTAGTTTTCTGTGTTTTGTAGACTGATTTTCAATTTTGAACAAAGTATATTTTGGTTTTATACTTTTGAGATACAAAAAGAATGTTACAGAATGGTCATCACAAATAGACCTTCACGTACTAATCATGCCGTTTAATTTTGATGAAAATCATTACATGTCCACTGTCTCCTCTGTCACTTATGATATGTAGTCGCATAATTCATAAAAAAAAATTATAAAAAAATTGAAAAATTGAAAAAAAAAATTACCAAAAAAAAATGAGTCACTTTGTAATGCAGGCATTTTCGTTCATCCACATTTGTCATATCTTTTTGTGTAGAAACATTGTTGCTCTCCAATTATGGATATATTCCTAACTTAACTGTGCATTATAGATTCTTTTCCCCACTTGAACCAAAGCTTTAATCAATTTTCATCTGTAGTGTCCGTTAACAAAACTTCCCCATTTGAACCAAAGCTTTGATCAATTTTCATCCGTATTGTCTGTTAACGAAACATTTTAACGTTTGTCATAGGAAGTCTGTGATATAGTTCATTTTCATTGTGGAAAAAAAAACACCACAAATTAGATTTGGATTTATAACTTCATTTGTTGACTTATTTGCAAAAGTGTTTCTACATAACTATTTTGCTTGTTAATAAATTGGTAAAAGGCATAATTAATGTTTTATAGTTCCTTCATTCAGTTCCTGTGATATTAGGAGCTATTTCTATGTACTATTAAGCCCAGTGCTCATAGATTTGCTACATTTTGCAATTTTCACATCAAAGGTGATGTGCTCAAATAAGTCAAAGGCTTGGTATAAAGACTGATTTGTCTGACTGCAGGAAAGAATAGGGATCAGGGATATTTTATTCTCCAAATATATGACATCCACCTGAATCAATTCACTGAATTTGTTGAAAGTTGATACATGTAGTGGGATGAAGGATTTGAGGTTCCCTTCAAGTGTGATTAGTTTTGGTCATGATTTGTTAAGAAGTGACAAAAACAGAAGGTCAATGGTAGTAAAACAAATTTCAGTCTCAGAAAGACAATGATTTTTGTTCAGAGAAACATTACAGATTTTCTACAATACATGTGTTTGCCATTGAAGTGTGACATACATGTATTGTAGATAATTTCATACATCTTGTGATATGCATGTATTAATTTTAAATAGGGTTAACCCATACACTGTTGGATTTCCAATGTTTTACTTATAGAACCTCTTGTAATATGCTTGTGCATAAATGATGAATACTGGAAATGCGGTTTCTTTTATAGAATTGTTCCCCACTTTTGCAAGAAAAGGACTTTTATTCAGTTGGTCTGTCCATCACTCTATTAGAAAAACTTTAACCTTGAGTTTAACTTTTGAATGTTAAGTAACAGGGCTTTCAGATCTCGTGTGTATTCTTTGTGACAAAACTTCGTGATACCAGGATTATTTACCTTGTGACCTTGACCTTGGGGTCTGACATAATCGTGACATATACCCACAATCAGTTGGTCACAATTCCGATTTGTCCGGATTTTTAAATTGCTCCATGATTGATAACATTTTGATGACTTTTCTTGGGTCATTTATGAGAAGGTGCCAAAGTTGATAACAATAGCTTACATATAGCTGAAGGGGTGGACAGGACGAAAGGGAGGGGGGAAAGAGAAGGAGTGGGGGGGGGGGGGTCAAGGGAAGGGTGAAAAGTAGGGGGATGGAAGAGGTAAGGGGGAGAGAGGTACCCCCTGTCCACCCCCATAGCTGATGGATTAGAGAAAGTATGAATTTGCCAGAAATAAGGTGTTTTCTACCTAGTCTCTGATTGTGAAAACTGGACACTTTGTTTTTGCTGAAGTTTCATGGAATGGGAAATCAACCAATCAAAGGTCAATGTCACACTACCTACAGCAAGGACATGTGTTTTGTAAACTGTTCTCCATTAATCTGGATTAAAGTACTAACAGTCTAGCCGGAGATTTGATATGATATTACAATTTGCCCTCTGGAGTTTCAAATATTATGAAATGCATTTAAATCGATCAAAACAAGGAAGAAAATGTCTAATAATATACATCCTGAAGTAAGTGACTTGCTGAGATAAACGGATGTTTTTATATAGACAGTCAATGTATGACTAAGGTAGCGAAAGTCAAGATTCTATGAAAGGAAGGAAGAAGCTGATGCACAAATCACTCATTATTTTGTGGGGGTTGATATCGTATGACAAAGTTCTGTACAAACGCATGCATTGTATGATGGAATACAGACAAGAAATTTGTTCGTCACTTTTAAATAAAACACTCGATAGACTACATGTACAGGGTACTACTGTTAAAAAATTATAGGCGGATCTACATTTTTTCCAAAGGCGTCCATGTTATTGTTTTGAAAAAAAGAAAAATATATATACATATACGTAAAAAAAGGGAAACTTCAGTAATTGTGGCAGATTCCGGGGGGGGGGCCTTAAACCCCCAGATCTGCTTTTGAAAACGATAGCACAACGCTGTGTCTGTTGTATCATGTACAATAATGCCTTTATATTACAACTTGAAGTCGGATTTGGCTAGACATGGGCATTTAATCTAATCATATAGATCTACATTATACAGATAGTACATTGTACAATTCTGAATTACTCAACAGACGAGTCGATGATATAGAAAAGGCTTTCAGTCGCTTGAAAGGAGATGAACGGTCGTCCAAAAAGTCGGAAAACTTGTAAACTGCCGAAGTATTTGAAATATCCACATACATTTCAAACTTTAATATTTTCTCTAAACGGTCTATAGACATGCAGAGATTTCTTTTTCATCGACATGGAAAGGAAACACCCACTGTCGGCTGAATTTTACTAACACAACCCCGCGTTCCAAATTCTGAAAAATCCTTCCTTGTGATACACTTTGTGCTAGTGAGTTGATTTTACATGGATTTTTTTTATATGAAAGTTATTTCTTCATACAAATAAATTGGTTGATCTGGAGTTGACAGATTCAATATCAAATTAATTTTACTTTCAAGCAGTAAATCAGCCTGGGATAAACGGTATATTGACGACTCGTTCCCCGTCTCACAAATAAGAGTTGATCATCAAAGTAGCGAAACAGTTTGACATACTAGTTAATTGATATTATACTCTGAGGCGATGGGAGAAATCGATGCTTTTGATTAACAAATATTGATAGCTATATTGGACCAAAGTTTGATCGCGGTAAACGGATTTAATATATACATGTAGTCTTTAGTTTATGGAAAGGAAAATTAAAGTTGAAATGTAAACAATTTTTTTGTGTGTGTTTATGAAATAACGTGCAAAATATTTTATTCGTTTAAAAAAATGTCATGATGAATCAATGCCTGGAGTTCCCATTTCATCCTTTTAAAGGCAATTTGGAGCTCTTTGTAAATGTAAATGAATTAAAATTAATGTCCATTTTACACTTTCCATGCTTATTGTGAACACCAGATACGATCTATAAGACTTTCACTTCTTTAGAAAAGACGACAATCGCTTTATATTAAGCAACACTGAGCTTCCCAAAAATCAATCTGCACTGTTGCAGAAACCCCATATTTATATTTCTACCTACGAGGGCTGATTGATATGTTGTGAGCCTCGTATTGAAGAATTTGGATGTTATCAGACATTTTGCATTATTTTTCTACATAATCCCCTTCAGTATCTATAAACTTTTGCCACTGGTGTTTAAGGGCCTAGAACTCCTTATCTTGACTGGTCAGAAATCCATCCACTGCAAGTATGACGTCATCATCGGACTGGAAGTCGGTGCCAGGAATAACAAGCAAGATCAGGCGAATAAGGCGGATGCTCAATCAAAGTAAAGCCACAATCGTGAATGACAACAATTACAGTTACAGACTTGTGAACAGGAGAATTGTCCTGATGGAACAACACACCTTTAACTAGTGGGCTTTCCGCGGCGCTCAAGTTTTATATTTTCCCGTAACTGTGTCAGATGTGCCATTGATTGTTAGTCGTTTTTGGAAATAATCTATCAGCAGAATACCTTCTGCATCCCAGAAAACCGAGGCTCACAACAAATAAATCAGCCCTCGTACGTGTATTGTCGATGTGGTCAAGTCTTTCGAATATCTTGTCCAAATATAAACAGCGCTGATATAAGAGATAATATAAATATATTTGTAATATGAACATGATGTACGACCTTGAAACTTACAAGCTATGTACAATATGCAAAACAAGATTCGTCGCAATTTGTTTACTTACAATATAAATGCATTTAACTTTGCGTAACTGAGTTATAGACGACAAACGTTTTTGAAACAATCTCCAAAGGTCGCATCGCAACCAGGCCATATGCTTGAGATTGCATTGCCAACATGACTTTTGTCCATATAGTTTTTTATTTGTCTATCTGTCCGCAAAAACTTTAAAGTTGACCATAACTTATGAATGGTAAGTGATAGAGCTTTCATAATTCACATATGTTTTCCTTTTGACAGGACCTTCCGTGGATACCAAAATTGTTTACCTTGACCTTGGAGGTTTACCTACTTTTGAATAACTATAACCTTAAGCTTGGCCTTAACAAGAGAATGTTAATGATAGGGATTTCATATTTCACGTGTATTTCATGTCACAAAGCCGTTTCGACCTTGTGACCTTGACCTCGGAGTATGACCTAGTTTTTTCGTTACAGCCGTTTTACTGACAAGGATACGAACGGTGGGATTCGTGAATCACAAACACTTTTTTTTTCATTCAAAAACCCATACGATTAGTTTTACTTTTTTAACAATGATGTCCCGATCGACCATTCCGATGCTCTCTCCAACGTTTCATTCAAGCCAACATCACAGGATTGGTAAAGACCGATACATGAGATCAAATCACTGTCAGGTACGAAAAGTTATTTCAAGATACTCCCGTAGAGGACTTGCACAATTCAATCATTATTACTGATATATACCCTTATTGTACTCCATCTTTATTATTGATAATGTACCCTGCTTCTATACAAAATAAAGATAGTATTATCAACGCGATAAACAAAGGGATTGACATAGAAACCTATATTACACGAGTGTGGGGTGGGATTGAAAATCGAACAAAGAAGGACGGAAGGTCAATCTCCAAGGTCAAGGTCAAAAGGTTACAGAAAATGGTACCATGAAAAGGTATTGTTACAAAAAATACCCATAAGAAATATGAAAACCCTTCAATTTATGGTCCCTCATACTGAAATCATTCTTACAATATGTGGAAGATCAGTGAAGAATCTGGGTTTCATTAACTTCGGTGTGCATCTAACTGTTCATTGAAGAGTTCCAATGCACCAAATTTTACTGAAATACAGTATAGCACTTTTGATGAAAAACATTTGGATAGGAGTAATGGCATCCATTTTTAGCTCACCTCGACGAAGTTGAGTGAGCTTATGCTATAACCCCACGCGTCCGTGTCCGCGTCCGGTTAAGAAGTTTGGGGTAGCTCAGTATCTGACAAAGTACTGATGCTACAGTAACCAAACTTGCACAAGTGATTCATCTTTGGATGCTGAGGTGAACCCATGCATCGGATGCAGCATCTGACCTACATTTTCCGCTTGAGTGACTTGGTTAAGAAGTTTGGGGTAGCTCAGTATCTGACAAAGTACTAATGCTACAGTAACCAAACTGGCACAAGTGATTCATCTTTGGATGCTGAGGTGAACCCATGCATCGGATGCAGCATCTGACCTACATTTTCCGCTTGAGTGACTTGGTTAAGAAGTTTGGGGTAGCTCAGTATCTGACAAAGTACTGATGCTACAGTAACCAAACTTGCACAAGTGATTCATCTTTGGATGCTGAGGTGAACCCATGCATTGGATGCAGTATCTGACCTACATTTTCCGCTTGAGTGACTTGGTTAAGAAGTTTGGGGTAGCTCAGTATCTGACAAAGTACTGATGCTACAGTAACCAAACTTGCACAAGTGATTCATCTTTGGATGCTGAGGTGAACCCATGCATCGGATGCAGCATCTGACCTACATTTTCCGCTTGAGTGATTTGGATAAGAAGTTTGGGGTAGCTCAGTATCTGACAAAGTACTAATGCTACAGTAACCAAACTTGCACAAGTGATTCATCTTTGGATGCCGAGATGGACCCATGCATCGGATGCAGCATCTGACCTTCTTTTTCCACTTGAGTGATTTCGCTTTTAAAAGCCAATATTGAGCAAAGTATAAGTGCTACATGTACCAAACTTGCATATTGGATGTATCTTTGATCAAACTTTCATAAAATGACCTTGACCTACTTTTTCCGCTTGAGTGATTTTGCCTTAAAAAGCCAATATTAAGCAAAGTATAAGTGCTAGATGTTCCAAACTTGCATATTAGATGCATCTTTGATCAAACTTTCATAAAATGACCTCGCCCTTTTTTTTCCGCTTGAGTGATTTTGCCTTTAAAAGCCAATATTGAGCAAAGTATAAGTGATACATGTACCAAACTTGCATATTGGATGTATCTTTGATCAATCTTTCATAAAATGACCTTGACCTACTTTTTCCGCTTGAGTGATTTTGCTCTATAAAGCCAATATTGAGCAAAGTATAACTGCTACATGTACCAAACTTGCATATTGGATGTATCTTTGATCAAACTTTCAAAACATAGGTAATCACAGATTACGAAGCTCACCTCGTGACAGCAAAATTCAATTCAAACATATTTCTTAGTACATGTATATTGGCTTTTAACGGCAAAACCACTCAAGCAGAAAAAGTAGGTCAAGGTCATTTTATGAAAGTTTGATCAAAGATACATCCAATATGCAAGTTTGGTACATGTAGCACTTATACTTTGCACAATATTGGCTTTATAGAGCAAAATCACTCAAGCAGAAAAAGTAGGTCAAGGTCATGTTATGAAAGATTGATCAAAGATACATCCAATATGCAAGTTTGGTACATGTATCACTTATACTTTGCTCAATATTGGCTGTTAAAGGCAAAATCACTCAAGCAGAAAAAGTAGGTCAAGGTCATTTTATGAAAGTTTGATCAAAGATACATCCAATATGCAAGTTTGGTACATGTAGCAGTTATACTTTGCTCAATATTGGCTTTATAGAGCAAAATCACTCAAGCAGAAAAAGTAGGTCAAGGTCATTTTATGAAAGATTGATCAAAGATACATCCAATATGCAAGTTTGGTACATGTATCACTTATACTTTGCTCAATATTGGCTTTTAAAGGCAAAATCACTCAAGCGGAAAAAGTAGGTCGAGGTCATTTTATGAAAGTTTGATCAAAGATACATCCAATATGCAAGTTTGGTACATGTAGTAGTTATACTTTGCTCAATATTGGCTTTATAGAGCAAAATCACTCAAGCGGAAAAAGTAGGTCAAGGTCATTTTATGAACGATTGATCAAAGATACATCCAATATGCAAGTTTGGTTCATGTATCACTTATACTTTGCTCAATATTGGCTTTTGAAGGCAAAATCACTCAAGCGGAAAAAGTAGGTCGAGGCCATTTTATGAAAGTTTGATCAAAGATACATCTAATATGCAAGTTTGGTACATGTAGCACTTATATTTTGCTCAATATTGGCTTTTAAAAGCGAAATCAATCAAGTGGAAAAAGTAGGTCAGATGCTGCATACGATGCATGGGTCCATCTCGGCATCCAAAGATGAATCACTTGTGCCAGTTTGGTTACTGTAGCATTAGTACTTTGTCAGATACTGAGCTACCCCAAACTTCTTAACCAAGTCACTCAAGCGGAAAATGTAGGTCAGATACTGCATCCGATGCATGGGTTCACCTCAGCATCCAAAGATGAATCACTTGTGCAAGTTTAGTTACTGTAGCATCAGTATTTTGTCAGATACTGAGCTACCCCAAACTTCTTAACCAAGTCTCTCAAACGGAAAATGTAGGTCAGATGCTGCATCCGATGCATGGGTTCACCTCAGCATCCAAAGATGAATCACTTGTGCCAGTTTGGTTACTGTAGCATTAGTACTTTGTCAGATACTGAGCTACCCCAAACTTCTTAACCAAGTCACTCAAGCGGAAAATGTAGGTCAGATGCTGCATCCGATGCATGGGTTCACCTCAGCATCCAAAGATGAATCACTTGTGCAAGTTTGGTTACTGTAGCATAAGTACTTTGTCAGATACTGAGCTACCCCAAACTTCTTAACCGGACGCGGACGCGGACACGGAGCGGATGCGTGGGGTTATAGCATAAGCTCACTCAACTTCGTCGAGGTGAGCTAAAAATGACCTTGACCTACTTTTTCTGCTTGAGTGGTTTTGCCTTTAAAAGCCAATATACATGTACTAAGAAATATGTTTGAATTGAATTTTGCTGTCACGAGGTGAGCTTCGTAATCTGTGATTACCTATGTTTGTATATGCCATTTACCATATATACAACAGTGGAAGGTCAATTGGTCAGTAGGCTCATATAATCATTATCTGAATTGTAGGGTTAACCTGAAACATAACACTTGACCTTGTCTTCAATTCATTTAATCATTATACAGATGAGTATACACCTGGTAGATTTCATCAAATACATCAGAAATGTTCTTTTTACTATTTCCGGAGACCTTTGTATGACCGTGACCTTCATAGTCAAGTGACCTTTATACAATACTCATGACCTTGACTTAAATCACGAATCAAGTGACCTTTTTACCATAACCAATATCATAATCTTCTTAATCCATCGACCTTTATCCTTTAAATTCGTATCAGTATGAAGTATGGAATAATAAAGTATTGATTCCATATTGGTCATAGCAAAACAATGAATCAATACTGTATTTCTATTTGCAATAAACAACAGAATGTTTATAAATGTATGAACATTTAATCAATCCTATTTTAAAATCTTTATCTATAAACAATTTTCTTCTATAAAATATAAAATTACAATAATGTACCATATCTTTTAGAGACAAAGGCTTCTTTACTAAGTCTATTTTTCTGACTTATTTCTCGTAGAACATTTTAAAGTAAAACATACATGTTGACAAAGCCACATTTAAGTGCTACCATGCTAAAAAGGGAGACAACTGCATAAAAATAAACTAACAAAACTCACCATCATGTTACTCTGACATAAGACAAAAATTTAATCAAAGAAGAATTAAATCATTCAATAATTAAAGCATATCAAGTTTTTAGTATTCAAAGTTAAGGTATTAGGGGTATAATAACAATATCATCTTAAAGCTAGAAATTGTGTATTTCAATATCTTATTCATTTGATATTTTTTAGTTTTTCATTCAACTCGTCATGAAAATGTATGGTCCCGAACATTGCCGAAGTCGTGTGTCTTCGGCCATCTTCTTAGTATATACATGTATTTTTTCTGTTATCAAAACAACCAGAAATAGAGTGTTATACCCCTAATGCCTTAAGTTTTACACTTTATGTAGTAGCACTAATACATGCATAAAATTTTTCAGTCCATAAAAATAAAATTGATTGATCAAGGCATGCTTAAAAGTTAATCAATTCTAAATAAAAGGGACAGTAGAAAATAAAACATTTCCTTTTCTAATCGTTTATCTTATAAAAATATAACATATTCTATCTCAGTATCATGGGCATAATGTAATTTAACAATTTATGATTTAAATATCATGATCACGACCTTGTGGTGTGAAATATAAAGGTATGCACTTGTTTTGAATAATAATAGCACTTAACAACAAACCTATCTATCACTTCATTTCTACCTTCATCGTTTGATATATGTTTGCTTTCTTACATAAAAGAGTCAATTTGAACGAGTTATTCTTGACAAAGATAAGACTTAGTTCAAATAAACATAATTCATGAAAAAGACCATAATAAAACAGAGTTCTAGGATTCCATTGCCCGTTACCCGAGGTAAGTGAAAATTGAGGTCGGGTAACTGGAAAACAGAATGCTTCTTACCCGTTGGTAAGTGAATTTTGAAGCACAATCCCCATTACACTCTCCATGTACAGTATATGTAGCAAAAACAGAAGTTAATAGTTGCTTCAATGTACAAGATCATATTTAAGCAGTCATCCTTCAGTGACGATATTTCTGTACATAATAATTTATTTTCATGGCAATTGCTAGGATGTGCGAAAGAAAATTATCATCCCCTTTTTCTTCTTACAATTTGTTTGGGTAAGTGAGTTTCATTGCTGCGTAAGCACATTTTTGGTGAGCACTTACCCGTTGGTAAGTGGTTCTTGAATAAAATCCTATAACACTGTAAAAACATGCAAATAAAAGGGAAACATAGAAAAAATATTCTTAATGTTTTTCCCATTAACAGTAATGAATAAATTTTCAGTTGCATCTGATTTGATATGAGTGCTCCACAATACAGAGCTAATTGCTGAATTTTTTTACCCTTATATGTGACATTGAGAGTTGTCTCTACCTTCCTTGGATGAGTCTATGAATATTTGCAAGTTTGGTTGACGTATGACATACTTATGTAATACAGTTAAGGCCATTCACAAGAAAGTGTCTCTATCAGACTGATAAAGTGATCCCTATTCTATTCTGCTTCTTTGATGAAACTAAGGCCATACAAAATTAATGTTTAGTTTGACGGGCACTTTTTTAGAAAAAAAAGTGTGGGCGGCAGGTTTTTTTTTTTTTTTTTTTTTTTTGCAAACGTGAAATATAATGAATGTAAATTTTTTGTAATTCATCTTTAACCAAATTTCTAATTCAAGTGTTTTGATGCTGAAAATACATTAAAACTTAAGTATAGTATGAAGTGGTAATGTTTAGTACATTGATTAACAAGATAACCCATAACAAGATAACCCAACGTCTTCCTGTAATATACTTATTGCATTTCCAAACCTGAAGTTTGCTATATATTCTGTGATTTGGTCACACTTATTATATGTATCATATGACAGGCGATGTCCTATGGCAGACCAGTATGAAGATGTAGACTAAATACATGTATGGTGTACATCTTATTTATGCTTAAAAGGATCACCAATCTCTAACCGTTGCCCTGTGTAAGGTTAAAACTTCAAATGACGTTAACATTTTGTGAAGTACTTTCAGGTGCAACTAAGTGAGTGAAACTCGTAATTGTTGCTCAGTTCTTAGACCGAAAATTTGACCCTTGTCGTCGGCAAAAGAGTAGGGAAAATACAAAGAAACATGTCCAGGGATCGGGATGGCCCATTCTGATAGAAAATGGCCCATAAAATCGGCAACTCGCTGCGCCCTGGTGCCATTATTCTACGACGTCCATTGTTTTTGTTGTGTCGCCTGCGAAGCATAGCGACACTTAGGGATCACTTTGTCCGTTGTCCGTCTGTCTGTCCGTCCGTCCGTCTTTCTGTCTGTCACACTTTGAGTGTCACAGCCCATAACTTTTGATTGGTAAGTGATAGGGCTTTGATATTTCACATGTGCATTCCTTGTGACAAGACCTTCCTACACATACCATAATTTTTGACCTAGTGACCTTGACCTACATATTTGACCTACTTTTCAAAAAAATTACAAATGGATATATCTTTTGATTGGTAAGTGTTAGGACTTTAATATTTCACATGTGCAATCCTTGTGGCAAGACCTTTCAACACATACCATAATTTTTGACCTTGTGACCTTGACCTCGATATTTGACCTACTTTTGAAAAAAATTACAAATGGATATATCTTTTGATTGGTAAGTGTTAGGACTTTAATATTTCACATGTGCAATCCTTGTGGCAAGACCTTTCAGCACATACCATAATTTTTGAACTTGTGACCTTGTGACCTTGACCTCGATATTTGACCTACTTTTGAAAAAAAATAAGTTCACTATATCTTTTGATTGGTAAGTGATAGGGCTTTGATATTTCACATGTGTATTCCTTGTGACATGACCTTCCTACACATGCCATAATTTTTGACCTATTGACCTTTACCTTTATATTTGACCTACTTTTCAAAAAAAATTAAGAATGGATATATCTTTTGATTGGTAACTGAAAGGGCTTTGGTATTTTTCATGTGTATTCCTTGTGACAAGACCTTTCTACACAGACCATAATATTTGACCTTTTGACCTTGATCTAGATATTTGATCTACTTTTCAAGAAAAGTAATATTGGCTATATCTTTTGATTGGTAGGTAATAGGCTTTGATATTTCACATGTATTTCCCTTGTAACAATGCCATTCTACACATTTTATAATTTTTTACCTTTTGACCTTGACCTAGCTATTTGACCTTCTTTTCTAAGGTTGTATATATCTTTTAATTGGTAGGTGATAGGTCTTTGATATTTCTCATGAGGAGACCTTTTGTTACCAATTTTTACGTAGTGACCTTTACCTAGATAACTGACACTCTGTTCTGAAAATTTGAGAATGACCATTACTTTTAATTTGTAATTAAGAGGTCTTATATTTCAAATGAATTTCATTTGACAAGACTTTTCTACTGATACCAATAATTTGATCCACTTTCTAGAATAATAATCAAACTGCTTCGCAGGCGACACAAGCATTCCTTGGATTGCTATTTTTTTTTAAATCTATTAAAAGTTCTGTTCTCGTATCTACATTATAACGTAGATCTACACCAGGAGCAGTAATACAGAGATCACAGCTTTCTGTACATGGCCAGTCAGAACTCTAAGGCACAAAATTCTTCTGTTCACTGACAATTGAAAGGTTATTTGCTATTTTGATACAATATTGATTTTTCTCCGACATCTGCGCCTGAGATTTAAATCTCCAACGTCCAATTACGTATCTTATCTACGTTAAGGTACTTGTGTATGCGTTTGTCCATAAAATCATCATGTCATTTTTTAAAAGTGGTCAGTCAATGGGTACAAATTGATGTAATAAAATTTGTACAAAATGTCTTCCCTAATATCAACAAAGCTGAAAATGAAGCTGCCCATCCGTGGACACAAAAAATTCAGGAAAGGTGGCTGAAAGTTTGGTCTTGGCTGTTCTGTGATCCATGCAAAAAATGTACTGTAAATTATTCATTGGAGATGGTCAAATTGGGAATCTCGCGACAAAAAAAATGTGCTAACGTCTGATGCATAACATGCATAATGCATGCATATGCATAGCTTTTCGAAAATTGATCATTTTTCGAATGGCCCTTTCGTGATGAAAGATGGCCCATTGTTTTTGAGAATGGCCCATTAAAGTCCAAGTGGAAGGGACCGTCGTCCCATTGAGCAAGTTTGCCTTCCCGATCACAGCATGTCTGACAATTTAGTTTGAATTTTAACAACGATTACACAAGGGTATCCTGATCGATTCGACATCCCTTTTCACTGTCGGACTTGAGCAAGTTGTTTGCAAATTTGAATTTCTATCGCTCGGAAATTTTGAAGTATCTGCGATGTGCTTAGGGTTTAGTTGACTAGTTTATCCGAATCGAAATTAGGATCGTTTAGTATTTCTGCCCCTCCCCTCGATCCCGTCACCGGCGTTCCCGGCTGATCAATCTGACGTAAACTGTGAGTTCTAAACAAAAACGTTTTCAAATTTATAATAAATTAGATAATTTAATAAAGAATAATGCTCTTGCAGATTATCACAACAGAGTCAAGTATCATTTTACGTTACGTTACCTCGTCCGTGATATGGAATATACGCGTGGTCGCAATTACCGTACAAACAACAATTGAATACGGCAGCTCGGGTAAATAATACTATTTTATGTAACAAGTATTGAGTTACAGCTTTAAAATTTATATATTTAGTGAAGTAAAGAATATGTAAACAAACAATTTGTATTAGCACGACGATGTTCAATTGACTACTTTAAAATTATGGTAAAACACGCGATAAAAATCGGAAATGCGGCGGGTTTTTAGGCAATGCGGCGGTGCCCGTCAAACGAAATCTTAAATTTTTTTGGCCTAAAATGAGATTTTTATCATGTCAATAACCAGTCCGTTTTTGTTTCAGATTGAAATCAATTAGGATTAATGAATATAAATCATGATGAAATGCGGAATATATTACGCTAAAGTAAATGAGAGCAAATTTCATGATTTTTTAGATCACCTGGATAACATGTTTAAACTTGAACGTATCAATTTGTCTTTTGTGAACTCAATGACATTTCAAGAGCAAGTAAGATATATTAATATTCTAATATATACATACATGAATAGTACATGTAAAACAATTATACCGGTAAAGTTTGAGTACTAGGTCTATGAGCCTAAAAAGTACATGTACGTCATCTAATGAGCTTTTTGGAGGTTTTGGAACTTTTCACCTGTACTGGTATTTTGTTCACTTCTTTCTGTTTGAGTACATCGGTCCTTGGTTGCTTTGCTCCTTGAAAGGGACTTGAAGTTTTAATTTCAGCATTTGCTGATGTGTTATGTCTGCAAGGATTAATTATGAAATGATAGTAGCATTACATAACATTTTAGATATAAGCTTGATGAAATAGTCAAAGGAATATCATTTTTCCAAAAGATTAATTCTTTGAAAACTTATTCTACATCTACGAGGACTCTGCAATTCTTAATTCTGCCCCTTATGAAATATAGAGTCTAAAATATTTTGTGCTTCTTTCTTACAGTATATTCTATGAATTACCTTGCACTCTATGAATTCAAATGAATAATGAACATTTGACGTTCCAATAATATATGTTTGGTATTGGCATATCAATTTAATTTTGTCAATATGAAACCTCTTTTACTTGGTATACGAGTGACAAGTTTGATTATCCAGTGCTAACTTCTTTGTCAACTTTCAAGATTTTAAGATTCCTTAAAACTTACTTGTAGTTTCAGTGAAGTTCTTTTTATAAGCAAGATACATGAACTGTACAATGAAATGAAGGTACTGTTTCATTACTCATAGAGATAAATATGAACTAGGATATTACTTACATTTCTTGAAAAGCTCTTCTTTGTCTTGATGTCTCAGACCCTCCTTTAGACGATGAAATGCTAATTGTTGACAAATTATCCTGAATGTTTTCTGACTTTGAGTTCATACTGGCTTTTCTGCTCTGTAAAGATATACGAAAAGAATTATTGAATATCTACTGTAGTTTCATGTAATTGTTATGGCAAATCTTGCAAACTTTGAACAATGAGACACTCTGAGCACCTACAGTATATTGCAGCTTGCATTATAAACACATTACATCCTATTTGTCAAACTGAAGGCTATGTTGCAGAAATTCAAATTAACGAGTTACACTGTAATACAGCAGACCTTTTTTAAATCCTATGAAGCATATCAATTAACATATGGTCAAAAGTAAATATACATGTATAAGTAAGAATAACATTAAAAAAGTAAAAATATACATGTAAGTAAGAATAGCATAAAAAATTAAGTAAAAATATAAGTAAGAATAACATAAAATAATTAAGCTCATTAACAGACCCTGAGATTGTGATTATGTGATGCTTTAATCTTCTTCTTCATACTGTATGGTCCAATGGATACTCGACTTTTCTCTTAAATAAAAAATATAACATTGAAATTGGACAACAATTGAGGAGTGACAAAAGCATGCTACTCAAGGCACTTGTAGCATGTGATAGGTCATCTAGTTATGATGTCATAATGCAAAAGTATGCCAGCAAGTGTGAAGTCAAGTTATTTAAAATCAGTTTGAAATTCAATATTCTGAATGAAGAAATCATAACAATATACATGTACCATATACTGGTTACCAGTCACTTCGACCTTTTTCCATTTCGACCTCGAGTCACTTCGACCTTTTGCAACTTCGACCTTTTACAACTTCGGCCAACCGCTACTGACATTTCGACCTTGGACATCAGACGTTTCGGCCTTTTATTTATACAATTGTTTGTGTTCAACATCGGAACATCAGACGTTTCGACCATTTATTTAAAAACTTTAAGCATTGTCTTAATGTGTAGGACCCCCTTTTTTGTTTATATGGATCATATATTTATGAAAATAAAGTTATAAAATGATGATTCAAATGTTTCCCTCAAAGCAAGAGGCCAAGGCTGATCCAGAGTTCTAAGGCATGCCAGTCATTTTGAAAATGTTGCCAGTCCGAATAAAAGAATTTTGTAGCAAAACTTTAAACTTTTCGCCAGTCTGAATGAAAATTTTCCCGTAAAATTCTTCGGACTGGCACTTTTCAGCATCACTGCTGATCCAAATCAATTTACCTCCAATAATAAAACGCATCTATGCATATATATATAGAAAAAGTCACTCCGGCCTGACATGAAGACATTTTGGCCTTTTTCAATTTATGATCATTCAGTGTTCAGAACATTAAAAATGGAGGAGGTCGAAACGTCTTTTTTGTGAGGCCGAAGTGGCAATTTAGTCGGTCAAAACGTCTAAGGTCGAAATTGTAAAAGGTCGAAGTGATTCGAGGTCGAAATGGAAACATAGGTAATCACAGATTACGAAGCTCACCTCGTGACAGCAAAATTCAATTCAAATATATTTCTTAGTACATGTATATTGGCTTTTAAAGGCAAAACCACTCAAGCAGAAAAAGAAGGTCAAGGTCATTTTATGAAAGTTTGATCAAAGATACATCCAATATGCAAGTTTGGAACATCTAGCAGTTATACTTTGCTCAATATTGGCTTTATAGAGCAAAATCACTCAAGCGGAAAAAGTAGGTCAAGGTCATTTTATGAAAGATTGATCAAAGATACATCCAATATGCAAGTTTGGTACATGTATCACTTATACTTTGCTCAATATTGGCTTTTAAAGGCAAAATCACTCAAGCGGAAAAAGTAGGTCGAGGTCATTTTATGGAAGTTTGATCAAAGATACATCCAATATGCAAGTTTGGAACATCTAGCACTTATACTTTGCTCAATATTGGCTTTTAAAGCCAAAATCACTCAAGCGGAAAAAGTAGGTCAAGGTCATTATATGAAAGTTTGATCAAAGATACATCCAATATGCAAGTTTGGTACATGTAGCACTTATGCTTTGCTCAATATCGGCTTTTAAAAGCGAAATCACTCAAGTGGAAAAAGTAGGTCAGATGCTGCATCCGATGCATGGGTCCATCTCGGCATCCAAAGATGAATCACTTGTGCAAGTTTGGTTACTGTAGCATTAGTACTTTGTCAGATACTGAGCTACCCCAAACTTCTTATCCAAATCACTCAAGCGGAAAATGTAGGTCAGATGCTGCATCTGATGCATGGGTTCACCTCAGCATCCAAAGATGAATCACTTGTGCAAGTTTGTTTACTGTAGCATTAGTATTTTGTCAGATACTGAGCTACCCCAAACTTCTTAACCAAGTCACTCAAGCAGAAAATGTAGGTCAGATGCTGCATCCGATGCATGGGTTCACCTCAGCATCCAAAGATGAATCACTTGTGCAAGTTTGGTTACTGCAGCATCAGTACTTTGTCAGATACTGAGCTACCCAAAACTTCTTAACCGAGTCACTCAAGCGGAAAATGTAGGTCAGATGCTGCATACGATGCATGGATTCACCTCAGCATCCAAAGATGAATCACTTGTGCCAGTTTGGTTACTGTAGCATTAGTACTTTGTCAGATACTGAGCAACCCCAAACTTCTTAACCGAGTCACTCAAGCGGAAAATGTAGGTCAGATGCTGCATAGGATGCATGGGTTCACCTCAGCATCCAAAGATGAATCACTTGTGCAAGTTTGGTTACTGTAGCATTAGTACTTTGTCAGATACTGAGCTACCCCAAACTTCTTAACCAAGTCACTCAAGCGGAAAATGTAGGTCAGATGCTGCATCCGATGCATGGGTTCACCTCAGCATCCAAAGATGAATCACTTGTGCAAGTTTGGTTACTGTAGCATTAGTACTTTGTCAGATACTGAGCTACCCCAAACTTCTTAACCGGACGCGGACGCGGACACGGACGCGGACGCGTGGGGTTATAGCATAAGCTCACTCAACTTCGTCGAGGTGAGCTAAAAAAGTTGAAGTGACTGGCAACCCATATACTTAATACAATTAAGGTATTACAGTGGTCCCTCCATTATAAGACCACCCTAAATGCAGTGGATTTGTGGTCTTTTAATGGAGGTGGTCTTTCTTAGGGAGATTTTGAGTTTGAGCAGTCTGTCTGACCAGTACAATTTGTTTACATCTTTTTATTATGTGCAGGAATAAATATCTACTACTATCTTGCATTTACTGATAGTTGATTCTAGAATTAAGAAATTTTGAAGATGCATGTTAAATATTTAATCTATGACATTCATCCAATAATGTGATAAAAACCTTAAGACTTCTTATTTATAAAAAAAAACATAGGTAATCACAGATTACGAAGCTCACCTCGTGACAGCAAAATTCAATTCAAACATATTTCTTAGTACATGTATATTGGCTTTTAAAGGCAAAACCACTCAAGCAGAAAAAGTAGGTCAAGGTCATTTTATGAGAGTTTGATCAAAGATACATCCAATATGCAAGTTTGGTACATGTAGCAGTTATACTTTGCTCAATATTGGCTTTATAGAGCAAAATCACTCAAGCAGAAAAAGTAGGTCAAGGTCATTTTATGAAAGATTGATCAAAGATACATCCAATATGCAAGTTTGGTACATGTATCACTTATACTTTGCTCAATATTGGCTTTTAAAGGCAAAATCACTCAAGCGGAAAAAGTAGGTCGAGGTCATTTTATGAAAGTTTGATCAAAGATACATCTAATATGCAAGTTTGGAACATCTAGCACTTATACTTTGCTCAATATTGGCTTTTAAAAGCGAAATCACTGAAGTGGAAAAAGTAGGTCAGATGCTGCATCCGATGCATGGGTCCATCTCAACATCCAAAGATGAATCACTTGTGCCAGTTTGGTTACTGTAGCATCAGTACTTTGTCAGATACTGAGCTACCCCAAACTTCTTAACCAAGTCACTCAAGCGGAAAATGTAGGTCAGATGCTGCATACGATGCATGGGTTCACCTCAGCATCCAAAGATGAATCGTTTGTGCAAGTTTGGTTACTGTAGCATTAGTACTTTGTCAGATACTGAGCTACCCCAAACTTCTTAACCAAGTCACTCAAGCAGAAAATGTAGGTCAGATGCTGCATACGATGCATGGGTTCACCTCAGCATCCAAAGATGAATCACTTGTGCCAGTTTGGTTACTGTAGCATTAGTACTTTGTCAGATACTGAGCTACCCCAAACTTCTTAACCAAGTCACTCAAGCAGAAAATGTAGGTCAGATGCTGCATCCGATGCATGGGTTCACCTCTGCATCCAAAGATGAATCACTTGTGCCAGTTTGGTTACTGTAGCATCAGTACTTTGTCAGATACTGAGCTACCCCAAACTTCTTAACCGAGTCACTCAAGCGGAAAATGTAGGTCAGATGCTGCATACGATGCATGGGTTCACCTCAGCATCCAAAGATGAATCACTTGTGCCAGTTTGGTTACTGTAGCATTAGTACTTTGTCAGATACTGGGCTACCCCAAATTTCTTAACCAAGTCACTCAAGCGGAAAATGTAGGTCAGATGCTGCATCTGATGCATGGGTTCACCTCAGCATCCAAAGATGAATCACTTGTGCAAGTTTGGTTACTGTAGCATCAGTACTTTGTCAGATACTGAGCTACCCCAAACTTCTTAACCGGACGCGGACGCGGACGCGGACGAGGACGCGGACGCGTGGGGGTATAGCATAAGCTCACTCAACTTCGTCGAGGTGAGCTAAAAATCTAAAGTTCTGCTCACTGAAAAGAGAACAATTTAAAGCTTGGGGTCAGATAAACTTAAATCACTAATTAAATGCCTGTTATTGACTTTTTGCCTGGCCAATAATGTACATTCTTCATTACCAGTAACTGCTAATTAGTCAATTTACCTAGAGTAATTAAAGTTGGAGGATTAAAGAGATGTTAATTCAATTATGTAAACATGCACGCTTGCTTGTTCCCGAGGGTGAATTTTCTTATATTTTGATAGATTTGGGGTTGAAAAAACGGTCTTTGGTTGGGTAAGGGAGGTGGTCTCTTATAGGGGGTATTTTAACATTGAAAAATGCTAATGCTTTTTAAAAATTCTTTGTGTAATAAGAAAGGAAATTACATACATGTACCAGTCCAATATAATTATTAACAGAGCTTACATCATAATGTTTGCCAAATGAAAGATTAAATATCAATATTCTTAACAGTCCTTTTAATACAATAAGGTTTCAGAACTTAAGTTTACCTAGTTCCTTAATGCATTTCCAGTACTCATGTTCTGCAATGCGTACACCTAACTTAATCGTCCTTGCACCACACATTTTCAATAGCTGCCGAGACACAAATTTCTCCTGAAATAAAGCGAGTAGCTTTCCTGACTGGTACATTTCCCATACGTTCTGTACGCATCTCATCGATGAACAGTTCAGAGTAAATCTAACGCTGCCATAAGATATGTCAAGTTCTCCGTGTTTACACAATATTTTTAGAGTGTGCATTATCTCCATAGATTCTTTAATGACTTCGTTTGTTTGGCGAAGTTCTTTCTTGAATTGTTCGAATGATGCAGGCGTACCGTCCCGCCTACGTATAGCTTGATACGCAGTTTTAGCCATTACGAGAATTTGTTCTTCCACCTCCGCACAAGTACAGACACGTTTTTTCCTTCCTACGGGGGAAATGTCCTCACAATCCAATGAAATATTCAGCTCCCCTGGAAAATATATGTACATGTACGTCCATACATGACCTTTATGATTACTGTACATGTCTGTGTTCTAGTGCAAACAAAATGAAGAAGAAACTAACAAAATTATGGACTTTTAATGATAATATTATGAAAGACATAGTCCTTGTTTTCACAATTTTACACCACAAATACAGCAGCTATTTCTTTCATAGCAAAATTGCTGATAACACTAAATATGAGGTAGTACAAATAAATCTGACGTGCAAGTGTTCGACCTCTTTATGTACGAATCATATTCTAGTCTGTTTTAAGGAGGGATTCAACACCAAGATGGCGGCAGCATTATTTGTTTTTCTCACTTCCTTGGAAAAGTACAGTCCTTACTTCCTTAAAACATATGATACATTGATTGATATACAGATTTGAGTATCCTGATGAAATTTGAATAATTTCCGACGTAATTTGAAGAAATTATAGCGATTCTCAAAATTGTGGATTTGGGGAGTTTTATTCATAAGGCAACCATGACGTCATTTCGACGTTATCGGGGGAAAATGGCGTCACAAATGCAGTGAAAGCATTAATACAAAACGTATTGCATTGAAACTTTACATGTATAAAATAGAAAATTCAAATTCTATTTTAGCGTATACGTTGACAAATTTACATAATAAGAAAGCGGATGTCACTTAATTGAAAATGAACGAATTTGGAAGAAAAAATTGGAAAATAAAAAGCTTCGTAAAATTTTTATCCCAAATTTAATTTTTCTCTTTTATTCATGAAATCATCTCTGTACATTGTTGATCATTCTTTTAGTTTTTGACAAGTATTGATCCACAGGAATCCTAATAATCACCTATCAACTGAAGTCAATTGCTCGAAATTGAAATTTTTTGAGCGACTGTGTTAACTATTATTCCAATATCCTGCCCTTGTTTATAACACAATTCATTTGATCTTTTCCTTATGTAAGAGAGATACATTTATGAATATTTTGGAAGTTAATTCAAAATTAATTTCCAATAGCATTAAGAGAACCGGAATGACACTTTTAATATTATGACGTCATTAAGAAATTCCCGGATACGTTGAAAATGCATATTTCAAAGTCTCATAGAAAATTTTCCTGTGGATAGAATCAAATGTAAATTTGTATGATGAAGGACAGACAAGAAATGAATAATTTCAGAAATTTTGAGAAAAAATGAATTTGGAGTCAAAGTGTTCAATACCTCCTTAAGTGAGATAAACAGTATACATTTGCACTGGGGAATTTTTGCCCACTTTCTCTTTGTCCTTTGAATAACAAGGCAAACTCAAATGTGGGCTATATAAAATATCTTGGTAAGAATAAACATTTCAGAAATTAAAAGGTATGGTTCCAAGTGCCAAATAACATATGAACATTGTTTAACATGCTGTTCAACATTTCTCTGTCATTTACCTGTCTTTCTTTTCCTTTTTGATCTGTTTCTGTCATCTCTAGTTCTGTCGTCTCTAATCATGTCATCTATAAGGTCAGCTAGGTGATCTTGTAAGGTTTTACGTAGAGATTTCACAAATTCGTAAAAAGCTCTGTCTGACTTCCGTATAAGGTTGTCCAGGAGTTCCTCATTTATAGACTCTCTAGTATTCTTCTCCTGTTAAAAATAAGATAATACAACGATACATGCATATAAAAAGATACAGTCATGATAATACATGTATAGGGACTAAAATATCCAATTTCATGATCAACGCTTCTTTTGTCCAATAATTTTGTTTTCTTCATTTAAATGCATAATCATGTTGTCATCAGAATATATCTTTGAAATTGTGAATCTGGAACTATGAGTCACTCTACCATAAAAGACATACTAAAAGTTGAATATAATTTTGCTGATGAGGCTTGTCAATATAATAGAATTCTGTTCGGCAGTCAGATTAAGTAGACCATCAGATTATCATTAGAAATGCTTACCCTATTGGGCAAGATGGTAAATGATATATAAATTTTACCTATGTTCTTCTATAGTTCCCATCCGGTCTTAAAGAGCATATTCAGTTTTTTTTATATATATATATAGTACATGTACTTTACTTCCCATTTGACGTGATGAAATTCCTATGGAAAAGTCATATTCAAAGCAAGCTTCTCCTTTTATGTTGTTTTTCATGGTATTTGCAGACATCAAAATTTTTTTGAGTAAGATCATGAAGATACTGTCCCAAATGGGAAGTAACTCAGTCTGTATATTGAAAAGACCGATTATGGATATATAACATTTTGATACCACACCCTTATTAGTTTATAATGGTGAAGCTTTGAGAAGAAGTAGATCATTCATTTGGGCTAGAATAGTATATGTAATATTCTTTATAACGAGAATGACATTTTTTATCCCTTTATTTCTCCTTAAAAATGCATTAGTGGCTTTTAAATATCTAACTACACGTCGCATAAAGTTTTTTTTTCTAAACAGGCCGCAAGATATTTCAACATTTGTATCATGAGATAAGAATGCTTTCTAAATGATGACATTCCCAAATAAATAAATACAATGTACATTAGAACCACAACGATTTTCCATACCTTAATTCTGCCAACTTCCGGAGTAGTAAGCACTTTATTTGCTATCAAATCGTTAAATATATCCTCTGGAATTAAGTTTTCTACCAATGTATCCCTGTTTTGTTGTAACTTTTGCTTATGTTCTTTTGACATCACCTTATCCACTACAAAAGAGAATTCAATGATTTATGCTAATATTTGTACACTTGAGTTGAAATGTATAAACCTTTTCTTTGCTTCGATTAGAATATATAAAGGTTCGTTTGTAAATATAAAACATAAACATATAAACCTTTACTTTGCCTAACTTACAAATTCTGATTTATCTAATAATGGCATCTTTAACAACATAATAATATATAGGTTTACTTACTGTACTTACCATTATTTTTACCTTATATGACTTTTGACCTCAAAAATTGAATGACCACACCTTTCTCCATTTCAAATATTTATAGACTTCGGTGGAAGATTTGACAATTTTCCCATCTTTAGGTTTAATTTTTTCAAACCATATGTTGGACCCCTGATGGTTTTGGACCCTGTCCCCTCCCCCCCCCCCCAAAAAAAAATTTGTCTAGATCTGCCAATCCCCCATCTCCCAAGGAAAAAAAAATCTTGGATCTGCTCTTACATCTTCATCAGAGACTATATGGATCTACTTACAGTTCCTTGTATCCTTAGCACAGTCATCCTCTGAGTCAGACCCTGACTCTCTCTGCTGACCCCTCCCTCCTAGTATGTCCCTAGATGATTCTCCACTTCTACACAGCAGTATGTAATGATATACATGTACTACAAACCGACTGTATTACAACTTACAATTCCTGGTATCCTTAGCACAGTCTTCCTCTGAGTCAGACCCTGACTCTCTCTGCTGACCCCTCCCTCCTAGTACATCCCTAGATGATTCTCCACTTCTACACAGCAGTATGTAATGATATACATGTACTACAAACCGACTGTATTACAACTTACAATTCCTGGTATCCTTAGCACAGTCTTCCTCTGACTCTGACCCCGACTCTCTCTGTTGACCCCTCCCTCTCAGTACGTCTCTACATGATTCTCCACTTCTACACAGCAGTATGTAATGATATACATGTACTACAAACCGACTATATAACAACTTACAATTCCTTGTATCCTTAGCACAGTCGTCCTCTGACTCTGACCCCGACTCTCTCTGTTGACCCCTCCCTCCCAGTATGTCCCTAGATGACTCTCCACTTCTACGCTGCAGTATGTAATGATACACATGTACTACAAACCGACTATATTACAACTTACAATTCCTTGTATCCTTAGCACAGTCTTCCTCCGAGTCAGACCCTGACTCTCTCTGTTGACCCCTCCCTCCTAGTATGTCCCTAGATGACTCTCCACTTCTACGCTGCAGTGATTTCAGTAAGTTCCTTTGCTCATTCAGAATCCCTGATATACCACTGTCTGAGGACATGTCATCAAATCTGAAATATAACCAACGATGATTTTTATTCAATTTACAAAAAGACAAATCTTTCCACTTTGTAATAACTTTCTTTTCTACATCTAGATCTCATTCATTTTCATAGTTATACATGTATACAAGAGTTGGCTGAATAAGTAACTCACAAATTCTTAAAATGATGTGTATAATCGTTTCAAATTGAAATTATGTAGAAACCACCACTATTGTATATTCTAGTCAAATTTGAAGCAAAATAGAATAGATCTGTTTAATTTTTGTATGTTAACTTATGTATCCATACAACCAATATAATATGCTCACAGTGAAAGCAAATAGTTTTTGATGGGCAGCTTTCTTAATTTTAGCGTGACATTGTTGACTTTCTCCATAGACTCAATGTTACACGTCAGTGACATTACCCTAAAATTAACGTAGAAAACATCCCAACTAAAACTATTTTCTTTCATTGTGAGTGTAGCATTGGACGTTTTTGGAGAGGTATTAACCTTGCCGATGCTCTAGATCTATCCCTGCCTGGGCTGGACGAGGAACCTGCACTGGACTCATACTGAGCTGGTTCTGTGCTATACAGAGAGGAACTACTCTCCCTAAGAGCCGTCACCGATTTACACAATTCTTTGTACTTTCTTTCAGAATTCAGCCGTTCTAGTCTTTTCTTTTCCTTTTCAAGTTGACGTATCTTTTCTGTGAATTCATCCTCATCTTCTGACCTTGCAGCCATGGCATTATATATTTTGTTAATAAATATGCATTGTACTTTTAGCAAAGCTGAATGGAGCTATGCATCCCGGCTTTCTAAGTTCTGCCTTGTTCCATGTCCATGCCTGAAATGAAACAAATTTTTAACATACATACATGTATGATTTTTGCAAAAGGTGGACGCATTCAACAACTTTCAACAGGGATAAATTCACTCCTATAGACTAGCATGAAATAATATACAGAGCAACCCTGTAATAGACAATTTTCCGATTTTGTTAGAAAGGACAAAATGTCCGAATCAACATCTTTTAGCATTGTTTGACAATATGACGTCACTTTTAAAAGACGTAATTCCATTGTGACCTTACGATGAAAAACTGCGCGAAAGTTGCCTACCTCAGACATTTTTCCTCATTTTGTCAGCCATTATGGAGGGGAAGGACAGGGTGAAAGGGAGGTGGGAGGAGGGAGGAGGGAGAGAGGGGGAGGGAGGAGGGAGGGTAGGGGCAAAACAGGGTGAAAAGGAGGGAGGAGTGAGGTAAGGGGGTGGGAGAGAGGTATCCCCTGTTTGCCCCCCCCCCTTCCTTATGAATTTCAGCAAGTGGCCTTTTGAGAGTGTGCCATACTTAAGAATGGATTATTTTGGCTTAAAGTACCACTGATGATGATTCATTGTCCGAAACATGTCTGTCTGGTGCACCGCATTAAAAACTTTCTGTCCAAAAAGCTGCTCTCTGGCACCAGTTGGACCCTACAAAATATCAATCATAAGATTCCATGACTTTTTCTCACGCCTTCAAGCAAACAACTCTTACAACAAACCACTTTATTATTGCATGTACTATGTTCATATTCATTTTCAAACAAGGAAATTTCATCCATAAATCTAGAAAATACAGGCCATCTTGGCATTGGGAATGGGACCCAAAAAATTTGACTTGAAAAATCCCTTGTCAATGGCAACAAAAGAAATGGCCAAAAACCAGAATCACAAAAAGGATCTCATGTCCGTGCATCTCACTTCGGAAATCAGAAAATTGAAGTTTTGTTTACTTTGCCGGCAAATTTACTGATTGAAATTCATATAGGGGGATATATCTTCTCATAACTAACAGTGTTACTAAGTTATAATTCCGTACGACTACGCTCACGGTGAAAGAAAATAGTTAATAGATGGGGTGTTTTCTATCTTTATTTTAAGGTGATAGCGCTGATGTTTAACAATGAGTCTATGAAAACGTCAACTGTTTCACACTAAAATTAACATGGAAAGCCACCCATCTAAAACTGTTTCCTTTCACTGTGTGCGAACAAAATGTAGTATTGGTCGTACGGACATATAACTTGCACCATTAGTTTTGAGAGTTCATGATCTATCTCTCTACATGAATTCTCTAGCACCGCTGAAAAGGGGAATCAGCCTATCCAGTGTGCAAGAATGCGATATCCGGACCCGTTTTTAGCTCTGTTCAGAGGCATGGAAAGCTTCGGGCTATCTGAAATGTGTGACTTATTTGCTTAAGTGGAGACTTAAAAAGATAAAGATGTTTTTGTTCACTAATCTTCCTCTGCTTGCTCCAGATAGTACGCAAATTGCACAATGCATTACAGTATGATTGTCAATTTTCTGTAGTCAGCAGGAATCCTATATATATTTGTCCACTCAAACTCATGTTCGTTTGAAAATTGAAAGCGGCGAAAGTCAAGTTTTCAGAATCCAAATCTAACGTGATCTTAATTTACAAAGTAGGAAAGCATTGTTCGGAGAAGTTACCTGATGTTATCAACGCTTATTACATAATACCTGGATCAGAGAGTTGGTAGACGTTCTTTGCAAAGTGTGATGTAAAAACGGCATGAAGTAACTATTGTCCAGTAGCTATTCATGCATGCATAATCCATTTATTAATCGTTTTTTTGAGATACTGGTGTTCGACTTAAATCTCTTCAATTTTAAGATACATGTAATTTCATTTATCTGAAAGAAAGAGTTCAGAAATTGTATGCAAACTTTATAGTTACTTATCTTTGTAAATTTTTAATATAAAGTTATTAAACAGACTCGATTGCATGTCCGAAACAGTCTTTGAATGAAAAAACATGTCTGTCTACGATCTTTACATATCAAATTTCTATTCCCTTTTAAACATTAAAACGCATCATGTCAGCAACAAGTTTAACTCAAGAATCAAAATCATAAAAAAGCTTACCTACACATGGTTAACGCACATTTTCTCTCTCATCTCTCTCTTTCTTATTATATATTATTATAATAACACCCCCCCCCCCCCCACACGGGACACTTTTCATAAATGGGACCATTTATCATTTTATGATGCAATGTGAAATGCCTACTATTTATAGTATGCAACAAATCACCTTTCAAATTTTCTTAACTAAGTCCAAAGTCAAGGTCACAAGGTCAAAAGATTTAAGTCATGATACCAAACTGTAGTACTCTTTGAGGTGAATGTTTGTATGAAATATGAAAGACCTACCATTTATAGTATAAAAGAAATCTCTTTTCAAAATTTCTAAACCTGTCCTAATTTCAACATAAACCCAAAGTCAAGGTCAAGGTTACAAGGTAAAAAGTCATGATACCAAACTGAGTACTGTTTGTGGTGAATGTGTGTATGAAATATGAAAGGCATACCATTTATAGAATAAAATAAATCTGCTTTCAAAACATCTTAACATAAAATGTTGTACAGGGTGAAGGTCAAGGTCACAGGGTCAAAAGTCATGGTACCAAAATGTAGCACTATTTATGGTGAATGTGTGTATGAAATATCAAAGGCCAACCATTAATAGTATAAAAGAAATCTGCTTTCAAAACATCTTAAAATGTTGTATAGGGTGAAGGCCAAGGTCACAGGATCAAAATTCATGGTACTAAAAAGCATTACAATGTACTATTTATGGTGAATGTGTGTATGAAATATAAAAGTCCTACAATTAATAGTGTAAAAGAAATCTGCTTTCAAAACTTCTTAAACGGACAGACAGACAGACAGACAGAAAGACAGACAGACGGCCAGACAGACGGACGGCCAGAAAGTTGATCATGTGATATTTGTATCCTTTGTTTTGATTGGTAGGTTCTCCAAACTTTTCAATTTGCCTGTTTGGTTCGGCAGAGAGCTGAAAATTGGCAAAAAAAATGCAATAACGAAGCGAGAAAAAAATGTGAGGTGGGTAAAGATATTTAGATGTTTATTTTAGTCACGTCAACAAGAACCAGAAGTCTCTGACGAGACTGTAGCTCTCCTGGTTGTTTTGTTTTATTCACTCAGACAAGTGATAAGAAACATACACATAAATAACAATTTCTATTTTATTTTAAACCAAAGACCATAGCGAGCTGGCGCTCTAACAAATCATAAGTAGCACAACAAAATAACAAATCCATTAGACTGCAACTAGAATATCACTCATATAATTTTTAATATCTGAGATAAAGAATTTCAAAAAATAATGCCATACCCATTTTCCAAGATCCTAGGGGTCAGGGGCTGCTAGCTCAAATGAACCATCAATGACATAATAAGACTACAGATCCATTACATTGCATAAACAAATAAGTTTCCATCATTAATAGCTTTAGAAGAGTTGAGAGCACAGCTATATACGAGAAAATGACCAAACCCATTTTCCAAGACCCTGGAAGTCAGGGGCTCAAACAAAATATCAGGTGCACAACTAAACCACACATTCATCATACTGCAAAAAAGAATAAAGTCTCCATCATTTAAAGTGTCAGAGGAGTTGCGAGCACAAGATTACATAGAGTTACATAGGAGAAAATGACCACACCCTTTTTCTAAGACCCTGGGGGTCAGGGACTCAAACAAAATATCAGGTGCACAACTAGACCACAGACCAATCATATTGCAAAAAGAATTATGTCACCATCATTTATGGTGTCAGAGGAGTTGCGAGCACAAGATTACATAGAGTTATATACGAGAAAATGACCACACCCATTTTCTAAGACCCTGGGACGACGGGGTATCGCATAAGCTCGACTGGTCTGAGACCAGTTGAGCTAAAAATCAAATATTTCAAACCTTCAAAATGGAAAAGTGTTGGGCAACAGTTTTGTCCAACTTTGTTCTGTAACAAACATGATGGGTTTCAATCTCTTGTAGTGGCAGCGGTAGAGACTGGATTATTTAGTCTACCTTTAAATAGATTTGGAAGGGTTTTCACTAAATATTTAGTGTCTTTAACTCTTTTTTTATGAATTTTCCATGAGGTTTCAAATTGGTCAACAAACTGGGAAAAAAGATACTATTTTGCATTGGGAATGGGGCCGAATATCGGCCCTAAATCAGGCCAAATTGACAGCCCTGGTATGTCAAGTACTAGATTTTGTACCTACTATCCGCACGGCTCACTTTGGAAACTGGATAAACGCTATTTCGGCTATTTCATCATGCAGAATTTTGAATAAAATTGATACCATTCGGTAGATCTCACTTAGTTGTAAATTTGGGTATAAGTTATGTCATAGTTAGTGCATGCAATCAAAATTAATAGACAAAACAAATTTAAGATGGGCCATGTAACGCGTATACACATATCTTATTGAGAAAATATGCTGAATCAAAGAATGAGAATGTACTACTATGCTTTCAAAAACTTTCGTCCCCTCGCAGACAGAGTTGCTGCGGAGATGCTGGATATTGCCATTTAAATTTTTTTTTCGACTCCAAGTAGACGTATATGTTATACTCAATTTTTGTTTATAAGTTAAGTTTATTGAAAATATTTTTCGTAAATCAGGTAACGATAAAGCATCATCAAGGCGGCGTAACCACTGGAAATCCGACATTTCCGGTTTTAAACGAGACGTTTCGCTCTGATTGCTTTTCTCGTCTCGGGTGGTTTCGTACCAGTTGTCAGAAGTCGGAATATGTTTGTTTTTTCTTTTGTTCTTAAGTAATTTATTTTCAGCTAGCCTAAACATTATTCTTAAATAATAAAAATGAATTATAAAGAACCATATTTTTAAAGAACCATATTTTAAGCCCTCCCCCCCCCCTTCAAATGTTCATCTGCTGGTCTAGATCAATTTTGCAAATGCTTCCGTGTTTCCACTCGCCTTGTACTATCTTTTTTGGCAATCATCAAACAGAAAGTTTTGTAAGATTATCTTACTAAGATAAGATAAACCATCATAGTCAAAATAAAAAAGAAAGATTTTTTTTATTATCATATCTATTTTCTCCCCGCTCGCACAAAAAGGCATAGCTTTAGATGCAAAAGCGATGTATTATATCATCGCTTTAGTGCAAACGGTAATGTTCACGGGAAGGTGAGCGTAGACGTGTATGTGCGCAAAAATATTTGTTATATGAAAAAAAATGCTGTATGAAAACTCATTTCATTAAAAAGACGACTCTCTTATGCACCTATTATAACTTAGGCAAGGATAATTTTACTTAAGGTCTTAAAACATATACATCCAATCACATCTGTTTTAGTCCCGGTTCTAAACAGAAATGTTTGTTTAGGAATGGGACTAAATCGAATATGCATGAATGTACAAGTGTTAAGACCTTAAAAGGTAAATTATTCATGTCTAGGGTATGCTAAGTGCATAAGAGAATAGTCTTGAAACAAATGAGATGTATTAAATTTTTCATATAGCAAATGTTTTTGCGCACATGCACTTCTGCGCTAACCTTCCCGTGAACATTACCATTTGCACTAAAGCGATGATATAATACATCGCTTTTGCATCTAAAGCTAAAAAAGGCATTGCCTTGATTCATATTATTGTCTGTTTAATTTGATTGCATAATTCCTCGATCATGTAACATATACCAAAATTTGCGACTAAGCGAGATCTATTCAATGATATAGATTTTATCTTATTTTTTGCATGACAAAGTTATCAAAATCGCACTTATCCAGTTTCCGAAGTGAGCCACGCAGACAGTAAACAGAATTAAATACTAATGAAATATGTGTGCTTATCTAGGCGAGTGATTAAAAACTCTCGACTCAAGTGTCAAGTTACATAATTTTGAATAGTCACCAGGCGGCGCTCAGAAAACCCTTAAAAATTCGAATATCCGAATTTCCTCTGTGACCCTTGAACTCAGGCCCGCAAACAGAAATCAAATTAGGCTAACACTAACAGTTATACATATCAACAAATAATAAAATCATTTTTTTAAGGTATCTAACCTACAGATGGATGCTTTTGGTACTTTTTGTTTAGGACACTTTCTCTTCTTTCAAATCTCGCGGCAAGAGTTCTTTCCCTTCCGTCAACAGGACAACTCTTCTTCCGGACAGTTCGTTCGCTATACTTTTTTTTTTTTTTTGAATTTTGACATATCTATGCATCGGACCCACCGAAACATCGATTATCCTTTTAACATAAGCAAAGTCAGCTTTGGAAATACACAACTTCAAACACGATAAAAACATATAAAATGTTGCGTAATTTTGTTGAAATTTTTCAACTATATATCAAAGAAAATGATATTCATTGCACCCAAATGTCCTGGGCGCACCTTTGCTTACGCCTGGGCTTAAAATATTCCCTAGGCTTAAAGTAGTAGGACCGGGCTCCGAATACGTACGTATCTTTAGACCTATGTCTCGGCGTATGAACACGAATCATGGTGAGCTACTGCATATATATTTCAATTTGGATCGTTTTTAGCTCACCTCGACGATGTTGAGATGGGCTTATGCTATAACCCCGATGTCCGTGTCCGCGTCCCCGTCCACGTCCGCGTCGGATCACGTCCGGTTAGTTTTTGGGGTAACTCAGTATCTGACAAAGTACTGATGCAATAGTAACCAAACTTGCACAAGTGATTCAGCTTTGGATGCTGAGGTGAACCCATGCATCGGATGCAGCATCTGACCTACATTTTCCGGTTGAATGACTTTGTCAATGTCTGGTTAAAATTTTTGGGGTAGCTCAGTATCTGACAAAGTAGTGATGCAATAGTAACCAAACTTGCACCAGTGATTCATCTTGGGATGCTGAGGTGAACCCATGCTTCGGATTCTGCACCTGACCTACATTTTCCGGTTGAATGACTTTGTCAATGTCTGGTTAAAGATTTTGGGGTAACCAGGGATTTTTTTTGCCCCTTTTTGGGGCCGTTATTCGGCCCCATTCCCAATGAAAAATAGTATCTTTTTTTCCCTATTGTGACTCTAAAATTTCCCAATTTCATTCAGATGGAATTATCAGCGAAAATAGTGAAAATAACTGGTTCAAAAGTAGCAAATTTACTAATTATTTGCCATATTGTTGTAAGCATAAGAAATTAAATCATATTTAAAGAAAATTATATGATTAAACATTCAATTCTTAACTTTTGATTGTATAAACTGTCATTTTACTTTTACTTTGATATTTAGTACTTCCAAAATATTCCCAAATGTCGTTTAAATTTTCCCAATTGCAAGGGCCCCGACCCCATTCCCAAATTACTGAAAAAAATCACTGGTAACTCAGTATATGACAAAGTACTGATGCTATTGTAACCAAACTTGCACCAGTGATAATTCATCTTGGGACGCTGAGGTGAACCCATGCATCGGATGCAGCAACTGATCTACTTTTTCCGCTTGAGTAAGTTTGTTTTAAAGGCCAATATTGAGCAAAGTTTAAGTGCTACATGTACCAAACTTGCATATCGGATGTATCTTTGATCAAACTTTCAGAAAATGACTTTGACCTACTTTTTCCACTTGAGTGATTTTGCCTTTAAAGGCCAATATTGAGCAAAGTATAAGTGCTACATGTACCAAACTTGCATATTGAATGTATCTTGATCAAACTTTCATAAAATGACCTTGACCTACTTTTTCCGCTTGAGTGATTTTGCCTTTGAAGACCAATATTAAGCAAAGTATAAGTGCTACATGTACCAAACTTGCATATTGGATATGTATCTTTGATCCAATTTTCATAAAATGACCTTGACTTACTTTTTTCTGCTGAGTGATTTTCCCTTTAAAGGTCAATATTGAGCAAAATATAAGTGACCTTGACCTAATTTTTTCAAGTTATTTTCTTAATATACATGGACTTAGAAATATGTTTAATTTGAACTTTGCTGCCGCGAGGTGAGCTTCATAATCTTTGATTACACTATGGTTTTTTTTCTCAAGGCATCTTGTGTCCAAATTGTATCTTTTTTGTGACATATGGGCCACTTTCCATGATTTTCTACAATTTCTATGGGAATTTTCCAAATAAAACACACTGACTTCAATGGGCCATTTTTCAAATTAATGGGTGTATGGCGCATTGGCCTGTCCTTCCCAATCACTGAATTTAGTCACTTGTGACCTTGAAAATGGCTTCATATTCTCCTTGGAGACAATATTTGTGTAACTATTTTTGTTTTGGTGCTATGGTGATTGATTTCATGTCATCAGTGAATGTCAGTATAGAGGACTCCACTTAATCTGATACCTGATAATCTGATACTCCTCTTAATCTGATATGATTTCAAAACACAAAACCATTTCCTTTATAATCAATGTAAATTTACTCCTCTTAATCTGATAGAAATTATCAAAAATCTTAAGAACTCCTCTTAATCTGATGGGATTTTCCGTCAACTATGATATTTTTCCTTTGATATTTACGTCATTTTCAATGGATTATCATATCGAAATCCTTAAAATTGGTATTTTACCCTTTTAAACTATTCTAAATGGCTTGAAAGTATTTATATCATTAAATTAATGCATAAAATAAGCTCAAAATGCATCGAAGATGCAATTTTTTAATGCCGAGTTGCAAAACTGTAAGTATGAATACCGGTATGCAGACTAACATGAAATGTGTATGGTTTGTAACAACATTTTGTGGTCCTAAATGAAAATATCTGGATCAAGAAATGGTCTTCTCTTTATTCTATATCAGCGTGTAATATATTTTCAAGGATACAGATTTTCAATCTCATCATACAGAATACTTTATGTCCTAATTTTTCTTGTTTACATGGTACCATTTGTAAACTCATGCTATTATGTACGAACATTTGCGATGATAAAATCATCGGTACTTGTTGGAAATGGCGAAATGTTGTGAAAATTTTAACCGAAAGTTGTCTATTAGGGTGCAGGAACCTTAAGCAAAAGAGAACTACTATAAAACAAAGAACAAAGAACTTTTATGTAGAATTGGATTTAAATATTGAACTGTATTTGTATGTACAATATGATTTAACAAAGCATACTCTAAAGATACAGAATAAGGTACAATTCATATCTTAAATATTCATTATTTTTTCTTTGTAATTTTTTTCTTGAAACCATTTTCAATTACCTAAGTCCTGTGACCTTGATCTTTGACCCTTTGACCCCTAAATCAAAAGTGGTCATTTTCTATTCACTGGAAACATTTCTGGCAAGTTACATGATTATAGGTGCAATACAGGCTCAAATTCAGTCAGGAAACCATTTTTAATCATCTTAGTCCTGTGACCTTGACCTTTGACCTTTTAACCCCAAAATTGATAGTGGTCATCCTTGATCCATGGGAAACATTTCTGGCAAGCTTCATGATTATAATTGCAATACAGGCTGAAATATGGTCCGGAAACCACTTTCAATCATCGGAGTCCTGTGACCTTGACCTTTGACCTTTTGACCCCAAAATCAATAGGGGTCATTCTTGATTCATGGGAATCATTATTGGCAAGTTTCATGACTTTAGGTGCAATACAGGCTAAAATATGGCCAGGAAACCATTTTCAATCATCAGAGTCCTGTGACCTTTGACCTTTTGACCCCAAAATCAAAAGTGGTCATTTTCTATTCACAGGAAACATTTCTGGCAAGTTACATGATTATAGGTGCAATACAGGCTGAAATATGGTCCGAAAACCAATTTCAATCAACAGAGTCCTGTGACCTTGATCTTTGACCTTTTGACCCCAAAATCAATAGGCCTCATCCTTGATTCAAGGGAAACATTTCTGGCAAGTTTCATGATTATAGGTGCAATACAGGCTGAAATATGGTCCGGAAACCATTTTCAATCATCTGAGTCCTGTGACCTTGACCTTTGACCTTTTGACCCCAAAATCAATAGGGCTCATCCTTGACTAATGGTGAGTAAGTGTATGAAGTTTCATTGTTATAGCCTCTTTCGTAGTTGACTTATAGTCCGGAAACCAATTGTTGGCACCCTCCCGTCTCACATCAAATTAAGAGCCGAGTTTTGCAACTCGGCTAATAAAGTCTGAGATACATTCTAGTACAATTTAGAGGACTATTTTATTGTATTTCCATGGAATTTCAAACTCCTGATAATCTGATACTCCTGTTAATCTGATAATGATCTTCCGACAAATTGACTATCAGATTAACAGGAGTCCTCTGTATCCCATTCAGAAGAATTTTACAAATATGTCATTGCAACCTTAACTAGAAGTCTCTGATTAGACTGATTCGAGCTCTCCTGGTTGTTTGAAAGCATCAATGTAAGTGGTACACCCATTTTCCAAGACCCAAAAGGTCATGGGCTAAAAAATAGTATCAGGTGCACAACAAAACCACAGACCCATTTTAACATGTTTAATGCAAAAAGAATGAACTTTCTTTCAATTACACTTTCTGAGAATTGGAATTCACAAGATTACATTACAGGAGGGGTCAGACGCCCAACAAAATATCAGGTGCACAACGAGATCAAAGACCTATTATGATGCAAAAAATAATTTACTCTCTATCATTTTTACTTTTTGAGAATTTATGTTCACAAGATTAAATAGGGTTATAATTAAGAAGAAAATGACCACACCCCTTTTCCAGGAACCTGGGGGTCAGGGGCTCAAACAAAATATCAGGTGCACAACAAAACCAGAAACCCCTTTTATTGCAAAAAAATAATTCCTTATCAATTATAGTTTCTGAGATTTGGTGTTCACAAGATTACATAGAGATATATGGGAGAAAATGACCACGTCCATTTTCCAAGACCCTGGGGGTCAGGGGCCAAAACAAAATATCAGGTGCAGAACTACACCATAGGTTCAATAAATTGCAAAAAGAATTATTTCCCTATCAATTATAGTTTCTTAGGAATGGTGTTCACAAGATTACATAGTTATATAGGAGAAAATGACCACACCCCTTTTCCAAGACCCTTGGGGTCACGGGCCAAAACAAAATATCAGGTGCACAATAAGACCATAGGTTCAATAAATTGCAAAAAGAATTATTTCCCTATCAGTTATAATTTCTGAGAAATGGTGTTCACAAGATTACATAGTTAAATAGGAGAAAATGACCACACCCCTTTTCCAAGACCCTTTGGGTCAGGGGCCAAAACAAAATATCAGGTGCACAATAAGACCATAGGTTCAATAAATTGCAAAAAGAATTATTTCCCTATCAGTTATAATTTCTAAGAAATCGTGTTCACAAGATGACAGAGTTATATAGGAGAAAATGACCATGTGTTTTCCAATACCCTGGGGGTCAGGGACTCAAACAAAATATCAGGTGCACAATAAGACCACAAACCCATTTTATTGTGAAAAGAATTAAATCCCTATCAATTATAGTTTCTGAGATTTGGTGTTTACAAGAATACAGAGTTATATAGGAGAAAATTCCAAGACCCCCAGTCAGAGGCCAAAACAAAATATTGGGTGCACAACTAGACCATAGGCTCAATAAATTGCAAAAAGAATTATTTCCCTATCAGTTATAATTTTTGAGAAATCATGTTCATAAGATTACATAGAGTTATATAGGAGAAAATAACCACACCCATTGTCCAATACCCTGGGGGTCAGGGACTCAAACAAAATATCAGGTGCACAATAAGACCACAAACCCATTTTATTGCAAAAAGAATTAAATCCTTATCAATTACAGTTTCTGAGAAATGGTGTTCACAAGATTACATAGAGTTACATAGGAGAAAATGACCACACCCATTTTCCAAGACCCTGGGGGTCAGGGACTCAAACAAAATATCAGGTGCACAACTAGACCACAAACCCATTTTATTGCAAAAAGAATTAATTTCTTACCATTTACAGATTCAGAGGATTTGCATTCATGAATAAAGACTGTGTTTGTGAAACACGAATGCCCCCGTTGGGATCTTTGTCGGTATAAACAGCAATTAGTAGATTAGTAGGCCAAAGTCAATGGGTAGGAGTTTGTGAAACACTGATTGCTATAATTTTAGTTTATCTTTTGACATTGAAGCAATTTGTGAATTATTTCTTAACTACTTTAAGAAGTTAATTACAGTAACTACGAAGTCTTACCTTAATTACTCTACAACTTGATCTTGCAGGAGACCCAATCATGGTCACTGTAATAGCAACTATTGACCTTCACCATTGTGTCATCCTTCATGTATATATGGTCAAGACAGGATCCACTTCTATGAGTTGGTACTTTAACTGCTTGGTGATACCCTCTTCTTTGTAAGGATGAAACAAATGTTGTTACATTTTCTGTAAGGAAGTTCTCATTGATGTCACCCAAAATGATAGTTTTATTAGCATTTGAAGCCTCCATTGTGTCTAATATGGTGCAAATCTTTCCCGTGGTTGATTTAATGTTATTGGCAGGATTTGGAGAATTGTAGAGACCTATAACATTAAGGGAAGCGATGGTTGAGGAACTCACTGTTACAGCCAAGACCTGAAGATGTGCATCAGTATAAGAATGAATTAGTTCGTGTTCAAATGATTTTTTGATAATAACAGCTACTCCTCCAGCTTGTCTCGTTGGTGACATTTGAGGCTTGTCTTTTCTGTAGACATCATAATCAATCGGAAAAATAGTTTCTGTGTTTATATCAGATGAGAGCCATGTTTCTGTGAGAATAACGATATCTGACATCTTAAATACAGGATCACCGAAAACATCTGCTAAATGCTTCACTAAGGATCTAGTGTTCAAAGTAGAAATGACCAGGTGATCTTGTGATGTTGGTTCAAATTGATCATTTCTAAAAAGTTTGTTTTCGGTGAGGTGTTGCATTTCTTGCAATACTTCTTTATTTGTCCTAATTTTAGATGCTTGAAAATTCATTATATGAAGTCCGTTCAAAGTCTTAGCACGACTAAGAGCAACATATGCTTGTCCATCGGTAAATCTGTTTTTAAAGCTTACTACAATTTCAGAAACTGTCAAACCTTGGACCTTGTGCACTGTGCACGCCCAGCACAACTTTAAAGGAAATTGCGACCTCGATATTGTTAATCCTTTGTTGTTCTTGTTCACAGTAAATGAGATTTCAGTCCTTTCTATTGGAGTAGCTTTCGGGAATTGTCTTTGTTGTGTCACATGCTTTGATTTTAGTCTTGTAGATTTTCCTATTTCACTTCCTTGGAACTCCACAAAAACAACCTCTATTTCTGATTGTCTTCTTAGAAACGCAACAACAACACCTTGAGCACCATTTACAAGGCCATCAGATATATCAATATTCCTTATCAGCATAACCTTGGCACCAATAGCTAATGTTATCTGAGATGGAAGTCCTCCTGTAAATCTTGAATCCTGTGACACATCATAAGTTTTTAATGCTTCGGGTTTTTTATCAACTGCAGAAAGAACTTCATGTTTTGTCTGAAGTTTTTGTAGCATATCCTCATTGTACTCATTGACGCATTTGTTAGTTGAAAATACATGAAGAGCACTTGAAGGATAGTCATGAGAATCCTTTGATATTTCTCTTGTTTTCAGTAATTCAATGTCCTCTTCAGTATGTGTGGCTGTACGTATTCTGTTTAATACATTTGCAAACTGGAGATCTTCGTTTTGTCTCATGATCTGCTTCAGTTCTACCAAGAGGAACTGTCTCCACAGAGATCCATAGAGATTGACATAGGGGTCAGAAACAGGCTTGAAAACAAACTGCTGCATCACGGGAGGAAGCTGATACAAATCTCCAAATACAATAACAGATATACCACCGAATGGTTCTGATGATGACTTTATCTCACACAAGCGATAATGAATTTGGAGAAGAATGTCACTACCAACCATGGAAATCTCATCTATAATTAGCATCTTTAATGTGCCAGCCTTGGTGCGCAGTGCATTACGTTTGTCATCAGAAAGCTTTATGTAGCTTTTAGCTTGACCAAGAGGTAGCAGGAAAGCTGAATGGAGTGTTGTACCTGATATGTTATGAGCTGCTGTTCCAGTGGGAGCTGATAGTAATACTTTGACATCATCTGGATTTTCACCTTCATGATATAATTTTCTCTGTGCCATTTGATATAATGCTGAAATGAGGTGAGATTTTCCTGTACCTGCACCGCCAGAGACAAAAAGATGTATAGGTTGAATAGGAGTACCAGTTTTGTGTTGTCTAGATATTAATGTGCTCCAGTTTTCTACATATTGATAGACAGTCCTTTGCTGGCCATTTAGACTTCTCACATGTGCAAAGAAATCTGATTCTTCTAGAATACTTGGTCGCTGTTCAATGCTATAAGAGACTGGTTTTTGAGATCTGACATCCAGGTTCAATCCATTGCTTGTATGTTCTTGGTCAGGTTGTAAGACAACAGAGTCTGGATCAGGGATGTGTCCTTCATCAATGCATTCTAGGTTCTCTTGCCGTGTGTTTGGTGAGATGTCATCATATATGTGCACAGGAGGTCCATTTTCTTGAAGCTGTTCAAATGCATTTTCGACGATGCAGGAGTAATGCTCTAAGTCTCCCCTATTTGCATCAATTTCTTGTAAATTAGCATTAAAGAATTCTTCAAATGATGGAACTGTTAATAACTGCTGTTCATTTCTCCATGATTTGTATAGCAGTATCTGACCATAAAAGAATGAATCAGGTTCTTTTATTTTAGACTTCTTTGGATATCGTAGTACACCAGGCAGAGCTGTCTTCTTCATTTTTCCAGATCCATCCAACAACTCTATGACTTTTGTATTTTCTGAAGTATCATTTTCTTCTCCATCAGTATTTTGTTCATTATCAGTGTTTGTATCATATATGGGACAATACCATATTGCAAACTTTGCAAGACAGAAATTGTTTAGGACATCGGGTCGAACTGAATATCTGTCAATTATGTTCTTCTGGAAAATATCTTCATCTCCATCATCCATTTCTTGGATACGAGACAGAGGTTTCAACAGTCGAACACGATTTTGTGGCAAATCAGCAGGTACAAAGACAGTCCTAAAACTACACTTAAACAATGGAAAGCTCATCAATCTGTATACTGCCTCTTGTGCACTTAATTCTCTTGCATTAAGAAAGGCTCTCGCACATTTCCTCATTTTTGTTGACCACGATTCACTAGCAGCTTCTTGAGAGATAGAATGTAAAATATTTCCCATCTCTCTCTCATCTTTAGTGATGTAAGCGACCATGTAAGTGATGCAAGCATATGGATCCAAACAATATTGCACATCAAGATTGGCACACCAAGTACGAAGGAGATCAGGATTGTAGTAATTAATGTTTATTTCTTGTGGGGTGCGTTGTAGAACTACAGTCTTTCCATACTTGGACATTTCCAATGCTTGTTCATACTCATCTAGAGATACACCTGCTGCTGTTGTTAATGATTCAACTGTAGTTGGAAGTGTCTCCTTTTGAGAGAGTATTTCATGAACTTTGCTTAGAGTATCCATGTTTTGCTGTTTCAGTTGCTTTATTTTTATTGGGTCATCAGATTCAATTTCATGAGCAATAATAGTCCTGTTTGACGGTAATTTAGGGAAATTGAAACGACAAAATGTTCCTTTTTTCTTACATGTTGCAGAATGTTGATGTTGTTGTAATGTTGTAACTAATCTATGAAGATCTGGATCGTCCTCTTTATTTGGTATTTGACAAGTGACATATTGATCTATGAAATCAGTGACTACATCATGGCCATCCTCAAGAGTGGGGGCACTATCTGTCCATATGACAATATGTGCATGAGGGGATCCCCTTTGCTGAAACTCTATACGGTATGAATAATGTTTAATCTTTCCAAGTGGTTGTGCTGGTGATAGAAGAAATGATGTAAAGAATTTCTGAAGTCTATAATCAAAATGTTGTGCAGCTGTTACAGGATTTGACCGTAAAAGGTTACTCTTCTCTTCAAATGAAAGGTTATCGACTTCCTCATCACTTAATGGATTTCCTTGTTGCCGAGAAATCGCCTGCAAGGTATCTCTCCATTTCATGTCAGCAGAAGATAGTGTTACAAAGAAAGTAAATATCCCTAATTGTTTCACAGCTGCAAGGAGTTTATACATCGCTTTCTGCCAGTACGGTGGAGAACCTCTAACAGTCTGTAAGAATTGGTAAGCATGATCTTTGAGTATGAGACCTGTCAGGTTGTCGTTGTCTTTAAGATAACTTGAGTCAATACTTCCACTTGATGTTTGAGAGAAGGACTTCCTCATAGCTATAGATATGTTGTCCATAATTTGTTTGTGCTCACTTATATACTGAGCAAAGAAAAGGTATTCTATATTGCGAGCAAATTCCCCGGTTCTGTTCAATATTCGAGCATTGAAATACTTTTTAGGGGTTAATTTCACAGTGCGTGCAGCATCAAAGCCAAACCCACCTTTTGGGAAAAGTTTTGGAAAAGCCATTTCTTCACATCCTGTATCCATCATTACATTTATTGGAGTTTTCCCTTCTCCAGGAGCAAATGTCATAATCTGGCTAACATCCAAAGCAGGGTCTGAAGATTGTATACAGGTATCAAGTGGACAGTCTTTGGGATCACTATCTTCATCTAATCCCTCCTGCTCATCATTATCAGTTTCTTTATCCAAATCGTCTTTATCTGACTGTTGTTGATCGTCAGGGCTTGTTTGAGATTTTGTGAGATGTTCCCATAGCTCATCATCTTCAATACGAGAGTCATCAACCCAGTGATCAGAAACATCAACAACTTCTTGATAATGTTTGTTATTCTCCTTAAGCCATTTCAAAGCATCTAAGACTTTTTGAGGTCTCACATTTTCATAAAACACATGATTTTTGAAGGCTTGTTTCCTCTTTAATTTCACAGGTATGATTCCAGAAGACTTAGGTGTTCTTGGTAGGTTATCACATGTTCTATCAATGTCTGAAGGTACATTTATGACAGGTCCGATGATTCCTCTCTGTCGTCCTCTTGGAAGAGCTGTTATTTTCATAAAAGGTATCCGTTTGGCTAATAGTCTTGATTCAAAATCTGTTAATTCATTCAAGATGTTATTTCCAATGAAGACTTCCATCTTGTTAGCCTGAGCTTGCGGTGGCATTTTGGACTTTATAAGGTGTCTTTTGCACGTCTTACATATCCATTCTACTTTTTTTGGTCCAGTAACATAAGTTCTACAAGACTGCAATAACTCCCTATCTTTGAATGTTTCAGGTTTCAATCGTACAACACTTTCCTTATACAGTAGTCTATGACATACTGTACAAACATATTCTGGACACTTCAGCAATTCTCTAATAAAAAGCTTTCTTGCATTTTCAATTGATTCTGGCTTTCTTGACATGTTCTTCCTTCGTCTGTCTGCTCTCTGTGTTTTCTCTTTCTCCCTCAGTGACTGTTGATTCCTGCACTGATGATGTCTCTGTCTATCTGCTTGTTGTCTTAAGGAAGTATGATGTTCAGTTTCAGCTCTTCTCAGACATTTCATTTTATTTCTTATAGTTTCTAATCTTTGAGTCCTCTCATCTTCAGTTTCATTTAACCGTTTCTCTGCATGTTTTGATCGATCTTGCTGCTGTCTTCTATGCTTTGACTCATCTTTCTCATTTTTTCTCAAACTTTCCATTTTATTTCTCATTCTATCTAGCCTTTGTGCCTTTTCATCTTCAGTTTCATTTAAACACTTCTCTGTATGTTTTGATCTATCTTGCTGCTGTCTTCTATGCTTTGACTCATCTTTCTCATTTTTTCTCAAACTTTCCATTTTATTTCTCATTCTATCTAGCCTTTGTGCCTTTTCATCTTCATTTTCATTTAAACGTTTCTCTGCATGTTTTGATCTATCTTGCTGCTGTCTTCTATGCTTTGACTCATCTTTCTCATTTTTTCTCAAACTTTCCATTTTATTTCTCATTCTATCTAGCCTTTGTGCCTTTTCATCTTCATTTTCATTTAAACGTTTCTCTGCATGTTTTGATCTATCTTGCTGCTGTCTTCTATGCTTTGACTCATCTTTCTCATTTTTTCTCAAACTTTCCATTTTATTTCTCATTCTATCTAGCCTTTGTGCCTTTTCATCTTCAGCTTCATTTAAACGTTTCTCTGCATGTTTTGATCTATCTTGCTGCTGTCTTCTATGCTTTGACTCATCTTTCTCATTTTTTCTCAAACTTTCCATTTTATTTCTCATTCTATCTAGCCTTTGTGCCTTTTCATCTTCATTTTCATTTAAACGTTTCTCTGCATGTTTTGATCTATCTTGCTGCTGTCTTCTATGCTTTGACTCATCTTTCTCATTTTTTCTCAAACTTTCCATTTTATTTCTCATTCTATCTAGCCTTTGTGCCTTTTCATCTTCATTTTCATTTGAACGATTCTCTGCACGTTTCATCTTGTCTTTTTGTTGTCTTTTTAATTTTGACGTGGTGTCTCCATTCTGCCGAAGAAATTGCATTTTGTTTCTAGCACGTTCAAGTCGCTGACGCCGTTCATTATCACTTTCTTGGGCACGTTTCTCTGCTTGTCTCCTTCTGTCTTTTTCTAATTTCACTTCCCTTTCTTTCTCATCTTCTTCTGTTCTTATATCTGTCATAGTTTTTCTCTTCCTGTCAAGATATCTACAGCTATTATCAAATATCAGTGGATTGTTTATTTTCCTTTTCTGTGTAGTTTTCTTTACTTCTTTCAAGTGTGCAGTTTGAAGTCTTTGTTGATTTTCAAACTCCTTTAGTAAGAGCATATGCTGATTGTTTGTTGTTGCAAGTTGGATTTTTAATGAATCTAAAATGGGGAATGACTGTATATTCTTGGAATTGATACACTTGTGAAGATGGGATCTCATGTCTAAATCCTTCCCAAAGGAGATGCATTCTGGTGGTGTATGATTAGCACAAGCTACAGCAAATGCACATGCATAAGCTCCGCAAGAGGGATCTGTTTGTTGGGTAACTCCTGTTACATAGCATGGTTTGTAGATCCTCAGGTCATAAAATATAGCCAGTATAGGCATTAATGCTGAAAGGCGGTGAGCGTAAAAGAGAGAGTCATACACTTTTATTTTCAAGTCGCAAGGGTCCTGCCAAGTTGTTACCCAGTGTGAATTTAAGTAATGTATATTAATAGAGTGACAGTTTGTTGGAACACAAGGTTGTAGAGATTGTCGACTTTTCTCAAGACTTCTACTTCAGCTGGTAGTTTAACACCAATCCTTACATTTTCCCACTGGTTTTGCATCAGTTTCAGGAATGTACAGATTACTTCATCAGAAATGAGGACATTATTTCTCAGTATGCTATCGTGTTTCCTTTTTTTAACTGTTCCTTCATCAGATGATTTCAGTATTTGGTTTGGACATTTTTTAACTGTTCCTTCATCAGCGGATTTCAGTATTTGGTTTGGAATTGTTGTACTGCATTTATTCATATCATTTTTCTTCCAAAATGAATTTTCACAACATGCATGATGAAGTAGTCTTTGATAGGTACTGTAGACTTTCTGGCACTTATCACAGTAACTACATTTATGATTTGACAAAGTCTTGTCTGACTTAAATGTTCTGCAACAACGGTTACACTGAAAGCATGTGTGGCTGTTCAGAAGTTCTTTTGATGTAAATGTCTTCTCACATATTTCACAGGTGAATGGAATGTTCCCATTGTATGTGTGTGCTCCTTTATTACCAAGCAGCCAACCCATGGTTCCATTGGAGTTACCTAAATAAGAAAGAGCTTATCTAAACATTCTTTTGTACTTTGTGTTGCATGAAATGAGAATTATTATTAATATCTATTCTTCAGTTAATTAGAGATGCATAATTAGAGGTTCCAAATGTAACTTTTTATCTTTACTTATTATCTTTATCATGTGATAAAGAAAGATAACAATGGTCTATTTGTGAAATCAAAATGAAAGGAGATAAATGTTTGTTTTTATATGTATAATTATTTAAATTGCACCTCTACAAATGTACAAAATATCTCAAGGTTAGTAAAATGAATTTACAATAGGAATGAAATGTTCAGGGATATGGTCATTATCCATATTTGTCACTATTACACCATAATACCGTAAAGTTGATTTTTTTTTATGATCACTTTTTAATCTGTCTTGTTTGTAAAGCAATTCCATAGGGTGTAATATGTGTAAGGATAACAATTCAATGAAAGAACAATTTCTTGAAAGGATATTTCAATTGCAACATAACTCTTTATAAATTTTAGTAAGTTATTCTAATGATATGGTTTTTGTTTTGTAACTCAGCTGTTTTGGCCACAATTTTACAAATAAAGCAATTAATATCCTTTCAGTTACATCAAAGTGATATAGGGGAACAAATGATCTACGCGAACAACAATTAGTATGAACAAATGTTATGTTAGTACTTTTTATAACATGAACTTACATACTTGATACCTGTAATATATGTTGTAGATCATGTGAAAAGAACATAAGGATGTATTTTTTATTTACATAAAATTCTTTATAACTGAATATTTTCTGTTACTTACCATTGAAAAATTTTGCCCATTTTAAAGTTGCCCATTTTAAAGTCTTTGAAAAGTAGATCAAAGGTCAAGGTTAAGGTCACAAGTTCAAACGTTTTGGTACATGTATCAATGGAAATGTCGGACAAACAGACAGACAAACAGACATACACGTGTGAGATATGAAAACCCTATCACTTTCCATTCAAAAGTTATGCCCAATGTTAAAGTTTTTTGAAAAGTAGGTCAAAGGTCAAGGTCAAGGTCACAAGGTCAAAAATGTTGGTATCAATGGAAAGGTCTTGTCACAAGGAGCACGCATGTGAAATATGAAATCCCTATCACCTTCCATTCAAAAGTTATGCCCAATGTTAAAGTTTTTTGAAAAGTAGGTCAAAGGTCAAAGGTGAAGGTCACAAGGTCAAAGATGTTGGTATCAATGGAAAGGTCTTGTCACAAGGAGCACACATGTGAAATATGCAATCCCTATCACCTTCCATTCAAAAGTTATGCCCAATGTTAAAGTTTTTTGAAAAGTAGGTCAAAGGTCAAGGTCAAGGTCACAAGGTCAAAGATGTTGGTATCAATGGAAAGGTCTTGTCACAAGGAGCACACATGTGAAATATGCAATCCCTATCACTTACCATTCAAAAGTTATGCCCAATGTTAAAGTTTTTGAAAAGTAGGTCAAAGGTCAAGGTCAAGGTCACGAGGTCAAAAATTTTGGTATCAATGGAAAGGTCTTGTCACAAGGAATACACATGTGAAATATGAAAGCCCTATCACTTCCCATTCAAAAGTTATGTCCAATGTTAAAGTTTTTCGGACAAACAGACAAACAGACAAACAGATAAACAGACAAACAGACGGACAGGCCAAAAACTATATGCCCCCGAATCTTTGATTCCGGGGGCATAAAAAAGTTTAATGGATGGACGGGTGGATGGCCGGACGCCGGACACAGAGCGATTGCATAAGCTCAACTGGTCTTTGACCAGTAGAGCTAAAAATCAATATGTGGTATGTCCTCTAATGCCCCCATTTATTAGAAACATTTGAGGAAAACTTGACGATTCTGAGATGATCGTTTTTTTCCTACTCATAATTCAAGACTACATACACGTTGATGCAAGGCAATATTAATGCTGCATTTTCTCTCAGGCTCTGAGCCTCAGTGCCACTATCTTGTTAGGGAATAAGAAACTTATAGCCATTAATCACTTAAAATGCAGCATTAATATTGTTTTGTTTTGTTACTATGTTGCTTAAGGAAAGCTACTAATCTAAAAGTTAATTTTTTTTACTGCAATGACACTGACCCAAGTGGACATACAGATTTACAGACAGACGTAGAACCATGCAATATCCCATCTGTCTGTACAGGAGACATAGATGAAAACAAAGAAAATTTATTTGCTTCTCAGTTTTAATTAATACAAGGGAATGAACAACCTGTTCTTGTATGTACATTTCAGGTGAACTTCATTATAAGCAGACAATAAACATAATTCATTCACATTTAGTGAATCTTGGAATAAAATTTGATGGCATATTATGTGTAAATCACATTCTTCATTACAAATATAGAAATTGTATGATAAAATCTTTGGAACAGTGCTTTGTATCTTGATCGGTTAAAATATTTTGACCAAATTCTATATGAAAACAACTTCCTAGCTAAATAAATCTAACAGGGAATCATTGAAAACATAACAAAAAACAAAAAAAAAAGAATCTAACTCAATAAGGAATGACATGTAATGACTGATGATTTATCAACCTTGAGGTAAAAGTACTAAAGGATCGAATTAAGCTTCCAAAACTTTAAATGCACAAAAAATGCTGACGCACTGAATATTTATAATATATAAAAATTAACTCGCATGAAAAAACCATATCGTAGAATACCCTCTTAAAATTGTTTCAACGACAATTAATTATATCAGTACATACATGTACTTTAACATATCAAATTGAAATCAAACATTTGGACAGCCCCTTTTAGATCTTTCCTTTCTATGAAAGGCATGGAATTGAATCAAACATTTGGACAGCCCCTTTTAGATCTTTCCTTTCTACGAAAGGCATGGAATTGAAGTGTTCATTTACAAATAATTTTTCATGAACAACTGTGAAATGCTCCGATACCTTTAATCCAATCCTTTTTCATTAACTTATGAAATAAAATATATATGTATAATACACACAAAATTATCTGATAAAGTACAAAAACACAAATCAGTATAGAACAATAGACTAACTCAAATACTTTGCACAATATTTGGTCACACCAATACATTGGTGGCTGATTCAAGGAGATGCGGAGGGCCCGGCGTCAGGTCACGAAATTTTCCTAAAACAGGTATATTTTGGTCCATTTTCAGTATCAATCGGCAAAATTCGCCCCTTGTCACCCCCGGAAAAGGGGGCGCCGGATCTGCCACTGTACATACAATGTATAAATGCACACAGATGCTTTTTGTATAATTCATCAATATCAAACATATAATTAATATGATAAATCAACAATTTTAATCAATTTGACTCTTACATTTCAACAGACCATTTCACAATAACTGGTTCAAAAGATCAGAGATGAAAAACAGATTGTGATGAAAGAAGGAGCAAATGGAGGATTTGTTAGCCTTTTAAAGCGGGGGGGGGGGGGGGGGGGGGGGGGGGGGGGGGGGGGGGGGGGGGGGGGGGGGGGGAACTAGTTCAATTCACAATGAAGAAATTCATGTATAGGGGGAAAAGATGAAAATAAGCTAATCAGCAGAAATTTTATCTCTATCTCTGGAATATTACTTTTACATTTGATGTGGTTAAAGAGAAAAGAACTGATCTTTGACTGTAGTGAACCTTATCATGAAAAGGTCTTCATGAAAATCATTCTATTACTTGTATGGCACATGAATAATCAAAATAAATCTTTCAACATAAAATATTCAATCGACAAATATTAAATAAATTATCAACACGTGCATGATAATCATGTTCAATCAAATGTTTAAAAAATTTAAATCTAATATATCATAGAAACTTTTTCAATATATCTCTTTAAATTGCTCCAGAAATGGCTACTCAAAGACTTTATGCAGATTTTTGTATTAAATAAACATGATTAAAGAGCAATTATGCTTGAAAATTTTCAAGAGCAATTTTTCTGGAAAAAAAGGTCAAAGAATGAATCACATATTTATACTAGATAAATGCACATTCAGCGAAAAAAAAATTTATGAGTAGAGACAATATGATTTTTTTAAGTGCAAGAGTTACTCTATTAACAAATATGATATAGCTTTTCACATTCAAAATCATTTTGCATATAACACATTATTTAAGTATCCAATGACACTCAAAACATTTAATAATGCAACAATGTCATGAAGTTGAAAGAACAATTTTACAAATATTATCACTGAATATGATTGTTTTAAGAACCCTTCAGCTATCTTTCTACATAGCAGAAAACTTGGATATTTTTCTAATCATTTTCTCAAGTCTATCTCCTCAGTTTTTCTATAATGTTGCCTTCACTCTTCCGTCACTAAGACCAAGTCTCATGGCTTTTCTGAACAAACCAGGGCCTTCCCAATGTCCGCTGCAACAAAAGTCAAAATAAATCTCTGAATCAACATGCTAAACTATTATTATGATAACTGATACTTAAATTTTAAAGAAATATTGATTTTTGCACAAAGAAAGTACAAAGACATTTTTAGGACACTGCTGTTAACACTGTAACATATCACGTGATATGCAAATAATCTCTAGCCCGGGAATTCCCTTCGATTAAAAAAGGTAGATACTGTCTGAATCTACCTATTTAATTTTTAATATTTTAATCTATTTCAGGTCTATCATATGAGCATCATTATCATTTATTAGATGGAAATCTTTTTCGGTCAAGAATAGAGGTGTATTCAGAGAACACTTCAACATAATTTATTTTGATTTTGTTTACATGTTATGATATGGTGCACTTAAAACATTGATGTGACGTCATGCCTTTGTTCGAACAGTCCGAAATTTACCTTTGACTGTCCAATATCAAATCTAGGTCGCGTTTATTAGAAAAAATATACGCGACCTAGATTAAATATTGGACAGTCATAGGTAAATGTACTTTGACTTCTACAGGACAACCGTTACAATCCTTATTTAGAAATCACGCTACAAGAATTCCATGTATCGTGGTACTGACTATTCCAATTTTTGCTATTTTTTCCTGAGTTGACAAAATCCAGCACAATCTTATATATCTAAAGAATCGGCCGTTATGTCGGAAATGACAATGTAAGAGACATTATAGTTCAGTCCGTTTTTACTTTTTTTTCTTCGGTCTAATTTTAATTCTTCCATCTTTTTAATTTTTATAATTAAAATTTTTGCTCGACTTTTTCTAGTCCGAAAAACCTTACCTTAATCCAGCCTTTGACGGTTATTTTGACCCAGTCCCCCAAGCCCCCCCCCCATGCAAATAACCGTCAAAGGCCGGGTTTAGGTCCGGATTTTTGAACTAGACTCCTTCAACATATCTTCTTGAATTGTTTCTTTCATTCAACCTTGAACATAGTAAGTTGAACGTCACCACTGATTTCTTTTCGGTATTTAAAGACACAGTGTATTATTTCTTGCTTGTCCGGTAAACGATACTTTTAGAGACACGCCCTTTTATTCTACTGTACAACCAGAATATTTAGTGCAATGAGGGATGAAAACCTTTCGGCGCAAACTTATAAATATCCAAAGAAGCTTCAACTAAATCGTCATCACGCAAAGCATTCTCGTTGATTTTTTTCTCAAAAATTGCATCCAATTTTGTCTTGGTTGTCGGAATCTGCGTCATAATTTGTCACAACTTTTTTTATATTGAAAATTTCATCTCCATTATCTTCTTATATAAACGACTCCCTACTACTAGTAGCGAGGATGTTAGAAACTGGAGTGATTTAGTCATTTCGTTACAATAAACTCAATTAACATAATAAGAACAAAGTCAAAGGTCATGCCACTTTGAATAGTGATCAATGTTTTAAGTACGATATACGCCGAAAACAATTCATTCTTAAAGATATTGGACAGTTTTCGGCCCTGCGGGCCTCAAACTGTCCAATATCTTTAAGAATGAATTGTTTTCGGCGTATATCCAATACGTAAATAGACAAAATACTCTGTTGAAGTGTTCTCTAAATATAACACTATACTTGACCAGAATAGATTACCATCATACATGTATAAATGATAATGATACTCGTATGATAGGCCTAAAATAAATTCTTACAAAGTAGATTTAGACAGTATTTAACTTTTTTAATCGAAGGGAATTCCCAGGCTAGAGATTATTTGCCTTTCACGTGATATGCTACCGTGTGTTAAGATACTAGTCCGAAAAACCCTGACCTAAACCCAGCCTTTGACGGTTATAATATTTGGATGAATCCTGACCTAAACCCAGCCTTCGACAGTTATTTGGGGACCAGGGGCACCATCCAACTAAGTCATCAAAGGCTGGGTTTAGTTTTGGGTAAAAAGGGAGGGAAAAAAAACTCACGTCAGCATCAGGTTCCAGTACATATGCGGCATGAAGTCTTTTTTGAGATGATACATCGTCCATCTTTCCTTGCCCTGGTCTATGGGGAACGTCTCCAGAGGATTAGCGTCGTAGTCGAACTCCGCCAGGATACACTTGTTAGGGGCAGTGATGAGGGGACAGGATGTGTAACCATCATACTGGAAAGACAGAAAATAAACTTTGTGAATCTTTATTTTTCTTTCATTTATTACATAATCTGCAAACGTATGTACATGTATATTATCATTTATTTTAATAAATGTCTTTATGGCGTCCGCTTGTATATTCGCGACTACGGACGAAGGAAGATAATTCGTTAATGATTAAGCAGAATAAGAACGATAACTCTACGGTGGCGCTGTAACCAACTCATTAATATTAATAAGCGTCAGTTGAAAACATCAAAAATTTCCGCAGCTATTTTGTTTAATAATTATCTTTGAATTTGCTTAATAAGTGGTCTAGTCAAGTTTGCTATACTTACTTATATGTACATAATATTGAGTTTTTGCCTAATATGTTAATTTGATACTTGTTTGTGTTTAATAACTAGACTAGTCATTTTGTTTGTCATTTCAATAAATGACAATTTTCAACTTCAATACGTCTTATGTATTTTACTTTACTGCAAATTCAAACGGAGCACAACATACCAGCTATCAAGGTCATATAGGTCAGGAAAGACATAAAACATATTTAATCTGAATACATGATCTGTTTCAACACCTTCCATTTCCAAAACGATGTACATGAAAATTATTTCTTTTCATATCTGAAATTTTATCAACATTTCATTACATCCATTTACGCTTCATATTTCAATCACACAACAAATGTCTGATCTGGCATTTCCTTTATAATTTTCCAACTTTCATTAAAATAAACAAAATTCATTTCGTTTTGAAGAAAAGATGGACATTAATATAACTCACAGTTAATTCTGGTTCTTTGCCCTCCATCACAGCACTTAAATTTTTCTTCAATATCCCCACTTGGGCAGCTAAAAAAAAATACAAATATCTATGAATACTGTCAGGATACTTAGGTTTGTATTTTCAGGATCAATGCACTACTTTTATGTCAAAATTAAGACATAACTTTCCTTCTAATTGTTTGTGCATAAATTTGGTTGTTCTTACCGGTAAATAAGTATACGAAAGAAGATTACTTCTAAAGAATACGTCAGATAGAAGCTTACACATAAACAAATAACACATTACCTACTGCTGCAGCAGTTTTAGAGGTTGGAGCACTACTACAATCTCCGATACTAAATACGTTCTTGTACTTCGTTGACTGTAGCGTGTCTTTATTAATGTCTACGAAACCTGCCGCATTCACAAGTTGAGTACACTTGCGCAAGGCCTCTGGAGTGCTCATAGGTGGTGTGATGTGGAGAAGTTTGTACTGAAAAATACAAATTTATCATTTTTATGTATTACACTTCATACTCATTATTGTCGTAGCAAACTGACCTGACCGGGCGGAGCTTATTTTCAATAGTATAATTCTGAAAAGGTGATATAATATACAAAATAATAGGTAATGAGTATTCACTCAAATTACTATATGCATAATATCATAATCTATCTACCCTAAGATTTAATTGATTCGTCTTAGTCGCTTGATTGAATTAGTGAGTCTGCCCCGTCAGGTCACTTTGCTACAACAATACAAACAGGGTAAGATAAGGTGTGGCCCACTTATGTTTCTCACCTATGAATCAAATATAATAACATTATCTTTTTAATAAATATTTGTTCAATAAAGTCTCTAAAACTAATAGCATACTCGCTCTAAAGCTTTTAAATTTTCCAGAGTTCTGACGACAGTTACACGTATAAATGTATATTCTAAGTAGAATTTTTTTCCTTATAGCTACAATCATTATATTCAATAACTAATTTCATTTCGACATGTACATTAGAAACACACACGTACAATGTACTTTAAAAGTCTGTCTGATCTGCACACATTAATCTTTGAAAATTAATTTATTTCACAAGTTGCTATACTCACTTCAAACTTTTCCTTCTCTCCAGTGTCAAGGTTCTCAAATATTGATTCTCTGTTCTTATGATCTACGGCCACAAGATTTCTCTTGTAGTTAACATTGATACCTCTGAAATTAAATGATTTCAACATAATGTTTAGTCATTTTGTCAAACTTTCTGTGATGAAACAAATTAAATGCATTTCGGTATTAGGCCATAGTAATTAAATATTTTGTTTTACGTCTGCTAGCGGGTACCTTTTAGGATAATTCCTCAGAAAAAAAACCTGACACACAAGCATGCATATTTCAGGTAAAAAGTATCAGTAAATGATCTTGAATAGCATAAAATGCCTATAACATCATTTATATCAGAAAATAATAGTAGTTTTTCTAAACAATCCACTTCACTAGAGAAAGATATTTCTCTTTTATGTTTTCAGTCTTCCTTTCAAAATTCCTTCATATTGATCTTGTGTTTGCATGTTTTCATGCCTGGCGGTAGGTACCTTTCAAAAAAAGTTGGGGACGTAAAACAAAATATTAAATTACCATGGCCTTATATGTATTTTTTTCCTTGTATAGTGCAAACTTTTAAAAACCTTAAATGCATTACATGTAAAACAAAATGTCAGGAATCACAATGGCAGCTGTCTGTGACACTTCTGCATTAGGACATCAATGCTTCATGAAAACCAGAAGTCTCTGATGAGACTGCAGCTCTACTGGCTGTTTTTTTTAAATTCACAAAATTGACATCCATTTTCCAACCCTGGGGACAGGGACTCACACAAAATATCAGATGCACATCTACACCACAGACACATAATAATACAAAAAGAATTTACTCTCAATGAATTATACTTTCTGAGATCTGGTGTTCACAAAATTACATAGACTTATATATAGGAGAAAATGACCATACCCAATTCCAAGACCCTGGGGTTCAGAGGCTCAAACAAAATATAAGGTGCATAACTGGACCAGAGACTGATTATATTGAGAAAATTAAGAATTATTTCTCTATCAATTATACTTTCTAAGAATTGGTGTTCACTAGATTACATACTTACATAGGAGAAAATGACCACACCAATTTTTGAATACCCTGGGGGTCAGAGGCTCAAACAAAATATCAGGTGCTTTACCACACCAGAGACTGATTATATTGCAAAAAGAATAAATTCTCTATCAATTATACCTTCTGAGAATTTTTGTTCACTAGATTACATAGACTAGTATAGGATCAAATGGCCACACCCATTTTTGAAGACCCTGGGGGTCAGAGGCTCAAACAAAATTTCAGGTGTACAACTAGACCAGAGACTGATTATATTGCAAAAAGAATTATTTCTCTATCAATTATACTTCCTGAGAATTGGTGTTCACTAGATTACATAGACTTATATAGGAGAAAATGACCACACCCATTTTTGTAGACCCTGGGGGTCAGAGGATCAAACAAAATATCAGGTGGGCAACTGGGCCAGAGACTGATTATATTGCAAAAACAATTATTTCTCTATCAATTTTACTTCCTGAGAATTGGTGTTCACTAGATTACATAGACTTATACAGGAGAAAATAGCAATCCAAGGAATGCTTGTGTCGCCTGCGAAGCTGATTTTTTTCATTGAAAGTAGGTCAAATATCAAGGGCAAGGTCACTGGGTCAACATTATGGAATGTTTAGAAAGGTCTTTTCAAAAGGAATACAAATGTGAAATATCAAAGCCCTATCACTTACCAATCAGAAGATAGAGCCAATCTTAGATTTTGTGAAAAGTAGGTCTAATATCTAGGTCAAGGTCATGAGGTCAAAAATAACGGTATGTGTAGAAAGGTCTTGTCACAAGGATTACACATGTGAAATAAAGATATAGCCAATCTAAGATTTTTTTTAGATGTAGGTCAAATATCTAGGTAAAGGTCACGAGGTCAGCAATTATGGTATGTGTAGAAAAGGGATTATTTTTAAAGTAGGTCAAATATCTAGGTCAAGGTCACGAGGTAAAAAATTATGGTATGTGTAGAAAGGTCTTGTCACAAGGAATACACATGGGAAATATTAAAGCCCTATCACTTACCAGTCAAAAGATATAGCCAATCTTAGATTTTTTGAAAAGTAGGTCAAATATCTAGGTCAAGGTCACGAGGTCAAAAATTATGGTATGTGTAGAAAGGTCTTGTCACAAGGAATACACATGTGATATATCAAAGCCCTACCACTTACCAATCAAAAGATATAGTCAATCTTAGATTTTTTGAAAAGTAGGTCAAATATCTAGGTCAAGGTCACAAGGTCAAAAATTATGGTATGTGTAGAAAGGTCTTGTCACAAGGAATATGCATGTGAAATATCAAAGCCCTATCACTTACCAGTCAAAAGATATAGCCAATCTTAGATTTTTTTGAAAAGTTGGTCAAATATCTAGGTCAAGGTCAAGAGGTCAAAAATTATGGTATGCATAGAAAGGTCTTGTCACAAGGAATACACATGTGAAATATCAAAGCTCTATCACTTACCAATCAAAAGATATAGCCAATCTTAGATTTTTTGAAAAGTAGGTCAAATATCTAGGTCAAGGTCACGAGGTCAAAAATTATGGTATGTGTAGAGAGGTCTTGTCACAAGGAATACACATGTGAAATATCAAAGCCCTACCACTTACCAATCAAAAGATATAGCCAATCTTAGATTTTTTGAAAAGTAGGTCAAATATCTAGGTCAAGCTCACGAGGTAAAAAATTATGGTATGTGTAGAAAGGCCTTGTCACAAGGAATACACATGTGAAATATCAAAGCCCTATCACTTACCAATCAAAAGTTATGGGGTGTGACACCCAATTGTGACAGACAGACGGACAGACAGACAGACAGACAGACAGACAGACGGACGGACGGACAGACGGACAACGGACAAAGTGATCCCTAAGTGTCGCTGTGCTTCGCAGGCGACACAAAAATGACCACACCCATTTTCGAAGACCCTGGGGGTCAGATGCTCAAACAAAATATCAGGTGCACAACTAGACCATGGACCAAACTAAACAAAAGAATTAGCTTTCTATCATTTATGGTTTCAGAGGAGTTGCGCTCACAAAAAATTGTTAACAGACAGACAGACGGACGGACGGACGGACGGACGGACGACGGACAACATGGTATCGCATAAGCTTGACTGGTCTTTGACCAGTAGAGCTAAAAAAAATTGTTCTCCATTGATTTCTAGACAAAATGTGCACAATTCTCTATCATAGCAACTTTTCATAAAATTTTCTCCAGATTTTGAAGAAGTACCATCAATAACAAATTTACATCAACTTGATTAAAGATGAAGTATTTTGAAATTTCACTTTTGGGCTGTAGATTCCACACCTTATCCTTTGATGGATCAATCGATGAACTGTATGTAAAATCTTAGCCATGTATAAATCAAACTAAATTCTTATCATACTTATGTACTTATTCAGTACTTACTCAACGTAAACAAACAGGGGCTTTACATGTAGTTTAAAAATTACATAATGACAGAGTTCTCTCACCTGGATTCTATTACTTTCAACAGACTATTAGCATACTTCTTAACTCCGAAAATAACTCCCAAGGAGGTATTAAAGATCACATTAGCTTTATCTCTGACACCATTCTGAAAATAAAAGTGATAGAATAATTAAATTCAGATTGTTCATTTGTATTACATGTACATGTATATTTCAATTTATCCTTTTGATATGTTATTTTTTTAGTCATTACAATTATAATGTACTTTCTTGTTTTCAAATCACTATTGAAGGGTTATGGCAAAGATCAATAAAAATCAATGCATGCAGGATGAAGTGGTAAGACTGATGCATCATATTTGTAATGAAAACTAGATATTAAGCTAGATATTAAACATATAGTGTAATTAAATATGAAAACATTGGTAACCACAGTTTTCAAAGCTCACCCCATGGCAGCATATGTGTTATCAAGGCAGCAAAATTTTGATTAAACAATTTTCTTAAGGACTCAATTTCACACTAACACTTTCCTCAATATTGACTTTCAAAAGCAAAATCACTAAAACTGAAAAAGTAGGTCAAGGTCATTTTATGATCAAAGATACATCCAATATGCAAGTTTGGTACATGTAGAACTTAAACTTTGCGCAATAAAAAGCAAAATCACTCAAGCAGAAAAAAGTAGGTCAAATGCTGACATCAGATGCACGGCTCTATCTCAGTATCCCAAGATGAATTGATCACTAGTGCAAGTTTTGTTACTGTGGCATCAATACTTTGTCTGACTCAGCACACCAAACACTCAAGTGGAAAATGTAGGCAAGATGCAGCCTCTGATGTACGGGTTCACTTCAGCATCCCAAGATGAGTCACTTGTGCACGTTTGGTTACTGTAGCATCAGTACTTTGTCCAATATTGAGCTACGTACCCCAAACTTCTTAACCAGACGCGTACATGGACAGGGACAAGAACTCGCATTTGACTTCATCAAAGTGAGCTTAAAACCCAATAAAACACCGCTAAAGACGGTATGGCCAGATTGCAAAGTAAGTTTTTTGTCACTAACTGGGTCAAGGTCAATAGGTCAAATAATACAGCATAAATTGAAAGGTTTTGTCAGAGGCAACCTACATGTATAAAATAAAGTTTCTACTGCACACAGTTCCATAGATTTTGCTTAAACCAGGAACTAGGTCAAAGTCCAAGGTCAAGGTCACTAGGTCAAATGTTACCGCATAGATTGAAAGGTCTTGTGATGGGCAAGCTTCAAGTATAATATAAAGTTTCTACTGCATACAGTTCCATAGATTTTGCTTAAACCAGGAACTTTAACCAAATTCTTTAACTAGGTCAAAGTCCAAGGTCAAGGTCACTAGGTCAAATGTTATGGCATAAATTGAAAGGTCTTGTGATGGGCAAGCTTCATGTATAATATAAAGTTTGTAATGCATATAGTTCCTTAGATTTTGCCTCAACCAGAAACTTTAACCAAAATGTTGATGGCAGACGGACCGACAGACGGACAGACAGATGGACTCATCGTCAATCTATAGGCCGGAATTGCTTTGAAATCCGGCCAACAAAATCAATAGCATTAATTTGACCATGACATTTAAATTATTTGGTTACAGATTTCAAGCAGCGCATGATTTTCTATTACCAAGTTCAAGTTCATTTACATCACATCGAACTGTAGACTGCTATCACGAGACCTGAAAATACCTTACCCTTCTAAATGCATCCTCAGCCAAGTACATGATTTTCTGAGGGGCACCAGCACATTTAATGGGTGTGTTAGGAAAAGTAAAGATGGCATTTCCTCCTTGGAAGTTCTTTATAGCAGGGTACGTCTTCTCCACCGTCCACGAGGCATAGTTAGAACAGACATTTGGGTCATTCTTTAAGGCATCTATGGCACCATCAATCTGACATAATCAAGTGAACATTCTGAGCGAAGCATTTATCATCAATAAGCAGACTCGTTTAGTATATACTGCATGTGATTGATTCATGCCCTGAACCTTTATATATATCTCTTTAACTTAATTTACTTATGAACGTTTTCTAAATATGAAGTACATGCATACTACATTGTGGTTAAAATTATAAATGCGATTAGGTAAGATCTAGAGCAATTTCATTTATGAATCAGCAACAAGTATTTTTCTAGAATTTTTTTTCTTTTATGAATAATATGAATGATAAAATTTTGTTCACAAAATAAATATAGATAAATACACCGAACACTATCTTAGAACTTAGCTGTTCTTTTTGATAAACTTCAAAGCATCACTTCATCGGTTATTATAGTGGTATATGAATTATACTCAATTGAAAAACTCTCACCTTATCATAATCTAGATGAAAACCTATGGCCACCACTAGGTAATCATATTTTATCTGAAATTAAATGATATTTTATAAACTACACAATATGTGCATATCAAAATGTAACAAAATATTTACTCTGACTTAAGAATTCAATCAGAAATTGGCAGTAATGCTATTTTCCCCTCTGAAACTTGATGGAAATTCAAAAGGTATAATAATTCTGATCTGCATTCATAATTTCGTCAAAATTATTTATTTCATTAAAATCTGAAAACATGATATCCATGATATATCAGTCATGTCTGCTGGTTTATAATATATATTTTTATCACTTCATATAATTTAGTAGATTACCGAATTATTCAATAGACACATATTTCATCTAGAATAATTTCTACCTTAAAGTTAAATAATCATTACAGATTATTTTCTATTCAATACAGTTATTCGTTATGTGCAAAATGTTATTCATCAGGATATCAGCATTCAATATTGAAGAGCAATAGGATCGTAATAACCAACATACTTAGCAATAAAACAAAAACAACCGTATCTGACACTAATCTCTGAAAGAATCCATTAGCAAGCTTGATCAATCTGATGGAGTCAACGTTATATTTATTGCTTGGCTTGACAGTGTCTACAATCATTTTGTCTTTAAATATTAATTTATTTCTCTTCATCCATTAATATGATAACATGCTAACAGTGGAACCGCATTAATCAAATAGTCTGATAATGACGTAAGCTTACAGCGTTCTTTTTTAAGAACGATGATTATTCTTATTCTCCAAGTATTGGTCAAAAATATCTTTAGAAGACATATAAAAGTTCTATCATTATCCATAGTTGAAAATTTATATGCTGAAGTATTGAGTCTTTGCGGAACACAGAGTTATTTCCCCTTGCAGACAGTATCTGACGTAAAACCATTGTGACGTCACGTCATATATAAAGGTATGGTAACGTCAATTTTACACCGTTATTTCCCAGACTTTTAGGACTGTTTCCATAGAATTTGATGCCGTCATAATCAATCTATGTCAGATACCGTCTCAAATGGGAAGTAACTCTGATTTTCGAAAATAGCGAATAGGTCACAAAAAATAACTCAAATACAATACATAGGGTCAAGGACATATGCAAGGGATATATTTTTTATCAGAAAAACAGTTTTGTCATAAGGACTACATATATCATACTTGGAGTGTGATCACCCAACCGCTCAAAGTTATGACAAGGGTTTAAGTTTTAGAGGTCAATTTCTTAGGTCAAGGTCGTAAGGAAATTTCTAATATAAATTAAAAGATATTATTAGTAGGAACACCAATTTTTTTACCTTTTGTCCATCATCTGTGGTGACGGTATTGTTATCAGGATCAAAGCTGCTTGCCCTTGTTTTAATCCAGTCACAGGATTTAGGTAGGACTTTGGACATACTCTTGGTGGACTGTGACAAGGTCTTGATGCCTCCTCCTACCAGTGTCCACATAGGCTGGTAGTAGTGCTCCTGTAATCATAAATGTGTTTTTAAATTTATCTGGTCACATAATTTATTTAGGACTTTGGACATACTCTTGGTGGACTGTGACAAGGTCTTGATACCCCCTCCTACATGTCCTACCAGTGTCCACATAGGCTGGTAGCTGTGCTAGCATAATTATAAATTTATCTTATAATTAATCTTGTCAAAGGATTACGGTTGGACTTTGGACATAATGTTGGTGGACTGTGACAAGGTCTTAATGCCCCCTCCTATCAGTGTCCACAAAGGCTGGTAGTAGTGCTCCTGTAATCATAAATGTATCTTATAATTTATCCTATCACATAATTTAGGTAAGACTTTGGACATCCTCTTGGTGGACTGTGACAAAGTATTTATACCCCCTCCTACCAGTGTCCATATCGGCTGGTAGTTGTGCTCCTGTAATCATAAATATATCTTTTAATTTATCCTGTCACAGGATTTAGGTAGGACTTTGGACATACTCTTGGTGGACTGTGACAAGGTCTTGATGCCCCCTCCTACCAGGGTCCACATAGGCTTGTAGAAGTGCTCCTGTAATCATGAATGTATCATATAATTTTATCTAGTCACAGGATTTAGGAAGGACTTTGGACATACTCTTGGTGGACTGTGACAAGGTCTTGATGCCTCCTCCTACCAGTGTCCACATAGGCTGGTAGTTATGCTCCTGAAACCACGATTCAAATTATACAAGTATGCCTTTTCTGTAACTTCAACTTGTTCCTTATCTCCAAATTCACAATGTTTCTCTTAATGTACTCTGTATTTCCTAGTTTATTCTTTGAGTCCCTTAATTCATGCTTTATCTTTTAAATGAAGAACTCAGATATTTGAATTGGCGGTTGAGCCAGGGATCGAAAAGGAGGTGGAGTTTTTCCGTCTTGGGAGTCTTAAATTTGGTTAAAAAAATTACCCGGTAGTTTAAGAAATTTGGAAAAAAAGTACACTTAAAATTTTTACTGTTGTATTTTCTACTGTTCTATACCCTCTCTCTAGATCTTTGACAAAGTCTGAATCTAGAGCTAATTAACTGCCCTATAGCTCTCTTCATCGACCTTGACTTAACCGGTGTGTTAACAAAAATTGATGTTCTTTGATACTCAAAGTAAAATTGTAGATCTACTTATTTTGATTTGTTGGGGTTTTTTTTTAAGGGAGCGGGGGGGGGGGGGGGGGTTAATCCAGCAATTGTATGTAGTTGCGCAACATTGATGCGCTGTGCAATACTGCAATTGATTATTATATACATATAGCTTTTTTTGGCTATCTGTCAACAAGATCGGTACACAATATGACAAATATAGTACAAAACATTATTACATGTATATATATGAAGTTAAAATGCATATTATATTTAACTATGTAACCCCCCCCCCCCCTCCTTTATTTTTTCTTCCCGGGATATGATTCAAGTCTTTATCAATGTATGTCGACCATTTTAACATTTTGATACTCTAGTCTAAATATATCAATAGTAGTGCGTCCCATATTTTGATCAAACATACGTTTCATGCACAGGTAAAGGTAAAAGATAGCAATACCTCGGATGGTTCTATCACAGCTACGTTGCCCTTGCCAAGCTTCCTGGAGAATTTAGCCGCCGTGGCACATCCCCCGGCACCCCCACCAACCACTACCAACTTATATTTCTTCTGTTCCAACGCTGTCGTCGTTGCGAAAGTTCTAGATATAGCGCAAAAAGTCAAATTTCTGCAGCTTCTAAGTGGAGCAAAACCGGTGACAGCCATCTTTTGTTTAGTTTCTGAGCTTAAAATAAAATGTCAGTGACAAACGGCGCAATTGTTATGCGGTAATCTCCTTCCTTGTAAATTCTTTGGCGTTACAACCCCACGTTCGCATTTGTTTACGCTCTACACAGCTGATTCGTACAATTGATTGACCTTGTATCGCGCTTGAATAAGTCCACGTTTCAAGTACGTCGAACTTGACCCTAACTTGCCTCTAGTTGCAAGTCGATCAAACTCGTGCACGTGACAACTTTATCATGCGTAAACTAGATATAGTATACAAATTACATAACATTGGTTAAATTTTCCAGACGATGCGATTTTCATATGCTTTTTTAATAATTGTCTGCAGATGCATGTGTTTGCATTTAAAATCTATGACGGGGATAAACCTAGCATTTAATTTGTATACAACCATGCTGAAATTCTATACTTGTCTTTGACAAGTTCCCTGATTTAATGTTTGAAGAATTTACCAGAAATCGTGATGTAAAAGCTTGCACGAATTTAATGTAACACCACCCCCCCCCCCCTTTTTCACGAAAAATAAGGTTCCGTATATATGCCTGCGTGACAAATTTGAATGGACTATCAAATATCTTTTAAGTTGAGGATACGTGACTTATTTTTACTTATATTTCAGGTGCAACCAAACCAAAATTTGGTTCGAAGACATTTAAACTTTGAATGTTTTTAAAGTCAAAATCTCATATTAGACTTATTTTTTTCACGAACTAAATAATGATATTTGTTTTTGCATGTTTCTATACTACTAAAAAAAGTTTTGCACCACAAGTCTATTTGTCGTATATACTTCCATTATAGATATATGACTTTCAAGCTCAGTTTCCGTAAAGTGTGGTATAAATATTGAATTTTGACATTTCTTACCGTAAAGGCAATAGATCCCATTGGTCTCAGTATCCCTACCAGGAAAGACAGAGCTAGAAGTTTGAAAATTATGCAAATGTTTGAAAATTTCAATATTTCGTAAAAGTTCTCGGCTATGAAGAATTATAGGAACGGATTGACAATAACTGATCTATGTTGGAGAATTAAGATTTCCTCTTTGCAACATTGTAATTTTTTGTATTGATTTATTCAAGAATCGAATAGAATTTGATAATATTAAAATTTTGGACAATTTCCTAAAAATACTTTTTTTCAAGTCAATTGTTGTTCAAAGGAAAACAGAATTTCATCAAATCGGAATCATACATACCTGCAGCAATGTCCAATCAAACATGTTTCAAATTTTCAATTGAATAATATTGTTTATCTCTTAAAATGATTCATCAGAACAAGTGCTTATTGGCATAATAATGACGGGAAAACCCATGTGGTGAAAAACTTTTTTTGATTACATGTAGTATATATTACAAAAGGCATATGAAATTTCTGGCCCTTAAAATGAACACGTTGTAATTAAATAAATAAGACCATCTCCAATAAGATTTCATTGCATTATTTAGAACCAAACCGCATGTCTGTCGTATAACATATATACATTGTAATACTAATAGCTCATATTGTCGTTTCTGTCATTCTGTTTGAAAAGGGATCAAGTTCGTGTGCCTGAAGCATAAACCTAAGGCAACCGGCGCGGCGTACCCTATTTACATCAACAATTGCAAAAGGTATGCTTATCTTATAAGTCAACACTTTATTTCATAATATTTTCAAGGGCATTGAAAGTGTAGCATCCTCTGAAACCGCATTATTTATTTGACCCTAAAGTTTGGTATAAAATGACCTTGAACTTTGACCAATATTTAACAACTTGGAAGTTTGGTGCTGTTATGCAGCGAATGGACTTTTGTTTTTTTATGGCTATGTTGTTTCTTATGAACTTAACCATGACCTTTTAAATTAACAGGGTCCATCCTCTCCCCATGGCCAAACAACTGTCGTGTATACAAAGGTGGTTCTTAACCATAACCACTGTACCTTTTGAAACATCGTCAAGTATTAATCTTTAACTTTGAACAATTAATGCACAATTCATATAACGTATGTGTACTTATTTCAGCGGAATCCATGTTTTAGCTAAGACTGCACTAATTCAAGAATACGCTAAATTTTGAATCTCTTATAGACTAATGTGGAAAATAAGTCAAAACGCTAATTCAAGATTACGCTAAAATGTCAATTTACCGAATTCTGCCCTGTTTCCGCTAAAATTTGGTTGCACAAAAATAAGTACACATGCAGTATTGTATCCTTTCCAGTATGCCCGGTTGAATAAGACCGAACAATTATGAGTTGTAAGCTGTATTGGTGCCAAATGTGTAATCTCAGCCCATATCTATCAAGACAATGTGTATTGTAAGCCACTTTCACTGATGACTTATGGGTATATATAGTGTTATATCCAAAAAATGATTCAAAAGAATCCAACGTAAAGAATAATAATAATTGAAAAAATGCTTAAGTATCATGGAAACAATATCACAGATAATATATCGTTTCTGTGGTACTTTAACATTTTTTCGATACTATCATCCTTATGACCACATTTTCTTTTTTTAAACTTTACCCCTGTATGCAGCATACGTTTGTGTGTAGGCAAAGTCAAACTCTATGCACTTAGTGATGAAAAAAAGAGGTCTTGTCTCAAATGTACATATGAAATATGAAAGCCATTTCATGCCTTGCAGTTCTGCACAAGGTAAAAGTTTCAGAAAAACAAAAATGCAATCACAGAGCTTGCAAAATTTTTGGCCATGTTCAGGAATTTCCAATGAGTGAATTCACATGAGTTTATGCATGCTAGGAAATTCCCTGGTTCATCTTAAGTACATGTACTAAACCTTACTTTCCATAAATACGGCTCTGGTCCCATACTGCCTGCATGAACAATGTGTCATGAAGGCTTTTAAGCTATCAAAACTTGAACTTAATTTGACTACATAATACATGCACATTAAGTCATGCACTCAAGGTCCATAGTATATCAGCCAACAGGCTTGAAATTTGCTATGCTAATATAAGTTTTTGTTCATTATCGATCATATTTTGATTTAGCGTTGCACAGTATCTACGTCATGCCCAAATCAAGTCTTACGTGCATTCATCTGAACAGGTTATCAGAGTTGTATCCTGCTTGCAGATAAAAAAAAATTAGATTTGTTTTCTTTCGACAACTTTTTTAATAAATAGATTTTTTTTACATCAAAATAATTTTCACTTCAAGTGAACAAAAATATTTTAAGAACAAGTATTCCTGGCAGAACAGGTTCATGTATTTTAAAAAAGGGTGGACGGATAAAGATATGTAACACTTTCAGTGCTTGGGTGTAAAAAACACAAAAACAAAACAAAAAGTCAAAAACAGTACATTATGTAAAAGTACATATATGATATGTGTATTTGTTAAATACATGTATATGGCAATGAAATATTTTTCAAACTTTTCATCTGTACGTGTCATTGGAGTGGATGGTTTTAAATAATGGTATAAAATAATGACATAATATACAAAACTGGTTTATGAAGATGCATAAATAATGAATATCTAAAGCTTTCCTACTTACACCTTGACCAATATGAATCTTGAAAAAAGCTCAAAACTTCAGGGAAATATTTCTTATCTATAAATAACCCTATGATATATATATTGTTTTGTCTATCAAAAAACTTTGAAATTCACAGATTACTTTTGGTGTCATTTTGCACTGTTGGATGAATGGACGTTTTAAAGGAAGAGTTAATCAATATGCATTTTTATGAACAGATAGTGGAGAAATACATGACAAATATGTGTGATAGAAAAATGTAGCAATTAGTTGTACCCTAATAAGGAGTTTGTAACATAAGAATTGAAATATTTAATACAAAATATCATATATGTACCTAGCATTAAACATGTTAAAAGCTACATGTATATTCAATTTTGAAATTGCGAAAATTTGTATTCGCAAAAATGTAACATGCCATTTAACCTTTTAAATGCAAAATTGAAATGGTAATTTTTAGTAAAGATTAAGAAATATGACAAAATGATAGGTGATGATAGAAAAATATAAAATGTAGATGTACATGTATATCAAATATAAAATATACATGTATGTAGATCTTTTTCTTTGAAATATGAGAAGATGTGGACTAAATAGTTTTATAACCTTTTGTAAGTTTTAGTTTATTTTTTCTCGACATGAAGAAATCTTCATTAACATTAATGAGACAGAATAACTATAAAATAAAGTCACCAAAAAAAAAAAAAAAAAAAGAATAAATAAAACCAACAATAAAACGTGCAAATATAATGCAGAACAATGAGTTAACTGCTCTCATTTTGAGCAAAAACATAACAAATAACAAAATAAATGTTAGTAGTTGAACCAAACGTAGAAGGTGTACCCTGTGATTGTACGTCGTAATACACTGTGTCAGAGTAATTTCATGTCACATAACAGTGCAGACTCTGCTGTCTTTGCCGATCAAACTGCCGGGACTTCCCTTGTTCCGCCCTTTCACTTTGTTGAGTTCCTCCTAAAATGTAAAGTTATATACATGTACATGTACCATTTGATGGACAGTTCTTTTTATACAATGAATTCAATGACATGAAATCCAAAATGCGAGAGTTGAAATGTTTCTTGCAAGGGATTAATTTATGGTTAACAATTTCTAGCACATTTGTAATAGTAAATCAAAAATTCAAAATTACACATTTTATTACAGTTTATATCAGTATCATTTACAACTTTATTCACCCAAGTTTGAGAATTCTGAACGTTGAAAAAGTGCCTGTTTACTTTTACATCAATTTGACGTAAATCAATACACCATAGCCGTCCGAGTCTTTTTATGCCATTACAAATAAAGGGTGAAGGGATTTGAATTTTTCAAAGAACTGTTTCATTGTCCACTTGTAAAGTCAGTCAGCAGGTGCAATGTTAGACATTTGTAGATCTTGCAATTGTGTTATCCAAATATTGAAAAGCTTCGGCAGATTTTCAGAATTGCTTGTGTCACTGAATACAACTACATTTGTCTAGCAGGTAAAATACTCATAGAACACGTTTGTACCTGCAGATTCTGTAAAAGTCTATTGTTGTCCCTGAGCTGGGAATCCTGGGATTGTAACTGTTGCTTCAACACCTGAATCTCCTGCTCTAAACCTTGCTCTCTTTCCTAGAAAAATAATAAATTGGATACTCAGTTGTGTGCAAAGGAGAAGGGAAACCTGAACCAAAATAATTTCTACATTTAAAAATTTATCCTTCAATCTGTATCAAATTATTTTGGTTGAGGGTTCGCACCCATGTTAATTTAACAGATATTTGCATAGTATACGGTGGTTTTCCATCATTTTTCGTTATCAAGACCAAATTAAGTCACAACCTGACGTCATATCTTGCGCACATGACTTTACAATTACTTGAAATATTCACACACATTCTAAGTAAATATCAAAGATTAAAAATCATAATTGTCATAAGATTTTTTTTTTAAGAAAAATACAGGGCCAATTTAAGGTACAAGTGGACCTTCTCCTTTTTTACCAATATCAAGGAAATCTTTCAATATGTACTTTGCAGATTACGTTAAAATACAAACTAGGTATAAAGAAATCTAATCTATCCCTTTTTGTTCTATCTTCATTATTCTTATCCAATAGACGATTCTTAAAGCTAGACTTCCGACATCAATTACTTTGGCGACATTTTCTATTGTGACGTCACACACAAATCAATGGAAAATAACATAAAACCTTCGATCAATTACCACGTTAATTCAAAAGTTTGCCAAGGTTCTAGATGTCTGTAGTCTGATGTATAAAATCAAGGTTTTTAACGGTCGCTACCGAGAACTTGAAAATGACGATTAAGAAAAAAAATACAAAAATTCCACATAAGTAAATTGCTTTGTACATGTAATGTGTCTTACCTGAGCTTTTTTCTCTAGCTCACGTCGTACGACTTCTTGTTGATATCGATGCTCCTCCTCTAATTCTCGGATTTTATCCTCCGCTCTTTTCTTTTCCTCTCTCGTCATTTCCAATTCATTCTGAAATCAAATTAGAAATTTGAGAAATTATTTTTGATAAATTTTAATTTATATACAATTAGGAACAAAAGAGATTAAAGTAAATTTTATAGTTAACAAGTCTATACATTTACTAAGAATTAAACTTTTTCCACTTCAAAATATTCAGTAACTTACCAACAATGCCTCCTGTTTCCGTTTAACTGTGACATCAGAGACAAACCCACGTGCTGCTAATTGTTCCTTCAGTGCCAAGTCTTCCCTGAAACAAAATCAGCATAAGAGTATACCTTAAACATCATTATTGTTTCTTCGCTCCTTATTTACAACTGTAACAAGAACAAACTTCTCATTAGCATTGCTAATGCAGTGTTTACAAAACAGTCTGAGAAACCACAGGACATTTTCAATATCTTATTGGTTTTCCCTATGTAATGTGTTTGAAATTTCCCAAAAATCCACAGGACTTTGATAAAATTCACTGAAGATCGCCAAGCAGCAAACCAAAACTTGTAATGAACACTGTAATGTAACATACATGTATATTTTGCCTAATACATTATATTCACAAAAAAGAGATTGTATCATAATGAGAATGACAGGGATTTTTTATGATATGCTTGCAGTTCTGTTCTACTAGCTTCACTGATGAATTATCAGAGAAACTCCTCGTCCGTAAAATTAGCACTTAAGGGCCGCAAACATAACATTAGAATCTAGTTATTTCCTAAAGAGTAAAAACATAGGGTAATCAAAGATTACATAGCTCGCCTATACAGGTTTTTTTCAGAAACCAGGTTAAAGTTTTTGAAAAGTAGGTCAAAGTCCAAGGTCAAGGTAACTAGGTCAAAGGTCATGGTCTCAAATGAAAGGTCTTGTCACAAGGTATCTACATGTAAAATATCAAAGCCCTACCCCTTATAGTTCAAGAGATATAGCCCAGGTTAAAGTTTTGTCTACGGACGACTACAACGACAATGACGACAACGCCGAGGGTATGGCATTAGCTCTCCGGACTTTTTCGTCCCGGCGAGCTAAAAATAAACAGGATGCCACTTGTCAAATTTTCTTTTTTGTGTACACTTTCATTCCATAATTTTATTTTGAAATTCTATTTTCTTTTTTCATGAGGTACCAAAAAAATTGTCACTTTATTCCATATAAAGAAAATGAATATCTTTCTGCATAACATAGCATCATACCCTCTACCCCTGGAGTTAGGCTTCAGTCTTGTGAGAGGTTTCTGTGGGTTAGGAGGCAGCTTACTACAGGCAGGTGCCGATACTTTTCTTTTCGATGGAGGTCCGCTTTTCTTGTGAAGACTGGAATCTGTCAACCTCCTAACACTACAATATATGGAGGAAGTATAAAGATTTTTTCAACTTAGATGATCTCTGCAAAATACTACAGTTATAGAAACAGAACAAATGCATTCATCTTATTTTACTTTTAAAATATATGCCCTTACTGCAGCAGTTTGTATCTTGCAACAATAATCAATAAAAGGAGGTGTGACCTTGTGACCTTGACCTTTCACTCAACCTTTGATAAAGTGTCTTCTCCTCCTGATAAGGATCCACAGATTTTAAAATTTGGTTTGGATGGGTGAGAGTTTGACAAATTATCATCTTAAGACTCATCTCACATGCAAGGAAACAAACTACATGTAGGCAGGTTTCCTTGCCTGCAGCTATATTCTCCAACCCGGACTTTAGTCTATGATGTCATAGAAGCGCCACATATCTAAAGGCCATTATGGTGTCTTTTGCATCGAGAGTGCCTGTTTACGTAAGATATGTGTGTTTGCCGCGAGAAATATTACAAAATTTTTAATGGCTTCATATGTTTTATCTTCTCTGGAACAGTTCGCAAATGAGTTTTGATAGAAAAGAAAATCTAAAAAGAGTCTCTTTATTGATATATCACCATTCCTGAAAGTTATTGCAAGATTCTTGCAGAAAAGTAGTCGGATTAAGGCAGAGGTACTTTTCCAGATGAAGTCACGCACGAAATCAGAAAATATTGCTGTGTGCAGAATGCTTAAGACTGAGAGTAATTACGAGGAAAAAGGAAAACCTTAACATAACATGGCAGATGCATAAAAATATCACTGAAAAAGTATCCAATGAGGCATTTTACAGAACACAACCTTGAGATGCAACCAATTTCAGCAGTCTGTTTCACGAAAATACTTATGAAAAATTTTAGGAATTTTCGCTCCCTTAGTACTTCTTATGAAATAGAAATAGCGATATTTTGTTTCTGTATTCATATTTGGTATAAAGAAGTGATACTAGAAAGCACATTATAATCTAAATTGAAAATGTTTTTAAAGTTTTTATTTGATGATGAAAGTTATGTAAATTCGTGAAATATTTCGTAAGAATTATTGTGAAGCTGGGCACTTGTCAATAAGACTTTCCAATCTCAAGAAAAGCATGATTGCTTGTAGACATAGCTATTCGCTATTTTCAAAAACTAGAGTTACTTCCCATTTGAGACGGTATCTGACGTAGACTGATTTTGACGTCATCAAATTCTATTGAAACAGTCCTAAAACAGTAAAAGTCTAGGAATGACGTTACCATACCATTTTCATGACATCACAATGGTTTTACGTCAGATACAGTCTGTAAGGGGAAAAAACTCTGTATTCCGCAAAGACTCAATAGCGAGTTCCAAAATTCCTACCTGTGTTCTTTAGTACTCCCGTCAGACTGGAATCCAGCTGTATGAAGGTCAATCTCACTTTCAGCACTATTGGTTGATAAAGAGGCTCGGTTCTGTTCTTTAATTGTACTCTTTACCTGAATCAAAAAGAACAAATTAAATTCAGTCTTTGGCTTTAACGTTTTATGAATGAGGATATGCAAGTCTGACACACGAACTTTGGTTTTACATTGTCAAGAAGGAAGCTCACTAGCAGTGTATAGAAAAATTTTCCTAATCACGATTCCATATTTTCAATAACCAGAGTTACTTCCCATTTGGGACGGTATCTGACGTCGACGTTCCTAAAACTCTAGGAAAAGAGGGAACAAAATTGATATTACCAGACCAATTTTACAATGTCATAATGGTTTTACATTTTACATCAGATACTTGGGAAATAACTCCCTATTCCAAAGACTCCATAAAATTTTGCAGCAAAAAAAAAAGCAAATCTATTTTCTTGACATTTCTATTTCAGCCTATGCTGTCTGAATGAAACTTATGTTATAAAGGAAACAAAGAAAATTTATTTTTACTTTTACTGCGTTTGTCGAAGCTTTGTTCAGCTTATCATTCCTTGGACTTCTGACCACAGGAACAGTGGGACTTGTTGATACAAAATCCTTATTGATTTGAATACTGGTCATAGAGCTGTCAAATATTCCGTGTCTGATCTCATCGTCTGATTGATCGCTTGTGTCGTCTGCTTCGTTTCCATCGTCATCCTTACTTTCTTCCTCCGTTTGTCGCAGCTCTTTCTTCAACCAAACTGGAATCTGCAAGATTGATTAAATTAAAAAATGGAATATTTTTAAATTAATTCACTTCACGTGTAACTTGTAATATCACTGGTTGATTTAAATAATAGAATTTATGCCTTACATATGAAACCTTATTCCCTTATGAGTAATGCCTTTTCTATGACAAAATGTGTATTGTTAAATTACATTTCAGTTAAAGTAGGTCCATACTCGTAACATAGTAGTAAAACCAGTAATGGTCAGTTGATATACATGTATTTTCAATTCATGTACATGTGCATGCAGTAAAGTTAAAATACTTTTCTTTTATGGAGACTGCACCTTGTTCAATAACTTCCAAAGTTTCCAAAAAACAGATTTTGATGTGCAAGAGAATGCTCTTTATGTGTACTTGTGGTTTCTTGTGTTTTATAGTTCGACCAATGTGTGATATAACTGTTCCTCGAGTTACATTATTCCATACATGTCTTTACTTACAGTTCCTTGAGTATCTATTTCGGAAGCTTCTGAAGAATATTCATCCCCTCCCTCCCTGCTAGATGCAGAGTATAGTGCTTTGGTCTCTGGGGGTACATTCAATGTGTTACCACTGAACCGTTTTCTAAGGAATAAAATTCAAATTCAACTTACAAGAATTTGTCTATACACAGTATTCAAATATTTAATGTATATATCATATTTTCATTTATTTTCAGACATTTTTTCTATAAGTAGCCAAATATAGTGCCTTGAACAAATAATGGTGGCCAAGTTAGCTCTGTCCAGTCAGGTTACTTAGCAATGATAACATTGAAGGTAAATGGGTAATAACCTGATGCCGAGCTTCTTTCGTTTTTTCCGTCTAGGCGGAGGTGCTGTTGTGTCCATCTGTATAAACAAATTTTCTCCGTGGCAAAAAAATCCACTGATTGTCAGAATCTCATCTCCAGACTTCAGAATTCTACAATTAGTGTATGAGGAATGATTTCAATGTTCAAATCTGTAGGGGGATACATGTACTTCTGAATCAAATGTTTAAAAGTCATTCCAAGGAATGCATGTGTCGCCTGCGAAACATAGCGACACTCAGGAATCACTTTTATAGGGTGTGACATCCAAGTGTGACAGACAGATGGACAACGGACAAAGTGATCCCTAAGTGTCGCTATGCTTCGCAGGCGACACAAAAAGAAACTCTTTTTTTTCTTTTGCACTGTACTGAACAAGTATTTTGTATAACTGAAGCCTTTATAAATCTAAGAAAATATCATAACTAAAAGTCATACATTTTTTACTTGAAATTTTGCAATACATGGTAATACAAAATCTTTACTTCAGGTAACATTTTTTGCATGTAACTTCAAAGAAAAAGACAGACAAAAATCAGAAATCTTAGAGACATCACAACACAGCAAGTAGGATGCAAAATATCTACAAAATTTGAATGCACTTACTTCATCAAATGACCGGGTGGGAAGATAATTTCTGATATCTCCTCTGTATCATGAGGCTGATCTTTATCCTTGTCCTTAACGTTATCTCTGCTACCGGCACTAGGTGTTCTCTTACGTATACTACCTGTAATACGTAGATGTAAATGTACATAAAATGTGATCATACTTCAATTCTATATAGAGAAAATACTTGATTCAATATTTAAAAGTTTTCCGATGTTGAGATCTGCGATACTTTATCAATTAAGTTGACTAGATTCAGATTAAATTTACTTACAGTCAAAATACAGGAAATGTGGATGGTAAACATTGGTGAATTACTTTTTGTTGTTGATGAATTAATTTGGTGAGTTCTTTGCAATGTTGGTGAATTGATAAGATTTAGGGTTTGGTAAATTTGACAAGAATAGCTAGCTTGGGATAACAGTACATCAGACTTTCAAAACACGTCTGTGTTATGTAGGATTATAATGTATAGGTAAGTAAACATAGGGTAATCAAAGATTACATACATGTAGCTCGCCTATACAAGTTTTTGTCAGAAACCAGGTTAAAGTTTTTGAAAAGTAGGTCAAAGTCCAAGGTCAAGGTCACTAGGTCAAAGGTCATGGTCTCAAATGAAAGGTCTCATTACAAGGTATCTACATGTACATGTGAAATATCAAAGCCCTATCCCTTATAGTTCAAGAGATATAGCCCAGGTTAAAGTTTTGTCTATGGACGACGACAACGACGACGCCAAGGGTACGGCATTAGCTCTCCAGACTTTTTCGTCCCGGCGAGCTAAAAATCAGACGATATGCTTGTATAAGCCTCATAGTCCATGTCAAATTATCCAAGGTTTTATCAATTTACCATTCATAAGAAGAAATTTATGAAAAGAAAGTATCTACTGCAAAGAAGAATTGATCAATTGTAGTCATGCATACTTGATGTATTTTGACCATAAATGAAAATGGATATCAAATTCAAGAGTCTATATCTACATACTGAGTGGCCTAAATCCAGATCTAGATTTGGAATCGTTATTTGAGTCCTGAGAGTGCATGCTGGGTACACCACTGTCGTTAAGGCTCATTACACTGTCTATGCTGACCTGACGTTTATGGGTGGGGCTTGGGGGAGGGAGGGAATTTATGGCACCACTATCCAGGCTGTTCTGACGTTGGTGAGAGGTAGATTTGGTCCCTGGGTCTGTGTCACCCTTCACAGAGCTCAAGGAACCTGAAAACCAGAAAATACTAATAGTGCACATGAACATGGATTTATAATAATACATGTACAATGAAAAGAACTTTCGGACATATAAACATGTACATGTACATGTATACGTCATATATTTAGTCATACTATTGAGAATTAAACTTCATTCTTTGAAGTTTATTTTGCATAAATGGCTTCATATGGAAGTCCTTGGCTAACTTAAACAAAAGAATTTGAACTACAATAAATATGCATGTTCATACACACCACAACAAAACCTACCAGCTATATCTACATGTACATGTATATAAGATTATCACAAATGATTCTGTACAGGCTGTATTATTGTGATATTCTAAAATACACATTTCTGTACAGTTGTGCTCAAATAAGTTTCTGTACTACATACATGTGGCTCATCATTTGAAAATGCGTCCATGGTGCTCATGTGAAAAGATAAGCCCACTTTAGCCTCAATGTCATCAATGCAACATGTGCACATCCAATACAATATCTAACGTCATAACATATTATACATGTATAATGTACATATTATGCTTTGATTTATTTTTTACCTTGTACTGATTCTTTTAGACTAGAAATACTGGTAACGCTAGTCAAACTAGCTTGACGGGAATGTCCGCTGGTGGCCTTACGAGGAGTTATACTCTCTAACCTCAAGTCGTCACGGTTGATCACACTACCGTTCGTGCTTGATTTGCTGTCTTCATCATCGGGGTTACTCTGTAGTGAAGGAGATTTAAACCGAAGACCCCAGTAGTACAGCTCATTTGCTGTGGTGCTACACACCGTGAAATGGTCTCCACAATGTACTCTCTGTAAAACAGAAAGGTCTTTTTTAACAAACAATGACACATACAATTGGCCTTTTGAAAAGAATAATTGATATTTCCTGATCCAATTCAATGAAAAATCTTAATTCAATAATTAAAATTTTTTAAAGGATTTTATAATCTCTGATTGTTTTTTCAGTATCGATAAAATTTTCTCGAATTTTCAATAATTTACAGATTTTCACTGAATCCCTTTCACCTCTCCATACACAGTGTGACAGTGATTGGTGATGTACATAATACACATTTACGAACACTTTGCAGTGAACTAGACGTAAATAGGGTGCAAAACTGTGACTTGTCATTACAGTATTGATTTTAATTCCAAATGCCTCAACCTCATTGAAAGTTTGAAAACATTAATACATTTTCTTTTATAGAAATTACAGAGATATATTGTAAAATTCCGTTAATAATTCAGATTTCACTTCACACAATACATGTATATATCCTGCTTAGTGATGTTAATGTAATCTTCTTCTAGTAAATTTGCATTTATTCATCAATTAATGAAGCAAAAATCCCACACAAATTATGCATAGATAAGAGTTTAAGCCTTCCCTTTATATACGTCTATGGTTACAAGATAAGACAAAAGCTGACCAAATCCTCCTCCCCTCCCCCCTTCACCTCTTCAGCATTCCTTGACCAGCTCAATGAAATTATCTGCTTTAGGGCTTTATTGACCATTTAAATATGAATAAAACCCATCTATCAATTTTCTAGCCAATCAGATACCCAGTTTTTGTGTCAACCCATAAGAAATGCAGCAATTATTGACAATTTGTATCTATCATTCATAATTCATTTCAACAGTTTTAACCTTCTCAAGGTATGTAGTTCATGCATGAAAATGCAAAGATGGTCATATTTGACGACATAAGGGTCAAGACAATTGTCATAGTCAAGAACAAATTTTGAGTCAAACCTAACGCAATCAAAAATTAAATCATGTATATGTACCTTGAACTCTAATGAAATTTTTACGATTTTGAAATAAAATGTAACTGAATATCAAACATTTCCTTGAAATGTACATTTAAATGTATGTAACAATCAAATCGGGAGAAGGCTAAAACATACTGTGTTAACGTCTAAGCTGTTACTTCTTGTGTACATTCAATACCCAATCTCTGCACATAAAGACATGTACATCTATACATAACTTACTTTTATAAAATTTGTACGATCCTTAAATTGTGTACCATCTGTCGTTACACTTTGCAGTTCGATGTAACATATCGGCATAATTATACTTATGCTACATGATGTATATTGAAATAAAAGACAGATTTGCAAACTTTTGTAGTTTTGTTAAGCAAACCTTTATATAAATTTTAATTACATAGTTTATTTCAGATGGTAAAATAAAGAATACGATGAAGGGGAAAAAAGTGAAATTCAAAGGGGTCTAAAATTTCAAAATATACATGTACCTTCATTTCGTAATGGTTTGTACATGTAGTTTTTATTTTTTTTATTTTTTTTGGAGACAAAAGGCCAAAGATTTATGGATAAATTGAGTGTTTCTTGTTATTTATTGATATAACCTCCCCAAAAGAGGACTTAACTTCATTATGTGAAAAAAAAAATTCTTTAAACATTTTAAATTTGTAATTCGTACTCTTTATCACTTACATGTAGTATAAACGTAATTTCATATTCCTATCCGTGTGCTTTCTTGCAAAAAAAGTTTCTAACTGCAAAAGTATAACTGACATCAGGTAATAATTAGTAATCACAACAAACATGACACAGTACATTTACCACACTCTCCACCATGGACTTGACTTCCACCGGAGCGCGGTACGGTTTGGTGTCACCGATGCCTAGCTGTCCCTCCAGATTACGGCCAAATGTGAATATGTGTCCTGGCTCTACGATGACGGCAGTGTGATGGACTCCCATAGAAATGTCAAGGACACGATGGCAAGCTAAGGCTTTCACTGGAGTGGGAATATTCTGCCCATCTACTTCAGTCTGTTGGTGGGAAAAAGAGAATTATAAATATTCTAACAGAAAACATGATAAAATGTATCATGGGTACAAATATCTTTTTGCACAGAGTTGATTCATAAATTCTTAGTTTTTACTTTTACTTTGAAAAATTGCAAGGGTTTGTCATATGTCTGGTCCAACATAACTTTAAGTCAAATTGATTTCACCTTTCCTTAAACTTTTATGAATCGTGGCCCTCTTTAAATATAGGATCTCAAATGAATTTCTATTTCATACGGTATTTATACAAGGAGTTGTTAGATTTTTACAATAAAACCACATAAATTTCATAGGTATCGTATGAAATAGAAACATAATTTCAGATTCTTTTTATCATATGAAATACTCTTTAATTTATCAAAATAATATCAAAATGTTATAATTTCGACTTCATTTCCTGCAAAAAATTAATTACAATGCGCCCAAAGTGATACACAACCTGTTATGGTAACATTTAATTATGAAATAGCTTTATGTAACTGCATAAGGGGTGTATCATGTGATAAACAATTATAATAAATTCATGTGAAACCTTAAAAAATATCCTCCATTTTGATTTCATTTTCAACATCTATCAAAAAATTAAGTCAAAACTAACAAGATGTCACAGCCTATCAAAGGTTAAGTGAAACCGTTTGAATGCAGAGCCTTATACATCTATACTTTTAAATGATTCAATTTGATAATTGCAATTCACAAGCTTACCTTTTTGAATATATTTTTCATGGCCATGATGAAACCTTGTCTGAGGTTGAGCCCCAGCTTATTGTCCGTATTACTACCACAGGCAAACACACTGCCAACGTCAGAAAGTAACATGGTGCCATCTTCACCGCACTTCACTTCCCGTATCACCACAGGCTCGGGAATCTTAACTCTCTGGGGCTGACAGCTGAAACATCATAATACAAGGTATGACTTTGGAAAATTTTCTATCATTTAACATGTAAGATGAATTCTTTTTTAAGAACTAATGGCAAAATTTGGTTCAGGATACTAAAATTTGTTTTCAATCTCAGACTCAAAGTAAACTTCTTGTACCATAGTTAGTGTAAGCAAGGAATCAAAATACGGCTCCATTTTACTCAATTTCAGTTGAAAATATTTTTTGTGTCTCTGAAACATTTAAATATCTCAGATGGAGAAGAAATTGAGAAAAATTTTACATATTCTTTCTATCAAAATCAATTTATCCTCATTCCGCAACTTTTAGTGCCCTATTCAGTGGATAAAAACTTGGCTAATTTCTTTTGACTCATGCCCCAATAATCAGGGAATATAATAATACATACTAATCATCCTCATTGCCTAGACCAAGTCTTCCATCAGCTCCCTTTCCCCAGGAGAAGACCTCACCCTCACTTCCCACCACCACCACATGTTTGGGTCCACAGGCCACGGCTGTCACATCCATACTGTAATCAAAAAAGTTTCATATGACTGTGTATTTTCAATCATTTGGTACCTAAGTCAGCAGACAGAAAATCAGTGGTGAAGTTGTCAGTATGAATAAAATCAACGTTTTTTTGTAAATTAAAATGTGAGAGATAATCAAAAAAATAGCAATCCAAGGAATGCTTGTGTCGCCTGCGAAGCGGTTTGATTATTATTCTAGAAAGTCAATCAAAATTATTGGTATCAGTAGAAAAGTCTTGTCAAATGACATTCATTTGAAATATCAGACCTCTTAATTACAAATTAAAAGAAAAGAGTGTCATCATCTAGGTCAAGGTCACTATGTAAAAATTGGTAGCAAAAAGGTCTCATCATAAGAAATATAAAAGACCTATCACCTACCAATTAAAAAGGTCAAATAGCTAGGTCAAGGTCAAAAGGTAAAAAATTATAGTATGTGTAGAATGACATTGTTACAAGGAAAATACATGTGAAATATCAAAGCCCTATTACCTACCAATCAAAAGATATAGCCAATATTACTTTTCTTGAAAAGTAGATCAAATATCTAGATCAAGGTCAAAAGGTCAAATATTATGGTCTGTGTAGAAAGGTCTTGTCACAAGGAATACACATGTGAAATACTAAAGCCCTATCACTTACCAATCAAAAGATATATCCGTTCTTAATTTTTTTTGAAAAGTAGGTCAAATATGTAGGTCAAGGTCAATAGGTAAAAAATTATGGTATGTGTAGAAAGGTCTTGTCACAAGGAATACACATGTGAAATACCAAAGCCCTATCACTTACCAATCAAAAGATATATCCGTTCTTAATTTTTTTGAAAAGTAGGTCAAATATGTAGGTCAAGGTCAATAGGTAAAAAATTATGGTATGTGTAGGAAGGTCTTGTCACAAGGAATACACATGTGAAATATCAAAGCCCTATCACTTACCAATCAAAAGATATAGTGAATCTTATCTTTTTTTCAAAAGTAGGTCAAACATCGAGGTCAAGGTCACAAGGTCAAAACTTATGGTATTTGTAGAAAGGTCTTGCCACAAGGATTGCACATGTGAAATATCAAAGTCCTAACACTTACCAATCAAAAGATATATCCATTTTTAATTTTTTTGAAAAGTAGGTCAAATATGTAGGTCAAGGCCACTAGGTCAAAAATTATGGTTTGTGTAGAAAGGTCTTGCCACAAGGATTGCACATGTGAAATATCAAAGTCCTAACACTTACCAATCAAAAGATATATCCATTTTTAATTTTTTTGAAAAGTAGGTCAAATATGTAGGTCAAGGTCACTAGGTCAAAAATTATGATATGTGTAAGAAGGTCTTGTCACAAGGAATACACATGTGAAATATCAAAGCCCTATCACTTACCAATCAAAAGTTATGGGCTGTGACACCCAAAGTGTGACAGACAGACAGACGGACGGACTGACGGACAGACGGACAGACGGACAACGGACAAAGTGATCCCTAAGTGTCGCTATGCTTCGCAGGCGACACAATAAAATTTATGCATTTCCAACAAAAATTATATCCCACAGCCAATGAAAAGTTTAACTCTATTTCTTTCAATATTATTCATGATTTTGTATAAGAAATAAAGTCAAAAGCAAACACTGTGATTGGTTAAATGTCTTTAAAATTAATTTATTCATATTAATTTTTATGTTAATCTATACAATGCTCCAAAGTTTTACAGTCCTGTAAAAGCAATTACATGTTGACCACCAAGTGATATTTACCTTCCGACAAAACTTCCAATTTTGACTAATTTAAAAGTGTTTGCATTTTTCTACTAATCTGTATGATATGTCAAAGAAAAATGTGAAATTTGTAATACCTGAGTAAGATTTCAATCAACCTTGGCCTGTATGTAGAAATAAGATCTCCGTGACCTAGACATCCATTTGACCCGTCACCACACGTCAGTATAATACCATTGTCACTGGCAAACACACTGAATCCATCTCCACAACAGGCTCTGTTTGTGAAAAATTTTAGTAAATTCCTTCTCAATTCTTGGAGATGCTTTATTCAGGTTGTATAGTGTATACAAACCTGCCTACCTGTTTCTTACGAAAAGTGTAAAAAGTTGCTAACGAAAGTGTAATTTAGGGATGTTAAGCGTAATACATGTATAAACAATTGATTGTAATTTTGAGAAAAAAATCGTCTTTTCCTTATTTTGACATTTGTACAAACCTTAATCATTTACACAATTGATTATACCATATCAAACTCTCACCTTATATTACTTTATATAGTCAAGCCTATTCGTTTGTTTTGAATATTTTAAAAGGTAATTCTGATTGAAAATATGCTTTAGGCGTAAAAATGAGCAGCAAAAGGATAGAGGGTATATGAAGATCAAAAATCGTAAAAATTATGCCAAAATCGTAAAAGTAGGCAGGTCTGTGTATAGGGCTTTAAATTTGCCGAGTCTTAGTTTTGGCCAATTTAGGAAGTAGACTGATTAACCCAGTATTGAATTTGCCCACATGTACATTTTATTTTGAAATCATTTATTTGCCCAGTCTAAATTTCAGCCTCATGGCAGTGGGCAAAAATAGAATGGGGGCGAAATTTTCCCTGTATACAGTATCTATATTTTGTACCATAAATGAACAGTTACCTCTAGGAATGAATAATTAGAAAACAAATAATCAGAAAGGATCAACTGATTAACAATCATTAATCGAGAAAAAAGAAATACTTTAATGTTTGCAGAAATTTACATTTTTTCTCAGAGACAAATGTAAAAGGGGTAGGGCCATGAAGCCCGATATTGGCCCTAATTTTCAACATTGTACTTCATAGAGTTTTTAACTGTTATTTGACATTTTGAAACTTTCTTTACTGAATTATGAATCTATCTTTTGAAAACATTGATGTTATCAATACTTTTTAGACCTTTGAAAACACCAAAATTGATGCAAAAACTGCATATTTCTATTAAATTAGCAATGGCCGCATGCATTAACTAAGATGGAAAATTTATATGTGAAAGATTATCATTACATCCTTTTGTTATAAACATTATGTCTCAGTTAACATATGCGGCCACATTGAATTCTTCGACAAAAGAGAAAATTCCCAGCAATTTTCGCCATATTTTGTCAATAACGTCAAAATGACGTCAGTGCTTGACGTCATTACAGTTAAGTGGCACTTTGTTAAGTGATATTTTTCTTTTCATGAAAAGCAGTAAACATTCATGTATTTTCATGAGAGATATCAAGTATTTCTCATGAAATTTATTTCTAGTGAAAAATCAAGGGCCGATTTAGGGGTCTCGTGGCCCTATCCCTTTGTAATTTGTATGCATGATTTACAGCAAAACTAACAAATGCAAATGACAAGGAATATAAGTGAAAGAAAGACTTCCATCCAGTGGCAAATGATTATGAAAAATTAAACTGGTAATCTGAGGATCTGAATTTGATCAATGGTGAAAAACTATACCAGTATTGTATCAATACTTACCTTGATATAGATTTTCCGGTTAGAGATTGCACCAGAGCCGGCCTGGTCAAGGACTGAGTATTGCCGTGACCTAGCTGACCTTTGCCCCCTTCACCCCAGGAGTAAACCTGTCTCTCCATGGTAACCACAATCACATGGTCCTCACCTACTGCTGCCTATTAAATTACGAAAATCAGGAAATTCAAATACATGTTTACAAATTTGTGAATGCATATACACTAAACTTCGTATATAACGAAGCCCAGGGGACCATTGGTCCAAATTCGTTACAGCCATATTTCGTTACATGCATTATGAAGCTAAATACGTTTCCTTGGTGGTGCCGTTTTGAATTCAATGAATAAAAACTGAAGACCAGTAATCAATTTATCAAGAGAGCATTCTCTACAGTTGACATGCTGTATAATATTAAAAGACCGGCAATCATTTCTCATGTGTATACAACACGTCTCCTAATAGGTAATTAGTGCAGGGACAACAGACGGTGGAGAGCAATTATGTGATAATTAGTAATTATCTGTCCACCAGGTGTGTTAATTGGGAATACCTGGAAGCCATTTCTTTACATCAGGTGAAAATAGTGAAGAAACTATGACCACAGGACCATGAGATGGCTTCGTAAAAGCCGATACTTTGTTATATACAAATTCGTTACAGGCGTACAAAAATCAATGTAGGGTAATAGGACTTGTGCAGGGACTTTCATTTCACTTCGTTACAAGCAGAATTTCGCTATAAACCTATTTGTTATAGGTGAAGTTTACTGTACATGCACATGCATATGGTAAATCATAAATAAAAGTATGTTATACTAGTCAATGTTTTTATACAACATGTCATATCACCTCAGGACATCCTAATAGGATGTGCAACTCAAAATCTGGTGTAAATATTGACACTTAATTTGCATTGAAAGAGGTCCAATTTTTTTTCTTTTTAGTTGCAACTTCATTATGATCTTGTGATCATTTTGTAAGTAAAAACATGCGAAAAATGGATGATTTCAAAAGTTAAATATGACAACTCCTGACACTGTTAATTCAACCTCACATAGTCTACTTACATTACATTAAATAAGACAACTCCTGACACTGTTAATTCAACTTCACATAGTCTACTTACATGTCTGATTTTGATTTTTGGTGGCAGTTCTATAGGAAACATTAATGCTGTACAACTCTCAAAGTAGAAAAACACGGACCTGGTAAGAAAATTAAGCAGTACATGTATTTCATATAGAGAATAAGTATCTTAATTTGTGTTTTGTTACGGGTATTCAACACACAGCAAGTGCATTTATCGTACATGTAATGCCTGTTAGCATTAAAAGAAAGAACAAAATATGGCCACCTATCCTCAATGCTTGGGGTGAAAATAATGACAGTCCTAAGAATTCTGTAATAGAGTTAAGTAAATGGAAGACATTTTTTTTTAAATTGAATTCACAGTACTACAGTACTTTTGGTTTATTTATAAGACAAAATTTCCTGTTTCATATCAATATTTACAAATACCCACAAGTATGTGCACTGGTGTGTAGACTCCTTGAAAAATGAAAACTTCCTTTGCTAAAGAAGAAATCCCATACAGGTTTGATGTAGCATGCATAAAGTCTTATACTCTAGTGGTGCAAAGGAGCATTGCTATGAAACGACCTCTAAAGATAAATCAAAATATGCAATGCACACAATACCATTATTGCGATTATTCACCTAGATCAATTCTTAAATCTTCATTTGCTCTGAACCTTGCCAAGTGCGGATTTAGAGGGTGGGGGTCAGGAACCCCACCCAACCCCCTGAAATTGGCCAAAAATGCTGATTTTACCTGTTTGTATGTATGATTTTTTTTTCAATACCATAGACTGGAATGCCCCCCCTCCCTTGTAATATGACCTTTTTTGTCCTTTGATCCCTGAATTGTAGGTTTTTACATGAATTTGTAACGACTGTTGCAAAAGACAATTTAAATGTACCGGTATCTACATATAGCTAAATCTTTTATCATTTCAAACACAAAATTAAAACTTTACTCATGTTTTAGAATAATATATTCAAACTTCCATACTTGTGAAGCTACACATAAATTATAATTTATGATGTGTGTATTGGACTTATAAAATGACATCCATGCAACAATGTACAAAAGTCTCCATCACAACATAGAGGGGATGGTGAGACAAGGGTCGTGAGCATACCTTTTCTCCATTGTATCACTGTGTAATATATTTAATTTCTTAATAAAATCCATATGAGTCCTCTTTCCTTTAAATTATGAATACATGTACATGTAGATTATCTCTAATTTTCTTTATATAGAAATATGGACTTGAGTGAGGTCAATATGTTATGATAAGGACCCAATGAGCTGTGTAATATCAAACAAGGACAAATCTTATTGGGTTCATATACTTTATAATTATGTAGAATCATTCGTTTGTCTCAGTGAATTTATATACCAAAGGCATAACTCATTGTGACCTGCGGCGGATCCTCCAATCATTGTCCATGCTAAAAGACTTTTATAAAACGGTGAAAGAAAGTATCAGCAAATTATTCTACATATACAGTAATGAGATACTGACAGAAAACAAAGCCCTTATTTGATTTTTTTTTTTGCATACGAATCATAATAGCATATAATGATATATGAATTAAGAAGAAATCCTTCGAAACTCAAAGTAAATTGATGTCACTGCACTTCCGAAATGGACAATAAGGGTCTATAAATATTCCTTTTTCTCAATATCCAGAGTCATTTCCAAATTGGAATGGTGTCTGTCATAATTGTATTATGACTTAATGATATTCTTACAGAAATGTCTATTTAAAGAATGTTTTTCTTGAATTTACGCTGCTTTCCACAGAATTTGATGACGCCACCATCAGTTTACATCAGGTGCGTCCAAAGTACGTGTAGGAAAAAAAATGTATCAGAAAGACAGAAAACTAGCACATGTATACCATAAGAGCTATTCTTGCACTTGTTACCAAAAGAGGTCATAATGATATGTAGAAATGTTTATTACCTGAGTTTTTTCTTTGATTTTGGCACTGTATCCCCAGCAGCACTACTGTGTGATGTGGTCAACACATCTTCTTCTTCAGAACCTGGGTCTTCATATTTGTTCATTAGCTGTAAATTACAAAAAAAAAATTTCAATGAGGACACAATAAGATGTAGAAATGATTTTGGCACTGTATCCCCAGCAGCACTACTTTGTGATGTGGTCAACACATCCTCGTCTTCAGAACCTGGGTCTTCATACTTGTTCATCAGCTGTTAATTACATGAATTACTAATTAGTTTTTTTAATGAGGTCACAATAAGACGTAGAAATGATTTTGGCACTGTATTCCCAGCAGCACTACTGTGTGATGTGGTTAACACATCTTCTTCCTGGGCCTTTATACTTGTACATTAGCTGTTGTCAGATGGAGATCCCCTTTTCACATTTGAATGCATCTCATTAGTGGGGGTCCATAAATGTTAACTCCAGTTTTTCATTGACAAAACCAAAATACAGTGCTCCCCCGATGTAACGCCAACATCCGTCCAGAGAAAAAATTGGCGTTAAAGTGAGGGTGGCGTTACATCGAGGGAGTAAAAAAAAGGATGATAGACAGCTATACGCTTTTAAAAAATCTTATTTTCGCATTTCAAGAATGTGCTGGGTCAAAGAAAAATGCATGTACATGCAGAGTGTTCAAAACAATTTATTTGAGGCGGCGATTGAGAAATTTTAGAGCAAATAAACGATCAGAGGAAATTCAAACCGGCGACTTTTATCATCTGAGTCGGCGAAATTTCGCCGGGTGCCGCCCCTTATAGAAGTCCGTGTTAAACAGTAACATGAAATACATGATACAGGTTTATTCGTATTTTAGAACATGTAGGCACTGATGAACACATTCCTTGCATTGGCATTAGAAGCGCCGAGATACGTGCTCATCGCATCTGTTACTTTTTGTCTATAGTCGGTTCAATGACGCTTGAATTTTATGCTGGGCTAAATGCCGTTTTCTTTTTTAAATATCTGCATCCTCACTGGACTCGCCATAAGTATTAATTTAAGTTCAAATTAGACTATCTAGGCATACGTACATATATTGATTGTTTATCAAAACATTAATGTAAACCCAAGCGCGATAATTAACAAGACAGTGCACCTATGAATCTAAGTTGTTTCTTTAGTGATAACAACTCAATTAAATGGCATTGTAATCGGGGGTTTTATGTACCAAATACGACAATTTGTACGCCGAATTCAGTGGCGGATGGCGGTATGCGGGGGTTGGCGTTACAACGGGGGTTTATAATGTAAGGAAATCTGTACATTGGGAAAAAGTGGCGGTAGCCGGGGTTGGCAGTTTAACGAGGGGCGATAAATTGGGGGAGCAGTGTACGCATAAAACAATGCCGTTATTGCCTTTAGTTATAGTGATATTATTTAAAGTAAATACTTACCTCTGGCAATCTAGTATACATGAGTTCATTAGCAGAAGGTCTCTGGTCGGGATCTTGTTTTAACATATCCATGATCAAGTCTTTGAACTCCTGACTGTAATTACCTTTTACAGGTGCAAACTGACCCTAGATTTGGAAACGTAAAGAAGATGCGGAGGAATAAAATAAAATAACGAATAAATGACGACAGCGATTTTTTTCTCATAAAATAATTGAATTTCTTGAACCCCATTAGAAAATACATGTAATGTACCTTGATTATAATTTTGAGAGAACTAACCTTCATTATTTTGTTGACGAGAGCCGGCAGATTTGATCCTTCAAACGTTTTCTGAAGACACGCTATCTCATACAGGATACAACCCATGGCCCATATGTCTGACTTATCATTGTACGGTTTACCTTCACACTATCAATACAAAGAAATTCAAATATTTTAAATCAGTTGGACACAATATATAGTATACACAACAGTTCACCACACTTTTCAATTGATGTTGTTCATAGCATCTGCTTGCGTCCTTTTACATTATGTCATCATATTCAACGGCCAATCGAACATATTCTTTGATGGGTCATTTCATTAAGCTGTGTTGCTGAAATTTGACAATCCCACTAATACATTGAGATGTAAAAGAACCAGTAAAATGAAAGTTTCAAGCTTTGACTTTTTTTTCTAGCAAATATGCATCCAGCCTTATACCACACTCATTTCTACCTTTCAAATTTTCTTCTTCTTTTTTTAAATCTGATACCGGAGGCTAGCACCTACCATTTCAGGGCTGATGTAGTAAGGCGTCCCTAACACTGTGTTAGCTCCCTTATTAGCAGAACTCATCATCTTAGAGATGCCAAAGTCTCCGACCTTCACAACTCCTTCTTTTGTCAGAAAAATATTGGCTGTCTTCAAGTCCCTGAGGAGAGGAAAGAAAAGAGAACATTTGAAATGTAAATTTTATTCAGGTAAATGACTCCTAAAGAATCCAAAACTGACTCAATGAAAGCCTTCGACAATTACATACAGTTTTTCCCCCCAAGACGTCACATTCACATGCTTCAACAATCATAATCTCATAAGAAAAAGACTTAACTCTGATGCAACAATATTTTTTTCATTACAGCTTAGAGTGAAAAATAATTCCAAGGAATGCATGTGTCACCTGCGAAACATAGCGACACTCAGGAATCACTTTTATAGGGTGCAACATCCAAGTGTGACAGACAGACGGACGGACAGACAGACGGACAACAGACAAGGTGATCCCTAAGTGTCGCTTTGCTTCGCAGGCGACACAAAAAAAGGAACTCTGTTAGATTACTGTTCCAGTGCTTTTATGGTGACATTTTTAAGCAGTTCAATTTTACATCTTTTCTGTAATTCCACATCTATTTGAAATTGCTGTTTACCTATGTAGTATGTTATGTTCATGTATATGTCGTATAGCGGCAGCAATCTGTTGGAACATCAGAAGGATCTCCCGCTCTTCTAACGGCTTCTCTAATGACGCTAGGTGCTTGGATAGGGTCCTGGAAAATAAATTTTAATCCACTACGTAAAATTCATTTTTCAAAAGTATGATACACAAAATGACAAAAGTAACCTGCCAATATAAATATTCAATTTTTTTTTCTAATAATCTTCAATTTTTATCAATTTCGTTTATACATTTATGTAAATACTTTGAAAGGCCATTTGATTTGTACGAAAGTATATCAAAACGTGTGATCTCCAACGTTAAGATGATAGCTTGCATTTTTTACGTAAGGTTAAAACAAAAGGTTTGAGGTGGCATACCCTCCATCAGCATATTCCATCTCTATCATTAACACTCCATCCTCCTCAAAACTGTCAAAATAACTGATGATGTTTGGATGGTCCAGCATGGCAAGTATCGATATCTGTATAATGTACATTGTACATAAATTTTTACGTAAAATTTTTTTTGTAATATCTTTCACATTAGGTTACATGTCTACATACAAACCCATTCCAATATATGATTATTATTATTCATTATGATCCAACGATCAGTACATATTAATGCCTGTTGTTGTCATAGAATGAAATTTATCGTAGGAACATATAATTTCACATACAAGAAGGACTGTCCATTTTTATTTCATTTACAGTTCTGTATATGTCTACAAAGCAAAAAATGAAATTTTAGTTCAACATCTCAATCCAATGTAGGAAACTAAAATGGAATGACAGAAAGTTGAACAGACAGACAGGTGGAAGGACAGTCAGAGAGATTACCAATTCAGTCCTCCTGCAGTACTTCAAGACAAATAAATTACATGTTCCTACCTCATTAAGAGCCAGCTGTCTTTCTGAAGCATTTAAGTCGTGCATGTTAATCTCTTTTAATATGACGAGAGAATCGTCGTCTTTTTTCCTGTATAACACTGCAGCTCCATAAGCACCTATACATAGGACAGAAATTATGTACATTATACTCGTATAGAGCAATCGACCCTTTCAGTTATGTAAAGAATATTTCGTATGTTTTATACAGTACAAAATCTTCTACAAGGAAAAATCATTCCAAGGAATGCATATGTTGCCTGCGAAACATACAGGTAGCGACACTCAGGAATCACTTTTATAGGGTGTGACACCCAAGTGTGATAGACAGACGGACAACAGACAAAGTGATCCCTAAGTGTCGCTATGCTTTGCAGGTGACACAAAAAGTATAATAAGTACTGGTACATTTATGTAAATGTTGTCAGGAATCTATTTTTACAGAGATTCTCAAATTTGACTATGCAAATTATATATTGAAAGGGTAAATTAGTTATTCCTTTAAGTTTTGTATAATTTAAAAGAGCTTTGTTAATATTAGATCTTCATGAACATGTGTAAACAATGCTAAAACTATGTAAATATGGCATACCTTTACCAACTGTTTGTATTTTTTCAAATCCAGCCAGAGTTTGCTGGGGATGATGACCTCCAAATCCCCGTAGTTTGTCTACCTTAAAGTATTGCTCACCAACAGTACTGAAATAGTTATGAATCTAAATAAGTAAGCTTGAAAGTGAAGTGTCATACACAGAAATCTAGATACATACACATAAATTACATGTAAATTATTCTCTTAATAATTATACACAGCCAATTGTGCCTCACATGAAATTCGTATGAAATGAGCATCATGTAAATTTCACATGAAAGTTCATGTAAAATTCATATAAATTTCACATAAGATTTATGTGAAAAATATTTCACATGAATTTCACATAAATTTCCTTCACATGAATTTTACATGAATTTTTCTAAGTGACCTTCACAGGAAACTGAATTCACATAACATCCATGTAAAAATCTTCACATGAATTTCATGTGAAAAATTTATGTAAATTTCATGTTCATGCTCGTTCCACATAAATTTCATGTGAACTTTCATGTAAAGTTCATGTAAATTTCACATGAATTTCATATGAGGCACAATTGGCTGTGTAAAGGACTGCTGGCATTACAGTAATACATGTACATGTAAACGTGGAAATTTTCGTTTGGGGGTAATTTACACATATTTCACGAATCATAGGAATTCGTGAAAAGGAGAAGGTACGTTATGGGCCAAAATCGGCCCTATCTGAGAATTGAAGCAAACTTTAAACAATGAAAATACAAGATTTACAGAATGTAAATCAGTTTAAATTTTGAGAAACGGATATTCCGTTGCGATTTTACAGCAATTTGAAAACACGTAGGTGAGCTTTCTGTTTCACTGACTTTGACGTCATGTGACGTTATGATCACGTCGTGATATAACGTTGTCAGATAACAAATTCTTGTATTCTTACATTATTCATAATGATTGTTTTGCTCAAGTTTTTGCCATGAAACGATTTCATGTTTATTCATAATGATTGTTTGCTCAAGTTTTTGCCATGAAACGATTTCATGAATCCTCGAAAATCTGCGATTGATAAAGTACACTGCCATCCATAAATTAGTATACACCATTTCTGTTCATGTTGCTGTTACAAAATGAATAGTTTCGAATCTATTGTTGTATAATTCTGAAGATGAACCTTAAAGAAATCATTTGTAACAAACTTGACCCAAAAATATACAATTTTTGAATTTTCGTTCTTTTTATATCAAAATGACAGTTTTTGGAAAAAAAATTGTGCTGATGAAAAGTTTTAATTTACATTTTCGTTATCGCAATTCATAATTGTGAATTATGTGAAGCCAAATATTATGGATCTTTCATGTTCAGAATCGAAAAATTTTGATAAACTAATAAAGAATTTAGAGTGATTTCATTGTTTGTATAGTTATTAATGGATGGCAGTGTATTGTACGTCGTCTTACTGTCTCGTTTTAATGCGATAACTGATTCTAGAATTTAAGGGAATTACGATGCTTTTGAAAATCATATACTAGTACATGCATATATTACAGTCATTCAAACGAACAAAAAGACAGATATATTACCGCTTAAATTTTAGATGGGGATGTAGTGAATATCAGAAAGTCAAAGAGTATGGGAGAGCGATTAAGGTCCCTGTCCAAGGGGTCCAGGGCGTTCCTGAAGGGGGCGGAAAATCATCTTACGGCGATTGACTGTTTTGCTTGATGAAGGCAGTATTGAAATAGCCATTTGAAATCTTTATCATGGTTATTGGATTGTTATGAAAAGCTATATTTTTATATGATCGAGAGATATCTGATATGCAAAAAGCCGGAGTTTCTTTTAGAGCAATTTAATATGCAAACAACAAACAGTTACGTGGCGAGCGGCCGGGAGCCAGAGAAAATAATTTTCCGAAAGTTCGACATCAAAACTCAAGTATAAGCCCACCTTATGCGAATGTACCTTACTTACCGAGTTCTTTTCTCTTTTTTTTTATTGGTGGCGCCCCAAACGCCCATCTAAATACGCCTATAAGCATTTATTTAAAATGAACCTTAGTTTTATCTAGCTGCAATTAATGAATTAGGAATATACGAATAAAACATAAAATGAAACAAATGAATAGAATAAATTTTGAGTATACAGTTATCACAGCCGTTGCAAGAAACTATGACAGATGGCGCCACTGAAGATATTCGATAAAATCACGGTGAATAACAGGGGCTAAGTACACAGGGAGTACAATATAAATTCCAACCCCCCCCCCCCCCCCTTTTATAATACATAAACATTTTTTGTTTATGTATTATAAGTGCGGGGGGGGGGGGGATTTATTTTGTACTCTGTGAACTGTAGCCCCTGTTAGTAAATTTCGATTTATTGATGTATTTACGAGAAAGTCACAAGATTACGAGAAAGCTACCAAAAGACAGACGCAGACTATATTTTCTTATGGCTATACTGTTCAATTACAATAACTGATTTAATGATTTTATACACATACAAGTATTAACTAATGTATATCAGGATGATGTACTTTTCCAAAACAGTGTGTATTTGGTTTGGTTTGGTTTTGTTTTTCCTTCACCTAAACGCCAAAAAAAAAAAATGCACATGGTTCACTAAATGAACAGTTTGTAACTGTTTTACATTTGTATTTGTATCGAATCGCTGGCACATTTTTTTTATATAAAATCGATATGCTATTTCATAATTTAAACGCGGAAAACGTTGGTGATGTTGGTGGTGGTGGGGTGGGGAGAGAGGGATTCGGAACTCTTTTAGATCATATAGTACGACAGTCCTTCAATTATACTAACGGTAACACAATTTATTTTCAAAGGATGCTGTGCTTTCCTCAAAAGCCCATACACATTTCACTTTGGTCAATAAACAAGGGCACTAAGAGTAATGAAAAGGAAAAAGACACGAATAGAGGATTTGTTCTAAAAAAAAAAAACAATTCGCTGACTCGCTATCGCTCGACATTTTTTGTATTTATATATCATAAATCAAGTACAATATTGTGAAAATTCAAGATTTTAGTACTATGATGTGAAAATTCAAGAATTTAAGCTTTTTGTTCGTTATATAGCTCGCCAGTCATTTGTTTTATTTATACATGTAATGAAAAATAGAACTGACAGTCATTAATCAAGAACTTTATTGTCTGGTGTGTAACGCCCCCCCCCCCCCCCCCCCCCCAAATCCTGAAATAAAATCCTGAATACCCATGATTTTGACCGTCTACAGAGATTTGTCGGGTTGATCATGCCAATAGAATGCGTGGCGAAGCAGAACCTTCAATGGGCTTGATCTCCGTGGGCGGTCAGTGACAAACCTAAACACTGCAATGCATAGTTTTCTTTTTTTTGGGGGGGAGGGGGTGTTTTGTTTTGTGTTGCTGAAAATTTGTTTCGCGACTCCTTTATGTACATGCAAATTCATTTATACGGAAAAAGCTGAATTGCTTACGGTCTACAGAAATTTATTTTGATGGTGTTCACGTTGGAGGTTCGTTCGAACAATCTGTTCTTCTCGATCAATCAAATTGTAAAAAAAAAAGTAAAAAAAAAAAAAAAATCCAGAGATGGGATAAATATATACGTAGGATTTTTGTTGGTAAAATAAACCTTATATCTATATATTTTTTGGTCTTTGTCTGGTGTAATGCATTAGTTCTCTCTCTTTCTCTAGTTTTTATTGCCTAAACTAGTATTGAATGCGTTCTATTTTATTTAAGATTTTTTTTGTTTTGAGCACTATATATATATAGAGCTTAGTTATCTTTTTTCTTCTCAGATTCATTTCTTACTCACTGAACCAACAGGCATATAGAACAAACTATATTTATAATGGAGTAGGTGTTCATCAGTTCATATGTCGAATTAAAAGTAGTAAATAGTAGTTTTATTGTTAACAATCACATCTAATGTTACAGTAGACTGAAGTACAACTATACTTAAATTAGGATCGGAGGGTTGAAGGAGCAAAGGATATAATTTCAATAAACTGACAGACGTTTCTTTAAAAAAGTAAAATTGGAAGAATTCTCAAATACATGTATCATGTTACTTTGGCCTTGCATGCGACTGCATTTTCTTACATCCCTATCAGTTATAGTGGATTCGTGATCCTTAAATCAACGAATCTAAATTCTGGTTAACTTGCTCCCTTTTGTTTTACTATTTATTCCTAAAATTTTAAAAGTTACCGGCGGAGATTTTATGCGACATGCTCGGTGAACACCTACCCTCTATGTTAGTAAAATATTTCAATGTTCAGCCTTTTTTGTTTGTTTGTTTTTACTACAACCGTTTATAAATCAAACCGAATTTCAAGAGAAAACCGATTCCTGATTTGAATATGTCACGCCAGTGCATGCACCTGCGATGTCAAGTAGATGACGTCATTTTAATAAAGTCTTAACGCCGTGCCGACGTGGTCCATGCCTTTTCCATTTACATTCTACGCAAGACAAATCGTTAATTTTCAACTAGAGCAAGAGTGTCTGCTATTAATTTTTCACCTTTAATCGACAGATATGGAGGTTATTGATTCATTTTTCTACTTTTATTTTTAGCAGATCGTCTTGCTCTATATGAAATTCTCGAAAATATATGTGAATTTCTAGGGATAAATCCGGATTTGTTAATCCTTCCTTGGTTTGATGAGCTATAATTTCGTAGGGGTGCATCAAGATGAAAAGCGCTTTTTATGTATATATGTAATTGATCTTGTAGATAAATAAAATAAACACAGTTGATCAATTTTCACGATTTGAATTTCCAAGGAAACAACAGGGCCGATATGGGGTCTTAATGTACCTTCTCCTTTCTCCCACGCTAAAATAACCCTGCTGCATTGTTACAAAGGAAGAAACATTTATTTATATTTATAGACTAGTATTGTTCTATTGTCATACTTACAGGTTAGGTTTTACGTTGCCCTCCACTATTCTATCTTTACCCTCAGCTCCCATCAGATCTCGTGACATTGTTACTGGTATCTGGTAAGTTTTAAATGTGTAAATCATAAGTGGAATTGTACATACATGTACATATATAAAGCAATATAATGGATATGTATGGTAAAAAAGAATTATCGCGAATACACATAATTACTATGGGTAGGTTTTGCACCTACATGTACATGTAAGAAGGGTTTACCATAAAAATATCATTTCCATCCTATCTAAATTATACAAAATATATTACCTGAATCTTTTACAACTATATAACCCAAAAATTTCAGTACATGTAATATGTCTACAGTACATGTAAAATACCTTAACTAAAGCCTCCAGTTCCTTAGCGATGGCTTGTCCGTCAGCATGCATTACAGCGTTACACACCATGAAGTCAAGTCGGTTGTTCTCTCCACTGTCTAAACACGTGCTAACCAGACTGGTCAGAAATTCTCGGATAGGTTGGTTGTCATGCATGCTTTCCTTAGTTAGTATCTAAGATATACAAGAGGAAGACGTCACTCTTTACACAGATATACTTATTGGAACAACTTTTTCACATCTAAGGATTTTGACACAAAAAACCTCAATGTGTAATTGCCTCACAAAATTTTCAAGAGTAACCTTTTAACGATATTTGTGAATTAATTTGGGCAAAAGGATAATATGCCCATTCTGACCAAGTAAAAATTGTTTGTTGATATCAAAGTCATAGCTTGTACTCATGAAAGCATATCCCAAAGTCAGGCTCATACTTCATTAATGAATGTGAGCTAACATACATGTACCTTTTCATCTTTGCCTGTAATAAGTATTGATGGTCCAGAGCAGCTCATGAGGAGAGCTATACATTCTACCTTCCTACCTCCTAACGTCTGCTGAATTAGATCTGAAATGTACATATTGGTAACGTAAAGTCAATAAGATGTGCACATAAGAAAAATTGAAGGAATTTTATCTCATTTCTCACCATAACAAATACTCATTTTATACATTCACATATGAAAGAAATATTGTCATCAAGAATAGACCAAAAATACACAGATTGCATGGAAACAAATTTTCAAATACATTCAATGTACTCTTTTTAGCAGAACTACAGTGTATACTTTAGGGGAAACAGGGAAAAGAGGCAGAGTGTCATAATAGCATAATCATGAATCAGGGCACAAGCTTATGGGTTTTCATTTGAAACCATCACTAACAAAGATTAGAAATGAACATAGCCTTGAATAAGTTCTCCTAAGATAGCTCTACTACTGCTGGAATTTGAACCCTGCTAAGTACACATACTATCATAGCTTTCATTTCCGGTGTAAAACAACCTAAAATAGTTTCTTTTGGACTTGTTGTTCCGCACAGCTTATCAAAATTACATTATACAAATATTTACAAACATGAATACACATACTCAGTAGTCCATCCAGAGTGACAGAATCGTATTTATACTGCAGGAATACGGTGTTAGGCTTGATGGCATTCCGTAGGTAGATACTGTTCCTGATTTTTGTCGAGACCACTAGGAGGCGTAATGCTTCCACTTCCTGACCAGTGGCGCCACCTGAATCATCCACATCCACAGCCTCATCCTCATATTTGATTTCCTTCCCGCTGAATTCATCCTATAGAAAAATAGAGCATGTAAATGCACTATATATACTTGTTGAATACATTTATGAAGGAATTAGAAGATACTGATATCTGCCTTAATCACATGTACATGTACCAATAGCAAGTTTGATGGAAAATTCATCAAATCATGAATTTCAAAAAGATCACAAACTTACCCATATTAGATATTTTCAATGTACACGTACCCAGGTACGTAAAAGGAAAAGGGGCAATAATATATTCTAAATCTACAATAATTTCTCTGAGAATTGATAAATATATAAAAGATGTTAATAAGCATCTCTATGTATAATGCAGTATGAGATCATAAAAGTATACAAGAAGATTTGATTACTTCACTCACTGTTGAAGTAGAGACTTGAAGTTCATTATTACTGCTGGTAGAGGAGTTCAGTAGCGATCCAGAATTCGATAAGAATTCCGGACATTTTTTCTCAGGCCTTATGGGAGATACAGCATCATGGAGGTCCTGCAGTGACTTTGCCAACTTATGGTCTGTCACCTATAATGTAAACAATTGATAAAATTTATAATTGTCTTCAGATATAAATTTTTCTTTTTTCTAAAGGCTCTAGTTCTATTGATATGAAAAGTAAAACAAGAGCCCCAGGGGGCACAACGCTCACCTGATACCCATGCACGCTCTAATTGACATACTGACATTGAATACTGATAGTGCCAGTACCAGGATTTTAGCCCACAACCTTTCTAACAAGATTTTTGCCGGATGCAGACAAGTTTTTTTTTCAGACAACCTTTAAAAGTACAAACAAGAGAAAATAGTCACATTTCAAAACAACAACTTTTTTACTGATTTGAAAAGATGGATTATGCGATCCAAAGTCATATGCCCAGCAATTATAGTTCGATTATGCAACATCAAAAATAAAATCATTTTGTAAAATTCTACATTAATGTGCAACAGAAACAGAATAAAACAATGAAATGATTTCATAAATTAAGTTTATCTAAAATTGAACACCAAACCTTTCATTATTAATAGCTAGTATGCCAGAAAATAATAAAGTCTGTGTTTGTGAAACACGAATGCCCCGCGGTGGCATCTTTGTTGGTATAAACACCATTTTCTGTTAAGTATGTGAGAGGTCAGGGTCAGAGTAATTTTGGTATCAATGGAAAGATCTTGTCACAAAGAATACACATGTACAATATGAAAGCCCTATCACTAACCATTCAAAAGTTATGCCCAATGTTAAAGTTTTTGAAAAGTAGGTCAAAGGTCAAGGTCACAAGGTCAAAAATTTTGGTATCAATGGACAGGTATTGTCACAAGGAATACACATGTGAAATATGAAAGCTCTATCACCTTCCATTCAAAAGTTATGCCCAATGTAAAGTTTTTCGGACAAACAGACAGACGGACAGGCCAAAAACTATATGCCCCCGTATCTTTGATTCCGGAAGCATAAAACACAAAGACTTTTCGGTTTTGACTTTATTCATATGAAATTATACAGAAATCTATGAATGAGAGCTTTTGAATAGTATTGATTTCATCTTAATACATGTAACGTACAGTCGAAATCGTGTTAATCCAATTAACACAGACAAGTTGTTAGCGGACAATATTAATTCAAGTGAGTTGTGCAGAAATTGAGCCAATTTATTTTCCAAACAGCAGTGTACGGTGTATCAAACCTCATGACCCAGTGAAGCCACTTGGACAAATTATTTTCGGTAAATATGCTGAAATGCGGCGCTTGGAAATGTATTTTTAGCATATTGAATCAATAGTCGTGATAAATTTAACTTCGAACTTGATCTTGTCTTTTATGCAATCTACAGATAGGTTTGAAAATATGCAAAATTCGGAACATTTTCGATGAGGACGCAGAGTTCCTGTAAAAAAAGTGAAATTTGCGAAAAAAGGACATGCATGACCCCCCCCTTTTTCTTTACATTTTTATGCGTGCCAAAGATTCGCAATCAAAAAAGACCAATTTTACAGACTTCCAGGCATTTCAAGTCAGTCAAAATTTTTAGTGTGCACCTTTTTATTTCCTGTAGTTACCCCTACTAAAGGGGCAAGGAGGTATTGAACCAATCAAATCTGTAACAGAAGATATATGGCGACTATGTTTACCATAGATACAGAAATAAGACAGAGAAAATAAGCATTAAATAGGGAAATTGTTCTGAAATATGCATGTATGCAAAAAAAGCAATCCAAGGAATGCTTGTGTCGCCTGCGTAGCGGATTTTTTTTCTATTGAAATTAGGTCAAATATCAAGGGCAAGGTAACTAGGTTAAAAATTATGGAATGTTTAGAAAGGTCTTTTCATAAGGAATACAAATGTGAAATATCAAAGCCCTATCACTTACCACTCAAAAGATATAGCAAATCATAGATTTGTTGAAAAGTAGGTCAAATATATAGGGCAAGTGCACGAGGTAAAAAATGATGGTATGTGAAGAAAGGTCTTGTCACATGGAATGCACATGTGAAATATCAAAGCCTATCACTCAGCAATCAAAAGAAATAGCCAATCTAAGATTTTTTGAAAAGTAGGTCAAATATCTAGGTCAAGGTCATGAGGTCAAAAGTTATGATATGTGTAGAAAGGCCTTGTCACAAGAAGGAATACACATATGAAATATCAAACTCTATCACTTACCAAACAAAAGATATAGCAAATCTTAAATTTTTTGAAAAGTAGGTCAAATATCTAGGTCAAGGTCATGGGGTCAAAATTATGGTATGTGTAGAAAGGTATTGTCAAAAGGAATACACAAGAGAAATATCAAAGCCCTATCACTTGCCAATCAATAGATATAGCCAATCTTGGTTTTTTTTTAAAGTAGGTCAAATATCTAGGTCAAGGTCATAAGGTTAAAAAATATAGTATGTGAAAAAAAGGGCTTGTCACAAGAAATACACATGTGAAATATCAAAGCCCTATCACTTACCAATCAAAAGATATAGCCAATCTTAGATTTTTTGAAAAGTAGGTCAAATATCTAGGTCAAGGTCACGAGGTCAAAAAATATGGTTTGCGTAGAAAGGTCTTGTCACAAAGATTACACATGTGAAATATCAAAGCCCTATCACTTGCCAATCAAGAGATATAGCTAATATTAGATTTTTAGAAAAGTAGGTCAAATATCTAGATCAAGGTCACAAGGTCAAACATTATATGTGTAGAAAAGTCTAATCACAAGGAATACACATGTGAAATATCAAAGCCCTATCACTAATCAATCAAGAGTTATAGCCAATATTAGATTTTTAGAAAAGTAGGTCAAATATCTAGGTCAAGGTCACAAGGTCAAAAATTATGATATGTGTATAAAGGTCTTGTCACAAGGAATACACATGTGAAATATCAAAGCCCTATCACTTACCAATCAAAAGTTATGGGGTGTGACACCCAAGTTTGACAAACAGACAGAGGGACGGATGGACGGACAGACGAACAACGGACAAAGTGATCCCTAAGTGTCGCTGTGCTTCGCAGGCGACACAAAAAGTCAACATCTTAAAAATAAATTCAGAGTATATTTGATAGCGTATGTGGCCAAGTTAATTCGAAGTATGAAAATAAGTACACAAAGCCAAACTAGCTATAGCTTGTCTTATTTAAAAAATCATTAAAAATCTAAAAGTTGATATTTTGACAAAATTCTTTCACAGTTTCATTTCTAGCGATAAATATAAAAATAAAAAGAGAAAAAAAACTGAAAAAGGGAAAAAAAAATTGTTGGGGTCCCGCCGGGGTTTGAAGCTACTCCCCATGGGTCCATTTGGCATGGAAAACATACATTATACCTATGTACAATCTTAAAAAATATTCCTTAAAAATCCAAAAGTGGATATCTTGACAAAATTCTTTCACTTGTAGGGTACCATGCATGAGTACCTCATACCTACAAATTGTCATGACAATCTGAAGAGTGGTTATAGAAAAGAAGCAGAAAATGTATGAAAATCAACCCCCCCCCCCCCCCCTTTCCTTTTTACATAAGAAAAAAATTCATAAAAAATCAAAAAAATAAATTTAAAGCATAAAATACATATCAAAGCATTAAGTAAGTTAAATATGATAAATATGTAGTAAATGAGTGTGTAAAATCATACACTTATTGAGTTATTTAAAGAAATAGTGCAAAAATGTGCATTTCTGACAAAGTCCGAAAAGACGTCAAAAACGCGTCAAAAATTTGACTTCGAAGTGGAACCAAAAATAACAACACTTCTTGAGACATCTCTCTAGATCATCCTGATGCTTTCGGTTTGTCGATACATGCTTCGGTTCTGAAGAAGAAGTTTGTCAAAGGAGGGTACCCCCTGTGACCTACTTTTGGCTGTGGTGGCGCCACCTGTTGACAGATCCGGACGAAAAACAACAACACTTGTAGGGGACCATGAGTACTTCAAACCTACCAAGTTTCATCAAAATCCCTTCGGCCGTTCTGGAGAAGAAGTTTAAAATGTGAAAAGTTTACGACGACGACGGACGACGGACGACGACGACGACGACGACGGACGACGGACGCAACACTATGACAATAGCTCACTTGAGCCTATGGCTCAGGTGAGCTAAAAAATCTCAAAACTGAAAGATAATTTCCTATTTCAGGGCTTTCAATAAAAGGTGGCATCCGGCGAAATGTTGCCACTTACTATGAAAGAAATTGTCCTTTTGAATTTCCTCTCATCCTAGATTTGCTAGTATAAAGTGCTCAAAAGATCTGCCTCAAATTTCTAAATTGCCGTCTCAATTAATTAATTCTTATTGAAAACCCTGATAATTCTCCAGATCAAACCGCAAGTTCTATAAGCAGATTTTAATTTAAAGAGAGATTAATTTTGATTTTTTTGACTTTTCAAGGCAGATTTAAAAAAAAATCATGACTATTTTAAATCTATGATGAATAAATCATACATGATTTGCCGTAGTTTGTTGGTGTTTGAGTGACAGGTCATCCAGACTGGGCGGATGAGAGGGTCCATCCCGAGCCGTCATGTTGAACAGGTCACATCATGGAGGGTCATTGGCAGTAGACACTACTACTCCTACAAAGAAAAGGATGAAGAATTATTCGGTAAAGATGAATTTTCTTATACATGTACTTTCTTCGTCATAATCCAAAGCTTGTAATTTCTATGCAATTTGCATGACATACATGTATTCGGGATTTTTGTTACATTGTATACAAAGTTACTTCCCGTTCGGGATGGTATATGATGTAAACCTATTGTGACGTCATCAAATTCTACGGAAACCAAAGTTAAATTCAGGAAAAGTACGCTACAAAGCCGAGTGTTCTATAGAAATTTTATTACATCATAATGCTTTTACGTCAGACAACGTCCCAAATTTAACACAAGCACACACTATGAAAAGACAGAATATCTGACATGTTATGACATACATGTATATGAGTGGCAGGAAATATAAACAACTATTACTCAGCAAATTGCTACATGTATGTTCTGCATGTTGTTGATAATAACTAATCTCTGTAAAATTTGTGGCAATTTCCTAGATGGGAAAGAATTTAGCAACTGACAGCTTCGTCTATGTGTATGACTGAAATGCTTGAACCATTTAAATTAAACCAGCTATATCTCTCTCGATTTTGGATTGCCATTTTTGTTTTCTTGTATTTGTTACAAATGTGTTGTGACAACCAACCGCTGTTACCAGATTAAAAAATCAGGTTCAAATATGTATTTCTACTATTTGAACTCTGCACAACTTCCAGTTTCCTTAAGTTAAAAATCTAGCTCTTCTTTACATGTCATTATGCTCAGAGTTGCTTTACTTGTCCCATTGTTGCTAATTTAAACAAGCTACTTCGCAAACATTGTGACTTTTAAAATTGGTGTTGGCAAATTTAGAAACTTCACTGCTTCAAGTGGGTCTGTTGCATAGGTCAAAATTCCAATATTCAGTCTACATCTACAGACAGTAAGGCTTGTCATGAGGCGTGATCCATATAACCTTCTCAAACATTTTAGACGGAGAAAAAGGGTGATTGGGATTTCCTTTTGCATGTCGGTTATTTTTCTGAAAATCTAAACATCTGTATCACTAAAATTGTAAAAATAGTAACTCCAAGTAACTGACCTAGCAAATCGTTTGGAATTATATATCTTCAATTTGGCAATATCAGCTCGACCAGTAGACATTTTATTTTCCATCCTATGTTTGAGCTAAGTTATGCACAAGAGTGGAATTTTCTGTTACGACTAAGAGAATTCTATAGACTAGGTATCGGTTTATGCGATGACAACAGTATATTTCGGATAAAATCGCCAAAACAGGGTGCTCTGGATTTAGTGAACAGGACAGCGAGATCCATAGTGGACAATTTTCATCAAGTTTTTTAAATTTTAAAGTTTTACAGCTTTATCCGTGCTGTGCTTAGTAACTCTTTAGTGAGTTGAATGAGAAGAAGTGGTGGATCCAGCGCCCCTTTTGCATGCTGGGGGTCAACGGGCGAATTTTGTCAATTTTTACTGAAAATGGGCCAAAATATAGGGTTTTGGGGAAAATTTTGGGTCAGTGCCGGGGGGCGGACGCCCCCTTCGCACCCCCTGAATCCGCCACTGAGATGCATATGTAATATGTTTCAAATTCTGATCGACAGAGGAAATCCAAACTGCTTGTCTTTGATAATTCCAGTTTTAATTTCACATTTGTTAGATAATTTGATAAAATGGAACGCATTTTTATGTTTACCATCAAAGAAGGCTTGTTGGTGGTCAAGTTTATGGAAATATCTTAGTTTTAGTCGCAATGTTCAAAATTTGGCTTCTGTCGATACGGCGATTCGCCTACAATTCGCTCCGTCCGCAGTCGTTTCTTCTTCGCTCTTGTTTGGCGTCTCTTTTTGTCCATTGATATATAGTGCAGACGATACATCAGAGGAGGGAGGGGTGAAAGTAGATATAAGAATTTTCTATAGAGCGTATTTACCAATCCCCCTACAATTATTCAGACATGGGATAAGGGGGAGGGGAGGAGTGAAGGTAAACTTGTAAAGCTGTATGCAAATATTTTGTTTTACTCACCCAAATCGTCCAAATAGTAGGGACACTATCTACATATACATGTACTGACATATAATACTATTCTGGACTGTGATTTGTGTCAGATACACAATCCTATTTTCTTATCATAAAAGCTTATATGCTTTGCACAAGATGCTCTAACACGTATAGACTATCAACAAGATTTTGATCATCGATCAATGTCCCCTATAGGTACAATTATAGGTTCTGCAATTCTACCTAAGAACCCTTCACACAAAATGGATCATAAACCTAATCTGTATTTTAAATCTTGTTATTCAAGTGCACTGTGATCTTGACCTTTGTTCAAGGTCATGAGATACCCTTTTGTCCTCATTAAGTCTGTAAAATATTGAAATCCATTCAAGCAGTGAATTCATTTTTGCCTGGACACTTGTTTTTTAACCCCCTAGTACAGTAAACTTGTCCTTTAACCTGTAACCTTGCATCAAGGCCACGACACATCCTTGCGTCTATGAAATATTATTCAGACACATGAAGGCAGTGAAAAATAATGGTCTGAACAAGGTTTCTCAACCCCTTCATGTACTGCGACATTGACCTTAATTCAAGGTCATGACATATCCTTGGGTCCTGGGCAACAATTCTGTGAAATTTTATTAAACGGATGGAGGCAGTGAAGAATAATGGTCTGGGCAAGGTTTTTTTTTCAACCCACTTGTACTGTCACCTTGACCTTTGACATTACATCAAGTTCATGACACATCCTTGGTCCCGGGCAACTTTGCTGTGAAATATTATTAAGATCCATATAGGCAGTGAAAAAATATTGTTCTGGACAAGGTTTTGCAACCCACATGTACTGTGATACTGACCTTTTACCTATGACTTTATCATGTTCATGGCAGGTGACATCTTTGAGTCCTGGGCAACAATTCTGTGAAATAATATGAACATAGGCAAAGCCTATAGGAGAGTGGAACTAAGTATATTCAATGATCAGAAGTACTCATTTTCGTTCAATTGAAAAAAAAAATGACAGGTTAGCTCGAATTTTTATTTCAAATTAGAACTGTTCTTTCAGACACACATGCGCCCTCAAAATGTTAATATATTACTAGTATTTTCTTTTGAGACAAAATTAAGAGTTCATAGTGTATAGCTTGAATCTACTGAAATAACATTCAGGTCATTTTTGGAGACATTTCTACCTATGAGTTCGCTTCAGTGGCAGTTCAGATTCATGAAGGCAATGAGAAATTATGATCCTGACAAGGTTTTCCAACCCACATATTCTATTACCTTGACCTTTGACTTATGAACTTGAATCAATGTAATGACACATCCTTGGGCCCTGCATAATAATTCTATGAAATATGACTCAGATCAAAGAAGGCAGGGAAAATAAAACACCTCTAAAGATGGTATGGCTGGATTGCAAAGTAAGTTTTTGTCTACAACTGGATCAAGGTCAATAGGTCAAATATTACAGCATACATTGAGAGTTCTTGTCAGAGACAACCTACATGTATAATATAAAGTTTCTACTGCATACAGTTCCTTAGATTTTGCTTAAATCAGAAATTTTAACCAAAATCTTCAACTAGGTCAAAGTACAAGGTCAAGGTCACAATGTCAAATGTTACAGCATACATTGAGAGGTCTTGCCATCGGCAACCTACATGTAAAATATAAAGTTTATATTGCATACAGTTCCATAGATTTTGCTTAAACCAGAAACTTTGACCAAAATCTTTAACTAGGTCAAAGTCCAAGGTCAACATCACTAGGTCAAATGTTACGGCATAAATTGAAAGTTCTCGTCATGGGCAACCTACATGTATAATATAAAGCTTCTACTGCATATAGTTCCTTAGATTTTGCTTAAACCAGCAACTTTAACCAAAATCTTTAACTAGGTCGAAGTCCAAGGTCAACGTCACTAGGTCAAATGTTACGGCATAAATTGAAAGGTCTTGTGATGGGCAAGCTTCATGTACAATATAAAGTTTTTACTGCATATAGTTCCTAAGATTTTGTCTCAACCAGAAACTTTAACCAAAATGTTGACGGCAGACGGACGGATGGACGGACAGACAGACAGACAGACATCGTCAATCTATAGACCGGAATTGCTTTGCAATTCGGCAAATTAGGTTGTGATAAGATTTTTCAAACCATATGTAGTGAACTTGACCTGTGACCTTTGTATCAGGGTCATAACAAATCCTTGGGTCCTGGGCAACAATTCTTTAAAATATTCAGATCCATGCAGGCAATGCAAGTCACGGCCAGGACAAGCTTATTCAAAGAGACAGACAGATATTGAGGAAACCTAATAAAGGGACCAATAACACATAAGCTTTATGTTTGATGAATGCCACTGACTTTTGATGAACTAGAACTTACCTAAAAGGTGGAATTACTCCTCTTGTGGCATAAATCTTCTTAAATAATTGATCCCTGTGCTTTTATTGCTACATATACACTGCTCAAAAAATTAAAGGAGCAATTTTTACAGTGTAATATGATTGTACCCATAATGAAATATTATTTGGAATCTTCCAAGCTATCAAATCGTGTCTAATAGACACATACAATGTATAAGTAAGAAATGACCCTTAAATGGGTAAAAAAGAAAGCATTTTTGTTCATTACATAGAATAAGCAACTGCAAATATCTTGTAAATGAAAGTAGAAACCTTGCTCCCTTAATTATTTTGAGCGATGTATTAATTACTAGTATTCATACTGAGTACTCCTATATAAGATCAGAGTTCAAGGTCAAGGTTAACTTTTTTATTGAAGCCCTATACTTTGTAAGTGAAATCTGCTGTCAGAACATCTAAGACAAATTACAAAGTCAGAGTTCAAGGTCACTGGGTAAAATATGTAATGATTTCATAATATAGCACTAATTTTATGGTGAACATGTACTAGTATGTGAGATATGATTTCTAAAATCTGCTTTCAGAACATCTTGATGAAGTAACAATTACAAGGTCAGAGTTCATTTAAGGTCACTAGTTCAATTTTCCTGATCTAAAATGTAGTACTTGTTATGGTACATGTGTGTGAAATACATGTATGAATGCCCTATTTATACGTTAAGAGAAATCTGATAGTGCTTTCATAACTTCTTAATTAGAAGAACAAATGTCCATAATCACAGATTTGGTGCATGATTCCTATAGATTACCCCATTCCACTTCATAGGAGGAGGGGGGGGGGGTGGGGGTTGGGGGGGGGGGGGGGGGGGTTGGAATGAAGTATAGACATATAGTATGAAAGTTTTTCATCCACATGGAAAGGTTATCATATTGCATAGACAAGACTAGTACAGCATTAAAACAGTGAGAAAGTGACAAGTTATGATAGGAACTTTAATACCAATTGTCATACTAGAATCTCTAATGTTTTTACAATAAATAAATTATCATTGCATGCAAATGAATGCTCATATCACAGTGAATACCAGACAATTCATCTTACCCCAGTAATTTCAAATTAACATATCCTATTGTTGACCTTTTTTTCAAACAGAGGTAATGAGGGAATAAAGTCAAATTATTATTCTGATGGGAAACAGATGAGATTATCAAGTAAATCCAAGGGTAAAATGCGTATTTCATTCTGACTTATGAGACACTGTAAAACAAAGCTTCTTTCGCATAATTACTGAAGTGGAAAATGTAGGTCAAGGTAACACATTCATATGCATGTACATTTACATACATAGTATGTTTGATACATGTAATGTGTTTACTTTGCTTAAACACAAAACTCTTCAACAATAAATATAAAACCATTAATTCAAACAATTTAAAGATAATGCATATTCTAGTCTATGATAAAGCGATGTCAGCTCCTAGATCCAAAGAAATCCAAAATAAAATGAGAAGAACGTTGTCTATGTTTTGCCGCATCAAGTACACAAGATTCCCTAATCTGATGAAGATGACATTGTGACGTTTGCATAGTTTGTTTTACATCTTCCTTTTTCACTTGAGGAGGAGACATAAACACTTCTCCTTTATAGTTTTTCTTGAGAATGCTAGCAAAGTCCATTGCTGATAATGTCTTCTTGACAGTGATTTTATCAAATCCAACCCATCCATCCTGTAAAACAAATAATCGTTTTCAATTCTGAATATAGAAGAGTAGGTTTGGTGATCTGCCATATTGGTCTATCTAAAATGGCTCAGTAAACGCCATGTAAGCTCTATGGCACGTACATGTATAGGAAGAAAATCTCAAGTCATAGTACAATTTGATACAATTCAAACAATGTGTCTATTAATATTTATGTATGTATGTCTTACCTTACATCTGACAAGGAGAGTCTTCTTTTTCTTACAATATAATGGGGATCCAGGTGGAACTTGATCACTGGGACAGCCATACAATTGCTTCACATAATTATCTGTGTCTGTGTCTGTTGTCAAATAGAAATTTGTATATAAAGATGTTGTTTTATCAGATACTGCATCAAGATCAACACAATTTACCCTTCCGATCGCGGGAAAAAAATGCAAAATTTCGTAACGTCACAATGCTTTTACCTCGGTCAAACAAGCTTCGAACCTCAGTTAAACATCAAAATTGCATTGTGACGTCATGGAATTTCTCAAATTTTTCCTGCGTTCGGAAGGGTCAATTACATGCACACACATGTATATTCTAGAAATGTAAGAGAAAACAGGTACAATTTGTAAATGTTGGCTTCTTGTTCAATTTTTATTTTCTTCTTGAAGAGAACAATTATAATGAACATATATCTTTCTCACTTGCTATTTTCAAGTTGCAAATTGATGATTATTACTTCTTAAGTTTCACTTTCATAGCATTGAATATACCAATTATAAGCAAATTCATGAAAATCTATGACATTGGGATCTGAAATGGCTAGTCTATTTTAGTCCTTACTGAGAGTCTGTGCCATTATATTATAAAATCTACATGTACATGTATATGAACATGCCCTATATTTGTGAAACATAAATGCCCCCGTGGCAGCTTTGCAAATATAAAACCTGTTATCAAACAGAAACTTAAAATCATATGTCACAGTCAAATTTTTTAATACTTATGGAAAGGTTATTCCAAAAGGAATGCATAGATGAAATACAAAAGGCTTATCACTTACCATTCACAAGTTATGACAAAGTTTAAAGTTTGAGAAAAGTAGGTCAAATTTCAAGGTTAAGGTCACACTGTCATATGTCATGGTCTAAGATGATTGGATTTGTCATAAGTAAATCTACATATAAAATATTACAGCCCTACCACTCATGGTTCAAGAAATATAGCCTAATTTAAAGTTGTAAAAAGAAGGGCAAATTTCAAGGTCAATGTCATATAGTCATAGGTCATGGTTCAAGAGATATTGCCAAGTTTTTAACATATCAGTTTCCTTTTGCTGAGATACATGTATCTAAAAACGTGAAAAAATTACTAAAAACCCGTAATTTATACGTATCACTTGAACTATACAAAATTTGAAGGCATTTTAAGGAGGGAGATCGTATATTTTTAGCATTTTCCTTAAAAAAATTGAAAAAGTATGTCAAAGGTCAAGGACAAGGTCAAAAATTTGTTACCAAAAGATGCGTCTTCTCAAGATACATATCCATGTAAAATCTGAAAGCCCCATCATCTCTACTTAAAATTTTATACCCTTTTATTATTCAAAGCTTGACGAAATGACAGACATACAGACAGAATGACAGATGGCAGACGGACGAACCAATCACTATATGCCCCCTTGGTCAAATGACTGGGGGCATAAATATGCTGACTTATGTTATTACTTACATGCATCTTACTCTTTGCACTTACCGTTTACATCGATTCTCTTTGCTAGAAGTCTGATCTCCAGATTTTTCAGATTAGTTCGTAACGGCATCTATCAGTGAAAGGAACAAATATTGAAATATTCACAAGATGCCTGTAGTAAGATAAAAATAAGGAAAATTCTGTTGCATACCCAGCATAGACATTGAGATTGATAAAAAAAGACAATTTGAAAACTATTTCATGTTGAAATTGTCTTTTATTTTCCTCAGGTGAACAATTGGGAAATTTTCTGTCAGGCTATGAAAAATGTATACTATTTTACACTGGGAATAGGGTCCTAAGTGGTCAATAAGGCCTGATTGACGGTCCTGACTTCATACAAACCAATGTTATTGAAAGCCAATCTATTATGATATAATATTGTAAAAATTTCCACCAGCAGTTGGGTCATTGGACATTTGGAAATCCACCTACTACACAGGTTGTAACAAATGAGTAAATGTACTTGTACAGATGGCAATAGTACATGTACATGTATCATGGCATTACTTTGTTTCCACTCAAAACGGAACAAAGGATTTCTACATACATGAACATGCACTTAAATGCTCTTCGCTATGAATTAAGAAACGTCTCTCACCATTTCATTAAGTGCTCTGTATTGTCGATTAATGCTATCACACGTCTGGTTTTCCCAGTCAACAAACGTCATCTCCTTCGTAATCTTGTGAGCTGTAAATAACATACTAAACTAAAACTTTGATGATGTATATATGAATATTATCCTGTGTTCTCACATCAACAACATTTTGAAATAGTCGATCAATCTGGTAACATTACAGAGGGACCTTTTGTAAACATTCTTACTTTAGATGCAAAACATTTGCATATAAAGAAGGAATGTTTGCAACTAAACCCAATTTTCTGCATCAAAAATTATTTCTGTGAAAAATACCTACATGTACATTTTCTTACAGGTTAAAAAGGGTCCAAAATTTGCTGACATTTTTTTTTAAAACTTTCAAACGGTTTATTGTGGGCATCTTATGTGACTTCATGACAATAAGCATGCGGTCAATGTCATAAAAATTTGCAGCACAGAATACAATTTTCTTTTGAATTATTTTTATTTAAGAGATTTTTTTTTTTCAAATAATATTAAAATATTTTCATGCTGCGTTAATTTTCAAGATAGAAATTGACCATTTTGAATCAAAAACATGGGCGGATCCAGGAATTTTTTTCAGAGGGGGGGTCCTAAAGTTCCAATTTTTTTTTATTTTGATATAGCTATTGATTGATGATGTCAGTTCTGTATCTTATCATTATTAAAACAGGTGACTGGAGAGTAACGGTGAGCAGAAAGTTTAAAATCTTGAATTTTCACATTATAGTACTTGATTATCAGTTCTATTATGTGATTACAACAAATGGCGAGCGATTTTTTTCCGAGAATTGAAATAAAATCCACTATTCGTGTCTTTTTCAGTTTCTTCTCGTCTTCTTAGTGCCCTTGTTTATAGGAAAGCGCAGCATCATTTGAAAAACAACGTACATGTATGTAATAAACTCTGGCAAGCGGCAGCGAGCCAGAGAAAAAAATTAAATGCTAACGGCAAAATATTATCAAAATGAAAGATTTCTAATACAAAGTTACGATATATTTTTCAAATATTATGACAACAAAAGGGGAATTGGGACTTAATCTTATGAAATATGTATATTAATAATAAAAAAGGTATGTTTTGAAAATTCCAGTTTTTCCAATTTTGAAAACTTATTAATTCCTTACCCCATCTAACTCCAAATGTATCCTGCTCAACTTGTGATTTTTCCAGCTGTGGTAAATGAGGCAATGTATGCATAAGCTGTAAAACGCAAAAAACTACATTAAATGTTGTGTTTAATTTAGTGTACCAGTACTTTGTTCAGAGTTACCAAATTTTTCCTTTTAAAAATTGCCAAATAGAGGACAAAAGCACACAATAGCAGAATCATGAATGAGAACATTTGTTTGCTGTGCACATTTGCTTTGTCTTGCATCAAAATTCATTAAAAATATTAATATAGGTACAAGTGAAGTCTTGGATTAGCTTCGAAATGACAGCACTGACGCCACTAAGGAACATGTATGAATCTTGTTAATAAGACCAGGTAAAAAGTAGTCTTCACGAAAACTCACTTGCCCAGAGCTACCGGAAATTCTGCCAGGCTAGTAGAAATTGTCTAGTCTTCACGAAAACTCACTAGCCCAGAGCTACCAGAAATTCTGACAGGCCAGTAGAATTTGTCTAGTCTTCACGAAAACTCACTAGCCCAGAGCTACCAGAAATTCTGCCGGACTAGTAAAAATTGTCTAACAAACTAGACAATCGGCCAGTAAAATTTGTCATCAGGCTAGTGGTTCAAAAAGGTAAGACTGATAAAGTATCAAAATTTACATATTTTTGGCCTTAATCCACAATGAAAAATGATAATGTAAACCTTAAGAAACTTTCTGCAGAGACTATTACAAGACTAACCATTAGTGTATAATGACAAGCATCGTCGGAACCCACGGTCGGTCACGCAAAACTCACCTCTGGTGGGTTCAAACGATGCATAACAATCTAGTTCACATGAATCTGAGGATGAAATTATTTTCAAATGCACATTGACCTCATCAACAGTAAAAATATTGGACCATAAAGATATTAAATAGTGGTAGAAAATTTCCTATCATTAACTTATTACTGAGTGGGGATTTTTTCAAATTAAAATTATCAAACTTTTTTCGTTACTTACAATTTGAGCTCCTTTATTTGCCATGTTTTGGCTTAGTTCAGATGTAGTAACATTTTCTGGAACTTTAAAAGGCACTTTCAGTAATAAAGGACCAATATCAAAGCTGAAACAGAATAAATACATTTTGTAATATCTTAAAATAACATGTACCGCTATATATTGTCAAAAAACTCTTCATACTTAGCAATTTTGAATTTACAACAGCATTTACAAACCAGCTAACAAATGATTTTGATAATATGAAAAGATTTACAGGATATCCAATTTATGTTTTGCACTTTTTTACTCTTTTCAAAACATTTGGAGTTGGTTTTCTACATTTGATTCTGAATATGCATATCTTATCAATCAATGAATACTGTATTGTACATGTAAATTAATGTGCTGTCATACACCTATAAGTTGTCTCTGCTAACATAATACTAGCTTCAATATTTCGCCCGTTTCAAACCACTTGTTCCTATTCGGTTATTTTTGTATAATATGTGAGAGGGCTTCAATTCCTTCCTATATTTTGCTGTGGCGCATGCCGGTTGTGTATCACAATTGCATGTTACTGCATGATGAAAAGAAGGTGATGCATATTAACTCCAATGTAAACTGACATTAAAACTAAATAATCTGTCTTCATAACGGTACATTTCCCTGTCTAGATCCGATACACCATGTTAAATATATACCTTACTGGACCTATTTTTTCAGCAAGATTTTCAAAATAATTTAGAATGTGGATTATATTTGACATTTTACCGTTATGTTAGCTGAAATTTTTGCTACTATGGTAGGTTTAGACACAAGAGTTCATTATCCTTGGTGGTTTACATTGTAATATGTGCTATTTACATGTATTTTTCCATTGCATTATAATATGGGATTGTGATACACAATCTGCTTGCGCTACAGCAGTATATTATGGGAAGTATAAACATAGCTAGGGTAATCAAAGATTACATAGCTCGTTGTAGCAGGTTTTTGTCAAAAATCAAATACATGTAACTTCCAAAATACAAAAAGTATTGTCAAGAGGATTCTATGCATCTAATGTTAGTCTCATCCCATGGAGAGCTAAAGATACAGCCAAAGTATGAGTAATTAAATAGTAGATTATTGGTTAAGGTCAAAGTCCACAGTCAATGTCACTGGGTCAAAGGTCATTGTCTCAAATGAAAGGTCCCATCACAAGGAATCTACATGTGAAATATGAAAGACCTACCAATAACAGTTAAAGAGATATAGCCCAGGTTAAAGTTTTTGAAAAGTAGGTCAAAGTCAAAGGTCAAGGTCACTAGGTCAAAGGTCTTGGTTTCAAATAAAAGGTTTTGTCACAAGGTATCTACATGTGAAATATGAAAGTCCTAACCCTTATGGTTGAAGAGATAAAGCCCAGGTTAAAGTTTTTGAAAAGTACTTTGAAGTCCAAGGTCAAGGTCACTAGGTCAAAGGTCATTGTCTCAAATAAAAGGTCCCATCATAAGGAAATTACATGTGAAATATGAAAGCCCTAACCTAATCTTCATGATCTTATCTAATGCATTTGATGAATTTACAAATGTTATCTAATATACAGATTCAAATACAATATCCTATTTGCAGACAATGAACAATTCAGTGGTTTTTTTTTCAAAAATATCTTCTCAAAAACAGGTTGAATATCTTGAAATTTCATTGATAATCATGTTGACATCTGGCATAAAAATACTTGTTATACCCTTAGATATTTTCCCCTTAATAGTCTATACAAGAAAAAAGTCCAACATAATGACTGTTAGAAACAGCTGGTCCAAACGAACTGTTAAAATCGACTGTTGGACCGGTCACGTGACGAACTGTTGACCGGCAAGATATTTTAGCGTTGTTATGACAACAAGCTTCTTGTTTATTTCGGTTAATTTATTTATTTCCTCAGTTAAAGACGCTGAATATTGTAAATTTGATCATTTTCGGTAATTAGTTGTATTTGAAAAAAAAGGACGTTCCCCATGTGGGGCCCCTTGAAAGGATCAAATAGAAGAGTTATCTTCCCTAATCAGCTGTTTACATCGCGCATCGTTTCAAAATGGCAGCAAGTTGCTCCTGTGAGAGTGACAGAAGAAGATATAAAAAAATATTGGAGTACAGAGATGGTAAAAACATTAAGAATGCAATACGAACTTCACAGAATATTCTAGTAGAATATTAATGCTCCATTAATCTCAATCTGTCGCTGATCGCTGATTATACAGCAGCGAAAATGACAGAAGTTGTAGAACGGAGTCTCAATAATATATTTCAGATCGAAAAAGGTATAACAAAACAGTTGTTGACAGGGGTCTCGGTCAACAGCAAATTTGTTGGACCCTTGGATGAACTGTTGACCTCGGCCTACGGCCTCGTTCAACAGTTCATCCTCGGGTCCAACAAATTAGCTATTGACCTCAACCCCAGTCAACAACTGTATAATGTAAGCTTCTAAGAACATCACATTAACGTATCCAATGTACAAATGGAGATCTCGCAGCCGTCTCATCCATTTAAACAGTGTTAAAATTAATTCGGTAGTCTTCAGCAATGTCTCGATATTCTCTGTGGCTTGAGCGACTGTCGGCATGTTGACCTTTGATGATTAGAAACCCTTTTTTTTACGTTGCATTAGTTATATCTAGGTAAAACTATGCCATGATTCTAACTATTTAATACACTTGATATTTATTTGTACAATGAATACCTTTAATGGAGTATATACATGTATAAAGTACATCAATCACATACTATTTAGGTCTGATTTCCATGATCGAGATGCCAGTTTCCTTGTCACCATTCAATATTGTATGAACCAACGGAGCCGCTCCTCTCCACCTCGGCAACAGACTGGGATGTACATTCAGGATTCCACTATTAAAAGATCACGAAAACTTGTGAATCTCAAACCAGTGAATTATAGAATTTATCATTACTTTGTATGGGGACAGAGTAATCCCCAGTGATTGGGAAGGAAATTTTGTGAATGGGCCATTTTCCAGGATTTTCTCAAATTTCAATGGGTCATTTCTTCAGAAAGTACTGAGACTTCAATGGGCCATTTTGCAGATTAATGGGACTATGGTGCATGGCCCCTGTCCTTCCCAATCACTGAATCCCATTAGAATATCAGAGATTTGAAGTCCATGACAAGGCTTGTTGAGTTCTGAACATTGCAAATCTTTGATACAGCTAGGATTTCCCTTCCCTATCCATAGTGGTGATTATTTTTCCCTGCGTCATGATTGTTACTTTATGAATAAACATTAAATCTGTTCTTGCGTCAGATAGTACATGTAGGTCTTTATGATGTTATCTTTATCTCGACCACTGTAAGGGTCCATGACAACAAAACAACTGGATTCAAGACAATTACCAGTAAGACTTATTTTTCTCTCACTTGAGACTGATTTTTCCGCAAAATTAGGTGTCAGGAAAAATGTTGTCTCACCCTACTCACCCTACAGGGTGAGATTATAACTATCAACCATATTGATTGTTTTTCTCCCATTTTTTCTCCCATTTCTAGGGGCCTTTCTTGAAATTCCATGAAATCATGAAATCGTCAACTTTATCGAATACCAAAAATAAAGGAATTTTCGTTTTCAGCGCCCTCAAAAATGGCTTATTCTAAAAGAATAAACCGTAGTCCTTAGCCTTAATCGGTTTAATAAGAATTAGAATGTAAAAAAAAAAAGAGTTTTAAAACGACGTTTTTGTTGAGAGGTCGCCGCTTTAGGTGCAAAAATCATGAGGTCACAATGGATAACAACGACGTCACAATATGGATACGGCCTATACAGCCGACGTCAAAAGTCACGCGAGGTACATGTGGGATACAGTGACCCTACATGACGTGTAGCTATGGGCAAACTCTATCCCACATGGGGGCAAATGGGTGATAGCCAGTCTGAATATGAAAAAAAAAACCCATAAAAACTCATTTGTGAAACACGAATGCCCCCGGTGGCATCTTTGTCAGTATGAACACTATTTTCTGTTAAGTACATGTATGTGAGGTCACTGGGTTAAAAGGTCAAAGGTCAAGGTCACAAGGTCAAAAATTTTGGTATCAATGGAAAGGTCTTGTCACAAGGAATACGCATGCGAAATATGAAAGCCCTATCACTTACCATTCAAAAGTTATGCCCAATGTTAAAGTTTTTTAAAAGTAGGTCAAAGGACAAGATCAAGGTCACGAGGTCAAAATTTTTGGTATCAATGGAAAGGTCTTGTCACAAGGAATACACATGTGAAATATGAAAGCCCTATCACTTACCATTCAAAAGTTATGCCCAATGTTAAAGTTTTTGAAAAGTAGGTCAAAGGTCAAGGTCAAGGTCACGAGGTCAAAAATTTTGGTATCAATGGAAAGGTCTTGTCACAAGGAATACACATGTGAAATATGAAAGCCCTATCACTTACCATTCAAAAGGTATGCCCAATGTTAAAGTTTTTGAAAAGTAGGTCAAAGGTCAAGGTCAAGGTCACGAGGTCAAAAATTTTGGTATCAATGGAAAGGTCTTGTCACAAGGAATACACATGTGAAATATGAAAGCCCTATCACTTCCCATTCAAAAGTTATGCCCAATGTTAAAGTTTTTTGAAAAGTAGGTCAAAGTTCAAGGTCAAGGTCACAAGGTCAAAAATTTTGGTATCAATGGAAAGGTCTTGTCACAAGGAATACACATGTGAAATATGAAAGCCCTATCACTTACCAATCAAAAGTTATGTCCAATGTTAAAGTTTTTTGAAAAGTAGGTCAAAGGTCAAGGTCAAGGTCACGAGGTCAAAAATTTTGGTATCAATGGAAAGGTCTTGTCACAAGGAATACACATGTGAAATATAAAAGCCTATCACTTACCATTCAAAAGTTATGCCCGATGTTAAAGTTTTTGAAAAGTAGGTCAAAGGTCAAGGTCAAGGTCACGAGGTCAAAAATTTTGGTATCAATGGAAAGGTCTTGTCACAAGGAATACACATGTGAAATATGAAAGCCCTATCACTTACCATTCAAAAGTTATGCCCAATGTTAAAGTTTTTGAAAAGTAGGTCAAAGGTCAAGGTCAAGGTCACGAGGTCAAAAATTTTGGTATCAATGGAAAGGTCTTGTCACAAGGAATACACATGTGAAATATGAAAGCCCTATCACTTACCATTCAAAAGTTATGCCCAATGTTAAAGTTTTTTGAAAAGTAGGTCAAAGGTCAAGGTCAGGGTCACGAGGTCAAAAATTTTGGTATCAATGGAAAGGTCTTGTCACAAGGAATACACATGTGAAATATGAAAGCCCTATCACTAACCATTCAAAAGTTATGCCCAATGTTAAAGTTTTTGAAAAGTAGGTCAAAGGTCAAGGTCAAGGTCACGAGGTCAAAAATTTTGGTATCAATGGAAAGGTCTTGTCACAAGGAATACACATGTGAAATATGAAAGCCCTATCATTTACCATTCAAAAGTTATGCCCAATGTTAAAGTTTTTGAAAAGTAGGTCAAAGGTCAAGGTCAAGGTCACGAGGTCAAAAATTTTGGTATCAATGGAAAGGTCTTGTCACAAGGAATACACATGTGAAATATGAAAGCCCTATCACTTCCCATTCAAAAGTTATGTCCAATGTTAAAGTTTTTCGGACAAACAGACAGACAAACAGACAAACAGACAAACAGATAAACAGACAAACAGACAAACAGACGGACAGGCCAAAAACTATATGCCCCCGAATCTTTGATTCCGGGGGCATAAAAATAATCCCCAAATAAGATCAGGGACACGGAAATCCAACCCCAGTGTCAAGGATTTCCTTGTCCCTGATCACATTTGGGGATAGATTCTATTAGTCTTAGAATATTAAATGTATGGATCCACTCTGTCTGACTTGATAAAATGCTAGGATGATTATGTAAATTGCCTATCAGATATGCACATAAATGAAACCGAATATGGATACAAAAATTATCTAAGTAAAATTAGCATAGCTAATCTTGTATCAATTAAAATGTAAAATATAAAAGAATTTGATGTTATAATACCCGTACTTGAAAACTTACTATGGGAATTTAAATATGATATTTTCTGGAATGAGACGACCAAAGGATGCCAAGACTCCAACGTCATATTTGAACGGACTAACGACAATTGGCCAATCGTGTACAGTCAGGTAATTGTCCTGGGCATATTTCAGCACAGCATGATGCTCTTTGGCCCTCTGTTGGTATAAAACAGAATTATTATAAAGTCAGTATTTCCATCCTAGTAATAAATAATTTCATACTTTTCAAAAATACAACATCAATGATATTATAAACGATTGAAATGCATTCAAATAGTTGTATTCCTAAAAAAAATAATTTAGGGCTACACATGTAATGTACATGCACATTGTTTCCTCTCATAATAACATGTTTGATTTTAATACATGAGCTCAAAATATACATGTATTACAATCTACATTTTTTTTCTTACCTTTTACCGTACATGCATCTTAAAATCATAAAATAAATGAGCAAGGATGAGAAAACTCCAATTTTCATTTGGAGTATGAGATTATAATATGTTACATTTACAAAATATGGTATACATTGTAAATGTACATGAATCTCCCTTTTAAAAAAAATTCAGACTCCAGAAACCATACCAATAGACCATTTTCCAATCTTGTTAGAAAGCACAAAATGTCCAAGTCAACATCTTTTGGCTTTGTTTTTCATTATGACATCACTGTTAAAAGATGCAATCCCATGGTGACGTAACAATGAAAAAGTGCTCTTAAATTGCCTACCTCAGACATTTTTCCTCATTTTGTCAGCCATTATGAATTTCGGCAAGTGGCCTATTTTTATGTATCAACCAATACTTTTAATAAGTCATTTCATGTTACTGTAAACAGGAAAATTTTCGCGCCACATTTTATTTTTATTTTTGCCCAATGCCATTATGGCAAATTTAAGACAGGTAAATAGAATCATATGTACAGGATTTATGAACAAAAATATTAAGTGGGCGAATTTAAATTTTAATACTGAGCAATTCAGTCAACTATATCTGAAGTGGAAGAAAATAAGACTGGGCCAATTAAAAGCTGTAAACAGTTTTTACCTTTGGTCGTATTACAGCCACTTCTAGACTTTCCACTAATTTTGGCACTCTTGCATCAGGATTCACTCTGAAACAAAGAATTAATTCATTAATACTTGTATTCGCAAATTCACATAATACAAATATTACATGAAATCATTGACTGCATGCATGAAAAATTTAAATGTGTAAAGTATAGCAGCTGGAAAAAGCCACCTATTCCGATTGGTTTATATACATGTACAGTCAAGTAAGTTGTTTTAATTACAGAGTACTGTTCATCTTCTAGGGAGGCTAATTTTTTTTTTTTTTTTTTTTTTTTTTTTTTTTTTTTTTATTGGGTAATTTACAAAGCATAATTTGATATTTACAATATAAAAGACACATTTACACACTCATACACATTCATTCCGCCAATGGATGATACTTATGATAAAACATCATTAAACATTTCCCACCTATCTTTAAACTTTAGTGTTTTCCCATTTTTTGCATATATACGTTTTTCCAAATCAAAGTAGTATTTCAATGAAAACATAAAGGAATTAATATTGATGGAACTGTTTTTAAGCTTTTGCGTAAAGATGAATTGCTTAGCTAGTAACAGTAAGAGATTGATACAGTCGTTGTGTTTTCTATATTGTTTCCCAAAGATTATCGTCTCTTTTTCAAGACCTAATGAGACGTCTGTGTGTCTTGTAATGAGTTCTGAGAAATCTTTCCAGAAATCCTGTACAATATTACAAGAATAAAACAGGTGTAATAAAGTTTCCTCATCAGCATTACAGAAAGAACACAATGTTGTGTCTTTTATTCTCATTCTGTGCAAAAGAATGTTAGTTGGAATTATGCGATGTAACAATCGGTACTGAAACCAACATAGTTTTGTATCTTTTGTGATACGGAAAGGTAAACTATTGATATAATCATGACAAACTTCTTCTTTATCAACATTCATATCTAAACACCACTTGTCTATGTACTCTTGTTTAGATTGAGATGAACACAGAAATATATCATAGACTGAAACATGTTTATCTTTATTCTTAATTATTATTTCTATGTACTCATTGTAATTAGGTAACATTATTTCAAAGCTGTCTGTTCGAAGACAGGGCCATTTTTCTAAAATGGCATTTTTTAAGCCATAGAAAAGAGTAAAAGGTGGATTGAAATCATATTTTTCACAAAATTCTTGATACGACATGAGCATACCACTGTCACTAATTAAATGATAAATAGAGGTAATACCTTTGCTAATCCAAAGTCTATATGTAAAGACTTCTTGGCTGATTTTAACATTAGAATTATACCAAATTTCTTGATATATAAAGTTAATATCTTTGTCATTGTCATTTTTTCTGAAGAGAAGCATTCTAAATTCATAAAGAATATTAAGGATATCTTTCCAGAAGTCATTTTGTGTTAAGTTTACTAAAGTCTTCAAATAATCTGGGCCATATTTATAAATTTCATCTATTTCCTTTGATGATGATATTTTGAATAGATCATTCAGAACTGATTCTCTTGTCAGTAAACGTTTTATCCAGCTTAGTTTTAAAGATTTACTAAAGGCTTGAATATTAATCATTCTTAATCCACCTTTCTCATACTTAAGGAACATCTGTTTTCTTGATATTCTATCATTTTTATTATTCCACAAAAATTTAAAAAGATTTCTTTCGAGCTCTTTTAAAGTAGAACTGTCTGGATTTGGAAGGGTTATAAATAAGTGAGTTAGACGAGATATAAGTATTGTTTTAATAACTATAATTTTTCCAATTGGACTTAGAATTCTTTTTGACCAACTCGAAATTAGTCTCTTTATTTCTAAGAGTTTTTCTTGATAATTAAGTTCAACCATTTCATGAAGTTTTATACTGAAAATGATGCCTAGATAAGCAAAAGGTTCATCTGACCATACAAGAGGAGTGTTAGTGCATAATTTAATGTTGCTATGTTTCTTTGAGCCTAACCAAACACACCTGCATTTATCAATATTTGGTTTGAGACCTGAAAATTTTGCAAATTGTTCTAATAAGGAAAGTGAATGTTTCAGTGAGTTTTGTGTACCATCTAAGAATAGACCAGTGTCATCAGCATATTGACTTATCTTAATTTCTTTGTTATTAATCGTTATGCCTTTAATTTCCTTATGCTCTCGAAAAAGTATACCTAGTATTTCAACACATAGTATAAAAATATAAGGGGAAATAGGATCACCTTGTCTGCAGCCTCTGCCAATTGTAAAGAAAGGAGAAGAAACACCGTGTTGAATTGTACACAGCCTAAATTTGTTGTTCAGACAATTAATATACTTTATGAAATTGGGACCAAACTTAAAGAATTTCAATACTTGATTCATAAATCTCCAGGATATAGAGTCAAAGGCTTTTTCAAAATCAATCATGACGAAAAGACCTTCTCTGTTTTGATTATCCAATTCGTTCATGACATCATAGAGGACTCTTGTGTTCTCTCCAATGTATCTGTTTTTAATGAAACCAGTTTGGTTTTCATTTATAAGATATGGAAGGACCTTTTTCATTCTTGATGCAAGACAATGTGAGATTATCTTGTATGTTATATTCAATAGAGATATTGGTCGCCAATTCTTAAGATATTCTCGTGATTTATTTCCCTTTGGAAGGATTGAGATAATCCCCATTCTTTGGGTTATTGATAGTTCTTCCCTTTGAAAGCCCTCTATGACTGATCTATAAAGTAAATGTTTTAAGTCAAGCCAGAAAAATTTGAAAAACTCTGCTGTGTAGCCATCAGGTCCTGGACTTTTATCTCTTTTTAAACATTTAACAGCTTGTGAAACTTCTTCAATGGATATTGGCTTTTCTAAATCTATGTTGTCTTGATTAGTGATTTTATTCACGTTACTGTTACGTAGAAGATTCTCTATATTTACTGATTCTAACGAGTCATCTTTACATTGGTAAAGTGATTCATAAAATTTTTTAATTTCATTTAGAATCTCCTTCTGTTCGGTAACAACAGAGCCATCTGGTTTTGTTAACTTCACCATATTTTTGTTAATAAAGTTTCTTTTTTCCAAAGACAAAAAGTATTTGGTAGGCTTTTCACCTTGTTCTATCCATTTGCATCTACTTCTAATAATCATAGAATCTAGTTCCTTCTTCCTAATTCTTTCTAATTTTTGTTCAAGTTCTTCCAATCTTTCTTGGATGTTACTCTGGACATTTTCGTTTCTGTCTATCATTTCATGTATTTGTTTTATATCATGTTCCAATTCAGACTTTTCGCGCGACCTTCGTCTTTTTTCCTTTGCTGCATATGGTATCGTCATGGATCTTATTTTCATAAGAAGCGTTTCGAAGAAAAGCTGGTCACTTATACTAAATTGCAACTCTGCATTATCAATCTGATCGAGGTTCGCGAAGTTGTACACTGGTAGAGCGTATTCATATTTCGTATGGCGAATTACATTTTTTACCTTCTCCACATATAATTTATCATACAACAGCGAATTGTTAAATTTCCAAAAACCTTTTCCATTTATAAAGTTCGAAATTTTAATTTCTAGTGTGATTATAGAGTGATCTGTGCGGTATCCCGGTTCAATATCAGTTCTGTCCAACATTGTTAAAAGGGGCGTAGATATAAGGAAAAAATCGAGCCTAGCTCGTTTAGTTGGATTTATACGGGACCATGTGTATCTCTTTAATATTGGGTTTTGTATCCTCCAGGGATCACAGATTGATAATTCATTACACATTGACTTTACTTCGTCTGAGGCCTTTACATTATTTTGTCTCGTGTAATTATGGCAATCTTTGTCGTAATCCAAGACTAGATTAAAATCTCCACACATAATACAATGTTCATAATCACTATCTTTTATTTTTTCCTTAATTTCTTTATAAAAATTAGGAGAATCTAGATTTGGACCGTACAAATTAACAATTAAGAGGGAATATTTGTTTTCCACAGTTATGTTAAGAATAATGTAGTTTCCACTCTGATCTTTTATACAGTCGACCACTTTGTATTCGAAATTATTATTAAGCAATATCGTAACCCCCCTTGAGTCACTAGACCCATAACTCGAGAATACTTCGTAGCCCCATTGCATACGGATAACTTTTTCCGATTTATTTGTGAAGTGGGTATCTTGTAAGCAGTAAATAGAAGCCTTTTTATCACGTAAAAATCGGAAGACATCCTTTCTCTTTTTCTGGTCCCCTAATCCTCTACAATTGACAGAAACAACTTTCAGTTTATCTGTAGGCATAAGGCAATTTTGTGTATTGATATTCCATTGGCGTTCCATTCATACCACATTCATACATCGACAATAAGTAAAGTAAAAAGGATTCACAAACATACATAATTAAAATTAAAAAAGGAAAAAAAGGAGTAATCAAAGTCTTACAACCTATCTCCAGCAGAAGTTACAGATTACAGAGCTTAAGATATATAAGAACTTTCTTAAAGTTAAACTGACATTGCTATTTTACTGTTGATATCGTCAAAGATATCAAAGCGAATTCTTTTGTTTCCATGTTGACCGTACACGTAGCTATTGAAGTACCAAGCGCCTGATATTTTATCGTGATTCTTGAGTCTCGTAATGAGTTCTGTGTTCATCTTGGTGACATCATCTACTAGCCTTATTCCCCCGCCTGCTTCCTTTATCATTCTTCTTTTCCGCATGACTTTTGACTTGGCGTCGGTGTTCCGAAATTTGATTAAAATTGGACGATGGTCTTCCCTTCTCCCTGGGATTCTATGCACTGCAGTAATTTCGTTGTCCTCGACTTCTATTCCGCCCTTTTCTAAAAAAACTTTCTTGACGACTTCTTTTGTGTTTTCTGATCTCTCTTCTTTTAATCCAATTATTTTGATGTTAGTTTTTCTGGAATACTGCTCGTTGTGGTTGCTTTGGATCAGTGCTTTCGTTATCTTACCCTCGTTTTCTTTGACTCTCTGTTTCAAGGCGGCATTCTCGTGTTCACATCTGTTCAGTTTAGTCAACAGATTTTCGTTCTCCAGATTTATTGCTTGAATTTTCTCTTTGAGATTTTGAATTTCGTTATTGTATGAGGACTGAAATTGTTGAACTCGGGTTTTCACCTCTTCTTCGATGTCCTTCTTACACTCATTTACGAAAGTCTTAACGATCTGATTGATTAAGAGTTCGATCTCATCTCTCTTAACTGTTTGATCTAGCCTTTCTTTAACATCTCGGAGATCTTGTCTAATGAGAGCGAGGATATCGTTTTCTTTATCTTTATCTTTATCACTGCTTACTGTTTGAGAAGATTTTCTAGTGTTCATTTTTACGGGGGCTTTGAAGAATGTATCAATAGATTTTCTCTTATCTGGATTCATCAATTGAATATGTACAGTACCTTATTTCGAAAGCTCAAAGTGTCGGGAAGTTTCACTTCTTGTTCATTCCTTGTCTCCGTACATCAACATTTTATTCTTATTTTGTAATCCGTAATCACTGCCTCGGTGTTTCTTTTACATATTTCCTTTATCCCGCTGTGAGTCAAATAGCAGTTTAATTTGTTTTTTACACACTTCTTTTGTCCAAATCGGCCTAAATAATCTAAAAAATTCTTTGTTTACTCGCTCGTAAAAAATATACGTCCATGGGAGGCTAATATTCACCCAGTTGGATTTTTAAAATCCTGAGACGCTTTAACCATATTGGGGTGTATATAACACATTTACTTTGCATGAAATATTTCAAAATAGCACAATTATAGCATATGTTTAAGGATATATAGTGCTGTAAGTGTACTTGATTAAGCATACTCCAATTTCAGCGGAAACATACAAAACTACAAACATTGTGCAAACTGACATAATATTATAGCGTAATCATGAATTATCTTAAATAAGCATACTCTTAAGAGCACTATACATCGTAATTGCGCTAAAATATGAATCCCGCTAAAATTTATTCACACAGTAAAAGTTTTTGATGTTCAAACCTGTTTTCATTTAACGCCTTTAGAGTTGGTAGGAAAAGTCATCCGTTCCAAAAAACAGAATTCTCCATGGCGGTGATTAGAGTAATCTTAGAGTAATCATGAATCATCTTGAGTAAACATACTCTTAAGAGCACTATATAATTGCCCTAAAATATGAATCCTGCTAAAATTTATACACACAGTAAAAGTTTTTGATGTTCAAACCTGTTTTCATTTAACGCCTTTAGAGTTGGTAAGGAAAAGTCATCCGTTCCAAAAAACAGAATTCTCCATGGCGGTGATTGGCGCAACTCTTTTGGAAGGAAGCACTTGAAACTCTTGGACCATCCATGAGAATATGCACAATTCCTTGCACAAGAAACACTGAAACATCGGAAGTTTATACTTCTCTGAAGCGAAAAATGCGTCCTATGTGCACATCCACTATTGACATATTGTAAACATGTAGTTCTAAATTTGATAGAATGCAACATTCTGTTAAATGTAGCATAAGTTTATCCAAGAATTTTCTTCATGAGAATACACTGGTAATGTGTCTCAATGAATTATCAATCGATGGAAGCAAAGTATCAAATGTGATCACCAAGCTTATCCTTCAGTTTCATCTTCTGTAAAAGAAAAAAAAGAGAGTTAACATTGGTCAAGTTTCAAAAGGAATGCAGATCTGAAAGACTAATACTGGGTGTATGATGTTGACCATATATTTAATGATCATGAATTATCGCCGATTTCGGAGATGCAGTTGGATAGAGAGTACCTCAGAGTGAGTAGACCGCTAACGCTCGAATACAGACTTGGTCAGGCATTGGTTTAAACCTCGGCCTTCGGCCTCGGTCAACCAATACCTGACCAGGTCTGAATAGTCACAAGAAGACTGAAATCAAAAGTCAATAATTGTATATTATAGAATAATTGTCATAATTTGTGTTTTGTTATGGGTATTCAACATGTACGTGATGTAGCAAGTGCAATTAAATTAAAAATATCACACACGTACCAGGTTATGTGCATAATGAAACATATGTACATTCCATAATATATACAATCATGTCAAATCGAGAAAAAGACAAAGGAATTTAAATTCAAATATGACTTGAGATTTTCTCCCTATATTAGCTATACTGGTCAGGCAGATTTCTGAACTGAAGGTATTTCCGAACGATTTCCTAGTTCGATTACTTGGAGTTACTTTTTCACAATTTTGGTGATACAGACCTCTAGATATTCAGAAAAATAACCCACATGCAAAAGGAAATCTCAAAATACAATGTAACTTAATTTAGTATATTTCTAGCATAATTTGTTTCTCCTTCTGTTTGTAATTTCGTCTGTTAGGGAGCCAGGGAAAGTGACGTCATTGAGTTAAGAACATATCTTGACCTTCTTTTGGAGTCATCTATTTTCCAAAAATCTATTCTTGTCAACTGATCGATTCATTATATTAAAAACCTGCATTGAGAGGGGCCCAGAGCAGGATATTCACCAAAGATAAATTTCATGTGTTAGAATACCAAAATCATTGGAAATAAGTAAGAAATAAACATACCTCATCATGGTTCAGAAAGTCGCTCTAGAAATAACTTCTGTAAAATTTTATGATATATGTTGACATAGCATTCTTCAATAAGGATAACAGGATAAAATAACAAAGTTTTGAAACATTTGATACATATTTGACCCCAGGAGAGACTAAAATGCTAGTCGTTCGGAAATACCTTTAGTAACTTGCGTAAAATGGACGTTTAAGGGGGTATTAAAATACCTCAAATCAGCATTTATAGGTTGATTTTCAAAATTATTTTTATGTAGGCATTTGTATAAAGGGTGAAGCGTTATTTCATGTTCAGAGTTTCATGGTGATTGGACGTATAGAAGTCAAGATATTGACGAAAAACTGCAAAAACCGTTCGGAATTGTCTGTTCGACCAGTAGAGCTCACCTGTAGTCTATTCTCCAACACATTCATGGTCAGATAAGCCATGCTTACTCGCATGCATACTCTGACATGTCTGAAGACGTGATAATTTGATTGGTTCATGCAACGATGCAATTATAAACCATAGCTGGCTAGTTGTTATTTTTTAATCTTATGTCGTATTTGAAGATAATTAATATGAATTGGCAGCTATCAATGTTAACTAAGCCATTTAGCAGCTATTTTTTCCCGTCACACACCTTATTTCTTATCGGCTGTGTGAATATGGGTTAAAAATTGAAGCAAAATTAGCCTCAGATTGCATGCATTATGTAGATTAATGATCGTTATGATCGATAAGGTAATTTAGAATCAATATTGGATTACAGACTGCTTATCTTTTACCCTCTCCTACAACAACCCTAACCCTTCTGATATCAAAAATGTGTGCATAGTCGCGATCTTGGAATTGGCACCAGATCATCATGATCAACCCCATATTCTTGTCAAAAATGTATTTCAGAGAATATTTTCGAAACAGAGTACATGCTCTGGATTTTGTGAACAGAACAGTTTTCATATTATACCGATACACCAGTACCTGTGGCTATTGATGGGCCGATTATCGATAATAATCGATTAGCAGCGTGTTGAAGTCATCCGATTTCGATAATCGATTTTAAAATAAATAATCGATAGCGTGAAAGTACAGAAAGGGGGGGGGGGGCACTCAGGGACCAGAGGAAATTCTGTCAAATTGTCTAATTAAGTATTTCCAATAATTTCTCTACTAAATCATTGTTGTTATAATGTTGTAGAGAAACAGAAGCTAGCAGCATGAAATTAGAAAGAATAATTGTAAAAGCTAGTAAATCATTAATCAATTTAATGACAATTTTCACACCGGACTTTTAGGGATTGCCGACGGACTGACGATGACAGTAAATTCTTCAATTCTAGTCATTTTTTTTTTTAGGTAAACTGGTTTTATTACTTGTTTGAGAATAGTTGAAGAAAATCTTGTTTGATGTTACTGTTTATGTTGACAGATACTTTACAAATACTATTATGAACCCCCCCCCCCCCCTTTCCACTCCTCAACGAACATAACTGAAAAATGATTGTTTTGAATACTTTTCATGCATTTTTTCATGAAACAATGGAAAGGGTATAGGGAGTTATTTTTATATATGCATTGCGTACATTACAAATTCAGGTTTTGTTTGGATAAAAAATAGTAAATTTGAGTTATATAGAATGTGATAAACCTATTATAATCGGTAAAATCGCATCGGATACACCAACCGATTCTTACCGATTATCGATTATGTTTCTAAACCGATTTCCCATCACTACCTGTGGCCAACAAGAACTGTCCAGTTATCATTGTGATGCAAGGTACATATGTAGAAAGGTCACTTTTGTGACTTTACTAAAATCTGACTTGGGAGAGAAATTTCTACATGAGCTAGGAAAATCTAAGACAAAAACCTTTACGAGAATGAATATCAGTCAATAAAATTGTGGCACAATGTTTGTATACAGCCTGCTGACGGCATCTGGGAAGCGTGCACTTGTGTAAGACGAATTTTTTTATTCCTCGGGTTCGGAATCCAAGTTTTTCGTCATTCGTGATTTTCGTCATCAAAACCGCCGTGGACCACATCAACCTTAGCAAATCTTACAGCATTCCGCGTAACAGACCAGATCTACCCGTGCACTTGACACGAGTGCACGAAAATATTTACCTAATACGTTTTAGTACTTCCTGCATGTTGTATTCTAGAATCAAAGTTCGAATTTGCCATAACGCACCTGCGGCAACCTGGCAACTGCACTTTCACTTTCAGACAATTTTGTAAAAGGACCGCATAGTCCATCTAGGCTTAGTGGACCATATTGACAGTCGTTAATTGAAGATGAAGCGTTATATGGTAGTATGGGTAGGAATGTTCTTTGTGGTAGTGTGTGTGTCACTTTATCTGATGATGGAGACCGTATCGTCTAATATGGGAAAGTCTTCTGATATAAATACGGTAAGAGACAAGTGCATGCAGTCGTCATATGTGCCTGGGTCATATAAACTCCCTACACTGCTGATTTAGCTTAGAAACAATGTTCAAGATGAACCGTCTAATTGGTTTACAGGGAAAATAAGAAGAATCAGTGTAACAGTTTTTCCCATTTTAAACTCACTAGCTGAACGCCCGAGGCTACCAAAATATTTGCTGGGCTAGTAGAAATTCTGTAAGAAACTATACAAACTAGTAAAATTTATCTTCTGGCTAATGGCTGAAAATACTGGTGTAAGATGTTTAGAATTTTTATTTCCATTATTGACATTTAATTTTCATGTACATTTTGTAACATTGTTATAGGCAGAGATGAAGATGTGACTGATCTAGAAACTGAACCCAATAATTTCTGCTGTCTTGACTCTCTTTAGACTTGCCATGTTTACCAACTGAACTAATCTGATTGTTTACATGTCACCTGAAATATGGTACCATACAGGTGCATGTTTACATGTCACCTGAAATACCGGTATGGTACCAAGGCTCTCACACCCACTTTTGTGACTGGGGCCTTTGAAATTGAGAAAAATTGCGGCATTTTCTCAAAAATTAGGAAAACACATTAAATAAGTTTGGATGCCTTATGACCTGAAAATGAGAATTTTCAACTCATTTTGTTGAATTTTCAAAGAGGTGTCAAATTGGGAAAAATTGTCAACAAATTGGGAAAAAAAGATACTATTTTGCATTGGGACTGGGGTCCAATATGGGCCCCAAATTAGGCTGATCGAGAGCCCTGGGTACCATACATGTTTACATGTCACCTGAATATGGTACCGTACACAGTGACTCGGGTCACTCTCATTAAATCCCAATAATATGAAAGTTGTACAGTCAACTTGTTATCATCATCTCTCCATGAAGTCAATTTCACTTTGAAGCGGCATTACCTTCACAAGGTTCATGTTGAAACGATGGACTCCCTTCTCAAAACGACAAAAGTTAGAAGACCAATGAAATTAAATATCACTAAAGTAGTTGTAAACAATCATAACTCGACGCTGTTTCGTCACAGTGCCATATCAAAACAACTTTTCCACCACTTGTTGTGATTGGATATACTGTATTATACATGTATTTAATGTAACAGGATTTAATTTTAATTATAGATTGCATATTTTTTCTTAACGGTATTCACAGCTTGTTATTTGAATGCACAACCCAAGCTATTAATGTGAAAGTTGTAAAGGTAATATAAATGCTCGCAAGGTAACCTTCACACAAAAAAGATGACTTGTTGATATGAATATTTAAAAGAAATTACCGGTAATGTAAAAGATTTTAAAATTTATTCCTATTCGGCCGATGCAACCCAAGTGATATAATCTTCATTATGTTGAAGGCAATCACTGAAGAAGTAGAAGTAGAACTTCACAGCAAAGTGAATATGGAATTTGTTTTACATTTACAAATGTCAGAGTGACGACATAGATATAAATATATATCTGTAAGAAGTTAATTAGTACTTCAATTTGTTTTTCAGGTCCTTATTGAGGAGAAGATAGCAAAAATAAAGAGTGATATTCATAAGAATAAAAACTTAATCAATGACATAAAGGACATTGTGCGGAAAATGACCAGAGGTGACCGAGAAGCGGCGGAAAAGTTAGAGAAAGTTTTACGAGAAAACCTCAATGAAGAGGAGGAGGTTGACAAACCACAAGTACAGGTTCCTGTGGTAAAAGCCGACATTAAAAGTCCCGATGTCAAGAGTAAAGGTGCTGTGCAAGTCAGCGAGAAGACATGTGGTCTAGCAGAAGGACCAAATGCCAACTCTGATGTACAGGTAAGAAATATGTACATTTGGTTGCACTACACAGTATTGGCCATTGAAAATTGAGCGTTTTGAATGAAAGGCATGCAATAGTTGACGTTATATTAATAATTTTATATTGCTCATACAATATAAAGCTACATATCAATAAAAAGTACTCTTATTGCTGATTACTTCTATAATTCTTGATTTCATCTGAACAAATCATGTCAATCAGACATGCTGCTCAAAGATATAGCAGTACATTAGAAGATGACATGGAAATGGGGCATGACCCCTCAAAGTGACTCAAATTTGACATCCTTCTCAAATGATTTTCTTAATAAACTGTATGTCTATTTGTTGTGTATTTCTTATTCTATAATATGTGCAATTTATTTGAATTTTCACCTTATGCAATTCGAGAAATATGACGTCAAAGTTTTCTTCCCTAAAATACAGCACTCATATCTTTGCCCATGGCTAGTCACATGACCTCTTACTTTCACATCCGGTCATACTATACATATGAGGTATACAATGGAAATAATGGGCTTTTCTCAAGACAACAAGCTAATTATTTCTTCCAAATATCAAAAATCATAGTTATTTCAATTTTAAAGCTCACATAATGAAGCTGGAGCCCATCTGTCCCTTATTTAAAAAATCATCCCTAGCCAAATTCCAAATGCGACACTGCGGATACTATGTAGTGTAACCTTTATAAAGAGTGCATGAAGTACAATCATACCATTGTAATTTTTTTGTGCTGACATTTTTTATTGAAGAAAGTATGTATGTTATGATACTGTTAGATGTACCATGCTCTGTCAGATTTTGGTGTCTGAGCTGCACTAGCTGTCACATAGGATTATATTGGTATTCAAAGGTTAAAGAAATCTTACAAATATCATAAAAAAAAAAAAATCTTTTTTTTTACACTAAATTAACACATTGCCATGATTATTTTCTGTATGTATCTTTATTTTAGGGGGATTCATATACATGTATTAACATGATTAAGTGGAGTTAGTGCTGTCACAAGCAGGCTTATTAAAAACTACACTAATACATGTACATGAATCTAGGAATGAATTAGGAAAATGGCATGCATGCTAATTCATGATAAGGCTATAATGTCACTGTTCCTCATTTTTGCCTGTTTTGGCTAAAATAAATGTATGGTTGTGCCAAAATTAGTACGTGTAAAGTACTTGTACCTCATACATGTGCATGAACAAGGTGGAAGAGTATACATTATTCTGATGCTCAGAGTCGTGTTGCAAGTACATGTACATGCATACTCATTCCTTCTTTTCTTAGGAAGACCATGTTATAACACAATACTTTGCATATAATTTGTACTTTCAGATGCTGCAGCTCTTTGACTTTTTGAAGTTCGACAATCCAGATGGGGGTGCCTGGAAACAAGGATGGCCAGTTACATACGAGAAGGATCGATGGGGAAAAGACAATGTCCTACATGTGGTAGTAATACCTCATACCCACTGTGATCCAGGTATATTGTAATCTTCCAGTAATATATACAGTCTACTCTCGATAAGTCGAACTTCAGTGGACCAACAGAAATAGTTCGACTTATCAGGAGTTTGGCTTATTGAGTACATGATTTCAAAAGACTTATTTCCCTTCTCTCTATTACCGATAACAAACATTCATGTTGTCCTCTTTTATGACCAAGCTATATTTTATGTTTGTATTTACGACTCCATAGCAAGAGAGTATCAATTATAGGTCCACCGATCTCCTTATAATGAATTGGTTTTTGTTTAAGAATTGAAATTAATTTGTGGTTCGAGTTATTGAGATATATTTTCAATGTAAAATGATTTATGGGACCTAAAAATTAGTTCGACTTAACAAAAAGTTCGAGTTATTGGAATTCGAGTTATCAGGGGTAAAATTGCATAGAAATCAATAGCAGCAAATCAGGACTTTTAAAAACAGTTCGAGTTAAACGGAAATTCGAGTTAACCAAGTTTGAGTAAACAAGAGTAAACTGTATTTACATTGTTAGTTGATTTCCTATATGTTAAACACATATTCGATTTTGACGTTCATTTCAAGGTTAACGCAGGTTGACCCCAATGGCCCAATCACAGCATTTACACGATTAATTTAGAATTTCAAGTAAGGAAGAGATTTTCAATATGATAGCATTGCAGTGTTAACATCTTGAGATGAGAGAAATGGTACAAACTGGCAGAAGGAGTATCTCATTTTTGTGTCGCCTGTGAAGCATAGCGACACTTAGGGATCACTTTGTCCATTGTCCAACTGTCTTTCTGTCCATCTGTCTTTCACACTTGGATGTCAGACCCTATAAAAGTGATTCCTGAGTGTCGCTGTCTCGCAGACAACACATGCATTCCTTGGAATGATTTTTTTGCATTTATGGCTATTGCACTCAGATTCGATATGGGCAATTCTTTTGAGAAGATTTGAACCTGTCAAACCAAAGTACATTGTATTAGAGACATGAATGCAAAAACTAAGACACTCATTCCTTAAATCAAAGTTAATTTTTATCGTTTTAAGTTTCTTCTTTTCTTTGCTGGTTTGAGCCTCACAAAGAACGCAAGTCGGCCGACATACATGTATACACTTCTACGTTCTGTGTTATAAACCAAATGATGTACTTGTCTGTGTATTGCTTATACATGTATGTCTGTGGTGTTCTTCGAAAAAAAAAAAAGAAAAAAAATGTTTCTTCTTTTAAACTTAAACTGCTCTCAAACTTTGCATCTGAACCCTTGCTCTGCTGCAATTTATACGAAGTGCATTAATATATGCGTCCCGCATGGCAAAGATACATGACGTTGCGCACAAATATACATGTATGCGCGCCGCACAGCAAGGATTACGAACATACGTATACATGTACATAGTATTACTAAGAATTCTCTTTATAACTTCAGGTTGGGTCAAGACATTGAATGATTATTATCATCAGCAAGTGAAGCCCATACTGGACAACATGGTAATCAAACTGGAGCAAGACAAACGGAGGAAATTCATGTACGCTGAAATGTCCTTCTTCTCCATCTGGTGGGACGAAATATCAGAGGAAAAAAGGGAGAGAGTAAAAAAGTAAGGGTGAATTGTTCCACTGATTATTGAGTATAACTGCAATTTTTTTCTATTCTGTATGTTTGTTGAAAATGAAAAAAATCAAGTGACCCTCTTACATTCAAGCATGCATAATACATGTATATTGAATCTGCCGTCAGATATACATGTAAGTTATGCTATGCATCTCTTATTCTACATGTACAATGTATATACATGTATACCTTAAAGAGAGTAGTGATGCTCTACATGTACAGTCCCACCTGTGTTAACGTACACCTTTATATACCGGACAACTGTACATAACGGACAATTTCAGTTCCCCCCAACGTTTTTGTGTTATAAATGTCTTTTGTATAGCGGACACATCCGTTCTCCGGACAACGGACACCCTTCTGGTACCCCAATCGGTGTTAATAACCTCCTATAACGGACATAATTATCTCGGTTCCGCCTCTGATAACGCACAACGCCTTTGTCTATCGTGGCTTTACAAATTAATGGTAATTAGGGGACGGGTAATTAGTGGTCAATTTATGTTAACCTGTGTATACATTAATTAAAACGAGAACGTATAAACAGAGGCTTTGACGCTTGATGAAGGATGTAATAATGGAAAATCACAATAGAAAGCCTTCGTTTCACGATACAATGTTTATTTCCCGACTTCATTCACGCGTAAATATAAATTCTTAAGTCAAAATTGTATAGCTACTGACCACGCGCCGGCACGTGTCGCGGACAATTTAACGATCGATATTTTTTCAATTACTTCGACGTACTCTTTTCTCTCTCGGTCTGTTTATAAATATAAACAGCATATGTATAGTATAATAATTATGCTGAACAACATCAGGAATTTATTGTCGATTGATAAATAATGACGTTGGTATTTACGGACCGTCGACACGCGTCAAACGTCTGTTTAATCCTTGCATTAACGTTCAGTGGCGGATCCAGCGTGCCGGGGGTCAAAGGGCGAATTTTACCGATTTTTACTGAAAATTGGCAAAAATATACCCGTTTTTTCTTAAATATTGGATCAGTGCCCCCCCCCCCCCCGAATCCACCACTGAACGTTATCCGCAAATGTAAGAATTTAAACTTACGTTATATCAACAACGTACCCGAGTTCATTCACGTAATTCTATCAACTAGCGGTTAAATGTCAATCAATCTAGCCTTGGCTTCCGTATACACGCTGTACGCTGACCTACTCATGGACCCTCTTGAAGAAGTGAGGGGTCTTTAAACATGTAGGACGCGAGGATTTCAATAGGTGCATGTATAGGCAAGATGAGAAACCGCAATCAATTCCGAGCCTTTTAAGTTACATGGCGCTCGCGTGATTATTTTTCATGAGTGACGTCTCCCCGTTCTCATAAACTGAATGGGAGGATTAAACTTTATTTCCCTGTTTACTGGGGAAATACTCTCTTACGTAAAAAAAAAATGTTTACAAAACTTTGCTTTATTTATATTGCAAGATTACTCTTGGTGAAAAAATATATACTACCTACCTTAATTTCCTTTTTTTTTGTAGTCTCAATTATCTAAGAAACATGTATTCAAATCTACATGACCCAATTACATGTATTAGTACATGTATACTGTATTATAATTTATCTATCTTGTAAAACTACTTATCAAAAATTGACGGAAATTATTGCAAACTGTATATCAAACTGAACCTCTGCATAAAGGACACCTCTCTATAAAGGACAATATTTGATTTTCCCCAAGCCGTCCGTTATAGACAGGTTAGACTGTATTTTAAAATTGAGAAATATTTGCGATGTGATTTAAACAAAGATACATGTATGTCTATCTCTGTCTTAAATGTCATTTGAAAATATACATTGAACATCTAAAAAGTAATGTAATCACAGGTGAAAAATAGACCTTTTTGCTAAAGGATTCTCAAAGACTGCTTTTGTCTCTTCAAACAATGTTGTCTCAACTCGGGTAGAATTGAATGGCATTACATTACATGAACTACATACCATATAATGCTATGAGTTTGAAGAATCTGCAGAAGTCCCCAGATTACAGTATACTATACACATTGTCATTTATGATTTATTTCTTTTAATAGATTGATAGCCAATAAACAGTTTGAGATAGTTACCGGTGGATGGGTGATGAATGACGAGGCTAACACTCATTACGCCGCTATGGTGGACCAGATGATCGAGGGAAATCAGTACATACATGGAATTACAGGTACATAGAGAATTATTCCGTGAATAAATTTTTGTGTGAGTGTAATTTTTGCGTATTTCAAGGGATTTTCGTAAAAATTTCCTCCACATGAAAATAACCCTCCTGCATTCTTACAAGGCAGAGGCGTTTATATCGTAAAATGTAACCACGTTAACAGTATTAGTATAGATGGTAGCTCAACACTGCAGCCAGAGAATAGGCTGCTGGGCAAAACTTGCTAAATACAGTGCACCAGACATGCAAATATATTCATATAGATGTAAAAAGGTAGGGTTTATAGTCTCGTTCGCCTGAGCCTCACACGACTTCTACAATCACGTCCCTGGCGAGACCTGTACAATCCAGTGCATTCTCAACTCCCTTCAGAGTATACAAGCAGAGCTGCCATTTAGGTGCTAATGCTTTTCATTCACATTACAAGCTCGTCTCATGTGCCAGGTACCCGGTTTACTCCTGGGTAGAGAGAGTACAACGTAGTGTAAAGTAACTTGCCCAAGGTTACAATGGTTTTGCATTGATTGGCGACGGTGAGATTCGAACCCACGACCTATGGGTTCATAGTCCACCACCCTAACCACTATACCACCAGCACTGCTAGATGTGAGTTAGTGCAGTTATGACAGTGCCATAAATTAAAAATGCATACATTAGATTTCTACATCTGCACAAGTCACAGTGATTGATTTGCTTCTCTTCTCTTCTCACCTTGACCTACTACTTTTACATTTCGTGGTATGTTTGCCATGGAACCAATCAGTGACCAAGTGGCCATGTACATGTATCATTGACTGAAATATAACAAGATGACTCTCTGTCATTGCCTTATTGTTTACTTTACAACCAAAGAAATGGGGGATCTCTAACAACACTCAGTTGTAGCACCAACAGCAAAACTCCAAAACACCCACTGCAAAACACAAAGCAGACACGCACAGAATTAGACGGAAATGGTACAATGAATGCCAAATGACAAAATTAGAGCTAATCTCATTGGTCAACTGAGAGTTATCGATCTTCCGCTTGGTGCGAAATGTAAAAGTAGTAGGTCAAGGTGAGAAGAGAAGAGAAATGAAATCACCCCGACTTTGGAAGATGGATTTCTAGGAAAGGACACTGATTAAAAAATGTTTATCATTTAAATGTATGATAGGTGTGTGATGTCACTTTAGCTGTTTTACACATTTTGATAAAAGCCAAGCTGTGATAAAAAAAATTGAGGATTACTATGTGTAGTAATTTTGAGTGCATCTACATGTATGTTGAAGTTCAAACAGATTAATATTTTTGGACATTTTAGAATAAAAATATTAGTTTTACTACAGAAAATATTGTGAGTAATGTCAGTTTTAAGTTATACATTTTTGCATCCTCATTAATTATACATTGCATTACTACTACATGTATTAAAGTAAAAATCATCTTCTTACAGGGGCTAAGCCTGAGTCTGGTTGGGCCATTGATCCCTTTGGACACACCCCTACCATGGCATACATCCTGAAAAGAAGTGGATTTAAGAACATGTTGATCCAGAGAGTCCATTACTCTGTCAAGAAACATTTTGCCAAAGAGAGGTCCCTAGAATTCATGTGGAGGCAGAATTGGGGTAAGTGCTTGAAATAAAGTGTTGTTGGGTTTTTATATGCCCGTCATTTGACGGGTCGTATTATGGTATGGCGAAGTCTGTCCATCCGTCTGTCCGTCTGTCCGTCCGCCTATGGAACGCAATAACTTGAATATACACGTCAACAGATTTTCATGAAATTCATACATAATGATTGGTCTGTGGAGAGGAAGCCGCCTTTCGATTTTCAGGTTCATTCAATATGTCGTTACAGAGTTATGGGACTTAGATTTTTAAAATACAGTGAAAATATACTAAAATATTTAAAAATTATTTAAAAATCTATTTCTGCTCGAAATGTTTTGAAATTTTGTATACTTCAAGTAAAAAGGATTTCCTTTGACATATGTACATGTAACGGGTTTTTAATTTTTTTGTCGCATAACCGAGATATTGTGTGTAATAGGAAGGGGGGGGGTTATATGCACATACATGTTAAGCTAAGGGCAAAATATAGGCGCATGGAACGCAATAACTTGAATATGCGTCAACGGATTTTCATGATTTTCATACATTTTGATTGGACTGTGGAGAGGAAGCCGCCTTTCGATTTTCAGGGTCATTCGTTATGTCGTTACAGAGTTATAGGACTTAGATATTTTAAAATACAGTGAAAATATACTAAAATAGTTAAAAATTATTTAAAAATCTATTTCTGGTTGAAATGTTTTGAAATTTTGTATACTTAAGGTAGAAAGGATGCTCTTTGACATATGTAACGGGTTTTTAATTTTTTTGGTCGCATAACCAAGATATTATGTGTAATGGGAGGGGGGGGGGGTTATATGCACATACATGTTAAGCTAAGGGCAAAATATAGGCGCATGGAACGCAATAACTTGAATATGCGTCAATGGATTTACAGGATATTTCTACATTGTGATCAGACTTTGAAGAAGAAGCCGACTTTCGATTTTCAGGTTCATCCGATTTGTCGTTACGGAGTTATGGGACTTCGATATTTTGAATACAATGAAATTATACTAAAATAGTTAAAAATTCTTTAAAAATCTATTTCTGGTCAAAGTGTTTTGAAATTTTGTATACTTCAAGTAGAAAGGATGTTCTTTCACATATATAACGGGTTCTTGAATTTTTTGTCACATAATCCAGAAATTATGTGTAATAAGGGGGGGGGGGGGGGTTATATGCACATACATGTTAAGCTAAGGGCAAAATATAGGTGCATGGAACGCAATAACTTGAATATGCGTCAACAGATTTTCATGATATTTGTACATTGTGATCAGACTCTGAAGAGGAAGCCGCCTTTCGATTTTAAGGTTCATCCGATTTGTCCTTATGGAGTTATGGGACTTAGATATTTTGGTGTTGTGAAAAAAATCCCAACGGGCGTATCTTGCTGCGTGAGCGTAGGATTTATTTCCTTATCAGAAGAAGAAGGTTTATCATATGTACTGTAGAGTCACTAAGTTTTATGGATACCAGTGTAAACTTAATGACTGAAATAAATTCTTTTTCCAAATTCAGCAAGACATACATGTACATGTATTGATGATTTAAAGTAATATGTATATATTCCCAAAAAGGAAAAAAAAAATGCAAATATGGCAAAATTGAGAATATAAACACAAAAAAGGAGAATATAAACACAAAATAAGAACCATAACTACATGAACATGTATTTGAATCCATATTGACATCTACATGTATATTACCTTGATTTGATAGTAATTGTCTTGATGTTGATCTACTATTTATATACATATAGTTTAGGATCATGGTTGTGCCACTGACATATTTTGTCATGTTCTGCAATTTTTAAGACTATGGTGGCGCTACTGACATGTTCTGTCACATGATGCCGTTTTATTCATACGATGTCCCACACACATGTGGCCCAGAGCCGGCAGTATGCTGTCAGTTTGACTTCGCTCGACTTGCACCAAGCAGATACAGCTGTCCATGGTCCATACCACCAAAGGCTATCGATGATAATAATGTAGCAAAGAGGTATAGTTATGTAGTGCTTTAGCTCTGTTCATCATCAGAAACATTTACATTGATCTCTGAACCCCCTTTTTGCTCACCTAATATTATCGTGTAAGCTTTAAAAGTACATGGTAATTGGAGAAACATGAACACTCCGAAACAAATACAAGTCATCCTTTTTGTGTCGCCTGCAAAGCATAGCGACACTTATGGATCACTTTGTACGTTGTCAGTCTGTCACACTTGGATGTCACACCCTATAAAAGCGATTCCTGAGTGTCGCTATGTTTTTTAGGCGACACATGCATTCCTTGGAATGATTTTCTTATGGTAGTCTCAGGAGTGTCAGCAAAACTGTAAGAAAAACAATACAAGGTTCACTGTAAGAGTATTCATGCTTACATGTACAAAGTCTAAGGGGTACATGTAAATCTTCTTGTATAAGTGGTAAATATGGTAGAGATTTCAAACTGTCTATGACTTTGTTAGAATGGTAAATGGTGTCTAAGACGCCAACCTAAAATAACGAAGCAATATTTACCCTTAATAATGCCACCTTCTTTGATACATCCTTCAATCACTACCAGCACCCTGTCTCACAAAAACTCTTTCGAACTTTTTCATGAATTTTGGTAACTCTTGATCCCCTAATTCTTTTGATCAACTTATATTTGCACACTCTTGTTTCTTAATTTCAATTTCATACATAAATATGATATAAGAAAACATGATTTAATCGTAATTGAAATATTTTAAAACTTTTTATTACATGAAGAAAGTTGCAAAATTTCCTGAAATTTTTCGTAAGAATTTTTGTTAAACAGTGTGCAGAACTGGAAAGTGAACAAGATCTTCTACATGTTAAAAACATTGGAAATTTTATGAGTGAGTATTTTGCAAAGCATACCTAATGTGCACTTCATAGTTTGAAGAATTTTCTACGAATTTCATACATAACATATATTTCATTATAGAGCAAAAATGTTGATTGACCAATACAAGAAGAAGGCGTCACTTTACCGTGGCAATGTTGTATTGATACCACTTGGAGATGATTTCCGTTACGACAAGTTAGAGGAATGGGACAAGCAGTACAACAACTACCAAAAAATCTTTGATTATCTGAAGAAAACACCTGAGTTAGGAGTACAGGTAAATTTACTGTAACATTGATGTCATGAATTTGTCTGGATTCTAATTAAAATTTATTAATTTACATGTATCTTTACAATGTACACGTACACGTATATGTGTGATTTACATGTACTTAGAAATAAAGTTTTGAAATTATAAGAAGACAAAGGTCTGATTTATAAATTGAGATGTTACCGGTACTTTGGATTTTTCAAAGAATATTGACCAAATAGTTCCTTAAAATTCCAAATGTGCAATCTTCAAATTATGCTGAATTAACATGCAAATTATTCAAAAGAACTACATATTTATGTACATGAATATTATATATGTGAAAAAAGTAATATATATATCATACAGATAGTTCATTAACTAACAAGTTAAATGAAAATTTCAGGCTGAGTTTGGTACATTATCTGACTACTTCAACAAACTGTATGAGGTCACAGGCACAGCTAAAGGGAGTCGGCCCAAAGATTTCCCCGTACTTAGTGGAGATTTCTTCACGTACGCAGACAGGGACGACCATTACTGGAGTGGATACTATACCTCTCGGCCATTCTACAAGAATTTTGATAGACTTCTGGAGTCAACACTCAGGTAAAAAAAAACCTGTGATGTGTTTATTTTTGGGCATGAGTTATGGTTTTATGACAAAGGGGTAGGGCCACGAATGCTGGAAATTGCCTTGTAAATTGCTGAAAAAAAAATCAAGAAAGGTACATAAAATAGAAGCATTATATTAGTAAATAAATCTCACAGTCATACTTTTTCATAACTTGAATTCTAATGTTTTGTATATCATCAAAGCATAATTTTTGTCAAGGCCTGTAGCCACATTAGATATCAAACTTACATGTATCTTTTATCTGGAACTTCTGCATGGAGAAGCTCATCGAGTTTAAGATCACTCATTTAGGATATACATGTATACAGCAAAAAAAATTGTTCACCACAAAATCCTAGTTTTTCACATCCATGCTTATTAATTAAAGAAACAAATACTCAGCTTTTCATGTTTTAGATTTTTATATCTTTTACATACAAACATACACTGATACAGTATCATGTGTGATGAAAAAATCAATGAAAGATTCCTTTTGAAAACTTCTGTAATGAATCTGTACACATATATTTTGCAGGTCTGCTGAGATAGCATTCACCCTTGCCAAAGCCCATCAGGATAAACACAAAATGGTAAACCTTCAATCTGAGACATTGATGAAGCAGCTCGTAGATAGCCGTAGGTCTCTAGGCTTGTTCCAACATCACGATGCTATCACGGGCACGGCAAAGGATTTTGTTGTCGAAGATTATGGTAGAAGGTGGGTAGATTTTTTTTCTTCCACTGAGCAACATGTAATCCAGAGTTGTCAGTCAGATTAGTCAAGATTATATGTACATGTATTTTGAGCATGAATGCAGAGTAAATCCCCATTTTAAAGTCCTCTTTATGAATTAGAAAAAAAAGAAACACTACATACATGTACATGTAGAAACAACACAAACAAAAAGAGTTTTGTACATGTATGTAACATGTAGCATGGAACTGAAAATATGTGTACATGTATGTTGGCCAACAGATAGCGCTAGTGAGGTTTGAACCAGCGACCTTTGTATCATTGGCCCAACACTCGACCAATTCACTGATTGATTATATTCATTTGATGTCAGCATGTTACAAAATGTACACGTTCATTGCTGTATTAGTACTTGTTTTATTGAAAGTCAAACCTTTGTTTTGTAGACTATTGACAGCCTTAACAGACAGTAAGAAAGTTATAGTGGAATCCATAGCTTACCTCACAGCTAAAAAGGATTATAAAGACAAAGTGGAACACATGTTTAATCTGGTGAGCCACTCGTTGACTTGTGTTTTCACTATTCACTGGAAAATAACATCTACTGAATTCTCAATATTCGTTATAAGCCCTTTTCACATAACTGCGTGACTAGCATTTTGTGGACGGCAAGTACCAACAAGTGATTGTCCTTGACATCATATTGCGGGAACTGTTCTTATTTTGCCGTCCGAAACAACTGGACTGCAGTTATGTGAAAAGGCTTATTAGAACTTCTATTGCTGATGAAAATTGAACCATTCGAAATAATTATTGTGAATTTTTATGCCCCCGGAATCACAGATTCGGGGGCATATAGTTTTTGGCCTGTCTGTCTGTTTGTCTGTCTGTCTGTTTGTCTGTTTGTCCGAACTACAAACTTTAACATTGGGCATAACTTTTGAATGGTAAGTGATAAGGCTTTCATATTTCACATGTGTATTCCTTGTGACAAGACCTTTCCATTGATACTAAAATTTTTGACCTCGTGACCTTGACCTTGACCTTTGACCTACTTTTCAAAAACTTTAACATTGGGCATAACTTTTGAATGGTAAGTGATAGGGCTTTCATATTTCACATGTGTATTCCTTGTGACAAGACCTTTCCATTGATACCAAATTTTTTGACCTCGTGACCTTGACCTTGACCTTTGACCTACTTTTCAAAAACTTTAACATTGGGCATAACTTTTGAATGGTAAGTGATAGGGCTTTCATATTTCACATGTGTATTCCTTGTGACAAGACCTTTCCATTGATACCAACATTTTTGACCTCATGACCTTGACCTTGACCTTCGACTTACTTTTCAAAAACTTTAACATTGGGCATAACTTTTGAATGGTAAGTGATAGGGCTTTCATATTTCACATGTGTATTCCTTGTGACAAGACCTTTCCATTGATACCAAAAGTTTTGTCCTCGTGACCTTGACCTTCGACTTACTTTTCAAAAACTTTAACATTGGGCATAACTTTTGAATAGTAAGTGATAGGGCTTTCATATTTCACATGTGTATTCCTTGTTAGAAGACCATTTCATTGATAGCAAAAAACTTTTGACTTCGTCACCTTGACTTTGACCTTTCACGTACTCAACAGAAAATGGCGTTTATACTAACAAAGATGCCACCGGGGGCATTCGTGTTTCACAATCACAGGCTTTATTAAACACATTCACCTCCCCCCTTTTAAATTTTATGAAAAATTTATGAACATGTACATGTATGTGGGTATTCTTTTCAGGATGAGAGCAGAGAACACCATGATTCGCTACCAGAGAAAAATGTCATTGCCGTATCTAGTGATCCAGTGTAAGTACTTACACAGTGATTTTGATGTACATGTACATGTATATCATTGTCATCAGTTAAAATTGAAAATTGTTTCATACTTTTTCAAAAATCTTCTGAAATTTCTCTGTTTATCTAATCTCTATTTGACATACATGTTTGTATTTTTTTTTTTTCAGTGTTGTGTTATTCTACAATTCACTGGGTCATGCCAGGGAACAAGTGGTCAAGATTCACATTTCAAGCCCACATGTCAAGGTCACCGACCCTAACGGTAACACTGTGGCCACACAGACTGACCCTTACTGGATAGACAAAGAGGAGGCATCACTTGAAAGATACAAGGTAATCAATATGATGAATCAAATTCACTTGTACATGTATGATCAATTATTATAGACCATTTTCCGATCTTGTTAGAAAGCACAAAATGTCAAAGTCAACATCTTTTGGCGTTGTTTTTCATTATGACGTCACTTTTAAAAGACGCGATTCCATAGTGATGTAAAAATGAAAAAGTGCGCTTAAATTGCCTACCTCGGACATTTTTCGTCATTCTGTCAGCCATTATGAATTTTGCAAGTGGCCTATTGTATACAACTGTAATTTTGTCATCTTTTTTTTCGCCCTTAGGAAGCATTAAAGTGAATTTACCTGTCTTGAATTGCCCCTTTTCAGAACTGTTGAATAATCTTTTATGCATCTGTTTCATCATATTTATCCTCTGGGCACCAGGCAGAAATTGAAAGAAGCAAAATTTTACTGTATGCAGCAACATGAAGATAAAAAATTCTAGTGCATCCAAGACAGAAGAAAGAAAAGGGGATTGGTGAGGGGTTGGTTAAGATAGACATGATAATTTCATGGAGCTTGCCTTTATGTATTTTCAGGTGTCTTTTGTGGCCAATGTACCAGCCCTGGGTGTCAGTAGATATCTGATAAAGGAGGCAAAGGATAACCAGAAAAATGTTCACTCCCAGATCACATTCTACAGCTCTGAGGCGGAAATCACTGACCAGTAAGTTAATAAATCCACTCCATCTTCACTTCAGCATTTTCCATATTTTGATATGTTGCACTTATATGATACCAAATTTTGTTACTTTTGATACCAGCTGCATGTACTAAATGGGGTGTCATTGACCTTTTGTAGAGGTCAGAGTTAAATTAGGAGATTAAAAAAGAAATTAAATCTGTTTTATCTGTTTATAGGGGACCTTTCCACATGAAAACTGAGTCATTAGGAGATTTCACTCTGGAAACATCAAGATTGGAAGCTCACTTCACAGGAGATACTGGACTTCTTCAGGTTGACAAATAAATTAACTTTTTATTTATTCACATGTGTACTTTTGTCTAGGCTTTTGAATGTAATGCTTTTTGAAAACAAAATTTTCTACAAAGGTATTGCTCATTGTTGTTTTACATAAAAAGAAAACTTAATTCCCTAAAGTCATAGAATCTTTGATCGATAAATGTTGTAATTTAAAGGTATAATTCATTATATTATCATGAATCGTTTGAAAATATGTATACATGTACATGAACATGTATCATAAACATAAATATCATGAACAATGATTTAATTTCAGTCAGTGACTATGAAGTCTAGTAAGAAAACATATCAGTCAACAGTGTCCTTCCAATCATATGGTGCACGTGGTGGGAAAGAGAAAAGTGGGGCTTACTTGTTTTTACCAGATGGAGGAGCCAGGGTATGAATATTGTTAAAGAGAAATTCTATTTTGTTGAATCAGAAAGAACAAATTTCATAGTTGTACATGAAATTATACAAAAAAACCCACAAACTAGGTAGAGGACCTTAAGTACTTGCTTCCTGTAAGGTTTCATGAAATTCTGTGCAGCTGTTGCAGAAATGTCAAATATGTAAAAAGTTTACTCAGTACGATGGAGGAACGGCGTGCTATCGCAATGGCTCACTTGAGCTTAGCTCAGGTGAGCTAAAAAAAAAATTGAATTTGAATGTACATGAAAAATGGCTAAGAATCTTTTTATACCAAAATGTTTTCAAATTTTCTGTCTGCTAATAGAGTTCTGACTTCAGGACTGTCTGCTAGACTAGTGTTACCGGTAATTCATAACAAAATTAGTATGAGCATGAATACATGTACATACAATGTACATGTATATTTGGCTTCATATTATGAGTTAGGTGAAACGAAATGAATGTAAACTGATGGAAAAAATTTAGTTTTCATGAGGCAGAGAGGGAAATATTTCAGATCCATTAATGAAACATGAAATGAAATAACTGAAATGAAAAAGTATTGGAATGAAAAAGTGACATGGGTAATGCTCCTAGATACAGCTACATGTATGTATTATTTTCTACTTACACATGCCTTATTTTACAGATTCTGAAGGGTCATGGTGTGATCAGAGTAGTTAAAGGTCCTGTTGTTTCTGAGGTTACCGTCTTCATGTCCCATGTTCAACATGTCGTCAGACTCCATAACTCACCAGGTAAGTCAATATTTTATGATATTGACCTGGACATTTCCACTCTGTGTGTCTCTATACAGAAGAAAAAATATAAACACTTCTTTATAACTGAATGTACATGTATATTCAGACTTGGAAATATGACAATTTTCATATTCCATCAAAGGGTAGACTTAAGTGCAACACCACACTGTTTGGTAATATCTTGAATAAGACTACCCAAATACAGTTTTGATTTCACCATGATGATGTGTTATAACTATGACTTATGATGTCACTAAGCGAAAAAACATTAAATGGTGTCTTGTCAGACCTTTGTACATGTACATGTAGTTAAAACCATTTTACATGAAAATGGTCTATTGGTAACATACATGTATTTCTTTATTTCAAACTCATTTATTATTTACATGTATTTAAGGTACCGATGGTTTAACTGTGGATATCTACAACTTGGTTGATATTCGAGATCAGACCAACTTTGAGATGGGAATGAAGGTGTCAACTGATATAAAGAATAAGGACCGAGAATTCTGCAGCGATCTTAATGGATTCCAGGTATATACATGTACATGTGCATCTACAAATTTGAATTGATAAATGTTCACACTGAGTGCCTGTAAATTTGTCTCAGAACTTTTTTATGTAGTTACTTTAAGTGAAGAGACTAAGTTTATTTCATTGAGAATTTGATATCAACTATCAGGTCTATGACTTAGAGATTTATTACGTTTTGCCAAAAATCTATATTTTGGTCCATACAAAATTAATATTAAGTTTGACGGGCATTTTTTGAGAAAAAAAAAGTGAGGGAGGCAGGTTTTTTTTTTTTTTTTTTTTGGAAGAATGTAATTTATCTTTTAACCTAATTTCTAATTCAAGTGTTTTGATGCTGAAAATACATTAAAACTTAGATATAGTATGAAGTGGTAATGTTTAGTGCATTGATTAACAAGATAACCCAACGTCTTCCTGTAATATAGTAATTGTATTTCCAAATCTGAAGTTTGCTAGATATTCTGTGATTTGGTCACACTTTGCTTCCAAGTTATACGTTGTCAGTGCACGCGTGATAAACCACGCCGTGTAAATAGGCCTTTATATGTATCATATGACAGACGATGTTCTACGATAGACCGGTATGGAGATGTAGACTAAAGCCCCTATCATACTTTTTCGTATCAGCTACGTAAGAGGAGTATTTTTGCCAAAATTCTTTACGCAAGAGAAACGTAAAGGTCTGCCACGTATTTCGTCTTTCTCAGAAGTTCAAGGCGTAAGTGCGACGTTTATATGGCGTAAGAGGCGTTTCTATCCCGTATGAGCAGTGCACCAATGCGTCCTACCATCACATACGTGCGGCATTTGGCACGTACGTGTGACGTTCAATGTGTTTCTTCTGCGTAAGTATGACGTTGCTACGTAGTCTTCTTACTTGCGACGTTTCTGCTGCTTTGCCGTGGCGTTCACATTCGTATGAAAAAGTTCTTTGGTTGCCAAATATTATTTCTCTCGATTTTCCACTCAAAATAATATGAACACAAAAAGGGTAAAGGGTACTGTCAAAGTGCCCTTTGAAATTAGCGCATACTTTATTTAGACTCAGCTCGCCATATGAAATAAAGCTGCTTGGTTGATCTAGTGGAAATTTTGTAACTATACGGTATAATCAATCTTGATTCATTCTTAATAGGTTCAAAACTTTATTTTCCCTCTAGATTTTTATCATGTATTCATAAAAACATAGCAAATACACCTTTTACGCCGAGGTGGAATGAGCGATACTCCTTTAACGTAGCAGATACTCATATAACGCAACACCAACGTAGCTCTTACGTAGCAGGAACGAAAAGAACGTAGTTCGTATGCCATGCATACGCAGGGGTAAATCGAAGAAACAAAAAATAAGAAATTGAAACGTGTACCATACGTAGTAGATAAGAAAAGAACGCCGCGGGTACGAGTTAGCAACGCCTTGTACGTAGCACGTACGCCATAGGGATATCGCTTGCGTTTGTGATTCGTTCGTACTGGGTAGTAAGAGTATTAGCGACGTTCCTGCTACGTTGCTACTGCGCTTCTTTCGTTTGCACTGTGTTCGTGCTACGTACACACGGCGTATGGAAGCTGCTACGTAATTTTAGGTGCGAACTTGAAAAAAACGCGGCAGTCTTTCGTATCAAGAGATCATGCTACGTTTCAAAGAGTACTCGCTACGTAAGCTGGCGTTGCTGCTGCGTTCCTCTCTTACTGCCATGTATCCTGATACGCAGTAGATAGGTGGGCTGATACGTAAAAGTGTGATAGGGGTTTTAATACATGTATGCTGTAAGGTCATCTAAATTAAGCATAAGTACAACTAAGTGAGTGAAAATCGTAATTGTTGCTAGTGCTTAGACCGAATATTTGACCCATGGTGTCGGCAAAAGAGTAGGAAAAATGCAAAGAAACTTGTCTGCCAATTTAGTTTGAATTTTAACACAATTACACAAGGGTACCCTGATCGATTCCTCATCCCTTTTCACTGTCGGATTTGAGCTAGTTGTCTGCAAATTTGAATTTCTATCCCGCTGAAATTTTGTGCTTAGGGTTTAATTGAACAGTTTATTCGTAACGAAATTAGGTTCGCGTAGTATTTCTGCCCCTCCCCTCGATCCCGTCACTGGCGTTCCCGGCTGATCTACGCATGCTGTAATATAAAAGCTCTACATAGCTTACTTTATTTTTTCCTTGTACACAATGCCGACTCTAAATAAAAATTTCTTTTGTCTTTGTCGAAAATTCTCGTGAAAATTAATCGATAATACACCGCGAAAGCCAGTATTCACTTCTACCGTGTTTAATCTGACGTAAACTGTGAGTTCTAAACAAAAACGTTTTCAAATTTCTAATAAATTAAATAAATAGTATATAATGCACTTGCATATTATCACAACAGAGTCCAGTATCATTTTACGTTACGTTACCACGTCCGTGATATGGAATATACACGTGGTCACGATTACCGTACAACCAACAATTGAATACGGTAGCTCGGGTAAATAATACTATTTTATGTAAACAAGTATTGAGTTACAGCTTTACAATTTATATATTTAGTGAAGTAAAGAATATGTAAACAAACAATTTGTTTTAGCACTACGATGTTCAATAGGCGACTTTTAAATTATGGTAAACACGCCATAAAAATTGTAAATGCGGCGGGTTTTTAGGCAATGCGGCTGTGCCTGTCAAACGAAATTTTAATTTTCCTTGGCCTTGTAGAGATTCTCATACATACATGTATGTATTCAAATCTGTTATTTCTTATATTTATCTAGTTTTACCTCTAGCTTATGTACTGAAAAGACATTCAGATTTAAAAGATAAGAATTCTGCTGTTTCCATGTTTTATCCGTAATGTCTGCTTACAGATGCAGAAACACAAGACCCTGGATAAGCTCCCTTTACAAGCCAACTACTACCCAATGCCAGCTATGGCTTATATAGAAGATGATGAACACAGATTCTCTTTGTTGACAGCTCAGTCCCTTGGTGTGGCTAGCTTAAAGCAAGGTAAGTACCAAGTTTTATGGTTTGAAATAGTGAAAAAAGACTCACTCTATGTACATGTATTTCAGTAATGCATGCAGACAAGAAATAAAAATCTTGCATTTACATGTATACTTACACCAGTAAAAATAAAAATCGTGGCTGGTTACTTCCTAGAGACCCGGAGCCGCGATTTATGAAGATGTTTTCCATGGAATGAAATTTAGCCATACATGTACATGTAGGTCAAGTTTGTTATTGGTGAATCAAACCCTTCTCAACTTCTGAAGTTCATGTTTCCAAAGATTGAAATAGGCCATGTCATATCCCGGATATTAAAGTTTTACCTTTTGTACATCAGTAAATTTCAACATTTCAATCCACATGGATATTTATGTGTTTTAGGTGAGATAGAGGTGATCATGGATCGTAGATTGAACCAGGACGATAACCGAGGTCTAGGTCAGGGTGTGCGGGACAACAAACTCACTCCCAACAGATTCAGACTCCTATTTGAGCCTAGAAACTCTCCTGTGGTAAATTGATATACAAAGCTTTTTCATTTTCTTTGGATTATAGTGCATCAGAATACATGTATGTTTACATGAATTGGAGATGGTAATCTGCCGCAAATTACATGTACAAATTTCCCATAAATCCATTTTCCCCCACTTCTGTCACACTCTGTCGTTATCTCTAAATGTTTCAGGTGAAAGAAAAAACAGATGGATTTCCATCTCTCCAAGCGCATACATCATATCTACATCTTATTCATCCATTGTTAACGATACCTCAGAGGGAAGGTGAGAAAACTCCAGAAGTTGTTCCGTCATTCTCGGCCCTCGAGACTCCTCTACCTTGTGATGTCCACCTGCTCAATCTTAGAACGTTACAAGGAAAGCCCGATAGTAACGTAGATAAATACAAGCCTAAAAAAGAGGCTGGTTTACTGTTACATAGACTTGGGTTAGACTGTGCTTTACCGAATTCAGGATTGCAGTGCAAAGATACTCAAGGAAAAGTAAGTTGATTATTGTAGAGTTTACCATTCAGGTTATGTATGATCAGATAAAAACAGGGATGATTGAAGTGTGTATTTATACAAATTGACATGTTAAAATCATGCATGTTCAAAACAGTGCTGTTTGAGTTAGAAATCATGCATGTTCAAAACAGTACTGTTTGAGTTAGAATAGGAATTCAGCAAAAACGGTTCACTAGTAGCATTCAGAAATCTCATAATAGATATTAAAATGAAAATGTCTGTCATTATTTGAATTATTTGATATCGTCATAAAATTTTGCTTTCTTTTCTATATACATGTATCTTAAAACAAATCTGGAGAGGAAAATTTTGCTTTCTCTACTACATGTATATACACGTACCTTAAAACAAATCTGGAGAGGAAAAATTCTGCATTCATGTTTTACAAGTTGACAGAAGATTAATTATTCATGCCATTTTATTTTCAGATTGCTTTTGGTGATATGTTCAAGGATTTTAAACCAAGCAAAATAACAGAAACATCATTGACTTTACTTCATGAGAAAGAATCAATTTCACCAGAGACCAGTGTGCAGTTAAAACCCATGGAGATTCATTCATACAGAGTTACATGGTGATAAATCATTCCCGGGAGGAAAACAACTCAGCACAAAAGGATGCTATCAGTTCCATTCGGTCTTTTCGATTTGTAGAGTTACTTCATATTTTCGACTATATCTGACGTAAACTGATGGTGATGTCATCCAATAGACCATTTTCAGATCTTGTTAAGCTCAAAATGTCCGAGGCAACATATTTTGGTGTTACTTTTCATTATGATGTCACTAATAAAAGACATAATTCCATTGAGAAGTAACAATGAAAAAGAGGGCAAAAATTTCCCACCTTGGACATTTTTCGTAATTTTGTCAGCCATTTTGAATTATGGCAAGTGGTCTATTCTATGGAAACCCGTGTAAAATTCAGGGAAGTCATGCTTAAAACGCATTTCAATAAGAATTTCTTTATGTCATGATGCATTTACGTCGGCACTGTCCAAAACGGGAAGTAACTCTGTATATTAATAAGACCGAGTAGTCAATTTTTTTTTCATGTCGTTTTATGTTAAAGCTTGTTTGATCATTATACATGTATATGTAATTAGATTTTTTAATACACAGTTATACTGTATAAACGGAATTATTTGAGAATATGGCATCACTGAAAAGAATGATTGAAAAATTGTACTTGCAAATATTGTTATGTGTATGTCTTTTTTTTTTTTCTTTCAATTAGGTTGTTAAAATTAATTTCTCTTTTGATTGATTTCTAATTCAATGAATCGAGGAATTACTCTATAGAACATAAGAGCACAAATAGAGCAAGTGTTCATATTTTGCCATGTGTTGATATTTATCAACTTTTCGTTTGAAGTACTAAAAAAAGTAATACTTCAAAAACATCATCTATATTTTGAGATAAAAGAGTGTGAACTTACATGTACCTTTCTTAAAGAAAATCCAAGTGTCCAGACCTACCGTAATCGTCCGAAAAAAGTCCGCACGAGTAGATATCACGCAGGCAAAAAAATGCGCTGAAAATCGTGGAAAAAACTCTAATCTAGTAAATAATACGCATGAAAAAAATCGAAATTTCGCCGATGTTTTCTCCCAAATTAATCTATATTAACATTAAAAATACCAAAGAAACGGCCCGCTCGGTAATTATAATTGTAGATATAAACGTACCCGTTTTTAAAAATAGTTTAATTAGATAAGTACATTTTTGTAACTTAATTAGTTGAATTATTAACGTACCTGTAATTAAAAATAAATAGTGAAGCAATTACTAGATGTTTTCGTGATCGCTTTGATGGCCCGATATCGTTTTGATGGACCGAAATTAATAAAATTTATATTAACGTAATGACTTGAATTAGATACCGATTACAAAATAATCCATAGTACGATTGAAAGAATTAGGATTGACAGCCATATTATGTATCAATTAACTGAACTGACCATTGAAATTTACCGTTAGAATAAGCCTATTTGAGAAGATTTTACTTCCCCCTTCACCTGTCAAAAGTGACAGATCAATTTCATGCTTGACCGCACCGCTACCGGTGAAGGCTATTTGTCTCCGTTCAACACCCCTCGGGGTAGACAGGTGTTTAAACTCATACAGGTATTTAACTTACACGCACTTGTACGATCTGACCTTAGATGACCAGGTACCGTAAATACTTGGACAAATGTTATTGTAACGCGATTGCTTACTTACGCACGGACTGGTAGCGTGAATTAAAGTCAAAAATACTTACAAAATTGATCTATTGACGAATTCTCCGTTCAGAAAAAAAGGTCTCGATATTCTAAACCAGTGTATTGACCGCATTCAAGAATTTTTTTAGCAAATTGCCATAAAAAGTAGCGGGTAATACACCGACGGAGACGGTATGTTTTCAAGGCTTCATAAAAGCAGTCTTGTTATTCATATAATGGTAAGAAAAAAGTACTTTTGATTGTTTCTTACCAAGAGAACATTGTATATCTGTAGAAGTAAAAATGGTTGGATATACATGTAATTTTCTTTTATAACCTACATGTAAGTTTCTTATTTTTAAAGACCTTAGTCTTTAAACATTTTTGTTTTCCAAAGCATTTAAGTTTTTTTGCCTTTGAATTATACATACATCGATGTGAAATAAATTACTTATTGATTATCACTGAAACGTTTCACTGTAAATGTGGGGGTAATTTTTGCAAATCAATGGACTTTGCGAAAGTTTCCCCCATGCTAAAGTAACCGTGCTGCATTCTTACAAAGACAGATGTTTCTATCGCAAAAATTTCCCCCACACAGAACATCCTTATGTTATAATCATGAAATTTTTCCCCAGGGAAAATAACAATGTTTACAGTATTTAGTACCAAAGATTGTCAACCTTACATGTTTCTTCATATTTACCAAAGAAATCTCTACCAATACATAATGTAGTTTTCTTATCAATTTGTTTTATTATTTTTTTTTTAGTGGCTTATTCTATTTAAGGTCCAAAGGAGTCAATCTTTGACTGAGATAAATAGGTTCATGGGGTTTACAGGAAATCAAAAATCAAAAGGTGGTTTGGTCCATCCAAAGGATTGCTTTCCCCTTTTCCTAAAAACACGCATCTTTCTATTCTCATTCTCAGGCTTTCTACTATTCTTACTATTTCCTACTTTTCCTACTTTTTTATTTTGATTTTTCCTACTTTTTCTTCAAAACCTCCTACTTTTTCATCTCAGAAGTAAATTACTTGCTTTACTTGTCATCGACATCTGATTCAAAGTTTTTAAAAAATTTCGGACTTGCTTCGCTCGCCCGTTCTGTATTTTTTACATGAAAAATCAATCTGTCCTTATTTCACTCTGTGATTTCCTCAAAGATGATCATTACCAGTCTACAATCATTGCTTGTTGTGATTTGTGTGTCATACTTACTGAAAATTGTCGCTAAAAGTGATGGAAAATTTACTACTTTTCCCCTATTTAAAATTCCTACTTTTTCCTATTTTTCTCCTACTTTTTTTCATTGACTACTCCTACTTTTTTCCTACTTTTACGTCAAGGTAGAGTAGAAAGCCTGCATTCTATTCATGACTGAACTGGCAACTTTGCAAAACATGGACATTTGCTCTAGATTGAAGCGTGTTTCTATTTGTAATTTTGGTCAAGAAATTTTTATGTTAGCGTATGATTTTTTTTGAATTACTTATTCATGCTATATGCTGTCCAACTAACTTTGCCTTACAAAGGCTGATTCTGTTGTAAAAAAAATTATTCCTTATTCAATCAGTGACTTGAAAAATACACATATTCATTTAAGTACACGTACAGTATGATTCACCACTTATCGATTTTGCATCATGTACACTATATTATTACATTATATTCAATATCAATATACTGCTATAATCGTATGTGATATTATACAAGTATATGAATTAGTAATTTTATGTTTGTGTGTATAATGAGCTAATTGTTGATAAATCTTGTACAGGTAGCATTGTTAAACATTCCTTTGTTTGTTAGGAATTTATTTATTGTTGTTGTCGAGTACGAATGATTTTACAAGGTATGAAAAATGATATTGAGGGTTATCATAGTTTGCATTTTTTCACTTGATTTAGAATTTGTGTGACTGAACTTGAACTGAATGTAACAATAATTCTCATTGGACTAGGTGTGACTGAGCTTGAATATGAGTAACTGCATTTGAGTTTACTTGTTATTATTCCCTTGTGGCATTTTTACGGTATTGTTGGATGCAATAACTGTCACGGACAGTCCTCAATAAAGCTGCTGCTTATCTCGTTATCTTAATTGCGACGCATTTGACGCAAATTACTCACTTTCATAATGATATCATCAGGTCGTATTTTTACCTATACTTTTCATATACTTTGTTAATTTCAATAGCAAATCCATAGAAATGTAAATCCATGTAATAAATCTGCAGCTATGTACACTTCGTCACATGGATGATTTTAATACAATGTATAATTGTCAATATAATCATATTTTATGTGTGTAACTTTCATATTTTTCACTTTAGCCAATGAGTTGGTACATATTTTTTGTGCATAGTCTACAGACGATAACAGCATTTGTTATTAGTAATGTCTAGCCATTAGTCATTTTGCCCGTCCTGTTAATTGTCCCAGAATAATATCGTCTTGCTTGCACACAACTCGTACATGTATGTGAAAGTCTCATACTAAACGGAAACATACTGTGAAATCATTATACTTTGTAGGGGCTCAATTTCATGGTTTTCATGGATAGTTTCACCTGCGAATTTACATCCCCAACAATTTATTGTACATAAAGCAAGAAATTGGAACAACTTTTAATGATAAAATAAGCATGCATCACCTTCCAATAATGTGGACATATACGTTTATTGCTTTTAAGTGCAATGTTTGTCAACACTGTTTTTACGACTGTTCGTAACGAGCCAACCTTGCGTAACCTGCTTTAAATGAGGTCACATCTTGGGGTGAGTTATTATAAGCCAATTGGCATGGAGGGGCATGAAGATGGATGTTTTAAGATCAACGTTAACGCAATCATCGCCACTTCCAGACTTCTCAAGCCCTTCAGCTATGTACCTAGCCTGAGTGCCATTCGTTAAAGTTTTATTTCACGAACTTTTTATCTTTCTTTGAATAGACGGCATGAATAAAATTACGTCCCCACGAAAACACTGAATCTCATGAATCCATAAAAAATAAGCCCCACGAAAATAAATGATTTCACAGTTACCTATTTTTCCACATTTGGTATAATCAAGTGCTATCACCTTGTGCATTGAGTGAAGTAGGAATGAGTTATTGATAGACGAAAAAAAAATTAGAATGTTATACAAGTAGATACATGAATATAATGATGTATGTGTTCTCTGTACATTATTTGTGTAATAATCTGAGAAAATGGGTCAGTTACTGTATTTTTAACTTCAGTCTATAGATTTACTTTTTACATTTTACTTCATCTAATTAACTCAATTTCCCTGTAAAAAGCTGTCAAAGTTTCTTTAGAGGCTTCACATTGTTACTGGTTACCAAAACATTGTTGATTATAATGTTTGGCATGTAAAACATTTTGACACCTATGTATCACTATGCCGTCTGTCTTATTGTCTCACTTTGCAAATATATGTATGATTTGGCTTACAGTATTTCAAAAATATATGACAAAATCATATTATCATATGTCACACATGCATCCAATTTGCATAGAAAATCGATAGTGACATCATCGCTGAAAGTCAACGTCGAAAAGGTCAAGGTCACACAAAATGTCAAGGTAGTAGTCAAAACTAAGACAAGAGACTTGACTGATTTATTATTCTAGTACAGGGTCTGTTTAATACTGCTTTTGCTCATTACACTTTTTGTGTCGCCTGCGAAGCATAGCGACACTTAGGGATCACTTTGTCCGTTGTCCGTCTGTCTGTCTGTCACACTTGGATGTCACACCCTATAAAAGTGATTCCTGAGTGTTGCTATGTTTCACAGGCGACACATGCATTCATTGGAATGATTTTTAAGATGTGTTATTTGCCTATCTTGTTTGTTTCAGTGTTATAGTTTTAATAAGATTTATTTCTCTAGATGCTAGAGAAATGAATATGAATGAGTTTATCTGTGAAAAGATGAGATGCAATAGTATACAATTATGGACTTTTGATGAAGTTTACTCGTGACTATAAAGACCTGGTCAGGTATTGGTTGACCAAGGCAGAAGGATCAGTTTGTGGTCAGTTCAGTCAGTAATAAGCAAAAACGGCAATAATTCCTGAACATTTAATAATGTCAATTATTACTTATAACACAAATTCTTTTACTAATCATTGCATATGGTAGATATTAGAATTACATGTATCTATTACACTAGCTGCTTTTCATTGGTAGAGATTCTAGAGTACAGTTAGTTTCTAATTGGTCCTAATTTTTTGTCAAAACTTTCATTTTTGTACAGCACATATCATTTAAAAATTATAATTTTTCAGTTTTGTTTTTTTCATCTCACCCCATCATTTTAATTCATCAGCAATAATTGAGTTGGAGCATTTTGAAATATTTAATAAATACATGTAAATGTACATACATGTATTCATTTCACAATACATGTAATTTATCCCATTAGTTAAATCTAATGCCTTACGACTCTCATCAGATATTTATATTTTTCTTCTGGCCAAAGAAATTAAAAATTGTCCAATTTCATTTCATTTAAAATGTATTTTTACATTGTGAAGCATTGTTGATATAAATTTAATCAATCTTTATGTTTATTCCTGATTACCTCGTGAATGAAATCCAGATTTCCCTAATCAGAAAACAAAAAATTGCAATTTATTGTATTATGAGTAAGAATACTTTAATTTTAAGATCAGTGGTGAATTCAGGGGGGTGAAGAGGGTTGTCTCTCCCCCAAGGCACTGACCCAAAATTTTCCAAAAAAATAAAACCCTATATTTTGGCCCATTTTCAATAAAAGTCGGCAAAATTCACCCCTTGACGCCCGACAAAGGGGGCACTGGATCCGCTACTGAAGATGGTTGAATATGAAAATTTTTGGCTGGCTCATTTTGTACTGGCACATAGTTTTTGCATTGCCTCTCACACAAGATCAACAGATAAGGATTACTGTATCTTCAGTCTTTCTGTTTGTCTGTCTGGTTTTCACAACAATGGTAACAACTAACTTTATATACATTATACTTCCACCAAACTTGCAGGAATGGTCAAGTATAATGAGACTCAATATCTAATGAGAGTCAAGGTCAAGGTCACATTTTTAGGGTCAACATGTCCTTGAACCTTGTTGTACTGATGATATTATGATCCATGTGAAATCCTTCATTTCTGAATTTACACATTCTTGGTAATGTAAAATTTAGTAACATTTCTTTGTGCCTTATTGGCAAGTTTCAAATTTTTCTATTTCAATTTTTTTCAATTTCTGCATTAAAAATGATGTTCTCATTTATGAAAAAAAGTCTACTGTAGCTGCATTATTAATAATATAGAAAACTTTGCTATGAAATAGAATGATACTTTGTCTAATGTAATGTAGGGTATTGGGCACAATTAATGGTTTTACAAATTTGATAGGTTAGTTTTTCCTTCATCATGTTTCCTTTAGTACTCACATTGAAAATCAAAATTAGATTTGTACATGTACTTTAGATCAAATGTGCAATGTAGTGTATAAAATGAAGAGGAAGGCAAAAAAGTAAACATCTTTGTCGGTCTTAAATATTGAAGTTCTTAGGAATCGTAATAATTTTTTGTTTTGGTTGGTCGAGGTATCCCCACCAAAATCAAAGGGAAACTGTATCATGCACATTGCATGGGTTGCATAGATTTTCCCTCAGTTTTAAGTGCTCATACTTCCACCAACCAAAAAAAAATTTTACGATTTCATTTCTTGCTTAAAAATTACTTTGCTTTTGATGTTGCTAAGCTTGTACATACAGTTAGGCTAATACAAGTACTTGTTTCGTGTACCGGTAATTCTGAAATTAAATGATAAACAATTGAATTTTTTTTAGAAGTGACTTTGTGCAAAATCATTTTTGTATCACGGGTTTGATCTTTTCAATATGTGGGTTTGAATAATATTTAAATTCTGTTATATTTGTTTATGATTTAGTGTCAAGCTTGAGTGACTTTTGAAGATAAAATATTTATGATGAGGTTTGTGGTCAGTTCATTATTCACCATGCATTTAATGACGCATTTAATAATTTTCATGATTTTTTTTACTTTTCACTAAATTTTTAAATTTTGAAAACGAAAATTTTAAAAAAGTACCGTAATCAAAACATGGTAACAATCACCTCACCATTCAGTCTAACTGATATACTGTTACTTCCCATTTGGGACAAAATCTGATAGAAACACATTTAAAATACGATGTTCCTACATGAATTTTATCACGTAATAATGCATTTACTTCAGATACCGCCCCTAATGTGAAGTAACACCGTGTATCGAAAAGACGGAATTAAGCTATTCATATTGATCAGGTCTAGATTTGCAAAATCCCAGGTAAATAACTTTTTCTTCATCATAAATACAGAGGGTGTGTGTTAAGGTACCTAAAGTTTTTGATGTGAACATATTCTTTAGTATTTTCTTTGCTGTACTATGTTCCTTATATTACAGCTTGGTACTGATGTGCTTTTGGCTTCTTTGATGATGTATTATATTACATACCTCTCTATATGATTCTTACATTGAGTTTGTATGAATGACCAAGTCTTTCAACAGCATGTGCATTCTTATCTGATAATAAATTATTTTTAAATATCAATGTCTGACCTCTTGTAATTTTGACATACATGTACTATGTAAAATATGTGAAGACTTAAAAAGATTTTACATTAAGGGGGCCATATATAAAGCCAACCTTTTACTTCAATGTCCAAGTAAAATGTAACAATATTTTTAGGTGAAGGTCTCCAGAAAGAGCAATGAAATCAATGCTGGTTTTGTATGATCCTACTGCATGTGTATGGATTTGATATTTATCTAGTTTCAAGTCTTTCTGTGTCCTTAATGTAAATATAAGATCTGCATGGTTTTTAAACTGATGAGACATTTTTCCTAGTTTATCGCAAAATCATGTCAAAAATCTCACATTTCCTACAAATATTTTCCCTGTGTGGTTAAGGAGATAAAGTAACTATGTCCATCAGTTTGAACAAGAGCCTTTGATTCATGACACCTCTAGAGTGTATTTAAGATTTATGACCAGTTCTAATCTGTGACCTTGACATTTGTCCTACGACCTTGATAATCAATAGGGTTCTTTCTCTTGTTACCAACATACAGTATTTGTGGAAATCAAAACAAAGGCAACACAAGTGTAGCATCTCCTCGCAATTGAATGTTCTACATCAGCCAAATGATTTTGAAATAAAGTCCATAGTGAGCTTGACCTTGAAAATTTATAGGTTCATCCTCTACACAGAGGGAACATTTATGGAAGGTTTATGACCCTCTTATGCTTGCTTTGAATTCTATGCTGTTCATAAGAATTTTAAGCATAAGTCCACTGTGACCTTGACCTTGAAAATCAATAGGATTCATCCTCTAACAAGGGGAAACATTTGTGGAAGGTTTGATGACCCTATGATGCTTGCCTTGTATTCTATGCTGTTCACAAGGATTTTAAGCCAGAGTCCACTGTGACCTTGACCTTGAAAATCTGTAGGGTTTGTGCTCTCCCCAGAGGGAACATTTGTCCTATGGTCCTTGCTTTGTCTTCTATGCTATTGTCAAGTATTTTAAGCCCAAGTCCACTTGTCTTATATGCTGTTGTCAAGGATTTTAAGCCCAAGTCCACTGTGACCTTCATAATCGATAGGATCCATCCTCTCCCCAGGGAGAACATTTATGGAGGGGTTGATCCTAAAATGCATTTTCACAAGAATCCAGACACACCCTAAAAATCACATGGATGTACAGCAGCAATGCCTCTAGGCTGTTTACAATTATATGACTTCATTTCCAGCAAGTGATCTTGACTTTGTCCAATGACCGAGAAAATCAGAAAGGTTCTTCCTCTTGTCATAAGCAATAAGTGTATGAAGGTTGGTCAAGATCCAATCAAAACTGTGGCCTCTAGGCTGTAAATAAAGATTTTGACCATTTGCATTCTGTGACCTTGACCTCTGACTGTACAAGGATATGTTGCTATTTCCATTCTGTGACCTTGACCTTTGACCTTGAAAGTCAACAGTGTTCCTCCTTGTCACAAGCAATAATTGTATGAATTTTTATCAAGATCCGATAAAAAATGGGCTCTAGGCTGTATACAAAAGTTTGATGCACACACGCACCCATATACCATGTACACCCTAACTTACACATGATCGGAGGCGTCACTATATCCCCGGCAACTATGTTAAGAAGGGATTATTAGGGTATAAGAAAATGATCTAAATGACTCCAAGGAGGAAGCATACAAAAACTCAAAATATATAACACTCCTTTCGAAACAATTTATTTCAATATTGCACAGCTGTGAAACAAATCACAGCTCAAATGTATAACTGTTTATTGTTAAAAATTTGAAGAAATATTTAAATAACGACCTAAAATAAACATAATTTATGGAATGATGAATGAAAAACTGAAATATTACTAGAAATGAGAAATGATGAATATTGCAAAAGCAAGAGAACTGCAAAATGCGAAAAGGTCTCGAGGAAATAAATTAAGTGAATAAAACCCTGATTCAGAACTTAATTAGATGGTAAATCAAATGCTGGACAAATGAAAATGAAGAAAATGTTATTAAAATGATGATGGTGAACAATTATGGTAATTAACATTAATTAACATCATGAGATCATTAAAGCTTCTGCTTCATAAAATTTAATACATGTTATGATGCATGAACACATCTTATTTGATTAGAGAAGCGAGTTTGATTGTTCCGATTTCATATAACATGACCAGACAAAAATATTTAAACATGTCTTTTTGATTTAGTACCTATATTGATGCTACAAAATATTTTACATCAGAATTACCTGATTTGAAATTGCAAGCAAAATATCCAAGTACTGTAGATACCGGTACAAATGCAGGCAGCTATTTTCTTTGAAAACGTTCTACATTGCCTTGTTCTTTGGAAAAAGACAAATCAATTATTCAAATAAAAATAAAATGCACAACCGTAAATGGCAGTAAGTTACGACAAAATTCATGTAAGCTTAAGGGCGTATAAAGGATAAACAACCACGAACAGTCTAGTAGTTGAAAAACATTCAGGACGCAATTAAAAATTATCATAAAGCTGCAAAGCAATAAATAAACGACAAAACACGTACATCCAAAAAAATCTGTCATAAGGCAATCAAAATCCCTTTATCCATAAACAGAACACTCTAAACTACGGAAACATTGGGTGCCAAAAGCTATATACATAGTGCAATGTGTCCATTGATTCACATAAGGTGAAAGCTCGTGAAATACTATGATGACCCAGACGTTTGGGGTTTCTCTGTTTGAGGAAATATAATATATTGTATAGAATCATTTTGGATATCATTATATTCTAGAATAAAGACCTGTTGGTCAACATCAGTTTGTCAGTATAATATCGCTATCTGTAATTTGTAAAGTGCATTTTGGTACAAAATAATTGGGAAGTCTTGCCGTGAGGAAAACACAAATCACTTACTGTTCAAATATATGGCAATGGTTGAAGTTTTTTTTTTAATTTGATCAAATTTCTTTCCAAGGTCAAAGCTTTTGGTACCATAAGATTAGAGAGATGAAGTCCAAGGAATACACATGGAATATGAAAAGCCTGAACAGTTATCATCAATGTTAAAGTCTTTTTTTCAAAAGAGGTTACATTCTAAGGTAAAGGTCACAAGGTCAAGGTTAATGCACAGTCAGACAAAATATGAAAGCCTTGTCACTTATAGCTTACCTGGATAAGCAGACAGACAATGCGCGAGTGGAATTCAGTGGACACATGTAAATCATAGCTTTTATGTAAAGATATAGGTCAACTAGTACTACTACAAGAACGAAAAATCTACAAACTACGTCTAAAACTAAAAATACTGAGATATAAAGCTGAAGACAACGCTGACAAACATTATTCTCAAAGCTACATGTTGTACTTCTTAAATTATTACGTAAATCCGTAAGCATTTCGAATTTTTACCTAGATGAAAATTTAAAGAGTATTCATTGTATATAGTGTTCAGAACAAATAGTACTCATATGAAGCAATCAAACATAGAAAGTTTTAATAGTTATCACACCCTTTCCTAAAATTCTTGGCAACATGTCCAAAATTGTCATAAAAAAGGAACAACTCTCCATAAATTCGTTCCAGCAAGGCCAATACATGTATTTCCAACTTTGAGTAAAAATATATCTTGAAGGAATGGTAATATGAAGTTATTGCAAATTATTTTCAACAAATGCCCAGATACTCAAATGCTCAGATTTTCAGTGTTATTTGGAATTATGCAGTTAATAATGAACTTAAGTGTATTTGGTACGCCTAACTAAATCCTGCAAAAATACCACACCGCACAACTAAGCAATAATAAAGTACATACATGTGAAGAAACACATAATGTAGCCAGCAATTGACAAAATCATAAAAATTCATAAAAAACAAAGAAAAATACAAAATGAGTATATACACATGGATTAATAAAAATTCTGAGACAGGATTCTCTCCCTTTGTAATTGCTGCCTCTAGTATCACAATATTGAGATATTTACATAGATATGGCAAAGGTAAGTTGATATGGCAAAATGGAATGTTGGTCATGCGTCAACCGTAGTTTTTTTTCAGTAGCAAGCAAAAAAATAATTTATTTGCATAGTGATAATTAGGCGTTGTGAAAGTATTGCACGATTTTACAAAATATTTCCATAGTCATATGAAGACTGAATGAAAAGATGATCGAAATCAGTTGATGCAAAAATTGAAAATTTTGAATCTTGACTGAAAATATGACTTCACACTTTGTTGTCAAATTATCAAAATGAAAACAAAACGTTTTGAATTATGTCCATACCTGTATCATGCGTAAAAACAGTTAACAAGACAACTACCATAAAAACAAGTAAAAGTTTCATCCTCTTTACATTCTTACGTGTAATTCTGTTGAGTATTGAAAACTTGACACAATATTTTGAGCGAACCCTAACCAAGTAACAACTTCAAACATACATGTACAATGTACTACAGTTTTGCATTGACACAAATGCATGATGTTGGACGGATATTTTATTCTTGACTAAAGCTACGAAATGTGAAATCACACCAAAGTTTCATACTTCCCTTACCATTACCGTCACATTCAACCTCTACATACCGATACGACATAAAGATAACGCTATATTCAACTGTTACATTTCCTTAAAGAAAATATTTTTGAAAGCCTAATGTGAAGGACGATTGCGAGAGATATACTATAAAACAAAAATGTTCAAAGAAAACGGAAAGAAGTGGGGGAGGGGGGTGTCCTTCAGTTTAATATTTTAGGTTTAATTTTCTAAAACTTTATGGAAGCTTTCGTTATCTACACAAGGGGAGAGGAGAGAAAGGGAGATAAGATAAGCACCGTCCCCGGAGCTTCTACCGTATAAGACTACATGTACATTATATTCGTTATCTTACATCTACATACAAGCTTTTGAGCACAGCAGATACATGATTACATATGGGCAAAACACACTGAGATCATTTTTAAAAGACTACCTAAGGGCTATGGTGTTTTCACTCTTATATGAAAACATAAATATGGCACAAATTTTCATGTACATGTACATCCGAGCAGGTTTTCTTGGCAGATAAAGATAAAAATTTAAGAACACATAAGTTCTTGAACACAAAGTATAGAGTATAGTACAAAACTAAAGCATTATCAATGCCACTTGCATAGTTAAGTTATCATCGAATACCACACACACAATACAAGAATAATTAACCACTCGATACTTAAAACATTGAACACATTTGAACATGATAAAAATTTTTCCTGTGTCTCGACCTTTGTCGGGAAATTAAACTACAACGCACAAGGTTGCGTCTTATCATATCTGACTAACGTTACCAAACATATAACAGGGATTACTCTACCCAATTTTCTACTCTAAAATTATTAACTACCCTTTTTCCTAAAAAGGGGGAAAATTGAAAGCCAAAGGCTCAATCTGAATGGCAAAGGTTTTGAACCGAGTGCCGAAGGCGCGATAAATACAAAAATGTAATTTACAAAAGGGGAAAATTTCACTGATTTTAGGAGGTATCTTTCTGTCTTTTGTCAGAAAATTGGACCTTGAAAGTCCCCTTATAAGCAAGTCTATTAGGCGGAGGATATCTTAGCTTAACACAAACTAAATAGGGTCAATCGTACATGTATCTCATACGTAAGCCTATACACAAAAATGTAGCTTGTCAATTTAGCTTATAAATGTATTTGACCTATGACCTTGATTTACTCCTCACTGCAACTAAAGGTTCAATTAATAATTCTTACTGTAATAATAATCAATCAATATGCATGTAACGACTTCTTTAACCATCTAGATATGCATGTACGCTTCCATGTACATTCAACATGTTCAAAATAGCAACCCATTTCAATCCTTTAAAATAAAATTGATACATGCGCAAAAATATGGCACAACATTTTTTTGATTAAACAATAAGGAAACACATTTATGGCCTCAAAATAATCCTTTGACTAGTTTTACTTGATGGTGATATGAGAAAAAAGTCATGTATGTGATGTAATGTTTGAACACTGGGAAAACTTGTATAGTTGACATGTAGAAGACAACAAAAATATATATAAGTGAACTGTTGATGGAAGACTCATATTAAAGCAATGAGCTGGTAAAAATGCAGAGTATTTGAAGCAGTAAAAATAAATTAATTTAGTGATCGCCAAAATATAAATCAAGAATGTAAAAGAAAAATTAAAAGTAAAAATATTCCAATAAACCAGAACGTGAAAAATTGCTATCATTATGAACAATTGGCAAAACCTCTGAAAATATAACAATTTACACAAAAACGCCAAAAAATAAATACATGTTTAAGTCTTTGTACATGTATATTAAATTAGGCCTTTTCTACTCTGAGATCAACTGCCCCTGACCTGTCTAACGTCTCGATCCCTCTACTTGGGACTCGATCGGTGTGCATAACATGTGGTGACCTTGACATTGTATGGAGGGGCAGTGGTGAGTTCCTCACGGTAGGACTTGCCATCATACCTAGTGGACTAACATTGTATGCCGGAGATCCTGGCACTCCAGCCATTGCCGGCAATGCACCATTTGCCACCCCTGGAATGCCACTCTGAGTCATCATGGCATTGGCAAAGAAAGCCATCTGTAAGCTTTGTAGCTGCTGCAGCTGCATCAGATAAAGATTTTGCATGTCACTGCTCATTTGTGGCGGATTACTTTGTAATGGAGGTGGACGGACGGGCATTTGACCGTTGAATGCAGTTTCTGGCATTGCATTTCCAAACTCTGATTCTTTCTTTGGTTTCTGCTTTGCCACATTTCGTCTCCTCCCTCTCTGTTTTGAGGGTGTCTTTGTGTGGCCACTCTCATCCTCTGATGGAGAGCCAAAACTATTCGTTCGAGACCGATCTCTGAACGTAGGCCTCTGTTGTGTGCAGTCTGCATGGGAATAGTCTGATCGTGAACTTAATGACGAACATGGTGAAGCAGATTTTCCAGAAGTAGAAGCAGTTTTATCTGAACTAGATTCTGCTGCAACAGCATCAACATCAGCAACACGGCCCTCCACATCCATCAAAGGTAAATCACACTGCTCTACTTTCAGTGCAAAATTTGAAAGACCATCACTTCGATAAAGCTTGTCATTCTTATCAAGGCTATTGGAGACATTAAATTTGGATGATGCATGGTCTTCCAATAAAGAATGTTTGTCAAGGACATTATCTTCTTTAGGAGGTGTATTCGTGCTCGCATTTGACGATTCTGTAGATTTTGTCAATCTTTGGATTTCTGTACCGGGTGTCGAGACGTTCTCGGAAGATTTCATAATTTCTTGGATTTCTTGAGCATTAGGACTATCTACAGTATTAACAACGTCAATTGATCCGGCATCTGACTGACTATCACACTGACTTGATGCAGATGAAATCGGAGAGTACCTTGTAAGTGCAGTACTGTTTTTCACACTGTCATCATTAGTGGTTTCCCCTGATGACACACTATAGGATTTCTTATGGAACTTGGATAGCTGATTTTCTGTGTTCTCTGTAAATTCGGCTACCTCCTTGTCAATGGAATCTTGCGAGCTAGAATCAAAATTGTCACTATTCATTTGGATAGCATTTCCAACATTAGAGGCCTGGATTTTCTCGAAAATCTCCTCAATTTCTGCAACTGTTGGACTTGAGTCATTCCTGAGATCCAAGCTTATGTCCGTTCCGAGACTGACTGCATGCTGACGAAGATGTTTATACAGATGGCTGGTCTGCGTAAATTCCTTCTTGCAAAGCTTACAAGCATAGGGCTTGCTACTGGTGTGCATGCGCATATGAATCGTTAAATGATGACGATGGATAAATGCCTTGGAACAAACCTCACATTTGTATGGACGGATTCCTAAATGCATTTTTTTGTGTTGTCTCAAGACACAAGCCTTACTGAAAGATTTTCCACAAACATCACATGTGTGTAGCTCCTCTGCCTTGTGTGTTTTAACATGCTTTTGCAGATCGGCGTTGTCCCTAAACGTAAGGTTACACACACCACACTTGTACGTACGCTCCCCAGTGTGGGATCCTATATGCATCTCCAGATAGAAAATCTCATTAAAGGTACGACCACAAATATGACATTTGTAACTCTTTCCGCTATGAACTCTCAAATGTCTGCGCAGATTATTGTACTGACTGAACTCTCGATCACATTCATTGCATTTGTATGGCATATTTCCAGTATGTGTGGTACGCATGTGTCTCTGCAATTCATAACTGTCGGCACATTCAAGCTTACAAATTCCGCACACGCACACCTTTTCACTGTGAAGCTTCATATGATTGTGGAAATTACCGACCTGAGAAAATCTCCTGCTGCATATCTTACATTCATATATTTCCACTACGTTAGTTTTTTCTTCTTCTACAGAGCTAGAGCATTTTTCTTCTTTATGTTGCTGCTTCTTGCTAGCACCACCATTTGACTTCTGAGGAGGTTCAGGAGGGGTTGTAGGTATGTGAGGTTGAGGTATTTCCGGTCTTTGACTGAACTGATCAGGTTGAGCATTAAGAGGGACGTTATTATGCGGCATCATACCATTGTTAACCGGAGGCACAAACATATTCGGATTCATGTACATCATTGGATGAGGGACGTTTAAAGGCATAGCAAAATTTCCGTACATGTTCATATTTATTGCGGGGTAAGAAGGAAAAGGGTGCTGCGGCAGAGGGCTAATATTAGGTAACTCGGGTGGTCTGTAATTTGGCTCACTTTTCTCATTTGTTCCAAAATGCACATCATACACAGATGCCTTAGGCCTCTCATTATTTTCCGAAGTTTTGTTGGTTTCAGAATAATGTTGACCATTCACTGCTTCAAAAGGTTGATTATCGGTTTTGTAATTACTTGGAATAGAATTGTCTGAATTACTTGTCGGAAAATGATCATCATAGGATGGTACCTTCTCATGAACTGCATCCTTATTCTCGAAAACTTCCTTACGCAGTTTCTTGTGAGCATAACTGGCAGCCTGATCCGAATAATTTGAACTACTGTCAGCTTGACTTTCATCATTTTCTCCATTTACGTACTGATTATAAGATTCAGAGATTTTCTCCTCATGGCCATTCTCTGCCTGATGCTCTTGCTGTGCGGCCTCCAGAATCTTTCTCTTCTTGTGGTGAATGTACCGTCCATTATCCGATGCCATGTCTTCCAGTATGCGGTGCTTTTTGTGCTGATACTGGTTAAGTTCCAATCGTAGTTCCTCCTTATGGCTACACACAATGTGCTGCTGTAAGGAGAGGGGGGTCGAAAAGCTCCTTTTACAATGCCTACATTGCACCTCATCTGAAATCGAAATAACAAAGTCTATTACTGGTGAGCACTTATCAGATATGATATGAGAGCAGAGTTGAAAAACTCATTTTACGATGCCTACACTGCACCTAATCTGAAATCAAAACAAAGCACATTACTGGTCAGCACTTACACGATGTGATATTAGAGCAGGGTTGAAAAGCTCCTTTTACAATTCCTACATTACACTTTATCTGAAATTAAAAGAAAGTACATTACTGGTCAGCACCTACAAGGTATGATATGAGAGCTGAATTGCATTGCTTCTTTTACAATGCGTAATTCATTGCCCTTCATCTGAATTTAAAACAATTAAGTCTACATGTATTACTAGTTAGGGTTGATGAGACTGAAGCTCTCCTGGTTGTTTGCTTCAAGTAATTTAAGTGACATACCCATTTTCCAAGACCCTGGGATCAGGGGCTAAACCAAAATACAAGACCAGAGAATGATTAAGGCATTCGAGGTATAAAACTCTACTTCCGGTTGACCCTGGGGGTCAGGAGTTCAAACAAAATACCAGGTGCGTAACTAGATCACAGACTGAGAATAATGCAAAAACAATTATCTTTCTATCAATTATACTTCCTGAGAATTAGTGCTCACAAGATTACATAGATTTATATAGCAGAAAATGACCACACCCATTTTCCAAGACCCTGGGGCTCAGGGGTTAAAACAAAATATCAGGTGCACAACTAGACCACAGACTGAGAATAATGCAAAAACAATTATTTTTCTATCAATTATACTTTCTGGAAATTGGTGCTCACAAGATTACATAGAGTTATATAGGAGAAAATGACCACACCCATTTTCCAAGACCCTGGGGCTCAGGTGCTCAAACAAAATATCAGGTGCACAACTAGACCACAGGCCCATTATAATGCAAAAAGAATCTATTTTGTACTATTAAGTATTCACAGATTCAGAGGATTCGCGCTCACAAGAAAAGTTTAACGGACAGACAGACAGACAGACACAGGGTGATTGCATAAGCTCGACTGGTCTTTGACCAGTAGAGCTAAAAATTATCAATCTATCAATTATACTTCCAGAGAATCAGTGTTCACAAGATTACATGATAGAGTTATACATGAATAGGACAAAATTGCCACAACCATTTTCCAAGACCCTGGGGGTCAGGGGCTCAAACAAAATATCAAGTGCACAACTAGACCACAGACTGAGAATAATGCTAAAAGAATAATCTTTCTATCAATTATACTTTCTGAGAATTGGTGCTCACAAGGTTACATAGAGTTAAATAGGAGAAAATGACCACAAGACCCTGGGGGTCAGGGGCTCAAACAAAATATCAGGTGCACAACTAGACCACAGGCCCATTATAATGCAAAAAAAATTATTTTGTACTATTCACAGATTCAGAGGATTCGCGCTCACAAGAAAAGTTTGACGGACAGACAGACGGCCGGATACAGGCGATCGCATAAGCTTGACTGGTCTTTGACCAGTGGCTAAAAATTAATGATTGGTTATCGCACACAATTGTACTAACTATAATCAAAATGTTTCCAATTTTCAAAAATTGTCCAGTGTCGTTTCGCATGAGAAGATGGTTTGTACAGAAGTGTATTCAACTCCAATACCGGTGGTAATTGATTTTCAAAAATACCTGTAGAATTGATAGTTGGAGACTTGGACATCATAGCCAGAATAGATTCAGTATGTCAGCAACTATTACAAGTCATCACTTTCATGTGTCCAATACAATATGAAAGCCTATTTTTTTTTAATTTTAAGATATTTGACAAGTGATGTTACTTAAATACAACAGGGGTTTTTGTAGATACATGTACAGCCTGAAACAGGGATAATCCTGGGTGGGGTCATTTTGAAATTATGAGAAGACTAAGCGAGATAGGAGAAATCTGACTTCAAATATGAGAGGGCCCCCTATATAAGCTATCCAAATATGCATTTAGTTTTGGTCTAGGACCCCAAATAAGAGATCACCGGCCCCTCAATTTGGCGAAATGGCCCCCTATTTTTTCAAATGGCCCCTCTTTTTTGTCAATTTTATATACATTTAATAAAGAGAAGGGCCATTTGTCCATTTTAATGGCCCCTGCCTTTACAAATCCAGGTTATTCCCTGCTGAAAATTATTTGTAATTCCTTTTAAATATCACCTTGACCTTATGAAAGTCATACCACATCCTATGAGTATGATGTTGGGTGTGAATTGTAATCCTCTTGTCAATCACTCGATGCATCAATGCCTTAACTTACATGTGCCTCATGATTTTTTTTTCTCACAAAATGTGATGTATTTTCTTTACAATTTGACTTTCATTTGGCACATACATTTGTATGACAAACATACTGAAAGTGAAATTGAAATTAATGACACAGACACTGTATTGAAAGAAATTCTTCAACATCCTTTTTAATCAATCAGTTAAGGATTCTGAAAAAAAATTCTCTCGTTAAGAGAAAAATTCTTTCTTTCCTCTTGTTTACAAGTAAATATCTTGTGAAAGCTTTATCATTTTTATGCTGTATACAAATGTATAATCTAAATGTAAAATGAGAACAAAAATTTTACTTACAATAAAGGTGTACATAAACTACATGTACCGGTATATTAACGGTACAGGACTCAAAGTTACAGGTAAGTCTTGTGAAAAACTGTATGGTATGTTGTCATGATTATTTTGAAGGGGTGCTTTCCCAAAAAAGGGGTACTTTCCCAAAAAGGAAATATTTTGTAACCGTCTGATGACAAAATAATTGTGCTACCTCTGCAATTGTATGTTAACTTCCTGAACTGTAACTATACTATCTACAGAAGTATGATAATGTATGTTTTGGCATGGTTTTTTGAGAACTATTTAATAATATAGTATTATTATATACAAATACATGTACTGTATTGCCAAGTGGCATGTGATTATTGGTAAAAAAAATTTGTCAAACTGTGAAAATGATTTGTCATAAAGAAAAGAGCTGAATATAACCTTATATATCAAGGCTAAAATAGTTTTTTGGTGGAGGGATGGGATCAAAAATTTGAATAAGAATATATCAAGATTTGGCCGAAATTACACAACAAATTTTTGAATAATGTACATCTGAAAGGAATTTTATAGATTTTGATGTAGCTTATACATGTTCTATCACGTCTATAGTCTATACACTTAATATATACTTTTTGCACTAGGAAGGTCTTGCTTCGTGGGCACATGTAAGTGGTAAAATACATGTATGATCTCATAGAAGGAGAAAGACAGGGACAATGCATCAAAGTCCCCATTAATTTGAAAGATGACCATGATGACCCTTTGAAAATCGGACGGGAGAAAATGGTCCATTTCCTAAATTTCCTTCCTACCGTTAGTCACTGATTACATGTACATGTACTATAAGCATTCAAAAAATTTCATAATTTTCATATAAAATATAACTGTTCAGATTTAACTTACCTGAACTTGTTGTAGATGTAACTTCACCAATATCAAGACATCTGTCATTAATCTCGTTGAATTTTTCTACAACATTTGGTAAGCCCCTCATAGTGGAAAATACCTCCCTAAAATGGAAGTAAGGAAATTGATTGTACAAAAAAAAGTATCGGTTCTTTCCCAGTTTCCACTATATACAGTGTGTACATGATTCAAGTACAAATGTATTTATCAATATCATTATATTTTCCAAAAATAAAATTAAAAAAAAAGAAGATAATTAAACATGCTTATTCATAATATGCATTACCTTAAGGGAAATATCTTAATAAATTCTTTTATAAATTATCTCTTTTAAACAGAATGCAAATAATATTTCTCCTACAATCCTTGAAATCACATACCTTTCTTTTTTGTATATTGTATCCCAAATACATGTACTAATTCCAAATGCTCAATGAATCAATACATTTTACAAACAAAACAATTAGACAAAGGTATGCCTTGAGGTAATGCTTTTTCAAATAGTGTAATCAAAGTTGCCCTGCTGGGTATAAATAACACAAGCTCCAAAGCAAACAATACATGTGTGAGTAATTATGCCTTGAATAATGTATTAGAGGACTTTGTAAGGGTATATTATATAAAGGGTTAATTGCTTCTTTTGTCAAACAGTTCACATTCAAAGCTTACTAATACTTTGTTGTTTTATCCTCTTTAATTTCACACAATACCCAAGACAACATGATTTAATAATTGACAGGAAACTTTTTTATCCTTTTTTTTTTCTTTTTTTTACGTTTTTATCAATCTAAAATATTTCATGCAAAGCACTAATATGAAATAATGAATAAATATTATATCTGATGAATTTTAAATTTGAATTCTAAATAATTTACTTTTAATCTAAATTTATTTCTAAAATGGTAATCTTATGTGTGCATGTACAAATATATTATCATAATTAACTTAAAAGATTGCTGAAATAAGAAATTTAATCTATGAAAATATGAAGAACTACAAGAAGGAAACATGAATACAACATATCTGATTTATTTTTCAATAAATATACATGTAGGAATGGTAAATCACATAATTTTTATTCTACTAATATTTTTATTTTTTTCTTCATAAATATTTTTAACTTTCTTCTAAAATAGATAGATTTAGCATATCTCAGATTTACTATTTCCATTCATCTTTAATTTATGAACAAAAGGTTTCTCATGTTATATATCAACCACCTGTTCTTGAGTGCAAGGCCTGAGGGGGGCAAGTTTTACTATTTTTGTGAACAACTGTGAATTTATGATCGCCTCAAAATCCGATCATTTGGATTTCAGTCTTATATAGTAATCAATTAATCTAGAGCTCTGGTTGTTTCACATAAAATTCTTTCACGAGTGGAGAAAATTTACATGCAATCAACATGACAAAACAATGGAATCCAAACTTTGTTTATCTTTTACCGAGCGCATGGTCAGGCGACTCTTCCGAAAATGCAAGCGCAAATTCTCATATAATGCAATAAAAATTCGAACCCAGAGACCCTTATACCTAGAACTATCTTTATGGATAACACTTATAACATAAAAACTCTCAGATTACCTTAACTTTCATTATTTCCACCTGGTCCGATTCCTTTGTGCGCATATGTGCATCTGTGATCACCACCTATGTTTACCTTTACCTCCCTTTCCACCCGCGTCACGAAAACGCTTGTATAAAAACGCGCGAAAATTCGAAATAGACAATAATATGGGAAGGGTGGGCTAAGCTTTGGTCAGCATTGGGCGATTTTTTCTTATTCACAAATGTAGCTGATATTGAATGTCATTTGAAAGGATATAAATCAAGTAAATTATGACTTTAACATTGAATATCTTACCACTTTCCTGAATAAAAATAGTATTTTCTCCCGTAAAAATCCGTTAAAAAAGTCTCGAGGATTTTACTCCCGGTCCACATAAAACAGAACCCCCCTCTCTCATTCCTTTTCTTGATATACCTTATCGTGCGCGGATCCAACATTTGAGGTCAGAGGGGGTCCAAAATTGTAGGAAGTCTACCTATCATGAAGGTATATTTCGGTGAAATCGTGGGGACCGGGGGAGGGGGCAACGTGTGCACAAAGGATTGATTTTTGAGGACGGGTATTGTTATCTTTCCTTTCACGCTTATATTTCAAAGAATTGGCGAGCGAAGCGAGCCTGAATTGTTTTTTCTACTTCTTATATCGGCGAGCGGAGCGAGCCGCGAAAATTTTGATAAATTCACATTTTGTCTATATTTCATGAGAATAAATAGACAAGACATTTTCCCAAATAATCTGACAACTTAAAATTACAAAACCTTGAAAAAGATTAGGGAGGTTACATCTTATGAAGTAAGGGACTGTTGAAAATACGAGTTCTTCAGACTCATGACAGTTTTAGAAAAATATTTAGTATAAAAAATTGAAAATAATTGAGGAGTTTTGGAGAAAAAAATAATTGTGTATTTGTAGATGGTGAGCGAGGCTAGCCGAAATTTTAGGTTTCAAAGCCCTTTTATGCATTTTTAGACCCCTTTCAATTAGAAATGGGCCAAAGCTGGACCCCCATCTCCTAAAATCTCAGGGGGGAGGGGTCCAGACCCTCGGTCCCCCCCCCCCCTCTGGATCCGCGCATGCTTATTTTCTCTCACCCCTCGAAAATCCTATTTAGCAAGAGTATCGATTGATGATACCATATCAAAATAAAAGACAGAACGAAGAGGCTTTACTTTATCAAATTTTACATGCTTTTTTTGCGGCAACCCGGCTGGCTGCATTTGAGTCAAATTTTGACGTAGAAAGAGGGGACATCCATGGGTCATTTTGTGTCTGCAACCTCAGTCCTGTGAATGCACAAAGAAACCCTATTTCGAATGTGATAATACCGCTATCAGGATATATGTGGTCAGCAGTCCCATTTTCACATAAATTATAAATTTGCACCAGATCTAATCGGCAGGGACGTATATAAAATATTTACATACGTCCCTCTTTTTTTGGGGGGGGGGGGTTATTTGACACAATGCTCTGGACTGACTGTTTTTAATTAGAAAACATGGACAACCTACGCCACTGAAGTATACAAAAGAGTCCCCCAAATGGCACAATGGAAATTAATCATAAACTGTATACTGTATAAGTGACCTTCATCTGTGACCTCTGACCTTGTCAACTCAGGAGTCTTTCTCTTACCATGAATTTGTCTTATGCTAAGACATCCTAGGACTTATGGTTCAACCTGCATCAGAGATTCTAGTCCAATAGTTTTTCTAGAGAAGTTGACAGTCACCTTGACCACCGACCTTGACAATCAAAAGAGTTCATCAGTTGTCATGGTGATCCTCCGTGACAGGTGAACGATCCTAATTAAGGCCCGGTTTATCATAATCATATCATGATTCAGTCTGAATGCTACCCTAAAAGATTTGAGCAATTTACTGTGATCTTGACCTTTGACTTTGAAAATCAAAATAGTTTTTCCTCTAGTGGTGATGCTTTTCGTTTTGTTTTGCTGAAACCTAGTGTGGTCAGGATCCAAGAGATGGGGGTGGGGGGGATCAATAATCGCGTTAATTACGATTGGACTAGATCGGTTTAATATAATAAGTACAAATGTATACAGAAACGCAACGATTTTCAAGTAGCGTAGGAGGCAAATGAAGCCCGGAACGCGGGTCCAGTCCATGATTTTGAGACAAAGAAATCAAGCATTTTGACAAATTCCAGGGGGCTCCTGACCATATATTTTCCCTTTCATGATATGGATTCGCGCATGTTGAATGCATATATTTACTAGGTACCACCTATAGATAGCCAGAGTACGGCACTGATAAACTGACAATCCATTAAACACCTTTCTTAAGGCAAACCTTACAAAATTATTCATAATATACTAGTATATGGAAAGCGATATGTCATCATCCCGAAGGGACAAATATCTCCTACTTTATAGTGTTGGTCAGTATAGCAGCTCATGATGACCTGATATAAGTTAACTTATTTTGACCTTGAACTTTAACCGCCCCCCCCCTTCTTTTTATTGATAGCAATCTTTGTATGAAGTACCAAGCATAACTTCAGTTATTGCCTGGACAAGCATGGCCTACCGGTGTAAATATAAGTCCTGCAGCTCTTCCTACATCGCTTAAAATAACTTAAACTTGACCACAAGTGGTCCTAGTATAAAATCTGAAAAAATATTGAAATCCATCCAAGCATTAAAAAGGACAAGATTTTTCAACAGCCAAGTACTGTGACGTTGTTCTTTGACATATGAACTTGGAACAAGGTCGTGATATATCCTCAAGTCGAGAGAAACAGTTCTGTGAAATATAATTCTGATCCTTGCAGGCAATGCAAAGATGTGGTCCAGACAAGATTGATCAGCCCATGAGTACTGTGACCTTGAACCAACTAGTATGGTCCTAGATCAAGGTCATGACACAGAAACAATTCTGTGAAGCATTGTTCAAATCCATACAGCCAGTGAAAAATTATGGTCCAGACAAGGTTTTTTAACGTACATGAATTGTGATCTAGACATATGACTTTCAGTCAAGGCCATGACACATCCTTGGATCATAGGCAACGATTCTGAGAAATATTATTCAGATCCATGCAGGTAATGAAAAAATAATGATCCAGGCAAGTCTTTTTAGCCTACATGTACAGTGACCTTGAACTTTGACCTAGGACCATGGTCATAATACCTCTTTGGGTCCATGGCAAAAACTGTGAAATATTATATAGATACAAGCAGGCAGTAAGAAATTATGATTCAGACAAGATTTTTCAATCCACAAATATTCTTACCTTGACCCTTTGCATACTAGTATGACCTTGGATCAAGGTCATGACACACCTTTCAGTCTTGACCAATCATTCTGTAAAACATTGTTGAGATCCATGCAGTGAAAAAATTATGGTCTGGTCAAGAGGTTTAACCTGCATGTATTGTGACTTTGACCTGTGACCTATGACTTTAAGTCAAGGTCATGATACATCCTTGGAATTTGGGCAACAAAACGGACGGTGAAAATTATAATATGGACAAGGCTTTTAACCCATATGTACGTGACCTTGACCTGTGATCATGATCATGGTACCCCCTTGGGTCATCGGCAACAATTATGGGTAATATTTTTCAGATCTTTGCAGGCAGTGAAAAATGATGGCTCAGACAAGATATTTCAACTCACACAAACTTTGATCTTGACCTTTGACCTACTAGTAAGATCTTTGATCATGGTCATGTCTTATCCTTGGTACCTGGGTAACAACTTGTTGAAATATTATTCAGATCCATACAGACAGTAAAAAATTATGGTTCCGACGAGGTTTTTCAACCCACAAGTATTATTGTAACCTCGATCTTTCACCTATGACTTTAAATCAAGGTTATGACACATCCTTGGAACCTGGGCAACATATTCAGATCTCTGAAGGCAGTGAAAATTGTGATCCAGACAAGGCCAATCAACCCCCATGTACTGGGACCTTGACTTCTGACCTATGACCTTGGTCATGACACCTCTTTGAGTCATCGGTAACAATATTGTTCAGATCCACACAGGCAGTGTAAAAGTAGAACTGCATGAAAAGGGACTAATTATGCCCCCAATGCATATATTTTTCAGAACAGCTAATTAGTCCCCTACCGGCAACGCCGAAGGGGACTCTTAGTTTCCTCTCGGTCTGTCTGTCCGTCTGTCTGTCCGTCCGTCTGTCCGTCTGTCCCATTTTCAGTTTTCCGGACTTTTTTTCGCTGTTGTTGCATATATTGAACTCATTTTTGGTATGTGGATATATCTCAATGTGATACAGATCAAGTTTGAGTTTGCTTTCGATTGACCTAATTTTACAAGAGTTATGGCCCTTGAACTTAGCAAATTTTATGAAAGGTTCAGTTTTCCGCACTTTTTTCCGCTGTTGTTGCATATATTGAACTCATTTTTGGTATGTGGATATATCTCAATGTGATACAGATCAAGTTTGAGTTTGCTTTTGATTGACCTAATTTTACAAGAGTTATGGCCCTTGGACTTAGCAAATTTTATGAAAATTTCGGTTTTCCGGACTTTTTTCCAATGTTGTTGGATATATTGAACTCATTTTTAATATGTGGATATATCTCAATGTGATACAGATCAAGTTTGAGTTTGCTTTTGATTGACCTAATTTTACATGAGTTATGGCCCTTGGACTTAGCAAATTTTATGAAAATGTCGGTTTTCCGGACTTTTTTCCACTGTTGTCGGATAAATTGAACTCATTTTTGGTATGTGGATATATCTCAGTGGGATACAGATGAAGTTTGAGTTTGCTTTAGATTCACCTATTTCTACAAGAGTTATGGCCCTTGGACTTAGCAAATTTTATGAAAATTTCAGTTTTCCGGACTTTTCTTTGGTTCTATTGCAAATAATGCACTGATTTTTGGTGAATAAATACATCTCAGTGTGATACAGACCAAGTTTGAGTTTGGTTTCCATTGGCCTATTTTTACAAGAGTTATGGCCCTTGGACTTAGCAAATTTCATGAAATTTTCAGTTTTCCGGACTTTTTCATGCCTGTTATTGCAGATAATGAGCTGATTTTTTGTATGTGAATACATTATAGTGTGATGCAGATTTGAGTTTAATTTAGATTGACTAATTTTCACAAGAGTTATGGCCCTTGGACTTAGCAAATTTCGTGAGTTCAGTTTCCCAGACCTTTCTTGGCTGTTGTTGAAGAAGATGAACTGATGAACAGAGATGCAAGTCATAAATTTATGCCACCGGTAGGGGACTTATATGGCACAGCGATCATTGCATTTTTTAATATATCATTAAAATAATCCACCTGTAACGACACGTATCTAAAAAGCCGTCGACAAAGAAATTGCACAGAATTTGTTTAGGCGTAATATATGTTAACTATTTGGAATTCCCTTATTTCAAAATAAGGTCAAGTCATGACACACCCTTGGTCCCAAGTAATAATTCTATGAAATATCATTGAAAGCCATACAGAGCCGAAGACAAGGTTTTACCCATATAGTTTATTGTGACCTTGACCTTTGACCTTGGTTCAAAGTCATGTCTCTGCATTTGGTCACAAGTAACAACTTTGTGAAATACTATTGAAATCCATGCAGAGGGGAAGGAGTGGTGTCCAATAGGTCTATTGTGAACTTGGTCCTTGACCTTGATTTAATGTCATTCATAAGAAAGGGGAAGAAGTAATTCCCCACACAAGCTTTGATGGACAGACAGGGTGATTCTTATATACACCAAACTGTGTTTGCATAGGGTATGATTACGGTCCGGACAGTATGTAACATTTATTGTGACCTTGGACTAAAGATTTTAAATAAAGGTCGTGACACATCCTTGGAACATGTGCAACAATTCTGTGAAATTTGTTCAGATCCATGCAGGCAGTGAAAACATGGTATGGACAAGATTTTCACCCTACATGTACTGTGACTTTTTGTGCTTGTCTGCTTTGTGTTTTTGCATTGGGTGTTTTGCTGTGGGTGCTACAACTTGGTGTTGTTGGAGATCCCCTCCTTTGTTTTTTGACCTTTGAGCAAAGTCATGACACATCTTTGGAACCTGGGCAATAATTTCGTGAAATATTATTCAGATCAATACAGGCAAAAAAAATTATGGCCCAGACAAGCTATTTGGACAGACCAACGGATGGATAGACTGCGTCAGTGCGAGAAAATCTATAGTCCCCTCCAGTTTCACCAATAGGGGACTTGGTAATACCTGAAGTGGCAGAATTTGATTGACAAATCTAAATTTCACTGTGTATTTAAACTCAAATTTTAATACATATATTCAAATGTAGTATCACAAATACCAGGAATGCATGATTATGTATGGTGTTATGTCATAATAATTACTAAACAGGTCAATCTTGCACAAGAATGGCAACATCCTTTTAAAAGAATAGATTCTGAGGATCTAAATGATAGCACACTACAATACATCTATAAATCAACAAAAATAAATTATGCTTGAAAACAGGCTGTTTGGCCCATTCAATAGCCCTGTTCTACAGTGCATGTAGTTCAATATTTTTTTTTTTTACATTTCTAGATAGTTCAATGTCTATATGAATATTTTGCTATTTTTGTGTTTTTAAAATGAATGGAATTATTTTAAATATACATGTACTATGGAATCTTCCATGCCCAAACATGTCATGTTCTAGACTATTCAGAACAAAGCACAATATCAAAATGGCATGATCTTGTATTAATAAATCACGAAAATTAAAGAATTCATAAAAAGAAATACTGACATTTTTCTCATAATTACTTCAACCCTCTAATGTAGCATTCTATTAATATACAGGCTTTGGCAGTACAAACATTTATTAACTTTAAGGTATTTGATGGGTAATGAGAAGTAATTGGGTCACCCATTTATGCAACCCTGAGACCTAAAAACACAACCTAGTTATAAAGTAAAAATTAATTTAAAATTTGGACAAATTTTTGATATTGAAAAAAATGGTTACTTTATGAGTTATGGGCCCTTACAGTTTACATTGAACTCTATGGGAAAATGTTAATATTCCTTAAATGTTTCAACAGAATGATGGGGCATCAAATATCGATTGGTGAAAAAGTTCTAAAAAATATATTTCTTCAAATTTCGCTGAAAAATCAAAAGTACACCAATAAGATTTTTCTGAAATTAATTTTTCTTTATTTTTCATCAAGGGGAGATAACTCCTAAACACGATCCTTTTCAAAATATTTCTTCTTTTGATATCTACCAGACTAGTGAAAAAGTTTCTAAAATATATAACACAGATAGATATTGAATGATAAATACATCAAATTTCTATGTTTTTGGCATAATTTCCTTCATTACCCATCGAATACCTTAAACAATCTAATCATGGATACGATAAAACTAGTAGTAAATAATTTTTAGCATGATTCCTGTTTCAGATCAAATCACAAAATCAGAAATATCATAATGAAAGACAATGTAGCAGATACATGTATAAGCAACAAACTTAAATAATGAAAAATACAACGAAATTTGTCAATTTGATAATTTTTACTGAATCACACATTTTTCTGAGCTGACACTGTCATTTGCGTCCTCTTCTTTTGGTTGTGTTTCCTCTGTCTTCAGGTCTTTAACGTCCAAAAATGCCTTGATTTTTTCAGCATCGTCCATCCCTTTAGCTGCAAGTTTACTCATTAATGACTTCCTTCGTCCATCCTCCTCTGTTTTAATGAATTTTATTATGCTATTCAATCCTAATTCATAGTGGGTCATGGCTTTTTCATAGTCTTCTTTTTCGCTTTCTTTTTCCGCTGCTTTTAGAACTTTGATAGCTGCCACAAGTTCATCATCCTGCTCAGCAAGACTAAGAAGTTCATCTATATCATTCGGTTCTTCAGGCTGACTTGAACTTCTAACAGGCGGAGGTGGTCGCTTTGGTTTCATGAGCAACTTCAGTTCTTCTGCTCTTTTCATGTAATCGTGCACTCTTTTTCTTAATGCTTCCTTTTTCACCTCGTTTTCTTCATGCCGTATTGCAGGCACAAAATACTCTAGCGACTCGCAATACAACTTTACCGCTTTTTTATAGTCACCTTTTTCATCGTTTTGCACTGCCTCTTTCACCATGTCTATGGCTTTGGTAAGACAATCCTTTGAAGGAGAGTGTTCTAAATCGACAAAAGGATGATGGAAAAACTCATCAAATGTAATCCTTTCATCTGGGTCTCTCCTGAGTATTTTTAGTAACAAATCCCGACACTGGTCAGATATGGAGACACCATACGGAATTTCCACCGGCTTTGAATCCCAGATTTTTTCTTGAAGTTCTTTTAAAGATTTCGAAGCAAACGGAGCTCTTCCAAACAAACACTCGTACATTATTACACCAATGGACCAAATGTCCACTCTTGGATCGTACTTCCCTTTGCAGATTATTTCAGGTGCCATATACAGTGGTGAACCACGCATGATGTGCAATTCGTCATTCAAGTCTACGTGTTTCGCAAAGCCAAAGTCGCCTATTTTGAGCCTGGTATTTGGAGGGGCTGTGAGAAGAATATTTTGCGGCTTAAGATCCATATGTGCTACATTGTGTGACCTTAAATACATCATTGCCTTCACAAGTTGCTGAAGAAAGCGCTTGACTATGTATTCAGGTAGAGATCTTTTAGATCGTATAAACTGAGACAGATCGCCTCCACTGCAATATTCCATGATGATATAGATATAAAAGTCATCCCACAAAAAGTCATACAAAGTAACAATATGTGGATGATTCAGCTTTTTCAGTAGACCGATTTCCGTGAGAAGATTTTCTGTGGAAGCCTTATTCAGACTGTTTTTCTTCACACATTTAATGGCGACACTTTGCCGATTTCCCCACCTCTTGAAAGCTTTGTACACTGTGGCATAAGTTCCACTTCCAAGCTTATCTGTGAACACATAGTTTTTCAAAGAAGGTTTGGGATCTACAGAATGTGCAGTTTTTGGTCTTGTAGGTAGAGTAGAGTTCTTTGAATTTGCCATTGTCTACTGCTGTAAAAAAAAAATTTGAATGCTTATGTACATGTACATTACACATCTTGATAAATCTGAATGGTGGATAAAGGATTTTTTAAAACATGTTTAACTGCTATATGTAATTTACTTAATAAGAGAGTGTGAAATCGTTTGAAAACAGACTTGACAACCATTGAGAAGATCATCCGAATAATGTCATCAAACTGGAATTTGAGTGCACGCCAGAGATTACAATTCAGATCCGAATGCACATAGAGGAGGAAGCTGAACTCCTGCATTTGGGAACGACATAGGTACGCATACGTAGATTATTCATTGAGTGAAAGAAGTCAAGGCCTGGACAACAAGCTTTGGTTGACACAGACAAACAGACAGTCATAGTGATTCCTATACATGTATTTTCCCCCAAAACTTTTCAAAACCTACAACAGCCTTACACAAATTTTCTCAATGATAAGTTCAAAAGATAATTGCTGCAGATGCATTGTTGAGGCTCTTTGTTTTTCATTATGCATGTATGAATCTATTAGTTCTAAAGTTTGCATAATTTACAAAATTGAATACATATATACATGTACATTACCTAAAGTTACAATTGAAAAATGATGACTTCACTGAAGCAGGCAAAATCTCAACTATGTTAAAGGCCGACGTTGGGAACCACCCGGTTGTTAATAGGTTTACCTGAGTGACATAAGCTTGATAGGCGTGGCATACCGTCTTTGAAGACAACGCCGTCTGCTAGCGGCGTGTTACATCAAAGACAAACCGACAGGTAATCCTTTATCATGCTAATGAGATACCCGAGTCTCATCTGTTTTAAGCTGTCAATCAAAAATTGATAGGGGTAAAAGGATTAAAAGGAACCAATCAGATACCAATAAGAGATGTTAACCCTATAGCGGTCAGTGAGGAAATGACAGAAAATTTACCTGAGCCCTTATATAGTCCCCTGTCGGCCTTTAATTTACTTTCCTTGGAGTTCTTCTGCCATACGTGTAAGATCCAATCAAAGTTATCTGAATAACTGCTGCAAAAAATATATATACATATAAATAAATGATTAACTAAACTAGACATGATGTGTCAGTATGATCGAGACATATGCATGCATCTTATATTACATATGTAAGTCCAAGAGCAATCACTCCTCCAGAAAACTGCCATTCTCAGAATTTTCCCCAAGTCCTAGGACAAGTTGACCTGTAGAGCGTAAAACACTGCTGGAGATAAAGAGGCAAAGAGGACACAAAGTTGACAAAGTCTTTCTGTACCCCCTCCCCTCAGAAACTGCCTATACTGAAAGCCAATTTCTTTCTGTATTCTTCTGCAGGAAACGTGACAGTAGCCAAGCAGAAATTCATACCGTGTGAATGAATAAATTTTTGTTTGAAATCAGTAAATCAATCAGTACTTATCCAATTTTAATTTTCTTTGAGTTTCTTAAATTGTCATACACAGTTGAATAAAATTTACTAAACGGACGTTACTCCAGCCAAGTTCTTGAAAAAAGTAAATAATGACGTAATGATGTCAGTGCTCAAAAGGTTATGACATCTATGATGTTACAGCATGTGTGACTAATTGCACGTGAAGTCTGATGTTCGTGATCCGAAGGAATAATCTTTATCTGTAATTTAGGATAATTATATATGTAGGTATACTAACGAACAAATTACGATTTCAAATTCAACAGTATTTGAATAAATTGGTAATGGTATAGATATATAAATAAATTGGTAGATGATCAGACTAACGGGTGCTTCAAAATTTTTTAGTAAGACAATAACTTTGAAACATGCTACACTCCAGAGTCGTAGGAAATGCCTAGATTCATATTAGTTAACCATTCTAACACTGCATCCCCCTTTTGTGATTAAGTTAATGATCTATATTTTGAGAAAATTATCTGTGTTGTTAACTTGACATTGAGCTGCTACTGACTCACAATGCAGTACTGTACAGTGCAGTACCGTACTGTTACACTGTCGACCCTGTTCACTAATCTTATAGAGCTCCCCGTTTTCTCGTTTTTTTCTAAAATATGATATTGTCATCTTCCAAAAAAGATATCAATTCTATAGTACTCCTTTAGGTGTAACAGAGAATACCTTTGTTTTGGGCCGCTGTACACCAATTCATTTAGAAATAGGACGGAAAATAAAAAAGTCTACGGGGATTTTCTATAGTAAAATCACTTGAAATGCATCACGTCAGACACTTTGATGTCACTGTTTACTATTGTTGACACGGAGAACAATATGGCAGCGGCTTGAAATTAACATGGGAATTCCACGTAGACATTTTATTTTTCATGTCGCGGCTTGAAGGCAGTTCTTCTTCTTCTTCTTCATGTTTTAAGCACTCAGTCACTTTTGACCATTATGTGCCTGAACTTATGCGCTGCGCAACAGGGAGTTGTAGAAAATTTTTTTAAATTTAAATTTAAAATGACAATAATTCAAAAATTTAAAACTATTTACAACTGCTTAGCTGTCTAGAAAAATATGTTCAAAAGAACAGGCATGCTTGCCTGTTCTTTGAATGCTTCGAGTGATGGTGCTAATGTAATGTCTGGAGGTAGTTTGTTCCATTGTGTTATTGTATGTGGAAAGAAGGAGTATTTGTAGATGTCTTTATGAGTGTGAATGTGTTTGAAACCTGATGGATTTGAGTGACAGGTGCGAGTGTCTTGTGGTATAAGGAGGTGGGCTGGGTAAATTGCAACAATATTGTGAATTACTTTGTAGAAGAAGATGAGCTGGGTTCGCAGATGACGTTGTTGAAGTGTTGGCCAGTTTAAAGTTGTAAGCATGTCATTTACTGAGCTTGTGTTGTGGAATTTATTTATTGGTGTACCCTAAGCTGCCCTACGCAGTTGATAGGGTAAGTTGAAGTTCAATTTCCAGTTACGACTTAAGAAGGTCAATATTCTCGGATAAAATAATTATAAAGAAAATTCTTCAGACGACAGAACAAATTGCTAAAACAGGGTGCTCTGGATTTGAACAGGACAGTAGACCTTACACTGTTACAGTTGCACCATGAAAACTTAAAAAAAAAAGACAGTACCAACGATATTGTTTCTCTTACGTTTCGAATTATCATATTCAAGTCGTTTTATAATACTAATGATAACATTTTTTAAACGTTTATCGAGATAAAATGCAGAATTGTAAAAATGACCTAATCACGAGAGGATCGCAAAACCGGAAGTACAATCATGACGATCCAAATGTTTAAAGTTGCAACGGTATTTGCTGTGGCGGATTTGGAGGGGGGGGGGGGGGTGATTGGAATGGGATAAGACTCCATCAACACCACCACCACCAACAACACCACCACCAGTCCATCATCATCATCATCATCATCATCATCATCATCATCAGTCCATCATCAACATCAACAACATCATCATCAACACCACCACCACCAACAACAACAACGCCAACACCAGTCCACCACCACCACTACCACTACCATCATCATCATCATCATTGCAACATCAACTGCTAGTATCATCATCTTCGTCAATAAGCAGCAGCATCAGCATTGCTCAAATCCATCTTCTTCTGGAGCCTATATTTTCATTTTATCTGCTTGTAGAATCAAAATATTTTGACTCAAGTTCTAAATGTTCATCATTTTTTAGCTCACCTGAGCGAAGCTCAAGTGAGCTATTGTCATAGCGCGCCGTCCGCCGTCCGTCCGTCCGTCCGTCGTCGTCGTCGTCGTCGTCGTCGTCCGTCCGGCGTAAACATTTAACATTTTCAACATCTCCTCTGCAACCGCTGCACAGAATTTCTCAAGAACTCAATGCCCTCTACCAAGTTTGTGTTTTTTGTGCCGATCGGTCAACAAATATGGCCTCCGAGGGCTCTGATTGGCTGACACATTTTCGACATCTCCTCTGCAACCGCTGCACAGAATTTCATGAAACTTTACAGGAAGGAAGTACTCAAGGTCCTCTACCAAGTTTGTGTTTTTCGTGCCGATCGGTCAACAAATATGGCCGCCGAGGGCTCTGATTGGCTGACGCATTTTCGACATCTCCTCTGCAACTGCTGCACAGAATTTCATGAAACTTTACATGAAGGAAGTACTCAAGGTCCTCTACCAAGTTTGTGTTTTTCGTGCCGATCATTCAACAAATATGGCCGCCGAGGGCTCTGATTGGCTGACACATTTTCGACATCTCCTCTGCAACCGCTGCACAGAATTTCATGAAACTTTACAGGAAGGAAGTACTCAAGGTCCTCTAACAAGTTTGTATTTATCGTGCCCATTGTTCAACAAATATGGCTGCTGAGGGCTCTGATTGGCTGACTCATTTTCGAGATCTCCTCTGCAACCGCTGCACAGAATTTCATGAAACTTTACAGGAAGGAAGTATTCAAGTTCCTCTGCCAAGTTTGTGTTTTTCGTGCCGATCGGTCAACAAATATGGCCGCCGAGGGCTCTGATTGGCTGACACATTTTCGACATCTCCTCTGCAACCGCTGCACAGAATTTCATGAAACTTTACAGGAAGGAAGTACTCAAGGTCCTCTACCAAGTTTGTGTTTTTCGTGCCGATCAGTCAACAAATATGGCCGCCAAAGGCTCTGATTGGCTGACACATTTTCGACATCTCCTCTGCAACCGCTGCTCAGAATTTCATGAAACTTTACAGGAAGGAAGTACTCAAGGTCCTCTACCAAGTTTGTGTTTTTTGTGCCGATCGGTCAACAAATATGGCCGCCGAGGGCTCTGATTGGCTGACACATTTTCGACATCTCCTCTGCAACCGCTGCACAGAATTTCATGAAACTTTACAGGAAGGAAGTACTCAAGGTCCTCTACCAAGTTTGTGTTTTTCGTGCCGATCGGTCAACAAATATGGCCGCCGAGGGCTCTGATTGGCTGACACATTTTCGACATCTCCTCTGCAACCACTGCACAGAATTTCATGAAACTTTACAGGAAGAAAGTACTCAAGGTCCTCTACCAAGTTTGTGTTTTTCGTGCCGATCGGTCAACAAATATGGCCGCCGAGGGCTCTGATTGGCTGACACATTTTCGACATCTCCTCTGCAACCGCTGCACAGAATTTCATGAAACTTTACAGGAAGGAAGTACTCAAGGTCCTCTACCAAGTTTGTGTTTTTTGTGCCGATCAGTCAACAAATATGGCCGCCAAAGGCTCTGATTGGCTGACACATTTTCGACATCTCCTCTGCAACCGCTGCTCAGAATTTCATGAAACTTTACAGGAAGAAAGTACTCAAGGTCCTCTACCAAGTTTGTGTTTTTTGTGCCGATCGGTCAACAAATATGGCCGCCGAGGGCTCTGATTGGCTGACACATTTTCGACATCTCCTCTGCAACAGCTGCACAGAATTTCATGAAACTTTACAGGAAGGAAGTACTCAAGGTCCTCTACCAAGTTTGTGTTTTTTGTGCCGATCGGTCAACAAATATGGCCGCCGAGGGCTCTGATTGGCTGACACATTTTCGACATCTCCTCTGCAACTGCTGCACAGAATTTCATGAAACTTTACAGGAAGGAAGTACTCAAGGTCCTCTACCGAGTTTGTGTTTTTTGTGCCGATCGGTCAACAAATATGGCCGCCGAGGGCTCTGATTGGCTGACACATTTTCGACATCTCCTCTGCAACCGCTGCACAGAATTTCATGAAACTTTACAGGAAGGAAGTACTCAAGGTCCTCTACCAAGTTTGTGTTTTTTGTGCCGATCAGTCAACAAATATGGCCGCCAAAGGCTCTGATTGGCTGACACATTTTCGACATCTCCTCTGCAACCGCTGCTCAGAATTTCATGAAACTTTACAGGAAGAAAGTACTCAAGGTCCTCTACCAAGTTTGTGTTTTTTGTGCCGATCGGTCAACAAATATGGCCGCCGAGGGCTCTGATTGGCTGACACATTTTCGACATCTCCTCTGCAACAGCTGCACAGAATTTCATGAAACTTTACAGGAAGGAAGTACTCAAGGTCCTCTACCAAGTTTGTGTTTTTTGTGCCGATCGGTCAACAAATATGGCCGCCGAGGGCTCTGATTGGCTGACACATTTTCGACATCTCCTCTGCAACCGCTGCACAGAATTTCATGAAACTTTACAGGAAGGAAGTACTCAAGGTCCTCTACCAAGTTTGTGTTTTTCGTGCCGATCATTCAACAAATACGACCGCGGAGGGCTCTGATTGGCCAACACATTTTCGACATCTCCTCTTTAACCACTGCACAGAATTTCATGAAACTTTGCAGGAAGGAAGTACTCAAGGTCCTCTACCAAGTTTGTATTTTTCATGCCGATTGTTTAACAAATATATCTGCTGAGGGCTCTGATTGGCTGACTCATTTTCGAGATCTCCTCTGCAACCGCTGCACAGAATTTCATGAAACTTTACAGGAAGGAAGTATTCAAGGTCCTCTGCCAAGTTTGTGTTTTTCGTGCCGATCGGTCAACAAATATGGCCGCCGAGGGCTGTGATTGGCTATCACATTTTTAACATCTTCTCTGCAAAAAAACCACTGCACAGAATTTCATGAAACTTTACAGGAAGAAAGTACTCAAGGTCCTCTACCAATATTGTGTATTTTGTGCTGATCGGTCAACAAATATGGCCGCCGAGGGCTCTGATTGGCTGACACATTTTGAAATCTCCTCTGCAACCATTGCACAGAATTTCACGAAACCTTGCAGCGAGCAAGTACTCAAGGTCCTCTGCCAAGTTTGTGTTTTTCTTGTCGATAGGTCAACAAATATGGCTGTCAAGGGCTTTGATCTGTAGAAGTATTTTTGTGACTTTAAACCCTTTGTCTGCAACTCAGGTGAGCGATGTGACCCCCTTGGGCCTCTTGTTTATCTCCCTTTCTTTTCATTACATAAACATTAAATTTGTTTGTCATCTGTATGTGTGGGGTTTTTGTCTATCTATAAACATGGGTCTAAGCAATAATGACGAATTCGTAAACGAGGATTTTAATACTAAATAGATACAAAAATATTACATTTTCTTGATTTTCGTCATATTTCTAAATTTGATGTCATTCGATTTTCGTCATATTTCTAAATTTGATGTCATTCGATAATACATTCTAATCGAACTCTCGCATAATGCCCTATATATTAGTGTAATTCAACACAGAAAGCTGCAGAAGTGCCGAGTTCAAACTCAAGACAGCGCTCGACAGTATAATAATCGAAACATTTCTCCATATTTTAAAACATATCCAATACATGTTACTCATATGATATTTTTCGTTTGTTATCAGGAGAGCGAATCACACTTCTCTCATATATTCTTTTCTTTGATTCTAATGAGGCACGGTCCATTTGATATTCGGGGGGGGGGGGGGGGGGGGGGCTTGGTTTTTTTTTTTTTTTTTTCGAAAAAAAATAATTTTGCTCTGAATTTTGATGAAAAAAAAATAAATTTGCTTAAGGTGAGACAGAAAAAAATAATCTTGCTCTTATAAGTAATCTGAATTTGAAGAATAACCATAAAATTCGCTTAAAAATCCTGAAAATTTTTCGGCTCGCTTCGCTCGCCGCAGTTTTAACTTTCTATAAAAAATTTTTGGCTCACTTCGCTCGCCATAGTTTTCTTCTGTAATTGCAAGTTGATATTTGAAAACATCAAAAGAATGTGACTGAAAGCAAAATGCTTAAATACATTATAAATATAATTTATTACTATTAATAGATAGTTACATATATCACCACAATGTCTAATTTTATATACAAGCTTGGAAGGAGAAATTAAATAAGTTTTTCACTAGTTTTCATTTCTACATGTAAAAACTTGCATCAGGCCCTCTTACATGTTACATGACCTTATATAAATTTTGTTTACTAAAAATTATATATCGCATATTGTAAAATCTTTCATCTCTCTCAGTTTAGAAGTGAATACAAGTACAAGTTTTACATAAAAATAATGTTTGGAATAATTTAAGTAAAAATAAAGAATTTCTATTGAAAAAACACAAACATTCTTAATATTCACATCAATTGTTATAAAAAAAATTTCCTTGCTCCAACTTTGCAAGAAAAAAAATTTGCCCCGGTCCGGGCGAAAAAAAAAATCTTGCTCCGACAAAAAAACCCAACCCCCCCCCCCCCCCGAATATCAAATGGACTGTGCCTTAAGAAAAGTTAAAACAGGAGGATAATAATGAGAAATGTTATGATAAGGAGGAGATCATCAAAATGAAAATGTTGCAGTGATTACAGAAGGACATGTATACACATGTACATATAAAAACAAAGAAAGAATAACCAGATGGAGATTAAGCAAACAATAACATCACATCATGAAAACATAAAGGACAGCACTATATACATGAACGCGTGAATCATAGGTGGCGCCACTGAGATGAACAACTGAGCGCCGAACAATTTCAGGAAACTTTAAAAAAAATTATTTGTCCATTTGACATGTTAGAGTGAGATTAAAAGGTCGGCAGAGGTGAAGTAAACGTATTTAATATCTATTGATTTTACATCATGGCAATGAAGAGAAAAAACCAAGAAAATATGCCGAGTGGAGCACTATGCGCTGTTTTCGAAAACCAGAGTTACTTCCCATTTGAGACGGTATCTGACGTAGACTGATTATGACGTCATCAAAGTATATGGAAACAGTCCTAATAGTCTCGGAAATGACGGTGTAAAATCGACGTTACCATACCATTTTCGTAACGTCACCAGTGGCGGATCTAGGATTTCAGAAAAGGGGGGGGGCAAGGTTTCAGCTCGAAGAAAATTGTTCACGTAAAAAAACTGACAAGCAAAAAAAAAAAAGGTCGAGTCGAAGAGCGTGAACCTCAAGACTGATGATCTAATTAAGAAGTGGGGAGGGGGAGGGAAGTTGATTCATTTACTTTAGTTTATAGGTAGACTGGCGAGCGTAGCGAGCCGGTGTCATATAGTAAAGCTTCCCCCATAGAGATCCTTCCCCCCGGAAGGTTTTCTATAATAGAGAAGCTTCCCCCCCTGGGGGAAGTTTTTCTATATAGAGAACCTTCCCCCTTTGTTACCATAGAAAACCTTCCCCCATACCGTTCTTTGTTTGACTTTCACTTTTTAGAGAACCAGAGACAAACTGTATGGGACTGACAGGGGTAATATTCTCGTCTATAGAATATGTCCCTCCGAATTTAGACAATTTCCGATTCATAGTTCATAATTGAAATTCAAAACGTTAAAAATTCGAGGTTAATATTTCGGAATTAGCCAAACATGTAGTCCTTCATAGAAAGACTGAGCTAATTGTAAGCAAACTGTTCCGCTGTTCTCCATATCGGCCGCCAGAACTGCTGATATATGCCGATCATCGGGGAGATCAATTCTATACGAATTCTGACAGAACTAAAGAAAATACCTTTAAATCACCACCAATTCAAAGAAATTTATGTGATGTGCTGTTTGCAAGAAAGGGCGGGATCTGCAGCAAGACTCGGTTGCAGCACCTATTTTCGTGCATGAACATCGACGGCGGGTTCGGCTAGCCAACAGGGGATGCTTACTCCTCCCGGGCACCTGGTCCCACCTCTAACTTGCTGGGGGTCCGTCGATGCTCAATTTGGTGCTCTATTGTGATTGCTGTTGAGATTATCGTCAGGATCTTCTTTAACTACTATCCCTTTGCGTAAACATAGAGTAGACAAGCAAAAAACGGACAGTTAATATAAAATACGACATCGAAATACCAAATACATAAGACCACACAAAAACGAACTAGACAAGTGGACAAATGGTGCCGACTAAGATCGACCGTCTGCCACATTAGCATATTAATTTTCTTATTTTAAAAAGACATATACTTGATGAAACACTTCGGAGCATTGTCACGAGTAAAAAAAACAAAAAAACAAAAAAACATGAAGTCGAATACATTTATTTTTATTTTATTTCACTTTATTTATATATTTATTTTGTATACATGAGTGATTGTGTATTCATTAATTTAACATTTTGAACTAATACCGTTTTATATCTTATACTCTAAATATATTAATCACAGAAAAAAATATATAGAAACATTTGATGTTTCCATTTCACATGGAACTCCAAGGATCTTGCTATAACTCCTTTCACAAAAACATATGAGGAGAATAAAACTCAATTCGATCTTAATTTTTCGTTTGGTGTTTCATATGGATAGATATTATCCCTCAAATTTTAAAGTGTTGGACGTCTTCAAATTCATAAGCATCATTTAAAAAAAAAAGCAGATAAATTTGCAGTATGGACCAGACATGCGTGTTTTGGGTATTTAACCCTCGTCAGTGATCCTCAATCTAAATAATGTAGCATATGGCCAAGGGCTGTGAAAATTATTATGTCCTAAAATGTACCAAAAGGCGTAAAATTATTATGACATTGTCCTAAAATGTACCAAAAGAATCTTCGAAATCATTTTAAATTTTATTTGAAATACCACTATCTTTAAATTTCAATGGATCTATCGTGTATATTGGAAGGTAGAAAGTCATAAACCAAAGACGATATCAAAAATCCGTATGGCTTTCCGGATTTGGGGGGAAAGTTTTCTATGGTGGGGGAACGTTTTCTATATAGAGAACCTTCCCCCTGGGGGATGATTTTCTATATAGAAAACTTTCCGTGGGGGATGATTCTCTATATAGAAAACCTTCCGGGGGAAGGTTCTCTATATAGAAAACCTTCCGGGGGGAAGAGTCTCTATGGGGGAAGGTTCTCTATACGATACCGGAATTTTTTTTAGATATGCAGTTTTCATTTGTTTTCAAACTTAGTCATCCATACATGTATATACAACTACAACTTTATTCTATAATGGCGAGCGGAGCGAGCCGTAAAATTTTTGGAATAGATGGTTACTTTTTGTTATAAGAATACAATCTCTCTCTCATTTTCCATGCTCCTTTTTTGTTTGACCAATTGGGGAAGGTTTGGAAGATTAGGACATTACAACCCCACTATCCACCTGTCTAACCTTGTCAGATCGGCCCATGAAAATGAAGCATTTGGTAATTATTCAAGTGTTAATTTGATTTTGAATTTTGTATATGTTTATGACATATGAATCCGTTCAAACACGATGACAAAGAAAGTTGAAGACAAAGTGAAGACGAAAAATTAGACAACTACATGTAATGACAAATTTAGTGCGGCGAGCGAAGCGAGCCGAAAATTTCCCTAAAAGTAAAGAGAATAAGCATTAACAGAATACTCTGAATCAATAACTTTGGGTGAAAAAGGGGGGGGGGGGGGCGGGCCCCCTGGCCCCCCTCTAAATCCGCCACTGGTCACGATGGTTTTACGTCAGATTCCGTCTGTAAGGGGAAATATTTCTGTATTCCGCAAAGACTCAATAGAGCTATTAGAAATGGAAGTCCGACAAGCTATAAATGCCATACACTGTAAACAAAAAAACTTTGATCTTGGTTACATCTCATGAAACATAAGAAAAGCAGTTGCGCATATTACGCGATATGCAAATGATATATTCCACCCAGGTAAATACTGTCTAAAACTTCTTTATATAAATTTATCTTTCTCCAACAACACTCGGTTGCAGTGCCCACTGCAAAACACCAAAACATCCCTTGCAAAAACACAGCAGACAAGAGATACAAAGGAGACAAGGAACACCAAACCACATCATAGAAACATCAAACACAAAAGACTTCACATAAACCAACGAGACCAATAAGCAATCGGTGCCGACTTAGGACGGCCATCTGTCACGGCGTTGTTATCCATGTGCGCACAACCCCCACCCCCACTTTTTCGATTACTCAGTGGTCTCGAAGCATTCATAATTGTGGTGTAAATTTAAATACTAGTAACCTCAATATAAAATGACCATAATTGCCATACAAACAGCAACACACCGATGGATATGTAAATGTATATATATTAGCCGCAGAAACGGCCAACGACACTTGGAACACACCTCTACCAACCAAATATCCAAGTATCGTTGGCCGTTTATGCAGCTATATATATATAAAAAACATAGGTAATCACAGATTACGAAGCTCACCTCGTGGCAGCAAAATTCAATTCAAACATATTTCTTAGTACATGTATATTGCCTTTTAAAGGCAAGATTATTCAAGTGGAAAAAGTAGGTCAAAGTCATTTTATGAAAGTTTGATCAAAGATACATCCATTCTAATATGACTTGATTCTTTTTCCCTATTAAGACAACAGACGCGAGCCGGGTTCTATTCTCCAATATAGGCCCTATAGCGATAAGCCACGCCTACCCATTTTCTGAAAGCAGATAAACCGGCAGGAACTGGTTTTTACCAAGAATCGAAAGGTCTAAGTTTGGTCATCATTAGAATAGAAATAAAAAATGACAAGCCGGCCTCTATTGTCTCATAATGCCCTCGCGTCCTCAGCCAATCACATTTATCATCTAGCCGCTGACGCGGCACGGTAATAAATGTGATTGGCTGAGGACGCTCGGGCATTATGAGACAAAAGAGCCCGGCTTGTCATTTTTTATTTCTTAAATATGCAAGTTTGGTACATGTAGCACTTATACTTTTCTTAATATTTGCTTTTAAGGGCAAAATCACTCAAGCAGAAAAAGTAGGTTAAGGTCATTTTATGAAAGTTTGACCAAAGACACATCCAATATGCAAGTTTGGTACATGTAGCACTTATACTTTGCTCAATATTGGCTTTTATAATAAAGGCAAAATCACTCAAGCGGAAAAAAGTAAAAGCAAAGATGAATAACTTGTGCAAGTTTGGTTACTGTAGCATCAGTACTTTGTCAGATACTGAGCTACCCCAAACTTCTTAACCAAGCCACTCTGAACTACCCCAAACTTCTTAACCAAGTCACTCAAGCGAAAAATGTAGGTCAGATGCAGCATCTGATGCATGGGTCCATCTCGGCATTCAAAGATGAATCACTTGTGCAAGTTTGGTTACTGTAGCATCAGTACTTTGCCAAATACTGAGCTACCCAAAACTTCTTAACCGGACGCAGACGAGGACACGGACATGGACACGGACGCGGACGCGCGTGGCTATAGCATAAGCTCACTCAACTTCGTCGAGGTGAGCTAAAAACAGAGGGCGTGTGAAATTTAGTCCGTGCTATGCCGGCTGTAGCGATCTCATGCATGTTGAATTATCACCCGAGGAGTCTGACCGACATTCACAGAGAAGAGGTGGCCGGGGCTGTGTCTTCTCTAAAGAGGTTTGGAAGTCCTTTCGTCACAGTCAGACAGTAAGCAATTCTTAAGATAGCGCTGGTACAAGTGTTAAACGTCCTAAAATTCAGTAGCATCATTTAAGAACGGATAAATTTGCAGCATGGACCAAACATGTACGTTTCGGGTACTTAAACCCTCGTCAGTGATCCTCAATCTAAACAATGTAATATCACCAAAGAGTGTGAAAGGCTTTAGATTGGTCAAGTACCAAGCCAAGTGTCACCCTGGTGACACCCTTAACAATTCGGCTTTATTAAGATCCTATCTTACCATTTTTTTAAAACCATTTTTCGCGATCAGATGTGTATTTCAATACTAAAGAGACTAATTTCATGACAAAATTTCTCATTTTTTGTCACAATAAGATGTCCAATGTCATTGAAATCATTTAAATTGGCCAAAAATCAACAAATACACCGTCAAAGCAATATTCAGATGAACATTTACCAACTTTTGGTTACGTTTTAGCAAAACTGGTATGATCTTTGTTCAATATTAAATGTTCTTGAAATTCTTATGGCAATAGCTTAGCGAATGATAACTATATTTAGCAACGTACATGTAAGAGAAAGAAAACATACGTACCCTCTCATCGAAGCGGATGTTTATAACTTTATCCCACCGTAACAATATTGCGCTTAGTATTTATGCCCTTTGATTAGTAAGGGTAAATATATTTTATACATGTCTCTGACTGAATTGAAAATAAAAGTGAACACATCAGATCTGGAAATAGAATTCTAACCAAGGGAAAATTTGTTTAGTCTGTTTGAATATTTTTAAAGTCTTACAGGGATTTAACGAATTTTATTGTTCTGATCAATGGAAAACGAGATAAAAAGGTTTACTACTAATGGATTTCTTCGGCATGTTCTAAAGTATTTGAGAGTTTTATACACCCCCCCCCCCCCCCTGTGAAACCACATTTCCTTTTGCATGAAACAATCACGAACATATTATTTCAGTTGGAAGAAAAGTTTTAATTTGCCGTCCCCCCTTTACTACGCATATATGCGGAATTGTTGAGAGAATATTCACTTTTGATAATCAATTATAACTAATTGATTGTACAAAGCTGTAGCTATTTGTTTCCCTAAATCAAATAACGAGCCTTTTCGAAAAGATGAAAAATCTCACTGGAAACGACGGTTAGCATGCCGGATAGCATGCTGAAGGTATAGAGTTCGAGCCGCGCTCAGGCCGTATATTTTTCCAGTATGTACTGTTCAGCTTTTGTAGGATGCAGGATCCATGAAGACGGTTTCTTCACAGATTCTTCATAAATAAGACGGGCAATTTCGGAGCCTGTGATTGGCTTACCTCAAATGTTGCCATCTATTAAGACGACTCTAAATAAATGTTTTTGAGTTTTAAGTGTGATTAAAAAATGCATTTGATATTAAAAGGAATAAGAACAATGATAACTATTTACACATGTAGGCCTTCCACTTGAAACTTCCTAGAGCATGAAAAACTAAAAGAATTTACTGTACAAAACTTAAACTTTATTTATTTTACAACGTTTAACATACAAGTTACACAACTGATGTTGGCGTGAGGGGGTCCAAGGAGCAGAAGACCGGAGTACCCGGAGGAAAACCCCCTGCAGAGGTTTGGATGGGGGACCACCTACCCTCCCACATAAGACCCTTCGCCGAATCTGGGAGTCGAACCAGGGACCTTAGAGGTCAGAAGCGAGCGCGCTACGGTACCACTGCGCTAACCCGGCCTACTTAATTGCTATGCACACATTACGATCTGAAAATTATTAAAAATAAAGTTTCAAATCTAACAGTATTGAAAGACACATATCTTAGACATTTGAAAGGGGGAAGGGGAAATTTTTATTTCACAAATTTCTAGAGATATGCCTTACTCAATAAAGGAACCACGACGGTGACGTTTGCATTTTCACGGATGCAAGTTACTGGGTGTTCTGTTCACATATTTTGGATACCCTATTAGAAAGATGACCAAACATTTTTGCGTTAAAATTTTCCACTTACTGTAAATTCAGTTTACATTAATGAGGTATTAGCGTACCTGGTCATCATAAAAAACTATTACTAATTATGTCAGAGAGTATCAAAAATAAATCTGATTATCGCAATTTAATGTAAATTGATTTCTAAGACGCCGAACGTTTTCTTTACGTTAGTATACCAGTTGAGCTCTGTACGCGAATAACTCATTGTTTTGGAGTATATACTTTGGTTTCTGTAAAATTTTACCATCAAAACAGATCTAGATACGTCACCGATTAAAACAGATACGTTGCATTCACTGGATGCGTTCATATAGTACGTATCAATGGTTACCCATAGGATTATTCACGTTCATAGAATTATGTCCAACATTTTTTAAAGACATAAAAGAGCAACTTTAGCGAGACATTCGTTTTTTTGTTTTTTTGGGGTTTTTTTTTTGTTTTTTGTTTTCTTCATGTAAAAATGTTTGTTTTAAGGTAAATCAGAAACGTAGACGTGAATTCTTACAAGACAGAAAAGAAATGTCGGCAACGTACCTGTTATTTCGTCACGTTTTTCTCTTTATGTCCTATATCATATTCTTTATTCAAATGAAAAGAGTTGCTGTTAAAGACCAACAGTCAAATTTGTTGTGCTGAAGAGCTGATAAAATGCGGTAACATATGCGACCCAAACGTCCAAAGTACTTCAGGTGCAATAGAAAAATTATTGTTTGCTGAATTGATGGAACGACTTTGCTTGCAAAAATACCAATTTTTACGGTTTCTTCTCTTGTTCAAGAATGAGAAATTGCCATTATCTTCCGTTATTTTTAGCAGCATAAAAACTGGTAACGTATCTGTTCATCTTACAACGGACAGTACTATAGTTATTTCGTTCGAAACATATGACAAGGAAAAATGATGATTGAAAAGAACAGTCTTTTAAAATTGTAACCTCCTCTTTATTTAATGATTGTTGTTTGATATTTTGTAAAACATTGAATGTATGCCATCATGGTGATTTCAATAAAGAATTTGAATTTGAGTTTGAATTTGAAATAGGAAAGAGGGAATTTTTTTTAGCTATAATTTGATTGATTAAAAAAGTAGATTGCCCCCCCCCCTCTATATATATATACTATCAAGATAGAGTATCCCTCCAGTGGCGGATCCAGCACCCCCTTTGCCGGGGGGTCAGGGGGCGAATTTTGCCAATTTGTACTGGCAAAAAAATAATAATTAAGGTTTTGCTTTTACAGTTACATTTTATCACCTCTAAAAAGGGATTTTTCTTACTTTTCCCATAGGGTCCAAGTTTAAAGTTCAAACGGCTCAAAGTTCTTGGTGTAATCATAAAACCAAGAATGATATTTTGTTTGTATATCAAGTTTAACATAAGCTTGGAATTTATGGAAATGAAAATATTATAAAAAGTTGTTATATTATAGGGAATAATATATGAGCATCTGAGACCTGAGGGATGCTCTACCTTAAGTTCTGGTTGACAAAATTTTTCTTATTTATTGGTAATGAGAAATCATCATTTTCAAAGGTACATTTTATCATCAAATGCCTATGTGAAAGGCCAGACACGCAAATAGAAGAAATTGGTTCAAGAAACAAGAATCAAATAGATAATGACTGTATCGAACAAAAATGGACCCTGATGGACATGAGGCAGAAAAGTCTTAACGATCGGATTTTATTTGAATAAAAAAATTGTGATAAAAAAGAATTGGAACATTAATTTTTTTATATATAAATTCCTTTGTTCAGTGTGCGGCCTACAAAAATTTCTGACGTCGTGACGGGCACCTGTTATTTAATGATCGGGATCGAAATTCTAAAATTTGTTGTAATATTGCTATGGAAATGCGTCACTTCCTGCGACAATATTTTGCAATCTAAACAGCGCTTCAAAATTCACCAGACTTCAGGTTTGGGTACGCATTATTGCATATACAGCAATCATTATTTTTATCAGAAATCTTCAAATTTATGCTACATGTATACAGTGCAGTTTCGCTAATCAAATGGCCTCTTTGGTCATGCCAGTCAGTAAGGCCTGTGTTTACATGTTTACCCCTTTACAACTTACAAGTAATATCTCAAACTAAATAAATGTTTGCAATGATTTACACAGCACTGTCCTAAGATAAATGGTTAATTTTATTGAGATAATGCTGCAGTAGCAGTTCTTCACTTTACATGAGAGATTATGGATCTGATATGGCGATATAATCTTGTTTGAGTCGGTTAAAAAGCTCTACAGAGCTTATGTTACCTGTTATCTGTATATATATATCCGACTCTAAATAAAGATTACTAACTTACTGAGATATTTACACTATTTACTTCCAGTATGCTGTACGTTGTTTACTATTACGCTCACAAGAATCTTGTATCAGACATTCATTCTGTTCGTGCATACCTGTCAACTTTGAATTTTTCAAAAGAGGGAGATCTCGATCGGACCCTTTTTGCCAGTTGACAAAGAGGGAGATTGTGTGTGAACCATTTTCGCGACATTTTTTTTATAAATTGCAACATGTTCTGCGCCCACCTTTAAAAAAATGTCATTGATTATAACCATACCAAGTCTAAGAAAATGTATAAAAAATGAAAAATATTTCCATATTGATACATGATTGTATTTATTTTTTATTACTTCTTGTTCTACATTTGTTCATAATTGTACCGTACATGAGTATGTACAGCACCTTTTCGAGCCCAACTGAACTTGCTGTAACCCATTTATACAACTGATTCCAATCTTTCTGATTTCTTTTTCTTTGAAATGGTTTCTAAGCTGACCCATATAAGGCCACGACAATAAGATTTGCAGTTCGTCAGAAATCCCGGTTGTAAAAATTTGATTCCGGAATTTTAATTTTTTATGCCCCCGGAATCAAAGATTCGGGGGCATATAGTTTTTGGCCTGTCCGTCTGTTTGTCTGTTTATCTGTTTGTCTGTTTGTCTGTTTGTCTGTTTGTCCGAAAAACTTTAACATTGGACATAACTTTTGAATGGGAAGTGATAGGGCTTTCATATTTCACATGTGTATTCCTTGTGACAAGACCTTTCCATTGATACCAAAATTTTTGACCTCGTGACCTTGACCTTGACCTTTGACCTACTTTTCAAAAACTTTAACATTGGGCATAACTTTTGAATGGGAAGTGATAGGGCTTTCATATTTCACATGTGTATTCCTTGTGACAAGACCTTTCCATTGATACCAAAATTTTTGACCTCGTGACCTTGACCTTGACCTTTGACCTACTTTTCAAAAACTTTACCATTGGGCATAACTTTTGAATGGGAAGTGATAGGGCTTTCATATTTCACATGTGTATTCCTTGTGACAAGACCTTTCCATTGATACCAAAATGTTTGACCTCGTGACCTTGACCTTGACCTTTGACCTACTTTTCAAAAACTTTAACATTTGGCATAACTTTTGAATGGGAAGTGGTAGGGCTTTCATATTTCATATGTGTATTCCTTGTGACAAGACCTTTCCATTGATACCAAAATTTTTGACCTCGTGACCTTGACCTTGACCTTTGACCTACTTTTCAAAAACTTTAACATTGGGCATAACTTTTGAATGGGAAGTGATAGGGCTTTCATATTTCACATGTGTATTCCTTGTGACAAGACCTTTCCATTGATACCAAAATTTTTGACCTCGTGACCTTGACCTTTGACCTACTTTTCAAAAACTTTAACATTGGGCATAACTTTTGAATGGGAAGTGGTAGGGCTTTCATATTTCATATGTGTATTCCTTGTGACAAGACCTTTCCATTGATACCAAAATGTTTGACCTCGTGACCTTGACCTTGACCTTTGACCTACTTTTCAAAAACTTTAACATTGGGCATAACTTTTGAATGGGAAGTGATAGGGCTTTCATATTTCACATGTGTATTCCTTGTGACAAGACCTTTCCATTGATACCAAAATTTTTGACCTCCTGACCTTGACCTTGACCTTTGACCTACTTTTCAAAAACTTTACCATTGGGCATAACTTTTGAATGGGAAGTGGTAGGGCTTTCATATTTCATATGTGTATTCCTTGTGACAAGACCTTTCCATTGATACCAAAATTTTTGACCTCGTGACCTTGACCTTTGACCTTTTAACCCAGTGACCTCACATACATGTAATTAACAGAAAATAGTGTTCATACTAACAAAGATGCCACCGGGGGCATTGGTGTTTCACAAACACAGGCTTTATTTATTTTGCGCATGGTCTGTAATTAATTAATTTTCAGATTCAGAAAAAAATTGGAATCTATATCACTGAAGTGTTTGACACGAGATGTAAATGATCATGATGATAGAAAAGAGTGTCAAGCGCCTCGAGTCAGTTGAGTTTTGTTGTGAATGTTCATTCGACAAAAACAAGACAATCTGTCCCCCTACAGTAAAAACCCTAGCAGATTTAGACAATGTAACCTTTCAGGAATTATTTAGTTCTTTAAATATTGACCAACCCTAGAAACAATGATTGTTGAATGACTCAAACAAAGCTGGGTCGTAGCAGTTCGGGAAAGCTGGTAGTAGATGTAAATCTCATAGTGAACAGGTAAAGGTGGCATTGGAGTTGAATTAAACTATATAGAGTTCATAATTGAAACCTCAGATGGAGAGAGTGAATGCCGTGTTGATGTCCAAAAAGATCATGTTTTCTGTTTGACTGTTACAATGAAAAAAATTGCCTTATTTTGTGATTTCTGGTGTCTGTCCGCCCAATACCGGTATATCAACTGAAAAATCATCTATTGAACAACGGTAATCACTCCTTGAAATTGAAATACATTACTGTACTCTCCTGTAGGCTTTGCCTACGTTCATATTATATTTCAAGCAGGAAAAGCAAAATCTTGATAAAAGAGTATAAATTAGTAAGTTAACTTATGATGGACCCCTAGACTGAAACAATATTCCAAGCCTTTATTGTATGCTAGACAGGTGAATTGTCGACTAAATTAGTAAATAAAATGAAGTTGGTTTCCTTTCAGTACTGTAAAACCTGATTCGGTATTTTACTTCATGCATTTACTCCCTTTGGCTTTAATTGGTAACAATCCTGATGGAAAATTACAAATCAGCTTGAATTTGCAGTCATCCAGTGCTTTAAACAATTTATATACAAAACCAATGTTATTCCCTGAGATGAAACTATTGAAGTGATACGTGTTGCTTTTCCATGAAAGGAAGACGTCAAAATGTATAATGTCTCAACGCATTAGCTGATCTACAGTGACATGCCAGGACGGCTTTTCTAACATGCAAACTGAACCAGCAGTTACCTTAATTTAACTTTTTATTTTTACATGTAAAAACATGATTTGAACATCATTGATTTCTGAAAACAAGAATGAAACTGACATTTATGGTGCACATATACTTGTATAAATAGTCTAAGAATAAATGTCAAAATTTGAGTTTGGTTACGGGTATGCAACATACAGAAAGTACATTTATCGTATGCTAACGCACATTAAATGTGTGATAAATGCACTTACTGTATGTTGCATACCCGTAAAAAGACACTTATTCCATGAAAATGATGAATATTGCCCTGTGTATTCATTATACGTTATAGTGTATATGCATGAATATAAAACTATCTCTAACATACTTCTATTCCAGGTGCCATTCATCAAGTTCAACAAGGTTTTGTGCACTTTGAGAGTCATAGTCCATTGTAATCATGAGTGGCGAGGTAAGAACAAACTTACAGTCTCATGAATTGTCCTGTCAATGCATATTAAAATTATTGGGAATGGTTTAAAGATGGAACAAAAAGATAAGGGACAAAACAGGGCTACACATGCACATTTATCAATATCCAAGCTGAAAATAGTAGTGCCTCTTTACATGTATGTAACCTGCAATGCAAGAACATTATATAAAGGGTATTTTTGTGTAGCATCTGTTAGGGGTGACTATTGGAAAGGAAAACAGTCTTCATGAAAACTTTTTTTGACCACTAGCCAGCCGGGCTAGTTGAGTGCCAAAATCTACTAGCCACCCAAAATTTTCACTAGCCATTGAAAAAAAATCAAAACGCTATATAGACCCATGGTTTCCTCAGCTAGGTCCTTGAGTAGGCAAAAATTCACACATATATAGAGTATACATAAAAATTGTACAAAGGTTAACCGCCACCCGATCATTTCTCTGGCGGATGTCAGCTACGTCATTATCAATAGACTCAATTTTACAATGAATGCATGATATTGTTTGTATGAATATAATTTCACATACGCTTTTTGCCTGCAGAAAATGGACGGAGAAAAAGAGAACTTATTTGAATCATACTCGCTTATAGGCCGGCCGTTGCTTGCGGCGCTTGGCCAATAGTTATACAATTTTCGTAAGAATTTCTTTATTTCAGTGTTCAGTCGAGATTTTTGAAATTGTTAGATATTTAATTGAACATGCTATACTCAGTACCGTAAAATAGCCCGTCACGCCGCGCTGAAAACAATGCACTGTTGTTACGGGAATATTTATCTTGTATCTTAGGACAATATTTTAGTAAACAGATTTTACAGGAAAACGTTATTATATTTCATTTGAAACATGTTCAATAACATAAACATTTCATACTTAACCAGCGATAAAAGTTGAGACGCAACGTGTACTTTTATGGAAAGAAGGCGGCGATTTTACCCCAAGTATAAAAATAAGACGAGAAATCGTCAGCCGTCGGCCCTAAATCAGAACACTGCATTTCATTAAAAGTCAATAGCCAGTCGGGCTAGTTCAGCTTCAAATTTTGGTAGCCCGAGGAAATATTTGGTAGCCAGGGCGGTCGGGCTAGTGAGTTTTCACGAAGACTTGGAAAATGACTTATTGCAATAGTACATGTATTACTATTGTGGAAATTACTATTGCAATGGTTTATTGCATGCACCATCGAGACATAACCTAATTGCAATGCATTGCAATAGTATTGAAATGTATATAGACTTGCATAAAATTAATAAATATCCCAGAAGAGGCACTTTTTGTTGCAAAAATGCATCCATTTGTAACAACAAAATGGACAACTGTAATCTTAATGTGATCTTATTCCTCTGTACAATATGTATGTATTTTCGGAAAACAAGATTGAAGAAATTTAACCTGATAAATCACTGATAAATTGACCCTTCCGAATGCGGGAAAAATTTGAGAAATTCCATGACGTCACAATGCAATTTCGATGTTTGACTGAGGTTCGAAGCTTGTTTGTCCGAGGTAAAAGCATTGTAACGTCACGAAATTTTGCATTTTTTTCCACAATTGGAAGGGTCAATTGTTTATTTTCTGACTATGGAAACAATCAATAGTTCATCCTACTATAGATAACAGTTGTGGCTGCTCAAATTCACTATCGATGCATTGCTATTGGGAGCATGACTATAGCAATATATCGATACTCCGATGTATTGTTACACCTCTAGCATCTGTCCAATTGTCTGGTAATCACACATTTGCATTAATAACTGTAACTTTAGTAATTTACATAATTCTTCACAAGCTACCATGGCTTTTGACCTAGTGACCTTGACCTTTGACTTTAATCATTAGCTCTACTGGTCAAAGACCAGTCGAGCTTATGCGATCGCCCTTCGTCCGTCGTCCGTCTGTCTGTCCGTCCGTCTGTCCGTCTGTCCGGCGTCCGTAAACAATTCTTGTGGACACGACTCCTCTGAAACTATAAATCATAGAAATGTAATTCTTTTTGCATTGTGATTGGTCTGTGGCCTAGTTGTTTTGATTATATTTTGATTGAGCCCTTAACCCCCAGGGTCTTAGAAAAAGGGTGTGGTCATTTCCTCCTTAAAGGGGTCTTTTGTATGCAACTCCTCTGAAACAGTAAATGATAGAAATGTAATTGTTTCCTACATAATGGTTGGTCTATAGTCTAGATATGCACCTTATATTTTGTTTGAGCCCTTGACCTCAAGGGACTCAGAAAAAGGGTGTGGTCTTTTTGTCGGGCAGTTTGAAGATCTGTACATTTTCAATTATCTTCAGAAAATTCAATAAATTGAAAGTTAAAACCATGGCTATTTCAGTACATTCCATTTTTATGAAGCTCATCTATCTTTATAGTATCACAATTGGGTGCCTTTATTTATTTTTACTTGTTTTTTTCCTTTCTTTCTTTTCTGTTATAATTCATGCACCGATACTAGCCTTTACCAAGCTATATGGGCTCAAATACTTTTATCTGTATTTGGAAATGTAAAGACAGTTAGACTCCATGCTTTTCTTTCAATTTTACTCATATTTCAAGTTTTTTTACATGAGCTAACTGCTTTCTGATAGGTGTGACAAAGTTTTTAAGAAATGATTTTGGTATGAATTAGTTTTGAGGTCGAATTGTCTTGTGCAGTATAAATAAAGAAGAACAACAATGGCAGCCACTGCTCTCTCAGTTCACCTCAAATTTTCCCTCTGGTAAATAAAACAGAAGGCATTTCTCTTCAAATACTTCTTGTAATTTATATTTATGCTGTTCATTACAATTTTAAAAGTGCTACAAGTTTAATTCTTCCTAATTTTTCAGAAATTACCTTGACCATTTTTTTATCTAAGTGACTAATGACAGCTCTGAGTTTTAAGTTCAGTGCAGCAGTGTGGTAATTGAATTATGTACATATAATTCTGTGCAATACATGATAATTTTTAATCTATGAAAGCAGCTAGTAGTTTGTAAGAGCAGGAAAGGAAAGGGGAGGTTTATATTGTGTCAAAAGAGGGCTGATTTCTCTTGGGGCAGTCATGGGCCGAGTCCGGATACAAACATTCGACGTATCTTTAAATCTGTGGCTCAAGGTACAAACAAGTTTCTGATTGTTCTGTAACGGTCATGTGACTGGGGTCATGTGTTCATTATAGAGAAATAAGTTGTTTTTTGTAATCATAATAGTTTCTATATGCATGCATGAACTCAGTAATTCAGCAACCGGCTGACTGGGACTAAAGCCTGTTATGATTTCAAATACAATGCAACAGGGATAAAAATGGGGATCACTCATGTCAGCTACCAGTACCGACAGCCCGTCGCTCGAGAAAAAGTTCAGCTACAGTTGTTGTCCAACATTCAAACAGATTAACACCTTTGCTTTTTTTACTTATTGAACACAGCTAACTTGAATGCTTGACAAAAGTTGGGGCAGTTAAATATCTGTGTTACTTCTGTCTGATTTTTCCTGAGGAGACTATATTTCAATATTTGTCATTAATTTTAGTCACATTTTGCAAACATGTAATTGGACCAGTTAAAGTCTTTACTAAAATGGTAGTTGAAAATGGATCTAATAGGCCTCGACGTCATTACAAACAGAGAAAAAGATGAAAATTTAACTCTTTCGTGTTGCGAAGACATTCACAGGTTTTAACAGCGTTTGATTTGAAAAATGCATAGAAATGCAATATGATTACCAAATCACTGAAAAAAATGCATACATGTATGTTCTGTTACATGTACTGTTGCTACTATGGAATCTGGCAACAAGACAATAATCTTACTTAACCTTCCACCTCAATGACACATACATATATTATCCAAAAGGTTATTTACAGCATGTGCATCCACATAATTTTAAGGTCTTGGGTTTTTTTTACATGGTTTTGATTGATTACTTTGAAAAGTAAGATTTTTATCTCTACTCATATGCATATTGGTGAAGATAACAAAAACAAACAGTAGAGCTTCAGTCTCGTCAGAGACTTCTGGTTTTCAGTATGTAACACTATGTAATAACAAACAACTATGAACTTGTGAGGTATGCTGTCTATCTGACAAGTTTTGCTACTGGTTTTCTTGGAGTGCCTGTTTTGAATTTCATTTTCTGAAAGAAAGAATGTTTTTTTAGTAGAAAATGTCAATGACAAGACACTAAGGTGAGCAATATAGGCCCACTTGAGACTATTGTATCCTTTAGCTTTAATTGTTGTGTAAATCACACTCTTATGCCTAGAAATGAAGATTGGAGGGAAAATGATTTTTGTCCTATCTTTCTGTATATTTGAACAGTAAGTGAAAGACCTTTCATACTTCTTATGTACATTCCTTGTAACAAGACCTTTTTGTACCAAGATTTGGATGTTCTTGAATTACAGGGAATTTGACTTATCTTTTATACAAAAGATAACCAAAGTGCCAACATTGGCATGGTTTTCACAAACCAGGGTTCTCATTCTGGGCCAGCACATCATCACCTACTCTGAGAAAAATTGTCGCCGATTTTCTATTGGAAATACAATCAAAATTTCACAAAATCTTGAATTTTCACCATCTACTTATTTCAGAATTGCCCCTTACTTAAGCATATTGACCCATCAAACATATTTTGTATTTTCTGTGTTGCAGATCTCTTTGGAAATGGTGGATCGCTACAGGAAGTTAGATGATGAGATACGGAAACTAGAGAACAAGAACGAAAGGAAACTTTGTAAAGCAAAGAAGAAGCAAATTGAGGATATTGAAGAGACAATTAAAGCATTGGAAAAACATTTAAAGGATTGCAAGACAAAAACGTAAGCAAACCATGTCTTTTATATTTGAATTCCTGAATTCATGATGTTGACAAGTGTACGCTATTTTGCTCAATGAATAAAAAGATACAGGAGCAACAGTCAGATCTTTAGCAATATTTCATCAATTGGTCAATAGATTATTTTCACATTACCGCTGTAGACCTGAATTTTATACAGGCCAAGACCCGACATGACAACATGTGACGTAATTTTCTACTGTGACATCAAAACCTATCTATGACATCATAATAAGAAATAATGTCAAAAGTGGTGATGTAGGGTCTTGAAGTGTCTAAAATGCAAGTCTAGCGGTAATATGAAAATGGTCTATTCAGTTGCATTTTGTAACAATTAGCGGTATGGCTTAATGTGTCAGTGGTGTATGTAATGGTGCGGGAATTAAGAGTTTGCTTGATTCCATCATTTTGTAATTCCATCACTCTTTCAGTTTCTAGATGATAGCTCAAGAACACTTTCACCTATACAAACCAAATTTGGAAATATGAGAAAGAAGCCTATTAAATTGTGGGGTCAATGAGTCAAAAGTTAAGGTCACTATATGGAAAAGTACAGCCCATTTGAGGGCTTTTGAGGGGTATATATGTACCTTCGTAGCTTCAAAACTGACGGTCAAAAAATGATGAAACTTTGCGTATAGAAAAAATAAGTTTCAATTATTAACACTTGTAATTTTTAGGAAAATTAAATGATAGGATCTTTTTAGCTCGCCGGGACGAATGTCCGGAGAGCTATTGTCATACCCCCGGTGTCGGCGTCGGCGTTGGCGTCGGCATGCACGTGCACAAAAACTTTAACCTTGCTTATAACTTTTAAACCAATACAGATTGGGCTTTCATATTTCACATGTGCATTCCTTGTGACAAGACCTTTCCATGGATACCAAAATTTTTGACCTTGTGACCTTGACCTTGGAGATTGACCTACTTTTGAAAAACTTTAACCTTGGCCATATTTTTTGAATGGTAAGTGATAGGGCTTTGATATTTCACATGTGTATTCCTTGTGACAAGACATTTCCATGGATACCAAAATTTTTGACCTTGTGACCTTGACCTTGGAGATTGACCTACTTTTGAAAAACTTTAACCTTGGCCATATTATTTGAATGGTAAGTGATAGGGCTTTGATATTTCACATGTGTATTCCTTGTGACAAGACGTTTCCATGGATACCAAAATTTTTGACCTTGTGACCTTGACTTTGGAGATGATTGACCTACTTTTGAAAAACTTTAACCTTGGCCATATTTTTTGATTGGTAAGTGATAGGGCTTTGATATTTCACATGTGTATTCCTTGTGACAAGACATTTCCATGGATACCAAAATTTTTGACCTTGCGACCTTGACCTTGGAGATGATTGACCTACTTTTGAAAAACTTTAACCTTGGCCATATTTTTTGATTGGTAAGTGATAGGGCTTTGATATTTCACATGTGCGTTCCTTGTGATAAGACCTTTTTTATTGTTGTTGTTGCAATTTACATATGGTTGCCACCGGCGAGCTATGTTGTCATTCTGACAAGTCTGGTTTATTGTTGTTGTTGCAATTTACATATGGTTGCCACCGGCGAGCTATGTTGTCATTCTGACAAGTCTGGTTTAAAGTCTGGCTGTCCTGGACCTCCTTAAGTGGGCCCTTTGTGATGTTCTTCATCGCTCACATATAGTTATTTGATGTTATGAAGCAGTTATGAATTTCTTAATGTACTCAGTTTACTCAGCATTCTCAGTGAATGAGTGAGTCTCTTGAATATTATTGCAGAGCCAGTGAGAAAGCTGATGTTGATATGATTAACAAGAAAATAGAGATAAAGGACTACATTGATAAGACGAAGATAGATGCCGCTTTGTCAAAGGAGGAGGTAAATAAATTTGGTCTTTTCCAAATACAGAGTTACTTTCCATTTGTGCAAGTATCCGACGTCAAGTAATTGTGACGTCATCAAATTCCATGGAAAAAAGCGTAAAATTTGAGGAAACAGGGTTACAAATACATGTATGACGTGAAAAATTTAATGACATCACAATACCTTGACGTCAGATACCTGCACAAATGGGAAGTAACTCTGTATTTTGAAAAGAATGAATTCATGACATGGGTCATAGCTGTCCTATAATTCCTATATTTCCTATAAAAAAATGTAAGAGCCTATAAAAGTCCATAAAGATTTCTTCAATTCATTAATGTTTTTATCGTTTTGTAGCTTGAAGACATTTTGAATGTCATTGTCCATTTGCAACTGTGTTGCATAGGGGAAATGACTCCGTTGCCAGATGTCCATGAGTGTGTCCGATTTTCTTTTGAACAGCATAGGAGACAAAGCAATAATCACAGAAACATCAAACTTTTCAAAAATCTTCCTCATGGGGGAGAGAATAAAAGCTAATGATTTTCAAGGTCAAGGGTCAAAGGTCAAGGTCGCATTAGACTTAGGCTTAAAACCTTTGTGAACGGCATAGAAAAGAAATAGCAATCATCATAGGATTACCAAACATTCACCAAATGTTACACCTGGGAAGAGGATGACTTCTATTGATTTTCAAAGTTAAGAGTCAAAGGTCAAGGTCACACTGAACTTAAGCTTGACATCCTTGTGAACAGCATAGAAGACAAAGCAATCATCTTAGGAACCAAACCTTCAACAAAATTGTCCCAAAATGGAGAGAATGAAGCCTATTGATTTTCAAGGTCAAAGGTTAACGTCAATGTGGACTTAGGCTTACAATCAGTGTGAACAGTATAGAATACAAGACAAATGTCAAAGGATCACAAATCTTCCAAAACTAAAGTGATGATTCGTTAGTCCGGATGAAATGGTTCCTGAAGAATTCGTCCAGATTAACAAATTTTCTGTTTTACTGAATCATGTTGAATTTTCCATGACTTGAGTGCAAAATTCCGAAAGTGGTAGAGGGGAGGGGGGGGGAGAGAGTTTCAGTCGTTTTTCATGTAAACATTTCTTTTCTCATCATAGCTAATTTGATTAAATGTGTATTCATTGTAGAATAATGGATTACTTAATTTCTAGATATTTCTTAAAACAAAAAATTTTTGCACTATGCATATTTGTTCCCAGAGAAATCGTCCGGAGTAACGAATTTTTCTGGAGTTATGAATTCCGGACAAACGAATCATCACTGTATTTCTTATTGGGAGAGGATGGACCCTACTGATTTTCAAGGTCAAGGGTCAAAGGTCAAGGTCACTACTGACTTGATTTCTAAATCCTCCCTCTTATAGCATAGAGCATGCAGTTGAGAGGGGATGCATTTTATTTTATTCAGTGCTGTACTATTATTACAAAATTAGATTCAAATTTTTAATTACCTGAAATTTTGACTTTTTTGAAAAGAAGTTGATTTAAAAATCTGAAATGGGTAGATAAAACAGGTTTAATTACATACCTTGAGTCTACAGGAATAGATTAAAAAAAAAGATAAGGCTATGAAAATTTCTGCCAATTAAGGTTTACTGGAAAATGTACATGTTAAATTAAGATAATCTACAAAATGTTGTCTTTGTACAGAGTGAGTACCTTGAAGCTTTGACTGAACAAGAAAATGCTGAGAAACAACTGACTGGGGTAAAACAACAGAGAGATGATATGGTAGCTGCACTGAAGAATGAGTTTCCAAATGTAGAAAAACTCGACAAACTGGAGAAAGAACAAGATGAAATACTGGGTATGTGAAAGCTTAAATCTTCAATTATTTCAGCAGAAACAGGGGGAAAGCAGAAAATTGATATTCACAGATATCCGATACAGTCAAACCTGTGGTAGGCAGTCAACTTTGGGAAAAACCAAACATGGCTGCTTAAGACAGGTGGCCTTTCATTCCAGGTCGACGATATAGGGAACCATAACTGATCATACTATCTAAGGTGCAAGTACAGTGTATTTTCGATCTCTTATTGAACAAATAAAGCAATATGTTTATGATTTTGCATATCCGTGTAATAAATGCATTAAAATTAATATTTCTACTAGTAAATATCCATTATTCAAACACACAAATTTACTTTTTCTGCTAAAAATGGCCGCTGAAAATAGTCTAAGAAGCAATTTCGGTAAGAATTTTGTTGACCGCTGGCCGCGTTACAAGAGTGGCTGTTGATTTAGGTACTTTTATTCAGCGGATCATGTTAGGGGGAGTAAAAAGTGACCGTTTACAGGGAGTGACCGCAAGGGCAGGTTTGACTACTTTATTTTCAGAAGGTACTAATAATACAAAATACTACTCTCCCATACAGTTACATGTATATAGCAAAAAACATTTTGAAATTTAAAGTCAAGCCAATGTAATTTTTCTAAGGAGAGATTTATTTTGGGCATCAAAAGGTTTGTTTACATTTATTCTTGCAGCCTTCCTATGTAATTTTAGCATATAATCAGTGAATTACAGTAGTACAAGTTGTTCTGAGCCATTTCCTTCAATGTCAAGCAGTAATCAAACAATTGTAGTATATAAGCATTGTTACAAATAAAATTGGGTACGAGTTGTTCCCTTTGATTTGCAATGGGTATGAATTGACTTTTTATTTTGATACGAGTTGGTAATTTTATGAAATGATTATGGCACGACTTGGTAAATTTTGGGTAAGAAGTGACCAAGGTACGATTTGGTTATGGTACGAAGTGACCATAAGCCCTTTAAAGTTACCTTGATTGTTAAAAGTAGACAACACAAACATTTGTGCACGGTGATAGAGAAAGGGAATCAGTTTTTAGCTCTACTGGTCTCTGACCAGTCACGCTTATGCGATACCCAGGCGTCTGTCCATCCGTAAACAATGCTTGTGCTCGCAACTCCTCTGAAACAATAGAGGATAGAAAGTGTATTCTTATTGCATCCTACTTGGTATGTGGTCTAGTTGTGCACCTGACATTTGGTTTCAGCTCCTGACCCCCAGAGTCTTAGAAATGGGCGTGGTTATGAAAATCTATGAAATCTTGTGTTCGCAACTCCTCTGTCACTATAAATGATGGAGACTTAATTCTTTTTGCAATATGATGGGTCTGTGGTGTAGTTGTGCACCTGGTATTTTGTTTGAGCCCCTGACCTCCAGAGTCTTAGAAAATGGGTGTGGTCATTTTCTCCTATATAACTCTATGTAATCTTGTGCTCACAACTCCTCTGATAAATGATGGAGACTTAATTCATTTTGCAATATTATGGGTCTGTGGCCAAGTTGTGCACCTGATATTTTGTTTGAGTACTGACCCCCAGGGTCTTAGAAAATGGATGTGGTTATTTTTTCCCATCTCTGACACTATAAATGATGAAGACTTAATTCTTTTGCAATATGATGGGTCTGTGGTCAAGTGGTGCACCTGATATTTTGTATGAGACCCTGACCCCCAGGATCAGGAAAATGGGGGTGGTCATTTTCTCCTATAAACTCTTTATTAAACGATCAGGAATTACTGCCGATTTTGCTTATTTCTGATTGGTGGAGACACTTTTGATGAGTGTACCTCAGAGTGAGTTGACCGCTAGCGCTCCAAAGCGGTCTATTCGGATTAGTGCGTGCATGACCAGCGCGTGTGTTGATTTTTTTAGTGTTAGATCTTTGACTTTGTGTATCATTACAATGTAAATGTAAATGTAAATGAAAACAAAATCCTGATAATTTAATAAAGCAGTTATTGACTTTTGATTTCGGTCTGCTCGTGACTATACAGACCTGGTCAGGCATTGATTAACATCAGCCTTCGGCCTCGGTCAAACAATACCTGACCAGGTCCGTATAGTCACGAGTAGACCGAAATCAAAAGTCAATAATTGTATAATATCATCTTGTGAACGCAACTCCTCAGACGCTTTAAATGATGGCAACTTAATTCTTTTTGCAATATGATGGGTCTGTGATGTAGTTGGCACTTGGTATTTTGTTTAAGCCCCTGACCCCCATGGTTTTAGAAAATGGGTGTGGTCATTTTCTCCTATGTAACTATACAATGTTATGCTCGCAACTCCTCTGACACTAAAAATGATTGGGGCTTAATTCTTTTTGCAATATGATGGGTCTGTGGTCAAGTTGTGTACCTGAAATTTTGTTTGAGCCCCTGACCCCCAGGGTCTTAGAAAATTGGTGTGGTAATTTTTTCCTATATAATTGTGCTCTCAGCTCTTCTAAAGCTATTAATGATGGAGAGTTAATTCTTTATGCAATATGATGGTCCTTTAGTCTTGTTATGTCATTGATAATTTTGTTTTATGAATTGTCATACATTTGAGCTAGCAGCCACTGGCCCCTAGGATCTTGGAAAATATGGATGTGGCATTCTTTTTTGAAATACTATATCTCGGATATTATGAATTATATGAGTGATATTCTAGTTGCAGTCTGATGAATATGTTGCTTTGTTGAGCTACTTATATTTGTTTGAATGCCTGCTCTCTGTGGTATTTGGTTTTTAACAAAAATGGAAATTGATACTTATGTGTATGTATCTTATTCACTTGAGTAGATAAAACAAAACAACCAGGAGAGCTACAGTCTTGTCAGTCTGATCATGTACTCAGTAAGTTGAACTCCTGGTAAGAAGATTTAAAGAACTATATCTGAAGGTTCCTTGACGTTCAATTGGGATTTTTTTGCATGTCCTGTTGAAAACATTTTGTATGTCTTCATAGTAGAATAATTAGGTTTTGAATGTCTTTCTTATACTTTCAGTTTCAATATTCAAAGGAGATTACGGAAGTGATTTAGAAAACCAACTTGAGAGAGACCACGATATGTATTTAGAGAAGAAACAAAAAATAGAAGCTGCACAATACAAATGGGGGAATGCCAAAGTGCTGTTACATCATGCTACACAACAGATGGCGACAGCTGAGAACTGCTGGAATCAAGTTGCTAAAATACCTTGCCAGTAGGTACCCGTAAATTTATGCCTCGTATACACAATTGCGCAATAAGTATATTTTGCAATAACTTTATTGTGCAACAAATTAGTTTCACAATGAGCTTTTTTGTGTTCACATGATCAAAAATATTTTGTAATAAACTTCTAATATGTGATTGCGTAAAGATCTTAACACCCCCCCGAATGGTTTCAATTATTTTAAGATAGTTTCTAAAGGCAACCTCCAATGGAAAATGAAATTTTAGAAAATATAGCTATTTGAAGCAATGTCTTGAAAGTCAATCTGCTAAGCAGGGCTCGCACTGTCGTTTGCCATTTCCGCCATTGGCTAAAAAAGGTTTTAAAGTGGCGAAAGAAAATTGAAAGTGGCGAAAGTTGATTTTTTCAATACACCGATACAGTATCTTATTGATCTTGAAGTATCCTCAAGCATGTGCAGCCATTTGCCGGAGAAGTTATCTGTTGTATTCATTGCTTATTGGATAATTGGATTAATGTGGGGGGAGACGTTGTTTATGCGACGCAGTGTAAATACTGCGTGTAATAATGATAGTCCGGTAGCTAAACTGTTACTTGGCCAAAATTTATATCGGTATTAAAACTCTGTATCTTGGGGATTTTATATCAAAAGTCTACGCAAACTTTAAAGCTGATTAAATTGTAATCATCGCTGGGTAATTAACACTCTACTTAGTACTTTGTTGAAGATCATGTGTACGTGATTTTCGCGCATGCTAATGATATAAATATATCCTTTTATAGATCCAAGAACAGCTAGAAAGTAGATATGAAATTGAAGCTGAGTAGGCATTTACGTAAATTGACAAGCAACTCAAGTTGAAAGTCCTAAAAGATTACGTCCACCCGGCAGTATATGTTTGCCCCTTCCCCCCCCCCTCATATTTTTGCCGTTTGTATGTATCCAATCTTATTAAAATTCAGCTCTCTTTATCGGTATATATATCAGTACTCATGATACACAAAATTCTGTTCTTTGCCATGATCGAGTTGAAATGGACATACATGTCAGCAAGAATGACATTATTAAATTGTGACACCATTCACCACATGGCGAAATTTGTTGCGCAATAAAATTGTCGGATGAACGCAGCTAACAAATTTATTGTGCAACAAAGGACCAGAGCCACGAACGGCGATATCGGCCTAAAGTTTTCGTATATTTTCAAACGCAGACAATATTTCTAAATTATCAATAAAAGGAAAGGAGAACATTTTGTCTTTCGAAAACGTGCGAAGTTGTGAGATTCCGGACATGTCTGAAGAAAATATAGAGCCCAAAACCAAGGCAGGATTTTGCATTTCCGGTATTTTTGTGAGATATCATGACATTTGATCGATAATTTCGCATAGGGCCGGACATTCTACCAAAAAATTAATTATATTGAAATATTCTTTGATTATACCTGTGATAATTTCGATGAAGATTTTTTTGGTGGAAGGTCCGGCCGTAGCCGAAAATTAAACTTTTATGAGTTCTCTTTTGGCACATTTCTTGACAAATTGTTCATCAAAGATTGTTAGAACGTCACGAAAAAGACTTCCCAGACGATTAAAATGAGAAGTTGTATTTCAAGATAGTTAGTAGATAATCTAAACGCTTTTAAAATTATGTAAAATTTTATAAATTTGGCGGTTGGTCACTTTTACACCTACTTCAAACTATTCCAATCCTTCAGAAAAGTGCTCCATAGAAGATAATATTTGTGATGTCATTTATACTAATGACGTCATCAAAATTGACGTTTATGAATTTCCTGAAATGTCAAGTTGTGCACTTGAGTAGTTACGATACGTATTTTCGTTATACTTAAATCTTTTGAACCATTCTATGTCTTCCCGGTATATATCGGTATGTCGTATACACGTGATGCTACGAGGAAAAAATAAGAGAATGATTTTAAAATCTTTTAAAGAAGGCATATACAATGTATGTGGGATTTTGGGTGTTTCGGTTTATTTGTTTGTTATATATATGTACATTTGTATGTTCTTTCCTAAAATGTTCCTAATACGGGAATAAAATATGTAAACAAAAAAAATGTATCGGCTTTCTAGAATTATCCTATACGATAGAGTAATTGAAGGATTAGGGGTAGAAAACGTGATTGAAATAATGAAAATTCGAAACACAAAAGAAAGACGCAATATGAATGCAGCATAAAGGAGCAAAATAGATCGACACCCAAGGAGAAACATTTATGATCTGATTATTTTGAAGAGGAGGTTGGGATTTTTGAAGACGAAAAAAAAAAAAAAAAACATGGAAAACTTGAAATCAAATGATTGATTGATGAACGATATCGAACCAGCGAATTTTGATTGAGGTTCAGACTATGCTGGAACATTTCTCTGTCCGTCTATTTTCATGTAATATAAAGTCAAGCGCCCAATATAAAGGATTACAGGGGATAGGAGACCGTGATATAATAATTTATTTAAAGATACCGTGTCCCTGAAAATAAATTTTATTGAAAACGTAAAATTTATTCCGAAGGGTCTGGGTTGAGAAAAAAAGGAGACATAAAAAGTTTTATTTGAAAATATGCAGTAACGACCATAATATTGTCGAATTTGTAAAATTAAATTTCCATATACTAAACACAATACATTGTAGGTGGCGCCAGCGAAATGAATTAGAGCTGAGCACCCCAAATTAAAACTGCGAATGTATGCGTTAGATTTGCCTGAAAATTTGAATTTATACAAATGAGAACGTAAACTTTCATATGAAAAGGAAGATTTTGCATTTAAATTTTTTTTAATTAAATAATTTTCAAGGACATCGTACCTTTAAAGTGTAAGCTATGAAAGCTTTTTCATCAAGTTCTGAAAAAAAATCACGTCATTAAAAAATGTTGAGCGCAAAAAGGGGAGAGTCGAGAACATGCTCCCCTTCTCGCCCTGGCATCTCTCCATTTAGATTCGCGAATTATCCGATATTGCAAAAATGTGAACAAAATTGATTCTTCAAAAGTACGCGAACGCTGCAATTCATAACATTCGAACATTAATCACCTTTACTACAGTCCTTCGATCCAGAAATTAATAATGTTGTGCATTTATGACATCATTTTGTCACATTCATGGTACTGTTCTGGCAGATTTGGATCGGTGGTTTTGTTATTCGTGTAACATACCTAAATTTTCATTCCCCTTAGCGCGAATCATTACATACATGTATTCGTATTCTATACTTCGATCTCTATCTTATTCACACTAATACACGCTGTATTATTGTAACGATAGTCGCATACATCGTCGCTATCGTCTCTAAATATCTAACTCGCCAACTCTATCTCTGAGAATCGATTAATCGGAGTAAATACACTTCTTTGAAAAATGTTCTCTCTTCACACAAAATGACACTAAAAATGTATCAGAATGGGAGTCATGACAACGGATTATAGTTTAGTTATGAAAAGTTTATCGCTGACGATCGATTGTCGGTCTTTGAATGGCCAGCGATGAACAGTACTAATCGATGTTGAAAATCAAACGCGATGTTCGCCGACATCGCTGATTTCCGGATTGTCCGATTAAGTATCTTGGTTTTGATAAATTCGTGTATTTCCCTTTTTATACTATTATTATTTTCCTTGTACTTCAAAGTACATACTAGTGTATGACATTTTCTGTTGCATGGTATTCAAGAAAAAGAAGCTTGATCGAATTGATAGGGTATTCATAGTAGTTGTGATCGAAAGTGTTTTACTCAATAAAACAATTTTATTCAAAGAAATAATGATTTTGTGTTTATTTCAATTCATTGTTGGTTGCAAAATGAAAAAAAAATTGTTTTGAATTTTCCGATTATAATAATAATGGGTTATGCCCATCCGATTATTTCCGATTATCGATTGTGATTTAACTTCAGATTGCCCAACACTTATACTAGTATATACATGTGAGAAGAGTCACACGTATTTCTCTAATCAAGAATTATATACGACATGATTAGAACGGGAGCATGAAAAGTAATTAATTGAAATATTCAAAATGCAACTATCGTTTTTTTCTCTATGAAGATCGCTACCATTGACCCGCTTTTATGTTAACCCCCCCCCCCCCTTAATTCCTGTAACCGCCACAACCTCGGTAAATGGGTATTACACACTGATTTTAGAAGGAAAATCATGCAATGAATTAAGACATTATTTTTCTCATTTTTCAACTGGAGATTTAGCTGTACTTATTTATATTGAGTCATTGACTCATATGCACCGAAGTGTAAGGAAGGGGTTCTCAGCTTAGCCGATGTATTATCTCTGTCTAGTCCAGCAACTGACCACGAAATTGGATTGAAAACTGATACGTGTAATTTTAGCCTACAGTACTTGTATATAGGAACAAATATGAAGTACTTAAAGATGTCAAATTGAGTCACATCAATGTTCATCTTCATACATCGCTGACGGTGGTGTACCTACGGCAAAATTAAGTGGATGCTTTAATTATCTAGGTCTGCAGCAGATATAGAACCGTGTTTTGCTGTTGTACAGGGGTATTCACTTTTGATTGGAGGTGTTCTGACAACTTTATTATGAGAAAATCTTTGAATTTAACGGTATTCCAGAAATTTTTGGAAAAAATGAAGAAGCATACATGGTATGCCTTTGTCTTATACAGCCTAACACTCTTCTAGGACAGTTGGGACGTATCGGATCCGCGATTGATGAAGATGGTAAACATGAAGTCTTTTTTAATTTTTTTCATATAATCATAAATAATGACATCAATTAATTGTGGAACGATGCAGCTTACATCTTGCGCGATTTAAAAGAATACAAAAAGTATAAGTATTACATTGAAGACATGCATACTGTACATAGTTCCAGGACGAACATTTTCAGCCCGTGATTTCGAGCAAAGGCAAAACAAACACGGACTGTACATAATAAATTGTACACATATTGTATTTATAGAGATTTTTTAAATATCTTATAATTTTTTCGATTAATAATTCACACATTTTCTCAATGTAGAAATATCTTTTATCATTTCTAATACATAGTGATTCATGGTTCTTGTCCTGACATTATGCGACGTCATATGTGAAAATGACGTCAAATGACGTCGCAAACAATATACCATACCCTCAATTCACATTAAAATATTTTGCTTCAGCAAGACCGTAAATCTTAAAGTTGGCCAGTTCTGAAGTGCTGAAATATGGTATTATCAAATTATAAAAGATGAACGTTATGGCAAATTAGGCCGATTTTGCCATTCGTGGCTCTGGTCCTTTATCTTGATTGCGCAGTAAACTTTCCATATGAAATGTATATATGTATTGAGTCTTTTCGGAATACTGAGTTATCACTTCTCTAGTTTCACATGTACTGTGATAGAAAGCTTACGGGAGAAATACCGGTATTTTGTCTTTCCGGCTACACAAACCAAAGATTAAAGAGAATACAAATCAGCTATTTTAAAATAACCAATCAAAGAACTTGTATTACCGACGCTACGCTCTACTTGGGAAAAGATGCAATTTCTGTCACTCGTATAAATTTGTATGTCTCCCTCAGTAGATCGCGAGAGAATCTATTGTTCCATAATAGGACGATATCTGACATAAAGCTATTATGACGTTATAAAGATGTTAAGTTGAACATCTATTCCTTGCTGTTGTTTCCTACAGTTTTAGGAAGGTTTCCATTGAATTTTATGTCGTCACAATCATTCTGCGTTAGATACCGTCCCAAATGGGCAGTAACTTTGTTGGAAAATACGGTATGGTAAAACAGCTATGCGTAGCTTAGCTCAAACGACGGAAAATAAAATGTCTACTGGGATTTTCTATAGTAAAAATGACTGAAATGCGTGACGTTTGACATCATGACGTCACTGTTTACCATTGTTGACATGGAGAACAATATCATGGTGACAGGCTGAAATTCACATGGGAATTCCCCGTAGACACTTTATTTTTGTGTCGCCTGCAAAGCATAGCGACACTTAGGGATCACTTTGTCCGTTGTCCGTCTGTCCGTCCGTCAGTCTGTCCGTCTGTCTGTCTGTCTGTCACACTTTGGGTGTCACAGCCCATAACTTTTGATTGGTAAGTGATAGGGCTTTGATATTTCACATGTGTATTCCTTGTGACAAGACCTTTCTATGCATGCCATAATTTTTGACCTAGTGACCTTGACCTACATATTTGACCTACTTTTCAAAAAAATTAAGATTGTATATATCTTTTGATTTGTAAGTGATAGGACTTTGAAATTTCACACATGCAATCCTTGTGGCAAGACCTTTCTACACATACCATAATTTTTGACCTTGTGACCTTGACCTAGATATTTGACCTACTTTTGAAAAAAAGATAAGATTCACTATATCTTTTGATTTGTAAGTGATAGGGCTTTGATATTTTACATGTTTATTCCTTGTAACAACGCTTTTCTACACATACCATAATTTTTGACCTATTGACCTTGACCTACATATTTGACCTACTTTTCAAAAATATTAAGATTGTATATATCTTTTGATTGGTAAGTGATAGGGCTTTGATATTTCACATGTGTATTCCTTGTGACAAGACCTTTCTACACAGACCATAATATTTGACCTTGTGACCTTGACCTAGATATTTGACCTACTTTTCAAGAGAAGTCAAATTGGCTATATCTTTTGATTGTAAGGTGATAGGGCTTTGCTATTTCACATGTATTTTCCTTTTAACAATGCATTTCTACACATACCATAATTTTTTACCTTGACCCAACTATTTGACCTTCTTTTCTAAGAAATTAAGGTTGTATATATTTTTCAATTGGTAAGTGATAGGTCTTTATATTATAATATTTCTTATGTTGAGACCTTTTCATTACAAATTTTTACATAGTGACTTTGGCCTAGATGATTGACACTATTTTCTGAAAATTTGAGAATGACCATATCTTTTAATTTGTAATTATGAGGTCTGATATTTCAAATGAATTTCATTTGACAAAACTTTTCTACTGTTGCCAATAATTTTGATCCACTTTCTAGAATAATAATCAAGCCGCTTCGCAGGCGACACAAGCATTCCTTGGATTGCTATTTTCTATATAGCAGCTTTAAAACAGTTCAATGGGTGAGTTCATGCGCATTTCCTGTTACGACTAAAGGTGGTTGATCTACGGAGACAATAAATAATTCGAAAATTCATAAGACAGCAGAATAAATTTCCAAAACAGGATGCTCATGATTTAGTGAACAGAACAGCTGATTTATAAATACTGCATAAAATAGAAAATGATTTGAGTTCCTCTATTCAATCCACAGGCAAAATCGTTTGAAGTATGAACCAGCAACAATAACTCGGAACAACTTAATTGCTTCCATACAGAATATAAGGAACTGCCAAATGTATCTCCGTGACATTAAATTCCCATACTGCAGTGCGGAGGAAATGGCAACACTAGAAAAAGCAGTATCTAATATTTATGTTGATATGCAGACCAATGAGCGCATTTCCTATGCCCACAGATGTTACAATACAACAAGACGTAGAGCATGTGCCTTGGAACAATGGTTTGATAATGTATGTTTCTTTAGCTTCACGACAATTTTTGGAATTTGCATGTAGTTTACCCTGTGTTTTCATGCCCCTGTAATGGGATAGTTTTTGGCATGTCCATTTGTCTATCTGTTTGTCCACAAAAGCTTTAACCTTGGCTATAACTTTGAATGGTAAGTGATTGGGCTTTCATATTTTGCATGTGTTTTCCTCGTGACAAAACCTCTTCATTGATACCAAAATTCTGTACCTTTTGACCTTGACCTTAGAGTTTGACCTTCTTCTGAAAAACTTTGTCCTTGGCCATAACTTTTGATTGGTGGTTCTCCAGATTTTCTGCAGGCAAAGCAAAATCCAGCTTATGAAATGATGTTGTCCATACATCTTTCTGTCTCTCTATATGTAAACAATTTGGTGAAGCTATTGTGTTAAGGCTACTTTTGAAAGAACACATCTTGAAACTTGATAGAAGTTAGAAGATAGGATGCTTTTTTTGGAATGCAGGTATTGTCTTTGACATTGAACTTGAAGTTGAACATTGGCTTTGAAAAAAAATTATTAAGAATTAGTGCTATTCTAGCAATACATGTACTATATGAATGGAGATAGATGATGAGCTGATTGGGTTGAGGTATTGACCTTGACCTAGACATTTGACCTTGAAGATATGATTTTAAGTAGACTATCTTGTCTCAATACTACAGGAAATTTGACATCTAAACTTTGCATGGAAAACTTTGCATGGAGAAAGATCTTAGCGAGTGGACATGGTTGATATTGACCGTGACCTTATAAGGACTGACCTTGGCCTTTAAGTTATGATTTCGAATTTTACTATGTTAAGCATGTGCTAATACATAACATTGAAACTCTGAATGGAGATAGAAGTTGATGAGTGGACCCTATTGATACTGTGAAAATTTATGGGGGTGAGGCCAAAATGGTACATCCCTTCAGCTTCTATGAACATGTATAACAATTCAACATGTACAGAATTCTATTGATCATGTTTTCTTGCAGTTTTTTTATGTCTGAAAACTTAGTGACCTACTTCTGCATAAAAAAAATAAAAATCATATTTATTTACCACAGATGTGAATGTTTTCCTTGCTTGGTTAATAGAATACTTGCAGAGTGCTTGTTACAATTAGATTATCTTTTCCTTACAGGTTATATCAACCATCATTCAAAAAGACTTTAAAGATGCCAAAAAATTGGAGAAGGAAACAGCAAAGGCTTTGAGACAGGAGAGACTAAGGTTAATGAAAGAAAAACTTCTGGAAGCGGGTCAAAATGTGGAAGATTTGAAAGGTGAGAAATACATACACATACATATACATGTAACTGTTTTTTCGCGAATTGAATCTTCTGTTAACTTAAAATTATGCTTCATTACCTGCAGCTTAAATTGAATCAGATACTTATTCTAGGTTTTGAGGAGCTAACATATTGTTGCCTTTTGTTCAGTTTCATCACATATATTTTTATAGAATTTTAATTTATTTTTAAAATTTTTTTAATCTTCCTTGGAATATGAAATTTTAATTAGGGATTTTCTATGATTCACCATGGCTCTCGATTAACCACGATAGAAGTTGATGATATGATCAACAGTATGGCACTGTCTCCATCATGTCCATACTGTGCCTAGTTTCAAAAAAATTCTTATGAATAATTTCAGGAATTTTTCGTAACTTTCGTCATTCAATAAAACGTTCAAAAGATTTTCTATAAAAATTGTATCATGCTTCCTTATAACATTTCTACATACTGAAAATAAATTCAGCAACAAAACGTTGCAAATTTTAGTTAGTAAGTAGAACTGATCGATCAAAAGTTCCTGAAATTGTAAGTATTTTTGTGAAACAGGCTGCAGGTCTTTATTATTTATTTGAAAACGACTTTAAATAATTTCCAAACAAAGTTCAGATGTAGAGTGTGTACAATGTATTCTGTAAACGTGGTTTTTTTCGCTGGGGGAAAATTTAGGGATTATAACATCAAGTTGTTACATGTGAGGGGAAATATTCGCGATAAAAATGTCTTTCCCATTGTAAGAATGCTGTGGGGATATTTTCGCGTGGAGGAAATTTTTGCGAATTCCCTTGAATCGCGAAAAACACGAAAATTACTCCCACGAGAAAATTTCCATGTTTACAGTAATGTATAATGCCATTCTAGATATCTCAATGCCCTATTTTTCATGAAGTTCAGCCCTATATTTTTTTATGCCCCCGGAATCAAAGATTCGGGGGCATATAGTTTTTGGCCTGTCTGTTTGTCTGTCTGTTTGTCCGAAAAACTTTAACATTGGACATAACTTTTGAATGGTTGTCTGTTTGTCTGTCTGTTTGTCTGAAAAACTTTAACATTGGACATAACTTTTGAATGGGAAGTGATAGGGCTTTCATATTTCACATGTGTATTCCTTGTGACAAGACCTTTCCATTGATACCAAAATTTTTGACCTCGTGACCTTGACCTTGACCTTTGACCTACTTTTCAAAAACTTTACCATTGGGCATAACTTTTGAATGGGAAGTGATAGGGCTTTCATATTTCACATGTGTATTCCTTGTGACAAGACCTTTCCATTGATACCAAAGTTTTTGACCTCGTGACCTTGACCTTTGACCTACTTTTCAAAAACTTTACCATTGGGCATAACTTTTGAATGGGAAGTGATAGGACTTTCATATTTCACATGTGTATTCTTTGTAACAAGACCTTTTTATTGATACCAAAATTTTTGACCTCGTGACCTTGACCTTTGACCTTTGACCTACTTTTCAAAAACTTTAACATTGGGCATAACTTTTGAATGGGAAGTGATAGGGCTTTCATATTTCACATGTGTATTCTTTGTGACAAGACCTTTCCATGATACCAAAATTTTTGACCTTGTGACCTTGACCTTTGACCTACTTTTCAAAAACTTTAACATTGGGCATAACTTTTGAATGGGAAGTGATAGGGCTTTCATATTTCACATGTGTATTCCTTGTGACAAGACCTTTCCATTGATACCAAAATTTTTGACCTCATGACCTTGACCTTGACCTTTGACCTACTTTTCAAAAACTTTAACATTTGGCATTACTTTTGAATGGTAAGTGATAGGGCTTTCATATTTCATATGTGTATTCCTTGTGACAAGACCTTTCCATTGATACCAAAATTTTTGACCTCATGACCTTGACCTTTGACCTTTTAATCCAGTGACCTCACATACATGTACTTAACAGAAAATAGTGTTCATACTAACAAAGATGCCACCGGGGGCATTCGTGTTTCACAAACACAGGCTTTATTTTAACCTAAACACCACTTGAAAGCCTGTTTTTACTGAGCCTTATACATGTACTAAAGCCATTTTTGTGGTGAAATATAATATTTCATTAAAGAAAAATGCACTTTTAAAGCTATATGGCCATTGATTTATTTTGATGAAAAGAAAGTTAAGTGATATATTGAATTTACAGAAGTTCACTTTAATGGTAAGAGAAATGATATAAAATTTTCACTATATGGCCATTGATTTATTTTGATGAAAAGAAAGTTAAGTAATATATTGAATTTACAGAAGTTCACTTTAATGGTAAGAGAAATGATATAAAATTTTCACTAAAATTACATGTACACCTATAATCAAATCTCTTCCTCTTACCTTAAATTTCAAAGATTGAATATTTTTGTAGGGAATGTGGGGGGGGGATGTCAATGTTAATCTCATCCACCTTAAATTTGACTGCATGAGAAAAAATCTTACAAATCTGTACACTTCTTTCATATATCTTCTAAAATCAAACACAGCTTTTACCTTCTTAGCTCACTGGCTTATAAAAATTGAATATATACCGGCATGCTTAGGATAAAAGCAGTTAATAATACATGTAGGTCATACAAAACAGACTGAAGTAATTCAATTTGTGTGATGACCGATTTGACAGTTTACATATTCATCCTTGAAGTTGGAAAATTATTTAGAATGTAAAATGTAAAATGCATGTTGAATAGAGTAAATATATGACGTACATATTTTCTACTTTTACTACATATATCTTTTGTCATATCATATGTATTTACATCATATACTGTATATAAGCAGAATTATTTGCTGGTACTTTCTTTCGCGATTTTACAAAAGGAAACCATTTTGCATGGACAATGATTTGCAGAGTTATCAATTTGCAGACCTGCCTCCTTTTACGATTTTGGCGTAATTTTTACGATATTTGACCTACAATTACGCTATACGCTTTTGCTGCTCAATTTTACGCTTCAAACATATTTCCAAGCAGAATGACTTTATCTCTAACAAATAAATAGACTCGCATACATAAATATCTTGAACGTAGAGCGTTTTGATATTGTATACATCTTTTCTTAAATGATGCTATTGAATTTGAAGATGTTTAACATGCAATTGTGTAAATTATTTAAATTTGTAACAATGTCAAAGAGTGGAAAACACTGTGTTTTCATCAAAGTTACAGTCAATTTTGTTATATTACGCTTTTCTTCCCTAAATTAGGCATTCTTGAGGAAAGTATTACACTTTTGCAAAGAAATTGGTAGGCAGGTCTGCATTTGATGTATGTGTTAAATTATTCAGTATTAAATTCACTGAGACAAACTTTTGGGGGATGAAGCTCACTGCGAAAGCAATCTAATTAAAATCAGCTGTACGGACCGTAGTGAGCGGATCCGAACAGCTGATTTTAATTAGATTGACCGCGAAAGTAGCAAAGGTTAATACACCACAAATTATTCTACGTATACAGTAACCGTCAAACAGAATGTCAGGCCTGATTTGTTCTAACTGTCAGTACTATGTCCATTTTGAATATATTACAGTTACAGATTAACAAATTAGTTGAACCAAAGCGCGTCTTGGTCCGACAAACATTAACCTTGAAGTTCTCTTAATGACTGTTAGGTGCTGAAAACAGACTGCCCTAATAAATACGCTCCTGAAATATACATTCAATGATATTTTATTTGTTTTTATTAATTGTCAATACCTAAATCATGTTGATTTTTTCTATTATTTATTCAGACCTTGATGGTAAGTTTATCTGCACAGTCCTTTCTAGTGATTTCCCTCCAAACTATATGCACTATGTTACAAATCATTAATGTTGTATTTCTGTATGTACTGTTTTTGTGTCAACGGCAAGGTCTAGTGACCAGCACACGGGGATCACTTTATCCAATATGTCATTCTGTCTGTTAGTCAGTGTGTCCATGCATCTGTTTGGTAATGCATGTGTATACTTACATAGAATTCTTGTATTTGTCTGTCCCATATACTTAACTTGTGGGCACTGGGCAGTATACAGAATAAATTGTTTTAAGTAAAGTCGTCTCATTAGCCACAAAGGATACTTACTTTAATTTTATTGATTTTCAAGATCAAATTTTTTTGATTTTCAAGATCAAAGGTTAAAGGTCAAGGTAACATTCCATTTGCACGGGTAAAATCTTGTGGCCAGGATGCAGACTAAATCTGAATTGCATTCTGTCTGTCTGTCTGTCTGTCAAGAGGTCCCTCCTTCATATTACCGTCTAAATACTTTTATGGTGCCTCATATATTTTACTTACAGGAAAGGTCAGTAATGGTTACATACTACACCCACTATATGTTCACTTGTTGACATTGCAGGTCAAGGTCAGAGTTACATATAAACTTGTAGCAGACGGCACCATGTTCTTTCTTTGAGCACCCTTAAGTGTCAACATCCTTAGCATCAGATGCAAAATCACCTGTAATCACTAAAATTGTTAATTTTACACATAACATTTTGAATACCTCTTGACAGTATGTGGTTGAACATGAATTAACCAGGTTCTGCACATGGGTTGTCATTTTTCCCCCTTTGCTATGGAATAAGGAAATATTTCTTGCATTCAAGATATTTCTTTAACATTCACAAGACAACAATGTCCCACTTACTTTAATTGTCAGTTTTAGAATTAACTTTAGTGCATCTAGATATCATGTTTATACATTTAATTCTCTTTAAAGATGAACTTTAAAATGTAGTACGACCCTTTGTCTTCCTTTTATAGGGTTTCAAAACCCTTCTTCTTCATAACAGAATTTTTATCCGATACCTTTGTGTCTATCAAAAAGTAATATTACTTTGACAAATTCTCAATTTTCAAACTTTTATACCAAATTTTATTGGCCGGATTGCAAAGCAATTCCGGTCTATAGATTGACGATGTCCGTCTGTCCGTCCGTCCGTCCGTCCGTCTGTCCATCCGTCCGTCCGTCCGTCCGTCCGTCTGCCATCAACATTTTGGTTAAAGTTTCTGGTTGAGGCAAAATCTAAGGAACTATATGCAGTAGAAACTTTATATTATACATGAAGGTTGCCCATGACAAGACCTTTCAATTTATGCCGTAACATTTGACCTAGTGACCTTGACCTTGGACTTTGACCTAGTTAAAGATTTTGGTTAAAGTTCCTGGTTTAAGCAAAATCTATGGAACTGTATGCAGTAGAAACTTTATATTATACATGTATGTTGCCCATGAGGAGATCTTTCAATTTATGCCATAACATTGGACCTAGTGACCTTGACCTTGGACTTTGACCTAGTTAAAGATTTTGGTTAAAGTTTCTGGTTTAAGCAAAATCTAAGGAACTGTATGCAGTAGAAATCTTATATTATACATTTAGGTTGCCCATGATGAGACCTTTCAATTTATGCCATAACATTGGACATAGTGACCTTGACCTTGGACTTTGACCTAGTTAAAGATTTTGGTTAAAGTTTCTGGTTGAGGCAAAATCTAAGGAACTGTATGCAGTAGAAATCTTATATTATACATTTAGGTTGCCCATGATGAGACCTTTCAATTTATGCCATAACATTGGACCTAGTGACCTTGACCTTGGACTTTGACCTAGTTAAAGATTCTGGTTAAAGTTTCTGGTTTAAGCAAAATCTAAGAAAATGTATGCAGTAGAAACCTTATATTAAACATTTAGGTTACCCAATGACGAGATCTTTCTATTTATGCCATAACATTGGACCTAGTGACCTTGACCTTGGACTTTGACCTAGTTAAAGATTTTGGTTTAAGCTTCTGGTTTAAGCAAAATCTAAGGAACTGTATGCAGTAGAAACCTTATATTATACATTTAGGTTGACCATGACGAGACCTTTCAATTTATGCCATTACATTGGACCTAGTGACCTTGACCTTCTACTTTGACCTAGTTAAAGACTTTGGTTAAAGTTCCTGGTTTAAGCAAAATCTAAGGAACAGTATACAGTAGAAACTTTATATGATACATGTAGGTTGCCTCTGACAAGACCTCTCAATGTATGCTGTAATATTTGACTTAGTGACCTTGACCCAGTTGGTGACAAAAACTTACTTTGCAATCCGGCCATACCGTCTTTAGCGGTGTTTTATTTATTACTAACATTATGCACATTAATGTCTCAATTTTACTAATGATGCATATCTTAGATATTGTAAACTATGTATGACTCATTTGTTTATTATCAAAGTAAGGCAGAATAGATTGTGATGGCAAAATACAGTTTATGATCCACCTTAACATAGTATGTACATTTAGAAATTGTTTTTTTCTGTCATTTGGTCCTTCTGTTACTCTTCAATCTCCAGATATGGTCTAAAGAAGCAGTAAAAGCAAACTTTTGTAAATACTTATCAGAGGGAAGACTCCTTTTGATTTCAGGGTAAAGGTCAAGGTTTCAAGTTGATACCAATTATTTAAAGCATGGGATGCACTTTGACATAATGTTAATGTTCTTGATAAAGGATGGCCAAAATTGCAAGAAAATGTGTCTTTTGTGACAGGTTTTGCTGTGGCCCCATGCATTAACTTCGTGACAAGATCTGCTACATATAGATAAATGCATGCAGTCCTTGGCAATTTTACATAAATATGTAGAATGTGCAGTAAATTTAAAGAATATTGCGTCTTTTTTGGCATTTTCAGAGGGCTTAAGTCTTATGATAAATGCAATATTGACAAAATATGGATTGTTAAGTCAGTGAAAAAATGAATAATTCACTAAAGTACAGTGTTCAGAAACAGGGCCAATATTGGGCTTCGTGATCCTACTTGTTTAAAATTCTCAATTACCTCTATCTTAATTTTTTCCATAATAGAGAAAGCTGACGACTTTGAAGACGAAGAGGAACCAGAGCTGATGCAATTAGCCGATTGTCAAATTACCGAAACAGACCAAGATAAGCAACAGGTGAGGATTACTCAAGGGCAATGTATATGATTCTGATAAGTCAGATTCAAATACCGTATACCGGGAAGTTTTTGCGTGACTGTCTAATTTTTCGCTAAGTTCGTGAGCATCATCAAATCGCGAAAAATGGACAAAGCAAAAAAAAAAAGACAAACATCTTTACCCTTGATCTTGTTAATAGATTAGCGAAAATTAGACTCGGCAAAAGACAGACTTTCGCGAAATTTGCCCAATGCGAAATTTACCCAATATACAGTAGTTTTTGTGTCGCCTGCGAAGCACAGCGACACTTAGGGATCACTTTGTCCGTTGTCCATCTGTCCGTCCGTCCGTCTGTCTGTCTGTCTGTCTGTCCGTCTATCTGTCCGTCCGTCTGACTGTCACACTTGGGTGTCACACCCCATAACTTTGATTGGCAAGTGATAGGGCTTTGATATTTCACATGTATAATCTTTGTGACAAGACCTTTCTACGCAAACCATAAGTTTTGACCTCATGACCTTGACCTAGATATTTGACCTACTTTTCAAAAAATCTAAGATTGGCTATATCTTTTGATTGGTAAGTGATAGGGCTTTGATATTTCACATGTGTATTTCTTGTGACAAGCCCTTTCTTCTCATAGTATATTTTTTTACCTTATGACCTTGACCTAGATATTTGACCTACTTTTAAAAAAATCCAAGATTGGCTATATCTTTTGATTGGCAAATGATAGGGCTTTGATATTTCTCTTGTGTATTCCTTTTGACGATACCTTTCTACACATACCATAATTTTGACCTCGTGACCTTGACCTAGATATTTAACCTACTTTTCAAAAAAATTTTAGATTTGCTATGTCTTTTGATTGGCAAGTGATAGGGCTTTGATATTTCATATGTGTATTCCTTCTTGTGACAAGGCCTTTCTACACATATGATAACTTTTGACCTCATGACCTTGACCTAGATATTTGACCTACTTTTCAAAAAATCTTAGATTGGCTATTTCTTTTGATTGCTGAGTAATAGGCTTTGATATTTCACATGTGCATTCCATGTGACAAGACCTTTCTTCACATACCATCATTTTTACCATGTGCACTTTCCCTATATATTTGACCTACTTTTCAACAAATCTAAGATTGGCTATATCTTTTGAGTGGTATGTGATAGGGCTTTGATATTTCACATTTGTATTCCATATGAAAAGACCTTTCTAAACATTCCATAATTTTTGACCTATTGACCTTGCCCTTGATATTTGACCAATTTTCAATAAAAAAAAATCCGCTTCGCAGGCGACATAAGCATTCCTTGGATTGCTATTTTTATAGAAATATCTTGCACTCTACATGAGACACATACTTTATAATAATACATAATGTAAAAATAAAGATTTTAGAGTCATGATGCAGCATTTTCAACTTTGTGCATTTTCTGTATGACGTTTGAGCATTAATAATTAAATCATTCTGTGAGGATTCTTAAATTGAATGAGAAAAGTACAATGTAATCAGTCACAGAGATTGTGACTGAGGCAAGTGACATCTCCATATTCTCAGCTGCATACAGTAGATATATAGGATCTCAGATAATTTTCTATTTCATACGATATTTATGAAACAAGTTGTGTGATTTTCACATCCCAGGGCCTTGGCGAAGGGATTAAAATCATCACACAACAAGTTTCAGAAATACTGTATGAAATAGAAACATCATTTGAGATTCTTTTTATCACATGAAATACAACATAATTGATCGAAATAAAGTCAAAATGTTACAGTTTTGACTTCAGTTCTCGCAAATAATGTGCAAACATTGCCATTTCTATTGTAATGTCACAAACAATCTCAAGTGCTTCATCCAATGACACTACCCCCAAAGTTTTATGTAACGTGGTATAATAACATTTATTTATGAAATGGCTTTATGTAACTGCATAATGGGTATATCATGTGATAAATCCTGGAATTACAGTTCATTTGACACTCAGGTGTCCCCCCATCTCAGTAGATTTTCTGTTTATCTTGTATTAATCTTCTTTAATCAAGACCTTATCACCAGGAGAGGAGAACGTTCCAGCGCCAACCCCTGTACCTCTGAGAGACCTTGCTCCTCCACCTTCCCAAGAAACAATCTTTGGTAAGTTTCTTTATAAGGGTTTGTCATCAAACCTAACTTTGATGGATTTTTGTACAATTTAATTTGTTTCTAGTATTTTTTTTCAAAACTGATGTCAATCAAAACATTTTGACCTCGTAACCTTGACTTAGATGTTTGACCCAAGTTCCAAATCCTTTGAATCTTCTGTTTTGGCTGACGATGGTCAAAATGAAACAGAAAGTTCCCTAAAATTTCCCTTATCTCCTTTGAAGATTTGTAAAAGCTGAAATTAAATTTCAATGGCTTAACTGCATTAAGTGTTCATGGATATATCTTTATACTGATTACTGATTATGTCGGCAACATGGTCTAGTGGATGGGGCGTCGGGCCAGCAACTGAAAAGTTGCTGGTTCGAGCCTCATTAGGAGCATTGGTCGGTTGACATATACTCATCTATGTTCTGTGTTTATATACAAAATAAACCATAAACCGCTAAAGGTCATTAATACTATTGCACAATGAAAAAAAGTCATGATATCAAATTAAAGTTCTTATATGTTAAATATCAAAAACCTACCTCTTATAATTCAAAAGTAGGTCAAAGGTCAATGACAAGGTCACTAGGTCAAAAGTCATGATATCAAATGAAAGTTCTGGGCATGAGAAATCTATATGTGAAATATCAAAACCCTACCTCTTATAGTTCAAAAGTAGGTCATAGGTCAATGTCAAGGTCACTAGGTCAAAACTCATGATATCAAATGAAATGTCTGGTCATATAGATTCTACATTTGAAATTTCAAAGCCATAGCCTCTATAGTTCATGAGACATAGCCCAGATTTATTGTTTTTTAAAGTAGGTCAATCTCTAAGGTCAAGGTCACAGGGTCAAAACTTTTGGTATCCATGGTGAGGTCTTGTGACAAAGAATACATATGTGAAATATAAAAACCCTATCATTTACCATTCAAAAGTTATGGCCAAGGTTAAAGTTTTTCAAAAGTAGGTCAAACTCAAAGGTCAAGGTCACAAATTAAAAATTTTTGGTATCCATGGAAAGGTCTTGTCACAAGAAATACACAAGTGAAATATGAAAGCCCTATCACTTACCATTCAAAAGCTATGGCCAAGGTTAAAGTTTTTCAAAAGTAGGTCAAACTCCAAGGTCAAGGTCACTAGTTTAAATTTTGTTGCTGTGTTTGACTCGTCTCATCATGGTCTATCACCATGTCAAGTTTCAAGTTGCTCCTCCAAACAGTTTTCTCTTAACGGACTTTTGAAAACACAATACTTCAACCAAAATGTTGACGCACTGACGGACGGACGGACAGACAGACAGACAGATGTACAGACGGACTTTTCCATTTCATAGACAAGATTTTGCTTCGCAATCTGGCCAAAAAAGTCCTTGTCTGCATATTGTTTACTTGTCTCATGTGGTGTTTTTTTTTAGCTCACCTGAGCCAAAGGCTCAAGTGAGCTATTGTCATAGTGTTGCGTCTGGCGTCCGTCGTCTGGCGTCTGTCGTCGTCGTAAACTTTTCACATTTTAAACTTCTTCTCCAGAACGGCTGAAGGGATTTTGATGAAACTTGGTAGGTATGAAGTACTCATGGTCCCCTACAAGTGTTGTTGTTTTTCGTCCGGATCTGTCAACAGGTGGCGCCACCACAGCAAAAAGTAGGTCACGGGGGGTACCCTCCTTTGACAAACTTCTTCTTCAGAACCGAAGCATGTATCGACAAACCGAAAGCATCAGGATGATCTAGAGAGATGTCTTAAGAAGTGTTGTTATTTTTGGTTCCACTTCGAAGTCAAATTTTTGACGCGTTTTTGACGTCTTTTCGGACTTAGTCAGAAATGCACATTTTTGCACTATTTCTTTAAATAACTCAATAAGTGTATGATTTTACACACTCATTTACTACATATTTATCATATTTAACTTACTTAATGCTTTGATATGTATTTTATGCTTAAATTTTATTTTTTTGATTTTTTATGAATTTTTTTCTTATGTAAAAAGGAAGGGGGGGGGGGGGTGATTTTCATACATTTTCTGCTTCTTTTCTATAACCACTCTTCAGATTGTCATGACATTTTGTAGATATGAGGTACTCATGCATGGTACCCTACAAGTGAAAGAATTTTGTCAAGATATCCACTTTTAGATTTTTAAGGAATATTTTTTAAGATTGTACATAGGTATAATGTATGTTTTCCATGCCCAATGGACCCATGGGGATTGGCTTCAAACCCCGACAGGATCCCGACAAAATTTTTTTCCCCTTTTTAGCTCACCTGAGCCAAAGGCTCAAGTGAGCTATTGTCATAGTGTTGCGTCTGGCGTCCGTCGTCCGGCGTCTGTCGTCGTCGTAAACTTTTCACATTTTAAACTTCTTCTCCAGAACGGCTGAAGGGATTTTGATGAAACTTGGTAGGTATGAAGTACTCATGGTCCCCTACAAGTGTTGTTGTTTTTCGTCCGGATCTGTCAACAGGTGGCGCCACCACAGCAAAAAGTAGGTCACGGGGGGTACCCTCCTTTGACAAACTTCTTCTTCAGAACCGAAGCATGTATCGACAAACCGAAAGCATCAGGATGATCTAGAGAGATGTCTTAAGAAGTGTTGTTATTTTTGGTTCCACTTCGAAGTCAAATTTTTGACGCGTTTTTGACGTCTTTTCGGACTTAGTCAGAAATGCACATTTTTGCACTATTTCTTTAAATAACTCAATAAGTGTATGATTTTACACACTCATTTACTACATATTTATCATATTTAACTTACTTAATGCTTTGATATGTATTTTATGCTTAAATTTTATTTTTTTGATTTTTTATGAATTTTTTTCTTATGTAAAAAGGAAGGGGGGGGGGGGTGATTTTCATACATTTTCTGCTTCTTTTCTATAACCACTCTTCAGATTGTCATGACATTTTGTAGATATGAGGTACTCATGCATGGTACCCTACAAGTGAAAGAATTTTGTCAAGATATCCACTTTTAGATTTTTAAGGAATATTTTTGGCCTAGGTCATCTTTGGCACGTATAAAAACGAAAGAAAAAAGGGGGTCATGCATACCTTTTCTGCAAAATTCACTTGTTTAATGACCCCTCCTTACGAATTGAAAATTTGCTAATTTTTATATATTTTCAAATCGATCTATTGATTACATATAAGGCAAAATCATGTTCAAAACTCAATTTCTACAGACAGCAGGGAATCATACATTGATTTTATGTGCTATTTTTAAATTTTCAATAGTTATGACCAATAAGGTGACACCTTTTATTCAGCCCGGTTCACCAGTCAAAAGGGAAGGGATTCCCTGCTAAAATGATTAACTGTAGTTACACCTTCTAGGTCAGAGACAACCAAATCATTTTCCATAGGCTGTAATGTTAACGAAATGCCTTATAACGTCTATACTAACATTGCTGGCCATGCATGTTATATACCGATTTGTTCATTGATTCAAGCTTTATACGAAACTAAATTAAAAAATATAGCATGACCTGCTCTTTTTCGCACTATTTGCGTCACAAGGTACCCCGCAGAGAATTTTCCAATTTTCCCGCGCCCGTCCCCTTTAGCGGATCGGGAGCTAGGGAAATATCCGGGTATCGACATTTTAATTGCACTTATTTTTTACCTATATATATCATATTCAAACAATATACCAAAAGAAAATAGAATTGATAGCCAATCACATCTTCTGTCACATTTAAAATAACAGGCCCCCTCACCCTACAGGTTTTTCTCCAATCAGAGCCGGCCTTTTTGTGGTCTCTGACCTATAACTGTAACTGTAAACAAAGTCGCTGTACTTTAGATTTAATCCGTTTAATTCCTCCACAACCCTTTAGTACTGCGATACATTTCAGGAGATACAGTGCAAACGGAATAGATTTTTATTTAGTGTGCATTATACTTGGAACACTTTCATAATGGTTATCATTCATGTACTTGGAACACTTGCATATACTTGTTATCATGTATAAAGTTTGCTCGAATTTCCTCTGTCTTAGACTCTCTTAGATGAAGTAATTTACGGACTGATTTCTTGAAGAAACGTCGAATGAGTAATCTCTTCCTCTGGATCATGAGGTTTGATACACCGTACACTGCTTTTTGGAAAACAAATTGGCCCAATTTCTGCACAATTCACTTGAATTGATAAATATCGGATTAAAACGATTTTAACTGTACGTTTCATGTATTTGAGATGAAATCAATACTATTCAAAAGCATTCTTAGATTTCAGTATACTTTAATATGAATAAAGGCAAAACCGAAAAATCTTTGTTTTTTATGCCCCTGGAATAAAAGATTCGGGAGCATATAGTTTTTGGCCTGTCCGTCTGTCTGTTTGTCTGTCTGTTTTCCGAAAAACTTTAACATTGGGCATAACTTTTGAATGGAAGCTGGTGATAGAGGTTTCATATTTCACATGTGTATTCCTTGTGACAATACCTTTCCATTGATACCAAAATTTTGACCTCGTGACCATAACCTTGACCTTTGACGTACTTTTCAAAAACTTAAACATTGCGCATAACTTTTGATTGGTTAGTGATAGGGCTTTCATATTTTACATGTGTATTCCTCGTGACAAGATATTTCCATAGATACCAATATTACGCTGACCCTGACCTCTCACATACTTAACAGAAAATGGCGTTTATACTAACAAAGATGCCGCCAGGGGCATTCTCGTTTCACAAACACAGCCTGTCAGGCTTTATAATTTCTGGCATGCTAGCTATCAATAATGAAAGGTATGGTCGTTCAGTTTTAAATAAACTTAATTTATGAAATCATTTCATTGTTTTATTCTTTTTCTGCTGCGCATTAAAGTGGGATTTTACAATATGATTTTATTTTTGATGTTGCATAATTGAACTATACTAGTTGGGCATATGACTTAAAAAAGTTATTGTTTTGAAATGTGACTATTTTTTCTTGTTTGTACTTTTAAAGGTTGTCTGAAAAAATAAACTTCTCTGCATCCGGCAAAAATCTTTTTAGAAAGGTTGTGGGCTAAAATCCCGGTACTGGCACTATCAGTATTCAATAGCAGTATGTCAATTAGAGTGTGCATGGGTATCAGGTGAGCGTTGTGCCCCCTGGGGCTCTTGTTTATTTATACTGATTATAATTTATATTCTGGGGTTATTGAATGATCTTTTTATGAATTAGGTAACATTGAGCAGCTGAAGAAGCAACATGAGAAAGAGTCCGCCGATTTTGACAAGGCACAAGAAATGAATAAAGCAAGAATGCAACAAGGGCTGGATGAGAAACTGGCCGCAAGGCGAAACCGACGTAACAGGCAGTCAGTTATGGAGTAAAAGACGCAAAAGGTTCTACAAATACCTCTGCAGAGAAAAAAATTCAATTTGGGAGATTTTGCTTGAAATCCAAAACAATTTACGATGAATTCATAGACAGAGTTTTCAAGTGAATAAAAGAAGATGTAATGCTCATGATTCTCTTAAAAGTGCTTATAGATCTAACTCAGACATACATGCATTTTTATGACAGTATGAATTTATATTTTTATTTTATTTTATTTTTTTTTCAATTCAATAATTAACATTATATTTATGAAAAATACAATGAATGTTGTAGAATTTCATTTGTTATATACTGTAGAGATATAAGTTTGGTTTAAACATATATTTATTTTCATATAAATGAAAATAAGATTGGTAGCTGTAGTACCCGAGAAACACATTGTTTGCGTGTTTTTTCTGTCTATGCAGAACACCATCCTTTGGCTAGACTATTCCCCCAATAATTACAGATGTCTTTGAATGGATAAAGAATTTAAAAGATACCAAAGGAGTTATTTTATGTAGATAGTTGAAAATAGGGGAAAAAATGGTCCATAGAAAGAACCTTGACTTATCCCTAACAAAAAACATTTTTCAATCCATCCTTGAATGCAGAGAATTTGTTCATAACTAAAGTCTATTTGGGACAAACCTTGACATTATTTTGTACCATTAGAGCACAGTTTTTAAACCGTCCTTCATGTACTGGTACACAGCTATAGTTCAGTCACCATCCGTTGTACATGTACATGTACTGATTTTATAACACATTTACTTGAGTCAAACGAATTGTTTCAGTCCAATTTTCTCCTAATGAGAATCTCTTCTGTAGATGTATTTTATATATTGTAAAATTATGGTAACTTTCTTGCAAAATTGACACTCATAGATGTTTATACATGTATCTGTTATGGTAAAAACAGTGGTATCAATGAAGCAAATTGGTCCCTTCTTTGCCTCTTTCCAACAAAATTTGGTTGCGCCAAAGTCGGAACTTCTAAAATAAAAAGCAAAGGAAAGACAAATGAGTATATTTATTTTTTATTATATGATACTCAGACATCTGTAGAATTTAATTTATATATAAAAATTTTGGTCAAAAAAAGCAATATTGCCAATAGCCAGACAAGTAGTGAAGTATTTAAAAGTGGAAATAATACATCACACGAACATGCTTTTGACATGACCGAGATAGAATTTTCTTTATCTTAATTGGAGTGTCATTGATGCTTGCTGACATTTGTCTAATTCAGATAGAGGAGATTTTTTATGTATATTTTTCAATTATTTTTATTGATTTTTTACGACGTTACTAATTGCTGAATCATTAATACGTTTTTTATATTTCATCCAATTTTTTGTCTCAAAGGAGTAAATACATCTTTACTTATTTTTTTTTAACAATCATTATGTGGGCTTTAACATGCATAAACAATAGATGCTCAATTTTTTACGATTTCAAAAATTTATACATATATGTATATGTTAACGTATGTATGAATGATCCTTCTGAAATAAGGTGTACCTGTATTATTACATACTCTTTTCTTTCTGTGATCTTAAGATTCTGTGATGATAGAACTATTTTAATTTATGAATTTTTGTTTTGAAATGAAATTTGTGTAGAAATTTAGATCTCAGGTGTAGATCAGCATTTTCAGCATTAGAACTCTTTTAAGGGCTGGAAAATTATATGGATTTATATACAATATATTTCTGTAGTGTAGACTTTTTACGCACTAAAGATGGACTTAACCAACAAAATATTGTTCATAATTAAAGTTATTTTGAGACAAAAAGATTGGATTTGTAACTTTAATTCTCGATCCCTATCCTTATTATTCATTATGAAAGAACCTTTGACAAACTTCAGTATTTGAAATCACGAGCATTTTCACTCCTATAGGTATTAAGTATGTTTACATCTGAATGTTGTCTTGCATTTATAATAGCTGAATTTACATGCCAAATATAGAGGGTATATAAGACTTAATGAGACTGATGTCCGCACATCTATTCTTTCTCCTTTTTGAAGGCAAATTGTATACAACATTCTATTTATATATTTTTATGTCTTGTTATAGATTATCGTTAGAGTTGTTGTAATGATATGTTATTACATGTATTTTATTAAGAGATTTTATCGTCCGTCCTCTATAAGCTAATTTTTATCACATTCCGTCCATGATTTCTTTTTACAGATATTACCATGTTTTTCCGTCCCGACACATCTTTAAATTTCACATTTTGATTTCAAGATTATTACATTGTCGTCCTAATTTCATTCCATCAGCAATGTTGAGTTTAATATTTTTTTGTGGTTGTGATTTGGTTTCCATTGTTATATTTGACATACACAATTATATTTCTATAGTATATATTTACATTATAATATGTACGATTTTAGTACACTACCTCTTTGGATTTATTTGACGATTGATCTGAAACACAACCTTCCCATGATTCACGTCACCGACAGGTAACGTCCTTTTCGGGGCTCATAGTTTTGATGTTTTCCTTTTAAATGCAGTGTACATTTGTATCTGTAAATTATGTCTCCCCCCAAATAGTCATTGACGTTTTGGTTTACCATTACCATATATCTGCCCCCTGTCCTAAATTGAGTCTGGGCTATGCTGTTTTTGCAATTAGTAACTTTTTACCAAGATTGTAATCTTTTTCCCCTTTTGGGACACAATTTCTCAATGCAATAAAGAAATCTCCTGCAAAATTGTGAGCTTATTCCTTTAACATACAATTTTAAAATTAAAAATCAATATAAGTATGTACAATTTAAGTATGGATTGTTCAATTTGTCCCAAGAAATTCCATGTTAGCTTCAGCTATTTAGAATCCAGCTTTAAACAAGTATAATGAGATAGTTTTATCGATAAAAAGGTAATTCATTGAATACTGTAAACGTTGAAATTTTCGCATTGGGGTAATTTTCACGTTTTTCAGAAATCAAGATTTTTCGCGAAAATGTCCCCCAAGCCAAAATAATCCTGTTGCATTCTTACACAGGCAGAGACATTTATATCGTGAATATTTCTCCACAGTGTAATGTTTTCATGTTATAATCACAAAAATTTCCCCCTACGAAAATAACCACGTTTACAGTATTTTGAGTGCACTAAAACCTGATGATCTCAATCGTGAAATAGTCGAACCAATCAGAATATAGTCACTTCTACAACAAGGACAATCTAATTGATGTATTGAGTCTTTGCGGAATACAGAGTTTTTTTCCCTTACATACGGTATATGACGTAAAACCATTATATTGTAACGTCATGAAAATGGTATGGCAATGTCAATTTTATACTGTCATTTCCCAGACTTTCAAGACTGTTTCCATAGAATTTGCTGACGTCATAAATGATAATGAGTCTACGTCAGATACCGTCTCAAATGGGTAGTAACTCTGGTTTTCGAAAATAGCGAATAAAGGGCACTCCATCAAGTTCAAACTGACTATCATATTTTAAAATCATCTCTAAAGGGCACATTTCATTTTTGGTGGCTAAAAACAGGTTTTACTTGTACAATTTTCTTTGATGATTTAACATAGTAGAATGTACATTATAGTTCTATTTTTCTTTCTTACTTTTCTTTGCAATATGTGTTGTTTTCTCTGTTTTCCTCACCCTTCCAATTGGAGTACATGATGAATTAAAATGTGTAGAATATAAAAGTATCCTGTTATCTTTTTAGACAGAATACATAATAGTCTGTCTGTCCATATGTCTGTTTGTACATGTTATTTCCCATCCTGGCTATCATTTTGATTGTTGATGAGTTCAGTTATAGTAAACAAAGAGTTTCATCAGTTTCAAAGCCAAATGCTTTATTGAAGGTCACATTCTCTTCTTCAAGATCATCCTTGACATCAGTTATAGTAAACACAGAGATTTATCAAAGCCAAATGGTTTAACAAAGGTCAAATCTTCTTCAAGGTCATCAGTTTCAAATACTGAATTCCTAATTACATTGACAAATGCTAGCAAAATTTTACTCAAACGTTCATCAAAATTTCAATTTGGTTTAGAATGTGACCAAATCTTATTTGACTTTTTTGTGAGGTTTGACAACAAATATGTTCATTTAATTAAGACTTCAAACAAAAATGCAAGCTTGGATCATCATAAATTTATGTATTTCATTAGAATTGTTGCTTTGACCTTGACCCAAAGAAGCTGTGACTTGTCTTTTACCATATACATTTGTAAGCCTCTACTAAAGTCGCATTAAGTAAAAGGTACTTTCAAGGTCGACTTGCTATCAAAATATAGAATCATTCCACTCAATACATACATGTATGTTGGCCTTTGGCTGAGATTAAAATTTATGAATTTTAAAGTCAAGGTTGAGGATTACAATGGTCAAATGAGACAAAAACTATCAATGTAGGAATTCCACATATATTTGTCATGACAAGAGCAGGAAGCCGACTGATATCAAATCAAAGGTCAAGGTCAGGGTTGAAAATAGAACTACCATACTATAGTAACAAGATTCTCCGAATCGTCACATCTTCATATAGAAATTCAGCTTCAACCATGGTATTACAGAGCAAATTGTACTGGGACTTTTTATGATGCCTATCTTATTAGTTTTATTAACCTAATCTGCAATGCTGATGGGCTTTGCAAGCTTAAAAAAAATCAATTCTACAATACTTAGATGGAATCAAAATCTAACAGAATCGATTTCTGTAGGATTACAACAAATCAGAATCGGAATTGCAACGAAATCAAGCTCGGAAACATTCACAAAGGAATTTTAAGATATGATATTATTCAATTCTTCACCAAAATTCTCAAAGCAATTGAAGTTCAACAATTGAAAAAAAATATATATATAGACGCGAGTTTTCGCCACAGCCGAATTTGCAAGTTGCCGCACAATCATCCAAATTAAATGACACAAAGACGAGAGTGCTGCATAACCAACGAAAGATGACAAATGGATATAAGTTGCTAAAATTGGCATGAGTTGTTGATGACATGTGGAAAAAACAACAAATAGATACGAGTTGCTTAACACAAGAAAGGAATGCACGTGGACGTGCCGGAGTCGCCGCACACGTGGACGAGAGTTGCGATAAAACAACCGAAAATAATACATATATTCAATGAGTCGATGTATAACCAACTTAGACGACATGTATGGACGTGGGTTGATATACATGTATACAACCACCAAATGTCTAAGATACACATAGACTTGACGGTTATATTTCACTACCACCAAAACTTTGATTGACTGACTAGAGTTGATGTACAACCACCTCAAAGAGGTGTTTTTAAAACACTTGGACCCCATATTTAATTTTACATATTTTTTTCTGAAAGTTTCTTTTTCTTGTCCGTCGGAGGGGGGGGGGGGTAGTTGATTTTAATCAGAGTAGCTATTGTCAAGTTATTGGATAATTATCTCTCATTAACTTCCAGAATCAAAAATGTATTGCACTCACAAAAAAGATTGGGTCAAGTTGATATTTTAAATTCATTCAGAATACAAGGCTTTTGATTTCCGATTTTTTAATCGTCTAAAACAGTTCATTTTCAACTAAGTCACATGCTTTTGCATATAGTCAAAGAATATACATAGTCTATGTATTCTTTGACAATGGAAAAGCATTAGTCATCGTTAAAGATTGAAATAGCAATTTTGCGTGTCGAAAGTTTCATTTTAAAGATATGCTATCAATAGTTTTGAAAGAGAGATAGAGGCCGGAATGTCACCCCCTGTCTAATAATACGCATCGGAATAAAGTCATGATTCGAATTCTGACTAAAATTGGTCGTCCAAATCTTAGAAATGTGGCATTATTTCTTTAAAATTTCCGATACAATTTTAAAAGAATTTCAATGACATGTTGGTACGGCATGCCATGGATTTTAGAGCTTTTTGGTATGGAAGTTCAATATGAAGTACTAGTTAGTATGTTAATCAACCCCAGTTTTTTTCATAAAGGTTGTCGTTGTTACCATCGTGGTAACGGTGTCTGAAGTTTCAAAAATCGGGAAAATTCATTGGACGAGGCATATAACATGCATGTACTTTTTTTTAGATCTGAAATTACTTTGATTATTTTTTTCAATTCTGTTTATTATACACATCTATAAAGGTTTTTTTTTTACATTGATTACGGCTGCCTTCAGGGGCGTATACAGAACCCCATCTGCCGGGGGGGGGGGGGGGGGCACATACAATATATGATGGAATCACCTGCATATCCCTCATATGAAGAAAATTCGATATGAACATCGTCCACGTACAGACGATGGACATGGCAGCAATGCATCCTTCCCGACTTAGTTATCTATTACCGAGAAAATTTGGTAAAATTTGAATCCGCCACTGCCGGGCCTTTTGATGCCACTTGAAAAGGCTCTCAGCGGTTATGCCCCGCCACTCTTTGAACTTGAGTACACAGACATGATGTCTTACAACCAGCCAAATGTCTTACAATCTTTAAAATGTCTTTGATGTCTTACAGCCAGCCAAAAATTAACACACACACTAGACATCCCCCCAACCCATCCGATCCACCAAATAGTCCATAAGCCCAAGGCATGTAAAATATAAAATGGACACAATAATTACTGAAAGGTTAAATTATCAAAAATAATGAAATCCAATAGTCCTCATCATCGCTGTCTCAAGTCTGTCATTTTTAAAAACAACGAAAATTCTGTTTCCGCCCCTACTTGCCACTGCGGGGCCTCTCAATAGCGAAAATTTTATGCTGGAGAGGAAAGAGAGAGATACTTTTCCTCTCTCTTTTCTTTCAGCATAATTTCGCTGTGTTTGAGAGGCTTTGTGCTGCTCGTTGCTTATATACGTCATAGGAATAAAAATTCCAATGTCGCAATATTCTCTCGCGCATGAATATCGAAATGTTGTTTCGTCGAATCGATCAATATTTTCCGGAGGTCGAAACAAACTTCGTCCGAATCACATCAAAATGTTAGCCGTCGTTTTCTCTGTTTAGCCGTTTCTTTCTCTTTGTCGATAGAAATGGACACATCAACGCAAAACGAGGGGGACACAGGTGGCGACGACAAAGATGTGCGACAAATAATTGACCAGCTCAAATCACAAGGGTTGTTTGATCAGTTCAGGAAAGATTTACTTTCAGATGTTGACACAAAGGTTTGCTTTTCACAGCGACAATCGCACAGATATTTATTTTTGATGAATTGATGTATGTAAAAATCTTTAAATCCTTGGTAGTTGAGTTTAGTTGTAAGTTGATTGAATATGCCATGACATGGCTGGGAGATAAAATCATGGAGATATCTTAAAATATCCCTCTTCACAGTCCTGTTAGCAGACTTGCCGTTTCAGGATCTTTCGTACCGATACCGTTTCGTACCGAGATTTTTCGTATGGGATCTTTCTTACCTGTTACTGGGATTTTTCGTACTGGTTGCAGACAAAAATGATATATTTCTGCTTTAAAGAACTGCTTAACTTGAGCGTCTAATAAATTTTGATAGTGGGATTGTTCGTACTTGATTGAATAAAAAAATATACAGCATAAAACAATTGTTTTCATTACAAGCTTGGATTTTTAGTGAACAGGCGCCATTTAACCAATATTTTCAGTTAAAACATGCATATTTTCAACTAACTAAAATGAATCCGACCCTTTGAAATTTAGTATACAACCACCTATCATACATTGTGCACTTCAATGAAAAAGATTTCAAACACAAATATTGTTATATATATCAAAATACTTATCTTTCGTACCTGTAGGAATGATCCCACCTATCGGTACGAAAGATCCCAATTTTCGGAACGAAAAGTAGGAAAGAACTCTGTACGAAAAGACATCCGTACGAAAGATCCTGACGCCGGATTTGCTATCTGAAAACTCCCAATCTAAAATTATTTTCTTTCTCTGTGAGTGTACATGTAGTATTGGTTGTACGGAAGTATAACTTGCACCGAACTAGAGTTCGAGATCTATCCCAGTACATGTGTATATGAATTTCTATTGAAAGTGAACTGGGCGTTTGGATATCTGTATTGACTATGTCTAATATTCTATCAATTGTGATACAAGTCTGCCAACAGTTGGCATGTCAAGGCATTTGGGGACCCCTCAATTCTTGATATATCTTTATGTGGTAACGTACATGTACATTTGTAGCAGGGACAATTTCAGTCCAAAAATATCTGACCCAATAACCACTGTTTGACAGTTGTTGGATGGATAGTGGTTTGATTGAGCTAATCCTATAAGGAAAAACCACAAATTTTACAACCAAGTGTTCGTGAAGCTGTTCAAATTTTTACTCTAGACATTTGGTCTGGTAAACATTGAATGTTCCTTACCAGACTGGAAATTTTTTTAATATAGACCAGAAGAAAAAGTAAATTCAGAAGAAAAAAAAACCAAAAAAAAAAAACCAGATGTACATGTGTGACAATGTTATCATCATTTTAACATTAATATGAACTATGGCAAAGCCATGAAGGGGACGTAGCACTGATAGAAAAGTTAAAAGAAAGGAGGGGATCTCCAACAACACTAGGTTGCAGCACCCACAGCAAAACCCCAAAACACCCAATGCAAAAAAAGAGAACAACAACAGAACAGACACCCACAGAAAAAGACGCAAAAAGGGATACCAACTCACACCATAGAAACATTAAACATAAGAGACCACACATAAACCAACGAGATCAATGGGCAACGGGTGCCGACTTAAAACGGCCATCTGCCACATAAGTAGCAGACGGTGTGGTTATCCTGGATTACGTGCGCACAACCCTCCCACTATTCCGATTTCCCATAGGTCTCGAAGAATGCACAATTATGGTGTAAAACAACCTCCTCACTGTTAGATGACCACACACAAGACTGTAAAACGCAGGGGTTCAAGCAACAAAGGTATTGAATATGTAAATGGATATAAAAAGAGGACGTGCATAATACAGTCCATGCTCTGCCGGCTGTAGCGAGCTCATATATGTCATCACCAGAGGAGTCCGACTGACATTCAGAGAGAACATGTGGTTGGGGCCCTGTCTCCTCTAAAGAGGTTAAAGTTGTGTTATCCTCCTAGTTGTGACAGTCACAGTGATTTCTACCTCAGCAGCATAATGACATCACATGTAGCTCGTAGTGCTACATGTAGCCTCTTTCATAATTTTTTTCTTACCATTGGAACTATTTATCAGTAAATTTCACACACAGTGCATGGCGGATTCAAGGGGGTGCGGAGAGGGCGTCCCCCTCCCCGGCACTGACCAAATAAAAAAAAAAAAAAAAAAAAAAAAAAAACAGGTATACATGTATTTTGGCCCAATTTCAGGAAAAATCGGCAAAATTCGCCCCTTGACCCCCGGCAAAGGGGGAGCTGGATCCACCACTGACACAGGTGATTTAACCAGAGCGAAACAATGTTATAATCTCTACCACATGGACAAAACAGCATAATGACATGAAGCTCTTACTAGCCTCTTGAAAAGCGAAATGATATTCTATTATTGTCTCTATTTTAATTTACTTCTTTTGCATTAGCATGTAGGTACATGTATAATTGTATATGAAAAACTGATTCTATTGATCGTTATATTATTCATGTCATAACCTCATGTAATGAGAAAGTGAAGAATAATTTGAATGAATGAATGAATGGATGAAAAAGTTGAGGACCGCTACATATGTACATTAAGCTCTGACCTTGAAAACCAAAACGTGCTGTCCTATCAATTCATGCACAACACAAAGTTTCATGAAAATCTCATGTTACATGTATCTGTTGCTTTTCCATGAGTGTCTTTCTGCAATATCTGTTGGTATTCCAAGCTCAGTATGGCCTTTGCATTAAATTATTGTGGGGAAACATTATTACATATATGTAGCAGAGGGAAGGTTGGGATGTTCTAGGTAAATAAAATGACTGACTTGAGATTTCTCATCAACACCCCCCCCCCCCCCCAAAAAAACAAAAACAAAAACAGATGATAAGGCTGACGAAATACTTTGCCGAATCATGCTTAAGAATTAATTAACACCCCCAACACCCCTCATCTTCCAAGGGAAAATGAAATAATAGTAGATCCAGCATGTAATAAATTACGATTTAACATGTCATTCCGAAAAAAAATGTTTTCAATCAATATTTGAAGATAAAGAGATGTAGCTATAGACAAATATATGATAGACAAATAAATAAAAATGATAGATAAAAATACCCCCCCCCCCCCCCCCCCCTTTTTCAAGAAAAATGATAATGATAATAAATCCAGCTTGAAATAAATGATGACTTATACGTGTCATTCCAAAAAAAAAAAGTTTGAAATCAATTTCTGGAGATAAAGAGCTGTACAAGTCAACAATGTATATATAGTATAGTAGAAACCACAGGTTGCCGATTTTGTATTAAATTATATCTATTAAAAAATGAAAATCAATCCTTTGTTGTTATTTATCATACGTACAGGGAAAAAAAGATCCACCAGGGAATTTGAATTGTCAATTTGATCATCGATGTACTATATATATCTTTGGCGATTCCCCATTGCTCCTTGTAGTTGCATGACATAATTATGAGTTCACGTGTACACTGTGTGATTGACCTAGTAAATGTCAATGTGACGTAGTCAATGACGCACCATGCCAGACGAAGTTCAAGGACTGGCTGTGCATTCACCGACACTGTGTATAGTTTTTAGGATGTATACTGTGCAAATTCGGGCATTAGTGGATCAGACTTATTCAAAATTTAGGTTGAATGTTTGATCTACTTTTGTCATTCATCTTCGCCATTGGCAGTGAAATGTTATGTCGAGGTAGGTTGTGATTATCACGCGTTTCTAACTGTACAAATGTAGTTTCGACTGAAATCGATCTGTTACATGTTGCGTGCGGTTCGGCAGTACGATCTTACTATGAAATATTTCATTTCGTGTTTAAATCTCTGTTCAAAAGGCATCTTCCCTCTTTATTTTTCACTTGTTAATGTATGGGTACACAAAACTTCACGCGCATTTACGTTTCAAAAAACGACGTCATAATGAACATCACAAGCTGTCGATGTTTATCTATTTAAAAAATAAATAAAAAATAAATGCTGACCGTTTGTTGTTCTTCTTTCCCTGTATGTACGATAAAAAAACAACAAAAGGTTGGTTTTTATTTTTTGATAGATAAATATCGGCAGCCTGCGATGTGCATTTCCATTCGTAACCTTTCTATATTCTCTAACGTTCGCCGTTTCCGCATGTACCGTGCACACAAATTTTGAATCGAAGGTAATGGTAAGAAAAACGGGAAAATGCATGCTTTTTTGCTTATTCATGTACACACGTCTATCTTGATGGCGACTTCGTCGGCGCTTCGCGCCGACTACGTCCCCTATTAAACAAGTCTTAAATTTAATTTCTGCTAGATTAAAAAAGAAGTACCTACATTGTAGTTCACAGTTTTACCCGACATTCGATCTGACACGATTCTAAAGTTTATCGGACTGGAGCCATTTCCACAAGACATGTCTGACTGACCCTTTGAAAAACTAAAAACCCTTTGAAGTTTGAGGAGTCGCAAGTTTACATGTACCCCATGTATCTCAACCTAAGAACATGTTTGCAACTATTGACACACCACAATCACCAAGTGAATGATTAATTTACCCATCTAAGTTGTTGTATTTTTATGCAGATATTGCCTTAATCGGGTAATAATGTTTATTTACATGTATTTCTCTGTATGATGCAGTTGCAAAGTATAATTTCTTCGAAAATGTATGCTCCCATCCTGTGCTTGCAACAAAAACACAAAGTAACATACTAATGTTCAATCAAAGATTCATGTGTGGCAGATTTTTTCAGCGCTTTTTTTCACAGAATTGACTTTGCATATACATTTTCCATTTTAGCCTGCATATCAGAACTTAAACCAGAGAGTAGAAGGTTACGTAAACAGGTTTCTATCAAGGCAAATATGGTCACCAAGATTAAACAAAAATCAGCTTCGAGACAACCTGAGACGGCAGATCAACCAGTAAGGTGTTTTCTTCTCAAAAGGAATAAGTGAAACAACATGCACTTTTGTAGACACTGTATAAATCACATTGACAGTTTCTCATGCATATTGATTATCTGTTATAAGTTATATGATGGATGAATTTAGAATCAAACAAATAATTGTAATGTCAGAAATTCACAAGATCAGTTTCTAAAGCATGCTTTAAAAATATTTAATTTCGGACAATTTGTATATATGTAATATCAAATTTGCTTTATGGCTGATGAATCAAACTTGAATTTTAGTGAGAAACAGACACTTTTAACTCTGAATATTTAAGAAAATTCAATGTATAATGTGTTCCCAAATAGCCATATAGTCTGGGGTGTATCACTGGGTTGGGTGCACCCCCCCCTTGATCCTCCAAAACCGGCCTAACTTTGTAGCATTTTTTGCGCTCTTTCAGATAAAAATTTGTCTCATGGAAATTTCCATTGCAAAAGTGGTGTTTTTTGGGAAAAACATGTTTTTTTAGTCAAAAATCGCTGAAAATAGGAAAAAAATTATAACTTTTATATGGTTGATGTTTTTAAACATTGAAAAGTGTAAATATATAGTATTTTTGATGCTCTTTCAGATGAAATGAGTTGCAAGTGGAAATTCCTATTTTTACTGTGCATTTTGGGGTAAAAAAGTCGAATTTTTGCCAAAATTCACAGAAATTTGAGGAAATTTTAATTTATTTCTGCTTCTCAGCTCCTCAATATTGCATATGAACGTTCAATGATGATTTAAAAAACATCTTTAAAGTCTCCTCTTTCAAATGACATATATTTCATATTCTTATTTTTTTGCAAAATCCTCGAAATTAATTATTTTATACAGAAACCTGTATTTTCAATCAGAAATCTCAGATTTCTGTATATTTATTTAAAGAATCCTTATTTGTTATAAAAGTAATGATTGAAAGCTATTTTCTAGTGTAACTTTTCATACTCTATCAGATTATATATGTTTTACTAACATTTCATTCAAAATCAACGTGTTTTTTGGGGAAAAACATATTTTTTCACTTAAAAATAGCTGATTTCTGGAGAATATTTATTGAATCTATAGAAGTTCTTGAAATGATAACAGGAATGTATTTTGAACTGTAATTATTTAGGTTCACTCATAAATTACATGTATGAAACATAAAAGGTATATTTTCTACTGAATTTTGGGGCAAAATGCCTGTTTTTTGTCTAGAAATTACAGATTTCTGGGAAAATTTTATTAATTCATTTTCTTTGCTAAAACTATACATTTAAAGTTATTATCATTATAGAAAGTAATCATCTTGTCAGATGATTGTGAAATTAAATGTAATAATTAATTAAAAGCATCATTTTTGGGTAAAATATGCATTTTTATGCAAAAACCACTTATTTTGAGAAAATAAGTACTAGCTCTTTTAATTTGCCTAAATTGATATGTTTTAGCTTTGATATTATGCTGTTTCTTATTATAAATGGATAGAAATGTTATTTGATAACTGAAATTCAATTTATATCTATTTTGGGGCATAAAACCTTATTTATGTGAAAAATTCACTTATTTCTGTTAATATTTTTTGAAATTTATATTTCTTATTTAATCAACACTGGAGAGGTTTCATATAATTGGATGGCATAAATGTGATCAAGTTTAATGAGTTAGAAGAGACTTCTTTGATTATCTTGCTATTTTGGGTGGAAAATCTCGATTTTTATTTAAAAATCGCTAATTTCTGGAAAATCCTTATTACTATGTAATCAGACGTTATTATTTATATTGAAAAGAGTTCCTGGGTATATCATAGCTTGTTCTTGTAAGTCATATGCATTTGAAATATCCTCTGTTAATTCAATTGGTATTTTGGGGCAAAAAACCTAATTTATGTGCAAAATTCAATTATTTCTGTGAAAATTGTTTTAAATCTATACTTTTTATTCAATCAAAGCTGGAGAGGTTTCATATAATTGGATGGCATAAAAGTGATCAAGTTTAATGAGTTAGAAGAGATTTCTTTGACAATCTTGCTTTTTTGGGTGGAAAATCTCCATTTTTATTTAAAAACCGCTGATTTCTAGAAACTCCTTATTACTATGAAATGTATCGTTATTATTCTTATTCTAAAGTGTTCCTGGGTATACCATAGTTTGTCCTTGTACGTCATATGTATTTGAAGTATCCTCTGTTAATTTAATTGGTATTTTGGGGCAAAAAATATATTTTATATGAATATATAGCCTATATCAAGAAACTTATTATTGAAAGTCTTATATTTCAGTTGAATAGGAAATACAGAGGATAATAATCATAGTTTGAAATATGAGACTTTCTATAGTAAGTTTCTTGATATAGGCTATATATAATTCATAAAAAAACATATTTTTTGCCCCAAAATACCAATTAAACCAACAGAGGATACTTCAAATACATATGACGTACAAGGACAAGCTATGATATACCCAGGAACACTTTTTAACATAAATAATAACGACACATTTCATAGTAATAAGGATTTTCCAGAAATCAGCGGTTTTTAAATAAAAAGTTGATTTTCCACCCAAAAAGCAAGATTATCAAAAAAATCTCTTCTAACTCATTAAACTTGATCACTTTTATGCCATCCAATTATATGAAACCTCTCCAGCTTTGATTGAATAAAAAGGATAGATTTAAAACAATTTTCACAGAAATAAGTGAATTTTGCACATAAATTAGGTTTTTTGCCCCAAAATACCAATTGAATTAACAGAGGATATTTCAAATGCATATGACTTACAAGAACAAGCTATGATATACCCAGGAACTCTTTTAAATATAAATAATAACATCTGATTTCATAGTAATAAGGATTTTCCAGAAATTAGCAATTTTTAAATTAAAATCGAGATTTTCCACCCAAAATAGCAATATAATCAAAGAAGTCTCTTCTAACTCATTAAACTTTATCACATTTATGCCATCCAATTATATGAAACCTCTCCAGTGTTGATTAAATAAGAAATATAAATTTCAAAAAATATTAACAGAAATAAGTGAATTTTTCACATAAATAAGGTTTTTTGCCCCAAAATAAGATATAAATTAAATTTCAGTTATCAAATAACATTTCTATCCATTTATAATAAGAAACAGCATAATATCAAAGCTAAAACATATCAATTTAGGCAAATTAAAAGAGCTAGTACTTATTTTCTCAAAATAAGTGGTTTTTGCATAAAAATGCATATTTTACCCAAAAATGATGCTTTTATTTAATTATAACATCTAATTTCACAATCATCTGACAAGATGATTACTTTCTATAATGATAAAAGCTTTAAATGTATAGTTTTAGCAAAGAAAATGAATTAATAAAATTTTTCCAGAAATCTGTAATTTCTAGACAAAAAACAGGCATTTTGCCCCAAAATTCAGTAGAAAATATACCTTTTATGTTTCATACATGTAATTTATGAGTGAACCTAAATAATTACAGTTCAAAATACATTCCTGTTATCATTTCAAGAACTTCTATAGATTCAATAAATATTCTCCAGAAATCAGCTATTTTTAAATGAAAAAATATGTTTTTCCCCAAAAAACACGTTGATTTTGAATGAAATGTTAGTAAAACATATATAATCTGATAGAGTGTGAAAAGTTACACTAGAAAATAGCTTTCAATCATTGCTTTTATAACAAATAAGGGTTCTTTTAATAAATATACAGAAATCTGAGATTTCTGATTGAAAATACAGGTTTCTGTATAAAATAATTAATATCGAGGATTTTGCAAAAAAATAAGAATATAAAATATATGTCATTTGAAAGGGGAGACTTTAAAGATGTTTTTTAAATAATCATTTAACGATCATATGCAATATTGAGGAGCTGAGAAGCAGAAATAAATTAAAATTTCCTCAAATTTCTGTGAATTTTGGCAAAAATTCGACTTTTTTACCCCAAAATGCACAGTAAAAATAGGAATTTCCACTTGCAACTTATTTCATCTGAAAGAGCATCAAAAATACTATATATTTACACTTTTCAATGTTTAAAAACATCAACCATATAAAAATTATAATTTTTTTCCTATTTTCAGCGATTTTTGACTAAAAAAACATGTTTTTCCCAAAAAACACCACTTTTGCAATGGAAATTTCCATGAGACAAATTTTTATCTGAAAGAGCGCAAAAAATGCTACAAAGTTAGGCCGGTTTTGGAGGATCAAGGGGGGGGTGCACCCAACCCAGTGATACATCCCAGACTAATATATTTCCTCCATTTGATAGAGTTATATCCCTCCTTGGATTACAAGTCTCGGACTTTATCCATCTCTGCTATGTTAAAATTGCTCTACTTAACAAATTTTCTGAAGTTTTCACATCGTATACATCTATGTCTTGATGAGAATTACAAACAACAAGATATTTTTAAAGAATAGTCGGAAGGTTAGTCATGAAATCTAGCTCTTCTGAAAATTTATCTATACACTTTTTAATCTCAACATTTTGCATGGTAGAAATGGATAAAATCAGGGAGTTGTAATCCAATATGGCGGTTAATTTGGAGGTATGACATCATCATGGGAACACACTATACCAGTATATTCAAGTAATTATGTAATAAACATACATGTACATATATTAGGCCATGTAAAATAAATTCTATGTTTCTCAGATAATTGGGTCTAAAAAAGTGGCAAGGTAGGTAGGGTTTTTATTTTTTATTTTTTTTTTTTATCAAGAGTGCTCTTATTATTCATGTAAGGCAAAGAAGTCGTCTGTTCTGTCCCCCCCCTATTATTCATGTAAGGCAAAAAATCTTACGCTGCCCCCCCCCCCCCCCCCCCCCCCCCCCCTTGTTTTTCTTCATAGAAAACTGTCTTTGAACCGTCAGTCAAAATAATGGTACATGTACATTAAAATGTATGGCTTTCTCCTGTAAATAAGTTGATTTTTTTTAAAGTAAAATAACCTATTCCTTCTGAGAACGGGGAGTCGTAGCTCATCTGTCTGAATGGAAGAAGCTAATCAAATTTGATATACGAAGTATGACATGTTTTGATTGCCGTGAGTATTTAGTAGAATCGCGTAAGAGACTCGACGGCTGTTTATACAGTATTTTAAACCCAGTTCAAATTAAATACGACCCCTCACTTGCTTGGATAGATCCGTTCATATAAAATTTGGCCGATAGCGTATATCTTCGGAAGTCAAGTCTGGATGAAGCAGAATCTTTAAAAATCGAATGAAGTGTTTAGCATTAACCACCGTCTGATAAAATAATGTACACGGCCCGGGTACAATATACATTCTTTTATTCATAGATTTAAGGATTTAACTACGTTTCTCTTGCGTTCGTCGGCGGTCCTTGCTTATACTATTTACAATGTGAATGTCATTATTAATAGATTCGGAAGTATTACAATGGACACTTGCTATTGTTCGGCATAGGTATTCACATATGCTGTGGAGATCAATAAAGAAAACTATACGAACGTTTTAATACATGTAATACTCGATGTATTAAACACGCGAATAGCCAGTCGTCCAAGTGTCCGCGGCACGTTGTTAGTATATCCTATACAATTCCCTTTAAACGACGCGTGGATAAAGTCTTTACCCGTTACGTAAATATGGAACGCGCCGTGATTTATACGGGCTTTTAAAAGTATTTATTCATCGGGTACAGTTTTGACGATTTTAAAGTACAATAAACATGTTCAATGAAATAAATGGATATTTCGTTTTTAATCGACGATCGAGGATGAGACACGGCGTATATTTTTTTCTGAAGTTGCAATAAAAACGTCTCGTCGGCGGCAAATTATAGCGCGCGGCGGTGTCTGAGAAACATAGATTTTATTTTACATGGCCTTATTTATCCAAACATATAAACATATACATTACGCAACAGGTCAGGAATGCTGATCAATGGAGTGGAGAGAGTGATCAATCAGGTTGTAGACCCAAAGATCTTACAAGTGATAAAACCGAAAATAGACGAGGTGGTGTGCTCTTACTTTGGTATAGACCTAAAAGAGAGACAGAGGCAACTGGAAGCCCACAAACAACAACAAAAACAAAAACTGCAGAGCCTGATGAATCTGAACGTGGCACCCCCAGGAAATGGTACGTTTTACATACATGTACAGTCCCCTACCAACAAATATGATAGAGCAGTCTTTTCCAATAATATCGGTCTGCTGGTCCTGACAGACAAAATTACATTTGGACCGGTGCTTTCCTCTCTATAGTTGGTCCGAATGACCGATGCCTTCTGGCGAGTCTATTCGTTATGTTATCAAATGTTCCAGTGCAAGTTTTTATAATTTTCAGTCCCTTGTGAGAAATTGATCAAGCTTTTATAAACATTTCATGATTGTTATTTAAATTTCTTTGTTTTAAAGCCTGATTGACAAGTAGTCAAAGGTTTTTTCGGGCTGGGCTGCTGCAGCATTGCCAATGTTGGCTAAACTGAAGTATGTAGAGGGGACCACAGGCCAAAAGATTGCCTGGATTCGCATTATTAAAGGTGCATATGCAAATCCAGGTGATCTTTTGGCCTGTGGAAGGAGCTATTCCCTGCAAGCCCTTGAAACGTAAATCAACTACAGATGAAATTTTTAAGAAAGCAAAAGTATGAGGAAAAACTGTTTTCCTTTTGCTTCTTTTTTTTCCAGACAGTTTTTGTTTCGGACCTATGTATTTCTTTAACACATAGGTCCGAATGACCTATGTGAGCTGAAAGTTTTTGGGAAAGACTGATAGAGAATATTAGTTTTCTCTCTGTATGTCAATCTGCAATCTCTTAGTCATTTAGATTAGTTTTCCAACTTCTCTCTGTAATAGACAGAAGAATTGTGCAGAAATTTGGTTCATGGCTTTGTATTGATTAGTTCCTGATAAGATTTGGTTTATTTACAATGACTTAATTTCTCCTGCATTATGCCCTTTGATTACTATAATTCATTGCCAGTAGGGAACTTTATGATTATGCAAGGCAAACAGAATTCTTGCTTGCAGAACAACATGACATTTAATAATTCAACATGAAATTTCTTCTTTCACATACTTCTTACACATACATTTGCAACTGTTATATAGCAGATTTACCTGAAATCATATGACTTGTCTTTAATTTCAGTACCAGACAAGACGGACCAACAATCAGATCCATCCTTAATGAAGACAAACACAAACTTCCCTCCCGGCTTTCCGCCCGATGTATGGCAGCAGCAGGTACAACAGCAAAGCCTGCTGGGATTTCCCGGCGGAATGATGAACTTCCCTATGGCTACTCCGTTTCCGCAACAAATGGGCTTCGGGATGTCTCCACAGGGCTTCCCTAACATGCAAAATTCATGGAACAATTTCATGTTTCCGCCTATGTCGGGACAAATGACGTCTGTGCCAATGGGAACCTCCACAACGAACAGTGTTACCACTTCAGTTACTGTCACCACGTCCGCTATTGGTTCTACCACTCCTACCATGAGTACCAGTGCCGCCGATGAAGTATCCCCTCCCAAGCCGGACTTACCTCCCCTTCCCCCGACCCCACCACCCCCAGGAACGGAGGGAGAGGTTGAGGAGGATATCATTAAGCCTAAGGTGTTAGATGACATCCCCCTCCCTCCTACAGTTCCCAAGGGAGAGTTAGTGGAGGAAGAAGAGGTGCCAAGTTTGGATGAAATCCCACTTCCGCCACCAAGTGATAATGTGGAAGGGGAAGATACAGGTAAAAAAAATGTTTCTGGGATTAATGTTTTAAGAGGTGGCCTCCTAAATGTCTTGGCTGATAACACATAACATTGTATTATGTTAAACAGTGATTGGGAAGGAGTTTTTGTGTATAGGACATTTTCCTTGGCATTCTACAATTTCAATGGGCCATTTCTTTAGAAAATGCACAGTCTTCAGTTGGTCATTTTTCGAATTCTGTTTACTTTGGTGCATGACTCCTGTCTTTCCCAATCACTGGTTATAAAAAGATTGTGTATCTATTGATGACATTTTATGCTTTAAAAATACATGTATGTTCAGTATCCATCAGCCTGGACATGTAGAGGTTTCTCTGTTTAAAACTGGTGAAGTCTTTTAGGGGCAAGATATAGAAGATCTGTAATTATTCATGTTTTTGACTTGCTGTTTATTGAAAAACGAAAGATTCATATTCTTAATTACCATACAGATTTTACTTTGCTAATAACAATATAAATCTATTCATACATTTGTTGAATCTAGTTCATGTAAATAATCTGTTCAATTGTATCATTGTTGGATTGTTTTAAAATTCTGTGTTAGGTGCATTTATTATACATGTACAATTATCCAATATCTGACAGTGTGTTATTTGTAATGAAAGAGAGAAAATTTACAGAAAAGATAGAATTTTTAGTCCCCTTCTAACAAGTACATATGTACATGTATTCAGCAATGCGCTAAATTCTATGTAATAGCTTCAAAACGTCCATACAAGTTTGCATGGGAGGATGATGAAATAGACAAGCACTCTGACATCACTGTAAGCTCTGTACACACAAGCGACCTGTCTGAGTTTGAAGATGATTTGACAACGGAGAGCGAGTTGGAATACAGTGATCTCACAGACCATGGTAACGATGATGAAGAGGATTGGGAGGAAGAGGGGAAGAAGGAAGATAAAGACAATGTCCAACGGGCAAATGATGGTTAGTAAGCTTTGTTATTTGAAAAAAAAAATATTTTGGAAAAAATAATACAGCCATTTTAATTATTTCTTTTTATACTCTTACATTTTGTATCTTAAGACAAAGCATAATATGTTATGGCATTGTTCATCCAGCGTCTGGCATTTGGTGTCCGTTTGGTATTTCTTGTTCATGTTGCTTTCATATGATTTTTTTTTAAGAAATTGTTGTATTTGGTATATGTGTACATGTATTTTCACAAATTCTGTTTTCTTGACTGTATCTAGTCTTGACAGGAGTACATGTATCTTGATAACAGACTTATCTTCAAGCTTATGTTGTAAATTTCATTACCTGTATTTCATGTACATGTACTGTAAACATGGTTATTTTCACTGGGGGGAAATTTCATGATTATAAGATCAAGGCGTTACGGGAAATATTCGTGATAAAATGTCTTTCCCATTGAAAGAATGCAGCGCGGATATTTTTGCACGGGAAATTTTCGCAAAATCCCTTGATTTGCAAAAAGCGCGAAAATTATCCCCACTTGAAAATTTCCCCGTTTACAGTACCGTACGTGTACATGTATCTGTGTATGTTTCAATAGCAAACATGATTATGAGCAGGTAAAAATATATTAGTTCATAACATGTAATCTGCATGTCATTCTCTGATCTTGGATTTTATAAAACAAATTAATTTCAAAATTTCAACCCTATCATACATGTATATTAGGGTATGAACACATCAGGAAATTTTCGTTGTCATTTCAGAGAAAATAGTAGCAGAATCAGATATTCCTGAAAACAAGCCTGATGAAGATAATGATGATAAACCTCCTGTACTGGAAGCTGTGCTGGAAACGGTACCCCCTGTTTTAGAGCCGGAACCTGTTGTCACCATGGTAACGGAGGAAAAAGGAAATTCTCAGGAGACTGATGAATTGCCACCAGAAATAGCATCAGAATCTGAGACGTTTGTCGTTGAGGCCGAGGTCACTACAATGGGAGATGACGGAGATTTTAATGCACTGAAGGACAACGCTGCAGCTCCTCCTGTTCTTAAAAGTATCGAGGAAATCCAATCAGAAGAAGCTAAAGTGGAGGCACCTACATTAGAGAGTGTTTCATTGGTTGGGGAAGGTGGTAATGAGGTGGTAGAGGAGGAGCAGATCACGTTCGAGGCTATTGTACAGAATATTCAAACGGATAATGTTCACACCGAGCAAGGTGTGCCGGAATGTGCCGTTATGGAAGCCACAACTGCAGAGGGTAATATGTCACAGAGTGCCATTAGTGCCAGGATGGCAGAACTCGAAGCCAGCATACAGGGAACCCTGTCACATGATGCCAGTCCGCCAAAGAAGAAGCTGGTGTCGCTACAGTATAACTATAGTGATAGCGATGACGAGGAAACAAGAGAAGAAAGAAGGGCAAGAATTGTAAGTATGATGTTCATGTATACTAAACACACCACCATTTTATCTTCGTATAAATGACCCTTCCTAGTGTGGGAAAGAAAGTGCTAAATTTTGCGACAATCTGTTTAGACAAACAAGTATGGGAACTTGATCAGACATCAAAAGTACATTGTGACTTCATGGATTTTCTTTGTGTAGTACAAAGGGTCAATGCCAAATGATGTACTTAAAATTAGAAAATAATAAATTATTTACGTACGATTTCTTAAAATGATATACTTGATATTTCATGTGTATATTTTCCCAGTTGATTGGATGTCAATCCTATCTTAACACTCGGGTATGAATTTTTAAACTGTTCTTGTCAATTTCTTTCTTTCATTCTTTTTTTCTGTTGTTTTTTTTTTCAGTATTTTTGGAACTTTGTCTATATTCAAGGAATATTCTGTTTAAATGTGATGTATCATATTGATTAATGCTGATGTTACAGCCCCAGAACTAGAAAAACTTGAAAATGTGCAGGATCTTGAGCAGGAGCTTGAGTCTGATCTAAGTGGTTTTGATCAGGATCTTGAACAGGATCTTGAGGCTGATCTTGAGCAGGATCTTGAGCCTGATCCAAGTGATCTTGAGCCTAATCTTGAGCAGGATCTTGAACAGGATCTTGAGGCTGATCTTGAGCAGGATCTTCAGCCTGATCCAAGTGATCTTGAGCCTAATCTTGAGCAGGATCTTGAACAGGATCTTGAGTCTGATCTAAGTGATCTTGAACATGATCTTGAGCAGGATCTTGAACAGGATCTTGAGCCTGATCTAAGTGATCTTGAGCAGGATCTTGAACAGGATCTTGAGCAGGATCTTGAGCCTGATCTAAGTGACAGGATCTTGAGCAGAATCTTAAACAGGATCTTGAGCCTAATCTTGAGCCTGATCTTGAGCCTGATCTAAGTGATCTTGAGCCTGATCTAAGTGATCTTAAGCCTGATCTAAGTGATCTTGAGCCTGATCTTGAGCCTGATCTTGAACAGGATCTTGAGCAGGATACTGAGCCTGATCTAAGTGATCTTGAGCAGGATCTTGAACATGATCTTGAGTCTGATCTAAGTGGTCTTGAGCAGGATTTTGAACAGGATCTTGAGCAAGATCTTGAACAGGATCTTGAGCCTGATCTAAGAGATCTTGAGCAGGATCTGGAACAGGACCTTGAGCAGGATCTTGAACAGGATCTTGAACCTGATCTAAGTGATCTTGAGTCTGATCTTGAGCAGGATCTTGAACATGTTGAAATTAGCATCAATCAGTTGCACACATCATGTTAGAGTCTAGTTATTCCCATTCTCATTCTATTGCAATCTCATTACCCATACATATACATAAAGTCCAAAGGCAAAATAAGATAGTACCTCTAAAACGTGATGACATTATGCATGCTTTGACCATGGATGTACAGCCAAGGGAATTGACCCTTCCGATTGCGGGAAAAAAATGCTTTTACCATGTGTTTACCTCAGACAAACAAGCTTCGAACCTCGGTCAAACATTGAAATTGCATTGTGATGTCATGGAATTTCTCAAATTTTTCCCGCGTTCAGAAGGGGCAATTACATAAAATTTTTTTTTTTTTCAACATTGAATTTGAGTTTTTGTTATATACCTGTAGATATTTTAAAATTAATGCAAATGACATAATCCTTGTCTTTAACATTTTGTTTCATGGATATGAATATTACAATTTTACTTTGTATTTTTGAAAAGCTCATCAAAGCTTGCTTAATTAAGAAACAGATTTCATACAGATTTTCAGTGCATCTTTAAAATTGATTGAGTGAATGTCTTGATGTCAAATTTGAATTTTGTTATTTCCCTAATTGGTGTTACATGTACTTCTAATGTTACTTTACTGTTACTATAAGGCAAAGGAGAAAGAAGAGAGGTATCAGAAACGACAGCAGAGGCGTGCAGAGCTAGAGGCAAAGAGAAAGGAACGTGATCAGGAAAAACATCGACTACGAGAGGAGAGGAAGAAAGCCAAGGAAAAGGCTGCTCACGAAAATAAAGAAGGCAAAGGTATCTCATCATGTAGATATACAATGTATAGTTAACAATAGATGGATAGTCTACCTCTCTCAAACCACATCTTTGGGATTTCCGTTAAACAGAGTTACTTCCCGTTTGGGACGGTATATGACGTAAACCTATTATGACATCATCAAATTCTGTGGAAGCCAAAGTTAAATTCAGGGAAAGTACACTACAAAAGCGATGTTTCTATAGAAATTTTATTACATCATAATGCTTTTATGTCAGACATTGTCCCAAATGGAACACAAGCATGCACCATTGAAAAGATGGAATATATGCATGTCATTATTTTTTAGGGGCATGTTATGGCATGATATGGGTCTGTTGTTCTGTTGGTCTGTAAACAACTGTTTCCTTTCATTTTCTCTGCAGAGATTGCACATATAGATTTATCTTGAGGATATATATGTTGATTTCTGTCTTGGTTGTAATTGAACAATTTTTGACAAAATTATGCTCCCTAGACTTATCGAGAACCCGACAGGTCAAAGTTAGAACTGTTCACCATTATGTCTGTGAAAATTTTGAACACCTGTATCATGGGAATATGTGGGATAAGTTTTGATTTGGCCACCATTTACATTTTTTTTTACAGAGTTTTGCCCTTTGAACTAAAAAAAATTCCATTAATTTGCAATTTCTACTCTTACCTTTGCAACAGGTGAGCATATTGCAATATAATTTCACTTGTAGATACACCATGAGAATATCTATGTCAAGTTTTGATTTTGTTACCATTGACTATCTCTGATAGATTTACACTTTGATTTTTGGTTGAAGAGGTTTGTACAAATGTAGTAGCACTGCGGTAAATACTGCAAAGGACTATAATAGCTAAAGGGACGACAAATATTATGGCCAAATGAATAGATTGTGGAATGTGTCTCATCATTTTCATGATAGCATACATGAAGTTTTAAATTTCATTGATCACTTATCAGAAGAAAAGAAGTTCTAAAACTTCAACAATATTTCATTCATAGACTCTGGTGATAAAAAGGAAGAAAACGAAGCTAGTCAAGAAGACAGTTCACACAAGGAGAGTGCTGATAATTCGATGAGCAGTCCTACAAAAAAAGTTCCCGATTCTCCAGATAAACGACTGAAGCAGCCACGGTCCCCGGAGAAAAAGAATAGAAAGTCAAAGGCGGAACTGAAAGAGGAGCGTGTAAAGCAAAAAGTCATGGAGAAAAAGGCTGCTCTAAGAAGGCAGAGAACACGTAATAGGAGGTGAGATTGGAATATAAGCATGGAATTTATCATTCAGAACAAAACATTTTACATGTTTGTATGTATAAGTGCTGAATTTAAGCTGTAAACTCTGTACTCTCAGTATAATTTGGAAAAAAATTTCTCAATTTATTAGTCACAATTTGTTATGCCCATAGATAAATGATTCAGGGTATATACATGTAGTTTTTGGTCTGTCTATCTGTTTGTCTGCATACCAAAAAATAATATATTTGCCAAAATTTAATTGGTAACTGATATTTTTCCTATTTCAAATATATGCATGTATTTCTTTGTTACTATTCCTTTCCATTGATATCAGAAGTGTTGACTTTGTAACCTTTCAGTTTGACCTACTTTTAGGACTTAAACCGTTTTACTGGCAAAGCTGCTGCTGCCGGGTGCATTTGTTTTCACTTGTCGTTGGATATGTCCATTAATTATGAAGCAACAAAGGACAACATTGTTCAAAATGGAAAATTTGGCATAGGTGATATTAAAAGGTCTACTCCATCCCTTTACTATAAATGTGGACATTTTTGTGGAGGGGGGGGGGGTAATTTTTGCATATTTCAGGAACCAGAAGACTTTGCAAAAATTTCCCCCACTCAAAAATATCCCTGCTGCAATAACACAAATGCAGAGATAATTCCCCCAAGCGTAATGTCTGGATTTTAAAATTGCAAAATTTTCCCCCAGCAAAAATAACCATGTTTACAGTATTCTTTTTCACATAAAAGTTTTCATGTCATAAAATTTTCAAACATTTTTTCATCGAAAAAAAAACCAGATTGAATATTCAGCTACTATGTTGCTTATGTGTTAGGTATACATCAGAGGAGTTTACATCCATATTCAATGAGAAGCAGCAGCCATACACCAGTCAGAGTTACTCAGAGCTAGTGATGGAAGAACAAGTAGTCGAAGAGACCGTCAGTACCACAGACTATAGTATGGAGGTCACTGTGGATTATCCTGGTGTGGAGGTGGAACATACTGGCAAGTATAAACATAGTATCACAGACTATAGTATGGAGGTCACTGTGGATTATCCTGGTGTGGAGGTGGAACATACTGGTAAGTTTAAAGATAGTATCACAGACTATAGTATGGAGGTCACTGTGGATTATCCTGGTGTGGAGGTGGAACATACTGGTAAGTATAAACATAGTATCACAGACTATAGTATGGAGGTCACTGTGGATTATCCTGGTGTGGAGGTGGAACATACTGGTAAGTTTAAAGATAGTATCACAGACTATAGTATGGAGGTCACTGTGGATTATCCTGGTGTGGAGGTGGAACATACTGGTAAGTATAAACATAGTATCACAGACTATAGTATGGAGGTCACTGTGGATTATCCTGGTGTGGAGGTGGAACATACTGGTAAGTTTAAAGATAGTATCACAGACTATAGTATGGAGGTCACTGTGGATTATCCTGGTGTGGAGGTGGAACATACTGGTAAGTATAAACATAGTATCACAGACTATATTATGGAGGTCACTGTGGATTATCCTGGTGTGGAAGTGGAACATACTGGTAAGTATAAACATTCTATCATAGACTATAGTATGGAGGTCACTGTGGATTATCCTGGTGTGGAGGTGGAACATACTGGTAAGTATAAACATAGCACCACAGACTATAGTATGGAGGTCACTGTGGATTATCCTGGTGTGGAGGTGGAACATACTGGTAAGTATAAACATAGTATCACAGACTATAGTATGGAGGTCACTGTGGATTATCCTGCTGTGAAGATGGAACATACTGGTAAGTATAAACATAGTATTACAGACTATAGTATGGAGGTCACTGTGGATTATCCTGGTGTGGAGGTGGAATAAACTGGTAAGTATAAACATGGTATCACAGACTATAGTATGGAGGTCACTGTGGATTATCCTGGTGTGGAGGTGGAACATACTGGTAAGTACAAACATAGTACCACAGACTATAGTATGGAGGTCATTGTGGATTATCCTGGTGTGGAGGTGGAACATACTGGTAAGTATAAACATAGTATCACAGACTATAGTATGGAGGTCACTGTGGATTATCCTGATGTGGAGGTGGAACATACTGGTAAGTATAAACATAGTATTACAGACTATAGTATGGAGGTCATTGTGGATTATCCTAGTGTGGAGGTGAACCATACTGGTAAGTATAAACATAGTACCACAGACTATAGTATGGATCACTGTGAATTATCCTGGTGTGGAGGTGGAACATACTGGTAAGTATAAATATAGTACCACAGGCTATAGTATGGAGGTCACTGTGGATTATCCTGGTGTGGAGGTAGAACATACTGGTAAGTATAAACATAGTATCACAGACTATAGTATGGAGGTCACTGTGGATTATCCTGGTGTGGAGGTGGAACAAACTGGTAAGTATAAACATAGTACCACAGACTTTAGTATGGAGGTCACTATGGATTATCCTGGTGTGGAGGTAGAACATACTGGTAAGTATAAACATAGTATCACAGACTATAGTGTGGAGGTCACTATGGATTATCCTGGTGTGGAGGTGGAACATACTGGCAAGTATAAACATAGTATCACAGACTATAGTATGGAGGTCACTGTGGATTATCCTGGTGTCGAGGTTTAACATACTGGTAAGTATAAACATAGTATCACAGACTATAGTATGGAGGTCACTGTGGATTATCCTGGTGTGGAGGTGGAACATACTGGTAAGTATAAACATAGTATCACAGACTATAGTATGGAGGTCATTGTGGATTATCCTGGTGTGGAGGTGGAACGTACTGGTAAGTATAAACATAGTATCACAGACTATAGTATGGAGGTCACTGTGGATTATCCTGGTGTGGACGTAGAACACACTGGTAAGTATAAACATAGTATCACAGACTATAGTATGGATCACTGTGAATTATCCTGGTGTGGAGGTGGAACATACTGGTAAGTATAAACATAGTATCACAGACTATAGTATGGAGGTCACTGTGTATTATCCTGGTGTGGAGGTAGAACATACTGGTAAGTATAAACATAGTATCACAGACTATAGTATGGAAGTCACTGTGGATTATCCTGGTGTGGAGGTGGAACATACTGGTAAGTATAAACATAGTATCACAGACTATAGTATGGAGGTCACTGTGGATTATCCTGGTGTGGAGGTGGAACATACTGGTAATTATAAACATAGTATCACAGACTATAGTATGGAGGTCACTGTGGATTATCCTGGTGTGGAGGTGGAACATACTGGTAAGTATAAACATAGTATCACAGACTATAGTATGGAGGTCACTGTGGATTATCCTGGTGTGGAGGTAGAACACACTGGTAAGTATAAACATAGTACAGTCAAACCTGTCTTATGTGACTTTGCAAGGACCGACAGAAAATAGGTCACATAAGACAGGTGGTCACTGAATACAGGTTCAAGCTGATCTGACTTTAACCAACAAAATTTTCCTAGTATAAGAGCAATGCCATAAAATGAATCCCTGCATATATCAATTTGTGTATTTATTGATGAATCGTATTGCACATATAGAATCACATCAAATTTTATCTATCACAGAAGATTTGATTATGAAAGACACTGATGAAGATATTTTATGTAAAAAAGTATGTAGTTTGGGTCCTCTGCAACACAAAAAGTCGTAATATACAGTTTCGGAAAGGGGTACGGGACAGAAAAATCTCGGTCGTTGTCATGTTAGACAGGTTGTCGCTATATACAGGTTTATTTGATAGGAAAATTGCTCGGGAGGAATAAAAAAGGTCACATAAAGCAGGAAGTCGCTAAAAAGAGGGTCACTTTAAGACAGGTTGACTGTATTACAGACTATAGAATGGATGTCACTATGGATTATCATAGTGTATAGGGAGAATATACTGATACACTGCTAATTTTGCTGAAATTATTTTATATACATTTTTAAACTCATATGTAAAATGTATGAAAAATATGAACAAAATGCATATATTTTTCATACATTAAAAATATGCGAAAAATACGTGTTTTTTTTAATATGTTTTATATTTATTATTTTATATATAGCAATTTTAGCTGTGTAAGTATTCCTTATTTTCGAAAAACAGAGTATCTTCCTGTTTTGGGCGGTATCTGAGGTAGACTAATTGTGACGTCATGAAATTCTATGGAAACGATCCTAAAACTCTGGGAAATGACGGTATAAGATCTGCTTTATCATACCATTTTCATGACGTCATAATAGATTCATGTCAGATACTGTCTCAAATGGGAAATAACTCTGTTTTTTGCAAAGACTCAATAAACATAGTATCAGAGACTATATAGTAAAAAGGTCACTGTGGATTATCATAGTGTAGAGGTAGAACATACTGGTAAGTATAATAGTATCACAGAGGTCATAGCAGATGATGGAAGATGCACGTAAGTATACTTATAGTCACAGACTATGCTAATGGACATTTACATTACGACAGCATAATCAGTGGACTGCCATACAAATCTGTTTGTTTTTAACATTATAATATGTAAGTCTACTTACAGGTGGTATTTAGGACATTGGGCACTCCCTCAGTTTAACTAACACTGCATCACCACTCTAATTATTTATGATTTAAAACATGAGTTGTACGTGTATTTCAAGTCAATATCATAATGCACTTATTCGTGATAAGATTTATTTGATCACCATTTTGTTTTCATATGCCATTTTAACCACTCAACACAATCAAATATATGCACAACCACTGTAATTGCCTGAGATGAAGCTTTCAGGACGATTGTTATTGATTTCCGTATAAATGACAGTGTGACGTCATAACGCCCGACATAGCGGATGAATTTGAATTGAATATCAACAAGTTTAAAATCCTTTCCTACGCAATGTAGAAAGTAGGAATAACATTATATAAAACGATGAATTCAATATTAAAATCATCCCCACTAAGTCTTTACCTCTTTCAGCAACTATGCCTTGACGATTACAGAATACGACATCAACAACAAGCGACAGAGGCAGGCGCAGCTACAATATAGCTCTCTGTCGATTTATGTCACATCCTACACTCAACGGAATATTTCAAATGAAGATTTTTTGTCACATTTAGCGTTGTTTGTGATAATTTCAAAATAGACCACACATAAACAGTACACAGTAGAAAAATCCATAAACTAACGCTGTCAACATTTCATGATTTCACCGTGCTGCAACTGACTCAAACGGATAACAGAAATGGGAATACATTCCGCAAACAAAATTAGTTCCAAACAGTCAACATCTAGAGAGTAATAAATAACTTGTTTGGTCATATTTGGTCATTATTCCATTGTTAAATTTCTAATTTGTAATACTTCATATATCACAATGCATTAATTTATGATATTTCAGTCATACTGAATAAGCGTGACGTTGCCATTGGGGCACTCCCGCTGTTCCTTTCTAAAATTAACTCCCCTCCACATTGGTGGACGGATTCGCTTTAAAAATAGAATTGGGAGCTTTCTTTGTTCTATTTTTGGCTTTGAAAGCGCATATACATGTATATAGAATAAGTGTCTAATTTTGTGTGTTTATGCAGATGTAAATTACAATGGCTGATGCATTTATTTGATAAAATGCGCTAAGGCGCATTATATCAAAATAAATGCATCAGCCATTGTAATTTATTGCTGCATAAACACACAAAATAAGACACTTATTATATAAACAACATCACAGCATGCCAGGTGACATTATGCTTTTGTTTTTAGTGGAGAAAACTTCATATGAAAAGACAAAGGTGAACCATATCAGGAAATAGGTCTTCATGAATTTCCCCTTTATTCCAGTGGAGGACATGTACTCTCAGATGCCAGGAACACCTACCCAAGATGAAGCTCCGGAGCCTGTCTCGGAAAATCTTTCTGCCATGGAAAACGTAAACAGAGGGCTGAGGACGCGGGTCCGGGGTATTGATGATAACCAGGATGTAGATGATGTCAGATGGGAGGATGCTAAAAAAGGCAACAAACGCAAGAGAACCGATAGTGATACAAAGTAATGTTTACGTTTTTATTCCATCAGCGCCGTGGTTTAGTGGTAAGGCTGCCAGGCCAGTGACCGAAAGGTTGCTAGTTCAAGCCTCACTACATGCGCTAGGACCACGGTTTGGCCTACATTTACTATTCTATGTTCTGTGTTATATACAAAATATTCCATGTGGGTGAAATATATACATGTCTGTGGTTGTCTTATAAAACAAAAATTTTATCCCATAGAATTTTGATTTGGTATCAAGCAGAAAATACCCTGTCACGATAAGGTTCAATTGGATTATTTTTGTCTGATGTTTTATCCACTGAAAACAATGGAGTGACATCATACAGCTCTAAACCACGGCATGCACTGCTGCACGATGACGTCATTTCATTGTTTTGAGTGGATAATATACCATACGAAGAGACAAAAGTGGTCCAAGCGATGCTTATCGTGAAAAGGTATTTTGAGCATTTTTGAAAGTTTTGCAAGATATTACATGTATGTTTTTTTTGTGACATTTTGATTGTGGACTTTCATTGAGGAAAAAACAAGACATACAAATTTACACAGTTCACTGTTTATTGAGGTCACAAATAGAAATAGATTGTGTCAATGTAAACAGAAATAATGTTTGTGGTCATTATTGATGTCTGTTAAGTTGTTGGAATGCTTATACATCTAAATACATGATGGGGAAATTGTCAGACTTTTTTCCTAAATTGGAGCCCCTGAAAGATTAATTTATTTAGTTGGTAGTTCTAAGGATCAAAGTTGAGGTCACTATGGAATTATAGACCATAAAACTCTAGGATAGGATAGGAGGGAGAGAATGGTCTTTTTGAGTTTCAAGGTCATGGGTCAACAGTTAAGGTTGCTATGAACTTAAGTATAAAAGCCCTTTGCATAGCATAGAAGACATCACAGCAAAAATGCTCAGATTGGATTTAGATGTACATATAATAAGTTAAATGCAGGTGACAGGGAATTCTATGATTGGGTTACCTTGTTAGTAAAAATTATACATGTAATTTATGTTCTTGATTGTAGGAATGAAGATGATTCTAGAACTGTAGACAGTGATAGTAAATCCAAGCAAGCTAAGTATGTATCATGTATTGTAGATAACGTCTTGTATAATAGTGGTGAAAACTAATCTGCCATAGATACTTAATGCTGAATTTTATGCATGGAAATTGTATGTTTTCTTTAATCTGGTAAAAATTTAGCACTGGTATACATGCTTAGAATATGAAGAATCAGAGTAGAAATTTGTTTGTTGGCAATTATCAGTGTACAAAAAAATTAGGAAGACTGATTGAAATATGCACAGAGAAGATGTTTCATATATATTTCATATATTGATTTTAAAATAAGGTGGAAAACTTTAGCTCACTTCGAAACTCTTTATATAGCATTTTGAATTATAATTCCAGAGTTTTTTGTTTTGAGTGAGTTTTCTTAGTTTATTTGTGTACATTTTCTTCTTTAAAAATCTTTCATTTCCTATACTAATGTAAAATAAACGAATGGGAGATGTGAAAAATGAACGTATATTTTCAGTTAATTGTGTGATTTCCTGTTTATCCTATCCTTTATATTTCATCTAATTTTCTTATTTTAAAGAATCGCCTTTCCTTATGAAAGATTCTCAAAGCTTTAGTAATTTAATATTGCTCTTGGACTTGGGTCAATCATGACCATGGCTTGCACATAATGAAAACATTCAATAAGAATAGAAATTTTCAATTTGACACGTTTATATCTTCACCCTTTTGTAACAAATAAACTCCTTTATCAGGTGTAGCAGCCTTAAACCTGTGACAGATTCACCTAGATGGATACCTTATGATGACTGGCTAATACTTGACTCTTGTTGACCTCACTATACTCTATTATGATTGGCTAATATTCAACTTTCATTTCATATTCAACTCTTGTTGAAAACTGATACATTTCCCCCTAATTTCGATATTTGTCTTATTTTCTATCTTTCTCAATAAAATCATATATATAGTTTAACATTTGTGTATCTTTGTTTCCCTTTCTGGTATATTTCTTTTGGCTGAATGGTCCTAAATGCTTTTTTATGGATAATTTGTAAGTACATGTAAATAAAGTTTACTGTAATACTTTTGGTTCATTTATATTTTCAGTTCATAATTTGCCTTTCATCTTTGTTTGAATGTTTCATATTCTTGGTTGTTACTATGAATGGCTTAATGTTTTAAAGGATACAAACTTTAGAACTTTGAGGAAACTACAAGAAGGACATGGAATTTTTCAAAATTCCAGTATTTTTTTTTTACCTTTTTAGGTGATTTTCCATTTCCCCATCTCAGTGAACATCGAAATTAACATTCAAAGTGATAATCCCATTTCTCTATGCTGAATGCCAATTAGTTAATGACTCCCTTGTGCAAATTTTAAAAGATTTGTTCATGATGTAGCAGTTGAGTACCATGAAAAATGATACTGCTTTTCTAAAGCCAACAAATAAAGCCATTCACAGTACCTGAATTTTTGTTTCCAGTGATTTATTTTTAGCCAGTTGTGGAATTGCATAGATGATTATTATCAAAAAATACCCTATAGTTTAGCTTCCGCTTGTTATGGGAATGCATGCTTTTGTTCTTTTCTTGAAAATTATTATATTTTGGCATTTTTACGTTGCATAGATTTCATGCACATCTTCTCATAGCTAAATATTTATACCCCTACTGAAAATTGATTTTATGTGAACAGAATAGAAAAAAATTATTCAGTGATATCTGCAAATTGGAAAAAAAATCTTTTTGAATGAGAAAATAATTCATCTTTTCAGGATTGAGGACGATAAATCACAGAAAAGCAAAAAGCGTTACGATGCCTCAGATTTGTACAAACCTCGACCAAGTATCACAAGAGGAACTCGAAGAAGAGGGTCATCTCCCAACAGCTCCTCTGATACTCTAAATGTGCCTGCTCAGCCCAAGCTCCCAAGGCAGAGAGCCAGAGGGCCAAAACCGAAACTAGAACTTCCTCCAGAGGATGAAATAATTGAGATAACATCTAGGTCACCAACTCCTCAGCCAAGGTCAAAATCATATTCAAGGTCAAGGTCTAGGTCTCACTCAAGGTCAAGGTCGTATTCAGCTTCAAGGTCAAGATCTAGATCTCATTCTCATTCACACTCAAGATCCAGGTCCTCTCACAAAAAGAGAAAGAGGAGGAAGAGGAAGAAGAAGGTCAAGAAGAGGTCAAGGTCGCGTTCTGGTTCAGCGCCTTCTCATACAAGAGATGGAGCCAGTCCTATATCATCCTCATCTCTGTCTATATCAGAATCGTCAAGGTCAAGACACAGCAGTAGATCTTCAAGGTCAGGCAGCAGATCCTCAAGGTCAAAAACAAAATCAAGGTCAAGGTCTAGATCCTCTGAATCCTCTGTGGATGAGTTTGGGAGAAGGAAGCGTAAAGGCAGTCTTCCCTTGGACTATGTTGATTTTGGAGAGGCAGCCAAGATGGCAAGGAGAAGTTTGGTAGGAGTGGACTTTGGTGAGGCAGAGAGGAGGAGCAAACAAGAAAGGTGAGCAGAATATAGTATTTACAATGCTCAGGATGTGGAACATGTCTCTGTCTCATGTCAATTTTGGAAAATTTATAATGAATAGAATTTCCATGTGTCCAGTTTACATGGAAAAAATGAGTCCTGCTTTGATTTCTTTGTCACCTACAGAAAATAAAATTTTCCCATATTTTTCGTTTCTTTTGGCACACAATATTTGTGTGTCCTGTGTTGAGGATGGAGACAAATGGAGGACATCTTGTTTTCTTGACTGTTCTTGTCTGCCTGTCCTTCTGCTGTCTTACACACATAGACACCTAGTGATAAAATAAAGATTATTTAGTGACAAGCTTAAAATTTCTTTTTGAAATCTGGCGGCTATATAGATATAAATTGAGACGTCACTTGGCTGTCATTTGCTTCTTAATTCCCTATCAGCACAGGTAAAGGGGGTTGTTGTGTTCTCTTTGTATGTCTAACTGTCCATCTGTAATTTTTAAGATTTTTGGACTTTTCCTTGCAAAGAGATTAAATTTTGACACATCGCTTGTTCTTGAAAGTTCCAGTTTGGTAATTAGTCCCCTACCGGCAACGCTGAAGGGGACTCTTAGTTTCCTCTCGGTCTGTCTGTCCGTCCGTCTGTCAGTCTGTCCGTCTGTCCGAATATCCCTTGATGACTTGGAAAATTCTGTTTTGGTCAGTTTTCCGGACTTTTTTCTGCAACAGATGGAGATATTCAGATGAAATTTGATAAGTTTGACTTTCGTCACCCTTAACCTATTTTTCGAGGAGTTATGTCCCTTGATGACTTGGATATTCAGTTTTTGTCAGTATTCCAGACTTTCGTCTGCTACAGATGGAGATATTCAGGTGAAAATTTGATAAATAGCTTGGTCTTGGGTAGTTAAAGAGCAAGTTTAACTTTCGTCACCCTTGACCTATTTTTTGAGGAGTTATGCCCCTTGATGACTTGGAAAATTCAATTTTTGTCAGTTTTCCGGAGTTTTCCCTGCAACAAAGAGAGATATTCAGGTGAAATTTGATACTCAGCTTAGTCTTGGATAGTTACAGGGCAAGTTTGACTTTTGTCTTGCTTGACCTATTTTTCGAGGAGTTATGCCCCTTGATGACTTGCACAATTCAGTTTTTGTCAGTTTTCCAGACTTTTTTCTGCAACAAATAGTGATATTCAGGTAAAATTTGATACTCAGCTTAGTCTTGGATAGTTTCAGAGCAAGTTCAACTTTTGTCACGCTTGACCTCTTTTTGGAATCGATAAAGCAGATGAAACTCAGAACTGAGCTGCACAGACAGTAAGGTTAATTAAAACTCATGTTTAATTGAAGAGTAATTCATAGGCAGAGTTGCAGGACATAAATATATGCCGCCGGTAGGGGACTTATAATCGCTCAGCGATCATAACATTTTTTAGACATATTCTTCATGAGGATAATGCCACTTGATGAAACTTTTTTTATCTGTCTTTAAGAGTGTTTGTATCGTTTGTAATACAAACATAATGCTTGTTACTTTTAGATAAGAACATGTAGAAGGTGATGAATAATTTAAAGAATATTGACTTCATTATTCTGAAAAAAAAGCCTGTCGATTGGGAAAAAAAGAAAGATCAGCTGAAAGAACACATTCCTGGAAACCGGGAGAGGGTAGCTTATGATTAAAAACAAATATACTTGTTTCGAAAGTTAGCCTCTAATTTGTAAACTTCATGGGATCTTGCATCCCTCTTTTCTTCGTGAACTTCAATGAAATCCAGACTGAGTTTAAAATAAAAAATGTTGATTTAGAACTACATTAATCTGGATGGTATTTCAAAGAATGAAAAGTCAAGTTTAAGAATAAAAGTGATGAACTTTGACAAAACTTTAGTGACTAAACTCGAAGGGGAAGAATGTGTATGTTTCATTGATAAGATAACTTGTCATCATTCTTTGACATGGAAATTTTCTTATCATTCTTAAATATGTCTTCTACTATTCTTGATCAGATGAGATCCTGAGTAAATTTTAAACAATAGTCCGAAATTTCTAAGTGCATTTATCTGCAACTAGTAGGAACCAACTTGTGGATGCTACTATAAACAGTTCAGAGACTTCAGAAAAAGAAAATGTTTTCTGGAGACCTTTATGGGCACATTCTAACAGTGTGGCAATTAGTCTTCAATTATACTGAGTTACTTCCCATTTCGGACGGTATCTCACTTACACTAAATGTGACGTCATCAAATTTTATGGAAACCAGTGTGAAAATCATGGAAAACATGCTTCATATATGACATTTCAATATCAGTTTCACTTCGTCATAATGAATTTACGGCAGAAATGGGAAGTATATCAAAAAGACGGTATATATTCTTTTCTGCTAATATTTTGATCTTGTATATGATGCATTCCTTGTACTTTCAGAGGAATGCCAATCACCACTCCCACAGTGGGTGGTGAAGGAAAGATACCCTTTCAGAAGTAAGTCTACACCGTAATGTCCATCTTGTTGTATTCATTTGCATATTTGGCCACTCCTTCAATTGTTTAGACTCCACAGATTTAATTGTGTGGATATTGGTGATCCAGGATGTGGAGGGGTTTGGGAAATTTATGCTGTATTATAAGTTGAAGTACTTAGTGTGAGATGGATTGATGATAAAGAAAATTAGATTAGAGTATTTTTTCATGGGCATTCCAGCCCATCAGGGGAGGTCCAGGCTATGATTTGGAAATTATTTTTTCACATAACAGGATTTTTGGCAAATTCCAGGTGGTCCTGAAACTGAAACCCCCTTTAGATCCATCGCAAGACATTTGATCCATCGCAGGACATTTGATCCATCGCAGGACATTTGATCAATCGCAGGACATTAGATCCAGCGCAGGACATTTGATGTCAGACCTTTTAAATTAATTAAGCTCATTCTGTCCATTTCTACCGAAGCTAGATAGAGCCTTTATTGGAATCCTAATTCCACATCCAGTTTTCTGCATTTTTTTTTTTTTGCAAACCTTTCATGCATTTACAGTAACAATATTGATCTTCTAACTCAAATATCAAGGTCATAGATGATGACAAGACCGAACCATTAACTCAAATGTCAAGGTCATAAATAATGACAAGACTTAACCATTAAGTCAAATGTCAAGGTCATAGATAATGACAAGACTGAACCATTAACTCAAATGTCAAGGTCATAAATAATGACAAGACTTAACCATTAAGTCAAATGTCAAGGTAATAGATAATGGCAAGACTGAACCATTAGCCCTATGATCACTTGGAAAAAGAAGGAACCCTTTTGATTTTCAAGGTCAAAAGTGAAAGGTCAAGGCCCAAACTCTTAAAGTGGTGTACTGTTGGTTATTTTATCAGCAGTGCTCATGTTTTTTTTTTATTGAGTACTAATTTTGCCACTATTAAAAATTCAGATTTTTTAGGAATGCTTATTTCATATTAACAACTAAAAGACCTTTCATTTGGGAATAGCTTTCATGACATGTAGTAATGCACCGATGAAAATTTTGTTTCTTCAAAATCTTAAATTATATTGAATATGAGTGTAAGAAATGAAAGTTGACTGTTGTAAGCACATATACCCCATTTGTAATTATATTTTGATATGACCTTGAACAATAGTGACCTTGCTGATAAAGTTCTGAAATGTTAGATGGACCTTCTTAAACAATGTTTGAAATTAGACCTTCATTTAAGATAAGTCAAAGATTGTACTTCGTCAGTTTGTATTCCTATTGTGACAAATTTCCAGTTATCTTGTAACTTATGACCAAGATTCTATTTTTGGCAACAAGAAATTTTAAGTCTCTATTCTGCTAAGAAGTTGAAAATTCTTAGAATTCTGATTGTTGTATATATATATAGTTTATAATATTAGTATTCCCATGAGGATTTGGATTGTATTTCATTATTATGTTGAACTAGAATTTTATTCAAGTTAAACAAATTATTTCAGATAAACTGTAATTTAAAAAAAAAATGTAATTTACAAGTAGTTTACATGTCCTCAATCTTTGCAGCACAGCAAAATGCAGGAAAATTCATTGAATAAAAAGTCCCTTTGTTTCTGTATATATCCATGTGATTTTGGCAATGATTCAACTGAAGGCAATTTTATTCAATTGTAAAACAAATTTATTCAACTCGTAGGCATTATTATTCAATCAAAAGGAAATACATTTTATTATTCCCTTGCTAAAAAATTATATTTGATCAGTACCATCTATGCCATTGCAGAAAAGCCTAAGGTCACCATATTTGTGTGCCTATTACCTGAAAATGTTGCAAGTTTCATTAGCCAATAGCCTTTGACAGTGCATTTGGGGATGATTTACATCTTATTTTCCTATTTTCAAATCCTACAGGAGCGATACCTTCACACTCTGGATTGGTTATGGCTATCCTGTAACAAGGATTACGTAACTGTTAGCAGGAACTTGGATACCGATATACTGTACCCTTTTCTTGATTGAGATGTACTTCAGTGAACCATGTGTAAATTGTCTCTGTAATTTCAGGACTGCAGTTCCGGGTATGTTTGGTTTGCCAGTACCAGGGCCCGCGGAAAATCCTTATAATGTCAAGTAAGGTTACTTTTTATAGACCCTTTTACGTTAATATACCCTCAGATCACATTTGTCTCTTCATATGATGCTTTTTCCCACCAGAATCATCAACTCACATCTTACATGTTCTTCTATTTTGAGTGGAATAACATCATTTAATTATTCTGGTTGGCAAAATGTCATTCAAAGAGGATAAAGTGAACCAAAAGAAAGGAGGGGATCTCCAACAACACTAGGTTGCAGAACCCACAGCAAAACCCCAAAACACCCAATGCAAAAAAAAAAGGGCAGACACCCACAAAAATAGACACAAAAGGGACAAGGAACACCAACTCATGCAACAGAAATATGCAACACAAAAGACAACACATAAACCAACACCAAAGACCAATGGTCAACCGGTGCTAACTTTGGATGGCCATCTGCTAATGTTATAGAATCTAGTGTTAGATTTTGAGGATGGAGATATCTTAAACAAAGAGTCTTTTTTTTTAATGTTATAGAAGTAAAGAAAATTCAATATTTGATTCAATCCTTGTGTAGCTCTAAATGTCTTAGGTGATAACTTTTTCTGATGTTTTCCATTGTATCGCCGTAAATGAATTGTGTCTGTAACTGTGATATCATAATGAAAAACAATGCCAAAGTATGTCAGATCGAATATCTAATGCTCCATTTATACAAAATCAGAAATTAGTCTATTGTATGCATATAAAGTAAAGTGATTTTTTCTTCAAACAAATTCTTAGATTTAAAAAATATTTTTCCAGATCTTTGAAATATCAAGGTATTATGAAGATTGGTTTTGATAATTTCAGTCAAAGAAGACCATTCAGAAAGAGGGGAGGATTTCAGCAAACCAGAGGAGGAGGTAGGGGCGTACCTAAAACCAACGCTCTGCGCAAAAACTGGTTCCAAGGTGGATGGAATTATCAAGATGGATCTAGTACGGGGCAAACTTCAGGTTCTGATGCTGGGATGCGTAATTCTCCACCAATGTCACCGTCTCGCAGATACTACAGCTCTGATATGCCTAGGATCGATGATGATTTGGAGTCATTATCGCCTGAGTCGGACGGTGATTTATCACCCCATGAGCAACAGAGACGATACCGAGCAATGTCGCAGTCTTCTCCCCCTCCGTATGGACCTCGAGGAAGGCTTTCACCCGTGTCTATGTATCCGTATGACGATCCAGAAATGTCACCGACTCATATGCGTGGACAGTCACCTATATACATGAGAGACAGATCGCCTTCACCTTTATCACCCCATCACATACCCGGCAGACGACCCATGTCGCCTCTGTCGCCCCGTATGAGAGTTAGGAGGAGTCCATCCGACAGCCCTCCCCCTCCCCATGTCAGAATGAGACGTTCGGATTCCCCTCCCTCACCTCCTTATGTAAGAGGAAGGCGAAGTTTATCACCTGTATCACCTACACAAATGAGAGGTAGACGATCAATTTCTATCTCACCACCACCTAGGTCACAATCACCTTTTTCACCCCCTCATCTGCGAGGTCATAGAAGCCCCTCCCCCATACCCAGGGGTGCTACAAGGGGAATGATGCCTCCATCCCCTACAGCCTATTCCCATAGAAGGAGAGGTATATCACCACCACATCCTGCTATGAGAGGTCATAGGTCACCCTCACCTGAGGAATATCCAATGTATAGATCTCCCTCCCCCATGCACAGGCCTATCACCAGGGGCTATCACTCACCCGCCCATTCCCTTTCTCCCCCTCGTATGTCAAAATCCCCATCCCCTCCCCATAGACCTATTACAAGGGGATACTCACCCACTCGATCACCGTCCCCTCCCAGTAGACCTGTAACCAGGGGTAAAAGAGCATCTTCCCCTCTTGCAAAGGGGGGTAAGAAATCTCAGCAAGTGCCCCTGTCTCCACCTGCAGTGGGTATGTTGTCAAGGTTACGAGCCAAACACACAGCCCCAGACAGATATTCTCCGACCCCAACCCAGAAAGGTAGACAACGGCCCCCATCTCCACCCGCGACGCAGGGAAAACCTGAAAAGAAAAAACGATGATAGTTTTAATAAGTTTTATGAAATTTATTTATTTTTGTATCAAGTGAAATCATGAAAAGATGTCATTTTGAAGGAATTTGAGATGATGAATTAAGTATACATGTACATGTGTGATTTGTTACTTAATTTCAAAGATGAAGAAAGTGAAAATATTTGTTATGGATTTATTTCTTTCATATGAAAAAATGTGACTTAAGTAAATTTTTCCACAAGCTTTATGTAAGAAATGCTTTAAAAGTCTGTCAGTCATTTCTGCAGACCTGTTTTTGAAAACTTTCAAAGTTAGTAAATGTCTTTTGTAGTAAAATTATCTCTGTTATTTTCTATGTTGATTGTAATGCAGGATCCCTTTGTCTAGTGTCCATGTGTCTGTCTGTCTGCCTGGTAGTCATACATAACATGAATTATTAATACTAGAACTTAATTGATACGCCTTATACATCCAGCAAACATACAGGGATGGTCAAGCATCATGAGACTCGTCACTCAAATGAGTGTCAAGGTCTCCTAGAAGGTCAAGGTCATATATTTAGGGTCAAACAGCCGACATACCTGTTCTTGAACATTTCTATTTTGAAAATTACCATGCATTGTTATTCAGTCTTACTACATGCACATTGGTTCACAAAAATTTAATAAATTGCAAGTACTTTTGATTATGTACAGTATATTGATTATGAATATGTTAGATTAAAAAGCATGTGCTGTTAGCCTGTAATGTAATAGAGATAAAGCAACTAGATGTTTGGTATGAAAATTGACCAGTGCTTACTATAGGGAGTGTGAAAATTGCATCACACTGTTTACTGTTGTAATACAAATAATTGCAGCAGGGATGCACATCTAGTTGTCAAATAATTGTTCTCTAATAATTGTTGAATGTACTTTATAAGCAACATTCTTGTGTTCATATATTGATGAGAATGTTGCATATTGTTATAAATGTATACACCAACCTTGTGTTTGTTAGTTTTCTTTTCAATGGCAAAAAATTGGGTTGTAATAGAATCAATATGAGTGGCAAAGAATTTTTCTTAATTTTGACGGAAATCTATGAAAGCTGACTTTGTAAGATTACTGTATGTGTACTTATTGTAGCAGGATTTACTTAAGCAGGATTTACTAGTATGTTTTTAAATTAATGAGTTGGCTATGAAAAAAGCCTGTGCTAATTCAAGACTACACTTTTAAAGTGAAATCATTTCACTGTACATTTCTTGTATTAGATTTTAATGAAAAATATGTCAAATGCATTAATTCATTCATGGTTATTCTATTATCCCATTTGTCTATTTTTGCCCAGTTTCCACTTCTTTTTTTTTTTGGCATGAAAATACGTACATAATATATAGTATGTATGCACCATTTTGCTAGTTGAAACATGAAACTAGATTGTAAGAAACAATGGTCATTAGACAAAACAACTTTAGAAAACAAAAGGATACAAAGAGAAGCCACAAAATGAACAAAATTAAAGCAGACATACTGAAAAATGAAACGTGAATGACAATTCGGTCTTTTCGATTTACAGAGTTACTTCCCATTTATGCAGGTATCTGACCTCAACGCATTGTGACGTCATCAATTTTGATAGAAACCAGCATGAAATTCTGGGAAACAGGATTACAAATATGATGTTTTCAAAGGAATTTAATGACGTCATATTGCTTTTACGTCAGATACCTGCACAAATCGAACGTAGGCCGTAAAATAAAAAAGACTGAATTCATAAACCAGGAGACCAATGTGCACCCAGTGCCGACTTTGGCATATTATATGATATGGAATGTTATGGTTATCCGGATCACTTGCCGAGAAACCTTCAACATAGAGGTCTCCTGAGACACACAGCTGTCGTTTAACAACAACAACAAAACTGTTTGAGTCACACTCGATGGGCAAGACGTTATAATAAAAAATTTCAAAAGTTGGTCAAAGGGTCTTGTCACGTGGAACACTCATGTGAAATATTACAGCCCTATTACTTGCTGTTCAGAAGTCATGCCCAATTATTAAGTTTTCCAAGAGTTCTGGTATTGATGGAAAGGTCTTCTCATGAGAAATATGAAAGCCCTATCACTCGCCATTAACCAAATGTTAAAGTTTTTGCCACGGACAGACCGAAATCTATATGCCCCTGAATCTTTCCGGGGCATAAATAAGCTTTCCTATTGTAACTTGTAAGATGACATCACAAACAGTAAAATGCAGAAGTTCTAGGTAACGTAAGAACTCTGTAATTTAGCATTGAAACTTTGTTGGCTGTATGCCTTACATCAATCAAACATGTTTTGGTGATGCATCCGAGGATGCCAACTACAATCATACATGGTACAGATGCGGCATCTGACCCATATTTCACGCTTGATTGACTGGTTAAGTGGGACGGACACCTCGGTTCCCAGCTAGCTTACTATATGCTCTACTGTAAAAAAGCTCGTATGAGTGATGCATCAGGATGCTTTCTGCAATGCATTGTGCGGATGATGCATCTGACCCATATTTCACCCTTTGGGTACAAGGTTGGGTCAAATGGTACATCTCCTTTCCCACCTTGCATCAACCAAATCTGATAGGGCGATGCCAGTGCGTTTCCAGTACTGATGGTGGATCTGAGCTATATTTCACTATTGACGTACGATGTTAGGTGAAGCGTAACACCTCCATCAACCATACATGTTTGGCTGATGAAGATGTTTTGTGTCGTGTACGGTTTGGATGCTGGTCACGCTAATGTTGCGTACGAGGCGGGCGCGCTTTGTCATCTTTGATTTTCTTGGTATTCGATTGGACTTGTTGACAATTTGTAATGTAGAGATTGGTTTACAAACAAGATCAATTCTTCTATAGCAAAGGAATATTTCACTGAATTAAAATGTAACAGGTAAACACCTCCCCCCCCCCCCCCGCTCCACACACACACACACACACACACACACACACAAAAAAACAGAAAAAAAAAAACTTCATTGTACAATTTACGAGCTGCAAGAACTGACAATAGCAGTTTCGAAAACTTTTTTAACCGCGAGAACATACGCAGCATTCGTTCAATGATATCTGGTCCTTGAATTCACTAGTCTTGTGCATTCTCAATAGATATTGCTGGGACATAGGTCCTTAATCCTGTGTATTGGGATTTATGGATATAACCGTTAAAGAGGTAGTGTACTGATTCGCGTCATTGCGTTTGGAATTTAAAAGTATGTAATAAAAGATAAAGAGGCCGCTAAATCTGCAGTCGTGTATATCACTAATTTTTTTAGAACTTTAAAAGAATGGAGACCGGATAATATCGAGAATGCATGTATAAACAAAGACAGCAGTAGGAAAGAGCGAGTGGAAGAATTCTGAGATCTTCACCATGTTCGAAAGTAACTTTTACGAAATGAGCCCAGAATCAGGTAAGATCTTGTAAAAATGTGTTTTTGAATATGCATTTTTTGGTGCAGTCGTACCTTACTTTGACTTTAAACAACCATGTGAAGAATAAAATTTAAAAAAAGGGCGTTCACATTTTGTGTTTAAGAACGTCCCTTGTTTTTTGCAGTGAAATTTAATAATTTCTTAAGCTTGAGCAATTGATTTGAATACCCTGACCGGATTTGAACCCCATCCCTTTAGAGAAAAAAAATGGTTCCGCACATGTTATACATATTCCAATTATCTAGAGCAATAGATAAGCAATTAATGACCTATTTTCAAGGAACCTGCCATAGAGTACACGCAACCAATCAAATTCACGATCCAGTGCACTGACAATGATTGGAAATTTCACGAAATATTTTTCTACTTCTTCTTTTTTTAATATCTTCTTTAGGAGGAAGAAGGAAGACGTATCACTGTCGTATTGGGAAGAGAATTTTCCTCGCCGCCTTGATGATTATCTTCATCCTCGCCTTTGCTGTTACACTATCAGTGCTGATCTATCAGTCAAATCATAGAGGTTGGATTAATAGTGCAAACATTTAAAAATACACACATTTGATACATTATCAACAACAACAACAACAACAAGATGATATCGACAATACTAGTAAATATATAGACGACAAATAACAACAGACAACGACAATTACCATTTAGCAAGCATTTTCATAAGCGACACAATCTTGCAATAAATTCAAAGCTGTACGCGATACTGCATGCTATGATATTTATTAGTTTATATGTTGACCTGTATATTTTTTTATCTGCATTCCAGGTAAGGATTCTGGAACCCAAATAACAGATAAAGGTAGGATTTTTTTAATGAAACATTTTTTTATGTCCGTGATGGAATGATAATGGTGATGATGGGTTTGCTTTGTCCTCCCTTCTGTGACTGATAATGGTAATGGGTTTGCTTTGTCCTCCCTTCTGTGAATGATAATGGTGATGGGTTTGCTTTGTCCTTCTTTCTGTGAATGATAATGGTGATGGGTTCGCTTTAATTTGTCCTTCCTTTCTGTGAATGATGATGGTGGTGGGTTTGCTTTGTCCTTCCTTCTGTGAATGATAATGGTGATGGGTTTGCTTTGTCCTCCTTTCTGTGAATGATAATGGTGATGGGTTTGCTTTGATAAGTGAAGAACATCCCGTATGCAAACTCAGATGAATAAAAAATATATGTGGTGTTTTTAAGAGAGGTTCGAAAGGTCAAAGAAGAACCAAAATTTTGATTTTCAGATGATGATAACAATATATAAACCAAAGGATATATTTCAATTACGCGGGGAAGGCAGTTAGTGATTTTGGGGTCAACAGGTCAAAGGACAAGGTCTCTACAAGGAAAATGATTACAATACGAGAGGTGGCACTTAATGACTCTAGGGTTAATATTATGTCAAAAGTCAATTAAGGTCTCTTTTATAGGAAAAAATCACGTAATATATTGGTTTCCATATTAAATCTGTCGATCCGTTCCTAAATTGTAAACCAAATTTGGACATATGGATACCTATAAGATTGAAAAAGGTTAATGGGTCATAGTCACACTTCCTCTCTTTTTTCCCTGCGTGTTACAAAATAAGACTGTTGCAATGTTGATGTGTGTTTTACAAATCATTCTCCATATTCTTTTCACAATTTTTAAAAGATTCAGTGTCAACCAAAACCAATCAGTAATCTGTAATAACTTACCAAGTACTGTCCCTTTAAACTTAATTCATATCATAAACAAATTTCCATTTTATTTTGAAATAATATCTTTTTTTTCTTTTTAGCTTTGGAGACCGCTATATTTGAGGTGCAATTTAGACTTAACCGGACCTGGCATCCAGACTATGACATTAAATCGTCAAACCGGTACCGTCAGTTCGAATCCAAGCTATTGTCTGAGGTAAAGTATAGACCGATCTAGACCTTTTTTGGGGGGAGGGTGTTCAAGCCTTTGCTTTAAAATAAAACCCCCATTTTTTTTGCAAATTCCAGAGGAGGGGGTTGTCATGACCCCGTAAAACCCCTCTAGATCCGCGCTTTGGTATTGCAAAAAAATATGTAAGTGTTCTGTTTCTTTAAACTCCTTTTTCGAAAATTTTCTCCATTTAAATGAAGTAAAATTAGAAATTAGAATATTTTCATTCTGTTATTTAATTTTTTTGCAGGTGGAAATTATGTTTAAATCATCGACAAGCTCTGTTGCTGATCAGTATAATTATTCTGTGATAAAGAGTATTAGGTAAAGTTAATTTTTTTAGTGAATCAAATAAATTGGAGAATCATTCGAATGCAATAGAGTTGAATTAACACTTTCTCAAATTTCTTAGAACGAAAATTGAAATACAACACAGAAGAAATCTTTTTTGTCTCTAGAGTGAAATTATTAATAGTGATTCGAGATTCGTTAACTATGGTGGCTGATTTTTGCCATTTCAGTCTTTAGCTTTGTCGATCCAACAAAACAATAAGAACGTAAAAAAGGCAAAATACTACTCGACAAATCGAAAACAATGAGGCGATATTTCGCCAAGCTAATTATCGGACGAATCTTTTTGTCGGGCGACAAAGCGAAAAAACGAAATGGCAGAAATCAGCCACCATAGGAAGTTTTTCTTTTTACGTTTAGTCCTGGTAGCATAGATTGTACATTGTACACATACTGGAGAGACACGGACAATGTTCAAGTAAACAACAAAATAGACGGCGATCTTCTACATAGCACAATGGAAAATGTCCTTGCTGCAAATGTGGATGCTTATGACTTCCTATCCACTATGATACCGACTAGTCTTCAAATATCAAAAGTAGTTTCTGAAGGTAGAGTTACGTTTGTTTGCTTTTTTAAAAATTCCTTATTTGTGATTTAGACGTTTTTACAGTTTTAAAATACATATTTTGGTCTACTTTAAAACAGAGAAAAACATCCTAGGGCTTCGTTTATCTTGTATCTGAACATTGTAAAGTAAGACACATGATCCAACAGCCAGTTTGATAATGGCATTTTATATAGAATTCAATAATTCACGATATTTTTTATACATTTTGTGAAATAAATTCAGACGTTTCTTTATTAGATAAAAAAATGAAAAAAAAAAAAATGATATGGTTCAAATACATTTATTTTAATGGTAATACTAAAATTATGAGATAGAAGCCTCGTCCTTTTGAAATATAAATATCATTTACTAATGCTACTTCAAAATTGTCATCATCATTAATGCCACTATTTTTTGCTACTGAAGAAGCAACAACAATGACATCAACAACACAAGCACCGACAACACAAGCAACAACGACACAGGCAACAACGACAAAAGCACCAACAACACAAGCACCAACGACACAAGCACCAACAACACAAGCACCAACGACTCAAACACCAACTCTGGCACAAACAACCAAGGCATCAACAACTCAAACACCAACAACACCGGCACCAACAACACAGTCGCCGACGACTCAGACACCAACGACTCGGGAACCAACTACAAAGGCACCAACGACTGAGGCAACGACTACAAAGGCGCCAACAACAAAAATACCAACAACACAGGCAATGACAACACATGTTCAAACAACTCAGGCACCAACAACACAGATGCCAACAACACAAGCACAAACAACACAGTCGCCGACGACTCAGACACCAACGACTAAGGTACCAACTACAAAGGCACCAACGACTGAGGCAACGACTACACAGGCACCAACAACAAAAAAACCAACAACACAGACGCAAACAACACAGGTACCGACAATACATGTTCAAACAACTCAGGCACCAACAACACAGATGCCAACAACACAAGCACCAACAACACAGGCACCGACGACTCAGACACCAACGACTCGGGCACCAACTACAAAAGCAACAACAACTGAGGCACCGACAACACAGGCACCAAAAACAAAAATACCAACAACACAGATGCCAACAACACAGGCACCGACAACACATGTTCAAACAACTCAGGCACCAACAACACATATGCCAACAACACGAGCATCAACAACACACGCGCCGACGACTCAGACACCAACTACTCAGGCACCAACGACCCAGGCACCAACTACAAATGCACCAACGACTCAGGCACCGACCACACTGGCGCCAACAACTCAAACACCAACAACACAGGTACCAACTACACATGCACTAAAGACTCAGGCACCAACCACAGATGCACAAACGACTCAAAATGCACCAACGACTCAGGTACCAACTACATTGGCACCAACAACACAGGCACCTACTACACAGGCACGAACTACACAGGCACATTCAACTCGAGCACCAACAACTCAAGAACCAACTACACAGGCACCAACATCACAGGCACCAACATCACAGGCACCAACAACACAGGCACCAACAACTCAAGCACCAACTACACAGGCACAAACAACACAGGCACCAACAACACATGCACCATCAACACAGGCACCAACAACTCAAGCTCCAACAACTCAAGCACTTACTACACAGGCACCAACAACACAGGAACCAACAACACCAGCACCAACAACACAAATGCCAACATCACAGACACCCACAACACAGGCCCAAACAGCACAGCTCTCAACATCACAAGCTCTAACAACTCAGGTGCCAACAACTCAAACAGCGTCAACTCCAGTATCAACGACTCAGGCACCAACGACTCGTCCAAATACGACTCAAGCAGCGACAACTCAAGCACGAACAACACAATCACCAACAACTCAAACAGCGACAACTCCAGTATCAACGACTCAGGCACCATCGACACAAACAACAATAACTCAATCACCAACGACCAAGGTACCAACTACTCAGGTACCAACAACGCTATTACCATCGACCCAAGCACCAACAACTCAGACTCCGACGACTCAGGCACCGACAACACAGAAGCAAACAACAGAGGCAACAACAACACATACACCAACAACACAGGCACAAACAACACAGGTACCAATAACGACAAAGAATTCAACAACACAGGCAACAACAACACGAGCACCAACTACACAGATATCGACAACACAGGCACCAACATCACATGTCCCCACATCAAAGGCACCAACAACACAGATGCCAGCAACACAGGCACCAACGACACAGACACCATTGACACAGACACAAGCATCAACAACACATGTTCCAACTACACAGGTACCAACTACACAGATGCCAACAACACAGGCACCAACGACACAGATGCCAACTACACAGGCACCAACTACACAGATGCCAACAACACAGGCACCAACGACACAAATACCAACGACACAAATACCAACAACACAGATGCCAACAACACAGGCACCAACAACACAGGCACCAACAACACAGGCACCAACGACACAAATACCAACAACACAGATGCCAAAAACACAGATGCCAACAACACAGGCACCGACAACACAGGCACCGACAACACAAGCACCAACTACTCCAAGAGTTATCCGTAAGTATTGACAATGAATTGCATATCTCTGCTTCGTTTTAAATGACTTGCATCTAATTTTTCTCGTGGTACAAGTATATATTGTTTTATTTTTAAGACAACCAAAATACGAAAATGTCTATAATGTTGTTGTTGTTATTATTATTATAAAATAATAATTATTATTATGATCTTTTATTCGCCAATGTTTTTTAACTTTAGCTCCTGAGTGTAACGATGAACCTCTCATTGTCAGCAATGCACTTACCTGCTTTGCTGCTCATGTGTATGCACTACAGAATGCCACAACAGTCGAGGAATTTTGCAGGTAGGAAAAAAAAAACACAACACAACAACAAAAACAAAAACACCAACAACTACTTACTACTACTACCACTACTACTACTACTACTACAACCATACCCTCCCACATAAGTCCCCTTTGCCAAATCTGGGATTCGATCCGGGACCTTAGAGGTGATACCACTGTGCTAACCTGCTAATACTAATTCTACTTTGCTGCTACTACTGATAGTAGTACTATAACAACAACAACAACAACAACAACAACAACAACAACAACAACAACAACAACAACAACAACAACAACAACAACAACAACAACAACAACAACAACAACAACAACAACAACTACTACTACTACTACTACTACTACTACTACTACTACTACTACTACTACTACTACTACAAGAATTTAAGCTCAGATACGACGTACTTTGTTTAATAAGTCAGTCCAAGTTGTATTGTTTATTAGTTGTACAAATTTGCTAAACACTGTGTATAGCCGTGCACCGGATATTGGTACTATTTGTAAAAGAGCCTGCATCTTGTTCAATGAATCCAGTTCAATATTACTAAAACAAGGCTAATATGAAAAAGAAAGGGAATTAAATCTACTCCTGATATTTCCAAATCGTGAAAATTAAAATAAATGGAAATAAGACAAAGAGTCATGAAAATTCATATTCACAAAAAGAGCATATTAGAAGGGGTCCCTGTAAAGTGCTACACGTTCCGTTTTTGTTTCATGTCGCACTTTACAGGGACCCTATTAGATCAACCTTTTTTTTTCTTCTTCCAGGAGAGTGGATGTAATGGGGGACTGCATCATCGCTGGAATACAAGAGAGAACCACAGTTCTGTGCACGGACGAGGACAAAGACAGACTGTTACGTAGATATGAAACCTATCTGGATTCATTCTTTGTTGCAAATAATATCTTCTTTACTATAGGATCATGTAAGTAAAATGAAACATCATGTTTGTGATTGGTAATTACATATGTAATAATAGATACAGACGAAAATCTAGAATTGTTTCCAGGAGGGGGATCCCAGCCCGAGCTGAACCAAAAAGGAGAAGGAGGGGGGGGGGGTGAGTCTATGGATATATTTACATGTAAAAACTATACGTAAAAATTGGATCCAATTTTTCCATAAATTTCAGAGGGAGTGGTTATCGAGTACGGATCACTCCGACCCATATAGATTCGTGCATGAGATGATAAGATATCAATATCACGGGTATTTGACACTCTAAGATTTTAAGATACATAGCACAAAAACGGGATATCACTTCCATCCGCTGATACAAAATGACCCATTGAATAGGTAGATCACAAGACCCATGATTCCTGACACTTGAAAGGAACACTTGAAAGGAACTTGAAAGGAACTTGAAAGGCACACGGTGCCTAATGGTTAGATTGGGGGGGGGGGGGGGGGGGGGGGGGAGTCGGTCAGTCCTTTGTCCTTGACCTTAATCATGATCACTTAGGTTCCCAAACACTGATTGCCATTCTTCTAAAATCTTTTTTTGGTTACAATACACATTGCCTTCATATTGAAAAGATATGATAAAGTAAGATCTACTATAACATACTCTACTTCCATTTCAGGTTTCTAGGCCATCTTGGTCCAGTCTCACATATATGATATACATACCAGTGAATGTATACCACATCTCAGAGAGAACAGTATTGACTTCAGTTACTATATATTACATGTATTTATTATTATTATTTTTATTGATATTTATGTTTCATTGTTTTCAAATTATATTTTTATAACTTTATATTTATACAATCAATCATTTCATATACATTTTTTGTACATGTGTATATTTAAAGTTTCTTTGTGAAAAGAAAATTCGGGAAAAAATCAAATTTATTTTGTATACATCATGCTTCACAAGATACCGAAACACATTATTATGCTGTGTTGGTTTTTATCTCTACATTGCGTAAAAGAGAAAATGGACATCTTTGTATTAAAATAGGTAGAGATGGCCGAGTGGATAAGGCGTTCAACTCTCATGTAGACGACCGGGATTCGAATCCCAGTGTGATCATATTAGAGTTGAAAGTCATATCCATTGGATCGTCCCTACCGAGTCTCCTGACCGGGGGACTATAAAGGGCCCGGTTGGGTACCCACGTTCATGCTGCAGCAAGAGTATCCAGAAGTGGTGGCACCTTATAAAACCGTTGGAAATACGGATCATCCAAGCAGTATATAATCGTGTAACCCTCCTGCACACACGCATACACCACATACACAAGTGGAGGGTGGGCATTAAATGGGGGTAGTATCCCTCCCCTTAAATGATAGAGGGGGCTATGAGGCATCCCTACGGCATCTCTGGCGTAAATACTCTGTAACGGGCAGTTGGTAATGGGATCCCCGCAAAGCAAGATCAATACAGCCAACTGACCCAATAGAGGTGAAGAAACAATACAATGCTTCAAAGAGGAAAGCAGTAAACTGTTTCATGAATAGCAACACACGAGAGAATATGCTCTCTGTACCCTCTCTCTCTCCTCCTCCTCGAGTCCATCTACATTGTCTGTATGGTAACGTCTTTTTGAGTTCCCACTAGACATTTTTCATGTTCGCGGACTTCGGAAGATTCGATAGAAATTATCAAGTATTGATTTCAGACGTTAACTACATACAGTAATGTATAACAAAAGATGTTGTGTCAGAACATAATTAAAATTAACACGTTCGGATTGCACCACGATCAAAAACTGCAACACTGCTTTTCCTGAAGACAATGATAGACAATCTTCCTAAACTGGTGTAATCGATAAGTTTGTTTACGATGTTTATTTTTAAAGCTAAATTTAACGCTCAAGAAGTTGCATTATGTTTGCCAATTGGAGCATGGCGTTCAAAACTTCAGTAGATATACTACTTATATTGGGATTTTAAAAGTTCACATTGAACAATGCTGTTCAAATCACATTTAAAAACATACTTTCACACATTGTAAGCCTGTGAAAGTATTGTATGTATGTTTATATTGTGTTCTGAAGAAAAAGATCATGTACACGATGAAGCTAGGAAAATAGAAGATATATAATTGAAGACTCTCTGGCACAGGATCCGCGATGTATGCTGCAAATACGAGTGGGACAGCCAACAGTATAGGTAAGTTTAAAAATAAAAATCTATTTTCATTCTTTATATAGAACAGCCCTAAAACACAACTAGAAAAATATAATCAATTTTTGTAATTTTCATTCTTTATACTATGAAAGCAAGGGAGGTTGTAACCCCCCACCCACCCCACCCCTTTTCCTCATCTTGGTGGTTTAGTGCGTATTTATAGATCGAAAGTTACATGGAAATATCTACATGGTAAAGTAGATGTTACCGGTACATATCTTGTTACATGGGCGGATCTAGAATTTTTTTCCGGGGTGGATGGTTGCGTTCCAAGCCGTCGGGGGAGGGATTCCAACCTATGGTTTTGAAAAGAATACGCAAATCGAGGAAATCAGCATTTTTGAAAAAAAAATCTAGGGGGGGGGGGGGTCCTGACACCCAACCCCCTCTAGATCCGCGCTTGTGTCAATATGAGTGGCGATGCATGTTATGCAGATATTCTTTATAGATAATAAAGCATAGGAAATGTAGCAAAAACAATTTATGTATACTCTATATTATGTTTCAACTTATGACGTCTGTGTAAACGGTTTACTTCGATTTCAAATACACTGCCTGATTTAATGGAGAAGCAATAAAATTCTCCACATTATATGCGACTTTTTCATGTCCAATAGCATTTTCAACGGAATGGGTATTGTTTAAATAGACCAAAATGAGCTTAAGAAGATCCTGACGATAATCTCAACAGCACTCACAATAGAGCACAAAATTAAGCATCGACGGACCCCTAGCAAGCTATAGGTGGGACCAGGTGCCCGGGAGGAGTAAGCATCCCCTGTTGGCTAGCCGCACCCGCCGTCGATGTTTAAACACGGAAATGAAAACAATATAAAATACATGCACTGTCTGACGTTATGTCTATATAGAAAGTGCTATGGCGACAATGTCAGGGAAATATATTCAAAACACCTACTGTCAAACCCCTCGCGGGGAACTTTTTTTACGAGCTCCATAATACTAAAAAGTATCAGATGATTCAAAAGATTCGAAACTGGACAAAATTTCTTTGTTTTTAATTTAGAGCTTCCACCTCATTTACCAAAATAATCTTCAAAGTTTTCTGTGAATAATGAGTTCTTACCATTATTGCCATTATTTTTAAAAGTTCCAATTTCTAAATGAAAAGATTAATCGAAGGGAATGTTTTTACTTTTATTACTTCTATCAATGAGGAAACGATGCAGTTGAGAAGAAGAGACTTGTATATTCGTTTGCTTTCAACGTCTATTACTTTACTTAGTACCAAAATATTAACTTTTTCTAAAACACTCTGTGATTGGTTCAGATGGCAGAAAGATGGTCCATCGCAGTGCCAATAGGCGTTTGATGATTGGTGCGCTCATCGTCCTCTTCTTGGCTGTGATTGCTGCAATAGCCGGGGTTGTTATCTTCTTAGCAAGTTAGTCTTCTTCTTTTCAATTTGAAAACTGGTCTAAACTTTTATTGAAATTAGCAAAATAATGGGGCAATCTTAATAAAAAAATAATGTCTGGATGTCAATAAAGAGGGGAAAAAACAAAACCATTTTATGATAAAAACAGATTTGTAATACATGCGCATAATTATATTAATTTTTATAATTCATTTTATTTGTATCATCCCTCTCCTCTTGCAGAAATATTTCAATTAACTGCATAATTTTAAATATATATTTCTTTAAAATTCTGAGAATTTATATTAAAATGAATCTATTTCTGAATGAGATTATTTGTTAATTTTCAGGTAAAGAGGACACGCCTCGGAGCACACCAAGACAGTTCTGTAAGTGTTCTAACTACGTCTGGCCAAAAGAATTGACCGAGGGGGTTTCTTGAGATGTGGCGAATGAAAAACACTAAATGTCCATTACCTCATGGAGTAGCCAACTTGATGTCCAAAGATTAAAAAGGGTGTTGGTTCTTAGGATTGGGCAAAAGAAAGACACGCTTCGTATCTTAAAACAATTATCCATCAACCTTATATAGAGAAGCCAAATTGATGCTCAAAGAGAATTAGCATTAAAGTTTTAATTTCTGGATCCATATATTCTTGATTCATTACCTAAATTACAGCATGCTTCAATTGTAATACGAAGTATTTTTACAAAATCATTAGAATGGAATTACACTTTTCTTTTCTATGATTCATCTCACTATTAGAATTGATAACCCCCCCCCCCCCAAAAAAAACACAACACAACAAAACAATAACAAAACGACGACGACAACAACATGATTAAAATTTTACATGTACATCTATAGATATTGCATTATCAGTTCTTGTTTTTTTTTTATTTTGCAGCACCCGTCTTTGACATACAATTTTCTATCAATAAAACATGGAATCCGAACTATGGCGATCCAAATTCAGCTGATTTCCAACAGCTTTCTACAAGAATACGAAACGAGGTGATCTGATTTGATCCATTCTATTACAACAAATCATATCAGTAATAAAAATTGACTATCTAATATTTTTTACATTATCAGTTCGAGGTATATCGCATTGTCGATTTATCTTGATTTTAGCTTGTTGGAAATTTTACATAAGTCATGGTTACATTAAATTAAAGAATATTTTTCATGTTTTTGCTTCTTGAAAGCTGGACTCAATATTCAGGGCTGCGATGAACAATGCTGGGGAACAGTATAACTATACGGAAATAATTTCATTCAGGTAAGTAATATGGATATCATAATAATGTAATCAATAAACATTTCATCCAAAAATAACACTTCACAGGTGTCAAAATTTAAGTTGGCAATGTCAAGCTCTATAGTTTTATATCTTGTAAAGATAAGTATAAAATATTTGCTATATTAAAGATAAGAATAAAATATTTGCTATATTTTGTGTATTGATAAAAGAAAAGAGTGGCAATACTAATTCTGAATACTAATTTCGAAGATCCGATGTGACACTATACTCCTTTTAAAGATATAATCGTCTTGTGTACATGTAGAAAGAGATACGAAGATTATTTTAGTCCAAATTTCAGGGAACAACGCTCCATGTAAAAAAAATATCCCGATTCAATGCACCAGACAAACATGTTTCGGAAATGTTATTATGGATATGATCCTCAACACTCAGCAGTGATATACAAGGTTAAATTATTTGACAATTCAGAAAAAGTCTGAGGAAATTCAAAGCTATTACTTTTCCAATTTTGCTCCGTGCATTTTGGTGGATTATGTCATACATGTTGCTTATGATCTGAATTACAGTCAGATATCATAGAAATATGTTGCTGTTTGTTAAAGGTTGACCCTTGCATATACACATACTGTCATTTACGCTCCTCTTAGAGCCAAAAGAAAATTTGGACTCGTTCGCTCTTTAAGCCACAATCGAACCGATGAATTGTAGGTGTCGACACTTTTTGTGTTTTGGCTTAGCACATTATAAGTATCAAATGATGAACGCTTTTAAAAATGCCCTTTTCCAGTAATGGAAGTATTGTTACAAAGTGTACAACATACTGGAAAAGAAACTCTCACACACAGAAAACCAAGGATTCTATTACCATTACACCGATCGATGACGTTCTAATATATCAAACACTTCTTGATGGATCTCAGACGGCAGAGAACGATCCTGTGACATTCCCTTTGTTGTCTAACATTAAGGATGGAAGCATTACTGTCGTGGAAGTGGATACAGATAGTAAGAATGCTTTGATAATACAATATTGGCAACTTTGGGTTAAAGAGGATCCCGACGATAATCTCAACAGTAATCACAATAGAGCACAAAATTGAGCATCGACGGACCCAAGCAAGCTAGAGGTGGGACCAGGTGCCCGGGAGGAGTAAGCATCCCATGCCCGGCTAGCCGTACCAGCCGTCGATGTTCACGCACGAAAATGAAAACAGCATCTAAAATATGTGCACTGTCTGAGGTTATGTCTATACAGAAATTGCTATGTCGACCATGTCGGGGAAAAATATTTAAAACACTTTGGGTAAATTGTCGGAAAAATGTCGACTTTTTGTAACGTCTGTATTTTATTCTGAAACAATGAAATATGATTGAGTTTTTGTATAAATGATTATTTCAAAAGTCTTATGTTAAATTACTTTCCAGCGACTGGTTGAGCGATAATCGCTTTCAACAATTGAACATTTTGGAGATTTTAAATAGTTGTCGTTTTCATTAAAATATACAACTTTATTCGTTTAATCATCGTCGTAAATACAAGTTTCTTTCTCAATCTGTACCACATTCCACATTTGAAGAAGCTTTCAAGGATATTTTATGTTTGTAGGTAGCACCACAAGTACCACAAAACCAACAACCTCTCGTGAGTATAATATTAATTTTTAAAAACACTTCTTTTACCCTATATTTTAGAATCACTCGATACTTTAAATGATCGACGTACAAAAGTGTTATAGTAAATATACAAGATATGATAAACGAATTAATAGTCAGCAAATTTTGCAGAATCTTTCAATAATGTTTGATTTACTTCATCGTCGGAAACCCAAGCTCGGTCACGCAAGCTCGTGAGCGTGGGTTTCCGACGATGGATTTACTTTCGCTCGTAATAATAGAAAAGTGTAAATATTTGCATGATATCTGGCTTATCTGCATTTCAATTAAATGATTAAGAAGCCAAATGTATTATGTATTTTTATTTGCAGAGACTCCAACCACCACTAGCACAACCACAACATGTAAGTTCTTATTCATACAATTGGAAAATAAAAAAAGGAAAATTAAAATCATCGATTGAAAATTCAATGATTGACTAAGGGATTCATCTGTCACTATGTCACTATATTCAACATTGAATTTGAAGACAGTGTCACTGCTGGTGGACCAGGAGTCCCCGAGGGCACATGTAGCCAGGTTCGATCAACTTCGGTGAATCGTTTCTTCAACGCATTCGAAAATTTCTGTTACAATTTTTTTTTGAAATTTCTAAAACGTGGGTCCTGTAGCATCATGTCCCACCCATCCTGCTACGTCTTTGTTTTGATTGAGGATCACTGACGAGGGTTGAGTACCGGAAACGTGCATGTCTGGTCCATGCTGCAAATTTATCTGTTCTTAAATGATGCTATTGAACCAAACATTATACTTTATATCTTCCAAAATGGAAGTACAAATGTAACCAGATGTGACAATTCTACCGAACTGAAGCAATGGGTGTTGCATGCAAGCAGGAGATGCTGACTATTCCTGGGCACCTTGTCTCACTCCCATATCCGGACTTCGCTTCTTTTCATGTGGTGGAGGTTTTTGTTTGTTTGCTTTGGTGCCTGTTCATCCTGGTTTCTTATGCCTTCGGTGTATGATTTTCCGAATTATCGATTTTGTGCTGTGTATAGGGATATGGTCATTATCCATATTTGTCATTTGAAGACGTTAAACATTAACATTTATCTCTTACATATCCATTGATAAAATAGACAGTAAAAGGCCTCTGAAAAGTAAAAGAAAATATATCTGACGGATTTATTAGAGGGAATACAACTCCCCTTTAGATTTCCAAAGATGATTAATTTTGCCTTATTTTGACGTAGAAACAACTTTCAATTTAAGAGTAAAGAAGTTACAAAGCTTCCGAGAATCCTACCCTTCAATTTCTTTCCTTGATATTTGTCCCTTGATTTTTTTTATATCGGTTACCTGAATTCCTATTCTCCAAAACAGTTCATTGATATCAGTCCCATGATATCCTTTCCTTTATAGCAGTCTCTTGAACTCCTCTCCTTGATATCTGTCCCCTAAATTTCTTTTATATCAGTAACCTGAATTACTATCCTCCAAATCAATTCTCTGAATTTTCTTTCTTTATATTTAGATCTCGTGTTATCTTTCGACGATAATGGTCATCTTTGTACTTCAAAATATCACAATATATCAAAAAGTTTGACGACTTAAACTTCAAAATTAAAAAAAAATCCTTTTCATACCTTCGTCGTCTGCCTATGATGTATTCATTTCTCAATTGATAAGCTAGCTACTCCAACACAAATTCAACTTACGACGTCTTTGTTCAAAACCAAGGAAACTGAAAGAATTACTACTGATGTTTAACGTCTTCAAATTCATTAGCGTCATTTTTGAGCAGATAAATTTACAGCATGGACCAGACATGCACGTTTCGGGTATTTAACCCTCGTCAGTGATCCTCAATCTAAACAATGTAATATGGCCAAAATCTTTGAAAATTGTGTCCGAAATATACCGAGAGACGTAGCAAGATGGCTGGGATATGATGCTACAGGACCCAGATTTTAGAAATTTGAGAAAATTTTGTAAAAAGAAATTTTCAAATTCGTTTGAAGAAACGACCAACCGAAATTGATCGAAGTTGGCTACATGTGCCCTCGGGGACTCATGGTCCCTCAGCAGTGACACACACCAAGGAACCAAGGAATAATTTATAAGCAACTGACTCTGTCACTGCATGGATGTTTTGGGCGATACAATGAAATTATAAAACATTATAACATCTCAGTTGTCCTCCACGTTAAGATATTTTCGGTGAGAGCCATCCAAACACCGAATTTAATATATTCACCGGATACGACTTTTCTGCACGTTCTAAGTGAAGGGTGATGCTTGATCAAGTCGGGTCCACTTACAATGAATTTTGGTAGTATTCTGATTGTATGATACAACGCGTAAACTTTAAGTAAGTTTAAGGCTTCTTTTTATTCCTACCTCATTATACTGTTGCTTTGACACTCCGGCGGACGATTGCGCTATGAACATGTGTTTTTCTTCCAATTGTTGACATGAAGAGTGACTTGTAATTTGTAAAGGGTAAAAATTGAATAAAGCATGTCAGTATATATTGAGACTTGGCTAATCTGAACTCTATATTGAATTTCCAACATGTGTGTCTGTGTGAATACTTTTTCTGTTGTCTTTTTGTCCTGGTATGTATGGTGTATGTATGAGTGTGTGTATGTTTATGTTAGATTTATTTATGCTTCTATTCAACTATGCCTATAAATAACCTTAAAATTATCTCTGTCAACTGTAGGGGGTTGGGGGATTCTGGTAAAAGAAAGGATGTTTTTAGTTTTCTACGAAATAAAAATGCTTCGATCTATTGTTTACAGGATACTCACTTTACAAAACAGATGGAAAAAATAATATACATGCAATGGGGTTATGATGTTTATTCTAGCTATGGTACTAGTGATTCTAGGGGAGTTACAGTTCTATTAAATAATAATTTTGAATTTAAAATTATGAACTGTATTACAGATAACGATGGTAATTATATTATTTTAAGCATTTTGGTTGAAAACAGGTTTACACTAACACTTGTTAACCTATATGGTCCAAATTCAGATTGTCCAGATTTTTATATTCAATTGAAAAATAAACTTCAAGATAATGAATCTGATTACACTGTTGTATGCGGAGATTTTAACTTGGTATTAGACTTCGATAGAGATTGTTATAACTATGTGAGACAAAATAACCCCAGAGCTGTAAATGAAGTTAAATGCCTGTGTGATGAAATGTCCTTATGTGACCCCTGGAGAATAAATAACCCCGATCTTAAAAATTTTACCTGGATTCGAAAAAATCCAATTAAAAAGGCTCGACTTGATTTCTTTTTAATTTCTGATCATTTATTGACAATCATAGATAGTACATCAATTCAACCTGGATATCGCACAGACCACTCCATGATATTTTTAGATATTAAAATTTCAAATTTCAAAAATGGGAAGGGCTTCTGGAAATTTAATAACTCTTTACTCTCAGATAGGTTGTATGTAGAAAAAGTTAAAAATATTATCCGTCATACTAAATATGAGTATGCATTGCCGGTATACAATATGATAAACCTCGACCATATAAATGATTCCGAATTGCAATTTACAATAAGCGATCAACTTTTTTTAGATACTCTTTTAATGAAAATAAGAGCTATGACAATTCCATATGCTGCAGAGGAAAAAAGAAGGCGATTGCATGAAAAATTACAATTAGAAAACCTTATTAAAGAAACTAGGGAAATAATTGACAGTGTTAATGATTCAGATACTAATATGGAAAATTTACAAAAAAGATTAGATGATCTAGAAATTGAATTAGAAACAATACGAAAAAATGAACTTAATGCATTAATTATAAGGTCCAGATGTAAATGGATAGAAAAGGGAGAAAAACCGACAAAATACTTCTTAGCATTAGAAAAAAGAAACTTTACTTATAAAAACATAATTAAATTGAAAAAAACGGATGGCTCATGCATTACTGAACAGAATGAGATTTTAAATGAGATTAAAAATTATTACGATCTACTTTATAAAGATAAAGATGAATTTTTAGAACCAGTAAACTTAGATGAACTACTTATAAATAGCAATGTGAGTAAGCTTTCAGATCATGATAAATTAGAACTAGATAAACCTATTACAATTGAAGAAGTTTCACAAGCAGTCAAATTATTAAAGAATGATAAAAGCCCGGGTCCAGATGGCTTTTCGGGGGAGTTCTTCAAATTCTTCTGGATTGACATTAAATACTTCGTTTTCAGATCAGTGCGGGAAGGGCTTGATAAGGGGGAACTTTCTATTTCTCAAAAAATGGGCATCATATCTATTCTCCCGAAAGGAGACAAACCAAGAGATTATTTGAAAAACTGGCGCCCAATATCTTTACTAAATATATCATATAAAATTATATCTCATTGTCTTGCTTCTAGAATTAAACAGTTTCTTCCTCAATTGATACATGAAAACCAAACAGGATTTATTAAAAATAGATACATTGGGGAAAACACTAGGTTACTTTACGATATCATGTACGAACTAGAAAATCAGGGAAAAGAGGGATTATTTGTAATGATTGATTTCGAAAAAGCATTTGACTCCGTGTCTTGGAAATTTATAAATGAAGTACTTAAGTTTTTCAATTTTGGTCAAAAATTCATTAACTTTATAAACTGTCTGAATAAAGATTTCAAATTATGTGTAATTCAACATGGCTTCTCATCTCCATTCTTCTCTATTGGCAGAGGCTGCCGTCAAGGCGATCCCATCTCTCCGTATATCTTCATTCTTTGCGTAGAAATTCTTGGCATACTTTTTAGGGATAATAAAAGAATAAAAGGCATCAAATTTAAAAATAAAGAGATAAAAATAAGTCAGTACGCTGACGACACTGGACTCTTTTTAGATGGTAGTATTAATTCTTTGAAACATTCTCTCTCATTACTTGAACAATACGCCAAATTTTCTGGTCTTAAACCTAATATTGAAAAATGCAGATGTAATTGACACAACATCTTGTGCATTTTGTAATACAGAAGAAGAAACATTATTGCATTTATTCTTTCATTGTAATATTGTTAATAGATTATGGGGAGATTTGCTATCTTGGATAGAATTAAATGCAAATACCACTGTACAATTTGAAAAGGAAACAATAATATTTGGCAAGAAATTCAGAAAATGTGGAAACTGTTTAAATCTAATTCTTCTACTTGCAAAACAATTCATCTTTACACAAAAAATCAGAAACAGACCACTTGATGTTGATGCCTTTATAGTTTTGTTAAAAAATTATTTCATGATAGAAAAATACATCTTTGCAAAAAATAATAAATTAGTAAAGTTTTATAAAAGATGGGAAATTTTGAAACACAATTTTGAGTAATGTATTACTTTTATTATTTAATATGGAATATTATGATTATAATTATATAGATAATATGAAACAAAACATACTTTGATTAATATTTTCAGGTACGAGTCTGTGAGTGAAAGTTGTCCTTTGTCTTTACATGTATGTTGCATAAAATGTTAAAATGTCTGCATAAAAATAAAAAAAAAAAAAAAAAAATTATACTGTTGCTTGCATTGTTTGTCTGGTATGATTCATGTGACATTTAAATAAAAATGTTTAACTAATAATTAATACAGCGCATGATTTGGATAGCGCCATCCACTATTGAGTCCCTTCTTGCACTTGAGACTGTTCATTACTCATAAGTTCATTACTCATAAGTTAATCACTCATAAGATAGTGTTGTCCTTCGTTTTTCTGTGTTGCTGTATTATTGTCTCCGTCTATTTGTCCGCAATTTCTTTTCTAGTGTGAAAGTTATTTAATTTTGTTCAAAAGTTTTTATGCTTGTTGACTCTGATTTCTGGATTCTTTATTTGGGTTTTGTCTTTGACTTTCATTCACTGATCATAAACTTGACCTTAGTAGGTTCTTTGGCAATAAATGTGGGTCAAGATTAGACTCACTATTTCACATTATTTGGATTTCCTCTTTTTCGGCCTGGAATATCACTGATGAGACATAACTTGTTGAAATGCGCATATGGTGCACTAAAATGTCATTTTATAGAACATTTATTTCATTATTGACAATTTATATGAACTCCCAGAATTCTAATTCTTTTCTTTGATAAATTTCTCTCCTTTCCTCGATATAGATCTCCTCAATTACTTTCCTTGATATAATAGATCGGTATCATTTTTTTGAAATCAGTCCCACTAGTTCATTTTCTTAATATTTATCCTCTGAATTTTTGAGATACTTCCTTTCAGGAAGTATCTTACTGTTATGGTAACTGCTTCAAAGTATGCAAATTGAGATACTGCCGCTTTGCACCCCAAAATATAGTGCTGTGTTTAATTCAGGAATTTGCTGTCTACCACATACAAAATGAAAGAACAAGAATATTCTTTATCTTGAAAAGAGTTTCAATTTCATAAAGAATAAATGCACCACACAATATCAACTAGAATTCTTGTTTTCACAGCACAATGGTGGCGTAGTAATATACTAACTTTGTTTATGACAATGTTTAATGTTTGTGTTATTTATAGAGATATTATAAGCTTCACATATGCATCCTGTGTTAAAGAAAATAATCATCATTGCCTTACGATAAAATTATTCAACATTTTAATATCTGCTGACAATAAATTTTGCATAGATTTAGAAGTATCTCTCAGGACCTTCAGTCCTTTGATTTTTTATATCAATCCACTGAATTTGTTTTTGGATATCAAATTCCCCCCTAATAATTCCTTTTCCAGACATAAGTACATAGAATGCCTCCCACTTCCTCTACCTACATCAGTTCCTGAATTCCGCTCCTTCAGAAAATTTCTCTAAAGTCCGAGCCAATTTAACCATGAACGTTCTTCTTTATCTCCTTATATGTAAATATTTTTTAGCTCGCCGGGAAGAAAAAGTCATGAGAGCTAATTGCTATACCCTCGGCGTCGTCGGCGTCGTTGTCGTCGTCCGTAGACAAAACTTTAACCTGGGCTATATCTCTTGAACTATAAGGGGTAGGGCTTTGATATTTCACATGTAGATACCTTGTGACGAGACCTTTCATTTGAGACGATGACCTTTGACCTAGTGACCTTGACCTTTTAGTTTGACCTACTTTTCAAAAACTTTAACCTGGTTTCTGACAAAAACCTGTATAGGCGAGCTATGTAATCTGTGATTACCCTATGTTTTCTTGAAACATAAGGACATTTCACAGAAACATGAGAAATGTGCCGAGCTGAATGGATGTTTTAACTTCAACTGAGAAGTAAACACAAGAAAAGATATCGTTATTGATGAATGGAAGGGAATAATTTGTTGCAAAATTTGACGTTATCGTCGCGGAAGATAACATAAACTGCGATGACAAATCTATCAGTTTTATACACGAATGACATCTTTCTTAATATTTTGCATTTAATAACAACGAGTAAATTATTCCATTAATTATGGGCACAAATAAGCCCCCCCGATACTTTTTGATAGACGCAAAAGATGTCAGTCAACAGAAAATATGACGTTTGATTTAACAATTGACCTAAGTCGGCTCCGATTAAACATTGGTTTCCTTCCTTTTAAGTGCTGCCTTTCTTGTTTCAGTGTTTTGTGTGTTAAGTTATTCCTTTTGTCTAGGTTGTTTTGCACTTATCTCACTGGCTCCCAATTGTTTGTTAGTGAACATGTTTGCGTGGTATCTGTTGTTTGTTAGTGTATATGTTAGCGTGGTATCTGTTGTTTGTTGGTTTACATGTTTGCTTGGTATCTGTTGTTTGTTGGTGTATAAGTTTGCATGGTACCTGTTGTTTGTTGGTGTATATGTTTTCGTGATATCTGTTGTTTGTTAGTGTACATGTTTGTGTGGTATCTGTTGTTTGTTGGTGTACATGTTTTCGTGGTATCTGTTGTTTGTTGGTTTACATGTTTGCTTGGTATCTGTTGTTTGTTGGTGTATATGTTTGCGTGGTATCTGTTGTTTGTTAGTGTACATGTTTGTGTGGTATCTGTTGTTTTTTGGTGTACATGTTTGTGTGGTATCTGTTGTTTGTTGGCGTACATGTTTGTGTGGTATCTGTTGTTTGTTAGTGTACATGTTTGCGTGGTATCTAATGTTTGTTGGTGTACATGTTTGCGTGGTATCAGTTATTTTTTGTTGTACATATTTTCGTGGTATCTATTGTTTGTTTGCGTGGTGCATGTATCTGTTGTTTGTTGGTGTTTCTTGGTGTACATGTTTGCGTGATATCTGTTTGTTGATGTACATGTTTTCGTGGTATCGTTTATTTGTTGTTGTACATGTTTGCGTGATATCTGTTGTTTGTTGGTATACATCTTTGCTTTGTATCTGTTGCTTGTTTGTGTACATGTTTGCATGGTATCTGTTGTTTGATTGTGTACATCTTTGCTTTGTATCTGTTGCTTGTTTGTGTACATGTTTGCATGGTATCTGTTGTTTGTTGGTGTACATGTTTGCGTGGTATCTGTTGTTTGATTATGTACATCTTTGCTTTGTATCTGTTGCTTGTTGGTGTACATGTTTGAAATATGGTATCTGTTGTTTGTTGGTGTACATGTTTTCGTGGTATCTGTTGTTTGTTGGTGTACATGTTTGCGTGGTATCTGTTGTTTGTTGGTGTACATGTTTGCGTGATATCGGTTGTTTATTGTTTCCTTGTGAGCAATATAATCTTTTATGATTCAAGTATTGTGATGTTCTGTTAAAAACATGGATATTAGATTTCCCCTTAACATGTAACAAAGATTGTACTCTACTCTGATAAGATTCAAGGAATATTCAGGAGGGAAGAGTGAAATGAAGTAACTGAAGTTTACTGTATCTGTCACGGATTTACTGTCCATCTTTTGCACCAAATGACCGCCATTTCTTTTTACAGATTCTACAACACTGGCCTCGACATCAGCCCAAGTAATACAAACAACAAAAACGATGACCACAACACAAACTACTCCAACAACAAGGACAACAGAAACAACGAGATTAACTACTACTACTACTACTACTACAACAGAAAGAGGTGGGATAATGTCTGTTATTATCTATACAGTTTCTAATTCTGTTTAAAATTTGAAACATAGTTTTCAATTTCGATTGGTCGTTTCTTCAAACGCTTTTGAAAATTTCTTTTTACAAATTTTCTCAAATTCATGTAGCATAATAATATTCCCAGCCATCTTGCTACGTCTTTCGGTATATTTAGGACATAATTTTCACAGATTTTGGCCATATTACTTTGTTTAGATTGAGGATCACTAACGAGGGTTAAATACCCAAAACGTGCATGTCTGGTCCATGCTGTAAAATCTACTCTAAAATGATGCTAATGAATTTGAAGACATTTGTGACCTCTCAATCTTTGATGAATTATTCTCTAACTAAGGGGTATCACACCGACGGCATAGCTCTGTCCTTATTTGGTTCTTTTGCAACAAAATTAGGGCAAATATCAAGAACCTTGTTGTCTATATATAATTATAAATTCAGTATTTGGATGCCCTCTATTTCGGACTAGAACATTAATGATAAGACAGAACTTGTTGAAATACGCATGAAAGGCACTGCTTTTTTTTCATTAAAGGGCATATATTTTGATAATTTTAAAAGTAGTATATATACTTACATCTAATGCATCAAAATCGGGATTAAGCTATTTATAATCATCATTTTTTAAATTATGCAAAAATGTAGCCACAGAAACGGTCAACAACACTTGGCTATTTGGTTGGTTCGGTTGTGTTGGCCGCAGTGCCTTCTAATTATGACAAATTCTAGCTTAACAAGGTAAAATGTGGTTGCCGATCGTTTAGTTTTGCTTGATTAGAGTCAGGCATAGTCAGTAATCCCCTGGAAAATTTGCTGATTCGTGCCGCCCATATTCTGAATTTGGGTCCCGAATTTGTCACATAGAATGCACTGCGGCCCACACAACACAGCCAACCAAATTGGCCGTTTCTGCGACTGGCAAAAATGTAACAGAAGCATTAGATATTGAACTTCAGCAAATGTAAAGCATCTCCGAAGCGCACACTTTTACAATATCAGTTCTCAAAATATGAACAATATGAACAAACTGTGGTGATCATGGAAAATGTTTCTACTTTTGATTTCAGTGCAAGGAATAAATATTCCAGATCACAACGTTATGATAAAATACACACTAGATCAAAATCAAGGAATATATTTCTCCGATTTCATGAACATTAGTGTTCGGTTCAACACACTATATAACCAGGGTTTCCTATTCTGGATAAATGATGAAGCTACCTCAGATTACGTGTCAATGGATATAAACGATTTCGGTATGTTTATCTTTCTATTCTTTTGCACTCATATTAAAAGAAAAGTGTACTAAACAAACCTCTACTGTCGGCAGCCGCATAGCCAGATTACTTTGCAAGTGGAAGCACTTTCTGTCAGGGGGTTAGGGGATCGCTTTGAGACCCCTTAGAATGGGTTTAGGAAGAAGCCCTTGTGAAGATCCAAATCCCAGAAATACAATCCAATGGATTTAAACGATTTTCAGTGTAATTTTCTACGTTAAAATGACCCTTTGTACACATTCTTTTATTGATTTCTTTGCAAAACGATGTGGACGCATCAGCGTACTTATGCGTAGCCCTGGCGTTCAAAGTTTTTGTACAAACAAAGCTTCAATTTTTGGTCTTTGAATGACGCTTTCATTTCATTCATTCCTTAAAGGGTGACTATCATCTGTGTTGGAATGAAAACATGTGTTTGTTGCAGGTCGTGTGAGGTTTACTGCAAAAGCGAGATATGAGAGGGTTGAAGTAAATTCTGCAAATGTTGGACATTCATACACCGATGGCAAAGAACATACTGTTCGAATGTGGAGAACAGGAAGTGATGCAAACGAACTGCATTTACAGGTTTGAATGCACAATTGCATTTTTATGTTCATTATATCATTTATTTTGAAATAGTGTTAAAAACAATGGAAACCCAGTCCAATAAAACATCCCAATGATAATCGTAACAGAAAAAAAAACTTCTACAAAAATAGAAACTAAGACAAGACATGGTCAAGGTCAAGTTCAGGTCAATGTATGGAACAAAAAAAATATCCCACAATTAGAGTATACCAGATGTAGGGGGTAATTTATACTTGCAACCGTTCTTGTTTTTTGTGTTCGTTTTTACTTCCTTCGAAAACCGAGTAGCGTAGCGTAAACGAAGGAACCAAGAACGGGTACCAGTGTAGGGGTAATGAAGCATCTACTGCTTGCTAACAAAACAATACGCATAAGCCATACGCGTCGTAACTTTTAATGTTCAGAGAGTTGATTTTGGAAAAATGGTCAGTATAGGTAAATCGCAATGTAGAGTCTTTGTGTGTATTTTTTACGATGCCTAAAGACGTATGTAAATTAAGCTTATTTATTTCCACAGGTTGACAACGACCAAGAAGCACTTTTAAGTATGACACAACCATCAATTCTCAGCAATGATCCCATACTTACGAAGCCTAAATTTATGTATCTAGGTAAAAATGGTAAGGGTTTTTTTTTTCGCAATCACTTTTAAGGGAAAAATTAAGTGATGAATTAAAAAAAGAAGGAAATTGTCTTCAACATGAATCCATTGCAGCTGTGCACCCAAATGAAATTTTCTCTGTATATAATTCATATGTGCTTAATGGTTTGAGTTAGTTCCGCACGCTTTATCCAGTTAGTCAGGTTTATTTCAATAAAAGTTTCAAACAGAAATCCAAGTGAGCCAACGAAAAATATATAGCTCATTCTGATATTTTAATTCTCATCAAATTGAAGGTAATAAGTGGCCCGGAATAGTAATTAAGTCTTATCTTGGTAGCATTGCTGTAGGTAGTCATAGCATCATTTCTGTAATTTTGCCAGAAACAACCCAGAATGGATTTAAGGGCTGTATATCTCACATTGAGATAGATGGTGTCAATCCTTTAGTAGAAATATATAGAGTTCCCCGTCCCTCATTCATTGATGTCACACCAAACAATACAATTCTTCGAAATGACGTTTGTGGATACGATGACATCACAGTAGATGTTAGTGGTAAGTAAACTTTGCTATGTCGAAACAAAAGATATTTTTGATTTAGGAGCAGTGAACTTTGTTTTATTATTTGTTATATTTTTCACACCAGAAATCCATGTTTTAATTTTGATTCTTTCGAATCATCGTTATATAGAAGAGGTATCATTTTCAAGAGATATTTTAATTACTCGATGCGTCATATTATCATAAAGACTGAAAGGTCAATGATTCGATAATTGGAGATGTTTCTATTTAAGTCACTTCTTTGAATTCACTTATTTTAAAATGAAAAACAGAATCATATTTTTCTTTAAATAGTTGCTCACTTTGGTACAAGTATACGTCTTTCTAGCTTACCCCAAATTTTTTAACCTTTCATCCTCTGTTTTCGTGTCATTAACAGATTCAGTATGTCAAAATGAATCCCTGTTAGTACAGTTTGCTCTTCCCTGCTTGGCCACGAATCTTGGTAGTGTCTTGGCAGCCCAAAACCAAACCATGTTTTGCAGGTATTGTTAACATTTTGACATTGGTTCCTGTAGTTTACTTTTTTTTGCAATGGTTCATATCCATGCAAAAGATGAAGTACAATGTGTCGAAAATTTGAAAAAAAGTTGTATTCATAAATCGCTGTTCAAGTCCACTTTATATGTTATAGATTTATTTCAATGCTGCAATTTTATCCTGATCATATTTAACTTTTGTTGGCAGTGCAGCATTTCATCTTGATCTCGGAAGAGATTTCTTGAGGTATCCTTTGTACAAATTTCTTATGGTCTTTTTACATAATGATTTCATCATCTCCATTTGTAAAGTATAGTTATAAATATTCCTGATAAGGTACTATAAATCATATATATTTTCTGAAAATTGATCATGTCTTGGGAACAGATATAACACTTTCTGGCCTTAAAAAATGGAAGAAACTCTTGTATAACTGCGCTATTTGGTACATATTTTATAGAAAATACTTCAAAATGTATTCCCCTTTGATCCTCTACCAAGAGAGACTTATATCTGTACTGTAGACATGCATTATTACCTTTCTGAAAAAATGTATAGTTTATAGTACCTAATCAGGCATGAAAAACACCCCATTGCACTTTGGATACCTCAACGACCGATTTTTTCATCATTCATATGAAATATTTGAAGCGTTCTGTTTGTATTCTTGTAGTGTTTTAGAGAATATAGCAGACTGTATCGTGGATAGAATATATCTCGCCACGTCCGTACAATGTACAGATGACGATAAATATGATGCTGTGAGAAAATTCGAAAGTCAACTCAATATAGTGTTTGCAACATATGGAATAACATACCAAATACAGCCATGTAAGTACTTCATTAAGATAAAGAATGCTAAAGGAAACCAAGTATGTATTTTAACATCCTTTAATGAATGTCATTATAATATTGCTTTTATATCTGGATATGTTTTGGGGCATCGGAGTCGATATTTCTTACTGTATTGTTGAAACCTTAGATAAGTTTCAAGTTTAGATAAGTATGAAAAGCACTTTGGCTGGAATCATCACTGATGAGAATTTAATACAATATTGTATTCGAAACTCGTGTCTGATGCATGAAAATTGGTTTGAAATTTTCTTCAAGAAGGTATAGTGTTGGAACACTTTCTTATTATTAATTATTCATAACCTCATAATTACTCTGCTCCTACCCCAAAGTAGGGGAAGATGGTGATTTCATTTTCATGGCAGAATTTCTTCATATCTATATTTCAGGCTTACCACCATGAGGCTATGATATATTTTCATGTGATATCGTGAAGTCGGGTTGTGATTTTTAAAATGATATACTATTTAAAAAATGATCGGGTTTTCTAAATATATAAACTTGAATGACAAAACCCAAGCCCTATTTCAACATATACTAACAGCACCAATTGCAAAGAACCAAAAACTCATGATGCTCAATTTCTGTGAACAATACTCAACGAGAGGAAGAGAACAAAAAGTGACAAGTATTGTGAAACATACTGTCTAAGCTGCTTTGTCTAAGTTCTTTCAGATTTATAAATAATTTATTTAAGAAACAATATAGATTTATTCATATATGAATTGTTTATTTTTACTCATCTTTTCATTATTAAAACATTTATTCATTTAACTTCTTAGATTCTTGTATTCATATAACTCCAAATGCATGCATTTCTTCTGTTTCCTGTGCCTTTTTAAGATCTGTTCATGATCCTGATGTAATCAAACATGTATATAATTCACGGAACTGGAACAATCTACAGTTTTGTACCAGCATTTTTTCCCGAGCATACACTGACCGACCGTGAAGAAGGGATCGTCCCCGTAACACCAGATTTCCAGATCTCCTTAGACAAGAAAGGAGGGGATCTCCAACAACACTAGGTTGCAGCACCCACAGCAAAATCACAAAACATCCATGCAAAACACAGAACAGACACCCACAGAAAGAGACGCTATAGGTACAAGGAACAGCAGCTCACACCATAGAAACATGAAACATAAAATACTACACATAAACCAACAAGACCAATGGGCAACCGGTACCGACTTAGGACGGCCATCTGCCACGTAAATAGCAGACGGTGTGGTTATCCTGGATTACGTGCGCACAATCGTCCCACTATTCCGATTTCCCAGAGGTCTCGAAGAACGCACAATTATGGTGTAAAACAACCTCCTCACTGTTAGATGACCACACACAAACAAGACCGTAAAACTCAGAAGTCCAAGCAACACGGATGAATATGTAAATGGATATAAAAAGAGGACGTGCGTAATACAGTCCATGCTCTGTCGGCTATAGCGAACTCATATATGTTATCACCCGAGGAGTCCGACTGACAATCAGAGAGGACATGTGGTCGGGGCCCTGTCTTCTCTAAGGAGGTTTGACCGTCATAGAGTCCTGTCGTCACAGTCGGTCAGAGTGCAAGTCTTAAGAATGCGCTCGTACAAGACTGTAGATTTGTCAAGTACCAAGCTTAGTGTCCGTCTGATGACATTAGGATCATATCCACGGTATAAAAGGCGTTTGATGACTCTGACGCATTTTCGATAAATATGCTGTCTACCTTTGATACTTCTTATTTTGTTAATTATGTCTCCATAAAATGCAGGTTGTGAAATACCTAAAGTAATACAAGAACTGTATCAGATTCATATTCCGTATCTGAAAATGAGTTGGGCTTCTTGGGTGATGAAATATGAGCTTGCTGTATTCGCTAGAGCATGGACTAATTTCTTATGACCGATGCTTTAAATGTCTCTTCACAGAGACATGATCCTATCGGCGTATCGTTTTATTTCAAAAGCATAAAACAACAAAAAGGCGTTTATTCATGTGCATTTAATTGCTTTCTTACCAGCTGTTTTCTGAAAGAATCTTTGCTTTGGCCCTTTGTCAATTTGACATCATACATTACTTTGCTTTTTTGGAGACTAAATCCTAAATATCATCGAAATTAAAGGAGGTTAAAACCATAGCACCATCCCATTAATGCTATTTTGGCCATAAATTTTATTTAGCTATGCTACTGAATCAACCCTACACAAAATTTGCAGCCGCGTACTCTTTGAAAAGTAAATGTACAAATTAAAATTTTACAAAAAATATGATGAATTTCTTATGAAATTCAGACCCATACAAGCAACAAAGGATATTACTTTAGGTGTTTCACAACCTGCATTTAATGGTGACATAATTAACAAAATAAGAAGGATCAAAGATAGCATAACTATCGAAAATGCGTCAGAGTAATCAAACGCCTTTTATACCGGGCACATATGATCTAATGTAACCAGACAGACACTAAGCTTGGTACTAGACCAATCTACAGTCAGGTACGAGCCCATTCTTAAAACTTGCACTCTGCTGACTGTGACGACGGGACTCCAAGATGGGCCCTGTCCAAACCTCTTTAGAGAAGACAGGGCCCCGACCACCTGTCATCTCTGTATGTCAGTCGGACTCCTCGGGTGATAACATATATGAGCTTGCAGAGCACGGACTGTAATACGCACGTCCTCTTTTAATATCCATTTACATATTCATCTGTGTTACCTGGGCCCCTGCGTTTTACGGTCTTGTTTGTGTGTGGTCATCTAACAGTGAGGAAGTTGTTTTACACCATAATTGTGCTTTCTTCGAGACCTCTGGGAAATCAGAATAGTGGGAGGGTTGTGCGCACGTAATCCAGGATAACCACACCGTCTGCTACTTACGCGGCAGATGGCCGTCCTAAGTCGGCACCGGTTGCCCATTGGTCTCGTTGGTTTATGTTTGGTCTTTTATGTTTAATGTTTCTATGGTGTGAGTTGGTGTTCCTTGTCCCTTTTGCTTCTCCTTCGGGTGTGTGTTCTGTTTTTTTTCATTGGGTGTTTGGAGTTTTGCTATGGGTGCTGCAACCTAGTGTTGTTGAAGATCCCTTCCTTTCTTTTAAAGAGGACCTTGACGATAATCTCAACAGCACTCACAATAGAGCACCAATTTGAGCAGTTACGGACTCCTAGCATGCTAGAGGTGGGACCAGGTGCCCGGGAGGAGGGAGTAAACATCCTCTGTTTGGCTAGCCGCATCCGCCGTCGATGTTCATGCACAAAATAACAAAAAAAGACTAAGATATAAATTAGTTAAGAAGATCGTGACGATAATCTCAACAACACTCACAATAGAGCACCAAATTGAGCATCAACGGACCTCTATCAAGGTAAAGGTGGGGCCAGGTTTCCTGGAGGAGTTAGCATCCCCTGCTGGAATATAAAATACAAGCACTGTCTAACGTTATGTCTATAAAGAAAGTGCTATGGCTAGAGGGCATTACTTAAGGTGCGTCATTGGTCACGATTTTGGACCATTCTTGCGCATCTCCTGTTTTAGCACTCATTGAGCTTGGCTTTTATAGATATTTCAATTTATTATGGCCAATGTATCATTTCTTACTCTTTTTAAGACTTAAATTCATTAGACACATTAAAGCGGCCTAGTTATACAATTTGACCTAAAATGAATGAAGTATGCGTAAGAAAATGCTTCGCCGTAATTTCTATAAAAATTGACGTGGAGGTACTTTTTTAACTGTTCGGATTTCTTTTACGTTAGTAAATACCCATGAATTTTGTGTTACGTATGGAATATTATTGATTTAAGCTTTTTTATATGGTATGGCTGATGAATACCGAAAAATTGTAAATTGTTTAAATTCCACCCAAAATATGGCAAATTTTCAGCTCTGACACTTTTTCAAGAAAACCACAAAATGACACTATTTGTGAGCTTGAAGTTTTTCAAATAAGCATAAATCTTGATTTTCATCAAGGACCTTTCAATTTTACTTCATAAAATGATTATAAGTGACATGAATACTATATTTTCATACGGTTATCATAAAATCGTTGAAATTCCTTCATTCAGAAATGACATGCTTTTTTATCTGGCTGTGTCTGAAAATCACTTTGGCCTAATTAAAGTCCCACTGATGAGGATTAACAGCCCGAAACACGTGTCTGGTACATCAAAATTGGTTTGAAATTCTGTTCATGAAGGTATCGAGTTGGAACACTTCAACTTTCTTTAATTCAACGACTGTTTGTATTTTGAGACGTCTGTGCAATTGAATACATGAAACATGTTGTACACATGTTATCCGAACAAACATACCTTTGTTTTGAATACTAGTAGGTTTGGTTGGTTTATGTGCGGTTTTTTGTGTTTGATGTTTCCTTTACAGCTCCTTGTCTCTTTCTGTGTGTGTCTTCTCTGTGTTTTCAGTTGGGGTGTTTTGGTGTGTTGCTGTTGGTGCTGGAACCGAGTCTTGTCGGATATCCTCTCCTTTCTTAGTAAAAGAAGATTACACTCCTATTTCGGCATGGGGTGAGCATTGGTCATTTGTCTTTTCTGTGTTGTCATTCGTGTTTAAATGTTGTGTGTTTTGTTTCCTTGTTGGTCCAATTTTCTCATCATATTCGGCTTTATATTGGTATTGTATTTCTAACATGGTGATTGCATGTTTTATTTATGTCTTGTCCGTGTATGTTCCCCTCGGTCTTTCAAATTTCAAGAGTCAGATGCAACCTCATCAATCAGTTTGAAGGAATCAGCAATTAAGTCGATAAGAATTTAGGAAGGGTCGAAATAGTGTTGTGAATTGTGTTAAATGTGAAGATAGTTATCTGAAAGAAGTTTTGGGTTTTTTTCTGGGATTTTCAAAATTTCAAAGGTTTTTTGATACAGAAATAACTTGCAGATGAAAATCAATAAGACCCCCCTCTAAAGTAGCAAGATGTCCATACCAATGAAGAAACTGACATCATGATTAGTATGGCAATTAAGATTAATTAATCGCAGGGAAAGTAAAGTGTTCTCTAACTCCTCTTTATTTTGTCGAACAGGCTTTTATTGAAACTTTGAAATTCAAAACGGAAATATATTCTGTTGCAGTGTATATAATTTTTTTTTCAAATAAAGAGAAATAATGAAAGGGGAACTACTTGACAAAAAAATTTGATCGTTATTTGTTATTCACCACATCATGATAAGAAATCTTTGGCGTATTTGTTTAACATATTAATTGTTGTCCATTCATTTGAGACATGTGAAGTCAAAGTTCTTGAGATATCTGTCATTAAAAAGACCTCTTTAAAAATACACATAATATTCTTTATTAATTCAGCCCACCTTTTTCTTCTCAGACTTTTTATGAACCCTTCAAAACGTCAAGCTTAATTAACTGTTCGTTCTTGTTTTGTTGAAAAAAAGTTTCTGGTTCGTAATTTTGACATTGCATAATACTATGCAAACAAGAGATTCTTTACAAAGGTCATTTAAATAGGGCGAGTATCAGATAGACATTGGCCATGAATTATATTATTTAAATGTGCATGCAGCACGCATGCACCCAAAGTGTCATCACGCTCCATTAACTCGTCTTCATTTGGAAGTTTAAACACCCCGTTATGTCAGTTTGCCAATTTTAACAGGTGATTATGTAGAGGATATAAACTGATGCCATAGAAACTGTGGCATCAGTGTGAATCATGATTAGTTTGTACATTGATCAGGCTATAATAGAAACTTTGAAATTCAAAACGGAAATACACTCTGTTGCAGTGTGTATCGTTTTGAAAAATAAAGATTCCAGTCGTAATGAAGCAGTGAAAGGGGAACTACTTGACAAAAAAAAAAAAAAAAAAAGATCGTTATTTGTAAATGTTCAGGAATAATTAACAACATCATGATAAGAAATCTTTGACGTATTTGTTTAACATATTACTAGTAATTGTTGCCCATTCATTTGAGATATATGAAGTCAAAGTTCTTGAGATATTAAGGAGGTATTGAACATTTGGACGCCAAATTCTATTTTTCTAAAAATTTCTGAAATTATAAAATTCTTGTATGTCCTTTACTACACAAACGTTCATTTGGTTCTATCCACAGGAAAATTTTCTACAAGACTTTGAAATATGCATTTAACGACGTTTTCTTGATTTTCTTGATGACGTCATAATATTGAAAGTGTCATTCCAGTTCTCGCAAAGCTATTGGAAATTAATTTTGATTTAACCTCCAAAATATCCATTAATATATTGCACTTACATATGGAAAAGATAAAATGAATTGTGCTTTAAACACAGGCAGGATACTTGAATACAAGATGACACTGTCGCTAAAAAAATTACGAATTTCGAGCCAATTTACTGTAGTTGCTAGTTAATTATTATGAATCCTGTGGATGAATCTTTGTCAAAAACTATAAAAATTATCAAGAATGTCCAGAGATGATTTCATGATTAAATGGGAAAAATTGAATTTAGGATTAAAATATTACAAGGCTTTATATTTTCCTTTTTTTTCTTCCAAAATCGTCCATTTTCAATGAAGTGACATCCTCTTTCCTGTAGGGTAAATTTGTCAACGAATAAATTGCGATGAAGATTTAATTTTCTATTTTATACATGCTAAGTTTCAATGCAATGCGTTTAGTAATAATGTTTTTATTGCATTTTGAATGCGAGGGTTTATGACGCCATTTTTCCCGATAACGTCAAAATGACGTCGTGGTTTGCTTATGGATAAAACTCCCAAAGTTCTGAATTTCGAAAATCGCCATAATTTTTTCAAATGACGCCGGAAATTATTCAAACTTCATCAGGATACTTAAATGTGTATATCAATCAGAGTATCAAATGTTTTAAGAGAGTTTAGACTGTACTTTTCCTAGGAAGCGAGAAAACAAATAATGCCGCCGCCATCTTGGTGTTCAAACCCTCCTGAAAAGTTTTCAAATTCATTAGCTTTATATCTCCATATCTGTCATTAAATAGACCTATCTGAAAATAATGTAATATTCTTATTGATAAGATAAGACGTAAAATCTGCCCTAAAAAGTGGAATTTTGAAAATGGAAATCTTAAGAACAATCGTTCATTAAATTAATACGTATACTATTACGGTATCCCATCAAAATCTGATGATATTTTACATTTATTATGCATAATATTGCTAATATTTGGTCAAAACTCGTCTTTTTCCCATAGAAATCAATAGAAAACGGAAAATATTTTTTTAAACATTGTTCCCCCCGGATATACAGAACGCCACTTATAATGGTGGTGTATATCCATGATACAAATTTTCCGGAAAAGTGGGGTTCTGTATCTCCGAGGGGAACACTACCCCAGAGACGAAAAACCAACAAAGGAAGGGGTGCATTTGTTATATGATCGATCTTTAAGGTATGGAAAATTTGACTATTTTTCCTTTTCAATCGATCAAAAAATGTGTTCTAAGTACCACCGTGTGGGATCAAAATGTTTGGTGTTGTGATTCCTTACATAGTTTTTTTGGTATTTTTTCATTTTCTAAACTAAGCTTTACAAAACCGATGAGCCGTTGCAGCAGGGAAATGCCTAATTATTCAATCCATATGGCCCAGGTATATGAAAACTTCATAGTTTTTGCAAACACTTCAATAGTTTGTCGACGACAGAAAACCATGCCCTTTGACGAACTCTTGAAGTGTTTGCAAAAAGTATAGACTTTTCAGGTATATAAACGATATGGAATTACTTATTAGGCATTACCCTACTGCAACGTCTCATCAATTTTGTACAGTATCACTTACAATCAAAACATCCGTAACATCATACGTTTCGATCCCACGCGGTGAGTACGATCGAATGAAATGTACAACAATTGAGAACGAAATAAGCAGGAGCGATGTGGATTTCTCCGCTAATGTGCATTTCGCGCTAAAAAGCTGCTACTAAAAGCTTCTGCGCGCTAAATAGCATTTACTTACAAAATAAGACCGCATTTTGAGTTGCGATTTCATTATTCACCGATTATAGGAGATAGAAATTTCGAAATGTATTTCTGATATACAATGTAGATATATTTGATATCTTTTAGTTAATATGTATCCATTTCAGGCAAAATCTTCTAAAATTTCTACGTTTTTGGTCGATATTATCATTTTTGTTACCCGAATACCCCTACCTCTTTGGATCTTCATTTTAGAATCTTAGGAGTATTTAATCGAAAAGAACATACAGAAAGTCTTCGAATACATTATATTTCAATAATAATTATCTTTTTGTCTGCATACGTACCGTCATGCGGAAGAAATACGACACGAGATTTAGGGCTAAAACGGCCCTTATCTTATCTGTTTCTTTATTCAGCCCACTTATTTTCTTGTCAGACTTTTTATGACCCCTTCAAAACTTCAAGCGTATATACGATGGCTGATTGATATGTTTTGAGCCTCGGTTTTCTGTGTTGCAGAAGGTATTCTGCTGATAGATTATCGCCAAAAAGGACAAACAATCAATGCCACATACTATGCTTCACTTCTGAAATAGTTACGGGAAATATTAAACTTAGGCGCCGCGGAAAGCTCACTAGATATAGATGTGTTGTTCCATCAGGATAATGCTCCTGTTCACAAGTTTTTCACTTCCACGGCTGCCATCAATGGTTGTGGCTTTTAAAATTTGATTGAGCATCCGTTTTATACACCTGATCTTGCTTCATCAGACTTTCATCTATTCCAAAAACTGATAGCAGCTATTTCTGGCACCAACTTTCTGTCCGATGATGACGTCATACTTGTTGTGGATGGCATTCTGACCAGTCAAGATAAGAAGTTCTTTTAAAGTGGTATTGAGGCCATTAAAGACCGGTGGCAAAAGTGTATAGGTACTGAAGGGGATTATGTAGAAAAATAATGCAAAATGTATGATAAAATTCAATTTATTAAATACGAGGCTCACAATATATCGATCAACCCTCGAATGAATAACTTTTCGTCCTTGTTTTGTTGAAAAGAAGTTTCTGGTTCGTGATTTTGACATTGCATGAAGATATGCAAACACGATATTCTTTACAAAGGTCATTTAAATAAAGCGATTTTCCGATTGACATTGACCCTGAATAATTTAATATTTATTCTGCATTTAAATGTGCATTCAACATGCATGCACCCAAGGTGTCACCATGCTCCATTAACTTGTGTGTATTTGGAAGTTAAAAAACCCTTTATGTCAGTTTGCCCATTCAACGGGTGATTATGCAGACCACATAAAGAAATGCCACAGAAAGTAAGGCATTATTGCGAATCTTGATATATGTACTGAATATAGGTGAATCTTCGAATAGACTTCGAAAACAACTGAGCGAATATGGAACTAAAATGACTCATCAAACGAAAGTACCGCCCATTATTGCACAACGAATATTCTTACAAATAACTCTGCTAAATGAAAAAAAATTCACAAATTCTTTTCTTATGAGCATGACTATAAGTACCTTTGTTTGGTTGTGAATAATTCAAGTTCAATTTATATGAAAAAATATCTCATAAAAGGAATTTTCAGACCGTATAAAACGTCCCTTTATTTCGTTTCAGGTGACTGCAGACACATTCATCAGTTGTTATTGGTTTTTCTTAACCATTTCTTTCTTTATGCTAAGGAATATAGAGCTTACATAGATCTTCATATAAAATTACGAGCGACGAAGTAGCTTGTTCCACCCAAACATTTTCATGTGCGCAGCTTGAACTTTACATTAAGATTTTCGCAGTTTACTAATATTTGTCATTGATTTATTTTGAAGCCAAATTTAATGAAAAGCTTTGATTTTACTGAGTAACATACATGGCCGATATGACTCAACAACAACAACAACAACAACAACAACAACAACAACAACAACAACAACAACAACAACAACAACAACAACAACAACAACAACAACAACAACAACAATGAAAAAAGGACCAACAATTTATGAATTGTCTTATATACTAAAACATTAAGCGAGAATGTATCGAATTCAGTGCTTTGAATATATATCTCAACAATATTTAAGACGATGAGACATTTGATATGATCATTGTGTCGCCCTAAAACAATCCCAGTGAGAAAGTCTTCATCCAAAATTAAACGCTTGGTTAAAGTATTTTATGTTTCAATGATCCAGGGTAGATCATTGGTGGAACATCATATCCCACCCATCCTGCTATATTTTCGGTGTATTTTTGGACATAATAATTTTCACACTCTTTGGCCATATTACATTGTTTAGATTGAGGATCACTGACTAGGGTTAAGTACCCGAAACGTGCATGTCTGTTCCATGCTGCAAATTGATCTGTTCTTAAATGATGCTATTGAATTTGAAGACGTTTAATATTGGAACAAAAAGTGGACATCATTTCCATCGATAATGTGTCAGTATAATCAGTTACCTTATTTACCATGGATATGATGGTGATATCACATGGAGGGCTGTACTTGACCAATATACAGTCCTGCAACAGCGTATTCTGAAGTGATTTCAAAACTATCTGTGACGGTGGAAATCCATGACGAGCCCTTTCCGAACCTCGTTAAGGGAGACAGATCCTTTCTGAAAGTTGGTTGGATTCTTCAGGAGATTGCATGCATGACCTCGCTCCAACCGATAGTACAGTACACGGACTGTTTTCCTCACATCCTTATGCTATTGATACCCATTGACACAATCATTTGTTCGTTACTCTGGGCCCCTTTGTTTAGCTATCTTGTTTGTTTAATCATCTTACAGTGAGGGGACTGTCAAACACAGTAATTTTGTTTTCTTAGATGAAAGGAGGGATCTCCAACAACACTCGGTTGTAGAACCCAAAGCAAAAACCCCAAATTATGCAATGCAAAACACAGAGCAGACATCCACAGAAGAGACTCAAATAAGACAAGGAAAACCAACTAACACCACAGAAACATGAAACACAAAATACCACATATAAACCAACAAGACCACAGGGTAACCGGGCAAGTGGGAAGGTTGTGAGGATGTAATCTGGATAACGGCACTATTTGCTACTATAGAAACAGATGGCCGTTCCAAGTCGGCACCTATAGTCCATTGGTTTCGATAGTTTATTTTGTGTGTAGTCTTTTGTTTTAAAGTGTTTTGAAGTCGTTTTTCTGTTTGTTTTTTCTTGTCCCTATTGCATATGTAGCTGTACTTTTTCTAAATTTTGTTTTCACCTCCTTTCTATTGGCGTAATTTCAATACCAAAATATATTTGTTTCATTCTCTATAGTTACTTTCAAATGTCTAACATTAAAATTTTATGGTCATGTCGATTAGACTCTCGTCATTGAAACACGGCCTCGGTGTATATCTCACCAGCTTTCTCAGAGTGAACAATGGCGACACCGAAGACTTAAAAGATAGGGAGCGAAACAAAGTCTCTAACCATTTGAAAAGTTGTTATCAAAGATCGAATATAGGCATGGATGCCACGCAAAAAGGTGTAATGATTAGCATTATTTTGAGGTACAGTGTTCTTTTTTTATTGAAACAGTTTTATAACTCCATATCATATTGCATGAAATGTGATGGTAGAATCGCTTCAAAGGACTGTGCCCTTTACATGCTGAGTTGATTCTTAATGAGTACCAAAGGTCAGAAAAATAGGTATAAAAATATCAGTCAATCACCTTGATAGGCCGGGTTTTTAAATGTCTGTTGTCAATTTGAATTCATTGTCTATACCTAGCTTTAAAAACTCGAAATACCTACATAAAGGTATTCAATAATTTGATCCATGCCTCGGTTTGGTATAATTACCAGTTGTTCTATCGAAAGATCTATCGAGACTGATTCGATCGTCGCTTGCCAACCCCATGCTTTGCTTCATTATGCAGGTATTATGCAGACTGCCTTATGTATGTTGTGGCAGATATCGATAAGATATATGTATTATTTGCAAATAATGCAGTTATGCCCTTGTCAAAAATTCGGATGGCTTTTCTTTATTACTCAGACGTAATGATCACATAATCCCTAATGTACTAAATGGTGTACTTAGAATGCATACACTCATTAAGATGTATATGCACAGCCAATGTTATTCCCTAAGATGCATGAAATCGCTCGTAACGCAACAGTGCAACATTCCGCGGCGGCTGTTCTTACCTGCAAACTGAAATCGCGGTGGCCTGAATTTTTATGTCACCTGTTTACCTATAGGAAAACGCAATTATAAAAGAAAAAAAAAAAACAAACAAAAAAACAAAAAAATCAAAAAAACAAAAACAAAAAAACCCAAGAGTGAAACAGACAATTGTGATGCATATATATATCTGAATAAATGTCATAATTAATTTTGTGTTTTGTTACGGGTATGCAACACACAGCATTTTGATCGTTTCTTCAACGTATTCTAAAATTTTTGTCATCAAAATTTCTCGGAATTTCTAAAACGTGGGTCCTGTAGCACCATATTCCACCCATTCTGCCACGTCTTTCGGTACATTTTTGGATATAATAATTTTCACACTTTTTTGCCATATTATATTGTTTAGACTGAGGATCACTGACGAGGGTTAAGTACTGAAAAAGGATTCCTGGAAACGGCATTTTTCTCAGTATATTTCCTGTCCTCCGTTATTTCTTAAAATGAGTCGATGAATTATGTTTCTTGTTGCAAATTTTGAAAAAAAATTCGGCCACGGATTAGACCACTTAGATGAAATCGCAGAGCGTCCCTAGCTGCTCTCATGTATCACTTTTGTAAACAGTTAGCAACATGGTGAGTGCGTTTTTCTTCCTTAGTCATGTGTAGAGTTAAATGTCTTCAAGTTCAATAGCATCATTTAAGAACAGATAAATTTTGTAGGTTTCAAATACCTATTTATTCAAGAGTGAGTGTTTCTTATTCCATATTACCTAGCAGGATCTATATAGAAGCTTAATAAGATAACAAACAACTTTGGGTGATTGTGACTAAATTGAACATTTTAACTTCGCTTCCTTGTATGTAATCGGGTGTTTAATACAAAGAACCTAAGAAGTAAAAAGAAGGGAGGAGATCTCCAACAAGACCCGTTGCAGCATCAACAGTAAAACACCAAAACACCCGATGCAAAAACACAAAAGACGAGTACAGCACAAGACGGAAAAGAGACACACGACATGTAAACATCAAACACAAAAGACTACACATAAACCGACGAGACCAATGGGTAACCGGTGCCGACTTTGGACGGCCATCTGTCACGCAAGTAGCAAATGGTGTGGTTATCCTTGATTACGTGCGCACAACCCTCTCACTTCTCCAATTACCAAGAGGTCTCGAAGAATGTACAATTGTGGTGGTGTAAAACAACCTCCTCACTGTAAGATGACATCACACAAACAAGACCGCAAAACGCAGAGGCCCCAGAGATACAGATGAATATGTAAATGGATATAAAAAGAGGGCATGCGTAATACAGTCCGTGCTCTGCCGGCTGTAGCAAGCTCATGTATGTAATCACCCGAGGAGTCCGACTGACATTCAGAAAGGACAGGTGGTCGGGGCCCTGTCTTCTCTAAAGAGGTTTGGACAGGGCCCGTCATGGAGTCCCGTCGTCACAGTCAGTCAGATTGCAAGTCTCAAGGATGCGCTTGTACAAGACTGTAGATTGGTCAAGTACCAAGTAATGTTCAGTTGAGTCAGTCTAAAATAGAAAGCTTCTCTCCAGTACCATTGTTGGGAAGTAAGAAATTGAAGATAACCCCATTTTCAACATCCAATCTCAGTCGTTGGGAATTTCTAGCGTGACACTGCAAAGTTGAGTAACTGTAGATGATATAGAAAAACTTTCTGGGAAGATGCCAATTTTTCAATTTCACGTAAAGAATCTATTACTATAGCATTGCAATAATCTTTGTCAAAGAGACTTTAAATAAAGTCAAATTCTCTCTCTTTCTTAAAAATATTCAAATCCCCTCTCTCTCTCTTTCTTTTTAACGGTGCAAAAACCTTGTTTAAAGAGATTTAAATAGATCGAGTGTTTTAACTTCATATTTGATTTTTTGCATGGCTGAATGAGCATGCAAAAAATTCCACCTATTGTTAAATTTTTAATGATGGTAATCTCTTTTCCGTCGAAAAATGCATTATACATTAAAAAAAAACACCCCGTGAAATCAATGCATTTTCCAATTCTTATTAGAATATAGGGCAAATTAAAAAAAATCAGGGTGATAGATATTGCATTGGTTTAAAGCACCAAAAACTTTGCTCTTTGACTTACTTGTTAACATGCATGTAGAGGTCCTTTAAAAGTCGTATTATCCGAACATGCATCGTCAAAAGTAACGTAACCGTAGCAGAATAAAGCAACGAGCTGCACATAATTGTGACCTTTTGTTTTAGAGAGGCTCTTTTTTATTTCTGAAAAGTGGTAAGTATTTTTTCATACTCTCTTACAATCGCAGTTTTTGTTCTGCATTGAACCAATATATAGATTTTTTCAGAATTTTCAGAACACTGAAACGTTATCTATGGGAGAGAGAGAGAGAGAGAGAGAGAGAGAGAGAGAATTTCTTTTCATCATTGTTGATATTATATATGAAATGTCCTACACTTGAATAAGAAGAGTACTGGTATCTTTCAGAATCAGGGCTATTGACAAGGTTTTAGGTGATAACTAAGGTTCATTAATTGAGAACTAAGATATCTCACTCCGACCCTTACGGCTTGGATACATATGGAATAATTTTACTTTCAAAGAAATTTCCAAAAATACTGTGTAAAAATTTTCATTATTGTAAAGGGCCAAAACTCATCAATTAGTTACAACGTACAAATTGTCATTTATGCCTTGTTTACTCTGTGTTTTCACATGGGGATGTATCGATATTTTGCTGTAGGTTCTACGACTGAGTCCTGTTGGCGATCCCAATTTTTTCTTTGAAAGAGGAACAGTAGTATTCAATTGAGTAATCAGCACAAAATGTTTATACTTGGTTCACGTTTTGGAATCATCTGATATCATAACTGTTCTAAAAAAATACGTGAGACAACCAGAATATGTCTAAGAGAATATGTCTTGTGTTAAGTACCCGATCGAAACGTGCATGTGTGGTCAATGTCGCAAATTTATCTGTTCATAAATGATGATATTGAATTTGAAAACGTTTAACATGAGTAATCTTTAGATTAACATTAGGCTGTGTAGTCGTACTAGTATTAATGTGGAAGGTTCCGACATTAATGAAATGATGGGAAGAACTTGAAATTGCATAAAACCCATGAAAACAAATTATCTTTTGAAAAGGTCTTTAAAATAGGTTTCTTAACATTGACATTGACCGTGACCTAGATAAGGCAATTGGGATTTAAATGCTAAGTTATTTTTCTCAAAGAGTCTCTGTTCAAGCATATCTATTTTGAAATTTCAATAGATAGTTTGCGTCAGCGCCATATTGAAAAATAAACGACCCAGTGAAATAAAAAAAAACTGAGAGAGAAAATGAAACTGTCGATGTCATAGAAACGGGGTCGTTACTGCGAGTTATAGGGCATGCGTACCGAGTGATGACCTGACAACTTAACATTGAGAAAAATACAGCAAATTTTACGCTCTGCCAAGTAGTCTTATGTTACTATACACAGCCAATTGTACCTCACATGAAATTCATATGAAATGAGCATCATGTAAATTTCACATGAAAGTTCATGTAAAATTCATATAAATTTCACATAAATTTATGTGAAAAATATTTCACATGAATTTCACATAAATTTCCTTCACATGAATTTCACATGAATTTTTCTAAGTGATCTTCACAGGAACCTGAATTCACATAACATCCATGTAAAAATCTTCACATGAATTTCATGTGAAAAATTTCATGTAAATTTCATGTTCGTGTTCGTTTCGCATAAATTTCATGTGAACTTTCATGTAAAGTTCATGTAAATTTCACATGAATTTCATATGAGGCACAATTGGCTGTGTAGTATTTAACCGATTGCTTTGTTTTCAAGATGGTTTCATTCTGGAGTTAAAAAAAGCTAATTTTTTTTACACGTCAGAAAATTATTTGTTGGGCGTACACCTGTATCATAATATAAAAAGGAAAACCAGTGGATTGGCTTGACAAATATGGATAATAGATTTGCTTTGAACCAATGAAATACTATATCCAATGCTGTTTTTAAGGTTCATACACAAAAATTTACTATGCAACTTTAATTAAACATAATAATATACAATAAAAATTTTATAATTTCTTTTTATTGGTGCTTCAAACTTAGCTTTAGGTTAAAACATATTTCAAGCCCCCTTAATTGAAGATTCGGGGAATGTTGTCCTGGTCGTTTGTTTTTCTGTCTGTGTGTCTGTTTGAGAGATATGACTTTCATATTTCACATGTGTATGACAAATATGGACAATGACCATATCCCTGTATACAGCACAAAATCGATAATTCAGAAAATAAGAAACCGAAGGCATACAAAATCAGGATAAAACAGGAACCAAAGCAAAAAAACAAAAACCTCCACCATATGAAAAGAAGCGAGCTCCCGATATGGGTGTGAGACCAGTGTATTTTGATTTTGAATGGTAAGTAATAGAGATGTCCTATTTCACACGTGAATTCATTGTGACAAGAACCTCTGATTTTGGGTTTTGTGGTTGACTTTTATTCGCTGATTTCTATCAATACCAAACATTTTTTCCTCGTGATCTAAAATGCAGAGTTTGGATTTTTTTTACAGCAAACATTGTTTTAACCGACAAAGACGTAAATGGGGTGTTGGTGTTTTACAAACACATTTCTATTTCGTATGGAATATTACCGTAAAACGCATAATTGAGTCTTTAACCATATTCCAACCCCACACACGCAGAATCGAAAGGCTTACGAATTTTGGAAAAAAATAGTACAATACAGGACTTTTCCACTCGAAAAGAAAATAGGACAAACAAACGCAGACAACGACACAAGCCCCACATAATCATTGCACACAACATGTAGTCCAGGTCAATAGAAAAAAAATATGTCAACGATGCAGTTACGACGTATTTAAGAATTGCATATTAGAAATAAGTTGGCACGGTTCTTAGATAATTTGCGGTCTATATTTGTTATGTCTTCTCCTTATCCTAACAATATCAACACGGAAAAGTAATAACAAAATGTCAATATTCTATTATTACAAATCCTTCTCATTTATTTCTTTGCTTTTGAATAATGAAGTTCAAATAACAATAGTTACATTTCACAAAAAAATTAGACAGAAAGACTGTCATTTTTCTCTTGACAATTTCTTATCTATTTATCAGCGATTTTCAATCTGTAATATGAATTGATCACATTTGTCTATAGCTTACATTGTGCTCTGTCGCAACCGGATTTGTAATAACGACCGGATTTGTAATAAACTAGATTTATTACATATTAGGTTATTACATATTAGGTTAAACGTCCCAACCGGATTTGTAATAAAACCCGATATTGTAATAAACTACGAACATAGTCTAGGTCGCATGGAAGTTTCTTCTTGTTTCTTTTTCTTGCTTTCGATTCTCTCAATCTGTCTGTCTCAATTTCATGATGGATGATATACTGTCTTGTATTAATAACATTAGAATATTGATGTGTAGCACGATAAAGAATCCGATAAAATACATACATATATTGAACCAGTAATCATTTTAAAGGATCAAAAGCCCCGTCTAACTGCATAAAAAGAAAGAATTCGAGACAAAAAAGGGACAAAAAAAATACCAAAGAATTTATTACATATTAGGTTATTACATATTAGGTTACACGTCCCAACCGGATTTGTAATAAAACCCGAAGTTGTAATAAACTACAAACATAGTATAGGTCGCTCGGAAGTTTCTTCTTTCTTTCTCTGGCTTTCGATTCTCTCCGTCTGTCTGTCTCATTTTCATGATGGAGAATTACCGTCTCGTATTAATAACATTGTACTATTGATATTTTGCATGATAAAGTATCCGATAAAATTCGTAGAGATATTGAACTAGTAATCATTCTAAAGGATAAAAAGCCTCGTCTCACTGGATCAAAAGGAAGAATTCGAGACAAAAAGAGACAAAAAATGATACCAAAGAATTTATTACATATTAGGTTATTACATATTAGGTTACACGTCCCAACCGGATTTGTAATAAAACCCGAAATTGTAATAAACTACGGACATAGTCTAGGTCGCTCATAAGTTTCTTCTTTCTTTCTCTGGCTTTCGATTCTCTCCGTCTGTCTGTCTCATTTTCATGATGGAGAATTTACCGTCTCGTATTAATAACATTATAATATTGAGGTTTAGCACGATAAAGTATCCGATAAAATATACTAGTAGTCATTTTAAAGGATAAAAAGCCTCGTCTCACTGGATCACAAGGACAAATTCAAGACAAAAAAGGGACCAAAAATGATACCAAAGAATTTATTACATATTAGGTTATTACATATTAGGTTACACGTCCCAACCGGATTTGTAATAGAACCCGAAATTGTAATAATTACGGACATAGTCTAGGTCGCTCGGAAGTTTCTTCTTTCTTTCTCTGGCTTTCGATTCCATCCGTCTGTCTGTCTCATTTTCATGATGGAGAATTACCGTCTCGTATTAATAACATTGTACTATTGATATTTTGCACGATAAAGTATCCGATAAAATTCATAGAGATATTGAACTAGTAATCATTTTAAAGGATAAAAAGCCTCGTCTCACTGGATCAAAAGGAAGAATTCGAGACAAAAAGAGACAAAAAATGATACCAAAGAATTTATTACATATTAGGTTATTACATATTAGGTTACACGTCCCAACCGGATTTGTAATAAAACCCGAAATTGTAATAAACTACGGACATAGTCTAGGTCGCTCAGAAGTTTCTTCTTTCTTTCTCTCGCTTTCGATTCTCTCCGTCTGTCTGTCTCATTTTCATGATGGAGAATTTACCGTCTCGTATTAATAACATTATAATATTGAGGTTTAGCACGATAAAGTATCCGATAAAATATACTAGTAGTCATTTTAAAGGATAAAAAGCCTCGTCTCACTGGATCACAAGGACAAATTCAAGACAAAAAAAGGGACGAAAAATGATACCAAAGAATTTATTACATATTAGGTTATTACATATTAGGTTACACGTCCCAACCGGATTTGTAATAAAACCCGAAATTGTAATAAACTACGAACATAGTCTAGGTCGCTCGGAAGTTTCTTCTCTTTCTCTGGCTTTCGATTCTCTCCGTCTGTCTGTCTCATTTTCATGATGGAGAATTAATCGTCTCGTATTAATAACATTGTAATATTGAGGTTTAGCACGATAAAGTATCCGATAAAATATACTAGTAATCATTTTTAAGGATCAAAAGCCTCGTCTCACCGGATCACAAGGACAAATTCAAGACAAAAAAGGGACCAAAAATGATACCAAAGAATTTATTACATATTAGGTTATTACATATTAGGTTACACGTCCCAACCGGATTTGTAATAGAACCCGAAATTGTTATAAACTACGGACATAGTCTAGGTCGCTCGGAGGTTTCTTCTTTCTTTTTCTGGCTTTCGTTTCTCTCCATCTGTCTGTTTCATTTTAATAACATTATAATATTGAGATGTAGCACGATAAAGAATCCGATAAAATCCATACAAATATTGAAATAATAATCATTTTAAAGGATCAAAAGTCTCATCTCAATGGATCAAAATGAAGAATTCAAGACAAAAAGGGACAAAAAGATGGTACTCAATACTGGATTTGTAATAAAAACTGAAATTGTAATAAACTACCAACATAGTTTAGGTCGATTGGAAATTTCTTCTTTCTTTTCTCTCTCTTTGAAGGCATTTCCTGTTTGATTAAAATACTCTAAGAAAAAAATTAGGGTAGGGATACTTCAATGCGTCATTACTTTAAGTTGTCCCACAAAGGCACTATTTCTCTTACATCTGAAGTACAGAAAGAACAAAAAAAAAAAAAGGAAAAAGATCACTCTAAAAGTTATTGACTTAAATTACAACATAAATGTGTTTCTTTAGACATGATATTGCTTTTTATACGTCCGTCATTTGACGGGAAGCATTATCGTATGGCGAAGTCCGTCCGTCCGTCCGTCTGTCTGTCCGTCTGTCCGTCCGCTTATGGAAAGCAAATACAACTTGAGTATGCATTAATGGATTTTCATGATATTTATACACTTTGATTGGACTGTGGAAAGAAAGCCGCCTTTCAACTTTCACGTTCATCCGATTTGTCGTTACGGATCGAGCCACAACTCCGCTACGGCTCCAAAATAGGTCTATCCGTGGCGAGTCGGGATGCAAAATGTTCGATGAACCATGAACCTACGACTCCAATACGGATTGCTACGGGTTGATACGAATCGAGTACGGATAGCTACGGATAGCTAAGGATTGCTACGGATATCGTCCCGACGTTACCACGGATTGCTACGACACGCGTACGGATAGATACGGATTGCTACGACACGTGTACGGATAGGTACGGATTGCTAAATATTACCACGACTCGAGTACGGATAGGCAAGATTCGCACAAGAATAGCTACGACTTCAGTACGGATTAGTAGGAATGGCTTGGATTTCCTATGTATTTTTAAACCATAATTATTTATCAAAACACCGAATATTTTCAAATTGAGACGGTCTAAGTTGTATTATAACAGTATTGAGGTTTAATAGATGTATGCCTTTAAATCATTACAGATACCTAAAATTGAATATTTGAAGTATTGATTCATATATTGACCGAAAAACGCACAGAATACTAATAAATTTGAAGTTAATATAAGATACAATCCGTGGCTATCCGCAGCAACCCGTAGGTGGGTCGTAGCAATCCGTAGGTGAGTCGTAGCAATCCGTAGGAGAGTCGTAGAAATCCGTAGCAGAGACATAGCAATCCGTAGCAGAGTCGTTGCAATCCGTAGCAGAGTCGTATTGCTATTTTTATCACAAAAATGGTCCCGGATTGCTAAAAAGGATGCGCTACGGGTTGCTACGACTCCCCTACGGATAGCTACGACTCCACTACGGATTGCTTAGACTCCCCTACGACTCCGCTACGACAAAATCCGTAGCGGAGTCGTGGAAAATTTTGAACATGTTCAAAAATGTTCTGTGTCATCCCGGATAGCTACGGATTGCCAAGGATAGCTACGACTTGTCACGACTTGCGCCGGATCGAGCTACGGATAGCTACGGATGTAAAATTTTTCTCGATCCGTAGCTATCCGTGGCCCGATCCGTGAAAGTGTGAAGGGGCTTTAGATTTTTTGATATAATGAAGATATATTTTTAGAAATAGTTAGAAATTCATTAAAATCAATTTTTTGTCGAAATGTTTTGAAAATTTGTATGCTTCAAGAAGAACGGATGTTCTTTTATATATAAAGCGGGTGTTTATTTATCTAATTTTTTTGTCTCATTATTGAGAAATTACGTGTAATTGGAGGGGGTTATATGCACATGCATGTGCATTTTAAGCTAAGGGCAAAGTATAGGTGCATGGAATGCAATAACTTGAGTATGCGTCAACGGATTACACTTTAAGTAGATTATGGTGAGGAAACGGCCTTTCGATTTTCAGATTCAACCGATTTGTCGTTACTCAGTGAGTTATGGGACATAGATTTTTCGGTATTATGAAAATGAATTCCGACGTTCATATCTTGCTGCGTTAGCGTAGGTTTTATTTCTTAACATTTTGAACATTGTTGTTCGTAGACTTAGAATCATAAAATAATTTTAGCATGAAAGGCAAGCATGATCGATCCAATTAAGAGCATATTTGCCTTTTACAAACAAAACAACTATGATCAAACATACATTTTCATGAAAATGCTTGATATTCCAAGGGAAAAGCAAGTTTTGTGCTATATATAATTGTATCGAAATGTATCGGAGCGAAAATATCGATACTCGTAGCGATGACCGATACCGATACGTACCGATATATCGATATATTTGCCCAGCCCTAGTGGAAATGTAGAAATATACGAAAATTACTAGTATCACATGTTATAGGTGGATTCAATAGTCAAGTGGTATATGTATTCTAATGTATTTTTTTTTCACGTCAAACTCATGTTAAAGAAAATAAACGCTTAATGTAAAAACATGTAAAAATAGCCAACGCTGCAAGATACGCCCGTCAGGGAAGGAGCTGATAAGATAAGGGCCGTTTTTAGCCCTAAATCTCGTGCCGTATTTCTTCCACATAACGGTACATATGCAGACAAAAGATAATCATTATTGAAAAATAATGTATTTGAAGACTATTTGTTTGTTTTACTTTTCGATGAAATACTCATAAGACTCTAAAATGAAGGTCCAAAGAGGTAGGGGGTACTCGAGTAATAAAACTGATAATATCGACCATAAACGTAGAAATTTTAGAATATTTTGCCTGAAATGGATAAATACTAACTAAAAGATATCAAATACATCCACATTGTATATCAGAAATACATTTCGAAAGTTCTATTTCCTCTAATCGGTAAATAATGAAATCCGGAACTCAAAATTCCGTCTTATTTTGTATGTAATGGCTATAATAGAAGCTTTTTAGCGCGAAATACACGTTAGCGGAGAAATCCATATCGCTCCTGCTTATTTCGTTCCTAATTGTTGTACATTTTATTCGATCGTATTTAGGACACGTTTTCTAATGGATTAAGGAGGAGAAATGGTCAAATTTTCCATATTTAATGATCTTAAAGATCGATTCTTTAACAAATGCACCCCCCTTCCTTTTTCGGTTTTTCGTCTCTGGGGTAGTGTTCCCCCCGGAGATACAGAACCCCACTTTTCCAGAAAATTTGTATCATGGATATACACCTCCAGTATAAGTGGCGTTCTGTATCTCCGGGGGGAACAATGTTCAAAAAAACTTTTCCGTTTTCTATTGATTTCAATGGGAAAAAGACAAGTTTTGACCCAAATATTAGCAATATTATGTATAATAGATCTAAAATAACTTCAGAGTTTGATGGGATACTGTATTTGTATTAAATTAACGAACGATTTTTCTTAAAATTTCCATTTTCAAAATTCCACTTTTTAGGGCAGATTTTACGTCTTATCTTATCAGCTCCTTTATTTCTCATAATTGGTGGATGCAATCATATGCCAGTTTTAGTCCCAAAATGACTTGACCTGTACACATAATTGGGAAAAAAAGAAAACTTGTGAAGAAATAAGAAAGAAAATGAGTTCCTCTTCAGGAATAAAAAAAAATCTAAGAAAAAAAAAACCGCTTTTAAGCCACAAAATGACCTTGACCTTTGACTACTGACCTTAAGAAATAGTAAGAAATATTAGGTTCTTTGTCTTGTTTAAGTATACCCACATGGGAAGGTCCTAGAACTGAGAGCCATTCGAAGTTGAAGGTCCATATCTCTGCCAAAAAATAAATCAATTGATCGCAAACTAAAACTGGATCTGTAATTCATTATTTTGAAGGTGTATACTAAATTTCAATTCAATAGCTGCAAAGGCTTCGAAAAATACTAGTAGTCCGGAAAACTTAAAAATTGTTGAAAATTTCTATGTTCAAGGGCCATATCAAGGCCATAACTCTGCTACAAATAGGTCGAAGTTTCCATCGAATATCTTGAAAAGTCCGGAAAACATGACCTCGGACGGATGGACGGACACACGGACAGCCTGTGATGGCCGTAATAAATTTTCTATCGGATTGAAAAACACGAACTTGGTAAAGGACATTAATTACTTTCTCCTTGTAAGATTTGGTGAAATTCCGGATAACATGGAGGGTTGTGTGAACGAAATCCGGATAACCACACCATATGCTATTTTGAAGCAGAAAGCTGTCCAAAGTTGGCGTTCAATATTTCGTTTAATACAATTTCGGGTTTTATTACAAATCCGGTTGGGACGTGTAACCTAATATGTAATAACCTAATATGTAATAAATTCTTTGGTATCATTTTTGGTCTCTTTTTGTCTCGAATTCTTCCTTTTGATCCAGTGAGACGAGGCTTTTTATCCTTTAAAATGATTACTAGTTCAATATCTCTATGAATTTTATCGGATTCTTATCGTGCTACACATCAGTATTGTAATGTTATTAATAAAAGACGGTATATTCTCCATCATGAAAATGAGACAGACAGACGGAGAGAATCGAAAGCCAGAGAGAGAAAGAAGAAACTTCCGAGCGACCTAGACTATGTTCGTAGTTAATTACAATTTCGGGTTTTATTACAAATCCGGTTGGGACGTGTAACCTAATACGTAATAACCTAATGTGTAATAAATTCTTTGGTATCATTTTTGGTCCCTTTTTTGTCTCGAATTCTTCCTTTTTATGCAGTGAGACGGGGCTTTTGATCCTTTAAAATGATTACTAGTTCAATATACGTATGTATTTTATCGGATTCTTTATCGTGCTACACATCAATATTCTAATGTTATTAATACAAGACAGTATATTATCCATCATGAAATTGAGACAGACAGATTTAGAGAATCGAAAGCCAGAAAAAGAAACAAGAAACTTCCAAGCGACCTAGACTATGTTCGTAGTTTATTACAATTTCGGGTTTTATTACAAATCCGGTTGGGACGTGTAACCTAATATGTAATAACCTAATATGTAATAAATTCTTTGGAATCATTTTTGGTCCCTTTTTTGTCTTGAATTTGTCCTTGTGATCCGGTGAGACGAGGCTTTTGATCCTTTAAAATGATTACTAGTATATTTTATCGGATACTTTATCGTGCTAAACCTCAATATTACAATGTTATTAATACGAGACGATTAATTCTCCATCATGAAAATGAGACAGACAGACGGAGAGAATCGAAAGCCAGAGAAAGAGAAGAAACTTCCGAGCGACCTAGACTATGTTCGTAGTTTATTACAATTTCGGGTTTTATTACAAATCCGGTTGGGACGTGTAACCTTATATGTAATAACCTAATATGTAATAAATTCTTTGGTATCATTTTTGGTCCCTTTTTTGTCTCGAATTCTTCCTTTTTATGCAGTGAGACGGGGCTTTTGATCCTTTAAAATGATTACTAGTTCAATATACGTATGTATTTTATCGGATTCTTTATCGCGCTACACATCAATATTCTTATGTTATTAATACAAGAAAGTATATTATCCATCATAAAATTAAGACAGACAGATTAAGAGAATCGAAAGCCAGAAAAAGAAACAAGAAACTTCCAAGCGACCTAGACTATGTTCGTAGTTTATTACAATTTCGGGTTTTATTACAAATCCGGTTGGGACGTGTAACCTTATATGTAATAACCTAATATGTAATAAATTCTTTGGTATCATTTTTGGTCCCTTTTTTGTCTCGAATTCGTCCTTTTTATGCAGTGAGTCGGGGCTTTTGATCCTTTAAAATGATTACTAGTTCAATATACGTATGTATTTTATCGGATTCTTTATCGTGCTACACATCAATATTCTAATGTTATTAATACAAGACAGTATATTATCCATCATGAAATTGAGACAGACAGATTTAGAGAATCGAAAGCCAGAAAAAGAAACAAGAAACTTCCAAGCGACCTAGACTATGTTCGTAGTTTATTACAATTTCGGGTTTTATTACAAATCCGGTTGGGACGTGTAACCTAATATGTAATAACCTAATATGTAATAAATCTAGTTTATTACAAATCCGGTCGTTATTACAAATCCGGTTGCGACAGTGCTACACCTCAATATTATAAAGTTATTAATACGAGACGGTATATTCTCCATTATGAAAATGAGACAGACAGACGGAGAGAATTGAAAGCCAGAAAAAGAAAGAAGAAACTTCCGAGCGACCTAGACTATGTTCGTAGTTTATTACAATTTCGGGTTTTATTACAAATCCGGTTGGGACGTGTAACCTAATATGTAATAACCTAATATGTAATAAATACTTGAGTATCATTTTTTGGTCCCTTTTTGTCTTGAATGCTTCCTTTTTATCCAGTGAGACGAGACTTTTGATCCTTTAAAATGATTACTAGTTCAATATCTGTATGGATTTTATCGGATTATTTATCGTGCTACACCTCAATATTATAAAGTTATTAATACGAGACGGTAGATTCTCCATTATGAAAATGAGACAGACAGACGGAGAGAATTGAAAGCCAGAAAAAGAAAGAAGAAACTTCCGAGCGACCTAGACTATGTTCGTAGTTTATTACAATTTCGGGTTTTATTACAAATCCGGTTGGGACGTGTAACCTAATATGTAATAGCCTAATATGAAATAAATACTTGAGTATCATTTTTTGGTCCCTTTTGTCTTGAATTCTTCCTTTTTATCCAGTGAGACGAGACTTTTGATCCTTTAAAATGATTACTAGTTCAAAATCTGTATGGATTTTATCGGATTATTTATCGTGCTACACCTCAATATTATAAAGTTATTAATACGAGACGGTAGATTCTCCATTATGAAAATGAGACAGACAGACGGAGAGAATTGAAAGCCAGAGAAAGAAAGAAGAAACCTCTGAGCGACCTAGACTATGTTCGTAGTTTATTACAATTTCGGGTTTTATTACAAATCCGGTTGGGACGTGTAACCTAATATGTAATAACCTAATATGTAATAAATACTTGAGTATCATTTTTTGGTCCCTTTTTGTCTTGAATTCTTCCTTTTTATCCAGTGAGACGAGACTTTTGATCCTTTAAAATGATTACTAGTTCAATATCTGTATGGATTTTATCGGATTATTTATCGTGCTACACCTCAATATTATAAAGTTATTAATACGAGACGGTATATTCTCCATTATGAAAATGAGACAGACAGACGGAGAGAATTGAAAGCCAGAAAAAGAAAGAAGAAACTTCCGAGCGACCTAGACTATGTTCGTAGTTTATTACAATTTCGGGTTTTATTACAAATCCGGTTGGGACGTGTAACCTAATATGTAATAACCTAATATGTAATAAATACTTGAGTATCATTTTTTGGTCCCTTTTGTCTTGAATTCTTCCTTTTTATCCAGTGAGACGAGACTTTTGATCCTTTAAAATGATTACTAGTTCAATATCTGTATGGATTTTATCGGATTATTTATCGTGCTACACCTCAATATTATAAAGTTATTAATACGAGACGGTAGATTCTCCATTATGAAAATGAGACAGACAGACGGAGAGAATTGAAAGCCAGAGAAAGAAAGAAGAAACTTCCGAGCGACCTAGACTATGTTCGTAGTTTATTACAATTTCGGGTTTTATTACAAATCCGGTTGGGACGTGTAACCTAATATGTAATAACCTAATATGTAATAAATACTTGAGTATCATTTTTTGGTCCCTTTTTGTCTTGAATTCTTCCTTTTTATCCAGTGAGACGAGACTTTTGATCCTTTAAAATGATTACTAGTTCAATATCTGTATGGATTTTATCGGATTATTTATCGTGCTACACCTCAATATTATAAAGTTATTAATACGAGACGGTATATTCTCCATTATGAAAATGAGACAGACAGACGGAGAGAATTGAAAGCCAGAAAAAGAAAGAAGAAACTTCCGAGCGGCCTAGACTATGTTCGTAGTTTATTACAATTTCGGGTTTTATTACAAATCCGGTAGGGACGTGTAACCTAATATGTAATAACCTAATATGTAATAAATGCTTGAGTATCATTTTTTGGTCCCTTTTTGTCTTGAATGCTTCCTTTTTATCCAGTGAGACGAGACTTTTGATCCTTTAAAATGATTACTAGTTCAATATCTGTATGGATTTTATCGGATTATTTATCGTGCTACACCTCAATATTATAAAGTTATTAATACGAGACGGTATATTCTCCATTATGAAAATGAGACAGACAGACGGAGAGAATTGAAAGCCAGAAAAAGAAAGAAGAAACTTCCGAGCGGCCTAGACTATGTTCGTAGTTTATTACAATTTCGGGTTTTATTACAAATCCGGTTGGGACGTGTAACCTAATATGTAATAACCTAATATGTAATAAATCTAGTTTATTACAAATCCGGTCGTTATTACAAATCCGGTTGCGACACACCACTAGTCACTTCAGCAATACCGAGAACCATTGAACATTTCAATTTATATGTTTTGGAGAGTATCTTACTTACTACCAGAAGAATTTTACTCTCCCGACACACCTGAGCTGATATCCATTGGAGACTCACACTTCTCCCTGGGATATCCATGGACACGCTGGGGGAAAGATATCCTTTTCTTCTCCAGTTTTGCTCGTACCCTGTGAGACAGTCTATGTGAGACACACAAGTTGTCTCAATGGCTCCAATTGACCAATGATAAAAGAGATTCTTATTGTGACGTCACAGTAACGTCGTCAGAAAACATGGCGTTAGATGGCATGAAACGTTGTTTGAATTCCCTTTTTTCTTATATTTGACGGAAGAAGAAATAGATTCCATCACTTTCCGCTACGCTACACTCGGGAAAAGACGAAATTTCTGTCACTCGTGTAAATATTTTAAGTCTCACTCAGTAGATCGTGATAGAACCTATTAGTCTTACCCTAGGGGTAAGATAACATTTTGAAGTGCCTTTTAACTGTAACGATGTACATGATTGCTGCGTTAGCCGATCAAAACTTTTAAGGAATATATAAAATCTCTTTTTTTAGCGCTTTTAGACCGTGAAAGAAAAATAATCCCCAGATGTGATCAGGGACACGGAAATCCAACAACCCTCGTGTCCAGGATTTGCTTTTATCCACGACTCGGCAAGCCTCGTCGTGGTACAAGCAAATCCTGTACTCTCGGGTGGATACCCTTGTCCCTGATCACATCTGGGGATAGATTCTATTATTCCCCTTTTCACAATATTTTGGTTATTTGTTTTTTTATGGTTTTTTTTTTGTTCTGATTGCTAATGAGATTTGAATTGTGCTTGGCGTTTATTGAATTATATAGACATTTTTTTGTGTATTTGACTTTCTCTCACGAGTTTATTATGTGTTATATGTTTATGGTATCTTCCATATCTCCCAAAAGTTTTTTTTCACAGTAGCTTAGACAGTCAGGGGTTTTCTTACAAACATACCCTTTGTTAAGTAGATTCTCAGCAAGTACGCCGTAGAAAAGAGATAAAGAAGATCCTGACGACAATCTCAACAGCACTCACAATAGAGCACCGAATTGAACATCGACGAACCCCTAACAAACAAGAGGTGGGACCAAGTGTCCGGGAGGAGTAAGCATCCCCTGTTGGGCTAGCCGCACCCGCCGTTGATGTTCACGCACGAAAATGATCTCCTGGTCAATTAGTTCCTAATCCAGAAGTAATCTTACATTAAACACTTCCAGTTTCCTAGGCTTATTACGAGGCTTCTTTTTTATCGTGCGGCTATCGACACTTAACTTGAAATGTATTTGTAAATTATCCTTCACCAAATTAGATAAATTATTTTACTAAGAGTAATCTCTTTTAATGTTACGTCTTCAAACGATAAAGCTTTGTCCTTAGTTGGTTCTTTGGAATAAGATGTACACATTGTAACTTGGTGAGTGTCACTGCTGGTGAAACAGACTCGAGTCCCCGAGCGCACATGTAGCCAAGTTTGATCAACTTCGGTTGATCGTTTCTTCGACGCATTCGAAAATTTCTGTTATCAAATTTTATTGAAATTTCGAAACCCCGGGTCCTGTAGCATCATACCCCTACTATTGTGCAACGTCTATCGATACATTTTTGGACATAAGTTTCACACTTTTTGGCCATATTACATTGTTTAGATTGAGGATCACTGACGAGGGCTAGGTACCCGAAACGTACATGTCTGGTCCATGCTGCTAATGTATCTGTTCTTAAATGATGCTATTGAATTTGAAGACGTTGTACCATCAGAATGGCCTTGACCATGATTATAATTGTTGGGAAATTATTTGTTGAAATTCGCATATGGGTCAATGGACTTATTACAATAGAACATATACATGTATTTCAATATTGATAATTTTTCAATCAATTTTACCCACATATGAAAATCCTCACTTCCTGAAGCAGTCAATTCAGTCGTTCTTTAGTCTACTCAATAATTAAATTTTTTAGGGCAAACCCCCATCTCCACTCATAATCATATGAATTATATGCCTACATTATCAGCTTCTAACCATCATCGCAAATTTAAGGTGTCTTGTATATACCACAAAGCATTTTGAGGAATTGCCAATTTTTATTTCATTGAATCTTTTTTTTTCATTCATGTTTTTTTTATTGCATACATTTCCAATTTGCATGGATATTTAGAAAATGCAAGTGTTCGAACTGAATACTTGAATTTTGTCAGAGCAGCAAATGCCATACAATTTTATTGAATTCCCTGCCAAACCGAAAAGAATGATTACTCTTTTGTTATTAGTTTTAATGAAGCTAAACTTCTTTTCCTTCGAAAACGTAAAAGAACTTTAAATGGAAGAAAAAAACCCCACCATGTTATGGTATTTTAAAGTCCAAAAGAATATAGAAAAAATACCACATACTGCATGACGATAATTTAAAATCCCAAAGAAGTTTTATTTTTGCCGATGCTTGCAGTTTAAAGGTTTACTAACCAAAAAGTCGTACATCGTCAAAAGCAATATAACCGTGGCAGCATTTATTATTGAAGAGCACACCTACTGATCTCTATTGTTTTCTTTATGGTAAGTTATTATGTCTTTTTTTCGTATTCTACTCACAAGGTTAATTTTGCTTGCGTTATTAAATTATCAAACTATTGGTCCTCATCGGAACCATACTGTATTACTGAGTTAAAGCACAGAGATAGAGGTAGAAAAAAGAATTCATTTTTTGAAAATATTTTAATTTAAGTAAGTTCAAAATATTTTCAAGAACAATGAGAGAGGAGATTAAAGATTATAAGAGAATAAGAGAAAGTTATAGCTCATCGTTAAGTAAATAAAATGCGTGTTTACGTACAAACATGCTGGAGAGAGAGAGAGAGAGATGTGATGAAGGACTTTCAAAACACTTAAAAGAATGATCAAAATGTGATTGATTTATGCAAATTTGTTTATAACTGATGTATTATGTCATTCATTTAATGTAAATATCATTGTGTTCAGAGGTCTTTATGAAGACATTGCTTCAGAACAATAACAAGATACATGTAGCTAAATTTTCTTACCTCCTCCGTGGACGTGGATAAGATTTCTTTTTACATTGTATATTGTAGTATTAAATTGTATCAAGAAGGATAACTCATAATAAAAACAAAAATGTAGAAGAAAAACAGTGCGTGTTTCGAGTTACCTTAAAATGATAGATACGTCATAATATTCCTCGTGCCTTTTGTGTTTGTCCGTCTACAAGATAATCTTCAGTTTATATGTTTACGGTAGTTAAAGACACTTTATTTTTCTTTTGATGACTTTTATACTTCACATGTGAATTTAATGTCATTTTTCTTACCAGTTTTAATGAAACAATTTTTTTCACAATAAAAGAGTTTTAGGTATGTAATGCTGATATTTTAAAAATCCAAAAGGATATACTGGAAGGGCACATATTATTACCACTTTTTCAACATTTTGGGCTCTGAAAAATAATGTGATATTTGTACACTGCACGGAAGGAGCAAGAACCCTCGGTACACACTACTTCCAATTATCGTGACAATCTGATGATCGGTTCTTGCATGATTACCGGTGATTCGTATACGTTAGTGAAGGAACCAGTATGAAATACATATTGTTGAGGTAGGAATTTTAATTTTTCTTCTTTGAGTCATGTAACGGTATCCAAAATTTCAAATAAATTCATAACCTGCAAATACTGAATTTTAAGACATAAAGTCCGTAAATCGGAATGTATTTTCCCTCCCTCTCAAGTTAAAGTGTAAACGTCTTCAAATTGAATAGCATCATTTAAGAACAGATAAATTGGACCAGACATGCACGTTTCGGGTACTTAACCCTCATCAGTGATCCTAAATCTAAACAATGTTATATGCCAAAAAAGTATGAAAATTATTATGTCGAAAAAGTGCACCGAAAGACGTAGCAGGATGGGTGGGATATGATGCTACAGAACCCACTTTTTAGAAATTTCAAGAAACTTAGATAACAGAAATTTAGAATGCGTTGAAGAAACGATCAACCGAAATTGATCGAACTTGGCTACATGTGCCCTCGGGGACTCCTGGTCCACCAGCAGTGACACTCACCAAGTGGTATAAATGTAAACGTCTTCAAATTGAATAGCATCATTTAAGAACAAAGGGTAGGCCACTACAACTTCATACATCTCTTTTGTATTTGATTTTTTGTATGTATTTTCACAGATGAAAAGAAGAAAGTTTAAAAATTCAAACAGCAATATGTATACTCCATGAAAATTCAGTATTTGCAGGTTATGAATTTATTTGAAATTTTTGATACCGTTACATGACTCAATGAAGAAAAATTAAAATTCCTACGTCAACAATATGCAGAGATATAAACGAAGTTTCGATAATATGTACCCTACCAGTAGAGCTGATTTGAATAGGTGAAATTATGAAAACCCAATCTTGATCTTGACCTTGTAGGATTAACATTGACCTTTCTTGGAGTACTGAATTCATCCAGAAGATAACCGTTAAAAGTAGATGCCTAATACATATTATAATTACAGTTTCAATAATGTGCACATGATTTCTTTTCAGATTTCATCATGCTGTCTCCAAAGCAAATAGGGATAATCATCGCAATTGTTGTCAGTGTAGTTGTCGTCGTAGTTGTCGTAACCGTTGTCGTTGTCGTCACAAGTATGTTACTTTCTCTTTTTTGTTCTGGTTTTGACATTTTGCTTTTTTTTGGACAGTTTGTTTTTGACAAACACCTGTCGTACAAGTTTTTATGAGCGGATCTAGTTTTTTCAAGCGTGGCTAAGCCGTCAGGGTGGCCCAACTTATGATTTGAAAGAAAATATACTTAAAAATGGGAAAAATGATTATTTTTGCCAAATTCCAGGGGGAGGGATCCTGACCCTCTGATCCCCTCTAGATCAGCGCTTGGATGTCTTCTATGTCGTTACTGCAGTTTAATATAACTTGAAAAAGGAATTGACTTTAATTGAATATAAATGAGTTAAAGAAGATCCTGACGATAATCTCAACAGCACTCACAATAGAGCACTACATTAAGCATCGACGGACCCCTAGTATATTAGAGGTGGGACCAGGTGCCCGGGAGGAGTAAGCATCCCCTGTTGGTTTGCCGCACCCGCCGTCGATGTTCAAGCACGAAAATGAAAATATATAAAACACATACACTGTCTGAGGTTATCAATATATGGAAAGTGCTATGGCGACAATGACAGGGTAAAATATTCAAAACACTTTCAAACCCCTCGCGAGGAACTTTTTTTTATGACCTCCACACGGCAAAGGGCATAAGTGTGACACAAATGAGTCAAAAAAGATCCTGACGATAATCTCAAAAACACTCACAATAGAGCACAAAATTAAGCATCGACGGACCCCCTAGCAAGCTAGAAGTGGGTCCAGGTGCCCGGGAGGAGTAAGCTTATAACATTATTCATGCCCTCTCTCTACAATTTTCAATACATTGAAATCAGTGAGTGATACTCAAACACAAACACCAAATCAGATTCCAAAAATAACAATCGAAAGACGTACAAATAATTGTAAAAGAATGAAACAGAACTTTCACACGCGAAAAGAAAAATAAGACAAACAGACGGAGAGAATAACATACGTAGCTCTATAGAAACACGAATGACAACTTTATTTAATGAAAAATTTCCTGGGTCCAATGCAAGTGCGGAATGTACCGTAAGTAGCTTTGCTAAATCGCTTCATGCTTATTTGCAAAGTGTATTCAGATATCACATCAGTCATGGTAAAAATCTAATGCAAGTATAGTATCTTGCGCTTGTTTTAGTTTAAAAAAAAAAACAAAAACAAAAAAAAAACAAGGGTGACTTTCGCTCGTTGGCAGCGGTATGAGAACCTAGAACAAGAAAATTACAAAAAAAGGTTGTAAGTACCGCCAGTCTGAATAAATTCGCTGAAGAAATGCAATTCCATTGATTTCAAACGCGCGCTAAACATAATAATCTCTTTGGAATCAGCAATTGCAAAATACAAACTTTGCAGCATGAGAAAATATTTCCGCAACAAATTTTACAATCAAGTTAAACATTCTATTTGTTAAATTTTTTCTCAACTAAATGCAAAATTTCAGACTAATCAGAAGGGAGCTAGATCTATAAGATGTATGTGTCCAGCGCCGGATAAATTAATTTTAACAGCGCCACCTTCAATAAATTTCCATTATTTACAAAAACTTCTATGTAGATTAAATAATGCAATCAACTTAAACATGAAAGAGGAAGCAACGGAGATGAGATCAGGTGCACGGGGAGAGTAAGCATCTCCTGATTGCTAACAACACCCGTCACTTAAGCCGTGCTGAAAAAAGTCATATTCGGTAAATTTAAAATTCGGTGATTTAAATGTTTCTTACCTAAAGTATCTCCAAGCATGAAGGACTTTACAATTTTTAATATTTTATTATATCGTCCAAAAAAATGTCCGGTGACAAAGTCAGTCGCCCACTAATGAACCTTTCGTTCAGTTGTTTTCGGTTAGTCTCCTTTTCCTAAGAAGGAATTCGTTGTAGCTCGAGCTTGCTCTGGAGTAGTGTATCAGCTGCGATATGAATACACCGAAGAACGAAAGAATAATACTAATAAAGAAAGGGAAATTTGTAATTTTGAAGTTGAAATCGTCACGTTTGTCATACATTGAAGTATTCAGATGACAATTTCCGTCAACATGTAATAACATAAGATCTAAATTTGAGGCAGAGTCAATGCTATCTGTGGTTTCTTTCACACCTAGTTCATACGGATAGATTATGCTATGGTCAGCAAAATTCGGACAATGAATTGAGAGTACGTCATCGATATATCTGCATATAGAATGGAATTGGAGCGCTAGGTGTTTCTTTACGTAAGAGAGCAAATATATGGATAAAACATAGTGTAATCAAAGATTACGAAGCTCACCTCGCGGCAGCAAAGTTCAATTTAAACATATCTCTAAGTACATGTATATTAAGAAAATCACTCAAGTGGAAAGAAGTAGGTCAAGGTCATTTTATAAAAATTTAATTAAAGATACATCCAATATGCAAGTTTGGTACATGTAGCACTTATACTTTGCTCAATATTGGCCTTATAAGGCAAAATCACTCAAGCAGAAAAAGTAGGTCAAGGTCGTTTTATGAAAGTTTGATCAAAGATACATCCAATATGCAAGTTTGGTAGATGTAGCACTTATTCTTTGCTCAATATTGGCCTTTTAAAGCAAAATCACTCAAGTGGAAAAAGTAGGTCAAGGTCATTTTATGAAAGTTTGATCAAAGATACATCCAATATGCAAGTTTGGTACATGTAGCACTTATACTTTGCTCAATATTGGCCTTATAAGGCAAAATCACTCAAGCGAAGAAAGTAGGTCAGATGCTGCATCCGATGCATGGGTTCACCTCAGCATCCCAAGATGAATCACTTGTGCAAGTTTGGTTACTGTAGCATCAGTACTTTGTCAGATACTGAACTACCCCAAAAACTTTAACCAGATATGACAAAGTCATTCAACTGGAAAATGTAGGTCAGATGCTGCATCCGATGCATGGGTTCACCTCAGTATCCCAAGATGAATCACTTGTGCAAGTTTGGTTACTGTAGCATCAGTACTTTGTCAGATACTGAGTTACCCCAAAAACTTTAACCAGACATTGACAAAGTCATTCAACCGGAAAAAAGTAGGTCAGATGCTGCATCCGATGCATGGGTTCACCTCAGCATCCCAAGATGAATCACTGGTGCAAGTTTGGTTACTGTAGCATCAGTACTTTGTCAGATACTGAGTTACCCCAAAAACTTTAACCGGACGCGGACGCGGACGCGGACGGGGACGCGGACGCGGACGCCGGGGTTATAGCATAAGCTCATCTCAACTTCGTCGAGGTGAGCTAAAAATGGGTTCTTGACCGGAAATAATCTGGTACAACCTGCGTTTGTCAAGAAAAATTTCGTAAAGATGTATGAAAGAGTATATAAGATAGCCTACGACTGCCAAAGGAATTTTTCGCAGTCAGCTTGAGAGGCCGAAACGCATTTTTATATTAGTTGCCATGGCAACAATCTGTTTTCTTTATTTTACCAAATAAATTGAACAATCGGACTACAAAGTACCACATAGTAGTAACTTGTTTGTTCCATCACAATAGCATACTCAGGAGGGCTAGCCTTGTATTATGACAGTCAAATACCAGTAAAAATAGGGTTAAATTTGGGGAAAATACCTCTTTTCATGAACCCCTCGAATGAAGCACAGAATTTTCACAGAATTTTGCAACTTCAAAATAACTTGCAAATTTTCTCCTCTTTCAAATGATACAAAATTCATCAGTACATGTACTTCCCAGATTCATTTTCTCAGTAATTAGCGAATTCCAAAATATTTTCTCAAAGTTTGTACTGCAGTACATCATATCTCACCTTTCCTGCTACGTCTTTCGAAACATTTTCGGACATAATGATTTTCATATCTTTGGCCATATTACGTTGTTTATATTAAGGATCACTGATGCGGGTTAAGTACCCGAAACGTCTGGTCCATGCTGCAAATTTATCAGTTCTGTTGAAAATGATGCTATTGAATTTGAATACTTTTAAAATTTGCACTACAATATCAATGAGATAAGACAAGGTCCATTTGATATTCGGGGGAGGAGCTTGTGTTTATTTTCCGAAAAAAAAGTTGCTCTCAATTTTGATGAAAAAAAAAAATAATTAGCGTATGGTGTGACAGGTTAAAAAATAATCTTGTTCCTATAAGATCATGCATCTCAAATCTTTTATCACAAGATAAGTAATATTTACAGTTTAAACGCCTGTTGCTAAAAATTCGTGTACATTTAGACATTATGTTAGAAAAAAATAGTTCTTGCTTCAACTTTGACAAGGTATTGTTTCCAATTGTTCGACCCTAATGCCAGTGGAATTTGATATGCTCTCAAAATACAGATCAAAGGAGTAATAAATCGTTGATAACGGATTCTTTTAAGTTACCATCAGAATTAGGGTATACATGTATATAACATTGTTATATTGGCATAGATGAAGACAATGCATTTATGATTATTTCGTCAAGCGCGGATCTTGAAGGGGAAATCGGAGTGGAATTTACGAAAAATGTAGGTTTTCAAAATTGTGTACGTAATTAAGGTTAGGGTTGTGACTACAGGGAGATAACTCTATTTTCATATCACGTAATATTTGAAACCGACACGGACGATAAATGGTGTAAGCTCAGTTTGTTGCATTATTTCAGAAAAAAATAATACTCTTTGATATTTTCATTGCTGAATGGCTATTTTTTGGAAAAATGCATATTTTTAAATGAAAAATCACCAAAAATAGGAAAAAAAATTGTCATTTTCGCATGAGTTCTGCTTCTAAAGATTCAAACATTAGAATATATACTATTCATTATACTCTTTAAAAATGAGAGAATTAGAAATTCGAACTTCGAATAAATCTCTATGTTTTTTTGTCAAAATGTTGATTTTTTGCACAAATTATTGTGCTATTTATAGAAACAGTCATTTTGCTCAAAAACGAATTCGGGTACATATTAGTTTGACTGCTTTAGGATAAAGCAATACCATAGCTCTATACATAGAAAAAGAATGTGTACCTGGCAACCTTCTAGCTATTAATAAAAATAACGAATTGTTGCCATGGCAACCAGCAAAATCGTGTTTAAAAGAAAATACACTCCTTAGAACTGTTTGTTTCATCAGAATTTTTCAAAATAGGCTTTAATAAATACACAAGCTATAAGAATCCAGAAAAATAAGGGTATATATGACTTTTTGAAATTTCATGCAGAGGTATTTAAAGTTATGATGTTGTATTCTCTAAAATGACGAAAATGTTAAAATAGGCAAAAAATGGACGTTTATAGCCAAAAAACAAGACGGGCAAATTTTGATTTTTTGGTCTGAATAGTTCGAGGAGATGTTCCTCTACATGTGGACATATCCATCTTTCTTCTAACTCATTTTTATTAAAAGTCGCCACCCTGACCTTAAGTTTAATGAAATTATAGGCTTGTCCTTTGACTTGACCTCCCCACCTCAAAATATGATTTTTCTAGATCCCCACTGGGTTGTAACTTCGAAGAATATTTCCTCGATTAAGATAAATTCTGAGGGGCAAGCGAAGAAAAAAATAGCAAATTGATGATTAGGATTACATTCCAATCTATTATAAAGTAATCACAGCGGAACACACACGTATTGCAAAAGAGGAAAGGAACAAACAGACGGAAAGACAGACAATGAGAATAATCGTATCGTCGGGTGTTCATCCAATATGTACTCTTACGTTTCCCGACTGACAGGAATTCCTCTTGTAATATAGTTCCACCGCTCATCCATTATTCCTTCGATATTGAAAAATAATGATTCAGAATGATTTCTTATTATTAGCAAATTTCGCCTGATGCGTAATAAACTGGTTTGAAATATTCTTCTAGAGGGTATAGAGTTGAAACACTTCCATATTGTTCAATTATTTTTATAATATGTAATGTATAAATATTTTTTTTTTCTTTTCAGGAGATTCTGATGATACCGCCACAGGTAAATATGAAAGCCAAGCAAAGCTCACGTGAGCTATTGTTATAGGGCGCCTTCAGTCGTCCGTACTACGTCCGCCGTAAACTTAAAAAAGAATTCGACATCTCCTCTGCAACCGCTGCACAGAACGCCTCGATACTTTTCAGGTAGCAAGTACTCAAGGTCTTCAACCATATCTATGTTATTGGTGCCGACAAATATGGCCACCGAGTGTTTTGGTCGACTTACACATTGTCGACATCACCTCTCCTCTGAAGTAGGTAACTAATTTTTCAGACGTAATAAAAAGTCAAAGACAACGTTTTTAACGGATACTCGGCATGTTAGATTCCTTGTATGAGAAGAGGGCGCTACTAAAATGAATTATGGTGGCTCCACTAGAAGCATCACCGATGAGAATTTAATATTCGAAACAAGTGTCTGGTGCAGAAAAATTGGTTTAAAATTTTGTCAAGAAAGTATAGAGTTGGAACACTTCCGTATTATTTCTGTCATACCTCCTACCCAAATAGGTGTACATGTGAATATGTAGGATTGAGGTCCGTGTACAGCAGATGTAACACTTAACAATTCAACATTCCAAAACATTTTAGAACTTTACAAGGACAAATCCTATACAAATATCAAATAAACAGAATTAAGAAAATCAATTTAGGCTTCATTCTGTCGACGAGTTTCAACTTTGTCAACAAAGTCAAACACAAAATCAGCAACCATAATCCAAAAATCATAAAGATAGACATACAAATCTTTGAAACATACACGAAATAAAACAATGATATTGAGGATGAGAAATATAAGAAAAAGACTCTGTGAACTTAACTTGATGACTAGGTAACGAATTTACCCCACCGATGACCTATTTTGATAATTTTCATGAAGTGTTTGGACGTCATTGTCTGATCACGGAACGACGTCAACATGAAGGATAACATTGAGACGGCATAAGGGGTATAAAATACTAGGGACCCGGTATAAGATACATCACGTCTTCACGTGACCGTTATTAGCAAATCGCTTTCTAGTCAGACGTGGGATTACTGCTTGTACCATGAAGAGGATTATCGAGTCATGGACAAAAGCAAATTTCGGACCCGAGGGTTGGATTTCCTTGTCAATGATCACACCTAGTGAATGATTATTATTCTCCCAATATTTGAAAAACGCCGAAAATGATAATTATTATTCACTCTGCAGCCGAGTGTTGTTGGGGATCCGCTTCTTTCTTTCTACCATATTTCGATCCAGTCTTTTATGACGTCTAAATTAACAAGTTTGCAAGTGCAAGTCTAACTTATCATACATCCCTCCCCTGTGGATGATCGATTTGTCATTTTGAACATTTTATTAGGACAACTCTGTGAATATGGGAGAATTATAGAATCTTTCATCGGGTGCGATCATTGACAAGAATTTCCAACCCGAGTGTCCGGAATTTGGTTATACAATAACGAGGCTCTCCGAGTCATAGACAAAAGCAAATCACGGACTAGGTGGGATTCAGGTTGGGATTTTATCCGGCGATGGATTATGTTTTCTCCATATGTCTGAAAAGCGTCAAGATAATAATTTTCCTATATTTTTTTTTGTCATCTTTTGATCAAGAATAAAGCGACGCAGTGCGTCAGTCTTTTATGACGTCATGGTCAACTTCGCACGTGTAGCTTATCATCCAACCCCCTGTGGATGATCGATTTGTAATTTTGCACTTTTTATGAGGATGACTCTGTGGATGTCGGAGAATAACGTATCACTTATTAGGATTTTGTGTAATAGAATACTCAATATATTTATCATACTATATATGTTCTAAGTATAGAAATAAATACATTTGAAATGCTCTTACAAAGTAAAATATTCTTTTTTCTGCAGGATCAACAACTGGACCATGCCAGAATGACACTTATATAGGATCTAAAGCCCTAGCCTGTTTACCTACATATGCAGTGGCTCTTGGCAGTGCAAGCAGTCAAACTGCTTTCTGCAGGTATCAATGTTTTCGTGGGATCTTTGTTTCTTTATTGTTAAGAACTAGGTGCAATTAGTTTTCTGATCTATACAGGGGTTCCTTTGGTGACGATTTTTGAAGTGGTTACACTTTTGGACATATTTTGACCCTATCTTCGATCCACCTGTGATCTGAAACTAAACTTTGGTAAGGGGCTTTGATTACATGATAAATATCAAGTTTCATCAAAATCCTTCATGCGACTCTGAAAAAGAAGCTAAAATGTACATAAGTTCCTCATTCTTTTTACATTAGAAAAACAGGTATGAAAATTCAATAACTTTTTTTTCACAAAATTATTATCAAAGCATTGAATAATTTCAATGTGACACAAATGCAGTTATTCAAAGATAAGCATTTCTAATGAAGTCCAAAAAGACGTCAAAATTGCGTAATTTTCTATTTGTTGGATCTTAAAACTCAAATTTGGATAAACCTATGTAAATTGTCTACATGCAATTAGTTTTCTGATCCATGCAGCAGTTTCGGAGGTGATTGTTGAAAAGATGTACACTTTGATACCTCTGACTCGCCCTAGATCAACACATGAACATATCTCTATCCCGAACACAATTTCCGAAGGGACCTTAGTACATCATGTTTACCAAGTTTCATAAAAAATCTTTAAAGCGGCTTCGGAGGAGATTTCGACAATGTTAATAAAGTGAACGACAGACGATGATGACGGACGGATTATTATGACAATATATTTCAGGTAAGAACCAATCAAGAACACCAAATTTGACACATACATTTTATGCTCAGCTAAAGTAAGGGGTGTTTAGCAAGAGATGTTTTTCCCTGTCAGTTTATCACATCTCCATAGGAGATTCTGGTTTGCACCTTTGCATAATATGATACTTGTAATTGTCTAGTTATGTTATCTGTCATGCGTGGTTCTGCTATAATTTTGTTAAATTCTGAGGATGGGTTTTATGTTTTTTTTAAACAAAGCTTTACCAATAACCAACGGTTGTCAACCTAAGAACTGCGTTCCTACATGTACATGTACGAATCAAGACGAAAAATATGTGGGATCTCATCAAAGTGAATGATAATTTGGATTTATAATTTTTTTTCATTCTAGAGTGCTTAAACTGCAAAAAGTGGAAATTCATATTAACAATGTTCACCTAAATTAAGACTAAATGATCTGTTTTCAAATCAATTATTACGATTTCAACTTATTTTTCATCATGATGTATACGGTCGTCGTGGATGAGGGAGTTTCGCTGGGTTTCGTACCAGTTTGGGTTTCGAAAATCGTCGAGGAGCAACCGTTTGTTATTGGTAAAGCTCTAATGAAAAATTGGAACAAACATGGGGTCACTGGAACATCCAAAAAATATATAATGGAACAATAAAAGTACGGAAGTGTTCCAACTCTTTACCCTCTTGAAGAAAATTTCAATTAAATTTTACTGCACCAAACACGTGTCTCGGATAGTATATCATCATCAGTGATGCTTCAAGCCAAAGTGATTTTCAGATACAGCCAAAATTCATTTAAGCAGCGCCCTCTGTTTTTTTTCAATTAAATGTGCATTTACTTTGCAAAGAGTGCGCTGCTCATTGTTAAATAAAATCTATGACCAAATAGCATTGACAGAATGGTGCTCAGATGTTAAGCTCCTTTAATTCGATGATATTTTTTGGCGAAAAAACTAGTTTCCGAAATAGCGAAATGATATCTTCTTTTCATGTGGTGGAGGTTTTTGTTTGTTTGCTTTGGTTCCTGTTTTATCCTGATTTTGTATGCCTTCGGTTTCTGATTTTCTGAATTATCGATTTTGTGCTGTATACAGGGATATGGTCATTATCCATATTTGTCATATATGGCGTTTAAATTGATAAGAAGCCATAAAAGCTTCTTTCAGGAGCTGGAAAGAAGTAAATATTACTCTTAAAAACATACAGTCACGGGGAACAAGTTCAACTGCTCCACACTGCAAAAGGAAATAAGTGTTTAAAATAATAATTCGGAAGTGTTCCAACTCTTCACCTTCTTGAAGAAAATTTCATACCAATTCTAATTCACCAGACGCATTTTTCGGTTAGTAAATCCTCTTCAGTAATGAATTTAATTTGTTTTCTGATTTAACAATCAATTTTCATTTACATGAAAGGAAGGGATATAAAAAGACTCGGTAGCAGTAGCAAAACATCAAAACACACAAATGAGAAAGCACAGAATATAAATGAGTTAAAGAAAAGCACAAATAGAGACAGAAAAGCGACAAGCAACTCCAAATACCACATAAAACACTAAACAGCAAAGATTCCTCATGAAACAACGAGACCAATGGATGAAAGGGTCGGCTTTTTGACTATCATCTGCTACTGTAAACATGGAAATTTCGCGTGGGGGTTATTTTCGCGTGGGGGTTATTTTCGCGTTTTTCGTGAATCGAGATATTTCGCGAAAATTTCCCCCACCCGAAAATACCCCCGCTGCATTCTTTCTACAGAAAAAAAATTCATCGCGTATATTTTCCCCATGCGAAACGTCTTGGTGTTATAATCGCAAAATAACCACGTTTACAGTATGTAAGTGGCAAATGGTGTGGTTATGCGGTTTATGTGCGGAGAACTCCTCCCACTTGTCCGGGTATTTTATGATCTCGAAGAACGCATAATTGTTGTATAAGATATATGATACTACTATAGATTCAGTACATATTCTTGTATTTTATGCTTTTATTTTTCCCGTGTCTGTATTTATAACGTTTGGTTTACAGTGTGACAGACAATATAGTCACTTGTATAACAGGTGCAATATTAACAGAGACGGGTGCTGTTTGTACAGAGGCCGACAAACGGAACGTGGTAATTAACAATGCTGCTACAATAAATTCGTATACGGGAGGAGTATACGATGCAACACAATGTGAGTGCCCAAGTCTTTTTATAACCAATATTTCATTATAAATAGATAAATAATTCAAATCGCATTTAAAGTTTAGTATGGACAGTTTTTAGGCCAAAATTCTACGAAATTATGAAAGGATGTGAAATATTCTAAATCATTCTGAAAGGACCATACATCTTAGAACAAAAAAGTAGGTAGAAATTATTATTTGATTCTTGTAAATTTGCAAATTTGCCAAGAAAGGGATGCAGCTTCTCTGTGTAAATGTAAGCCGTTAACCCCTTTCTTTTAAATACACATTTTCAAAAATATTCATACAAATATATACATGTATTTGTTTTGATATATTTTCAGGTCTATAGCACTTTTACCATCCAAATGAAGGAAATCGTCTTTCACATAATGTGCCATATCGACCTCAACATTGCAATGCCGCAGAAAGTGTAACTGGACATATTCATACTTTGTCATATATGAATTGTACATGCTCAGTAAGGTGGATTATATTTTTAAGTCTTTAATCCGTCCAATTAATGTATATGAAAACCCAGTGATTATTATTTATGACTTGAATAAAATGATACTATATTAATTGACTCATTTCATCTCTTCAGAACAAAAGAGTGACTCTTCAGCTTAATAGAGAGCGATCACAGTTAACTGTTATCACACAGGATCTAAAAATATATCACTAAGATTTTCAAAGTGACAAACTATGAAAGAACCAAACTACAAAATTTGATAAATTAAGAGATGAAGGGTGCAAGAGGTACTAAAATCATAAGGCAATTGTTTTTTACAAAGCACTGCACATTTCTTTTCATTAAAAAATGACCGCAATGAAATAATAACAAACATAATCACGACAACTATGACAAGGGATCTAATCCTCATGCAAATAATGTACAGGACCCACAACACGGCAAACCGTGTCGAAATTATTAGAATCTATTACGACTTTGCCACTGAGACAAGGACTTCTCTCATATGAGACTGATTTGCCTGCGAAATTAGGTATTGGGAAAAATATTGTCGCACCCTGAAGGGTGAGATAAGCCCATTTCGGAAGTGCTTTTAACTGTAACGTCATTGTGACGTCAAACATGATTGCTGCGTTTGCCGGTGATAACATGAAAAACAATACATAAAACCTCATTTTTGAGCTCTTTTAGACAGTGAGAGAAAAATAACTAATCCCAAGATGTGATCAGGGACACGGAAATCCTAGTTGACCCTCGTGTCCAGGATTTGTTTTTGTCCACGACTCGGCAAGCCTCGTCGTGGTACAAGCAGATCCTGGACACTCGGGTTGGATTTCCTTGTCCCTGATCACATCTGGGGATAGATTCTATTAATCTCACCCGAGAGTAAAAGATTTGCAATCCACGACGAGGCTTGCCGAATCGTGGATGTAGCAAATCTTTTGCACGAGGATGAGATTCCTCTGTCTCAGTCGCAAAGTCATGAAAGCTTATTTTTTCTCTCACTCAGCTCATTTTGTTATCACTAAAAGAAGTTTTATGGTCATCAGCCCAGAATCGACACAAAACATGCATAAATCTAATGATGGCATGACGTTACGTTCTATGACGTCATAAGTGTCACGTGCAGTGTGAGACAAGAAAATCTCAATCTGCCCCGTATACGTTTTTTTTTTCTTTTGTCTCAAGGCGAAAGTGAATGAGAACTTGAAGTCTTTTTCACTAGGATGATATTTTGCTTTTCATGTATTCATTGAATTTGAAGACGTTTAACAGTACAGACAACGTTTCATCGCTGGTTCATCAAAATGTTCTACCAAATCTGTATCGATCTTACTCACCAACGTTTTATCTGAAATCAAATCTGGGCTTCAAAAATATCGTTCGACAGTGTATTCTCGCAGTGGTATCAACCAGATGTGGATTTTAAAGAATTCGAAGGAACTTTTAGAACATCTGAAATCCACTCATTTAAGTAAAGTCCATTCGATCAAAGCCTTTGATTTTTCGACACTTTACACTACAATTCCACATTCTAAATTGAAAGAAAGACTCGCAAAAATTATAAGTAATGCGTTTACAAGTAAGAACGGTAATCGCAAATACAAATTTATTGTTATGAACTATGACAAAACCTACTTTGTAAAAGAAAAGTCCGATTCTGAAAATAAGTACACTGAAACAGATATTATTCAGATGTTAAACTTTTTGATCGACAACATTTTTGTGGTGTTTGGAGGAAAGGTATTCCAGCAAATTGTCGGAATTCAAATGGGGACTAATTGTACCCCACTCCTTGCCGACATTTTCCTTTACTCGTACGAAGCTGAATTTATTCAATCTTTGGTCTCTGAAGGGAAAAGATACTTAGCTTCTGACTTCAACTTCACTTACAGATACATAGACGATGTGTTGTCCATGAATAATCCAAAATTCGCGGATTACCTGAGCAGTATCTATCCTTCAGAGCTTGAAGTCAAAGAAACTACAGAGACAAATAATCAGCATCCTATTTGGACATAATGTTGTCCTACGACACTGATGGTCACATGAACACCTCAACCTATGACAAACTTGACGACTTCAATTTCAGCATTACAAACTTTCCTTTTCTGAGTAGCAACATTCCTTCATCGCCAGCTTATGGCTTGTTCATATCTCAGTTGATACGCTATGCCAGAGCAAGTACCAAATATACGGATTTTGTTCTAGGCGTCTTTCAGATAAGCTTCTCAGTCAGGGACAGGGATGGGGTCAATTACATTGAAATGTATTTAATTAAATTACACATTACATTGTAATTTTTGGCAATGTAATTAATTAAATTACACATTACTTTGCCATTTTTTGGCAATGTAATTAATTAAATTACAATTACATTGCAAATGTAATTAATTTAATTACACATTTCATTTCATTTAATGAATTTATTTTTAGCATATCAAATTTCAAGTCTCTGATAAAATGCAAGAAAGTGCAGGACAATATTCGCTCAACAGTCCAATGTATTTTAAGATTCACTGAGAAACCATTAATGTACAATGCACACATTTTGCCTTGAAATTTCCCCCAGAATTCTTGGCCCTTAAGAATACTAGCCATTTTGTCCTTGTCTTTGATAAGTTAGTTTTCCCAATTGAATTTTGTTACATTAGGATCAAATCACATTTATAAACAGAGACCTTTGACAATTTTATTCATGCATTCTTTCTATTGGGGACAACTAGGTGAAAATGCATTATCTCTAAGACTTTAGATATAATGGAGGTAACTGGAGAAGTGACAAACAGGTTAATTAGAACAGAAACACATAACCAGACTTTGTTTTGATAACTATAAGTCACATTAGGCCTTGTGGTCATTCAGGTAAAACTGTTTATTTAACCATTATCTGTGGCTCATCTCAATGATAATTGATTACACAACAAATTATTTTTTTCTCAGACCAATCTGTGTATTCATTTTTTTAGTTGCAAATGTAATTGAAAAGTAATTGAAATGTAATTGGAATTACATGAAGTTTTTTGCCATGTAATTAATTAAATTACAATTACATGTAATTGAAAAAATCTTCAATTACACATTACATTCAATTACTTGAAAAAATGTAATTAATTGTAATTAAATACAATTACATTTTTAATTACCCCATCCCTGGTCAGGGATATGTTTGTGACCGACTAACATCGTCATTGAGGAAGTTCTACGGTCGATATGGGGAACTCGTCATACACTATGATGTCCCACTCTCCAGAATGGTGGATGATATTCTGTCATAGACCATTTGAACCATCCAACCAAAGATTGTACTCTAGGTCTTCCGAAATGGAAGTAACCGGATGTGACAGTTCTACCGAATTGAAGATGCTTACTCTTCCTGGGCACCTGATCTCACTCCCTCGTCGGGAATTCGCTTCTTTTCATATGGTTGAGGTTTTTGTTTGTTTGCTTTGGTTCCTGTTATATCCTGATTTTGTATGCCTTCGGTTTTCTGATTTTCTGAATTATCGATTTTATGCTGTAAACAGGGATATGGTCATTATCCATATTTGTCATTTATCAATTTTGTATTTTCTCTTTATCGGTCTCGAGTATCAAGGTTCTTGTTAAAATGAACATATGGTGCAGTAAAATTATTACACAGAATACACATTTATTTCATCATCGATAATTTCCCTGTCTAAGTCAAAACGCCGTGATAGGTTTTTTATTCGTTCAATGGACCAATGAATGTTAAGGAATAACATCTACTAAGAAGACGCAGCTTAGATAAACACCGATTTGAAACACATGTTTTAAAAAATATATTTTTGAAAAATGTATGGATTTGCTTTGATTCTTTTGGGTACAATAAAGGCAAAGTGCAAAAGATGCTACCAGAAAACATTCCTCTGAAAGAAAATAAGTAATAATTAAATAGATAGATGAATAAAAGAGCAATCCACGGAATGCTTGTGTCGCCTGCGAAGCGGCCTATTTCTTAAAAGTTGATTAAATATGTAAGTCAAGGTCACTTGGTTTAATATTTGTACATGTATCAGTGGGAAAGTCTTGTCAAATGAACTCACATATTAAATATTGAACTTCTTACTATATGGTCAATCTATTACTTTCAGAAAAGGTCAATCATCTAGGTGAAGGTCATTAGGTACATATTTTGGGAATAAAAGAAAGGACTCATCTTAAGAAATACATGTTTGAAATATGAAAGCCCTATCACTGATCAATCAAAACATGTAGCCAATCTTAATTTTTTTAAATGTAGGTCAAATACCTAGGTCAAGGTCACTAGATCAAAATTTATGGTAGGCGTAAAAAGGTCTCAAGACAACGGTTACACAAAAATATGGTACGTATAGAAAGGTCTCAAGACAAGGAATACGCATGTGAAATATAAAATCCCTATCACTTACCAATCAAAAGATATAACCAATCTTAAAGTAGGTCAATATCTAGGTCAAGGTCACAAGCTCAAGATTTATTGCATGTATAGTAAGGTTTTATCATAGGGAATACACATGTGAAATATCAAAGCCCTATTACTTACAAATCAAAAGATAAAGTCAATCTTAGCTTTTTTGGAAAGTAGGTCAAATATCTAGGTCAAGGTCACTAGGTAAACAATTATAGCATGTATAGTAAGAACACACATGAGAAATATGAAAGCCCTATCACTTTCCAATCAAAACATATAGCCAATCTTAATTTTTTTTGAAAAGTAGGTCAAATATCTTGGTCAAGGTCACTTGGTTAAAATCATGGTATGTGTAAAAAGGTCTCATCACAAGGAATGTACATGTGAAATATCAAAGCCCTATCACTTACCAATGAAAAGTTATGGATGTGACACCCAAAGTGTGACAGACAGACAGACAGACAGACAGACAGACAGACAGACGGACGGACTGACTGACTGACAGACGGACAACGGACAAAGTGATCCCTAGGTGTCGCTATGCTTCACAGGCGACACAAAAATTGGGTAAATCAGACATACGTGTCTCGGATATCGAATCTTCATGAGTGTTACTGTAAGTCAAAATTATTTGGAGAATAAAAGCGATATCAGTGGCACTTCACAAGTTATTTTAAAGATATGCAGCATTATGCTATCAAGTTTAATATAGACGATGATCTTCTGCAAAATACAATCACAACGTCGATCATGTCCACAAGATTGAAAGAAACAAAGACAAAAAATACCTTCAACAAAGAACAGGGGATGAGACAAACAACAGTGCACTCGTTTCCGACTTCGAAAAATATCTAACAAATTCATATCCGGATTATATGCCCTACATTCTACCCATTTATCCCTATACACAATTATTATTGTCTTCCGAGATGTACAGTTGTGAAAAAACGCCTCTGTCTGGTCTGTCATGGCCCTCAATAGCTCAAGAACAATGTAATTGGATAATGAAATCAGTGGCAATAAAACACACATGACCCTCAATAGCTCAAGAATTATGTAATTGGATATTGAAATCAGTGGCCATAAAACATACATGACCCTCAATAGCTAAAGAACTATGTAATTGGATATTGAAATCAGTGACCATAAAAACACACATGGCCCTCGATAGCTCAAGAACTATGTAATTGGATATTGAAATCAGTGGCAATAAGAAAAATAGTCCGTACTCTGCCAGGTGAAGCGAGGTCATATATAGATATGATTAATCACCCAATAACTACGACAATCAAAAGTGATAGATATGACATCTTGGTCGACAATGACTCTTCCTTAGCACACTTACTATTTTAATATTTTATCCAACCTAGTGTAATATTTAAGACACACATTGAAAAAGTCAAACAATATCGTTGGAAGCTAACAGTCCATTACTTACAAAACAAGTCTAGTGGTAAACCGGATAACCACATCATTTGCTAATGGCGAAGCTGATGACCGTCCTTAGTTGGCACCGATTGTCCATTGGTCTCGTTGGGTTATGTTTAGTCTGTTTTATGATTCGTTGTAGTATGTCTCCTCCCTGTGATTTCGGATCGGGTGTTTTGGTGCTTTGCCGTTGGTGTTGCAATCGAGACTGGTTGGAGACAATCTCCTTTCTTTTGAAATGACAAATATTGAATTTTATGCTCTTTGATTATTATTACGGTGCACCACGTTCATATTTCATCACTAAGTTGGTATCACTGTTGATAAACAATTTATGCAGGACATGATAAATCCTTGGAATTTCAAAGAATGAGCACGGAGACTATGAAAGAATAATGATGGAAGCTACGGGAATTCTGCCTTACAGAGTTTGTTCACCTGGAGAGTAACGCATTGTAGGTATCGCCACTTCCTCGATATTAGAATCATAATGCTAACGTTTTGGAAATTCTTATAAATATGTGATTAGACCTATAAATCAATGTTTCTATCGATTTGTCTCATAGTGTTGCTTTTTGGAGGTAAATAGTGCTCAGGCTTACACTCGGATTCTATTCCTTCAAAAACTGCACTATGCGAGAATAGTATCAACATAAAAGGGCATTTTAAGATAGGTAATTAGTTTTTTAAATAGGTATATAGGGATATGGTCCATATCTGTCATTCCAAGGATATGACAGGCTTTGTGGAATTTTTTTTAAATGACATGACAAGGAGAGGGATGTGCGCAATTATCCGGATAACAACACCAATAACTACTTACACATGAGATGGCTGTCAAAATAAATCATCAATGCCCCTTCATTGATCTTGTTGTTTTATGTGTATTCTGTTTAAGTGTTTTGTCGTTTTTGGAATTAAATTATACTCATTGCAGTTGTTAAACGTCTTCAAATTAAAGTAAGTTTTTCGGTCGCTACGGGTATAAAATAGACGCATATCAGACGCCTCCCCCTTTCCAGAATGATTAGTAACATTCTGGATTGCGATTGAATGGTTGTCATCATCATCAAGCAACAAGAAATCTTTACCTGATATGTACATCGATATGTACATCGAGACAATCACCGAATTTGACAAGTTTCCATGAGCTGTTGCGATGGATGATGCATGCAATCAGGAGACGCCGACTCTCCCCGGACACCTGGTCTCACTTCGGAATATTATTCATTCCGAGATTATCAACCGTTCGAATGGAAATTCTAATGATTTTGCCTTGCCTCTTCGACTTTGAGACTGAATAACTGATAGGTACTTCTTTTATGTTTATTCTTTTGTCCTTTTGATTTATCGTATCGTGCTTTCCTCTCCTTGCTTTCAAATTTGGTTGATTCATTGGTTTGCTGTAGATGCTGCGACCGGATCTCCTCTTTCCCTTTGAGACAATAATTAGTTTTGAAGATTGATGTATCTTCCTCATTTATTGATCTGTCCTTCGCTTGTTCTTGGTATAAAGCTAAAGTCATTCTATAAATACCGAATAGAATCAATGGAACTTTCATTTGTGGTTCTGTAATCAAAGGACTGAAGGTCATGTGAGATAATTCTTTTCAACATTTATTGTCAGCAGAAACATTTCATTGTAAGGCAATGATAATGATTTGTTGTCATAGGATGCATATGTGAAGCATATAATATTTATTTCCATATACTAAAAGTGCTCTCTAATCAGCGCAAACAATGTTTATGTATTCTATAAGCGGTATACTTTAAAACACATTTTTTTGTTTTTACTTAAACGTGGGGCAGTGTCTTAACCTATTTTCTCCTTAGAAAGACCATGCATGCATGTTTAAAATTACCTACAATCTACAATTAATTTGATAAAATTTAAGCGGTTAGTTCCAGAGTAATCTTAAGTTTATCATCGTTGGTAATTGCCAAAAATCCTCATTTTCATTGCCATAATCTCTTTCGTTTCGATTTTCATCATTTTAAGTGTTAAATTTAAGAAAGAGAACTCTTATAACTTACATACAACTCTTATAACTTTTATGACAACATTAGGAAAGATAGCTCAATTAGCACTAAAAAGTAATATATTATTACGCCACCAACGTGCAGTAAAACAAAAAAATATAATACAAATTGGAACTTTTTTCAAGAGGGAGAAGATTCTTGCTTTTGCATATTGCATGTGTCATACAGCAAGTTCCTAAACTGGATACAGCACTATACTAATATTTTGAGGTGTAAAGTGGCATTATTGCGGTACATTTTTGGACCTCATAACTTTCACACTTTTTGGCTATATTACATTGTTAAGATGGAGAATCACTGACGAGGGTTAAGTACCCGAAACGTGCATGACTGGTCCATGCTGCAAATTTATCTGCACTTCGATGATGCTATTGAATTTGAAGACGTTTAGCATCAGCAGTTAGGATGAAAAATTAGTCCTTTCGGGTGGACAGTGATTCGCCAACCCGCTCGTGATTTAATTTAATTCTGCACTGTGAATTTACATGCACAGAGACAAATTTCGCGGTACGAGGCCAAGCGCAATAAAGGGAAGGTTATTACATAGGAAATGATTCTACGTATACAGTAAATGTCTTAATCTGTTAATTTTTTAGGACTGCGACCGTTATGGATGAGTCAGTATTTCTTGACTTGGTGTACTGAAATCTTCCATAGAATATATATTTAAAATTCCTCGCGAATTGTGATATTTGGAACCACTTTACAATAAAAAATTGATATCAAAGGTTTCTTCACAGCGGGAATATTCGTTACTAGAAAGAAAACATATTTTGTGATATATAATAGGCATCCCGGAAACCTTTCATTAAGAAAAGGGTGTAGTACATGAGAAGGGTAGTAATAATTTTCAGATGAAACAACCTTGACGCAATTTTCTTTTTTTTTTAATTTCCGGTTCTTCGAAGCTCCAAAATGTATCATACATATCAGCGCTTTACCTCTCTAATTCAATCTATTATCTTTCAACTTTGAAGTAAACTGCCAAGCACTTTTACTTAGTGGACCTTCCAAGGCCGCAGCCATTTCTCCCAAGCTATTTGTATTGTTGATACTACTGGTTGCAGTCCCATTTTTAAAATCAAACTCAGAAAGATTCCTTCCACCAAATTGTCCAAGAGCTTCTTCTGGGACGGTGTCCCTTTCCGCCGTTCTGGACACGCACCTTGTGCTGGCATTGTTAGTATTATTATTTGGACAATACAAAAATTTGGTGTTCCCACCACAACCATTTCCGCAAGTGGGATGATCGGCGTACTCATAAAAATTCAATAACAAATTTGAATATCCTCTTTGGTTTGTCCAAATGTAGTGATACTGGGAATAGAATATTGGCATCGGATCGCTTCCATTGTGACCTGGATGTTGACCATTTGTTGGGTCCGGATAATCAATTTCTGGGTTTCGTCCTAATCTAACTAACTTTTGACGAAACCTTTCCCAAAGATAATCGACATATGTATGATGCAGCCAGAAAACCCCGTCTTGAGGTGCAGATAGAATGTCCATCATTACTTCGCCTACCCAAACATGGACACCATTATGCTCGCCCTCAATACTTACCCTATTTCCTCCAACAGTCACGATCTGATTGTGTGAGCTAATATTTTGACTATACATTATTTGATCAGCTATCCATGGTCTCACAAGGGAGGCCCTTCGCCCGATATTTCTTCTTAGCATACCATTCATTCTTGGAACAAACCAATCTCGAAAAGGTCCGTTTATTACCTGTCCCATTCCGTTTCCTACTAATTCGTCGGTAAACATAACTGATCTTCTTTGTCCATCTCCAGGAATTAGAAAATCAAGCGTAGAATCCCAATAGCATAAAGGGACAGGTTTTATCCTCATAATTGCTCGCTCAAAGCTAAAAAGAAAACTAAATTTTACCTTCATAAACTATAATGCTTTAGGGCAATGATGTTGGAAAAAATAGAAGAAATGATACTGGGTATTAATATTACACATTTTTCACCATGACGGACTTCGTACTTCGAACATTGAAGAATCATAGGCGTATTTGCCGTTCATAAACTCATAAACGAAGTCATTTACACTTTGATTAGTACACTCAATGGACTTCCTGTACTACTGGTGTTGTTTTTTTTTTTGGGGGGGGGGGGGGGGGCAATTTACTTTAAGCGTACCTTACATCATACATTTTGTAATTAAAGTTCGAAGTACGAAGTGCAAAGTTCATCACGGTGAAAAATGTCTAATAAAAGAAACTTTTGACAATTTTTTGAATTGATGAAGTATTCACATATTTTTAAATCATTACTTTTCTCGGCATCATTTCAAATTTCCATATATTGAAGTACAAAAACCCATAGGTCTCGAAGAACGCACAATTGTGGTGTAAAATATAGAGTACACGCACACGTACACGTACACGTAAACTTTCTTTACCTCTCTAATAACACAGCTTCAGAAACACATAGGACAACTTATCTAAGGCACGGTCCATTTGATATTCTGGGGGGGGGGGGCTTGGGTTTTTTTCGAAAAAAATAATTTTGCTCTCAATTTTGATGAAAAAAATTAATTTGCTTATGGTGTGACAGAAAAAAATAATCTTGCTCTTACAAATAATCTTAATTTGAAGAATTACCATAAAATTTCGCTAAAATTCTTGAAAATTTTCCAGCTCGCTTCGCTCGCCGCAGTTTTCAAATTGTATCAAAAATTTTTGGCTCGCTTCGCTCGCCATAGTTTTCTATCAAAAAATTATTTACTAATAGCATTTTAAGTTCAGATATTTGAAGATATCAAAAGTTATACATGTATGTGAATGAAAAAAGGGCTTCCTTAAAGCTTAAATATATTACCAAATTACAATGTATCAATATTTATGTATTGTTGTTAATACATGTTGCATGTATCCCATAGAGTCATGTTCTTGTAAGCTTGGAAGGAGAACTTCAGTTATTCACCAATTTACTAAATTCTTAACAACATTTAAAAAATTTTCTAGCAGACCTTCCCCTCAGACCATCTTATACATGTTATATACATGTACCTTATATAAAATATTGAGAATTGTATTGTAAAAATCTTTTATCTCTCTGTTTAAAAGTGAATTGAATACAAAAATGTACTTGCATAAAAATAAGCTAATTTATTAATATTTAGAGTTTTGAGTAAAAATATTAGTAATTTCTATTGATAAAACACAAACATTCTTAATATGCGCATCACTTTGTTAAAAAAATTTCCTTGCTCCAACTTAAAAAAATAATTTTGCCCCGGTCCAGGGCGAAAAAAATAATCTTGCTCCGACAAAAAACCCAAGCCCCCCCCCCCCCCCCCCCCTGAATATCAAATGGACCATGCCTAATGAACCATCTCCAGAGTCCAGTGCACAGCAAGTTTAGAATGCACCGTAGATGGTGCTTTAAAAGCGACTCCAAGCTAATCAGTACAGTTTAAACATATTCTAATATCACCTGAATCGTGTTACATGTATAATATAATTTAAAGTATCTTAGTAAGAAGGACAAAAAAAGGAAGCTTAAAGCTTATTTAATTCCTTTCACTGTATTATTAAAAAAATACAAGGGGGAGTTCAGCTCGTTGGACGCGGTATCTGAATTTAGAACAAGAAAAAAACCCCACCAAAAAAAAAAACAGTGTAAGTGGTGCCACCTTGAAAAAAAAATCAATGAATAAATTAGATGTACACTTTGATTCAAAGGTCCAAAAGCCATAATTACTTGTGGAATCTAAGGCTGGAAGCATCACTGATGAGGATTTACCATCCGAAACACGTGTCTGGTGCTTTTAAATTGGTTCAAAATTTTCTTAAAGAAGGTAAAGAGTTGGAAAACATCCTTATTACTACTGTTACAAATAGAATCAAAAACAACACTGAAGACCGCGTCACCAACAAAAAGTAAAAAACAAAACAAAACAAAACAAACAAACAAACAAACAGACCCCCCCCCCCAAAAAAAAACCCACATGGAATAATCATCAAGGAGGTACCTATCAATGATTCAGTCGCAAAGAAGAGAAGGCAATGCAAAATCATGAGAATTTCCCTTGGAACTGTTGCGAACCTCCAAGTGAATTACAATCCGAAGTTAGATTAGGTGCCCACTGCCCAGGGAGAGTCAGCGTCCCCTGATTGCACGCAACACCCGTCGCAACAGCTCATGAAAACTTTTCAAATTCGGTGATTGTCTCGATGTACATAATGATGTACATATCAGGTAAATATTTTATGTTTAGTGATGATTACAGCCATTCAATCGCAATCCAGAATTTCACTCATCATTCTAGAAAGGGGAATATGATAAGCTTTTATTATAAAAGTATCCCCGTAACAACCGAATAGCTTCCTCAATGATGATTTCAGCCCATGTGTAATATAACCCTAAACAAGAAGCTTACTTGCAAGTCGTCAGTCTCTAACGATGAAATCTTCATATTTGGAACATGCCATGGCGTACCGAATCAGCTGAGAAACAAAATTTATTTTCACAACAAATAATACAATCTTCTTAAATATTCTTCATAGAATCCCCAATTGAGATGAGATCAGGTGCCCGGGGAGAGTAAGCATCTTCTGTTTGTTATAACATCCGTCACTCAGGCCGTGCAGAAAAGAATTAAGAAATGAATCTTATATTTTTTCTGTTGATGAAGGTATCATCCGAAAAATTGGACAGAAAAATGCATCAATGCAGCGTTGATGCAAAAGTTTTCTGTCCAATTTTTCGGGTGATACCTGCATCAACAGAAAAAATATAAGATTCATTTCTTATCATTTAATTATGGAAAACATACTGTTTTCTTGGATCTAAAAACAATCAATCACCGCACAATATTTGGTAAGTCGGAGGGTTTCGCAGTGATACGTCTGCCAAAACAAGTTATGGCAGCCGCCATGATTCAAACAGCGAACGATCGTCTCTCTATATCTTTGGAATAGGGACCAGTTTGAGCAAATTCTACAAGCATTGTTAATTTTTGAGTAAGTAGAAAAGAAATGGTACCCTTGAAATGATAAGCAAACATCAACAAATTGTATTTTTAGCAACGACTTCATTCGTGTTTGAGGGAACCCCCCAGTTCTAAAAATAGTGCTATAAATAGACTTCCGTGAAAAATTGTGTTGATCGATGTATCAACAAAATTTCTCAGCCAATCAGAATCTTCGTTTCTTGAAAATGACAATGGAAATTAAATGATAGTCATATCCTGTAAAATTTGTGAAAGTCGGTGTTTTGGATGATTCCAACCTTACCACATGAAGGACAACGAGATGTTAAAAAGTATAATATTGGGCTTGACTCTGGGCTTCCTTTTTGGTTCAACCTACTTGGATATTATACTTGCATTAGATATGTTACATGAATCATGTGATAAATTATGACAATTATTAGTACGGGGCGTTTTAACAGAACCACTTACAATACATTCTACAATGTCTTCCGCACTTGCACTGGAGATAATTCATTAGATAAGTTGTCCTTCGTGTTTCTGTGAAGCTTGTGTCATTTTCTTCGTCTGTTTGTCCTATTTTCTTTTCGAGTGAGAAAGTTCTATTAATATACACTTTTTTTCTAAATCCGTAAGCCTTTCTAATGCGGTTTTTGGAATCCGGTTTCGGCTTTTGTGTTTGACTTCATTCACAGGTTTACATTTTATCGTCATAAATATTTTGCAATGACAAATACTATGGTTACAAATGTACCCTTGGTTCAGAAAATTTTCGTACAGATATAGATTAAAATCTATGCCGGCGGAAACAGGCAAAACTTTTGAGATTTATTGAAAACAAGCGAGCGAATGGAGCCGGAAATTTTCAGGAAAATAAGGCTGAATGTTGTGGTAATTCTTCAAATTCATATTATGTACATGGACTCTTAAAAGCAAGATTATTATTTTTCTCACACAATACGCAAATTTATTTTTTCATCAATATTCAGAATAAAATAACTTTTTTTGCGATAAAAAACCCTCCCCCGACCAGAATATCAAATGGACCGTGCCGCAATGGCGCATTTAAAAATGTATTATCATATAGTTGCCAGATGATAAAGTAATCAATATCTTAATAAAACACAATGTACAAAAGTATTTCCTTGAAGCCTTTCGTTATGTATGAATGTAATATTGGTGAACATTTTGAGCATACTGTATGCGTACTTATTTTAGCGGGATTTATATTTTAGCGGAGTTAGCGCTGCTAAAGCCCCGTTTATACGATCAAAGTTTTCTTGTACAAGAAAACTTGGTCAAAGTTTTTGACGCTAACTTTTAGAACTCCATCCTATTTGTTGACGGACTTTGACGGGAATCGACCAATCAGAATAGAGATTCACAATGACGCCAGTAGTATTTAAGTATCGAAGAAAGAAAAAGAAGCAATTTAGAAACATTTAAAAAAAAAACTAAAAAAATGAAGAGATAAAGACAAACGATGCGTGTAGTGAATTCCATCTGCGATTTTTTTTTACAAATCACGGGAAATTTTCTTTGAGATTGTGTCCACATAATGCAATAACTCCAATGAACAATCACAAACAAAAAGCTATAATGTTGTCATGAAAAATATTCACAATATTTTCAGGGTTCATCTTTGTTTTGGTGCATATCTACCGCGTTTTCTTGTACAAGTCGCCCAAGAACTTTGATAGTGTAAACCGACGACTTTGTCCAAGAAAACTTTGACCAAGTTTTCTATGACGGACTTTGACCAAGAAAACTTTGATAGTGTAAACGCGGCTTAAGACTGTGCTAATTCAAGAATACGCTAAAACATGAACACGGGCAGGAACACGTTACGTCGCCTTACAGTACCGTTGTCAGAAGTATTTAAAGTTCTGCACTTAAAACCGTCCGTTGACATTATGCCACAGGTAAGGATATGAAGGAAACCATCCGTTGTCGTGACATTGAGCATGTGTGGAAAGTATGATTTTCTAATAAACGTTGAAATTTTAGCAGTAATACACTAAAAAATTTAATGGGGGGTAGTCATAACACTAAGCTATTGGTTTATATGCTTTTCTGGTACTGATATACAGTTTGAAAAGAGGAGATCGAGTTGGCGTCCTTTGATCACCACGTCCTGCACATGTGTTATTCTTCCTTTTTCTTGAAATCTTTGAATATTCAGGTTATCTTGTTCCAGAAATATACTAATAATAAATATCAAGTCTATATAATGCTCCTCTGGTAGTGTCATGATGACAAATTCAATTTTGGGCCACTTTTTGGGACTTTTCTAAAATTAGTCCGTTGTCAATCCATGTTGCGAAAATTCTGTCCGTTGTCAGATGTCCGTTGTCTGCTTTTATATTTTAATGTATGGAATGATACTATGATACCTGTACTAATCATTAAAATTCATCAATTAATACGCACTATTTAATTTTCAACCAATTTAGAATGGAGACTGAATTGAATTCGCCGAATCATCCGTTTTGTTAAGATATCCTTAACATATAACCATTTTCCCCCTGTTAAGTCCGTATTTTGTTTACCTTCAGTTGGCTTCCAATATTGCAAAATACATGAAAATTGATACAATGGTCTTACATATATATTGCACCCATGTCTCCTCTTTACCCACCAATAGTCTTTATCACTCTTGAAAAGTTGACTTTATAATTTGATTTTCATCATCGCTTCTGCAGAAGAAACGCGACATTTTGAAAAGTTTACAGACTGGCGGAAGACAGATCGTGTGCTGTAATAAAAAAAATCACAAAACTTCAACAGAGCAGGATATAATTACTCTTCCCGGACACTTGACCCTATTCCTATTTTTTCTTTTGTAGAATATGTAAGAGATTTCTGGGAGGGGGGAGGGTTAGACATTCACACATATATGGGGTTTTAGACAAATTCATATATATTCAGACAAATACATACATTCATCAACAGACACACTCATACAGAAAGATATGCATAGGCAGACGGATAGACAGACATACACAGATGTACTCACCCTCACACGCATACAAACAAAACATGTATTGACTTTGATTTCAGTAAATCCACAGTTTATCACAGCATGCAAGACAGACGAAAAATCAGACTAGGCCAATATCTCTTTCTTGACAAAAACCTCTCATCAAGTGAAGCAGATAGACACACATAGTCAAGCACTCACAGAAAAACAGACACAGGGAGAAACAAAAAGAGACTCACACAGACAGACTCAGACAGACACTGATCAAAACACAGACATGAACATCCTGAAAGGAACATCCTGAAAGACATACACAGACATGCGCAAAACGACAGACGATAGACACAGGGTATACACAGACATACCCAAAACAAACGGACAGACAGGCATGTATATAGACAGACACACAAACAAAAGACACAGACAGATGCACTCACTCACATACAAACACACATGCTAAAAAACGCGGACAAAAGAATTCACTCGCAGGCAGACGGAGACACCGATATCGACGCTGACATAAAAAAAACACACTTACATACAGGCACATAACATATCAACTACAATTTTCATCATCACCTGAGATATACATGTAAGGTCTATATCATACCCATGTTAAGAACGTTCGGAACAATTACGTGATAAAGGCGGAGGCTATCAAAATGTCTTCAATGACCGATATCTGATGTCTTTGTTTTTAACGCTATATATATGACTTCAAAATCCCTTTAACAATTATGTTTAATTGATCAATGTATAAATTCATGAACTCATCCTACACCTCTTCAAATTCATGAATCATGTTTTCAATTGTAAATCTATTCTATACGATCTATGTTCACGTAACTAAGCTAATTTAATTGCTCAGTCTTAGATTCGAAATAAAGATTTAATTCCCCATTCATGCCCAAATACCGTTAAGAGTCATGACAACGGACCATATCTTCTTGTCTTGTCATAACAACGGACATTCTTTATCAAATAATCAAAGTATACAATAAATATACAATGTAAAAGACGGTCATTCACATATATTGTTTGTATAATGTTGTCGATAATTTTCTACATAAAATTGGTATATAAAATCAAATAATTAAGAGACAGGATATTTTTCCTGTTCAAATTTCCGTTTTCGTTGGTGACAGTAGGTCATCGCCAATTAGATCTCCTCGTAACATAAAAGGAGTTTTATTCATTTCATGGTAATAATGTATTACTGAAGCGTATGGCTAACCCCCGTTGGCTTTTTAAAAGAAATCACCGGTTACCTAATGATTTATTTGTGATTTTACTGAAATTTTGTCGATAATTTTCATGACAACGGATGGTTTCCAACATACCCTCACCTGTTGCATAATGTCAACGGACGGTTTTAAGTGCAGAACTTTAAATACTTCTGACAACGGTACTGTAAGGCGACGTAACGTGTTCCTGTCCGTGATGAATATCTCATAGATTAATGTGGAAAATTAGTCAAAACTCTAATGCATGATTATGCTAAAATGTCAATTTCCGTTAAAATTTGGTTGCGCTGAATTTAGTACACGTACAGTATATGTATATCTCAATGTCGTGAGATTGACTGGCGAATGAAATGTGAATTTTAAAATCTAGGTTAGGTTTGTCGTATTTTCCCCTTGATATCAGTGCTCGTATTGATTATTTTCTCTCATCGTTACGTAATCGACGTATTCTTCATGTTCAAAGATCAGTTATAAAAAATATTTACAACTTTAGATGTGACGAGCAAGAAATATTAATATGAATGAATCTAACTCACTAAAACAGGTAAACTCTATGCCATCCAAGGAAGTTTGGACCACGGTGAATGATAGCTTCAATGCTCGGAATAGCATGATAGTCTGCAAACATATCGTACACACGCTGAAATATAAAAAGACTGCATGCATTCATAAGACTTTGTCTTTATTATGATTTATGACAAAGCGACATCAATTCAATTATCTCAAGATAAGATGGTTCTTATATTTGTATCACAGGCTTCGTTACTATATGTATTGATGACACAGAAAATAAGGGCTTTCGGTTCTTGCAAAAATGTTTACCACTATCATTTTGATGATTTCATAATTCAGAAAGAAAAGGCAAGCCTTAAGAGGCGGTGCTTAGAAATTACAGAGTAAATATTTGAAAACAAACTTTAAATATTCAGTCTTGGTGAATTTTGTTATCAGCTCTACTTTGAAACAAATAATGATCGTGTAAATACCCCCCCCCCCCCCCCAAATCATGTTCTCAAATCAAAAGGGAGAAAATGCTGATTTACCCATTATTATCTTGATTATGGTATAATATGACGTTCAGTCAATACATTAATGAAATATTCTCTCTTATGATATGGATAACTTACATCAGTGGTATTGAATTTCAAATATCGCATAGAATACCACAAATCATTTCGTTGTTCGTCGCTCAAAGTCCTACATTCCCTTCTCACCCTTTTCTGGAATCTAATTTGCCTTTTGTCTCGTTCTGATGTCTTAAGAATACCTGCACCTTCTCTTATTAATGATTGAATGTAATTGAATTGACTCTTTGTCAATTTGTTTTCACTTCTTTTCTTAATAGCATGTATGTTGAAGTACTCGAGGCAATTCGGGTCCAAGTCTTCTATATTAAAGGAATTGGAATCGGGTAAGGTACAGTTGTGTATGTTGTCGGTAGGGGTAGAATAATCCTGCTGTCCTTTGCCAGATTCAAAGATGAAGAGAATTGACAGCAGCGAAATAAATATCAGCCGATACATCTGAAATTGAAATGCAAGAATGACAATTTGAATGATTAATCAAAGTACATGTAGAACATTTGTGGATTCCATTAATGATACATCGATTCCACGCTTGGGGTCCTAAAAGTTTTTGCATCACCATATTACCACCTAAGGATATATCTCCACCAAAGGATATATCTCCACCAAAGGCTATATCACCACCAATGGTTATACCACCACGAAAGTCTATATCACCACCAAAGGTTATATCACCACCAAACGTTATATCACCACCAAAGATAATATCACCACCAAAGGCTATATCACCACAAAAGGTTATATCACCACCAAAAGCTATATCAGCACCAAAAGCTATATCAGCATCAAAATATAAAATCGAAACCAAACGTTATATCACCACCACAGGCTTAAGTTTCCACCGCCAAAAGTCATTTCACCGCCAAAGATTATATTATCATCAAAGGCTGTATCACTACCAAAGATAATATCAGCATCAAATCTGTATCACCACCAAAAGTCATTTAACCGCCAAAGGATATTATCACTACCAAAGGATACATCACTATCAGAGGAATTGTCACCATCAAACGATAATATCAGCACTATCAAAAGTTCAAATGATCGACTAAAATTCAGATTGAAAAAGAAAAACTGTGATATCTTTGGATGAAATAATTGCTGATAAGTGATCATAACAATTATAAAATTCTATCATACTTACGGTGTAATGGAGGTTTGCAGAGAACTGACGGCCAGCTTGAGTTTCTCCTTGTTATACGCAAGTATTTTATTTTTCAAATAAATATTACGTGGCAATTTAGGGATGATGTCAGTAAATTTAAATCTCTTAATTTATTTTGATATTTTTATTTGACAAACCTCATGAACCAGTGATTAAGGGCAAAAATCTATAGTTTCTTTATACATCTGTTGCTTTGTGGATGACTTATGCAGCAGATACTAGTATTTGTCTTATTTTGCGATTTTAATGGGAAGGGAAAATTTATTTAGCCTATATAATCAATAGAGACATTTACTAATATCTGTAAATCTGGATGCATATTAGGGAAGAGCTATATATATTTTTGTTATTTTATGCATAGAAAACACTAGAAAAATGAATTTCAAGGCATAAGGACTTGGTAGAATTTGCACCAAAATAGAAATTACTAGTAATAGTTTTGTATTCTTGGCTTTTGCTTGATACATCTAATATATGAAAGTAGGAATATTCTTTCTCAAAGTCAGCTGTGTAATTCTGGTAAAACTAAATATTTTAAAAAGGATCCTCCAAAACCTTGCATGTTGATAACTAGAAGAAAACATTATCTATAAAGTACAAAATATGGATCATTGTCATCTTGTGCCTCAGGATTTAAAACCCAGGAAACGATTTCATTGGTATCTATCACACTTATTTTTTTTTTCAAATTATTTTCAAGGGAAGATAAATGTATGCTTTATAAACCTCATCCACGCATTTTATCCGGTGCTGTTTTCTCCAGTGTCTCAGCATACATGTACATTATTATAGTGAAACGAGCGGCCCGCATGCTCTAACCAAGCTTTAATGGTAACATATTTTAAAATATGAAAAAAGTGGGAAAAAATGTATAATATATATAATATATAAATGTAATATGAATTATGGCAAAGCCCTTGAAGCGAAGCGAAGACGGTGCATAAAATTGCATGGGCCAACGCAAGTTGCAGTGTTTATATAGGATACGTAACTACGGATTATAAAAAAATCCATATAGCATACGAAACTAAGGATTCAAAAATTTCTTACAGGATACGAAACTAAGGATTCAAAATTTTTCAGTCTCCTATTGCAGACATCATAAGCTAACACTTTTCAACTATTTCACTACTTTTCATCCTACCTTTATATTACAAACTGTAAAAACCAAATCTACACCATATAGCTACAAAAATAGAGATTCATCTAGAAATATTTTCGTATAAAAACTGACTAAAATGGCGGCGCCCATCTTGCCAATTCTTGGTTGAAGAAAAATAAATTGGTCAGTATGTATCTTTTCTTCCTTATTTTTGTTCATTTTTCCACTTGTTTTGTATATATGTGTTACCATTAACGCTTGCTCGCTTCGCTTCGCTATAATGTAAAACGTATAATTAATACGAAAAAAGTGGGAAAAAATGAAAGAAAATAACGAAGAAATGATACATACTGAGGCTTTAAAAAACCGTCAACAAGGAAGTTAAATTCATTGGAGTCGCCATTTTAAAATACCCAGATGATTTTTGACGGTCTTTTACGACAATTCTTTAAGTAGATTGCTTTTTAAATGCAATGGCCGAAGTAAATAGGCGTGTCAAGAAGCCACCTTGAACTCAAATGGAAAGAACGATTTTCTGACTATTTTCTTTCGGTCAATGAAAATTGCTCCACCAACGAATCTTTTAAATAACAAAGTCTGCGTTGATGATTCACCGCGTTGATTTCTCCGATCGTCGAAAAGATCTGCCAAAATATAAGTGCAACTTTAAGACTGAATTAAAAAAAATCCCGAGAGTTATCATTGTTCATTTCATTTCTCTGTACGATGTTTATTTCGCGACAAAGTGCTGTTCGTTTCCCTTTTTCTTATCGATGTGTATTTCGATGCAAAGTGTTGTTCGTTTCAATATTGATTTCAAGAACTAGCATTTAACTAAGTATTGTCAGTATTGAATAAAAAATGTAACACTGAGAACATGAAATATCTCAGGATGGCTTTCGTAATTTACTGATTTTTTTATTTTTCAATATATTATATTATTGATATGTCCCATGATCATTGAAAAATATGATATGCAAATAATACCCCCCCCCCCGCTTACTTATACGATATATCGAAAATCACTTCGCTTCGCTTAGAACTAGGGCTTTATCATAATTCATATTAAGCCTATAGCTACGCCCCTTTCATTCATAACTGAATATATAATCGGCCAACGTGTATCTGACCGCATTGTGGACAAATCAAAAAAGAACATAATTTTTGCACATGAATTAGACTTTTTCCATAGATAATACATTATATCTCTAGAAAAAAGTCTAATTCATGCGGAATTAATCGAGACTCCGCGGAGCCGCGATTTATGAAGATGGGGAAATACATGTCAATGGCTCTTAGAAATATGTTCTCAGTTATTTTTATTTAAAAAAAAAATCGTTATTCATCATTTATCAAATGGAGGAGGATGTTCTTTTAATAGATTTATATTTATAAAAATAGAATCTGCAAATAAAATGACTTAAAAATCGTTATAGCCATTACACAGCCGTATTTCTTGAATAATACAACATTACAAGAAATTTCTTATTCTAGCATAAGAATACAGTTTTACTGAAAAAAAAAGAAGTTATAAAGAAAACAAAACACATTTAAATGGGCATTAAAACTTTGAGTAATTATATCATTTAACTGTTCTATATCCTGTGTATAATTTTCTAAAAGTTTTAGGATGGATTGCCGCCATTTATTTTAGTACATTATTTTGTAGAACTGGATCTTTTTTTCTAGATCTGAGCACTTTTGACATAAGTTTAAAACTGAACAGCGACGCATTAATTCTAAATAATAATAATAATAAAAAAAAAAAAAAATCGAGAACGAAAAAAAAAAAAAAAACAAAAAAAAAAACCCCCGCATTGTGCGTCATTAAGCTTTTGGACAAACCCAACTGGTCAATACAATGTCCGATTGATGTAATATTTGGTGACCGTTCATTTGTTTTGACCGCATTCGTTTATAAAAAGAAGAATGATTTATATCAAACAAAACGGTAACGAATTTACGACTTAACTTACAATACATAAATTATGTTTTCTCACATCAAATGGGCACATAAAATGTCTTCGCGTCATTTTATTACCTGTAATATGCAAATAAACATTGACCACTGACCTCAAGCAGGTCAAAGGTCGGATTGTTTCTTTCACTTCTCAATTCAAGGCACATCAACGGCGCTTTCTTTTAGAGGAGCTAAATGGAAAAATATTCAAGTTTAATTTGTTTACTTTTTATTTGCCTTTTGAATATTTCATATACACATTCCCAGGGACAGAGGTCAAGTGGAAATGTTGCATCCTCGGCTAAAGGTGGGTGTGACCATTATCATTTACATATGCAAAATAAAAATACTAGAAGTTTTCAAATTCTATTCTCTTTTCGTTTGACACTTTTGAAATTCAAAGATAATAAAGAATTTTTAATTATTCACGTTTCGAAATATTGCTTCGCATTGTAAAACGCATCTGTGCAAAATGCACATTTGGTATGAAATAAGAATTTGAAATTTTCACTTCGAATTATTGAAATTCATTCTTTTGAGAGGAAGTGTTTTGACAGAGTTATGTTTCTTAGTACAAGGTTAACTTAAGTGCCTTGTGCAAGAAATCAGTATTTAAGGTCTTATATATGGAGAAATCGCTGGGCAACGGATTTTTCAGACAATGATGGTGAGATTCGGTGTATACATGTACTTGGGAAAAAACCGATGTGGCTAGACCCAACTTCAGAAGAGAGAGAGAGAGAGAGAGAGAGAGAGAGAGAGAGAGAGAGAGAGAGAATTAATTTAACACACTGAATGATAAAATGAAACTGTGAAACTGTTGTGCTTTCAAAATCGCTCATGACATGTCATTATTCAAAGTACATACATATGGTGTACATGTACATTGTATACTTTCCATTGAAATCTAGATAGTTTTTGTCAACTGCAAGAGAGAGCAGACTGCAATTCTTTTTTTTTTTCAAAATAACTCTTGGAATAATAGAACAATGATATAATTTAATTGAAATGAAGACAAAAGGCTTCCATGACTAAGATAAACATGAATGACTTAGTTGTACCAAATGTGCATGTTTTTATGGTTGATTCTTAGAAGTGAGGGTGTGTTTGTGTGTGTGTTTTAATATCAATAACTTTTCTTACATGAGAATAACTATACTCGGTGGAGGATTTTTTGGTCACTCAATATATACTTTTCACAATCATCTTGTAGAATTAACAAATCCATGCAGAAACTACAAGTCTCTTGGTAAACATGCCATGAAATGTCTCCTTAACCAATACGGTTCTGTCATTTTTGCACAAAGTCAAGACAGCTTCTGCAGGTATGTTTTCTCCGATAACAAAAATTAGAAAATTAAAATTTTTTTAGCTCACCTGAGCGAAGCTCAAGTAAGCTTTTGTCATAGCGCGCCGTCCGTCCGTCTGTCGTTCGGCGTACACTTTTAACATGTTCGACATCTCCTCTGCAACCACTGCTCAGACTTTCACGAAACCTTTAAGTTACAGGAAGCAAGTACTTAAGGTCCTCTACCAAGTTTGTGTTTTTCGTGCCGATCGGTCAACAAGACCGAGGGCTCTGATTGGTTGACACATTTTCCACTTCTACTCTAAAACAGCTGCACAGAATTTCACTAAACCTTACAGGAAGCAAGTACTCAAAGTCCTCTACTAAGTGTATGTTTTTCGTGCCGATCAGTCAACAAATATACCTGCAAAGAGCTCTGATTGGCTGACGCATTTTCGACTCCTCTATTGCAAGCGCTGCACAGAATTTCACGAAACCTTATAGGAAGCATGCAAGCACTCAATGTCTTCTACCAAGTTTCTGTTTTTCGTGCCGATCGGTCGACAAAAATGGCCACCGAGGGCTCTGATTTGCTTACGCATTTTCCACTCCTCCTATGCAACGACTGGACAGAATTTCACAAAGCCTTACAGGAAGCAAGTACCCAAGGCCTTCTACCAAGTTTGTGTTTTTCGTGCCGATCAGTAAACAAATATGGCCGCCAAGGGCTCTGATTGGCTTACGCATTTTCGACTCATCCTCTGCAACCGCAGCAAGCACAGTATTTCACGAAACCAAGGTCCTCTACCAAGTTTGTGTTTTTCATGCCGATCGGTCAACAGATATGGCCACTGTGGGCTTTTTTCATGGCTGACGCCATTTTGACTTCTCCTTGGTAGTCAGAATTTGTAAAGAATTTCACGAAATCTTACAGGAAGCAAGTACTCAAGGTCCTCTGCCAAGTTTATGTTTTGTAGGCGCTGTGGTCTAGCGGATAGGGCGTCGGCCTGTACTTTTAAGATTGTTGGTTCAAGCCTTACTAAGACCATGGATCGGCCGACATAATTATACTCTTCAATGTTCTGTGTTCATTTACAAAAATGTCATTGTCTATGAATTGTTTACATGTCAGTGGTGTTTTTAAAAAAATAAAATAAACAAAAGTTTTTGTTTTTTCGTGCCAATCGGTCATTGCAACAAATATGGTCTGTTGCCATCACCAAAACTGATGCTCATAATTTCACAAAACCGTAAAGGAAGCAAGTACTCAAGGGCCTCCATCGAATTGTCCACTACCATTCTTTTGTTTGCAACCCAGGTGAGCGATGTGGCCCACTTGGGCCTCTTGTTTTATTTATCATGGGCGGATCTAGATTTTTTTCTCAAGGGTAGGGGTCTAGCCTGTCACAGGAAGGATGAGAGGAGGGGGTTCCTGCATTAGATTTTGTATAAAGAACACCCCCTTTCCAAAAGAAAACAACGTAAAAAACGGGCCAAAAAATTAAAATAAGAATTTTGACAAATTATTATTTTTCTTGTGATTTTTTTAATCCTCTTAACCCTTTAGATCAGTTCTTGAATATATGAACAATTTTTTTGTAGAAAAATTCAATGTAATTTTTATAAGATCAATGGAAAAATCAGTCAGTATTCTTGAATTTCTTCAAACAACAAGTTCCTATGTTCCTTTTTATAGCTATAAAGCATCCAACAAAAATGTACTGTTCAAGTACTGAAATCTTAATTAAAGAAGTTGTTTATATAATTAAACAAATCGTAACATACATTACAGGGCAGTGCTCCGCGTCGGTAATTGTATGTCAGACAGCGTCCTGAACGAGACTGGGATACGGTGTGGAGACGCTGACAAACTCGCCATAATTAGTCAGTACCAAGGGACCGTGGACCGGTATCTGAAAGCCTTTGGTCTCCGACATGACATCAGTATATGTACGTATTTTTATAAAATTGTTTGATATCGAATATTAACTTTCATTTCTTCTATTTTTTTTTTTATCAAAAGACGAAACTAGTTTCATTTGTACTCTTTCAAATACAGTAGCAAGGACAGTGCTTGACAGTAAGAATTGAAACTTAAAAAAATCTTGATTCGTTTATTATCTTTTTTATATCAAATTATTATTCTTTGAAAAAATTTAATTTAGTATAGTAAAATAATTTTACCATCCCTATGAATTTTGGAAAAATGTCTCAGATACGATACCTTCGAGTTTTTGAAATCTTATTTTTATTTTTCCAACAGGTATCCAACAATTTCGACAGCGCATGCGTGGAACAATGGCGGTAGGCTCGTCATCGTCAGGAATTCGTCAGTTATGATGCTTATTTATTTTTTTACTTTGATGTACATAAAGTTTTGCTATGTGAAATAAAATGGTTGAAAAGTATGGAAAGTAGAGTTTTTATTAATTGTTGCATAGGAGGCATTTTAAAGCAGAGCTTCTGACCTGTTTAAAAAGACAGTATCCAAAAGACTTTGGTGTTATAACAAAGCTTTGAGCCTAATGTTTCGAATGCACCTTTAACTACTAATATGCAACGACTCCCTGTAGTACCTCGTCGGAAAAAACCCCTCAAAATTGTTTATAGGTGGCGCCATGTATTTTGATATTCCTGATCAAATTTATCGAAATTTCTAACACTTGTAAATTACGATGCATTCGTCGTATGAAATAAAGCAAAATAAGAACTTTAAAAAAAATGCCCATAATCATTGATCTGACGATAATTCAACATTTAGATTGGTAAATGCTGGTAAACGATGGATACATCATTTAAAAAAAAGGCCTATTGTAAATATCATAACAACAATCAATAAATAGTTTTTGATTCTTTATATAAGATCGAATATTAGGCTTGTTCAACCAATCGCTTTTTGATCAATAATTGTAACAGGCCGTCTTTATTTTTGAAACTAATTAATTTGGCGTCTTTGGACATAAAACACTGGTTTTATGTTAAACTCTTAGACAGAATTAATGGATTTGTAATTTCAAGTGTTACCTTTAAGGCATATGTACATGTACTTTACACTGTATAATTAGATAATACTTGTTGAACTCCGTATTTATCTGGAAGGCGTGTTCTTGAATACATTAACATTTGACCGAGTGAAAAGCTATTGTATTTATCGCCAATTAATTAGCATTTGACCACAATAAATTTCGTCATTTAAAGATCAGGGGCTGATCCAACTTTCTCATCAGGGGAGGGTGTGTATATTTGTGTGAGGAGGATAGGGATCGCCTAGGTCCATAATGGCTCAGGATGAAACCCTTTTCAATTTATTTCGGGATGCCATATTTAGTCTCCGGTTTATCAATTCGACTGATAAGAAAAATTGAATCGTACAATTGGAATGGTATGTGGTCATTTTGCAAAATTTGTATTGTTTCGCTACGCTACGCGGTTTTACACAATTTGTGATGCGACAAACCAAAGTTCATACTCCAATAAACTGTCAGAATTGAGCAGTCAATTCTTATATATTACTCGGATATGATTTTTTTTTTCAAATTGTTCAATGACTTTGAATACATTAGACGTAAGACTGGTAAAAAGTTAAGAATACGCAAGCCCCCCCCCCCCCCCCCTATTTCCTCGGCCTCCCAGATCCGCTACTGCATCCTGAGTTGCGATGATCCCTATTGATACCATGTTTTTTTTTCTCACGTCATACATCTTATATTATGAAAATTTGAAAATTGCGCTAGATATAAAAACAATAAAGGAACATTTTAACAATTTATTTCATTTTATTTTGATACATTACCTGAGGGGTGTGGCATTTTCGTCAATTTATTGCTCATTTCTCTAACATTTCCACGTCAAATAATCGCAATAAACAAGAAATCATGTATTGTTAACATAAAAATAAACACTTTATTTTGATCTTGTTTTTGATAGGAAAACATCCTACATTTATACGTAGAGGTCGATCAGCCGCTTATATTTTGAAATCAAGGAATTTTCTATAAATAATAAACATAGTGTAATCAAAGATTACGAAGCTCACCTCGCGGCAGCAAAGTTCAAATTAAACACATCTCAAAGACTACGTACATGTATATTAAGAAAATCACTCAAGTGGAAAAGTAGGTCAAGGTCATTTTATGAAAGTTTGATCAAAGATACATCCAATATGCAAGTTTGGCACATGTAGCACTTATACTTTGCTCAATATTGGCCTTTAAAAGCAAAATCACTCAAGCGGAAAATTAGGTCAAGGTCATTTTCTGAAAGTTTGATCAAAGATACATCCAATATGCAAGTTTGGTACATGTAGCACTTATACCTTGCTCAGTATTGGCCTTTAAAGGCAAAATCACTCAAGTGAAAAAAGTAGGTCAAGGTTATTTTATGAAAGTTTGATCAAAGATATATATAATATGCAAGTTTGGTACATGTAGCAGTTATACTTTGCTCAATATTAGCCTTTAAAGGCAAAATCACTCAAGCGGAAAAAGTAGGTCAAGGTCATTTTACGAAAGTTTGATCAAAGATACATCCAATATGCAAGTTTGGTACATGTAGCACTTATACCTTGCTCAATATTGACCTTTAAAGGCAAAATCACTCAAGTGGAAAAAGTAGGTCAAGGTCATTTTATGAAGATACATCCAATATGCAAGTTTGGTACATGTAGCACTTATACTTTGTTCAATATTGGCCTTTAAAGGCAAAATCACTCAAGCGGAAAAAGTAGGTCAAGGTCATTTTATGAAAGTTTGATCAAAGATACATCCAATATGCAAGTTTGGTACATGTAGCACTTATACCTTGCTCAATATTGACCTTTAAAGGCAAAATCACTCAAGTGGAAAAGGTAGGTCAAGGTCATTTTATGAAAGTTTGATCAAAGATACATCCAATATGCAAGTTTGGTACATGTAGCACTTATACTTTGCTCAATATTGGCCTTTAAAGGCAAAATCACTCAAGCGGAAAAAGAAGGTCAGATGCTGCATCCAATGCATTGGTTCACCTCAGCATCCCAAGATGAATCACTTGTGCAAGTTTGGTTCCTATAGCATCAGTACTTTGTCAGATACTGAACTACCCCAAAAACTTTAACCTGACATTGACAAAGTCATTCAACTGAAAAATGAAGGTCAGATGCTGCATCCAATGCATGGGTTCACCTCAGCATCCCAAGATGAATCACTTGTGCAAGTTTGGTTACTGTAGCATCAGTACTTTGTCAGATACTGAACTACCCCAAAAACTTTAACCTGACATTGACAAAGTCATTCAACCGGAAAATGTAGGTCAGATGCTGCATCCGATGCATGGGTTCACCCCAGCATCCCAAGATGAATCACTTGTGCAAGTTTGGTTACTGTAGCATCAGTACTTTGTCAGATACTGAGTTACCCCAAAAACTTTAACCGGACGTGGACGCGGACGCGGACGGGGACGCGGACGCGGACGGGGACGCGGACGCCGGGGTTATAGCATAAGCTCATCTCAACTTCGTCGAGGTGAGCTAAAAATGTGTTTTATGACGCATTATAATACATGTATATTTTTATAACTTAATGACAAATGTTTGTTTTATTTTTGTTGTCGCTGCCTGTAAGCATGTGGAAAGGGTCTTCAACAAGACCAGCTTGGGATATCTCAGCGGAACACACCCTCAACTGTTATAAAAGCCATGGGCATAGGACTAAAAGCAGCATGAACAATCAAGAGAAGATAACGCGACACACAAAACCTACACCAAATGGACCGACCAACAATCAAATAGACACAAGACTCCTAAATCGGCCCTTGATTTTTCTCTTAAAATAAATTTCATGAGGAATACTTGATATCTCTCGTGAAAATACACGAATGTTTACCGCTTTTCATGAAAAGAATGATATCACCAAACAATGTGCCATTTAACTGTAATGACGTCATGAAGTGACGTCATTTTGACGTTATTGACAAAATATGGCGAAAATTGCTAGGAATTTTGTCTTTTGTCGTAGAATTCAATGTGGCCGCATGCGTTAACTGAGATAAAACTTTTATGACAAGAGGATATAATGATAATCTTTCACATATAAATTTTCGATCATAGTTAATGCATGCGGCCATTGCTAATTTAATAGAAATATTGAGTTTTTGCATAAATTTCGCCGAATATGACCTATTTTGGTGTTTTCAAAGGGCTAAAAGGTGTTGATAAAAGCAATTTTTACAAAAAGTAGATTCGTGATTCAGTAGAGAACGTTTCAAAATGTCAAATAACACTTAAAAATTCTATGAAGTACAATGTTCAAAATTTATCGAAATTAGGGCCAATATCGGGCTTCGTGGCCCTACCCCTTTTGATGACAAACCACAAATTGAGGGAGACCAATGTACACGCGGCGTTTCGCGATTAACGGTATCAGCACATGGTCAATAAGAATTATACATCTATGGACACCAAAGTCCCGGTATAGTCCAAAAGGATATAAAGGAATCTGCTCTATCTTTTACTTCTTTGAGCAGAATAAACACGAAAAACCCATTATACTAATGGCACCATTTTTAACGAATTCCACAATGTAAGTATTTTAAGTATGTTTGAAAATGATTATTGTAATAATGCAATATAAACATAATATCTAAATGGATGTGTTTACAAGTCTTTATCCTTTTTTGGTCCGACCTTTCTTAAAAGTGGAAATATGTAGCAGAAAAAAAAATAATGAATGGTTAGAAGACCATAAAGAATTGAGTCATACATGAAGATGAACTGCTAAAAGACCCTAGTACAAAAAAGTATACAATTTACAAACAAACAGCAATGGATTAATTTATGTTTTGAAAAGTTCCCTATAGTGATAGGTACCAATTATGAGTACAACAGAAAAGTAAGGAAGCGTGATATTTCTGTATGTGTGTTGATTGATAGGGTAGAACTAAATAGACACCATATATTTTGTCTGATACATGCTCTCAATAGGACGAAATAACAAGAAAAAAATCTCGAACATGCATATCAATCATGCTGTACTTTTCAAGGACATCTATTTTTGAGTTGTCCTTGATTCAATGAAATCTATTTGTGTATACTAGCATTCAGAAGGGGATCATTTTTATCATTTTTAGAAATTATTTCGGGAGAATCTCTCTCTTGCATATCTTATGAGGAAATAAAGGGAAAAAAAGTTTTTTTTTATCTCGCTCACCTGAGGACCTTGCCATATGTACTGGTAGCTAAATTTCACTAATAAAAGAATTTGATTCTGTTTAATGTTACAACCTTATTCCACCCCCCCCCCCCAAATATATCTGCGATAATGATGATAATATACAATTATGGACTTTTAACTCAGTGTATATAATGTGATATTAACTTACTGTGAAAATATTGACCGAGGCGAGGCGAGTTAAAAGTCCATAATTGTTTTATGATTTCCTGGGTCCGTCGATACTCAATTTGGTGCTCTATTGTGAGTGCTGTTGAATTTGTTGTCAGAATCTTCTTTAAATCATACACGTCTGTCCTCAGCTGGTATTTTGGCATATATTTGAGGTCATGTTTAATATTTCGCTTTAAGGTATCCGTTGTACAATAGAGTCATTTTTCATAGCGGCTAAATCATCTCCATTGTAAAGTATGGTAAATTTTATGCCTGGTAAGGTACTATAAAGTATATATTTTCTGAAAGGTAATGATGCCCTGAGTACAGATATAAGACTCCCAGGTCTTAAAAATCAAAGGGGAAAAACTCTTGTACAACTTTGTTATTTTGCATAAGTTATATAGAGAAAATAGACAATTTAAATGCTTCTTCAGTTATTCCCCTTTGTTTTTCTGGTCCCAAAATTATTGTTTCTGATCAGTGGGCATTATAACCTTTCAGAAAATATATAGTTTATAGTACCTTATCAGGCATGGAAATATGCCCTATTGTACATCAGATACTTTAAAATTTATTACTTGGATTTCCTTAAGGAGCTGTTAAGATAAGGGCCGGATTTAGCCCTGAAAGCACTCGATTACTTTTCGGGCGCTGTCCTTCCAATTTAGATAAAAGTTGGTCAGGATGAAAATATTAAGTATTATAAGATTCCTAGTACTAGGTGTTTTATTTAAATAAATTCGATGAAAGATGTTATAATTACGGGTTGAAGAGGTAGGGGTACAGATGACGGAAAACGTTGAATTTCGCTCGAAAATGCACAAAAAATGCATTATTTTAAACATTTTTACGTTTATTATGCTTCTGTTACCTTTTAATGTCAAAATTGGATAAGCAAAATTAACTTTGAGGTTATTATCTCAATATAATCGGCAAATTCTGCAATCCGGAAACTGAAAAACGGTTTTATTTCGTTCTTTTCAGCCATTTATGTACCTTTCTGGCGCGAAATACACACGGTGTAGAAATAGACAACTTTCTCGTTTATTTCCTTCCAAACGGTTAAATATTCGATCGGAACACACTCTGAATAGATTGTTCCGTGATATAAAAAGAAAAAGACGACAATATTACGTACTTTAACGCTCTAGAGGCAAATTTAAAAATAGTCAGCCATCCCCCTTTTTTTCGTTTTTCGCCTGTGGGACATTGTTCCCCCCCCCTCGCTTCAGAACCCACTTGGCCAGAAAATGTGTTTTATTGATATACACCTTTGGTGAAAGTGGCATTGTAAAGCGAGGGGGGGGGGGACGATGTTGTATAAAACTTTTCCGTTTTCCATTGATTTCTGTGTAAAAAAACGCTTATTTTGACCCAAATATCGGTCTTATTTTGCATAAATTATCCCATCTGAAAGCAGATTCATATGCAGACCAAGTAACTTCAAATTTCAACCGAAGAAGATTATCAATTTTTGCATTTTGAAATTTCGACTTTTCAGGGCAGATTCTACGCCTTATCTTAACAGCTCCTTTCTGCCTAGAGCATCACTGATGAGACATTACTTGTTGAAATGCACATATGGTGCACTGAAACGTTTACAATACGAAATAAATTTCAATATTGAGAATAGGACAGGAAAAGAACTATATATACATAAAACAGATAAATACTGAAGAATAAAGAAGAAAATTTCGAGCAAAAAGGAAACTTTTAGAATGGATGCTCTGTATTCTGGAGGTCCGCGTTCTCAAACTTGCCAAGCAGCTGGGTGCAAAAGACCACACAGATATTTCATGACTAAACTGTCTCGGTGAGGGCATGAAATAAAGTGTCTGAGAGTTATGATGTACAAGACAAAGTGCACTGAAGAACACCAAAGCTGTAAGAACATGTTTATGAGAATGTATGTTAAAGAAGTTGAATAGGTCCATTTTTTTCATACCGTCACCATGGTACCAAATTAGGAATTCATTGTAATTGAGTCACACAAACAGAATAAATCTATATAACAACTTTAATGAAGAAAACATTAAAAGAAATCAGGTAAATCTGAAAAAAGTGAAATTTCAACAATTTTCCAACAAATAGTTCAAAGGAGCAGGTACGGTATGGGCCTAAATCGACCCAACAAATTTTCAAAAAATGAAACTCATTGTTGAAAATTTTCTTGGTTTCTTATTGTTGAAGATATGAAGGAACCCTGAAACAACAAGGAAATCGATTTTTTGAGATGAACAAGGTAAAGAGTTGGATTATTTTTATTTTTTTATCATCTGAACTCATTTTCTTTTGTAGCGTGCAGCAGTCAAGCACGCTCCCCGCGATTGAATGTTTATTGGATGTGTATTAATTACATTGTTCAAGCTCTGTCGCCCGGATAATACAGTCTGGCAGAACACGGACTGTATTTCTCACGGCCTTTGTTTTCAGATCCATTTACAAATTCATCTGTGTGTTGCTTGGGTCCTTGTTGTTTTTTTTTGCTATCTTGTTTGTTTCGTCATCTTATAGAAACAAGGTTAATTTTCACGCTCTTCGATACCTCTGGATAACGAGTGGGAAGGTTGTGCTCAGGTTATCCGTATAACCATATCTTTTGCTACATGTACTGGCGTGACAGATGGCCGTCCTTAGTCAGTACCAATTGTCCATTAGTTTCGGTGGTTTGTGTGTAGCGTTTTTTTTTTATTTTTAATTTTTTATTGTCGTATTTGGTGTTCCTTGTCCCTTTCACAGATCTTGCTGGTTGTGTCTTCTCTGTGTTTTTGAAAAGGGTGTTTTGCTGTGGATGTTGCAATCTAAGCGTATTGGAGGTCCGCTCCTTTCTCTTTTCACCAATTTGACATCATATATTTTTGGCTATTTTGGAAACTTGTCATTTCACCTTTATCATCTTAATTTAATGGGGTTAATAGCAAACCACCATTTTGGTCATATATTTATTTAATTATGCTTCTGAATCCACCCTACAGGAAATTTGGAGACGCACATTCTTTGCAAAATAGATACATAAATTTCAAATATATATATATAAGAGCGCGCTTAAAAATTAAATTTGGCTGTGTTTGAAAATAACTTGGCTTGAATTACCACTGATGAGGATTTACTCTCCAAAACACTGCTGTATTAAATTGATTTGAAATGTTGTTGAAGAATGTAACGAGTTGGACCATTTCCATTTCAAGACAAATGGAGGATATAGAAATGTTAACTCAGCACGGAATGATATATACTTCCTTCCCGGCAGGTTATGTCATGTCATATCAATCCACTTCCCTTGACACACAAGACGTTAAGTGTATGATGTCATAAATCACCTTAGTCTTAAAGGTCAGACGACATCATGACGTCATACTGTTGAATTAAAGAAATCACGAAAAAGTGCACTTCTTATTTGTCTTTGCCTCCCTTTCTTGTAACTGAAAGCATTCCTGACTGAAACACCTTCTTGAAAGGAGTTTTCATATCATTCCTATTTTAACATTATGATATATATCACAAAACAAATAATGATTTATTGATGAAAGAAAAGATGTCGAGATGAGTAGTCGCATTTACTCTTGAAAATGCCCTGATCGGATCGAACATATTCATTCCTTCACTTGCAAATCTAGTCCAGGCTGCAAATTTATCTATTATTAAATGATTTTCAATTTGAAGACGTGTAACATTTGGCAAATCTTATAAACATTTTTAAAACTAAATTTCAAAATGGAAAAATTAAACATGATTGATTCATACCTAATACATTGTAACATAGAATACCATGTTATTAGGTATGAATAATATGTTTGTGACCGACTAACATCGATATGAGGAACTCGTCATACACTATGATGTCCCACTCTACAGAATGGTGGATGATATTCTGTCATAGACCTTTTGAACCATCCAACCAAATAGTGTACTCTATGTCTTTCGAAATGGAAGTAACCGGATGTGATAGTTCTACCGAATTGAAGCGGTGGGTGTTGCATGTAAGCAGGAGATGCTTTCTCTTCCTGGGCACCTGGTCTCACTCCCATATCGGGAGTTCGCTTCTTTTGATATGATGGAGGTTTTTGTTTGTTTGCTTTGGTTCCTGTTTTATCCTGATTTTGTATGCCTTCGGTTTCTGATTTTCTGAATTATCGATTGTGTGCTATGTACAGGGATATGGTCATCATCCATATTTGTCATCGTATCTCTTTTTATATCCATTTACATATTCATCTGTGTTGCTTGGGCCCCTGCGTTTTGCGGTCTTGTTTGTGTGTGGTCATCTGACAGTGAGGAGGTTGTTTTACACCACAATTGTACGTTCTTCGAGACCTCTGGGTAATCGGAAAAGTGGGAGGGTTGTGCTCATGTAATCCATGATAACCATACCTTCTGCTATTTCCGTGGCAGATGGCCGTCCTAAGTCGGCACCGGTTGCCCATTGGTCTCGTTGGTTTATGTGCAGTCCTTTTTGTTTGATGTTTCTGTGTTGTGCGTTGACGTTCCTTGTCCCTTATGCGTCTCTTTCTGTGCTTGTCTGCTTTGTGTTTTTGCATTGGGTGTTTTGGGGTTTTGCTGTGGGTGCTGCAACCTGGTGTTGTTGGAGATCCCCTCCTTTGTTCTGTATAATGTTCTTTGTTACTTATTGTATGCCGAAGTAGTCTTCAGTGTGAGGGGTGTTCCTAGCAAACAGAAGATGCTTACTCTCCGTGGTCACCTGATTTTAGTGATTCACTTTTGCAAAATCGCAGAATGTTTGTTTTGTTTTCTTTGTTTTTCTTTTTTTGTATATCTGTTAATTATGTTTTTAGATTCTGATTTTTAGATTTGTGTTTGTCTTTCAATAATTTCGTGTTATTGTTGAGAAACTATAGCTATATATCTTATTTGGACACTATTTTATTTTCTGTCTGTTATGTCATAGATACTTGCTTTTTTGCATTCCAATGAGATTAAGACTGATTTAAAATATATCTGAAAATAAAGGCAAAGTTCTGATACATGTAGTCAAACATGTGATATAAGCAGGTGGCGGTCTGTGTTAATGGTCTTATCATTGACATTGATCAATATTGAAATGAAAAATCTGTTGTAAAAGTAACAGTGCACCATATGTGCATTTCAACAAGTAATGTATCATCAGTTATACTCTAGGCCGAAATAGAGGAAATTCAAATACGTAAAATACGTAGAACGAAATTCTAAATATGACTTAAAAGTTATGCCAAAGACCCAGCTAGGGATTGAGCTATGCCTTGGGGAGATATCTGTACATTTACACTATTTTACGTATACATTATACTTTTCTTCAAATCAATTTCTGTTTGTTTCGTTTATGTAAAACATATGACATCCGAACTTAATATAAAAGGTCTGAGGACACATGCAAACAGGGGCGTCACTTGTCAAATCATTTTTTTACGACGCAAGTATGCATGTTTTTGTGTATTTATAGTAGATAAGAAAGAAATTACCATTGTGATGCTGAAATAGAATTCTACTTCTTTTTAATGAAATCTCTCGAAGAAAGCGAAATCTTTTCAGTGGAAATTTTGGATTTAGATTTTTTCTGTCTTATATTCCTAAATATACAAATATAGAAATAGGTAAACACGAATGCTGAGCGAAAACACACAGAGAAGAATAGAAATGTATGCAAATGAAATAACAAAAAACCCCTAACTCCCTACATAAATCTTAATATTTCATCCAATTATGAAGGGGTAGATTGTAAGTTTTTCTAGAATGTAAAGTGGAATACAATCCCGCAAGTGGTCTCAGTACCATGACCTACCTCTTTTTATTTCTTAAGGCCAGTCGGTGTGAGTCAATGAGTGCGAAAAAGACTAATAAATTCTGTAAGGCAATTAATTACAAGAATGTATAAACTTGATATAAATTAAAACAGTCAGCGTTCAAGGGGGTCGTTTTGTTGGGATACTTGTCACAATATACATGAAATCTGCATCTCAAATAGGAACTTATTATTTATAAACGGGACGAAAGTTGTTAAAAATTTATGTCTCAAAATTATTATTCAGTCCACAGATCTGTTCTCACCGTCAGGTCGGTATAGGTGATGACAACTGTATCTTTTTATAATCACTCACAGCTTAAATGCATATGTTCTTGACAATCTGTAAAGAAATGAACAGATTCGATTAACAGTGTTAGATCTTTATAATTTTGGAATATGTGCATTCGCATGATAACAATGAGAAAGTTGTCCTCTGTGAAAATGAATTGTAGGTAATAAGTTACAAATTAATTGGCTTAAATAGCTTCGTAATTGAGACTATTATTCAAAATAATTTGTAATAACATTGGAAATTCATCAATCAATTGAGTCATTGGAACCATTGGATCGTGACTAAAATTGCACAAAGGAAAAGTCTGAAGGAAACATCTACATTGCCTTCAACAAAAAGACCGAGAAAATGGATATTTTATGAAACATTGAAGATAAGATATATCAAGACTGTCCTTCTTGCACTAAAGAAGATGACAAAATAGGAAAGGATGTGATATTCATTTTACAAATGTGAATCTGGTGGAATATATCGAAATTGCTGGAAGTAACAACGTAAAGGTGAACATCCAAGATTTCAAGTTATGGATCATAAGACCGGAAACAGTGCTGAAAACAATCTCGAATATCCTAGACCATGTCCCTACCCAGTGAAAGTAAAGAATGAACCATCAAATGAAACGAAACCTAACGAAAGAAATCGGACGGAAAATAATACGTCAGTTGAAAAGAATGAAGATTTGGAATATCCAAGAAAATGTCCTTATCCTCCGAAAAAGTCAAACATCAAGCCAGAGAAAGGAACAGAGAAGAAACCTGGATCGAAACCAAGCATAGGTAAAAACGAAAAGACACAGAAAATTGATACTAGTACGTATCAAGTATTCAAAGGACAAGATATAGGTAAAGATATCTCTCAAAAGAATGACAAAATTGATGAACCAGAGACTTTACAACCAATCAATGCAACGTTAGAAAAGGAAAAGAATAATTCTGAATATCAAAGAGAATGTCCATATCCACCGAAGTTCAAAAAGAAAAATGACGTAAAGAAGAGCACCAATCAATCAGCTACGCTTGTAAATAAAAGCAATGGACCTCTTAACGCCCCTTCCAATGATGTATCAAACAATCCGGAAGAAAATGGATTTTTAGAGTTGCCAAATTATATGAAGGGAAAGGATGTGAAGGAATCAAAGCGTAAGTATCCACCCGTTTGCCCCTACCCGATAAAGGTTCCTCGTGAGGACAAGCAAGACATTTCTGCAATTGTGGAACAATCAAACTGGGAACCTAAAGACATGGCTGACCAGAACAAAACAAATGTGAATAGTTTAGACATAAAACCGGATGGGGCAATGGCATATCCAAGACCTTGTCCATATCCGGATAAGCCCATCCGTAACAATGACAGTCAAAACTCAACTGCACCGTTTGACATGCAAAAATGTGTTGTTCAGAAACCAGATCAAGAGGAAGAATTATTCCTGTTTTTCCAAGACGAAATGACAGTTGATGATAATGAAAATGTGGATGAAGAAGTGGAAGGTTCGAAGAAAGCAACTTCTTCAATAAGTGAACACAATTATGACGGATTTGCAGGTGTACATAAACCGAAATGGATGGAACTTGTAGACATGAGATTGGGATTATGGGGTGGGGATATATCACCTACAGAAACGTTGGAAACAACAGATAGTGTCAAGGACAATAAGGTGACCATACCTGACGAAGAAACCGTCAGCCAAGATTTTCTCAAGGTATCAATTATAATGTATTCTTCAAATAGCTTAAGGGTTTGAATTTTTTTTCGCCTTTTTCTCGCTATTTATGAGTGCTTAATTCAATCAAGAGAAACATGTAGCCACAAGTGAAAATGATAGATGTTTTTTTTCAGAACAATCAATATTTATTTGTCCTCTCCCTTACTAGTTTACAATAATGAGATAAAATAAAAAACACGATCTCAAAATTTCAGAATTTCAAAATCATAATCAGTGGGCATAAAAAAGCATGAAAAAAGCAGAATAAGTTTTAAAACATCCCCGAAGACACATGTAGGCAAGCTCGATCAACTTCGGTTAATAGATTTTTTTCAACGCATTCGAGAAAAATCTAAAACATCGGTCCTGTAGCATCATATCCCACCCATCCTGCTACGTCTTTTGGTACATTTTTGGATATAATGCTTTTCACATTCTTAGGTCATTGTTTACATTGAGGATAACTGACGAGGGTTAAGTAGCCGAAACGTTCAAGTCTGGTCAATGCTACAAATTAAATGTTCTTAAATGATACTATTGAATTTGAAGACGTTTAACATCCTACATCATTCTGCAAAGGGGCAAAAGTGAAATTCCCAAGGGAGATAACTTTAGACAGCCGGGAGAGTAAGAATCTATATAGATAACAAATTAGATTCAAATAGCCAGGTGCAAAACACAACACATCTGAAAATGAAAATCACATGAATTTTTGAAAAACGCTTGAAATCTACTTGTGACAAAAGTAAAATACGGAAATAAAAAAGAAATACCGATAGGTACATTAGAATAAAAATACCATAATTTTGATGGATAAATGTACACAAAGATGAATTCTTGATCTAAAAAAATGTTACATGACTTATTTTTCTATTATTAAGTTCCTTTAAGACAAAGTGTCTCTCTTTTGACGAAGCATATGCAAAAGAAATCTTGTCTGATGCATCATATTACTGACGTTACAAAATAAAATCGATCGATATAAGCTCTTTTTGTTCCTTAGTACACCAACTTTTAACCTTCATTTCATGTTTTGTCGTGCTGAATGATAAATTCGAAAGACCTTTAAAATTAATTGTAAAAGGAGTTTCTTTGACGAATTGTCATTTCGGTTTCTCGACTGACGGACAGATCTTTCATACTTCATTTCATTTAATGGTTACAAAATTTGTCAAAATAATGTTTATTTCAGCATTTTTGCATATTTTTAAATATTTTTCACTGAATTTTTTTCTCATGCATAGGGAATACTTATTCATTTACACTCACGTTTCGCAAAAGCAAAAGAGGTTTTATTTTCAAATATGGTGCGCATGTCAAGTTTGAATTCTGAAGGTATTGCACTTCGGCTGCATTATTTCATGAAAGAAATACATTTATAATTAAGCTTAATTTTCACGATACTTAGGACCACATTACCAAAAAAAAAAAAAAAACAAAAAAAAAACCATATGTAGAAAAAGTGACAAAATGTTATTATTCTGTTTATTGTGGGAAATTATTTATTAAACCGAAATGTTTTGGTTTTATTAAAGCAAATTGTGTTGAGAATTGATGAAAGCCACAAAAGGGTTACCAAAACTACAACGAAGACGTCAATGCACAAAAGTCAAGTTATAAATCAGAAAGGTGCAAGCGAAATCTGAAAACAAGTCATGTCTTAATGAATATTTATTGTGCACATAAATTTTTCTTCCCTTTGATTTCCATTTCTAAATGATAATTAGTGGTAAACCTTACTAGAACATTTGTTAGAAGAATAAAAATTATGAGACCATGAAACTTAAAGTCACACGAACCACATTCATTTCAATGCAAGGATGAAGATGGAAAATAATTGGAAATAAGTCTGAAAATAAAGACACATTCAGAAATAGAAGTACAAATGTATGAATAAGGAGATAGCATATTTGTATTTGAGTGATATTGTATGATTTTGATTTGGCCAATTAACTTTTATAGGCAAGCATTAACAGAGTGCTAATTCGGACATTTTTACATAAATTTCTGGTCATATTTCGAATTTCGCTTTCCATATTATTAATTATTTGGATATCCACTGTTTTGACCATATGATGAGATATTTCTTGCTGAAATGCGCATATGGTGCAATTAAAAGAACATACATTTATAAAAAAATATTGATAAGTTCAACCAAAAGGCAGGTACCTCTGCTGGAGGACTGTAAGTCCCCGAGGATACCGTTTACCTAGAGTTACATTGTTTCGACACCAAAATAGCATTGGTTGGATGTTAACTTCCTATAATTTCGATATTTTTGGATGAGATGACAAGTTAAAAAGTTTCAGAAATAGCAAAATAATTTTTTGATAAATTGATAAAGGGTAAAAACAAAGCTTCTAAAATGCGACAGAGCTGGAAAGAAATAATTATTTCGCTTTAAACATTCAATTACGGGGAACGAGTTTAACTGCTACACACTGTAAAAGAAAATAAGTGTTAAAAATAAGATAGAAGTGTTCCAACTTGTTACCTTCTTGAACAAAAATTAGTAACAATTCAAAAAAGTGGAAATAGTAGAAACATATAAAAGTTATACGTTAACATATAGTGCATTTTTTGTTATGACAAGGAAATCTCTGAAGTCGCCGTCATATTAGCAATTAACGACAGACAGCAGTGCATATGCCCGCATCAAAACACTGAAACAAACTATGCAAACACACAAAACGGACAAGCACAGAACAAAAACTCAATAGGGACAATGGACATCAAATACGACATCGAAATACCAAACACAGAAGACTACACATAAACCAACGAGACAAATTGGCAATATGTGTTGACATAGGACGGCAATCTGCCACGTTAGTAGCAAATGGTGTGGCTATCCGGATTACGTGCGAATATCCCTCCCATTTGTCAATTTAACGGACAGTTGTGGTGTATAAAAGTGCCTCACTGTAAAATGACCATATGAACCAGACAGCAAAGCGCAATTGTCCAAGTAACACATAGATAAATATGTAAATAAATATGAAAAATCGGGGTACGAAAATCAGTTCGTGATCTGCGGCTGGAGCGAGCTCATGCATGCAATCACCTGCGGAGTCCGAAATAACAAATTCCCTTCCTGGAGGATAGGAGAAAAATATCTTACAAAACCATGTACTGACTTGAGCAAATTTCATTTTTGTTTTAAGTTTTTTCTTTACATTAAACATATTTTGATTGATGAATGAGAACTGATATATAAACTTTATGTTTCAGCCCGCCATACGATACAACAGTACTCCATGGTGGTTACCAGGACTTCTTGGTGCCAAAGAAATATCCGACATAGGAAAATATTCACGGTTTTCTTCTTTTTCGTCACTGGGATCATCTTCTACGGGCACCAGTACAACTACTACCAAAATAAAGGAGCCTTTCGATGAAAATCTCAAAAGAAGAAATGCCATTGTCCTTGTTCTAATGATTATCGCCATTTTGGCAGCCATAGCTGTAGCTCTTGGAATCCTTATGTATTTCTTGTATCATAAAGGTATGCATCATTAATCATTTTAAAATGACATATTTTGGGTATTTGAGTACAATTTGCAATATGTGACCGTGTCTGACGTTAAGAAATTGACGTCAACAATTAAACTGATACCGTCCCAAAGGTCACATGTATATATTTTGGTACAAATGCGTAGTTTCCTATGAGTTGCTATACGATATATTATGGTGATTAAAAAAAATAATTTTCTGAAAGAAATGTAACAACGTAAAAGGACCATAAATGCCTTGTTTAATCATAAACATTTTTTTATAAAAATATTTATGTTTGAAATGATAATTTACACCTACTAGTATCATGATTATAAAACTTAAAGTGTATTCTATATGAATATATTGCTTGATCTAAAGATAATTTGATTGTCTATTTTTTTTAGCTATTTTACGTGCTCACATTACCTTGACGATTGATAATGTGAACTTCACATCTGCAATGACCAACAAGTCGTCTACAGACTTCAAAGATATTTCAGTCCCACTATGCGAAGAGGTACGGTATCAGAATTATCAGAGGTCTAGGAAAACAAAAACAATACAGAATATAATTATGCGAACGTAAGGCTAACATAGCTCAATTAATGTCATATATAATAATTTTTTTTAACAAAATACAGATGTTCATTGTGTAGTAATTCATGGTAATGAATTATGAAATTTTATTTGACCTTGTTTATATTTCATTCACCTTTTCGAAAAAAAAAAAAATGAAATGCTTGATTTAGATTCAAAAATCCTTTATTTACATAGATGTTTAATAGTACTATACTATACTATTTGATTGACAGATGGACAGGTTTTTCCACACGAGTGAATTCATGGGTTATTATATGCAGTGTAAAACGAAATTCTTGAGGTAAATAGACCGTTAAAAACTTCAAAGGCAATGGGCGACCTTTATAATCATATACAGAATTGATTCTTAATCAATTTAATTAAATTAATGCAATGTCTAACAATGTCTGGATTAATTGATAATAGAGTATTATTTAACTGCAGCTTCCTTACCTGTCAGATTTCCATTTACTGAATTTTCGAAATTTATTTGGTTATTTTTATGTTCAATTTCGATGTCATTTTTGTTTTTGCTTTTTTGCATGTTTCTGTATTTTTTACCAACAGTCAGAACATTGAAATATTTTTATGAAGTTGCTCTGATACATCTATATAAATAAAGTCTCCAACCATTACCACCTTGAGGTGATAACCAAAATTATTTCAATGAGCAAACAGACTTATTATTTGACATAATTTCTTTAACATTTTTCAGTTCTTTATTAATCTTAATCTATTATCATTATGACAAAGAGACATAATATACATAAATAAATAACATAACGTTCCGATATTCAATTTTATTCTTTTTTTGGTCATTTTGACAAATTGATCAAATGATGTATATTTTTCCGTTTATCTAGAGGTCATGCATCTTAATATGAATACAAATAACCCATATTTCTTTCAAAAGTTCAGAAAATTTTCTGTCGTCAAGACTACTACTTGAAATAGAGGTGACGAGCTTCATCTGTGCATGAAGACCATTTGAAATGGTTCTAATAACTAAAATGGGTTTCGAATATTGTAAAAGACAACTCTTACATCTTCATAAAATATGATCTTATAAAGAAGAATATCATTCTTTTGTAGCGACGATATGGGGAAAGTAGGAGTGTATTTCACTCTTGATTATGTGGATAATATTTTCACAAAAGATGTCAAGAGGATCGAAAACATAATAACTACCAAAGCCGGACGTATGGTGAAGGATAGAAAGTTGTTCTTAGTGATAAGAGATTTCTTGGTGTACATCAAGAGTTTACGAATAAGACTGGAGACCATACCCGTTCATGGTGATATTCCAAAATTCCCGATCCCAAACTACTCGGGTGAGTTCATGTTTAGTTTAAATATATTTATTTCGAATCAAGTGATCATACATCAATAAACGAAACATGACAATTGAGATGAAAAAAAAACCCCAACAGATTTCTATTTCATGTTTACATACTGTTGAATGATTAATGAATATTATAAACAAATAGCAGACTTACAATACTTGATGGACATGGACTAAAACATACGAGTTCACATATGTTTCAAATTTTCTCGAGGAAAGATATGAATTATTTGTAAACTGAAAAGCCACTGAGAGTATTTTTTGAATGAGTCGAAAAGGTACAGAACTAGGTACAGAACTAGCAATTTTCTATAAGGAACTGAGCTGTTTCAATTGTAATTAAAATCGTGTCGCAGCAATTTTATTGGAAAACGTACTTTGCGGCATGCATCGGGGGCATAACAGAAGGATCCGGGAATAAAAAGGTGAGTAGATTTTGAGGAATACATCACAGAGAAATTAATTTTGGTGTCATGCATTTTCTTCTTCCCTTATCTTTGTTTAGTCATATGAGTGTATGATTTTTCTGTGTTTGATTTGCCGATTTTGAGATACTTTTTTGTAAATAGGCTATGAAGATAAGTATTTTTTGCACAAATCAAGATATCTTCAAAATGTATCGTTAAATGTGAAAATCGAAAGCAGGTCATGTCAGGGCAGCCCCTCTCCTCTAGATGTACAATTGGGACAGTTCAGTTTCTCAATGTCCGTACGAAAAGTAAAGTAAAAAATATCAATTTTCATTTACAGGAAACGAATCAGCCATAGTCCCTTCTAAAAGTGATATGAACGAAATCCTTTCAACAATATTTGCTCAATTTAGAAATCATCTACGAATGATGAATCTGAAATCCAGTTCATACGAGAAAGAAAGCTTTACTTCAACTACAAATCAAAATGAAGAAATCGAGACATTATCATTTTCTAGTGAAGCCGTCCCATCTACGAAAATTCTACATGCATCATTTCATGATAAGATTGACACCTATCTTTCATCAAAGATGTTTTCACAAGACAGTCTCATAGAATATGTGACAATTAGCCCGAACACCGAGATTTATTCGAATTTTTTGAATGAACTTTTTACGAACAATGGTTTTGGAAACCACCAGGAATTTAACTATACGCATACATCTTACAGTACAAGCCGTGAATTTAATTCCTATATAGGAAATGAGTTCATAACTCCAGTGCCAACGTCAAATCATCTCACATCCTTACGTTCATCATTTCCATCGAACTTAGAATCAAGCTTAGAATTCACAACACCGAGTACAAATGGTATATTTAGTTCAGGTAGATCTCTAAGCATTGATGAAACTTTAAAAAACAATTATACCAGCGTGATAAACACCGATAGTATCAAATCTGCGACATTTTTTAGCACACCTATTACTCGGTCAGTATCCTTCATACTCCCCAGGAGCTGGAACCATGAGAAAAATATACAATATACGAGAAGAATACTACCATCAACAGTTGATAAATTAAGCATAGATGTAAAATCACCCATCACTGTAGCACATTCTGGACAAGAATCTAGGAATATGTCATCCCTGACACCGATTCTCGGTCGTGTTGTCGAACCTAGCTCTCTCTTTGCTACCTCTTTGCAGTATCACGACAACGTAACAATGTCTTCATTGCCTTTGCTACTGCAAGTAACAGAAATGGACAGTCCTTTAATTACAGCAAACCAAACAGTTTCTCAAACATTGTCAATCTCTGATGAAATAGACGCAGAAATATATCAGTCCGAACAAATGCGCGGAGCAAGTCATACTTCTATTCTTCAAAGTCATGAAAGTTTAGCGTCATCGCATCTGGAGATAGCTAGCATTCATAACTCAACAACTATAACAAATAAAGAAAAGTTACCATCGATTTTACAAAACTACATGTATATTAATACTAACCTATCCTTATCATTGAATATATCGAGAAATGGAAGTTCGACTATGTATACAGATGATAGTTTATTGGTTACGATACCGAATGCAGTTGATTTTAGAACAAAAATATATCCATCGAAAACTGTTCACAGTCATATGCTATCTAATTTGACTTCCAGTATTGTTCCCTCAATGAGATTTAACACATCACACGTTCAAAGTTTCATTCAGACTAGTAATTTTGCGACGTCCTTAAAACCGTCGTCAAGCGATCTTTATCTGCCCTTGGATTTAACCTCTGATATCTTATTAGAAGCTGATATTTTTTCTGATTTACCAATAAAAGAAATTATAACAAAACCTTCGATAGGCTTTTCAACTGAATTGTCGCCAAAGTTTTTACTCGCTTTAAGGGATATGAGTTTATACACTGAAACTTCGATTATTGATAACACCGAAAATATACTTTCAACAAATAGTCATAGCTCAAAATCATACTTTTCAAATTTGTCTCGACCTCCTGAGGTATATTCCTCCTTGCCATTCTCAATGAATGCAATACTGCTACAAGAAGAAGTAGATTCAAAGCAATATAACTTCAGTTCGAAATATATCACAGCATCAAGTAATTATTCAAGTTCGGAAGCTTCAACAGTCTTTGAAGATGAAACAACCACATACAACAATGTGCATTACGGAAGTATGATAAGTTCTTTCACAAAAGAAGATTCGGTGATAATTACTATGCAGACGTCACTAAGCACTGAAGAAGCAGTTTCTTCAAGGATGGAATTATTATCGCCAAGCATACATCGAAGTGGATGGATAGGGCGTCTATCGGCAGATATTGAAACTAATTTGAATAGTCTGTCTTCATCCAAAATCGTTCCATTGTCGGAGTTACCGCAAATATCATCAAGGCCATCCATAGATCAAAGCGTCTTATTCCCAACAGAAACCATGACTGATAATCGAAGCTCGTATGTTGAAGAAGAGGGCACATTCGGCATAACTAACACGTACCACTTTGAGAGTAACACTATAACTTCTGTTCTATCTTCAGTCGATATTATAACAGATGATCCAGACGATTATGAATTTGTCCCTCCTACAGTAACTACTCCTCCACTGCCTCGCCCATGGTTTGCAGATTCCAATCCGTTTTTCTTTAATAAATTCGCTTTCGTTTCTCATACAACCGAAGGGCGGATAAATGAAGAAGAGGAAATAACTAAACAACCCAACACTGAACAACCAAAATGGGAAAGAAGATCTACAACAGAAGTTATTACATTTAAACCAAATGGTTCAACCGCTAAAACAAAAACGACGACTACCGAAAATGAAACCATTCTTGTTGATACAACAACGGAAAGTAAAATTTACAGAACGAGTGAGGAACCAAAGCACACCACCTCTCCTCTTCCCCCGCCATGGTTTAAGGATTCAAATCCGTTTTTTGCGAACATACCATGGTATTTTTCTCGAGTTACGGAGACACCATTTGCTAAAGAAACAGAGTCTACGTCACATACAACTTCTGACAAAACATCAATTTCATCGAACGAAAATACAAGTGAAACGACAACGTCTCAGAATCTTGCAAAAGATAAAATGGTAGATGTAAACGCGATAACATTTATTAAAAGTGAAGAAAATTCTTTGCATCCAGGTACGTGGAACTTTTTATTTTGTGCAAGCTTGGACATTAGTTTCTCACTTCAACTGATTGGTGATCACTTAGATTGCACAAAACTCACGCATGTAAATGAGAAAACAACTCACCTTCTACACTTATGTACCTTTTTTGTAGTATCAATTTTTCTATTGATGGTGATTCCTTTCTATTAAAATAAAAAAATAAGCAGGAAGCAGACGACTATATTGTTTGATTATTGTAGATAGTCAGCAGTCTGCAGGTAAGACTAAGCATGTTGAGCTGCCGTTCTTACGTATCTACGATTCCTTTTCTTCATGCATGCACATTGCAAATCATGATCTCATGTACAGAGCTCATTTGGAGCAGAAAAAAAGAATGTTGTTCGAATGTATTCTCGTGGCTTCTCAGTTTGCAGATATATATCAAGGCATGTCGATTTGAAGAAATATACTTTATTGATTGTTGTCAAAATCATTGAAAGATAAAAAGAGTGTTGCATTGTTGCTACAATTGAATGAATATGTATCTATTTGAATGATATTAATGAGGTCAAATATGCATGTCATGCATGCTATACTTGAGTATGTGATAAAGATTATACAACAGCTTCGATTGATATGCATATGTTGAATATGCTTGTTGTTTGATATCATGTTGCAAGTTGTTACTTTATGAATTGTATTGAGTTCAATCTAGCCTACTTGAAAAGTTATTGAAAGTGCGTCAACTGATATCCCATCATGCATTGGAATTTTTCACCTTAGAAATGAAAGGAGACCGATTTTATGAATTATCTATGATCCATTTTTGAAAAATATAAATGGGATATCTTCATAATAAACTTAAACAAAATAAAGTGGAAAGCATTCGAAGATTTCTGTTATCAGAATAATTTTCTTGAAATTTCTAAAACATGGGTCCTGTATCAGCATATCTCACCCATACTGCTTCGTCTTTCGCTACATGTTTTGACATAATAGCTTTCACACTCTTTTACCAAATTACATTGATGATCACTGACGAGGGTAAAGTACACGAAACGTGCATGCCTTGTCCATGCTGCACATTTATCTGTTCTTAAATGATTCTATTAATTTAGAACACGTTTAACTTATACATGTTATAGGCGGCTGATTTTATTCCTTTATTTTCAATCGAAGCATACAACCATTCTATGTTTATTATACAACCATTAACGTTACCATTCATTTATTTGGTAGTTCTCTCTTAACTTTTATACCTTCAACATTGGTAGACCAAATAAAATCTGAATGATTTATTAAAAAAACCCCAGTTGTTTCTATCCATTCATATTCTTTCTAATAATTTCACCACATATCATACAGGCATGTAAAAAGTCGAAAGTGAACGACTTTACATACACACATACCAAAGGGGGTTATCAAACGAAATACTCAATTCTGTGATATGCATTTAATTGAATTAGATTATCCAGGCAGAATATCTCAAAGTATAAAAGAAGGTTCCCACTTGGATGTCACTGAAGAAGTGCTATGGTTGCTATGAAGGACTTATTGCACATTCGACTTTTGCCTAACAAGAATGATTTAGGACATTCATGAGTACGGTCTTTCCCATTGACAGTATTTTACCTATTTGGACGTTACCGGATTAGACATGTTTATATTGGCATGGTGTCGCATGCAGTCAGAGGACGCTCACTCCTCAAGAGCATCTGGTTCTGCCTCCATTCATGGGCTCAAGAATGCCTTGTCAATGGAAACTTACACAATTATGCCACAGTCCCTTGATCTTTGACTCATGAGCTACGATTGGTACTTCTTCATTGTAATACTTCCCATCTATCGTCTCAGAGCGAAGTCTTCTGGGCATAAATATCCATTTTTTTTTTCACACCGGGCATGCAAGGTTTGGATAAACATCCTTATCGTTGCTGTCAACATTATTCAAAGACACCAAGATTAGTTATTGCGTTCATCTTTTATTTCTAAATTTCAGTACAAAAAAAAAATGATGTTTTGTGATCTTATTTAACTCATTTAAAGAAAATATCAATTGAATATTACAGGAACGTTCATTGTTAATGAAACTATTGCTTTTCTTGATTGCATCATCTTGTATAAGATTATAAAAAAAAACCCAAAGATACTGTAACATATCATCAACGCCTGTGCCAAAGTACTTATCTCATAGTGCATTTCTGTGCCTACAGAAGAAGGACTATGTTTTAAGCTCATTTTGATTACATAAAGCCTGATATACAATTTTTCGATTTTGTTAGAAAGCACAAAATATCCGAGTGAACATCTTTTGGTGTTATTTTACATTATGACGTCACTGTTTAAAGACGCAATTCCATTATGACCTAACAATGAAAAAGTGTGCAAAAATTGCCTATTCTTCTTTCTGTTGGGGAACCTGGCAACCCTCTATTGGGTCAGTTGGCTGTATTGATGTTATATTGCGGGGAGCTCATTCGCCAACTGCCCGTTACAGAGTACTCTAGCCAGGCCGTTCCCCTATGGGGTGCCTCATAGCCCCTTCTATTATTTAAGGGGCGGAGTACTACCCCATTTTAATGCCTACCTCGGACATTTTTCGTCATTTTGTCAGCCATTTCAAATTTCAGCAAGTGGCCTATTGGCAATATGAATGTGATCTTTTGCATCTTTCTCTGTATGCATGTACTGCATGGTAATGCTCATTTCTCCTTTTTGAGTTCCTGAGAATTTAAAAAATAATCACATAGTGCATGAGTTTAAATTGAAATCAAAGATGTATGTACGAAAGCCAATACATTGTTGTATGAACTAATGCCTAGCTATTCTATTCTTTCAATTGTTACATATATATATATGTTAAGGATTTGAATCATATACCAAAAACAAATGATAGAGTATAATAAATGTAGACTATAATTGGAATGGCAATATATTATTATTACAGATATAGACAAATGCTTAGATGCCCCTTGTCGAAACGGTGGTACATGTACGTCAACTGGACATAGGACCTACGTCTGTACTTGCAAAGAAGGGTGGACCGGAAAAGACTGTGAAAACGGTAGTTCAAATACATAGCATTTTTCTCACTTCTCACTCTATGATGTTGAACATTTTATATTACAGTTACATGCATTCCTTTTTTCGAAATTGATTTTCTCTCATACATGCTATACCGTAGCGTCGCATTGAATTTCAAGTTGCAAAAAAGGATACAGGTATCAAAGTAAAGATGTACTTTTGAAAATCAAATAAGATTTAGCCTCACAAAATTTTTATTTTTGTTATCTCATTGACATTTAAGGTAAAACAAAATGTGCTGGACTCGAACATTACTGATGAGACATAATTTGTTGAAATGCGCGTATGGTGCAGTGACATTTTTATGATAAAATATATATTTCAATATTGACAATTTAAACATGGCTTATAAATATTTGCTTGTAATCTCGAATTATAAATTCTCTGAAAAAGAAATGGCGCAGTCTATGTAATATTAATGTATGCCCAATACTAGTATAATAGTTAACATATGTTAACAGATACATTTGGAAGATAATGACTAATCTTTTTAATGTAGATATCAACGAATGCTCAGATCAGCCATGTCTAAACAATGCTACATGTGTGAATACTGAAGGCTCATTCACATGTAATTGTGAGGATGGATGGACTGAAGACAACTGCGGAAAAGGTATGAAAAAAGAAAACAACACGGAACTAATTATAAAAGAAATGATTAGAGCATTAAATTGATATCAAACGACAATCAGTTCGGGTCTTTTCAAAATTTAGTGTTTCTTCCAATTTTATCTGACATTCATTTTCGAAAGTTACATGGACTTAAAGAAATCTCTGTAAAAAAGACATTTTATTATATCACAATGATCATTATATAACCATACCATTGCAACATACTTCTTTAAAATCTTGAAACATGAATGGAGAAAAAAATTAGAATTTCTTTTATTCAAACATAATTTTTTATATTAGAAATATAATATTTTGCTTTTGATAAACATGTTTGTAGACTAAAATTGACAATGTTCAATCAACGGCTGCAAATGTCCGAAAGTGCGCATGTATGTTTGTCCAAACTTATTTAGATTTGAATGATTCAGTCCAAGTTAAATAATTTGATTAAGATGCTTTTTTTTAATTTTGACAAGATATTGATGAATGTTCGAGAATACAGTTGTGTGAGCATGAAGGTGTATGCCTTAATACCAATGGATCATATCAGTGTAATTGTACAGAAGGCTGGGAGGGCAACCACTGTGAAACAGGTATTGTGAATTCTAATTACATGTAAAATATATTGTCTCCGCAGAATATTAAACATGGTTTTTTAAAGTTGTCTATGTTTTACAAATATTTCACTAAGTTACATTTCTAGGAAAATAACTAAAAGGTGCCATTATAGAAGCAGAACCATATACATAAAACATCAAGTTACTTCGTTGATACTTTTACCCTAAGTTTCAAGAAAAGGGGAAGGCTCTCTAGCAAACACCCATCGAAACGAACCCACAAGAAAGTGACAAATAAATGACATCAGACAAAATTATTAACCGCAAAAAAGACACTCGAACATCGAAGCAACCGGATGTGACAGTTCTACCGAATCGAAGCGGTGGGTGCTGCATGCAAGCAGGAGATGCTTACTCTTCCTGGGCACATGGTCTCACTCCCATATCGGGAGTTCGCTTCTTTTCATATGGTTGAGGATTTTTGTTTGTTTGCTGTTTTACCCTGATTTTGTATGCCTTCGGTTTCTAGTTTTCTGAATTATCTATTTTGTGCTGTATACAGGGAAACGGTCATTATCCATATTTGTCATCATACAAAGCAATCGAAACAGACGTACAGAAACATCAAACATTAATTACAACACATAAAAGGAAGGAGACTTATGTGCACCCGGCGACGCCTTTGGACGGCCATCTGCTATAAGCTAATGGTTTGGTTATCCGGATTACATGCGCACAACCCTTTGTATCCTTAGCAGGTTCTTTGACAGAGATGTTAGGTCGAATTTGACTTCATGATTTCACATTATTTGGCTTTCCTCTTTTTCGGCCTCTAGCAATACTGATGAGACAAAATATTTTGAATTGCGCATATGGTGTAATAAAATCTTAAAACACAAGATATATTTCAATATTGAAAATTTCAAGTATCAATAAATGTTCAATCTTAAAAAAAAGAGTACTTAAACTATGTTCATGTAACCTTCAAATGCAATAATATAATGAACTGCATATTCTGTAAAAGTGTTGAGGCCTTAAAATCAATTTTCGAGGATTATATTGTTATCTTAGGTATGAATGTATGGGAATCGTATGAAGCAAAATATATTCTTCTCTTTTAAAAGTTTCAGTTTCAAAAGGGTTAGCAGACATGGTATGATTTCAGCGAAGTCACATACATAGCTAATTTCGTCGGTTGCTTTTGCATTTTTGACTGTCTAATTGTCCATCTATATTTTCGTGAATAGTCTACCTTTGCTTTTGTTCTACATCATGAATCTTTGCTTGTTCACAGATATAGATGAATGTAAGCATTATCCATGTGACAACAATGGGACCTGCATTAATACAGAGGGATCATATGAATGTTTGTGTACAGACGGATGGACGGATAAAGACTGTAAGACAGGTTGGTCTAAGATATAGTATCTCAATATTTATCAGTTCATTTAATCATTAACGTTTTATAACATTGTATACTGCATGTACCGACTGACATATTTTTATTTATTACATTAATGATATGGAGGAATGATATTTTGTATGAAAATCTATATATAACTAATATAATTAACCATTTAATATGATTGTATTTGCATGTTTGGATTTCCTTTCGAATGATTGAACTACAAATATCACTGCACTGATTAATGAATTTAGGAAATTTATTAAATATGGATATTCATTATTTACATGTACAAAATGTAAATGTGAACTAGCTTCAAAATTTCTGTATGAAGAATAGTTTTAATGATACAAAAGCAGTGCAGTTTTCTGTATTCGAAACGATTTCTAATACCTACGAAATAATTCATAACCATAAAAATTGTAGATATCGACGAGTGCATGTCATATCCGTGTGAAAATAACTCTACATGTATCAACGTCGATGGTTCATTTAAATGTTCGTGTTCGAATGGGATGACGGGTGAAATATGTAATACTGACATAAATGAATGCTCTAATTCTCCGTGTATGAATAATGGAACATGTACTAACACTTTTGGTTCCTATAGTTGCTCATGTGAAAGCGGTTGGACAGGTAAAATTTGCGATGAAGACATAAATGAATGTACAGACAATTTTTCCTGTGAAAACAATGGGACTTGTACAAACATACAAGGTTCGTATCGATGCGAATGTCTGCTAGGTTGGACGAATCAATCTTGTTCAGAAGACATAAATGAGTGTATTTCACATCCATGTTTGAACAATGGAACTTGTCTTAATACCGAAGGATCTTATCGTTGTTCATGTAATGAGGGATGGGAGGGTGACATTTGCGATGTGGATATAAATGAATGTACGTCCATGCCATGCAGTAACAACGGAACCTGTATAAATCAACCGGGTGCTTTTGCCTGTAATTGTACTAGTGGGTGGACAGGTGTAACGTGCAACGACGACGCGAATGAATGTGAGCAGTCCCCATGTCTTAATAATGGTCAATGTATCAATACTCAGGGAAGTTTTTATTGTAATTGTACCGAAGGATGGCTTCGGAAGATATGCGATCAGGATATCGATGAATGTGAGATTTCTTCTCCATGCCAAAATAATGGTACGTGTAATAATACTCAGGGATCTTACTCATGTACCTGTGTGGATGGTTGGTTTGGTAAACATTGTGAAGACGATACCGATGAGTGTTCGATAGGCCAGCCATGCCAAAATAATGGAACGTGTATAAATGGAATAGGTTCATACTTCTGCGCTTGTACGGATGGATGGACTGGACAAATCTGTGATCAAGGTAATTAGAATTTGATTCTTAAATGAAAATTGTTTAGGAAAAAACTCTAAAATTCTTAAGTTTTTCATCTACTAATTATCTTTCCTCTCGAAAAAAAAAAGATATGTTATAAAAATGTTTTACTTAATTTAGATATCAATGAATGCAGTCAAGAGATATGCAGAAACAATGCCACTTGTACAAATTTTAACGGATCATATACATGTAGTTGTGAAGAAGGTTGGACTGGAATCAACTGTGAAAATGATATAAATGAATGTATGGAGTCAAAATGCGAAAATAATGGAACATGTTACAATACAAATGGAGCATATAATTGTGAATGTACAAAAGGTTGGAGAGGAAAAAACTGTGATATTGATGTTAATGAGTGTGACGGAAATCCATGTCTGAATAATGGCACTTGTGAGAACATTGAGGGGTCATACATATGTAGATGCGAAACTGGTTGGAATGGACAAAATTGCGAAACCGACATTAACGAATGTGATGTGTTACCATGTCAAAACAATGGAACATGCAATAATACAAAAGGGTCATACGACTGCATCTGTCCTGTGGGATGGAATGGTTTAAACTGCACAGAAGATATTGATGAATGTTCTGAATTTCAACCATGTCAAAATAATGGAACTTGTAATAACACTCAGGGATCATACTCATGTATTTGTAATGCCGGTTGGTTTGGCAAACATTGCGAAGATGATAGCGACGAATGTGTGATGAGCCAACCGTGCCAAAATAATGGAACATGTATAAATGGTATTGGATCATACTCCTGCATTTGTCCAGATAGCTGGACTGGGCAAAGTTGCGAAAATGGTAAGTTTTTTGTCTTTGCTTTTGGTTTTACAATGTTTAGATTGATTTTCGCATTTCTTAACTCCAGTTTTGGTTAATCATTGACGAATCTTATTATTCTTCGCAGATGTAGATGAATGTGAAAGAGGGGTATGTAAAAATAATGCAACATGTGAAAATTTCATTGGAACTTATAAATGCAGTTGTGACGAAGGATGGACTGGAATCAACTGTGAAAATGATATCAATGAATGTCTGAAGTCGATATGCCAAAATAATGGAACATGTCACAATTTGAATGGAACATATAATTGTGAATGTACAAATAGATGGAGGGGTCGAAACTGCGCTATTGATGTTGACGAATGTGAAGAAAACCCATGTCTGAATAATGGCACTTGTGAGAACATTGAGGGGTCATACATATGTAGATGCGAAACTGGTTGGAATGGACAAAATTGCGAAACCGACATGAATGAATGCGCTTTGTTACCATGTCAGAACAAAGGAACATGCAATAATACAAAAGGGTCATATGACTGCATTTGTCCTGTGGGATGGAGTGGTTTTAACTGCACGGACGATATTGACGAATGTACTGAATTTCAACCATGTCAAAATAATGGAACTTGTATAAATACAGAGGGATCCTTCAGATGTAATTGTTCTATAGGATGGACCGGTTTCACATGTATGGACGATTTTGATGAATGCATGAATTCTCCTTGTCTCAATGCAGGCCAGTGTGTCAATACTCAGGGATCATTTTCATGTAATTGTACCGAGGGATGGACAGGGCAGGTATGTGAGAAGGATGTCAATGAATGCGATATTACTTCACCTTGCCAAAATAATGGTACTTGTAATAACACTCTGGGATCTTACTCGTGTATTTGTAATGCCGGTTGGTTTGGCAAACATTGCGAAGATGATAGCGACGAATGTGTGATAAGCCAACCATGCCAAAATAATGGAACATGCATAAATGGAATTGGTTCATACTCATGTATTTGCACTGATAGCTGGACAGGAGAAAATTGTAAAAATGGTAAGTTCTTCGTCTTGCTTTTGGTTTTCAATTTTTAGGAGCAAGTTTATATTCGCATTTCTTTATTCCACTTTTGGTTAATTACCGAAGAATCTATTTACTCTTTACAGATGTAGATGAATGTACGAGAGGAGTATGTAAAAATAATGCAACATGTGAAAACTTCATTGGAACCTATAAATGCAGCTGTGACGAAGGATGGACTGGAATCAACTGCGAAAATGATATCAACGAATGTCTGAAGTCGAAGTGCCAAAATAATGGAACATGTCACAATTTAAATGGAACTTACAAATGTGTTTGTAATGAGGGATGGACTGGATTCAACTGTGAAATTGACATTAACGAATGTAACGAAAGTCCATGCGTTAATAATGGTACTTGTGTGAACATAAATGGATCATATATATGTGAATGTGATGCTGGTTGGACAGGACTAAACTGCGAAGTGGACGTAAACGAATGTTTTGATTTACCTTGTAAAAACAATGGTTCGTGTTTTAATACTGGGGGATCTTATAGCTGCAGATGCTCGGAAGGATGGAGGGGTAAAAACTGTACAGAGGATGATGATGAATGTACTGAAGTTAAACCCTGTCAAAATAATGGAACATGCTTCAACACTCTTGGCTCGTTCCAATGCAGTTGCTTGGAAGGATGGACTGGCCCTATATGTATGGATGATGTAGACGAATGTTTGCTATCACCTTGTCATAACAACGGGACGTGTCTTAATACAAATGGGTCTTTTGAATGTAACTGTAGTTCTGGCTGGACGGGTTCAAATTGTTCCTTTGACATCGATGAATGTTTAAGTACAGATAGTTGCTTAAACAATGGAACATGTGTTAATGAAGCAGGGTCATATCGCTGTATCTGTGATAGTGGATGGGAGGGTGAGACATGTAGTTTGGACATTAACGAATGCATTCAAGAACCACCTTGTGATAATAATGGCACATGCACAAATACAAACGGATCATATTTGTGCTCCTGTAGTCCTGGTTGGGAGGGAATTAACTGTTCAAGTGATATCAACGAATGTGAAATTGGTGATATATGCAAAAATAATGGCTCGTGTATTAATACTGATGGTTCTTATATTTGCAATTGCACCGAAGGCTGGATTGGAAGTAACTGCGATGTTGATGTGAATGAATGTCTTTTGTCTCCTTGTGCCAACAACGGATCCTGTATTAATAACAACGGATCCTTTTCATGCACATGTCTTGTTGGATGGACTGGAAAATTATGCGACGAAGGTAAGTTCTGCCTTGAGAATGACTTATTCCTAATCTTCGACAATACTTCTCATTACTACTGTTTTATGATTATTTTGCAATTTTTGGGCAATTGGTTACCACGTTGAGCACTGAGTTCAAACTATTCTGTCGTTTAGTAGATGGCTTGTAAATCTTTATAAACCTTTTGAATGATCAATCGCTTGTATGACTTGCACTTATTAGATAACGAAGGAATACTTCATGGCTATTCGGGGAACAGCAAAAATGTCCCTTGGTAGTAGAGGAGGCATGGGAAATTTTTGCCCTCGGTCCTTCATTGTGTAACAGGTGCTGTGGTTTCCGAAATTTCCTCAGTTCAATTGTTAGACTGCGCCTCAAGTAGAGTGAAAAAAACCCCTCAATACTATGAACATGTTGATTTCTCTAACGAATGTGTTAGGTCATGAGACATATTAGAAATGTAAGTATGCAGGATTACATTTTATTTTCCAGATGTAAACGAATGCTTGGAGTCACCCTGTATGAACGAAGGTGTCTGCGAAAACAATAATGGTAGTTTCTCATGCAACTGTACTGAAAACTGGCAAGGTGACATATGTACTGAAGATGTGGATGAGTGCCTTAACGAACCTTGTATGAATAATGGCACTTGTGAAAATACACAAGGTTCATATTCATGTATGTGCACTCCTGGATGGGTGGGGAGACATTGCAGTGAGGACGAAGATGAATGTACAAAACTGCATTGTGAAAATAACGGCACTTGTGTCAATGCAGAGGGATCATATCATTGCAATTGTCAAAGCGGTTGGAAAGGTGAACATTGTGAAGAAGATGTCAACGAATGCAATGGAAACCCTTGCTTCAATAATGGAACATGTATAAACACTATTGGATCTTTTAAATGTAATTGTACCGATGGTTGGTCGGGCGAAGTATGTCTAAGCGACATTAATGAATGTTTAGAAGTACCATGCTTGAACAACGGGACCTGTACAAACTCGGAGGGGTCATATCAATGCAAATGCGAGAATGGTTGGACAGGGACAACTTGCGATGATGATATTAACGAATGTCTCTTGTCACCATGTTTCGGGAATTCTACTTGCCTAAACACAGAAGGATCTTACAAATGTCTTTGTGGTCCGGGTTGGAGGGGACACGACTGCGACGAGGATATCGATGAATGCCTAATGAGTCCATGCCTCAATAATGCAACTTGTATAAATAAATTCGGGAGCTATGCATGCCAATGCAATGAAGGATGGACAGGGCATAACTGTGAAACAGATAAAAATGAATGTCTTTTAGATCCGTGTTTCAACAATGGGACCTGTTTAAATAATAATGGCTCCTTTGATTGTATATGTAATAAGGAATGGACGGGTTTAATATGTGATGAAGGTAAGTATTATATGTCTGTTTTTTATCTTGTACCAAAGAGACTCTCGATTAGAGAACTTTACTGTATCAAATATATCTTTTTCTACCTTTTATCCTTTACACAGCAGACCCTCTATAACAGAATTGACAGTGTTGATCTTACCAATGTCAGATAATTTATCAATCTATGACTTCCTGCTTTTCTACTTTCCTCATCGAAAAATTTCATAAATCCAGATTTTTTTTTAAGGAAATAGCTATTAGTCTAAAATTTTAATTCAGGTATCCAAAAAATAGAGTTTAAACCAACGGTTTACAAACTACTACAGTAATAATATCTATGGTTTCTTTGCTCTTATATTCCTACTACGGTATATGTAGTTATATTTTAAAGCATGTCTAACTTGGTGAAGGTTAAAGCATGGTGTCCACTAACATTTTCATAAAATGTATAAATTTCCGAACTTAAATCATAGTAAACAAACATGTTTACAAATAATTTTATCATATGCAAATGATTTTTGTTATTAATATTCAAGGTGCGTAAATGAAATGTACTATAACTTTCAGATGTTGATGAATGTACATTTGTGCCATGTTTGAATAATGGAACGTGCACTAATTATAACGGCTCATATTCATGCAACTGTACTAAAGGTTGGCAAAACATCAATTGTCAAGAAGGTAGGAATGCTATGAAAACATGCTATCCCCCCCCCAAAAAAAAAACAAAAACAAAAACAAACAAACAAAAAACAAAATGATAGCACACACAGAATGGAACGGATATTTAAGTATATTTTTCAAAGTAAATTAATTGCATGTTTTTAGCCGTATAAAGAAATATGTGTTTTCAATTATATATTTTGTACTTTCAAACCGGATTAAACAATCCTCAGAGAAAATCAAAATTAAGATAATTAAAACTTAGTCCTTGGTTGGTTTTTACCGTCAGTCAATACTGTAATCATTCGTAACCTACTTCCACGGATAGAATACCTCTTGGCAATATGATTGGTTGACAATTGCATAAAATGCAAATATCCGTCTAGGTTATTCAGAACCTGTGTTTAAGATTCTCTCACCAGGTCGGCTTAAGAGTCTAGATGACCTGAAATTCATATCGCATCTGTGTATTTTCTTCCGAAATATGCATCGAAAAGTCTCTGAACCGATACGTCTTATAACAATCGCAGATTTTCGGAAATTTTGTCACTTGAATCGGAAAAAACGCGGAAAAGCCCGGAAATGTGCGATAGATAAATGCATTTTCTAACTAGAATTTTACAACATTAACAGTCAGCTTATTGACGGCAAGCTTTTTGTAAAAGCTAATACTTGTTCTATAAGCTCTCAGAATCTGAAATATCTAAAAATACAAAAAAATAGGGAGAACCGAACTGAATACTGCAGAAAAATCAAAAAGAAAAAAAAAAAACATAAGATAAAATGACAGGAGTTAAGTGAACACGCGACAACAACCACACAAAATGGTCAAACAAACAAAGCGGGCACATCACAACATGAATGACAACACTGTTAAATGAAAGAAGACCGATGATCAAATGATCACTTGGCACCGACTTAACACCAATATTAAGGTTATCCAGATGAAAGAATAAAAAAATCAATGGTTCACGCTTGAATCTAGAGGAACTAAACACCGAGCATTTGTTTATGATCCATTTCGAGCAAACTCGAAATAAGATGCAGGAAGTTTAATAATTAATATCGGATGAATTTCAATTAGATGTTTATACCAAAATACGATGATCGATTGGAGATGTATATGTAAGAGGAATTCGCATGAAAATAATAGTACAATATATAAGAGTCGTGAAACTTCCATTCTGATGAAGGGTTGTTTAAGTTAGGCTGTGAATAATATTTTACTGAACAAATATTTATAAGGAAAAAAGTTACTGGGGCAAAGCAATGATTGGAAAGTCCATGCAGTAAAGACAACCTGGCACAGATACCCCTAAAATACGAATAGCATAACTTCATACCAATGTTAAGATTATGTCCAATATGATCAAGACAGTCAGTCAGTAAATGAGCATTTTTATGTAAATTTTTCGGCATTGTAGATTTTTTTTACATTTATAGATGTCAATGAATGTACGTTTGATCCATGCCTAAACAACGGAACATGTATTAACAACAACGGTTCATACTGGTGTAACTGTACGGAGGGTTGGCAAGACATGAATTGTAATGAAGGTCAGTGAAATTGTTGAATTGAAGGACATCACATCATTTTATTATTCAAATTGATTTGTAATAAAATTGAAGCATTTTTAAGACCAAAAAGTGAAGTATAATTAGCATGAAAAAACTTCATAAAAATAATCATCACCTTTCGATTAGAAAATGTATGAAAAAGCGTCCTAAAATTAAGCTATCATCATGTCTTATCAGTGTTAGGCAATTATTCCCTCTCCCTACATATATAATCGAACAAGAGAATAATTGCCTAACACTGATAAGATATAGTTATTCGAAAATTCTCTTGTTCGATTTCTATGAAACAGAAAAACGCTTCGAAAAGATGAGAAAAAAATAAATATTTCAATATTCAATCTTTTTATTTCAATTCCAAAAGAACACTAATAAATAAACATCGAAGTAGTACCAATCAGTTATTTTAGTGTCAGAGTCGAGAAGACCAGGCAAAATTATTAGAATTTCCATTGGAACAGTTGCAAGTCCCGGAATAATTAGTATTCCGTAGTGAGGCGATTAAAAATCAGAAAAAACTGAATCGATCTGTTTTTAGATATCATTAAAACAACTATTCTGCACACAGCGATATTTTCCGTTTAGGTGTGACTTCATCTTGAAAAGTATCTTTGCCGTCAACCGAACTGCTTTTCGTGTTATTCATTCCGAGGTTCGCAACCTATGGAAATTCTATTGATTTTGTCTTGCCTTCTCGACTTTGAGACTGGATAACTAATTATAAGTACTTCTTTAATGTTTAGTTCTGCAAGACTCTTGCAATAACTTTCAGATATGGTGATACATCAATAAAGAGACTCTTTTTAGATTCTCTCTTCTAGAAAAAAAACCCCAACTAATTTGCAAATTGTTTCAGAGAAGATAAAAAATATGAAGCCATTAAATCTTTCGTAATATTTCTTGTAGCGAACACACATATCTTACTTAAACAGGCATTTTCAGTGCAATAGACACCGTAACGGCCTTTTGATACGTAGTGCTTCTATGACGTCATAGACTAAAGTCCGCATAGGAGAATTATGCTCTGCTTGCCTCGTTTGTTTCCTTGTGTGCGCGAAGGATTGCTAACAAGAAGATGTTACAGTGATCACAGCCGGACACAAAGGCATGCGACAAGAAAATATGGAACATTATATGAAACTACCGCGTAAACAAACATTTTTTAAACGTAACGTTTCATCGAATGAATTGTAATGTCAGTTGAAACAATGATTATTTGATTTTAGATGTGAATGAATGTGATTTCGAACCTTGTCTGAACAATGGTACCTGTATCAATAACAACGGTTCATACTCATGCAACTGTACGGAAGGCTGGCAAGACAAGAATTGCAATATCGGTATGGAATGTGTTTTCATTTTTTTTCAATTCCAACTTTTTATTTTTTTTTTCTCAAAATTTTCATTTTGGATTTTAAGAAATGTTATAAAGAAGAAATAAATATGGCAACTTAAATAGAATATGAAAATTTACGTCATTGTATATAAAAACGAATGTTCCTGGTTACGTTGTGAAAAGAATGATAGTTTTATTATAATGATTTGTTCATAGTCAAAGTAGGATCCAAAAAAAAAAAAAAACAAACAAACAAACAAATTAGGTCCGACCTTACGCTTTGGCCAAATCCTTATCCTCCGGACATGATCCACCATTATATCCTTCTAAGAAAATTGAAGTTTTCCAACTCATTACCTTCTTGAATTATATTTCAAACCTTTTTAATGTATCATTTCTTTTTAAAACATGTCAAAGTTTTCTTGTGTTATGTCCCACTTTCGCCTCTTGTTTCAATTGTCGTCTTAATGAAATAATATATATAACAATAGTGACATTCATAAATGTGAACATAATACTCATGATCTAAGTCAAAACAATAGCACAGGTATAAGCAATCCCATTTTTCTTTTGTAGCTGTATGCAGGGTGTAAAAAAACTTTTCGTATAGCAGTCATGCAATACTTGTACCTGTTCCAATTTTTTTTAAATGCGAAAAGAAACAGAATTTAATGCATGTAGAAATATATACATGTCTACCAAAATTAAAATCTAATACGATCACAGACAGAATGAGCATATTCTCTTTCTTGTAGATGTTGACGAATGTTCATTTTACCCCTGTGAAAACAACGGTACTTGTATAAATAATAATGGTTCATACTCATGTAACTGTACGGAGGGATGGCAGGACGACAAGAATTGCAAGATAGGTATACAAAAATATTACTTTATATATAAAGAGGTTTCTTTGTGAAAAATTAAATAAAGGAATATTTCGCCAATTATTCTTGCTTTACAGACCCAGTGTTATAAACTTAAACATTCTATTTCGGAATAATAGGTGAAATAGAATGGAACAATCCTATTTTTCATATCCATGATAACATTTATAACAAAATTCACTTCACTGCAGATGTAGACGAATGTTCATGGAAACCCTGCGAAAACAACGGTACCTGCATAAACAATAATGGTTCATACGCATGTAACTGTTCGGAGGGTTGGCAAGACAAGAATTGCAATATAGGTATAGGAAATATAACTTTTTATTTCGATCATTAGCCTTTCTTTACACGCAATATGATTAAGTAACAATTTCAATTTGAACAAAAAAAAAAGCAAAAAGAAAATCAACAAATGATAACTGAATGTACTTCATTTTAGATATAGACGAATGCTCTCGATATCCTTGTGAAAACAACGGTACTTGTATAAATAACAACGGTTCATACACATGTAACTGTACGGAGGGCTGGCAAGACAAGAATTGCAAAATCGGTATGATTAAGTCTTAATAATCTTATGGCACTTTGGGAAGCTCAGGTGTCCAAGATAAGAGAAAAGACCATCTTATACTTTAGTCTAGAGAGGAGGGTACATTATATATTCATTGCCCAGTTTGGAGAAAGACATGAAGATTTGTTCAACACATATCATGATATTTCTGGGTTGAGCAAATCTTCATGTTTCCCTTCAAACTGGACAATGAATTGTTCATTGTACCGAAAACTGATGAAGGCTATTCACGCTGCCTGCAGTAGTCACCGTAACAAGAGAGGCAACTCTCACTCAACGTGAAATGTTCAGAAGCGAGCTTGACCTTTTCCGTATGTTAACGTTGATCTCAACTTTATTCTTGAATAATTTTGTTTAAACCAACTTAGAATATGGGGACAGGATATGATACCGTGAAAAATTACGTCTCTGAAGGGTACTTTTCTGGAGGGAGACATTAAGTTTTGTCGTCCATCCATGTGACCGTATGAGGTATAATGAAAACGTTAATTTTTTTCGGATTATTACATAAAATAAAGTGAAAATGTCACCTATGAATATAACGAAAATACATGTAACAGAAGCTATTTCAGCCAGACGGCTTGCAAGTAAGCTATTTGTTCAGGGTTATATCACACAACGGCTGAAATCATCATTGCGGAAGTTCTTCGGTCGCTACGGGGATATTATGAAAGCATATCAGATCCCCCTTTCCAGAATGTCCAGTGACATTCTACATTGTGATTGAATGGCTGTCGTCATCACCAAACATGACATACTTACCTGATCTGTTTATTAAAATGTACATCTAGACAATCACCGAATTTGACAGGTTTCCATGGAGCTGTTGCGACGGGTGTTGCATGCAATCAGGAAACGCTGACTCTCCCCGGGCACCTTTTCTTAATCAAGCGCGGATCTAGAGGGGGGGGGTCCGGACCCCCCCTGGAATTTTCGAAGCATAGTTTGATAACGCTTATAAATATACATATTTCATAAGATTAAGTTCCGATTCCCCTTTTTTGTTATAACATTTGAAAAATAATATGAATTTGTATTTAAAATCTTTCATTTTTATTCATTTTTTGGTCCACATTTCAAAATTTTCCCGGGCTCGCCTACGCTCGCCAGATTTTATTGCATATACATATCAATTTCAAATGATGCTTACCTTTGCAACCCTTATACATTGTACATCTTCGTCAATAAACAAGTACAATTGTCTGAATGAATACAGTAATAGAGGATGCAAATAATATTATTGTCTGTCCGTTTTATTCCAACTCTGACAAATTTTCGCTGGCTCGCTACCGCTCGCCAGAAGACTATTTTACACATAATTTGATTATTAATCAAGAACAGCGCGGTGGAAATTCAAGATTTTCTCCTTGTTTGTTTTTTTCTTGGTTTTTTTTTTTTTTGCTTTTCAAAAAATTTAGGACCAATGAATTTTAGGACCCCTCCTGGAAAAAAATCCTGGATCCGCCCATGTTAATTCGGAATCTTGTTCATTCCTTGGTTTCGCAACCGTTCCGATGGGAATTCTCATGATTTTATCTTGCCCTCTCGACTTTGAGACTGAATAACTGTTGAGTACTTCTTTGATGTTTATTGTAGATGTAGACGAATGTTCTTGGATCCCCTGTGAAAACAACGGTACTTGTATAAACAATAATGGTTCATATTCCTGTAACTGTACGGAAGGCTGGCAAGACAAGAATTGCAACATAGGTATGGAAACGTCTATTCATGCTCTTGAAGAGGTGTTCTTAACAAAGATTGAGGAAAGAAATACTTCGAACATTATTTCATATGCCTATATCATGGTTTATAATAAAAACTATGGAAGTGTTCCAACTCTATACCTTCCCGAAGAAATTTCAAACCAATTTATTACGCGCCAGACACATGTTTCGGATATTAAATATCCTCATCAGTGATGCTTCCACCCAAACACGACCAAAATTCATTTTAGTCCTCTGGTTATAGCTTTGAAATTAAATTTGTGCAATTTGCAAAGAGTGCGCAATTCCAAATTTCCCGTAGGGTCGATTCAGTAGCATATCCAAATAAAATCTATGTTCAAAATAGCATTGAAGGGATAGTGCTAAGATATTAACCTCCTTTAATTTCGGTGACAATTTTGAATCAAATTAAAAGTTTCCGAAATAGCAAAATAATATTTATGCCGTCAAATTGATAAAGGGCCAAAAACAAAGCTTCTTTCAGGCGACAGAGCTGGAAAGAAGTAATTAATTTTCTGAAAACATCCAAAGTTACAACTTCTATTGAAAGAAAAAAATGGTTATGGTATGACATTATGAATAACAACAGAATTTGCTTCCTTTTAGATATAGACGAATGTTCGCGGTATCCCTGTGAGAACAACGGTACTTGCATAAACAACAACGGTTCATACACATGTAACTGTACGGAGGGTTGGCAAGACAACAATTGCAAAATCGGTATGATTCAATCATAATAATTTTTTTGAATTTTGAAAAGCTCAAGCATCCTAGATAAATGACTAATTTACCCATAAATGTAGCTTGACATACCCCAAGTACATTAACGAAAGAGGGAATATAAAAATGTCTTTTTCTTATTATAAGATAAAATAAAGTATAACAAAGTATGTATTATGATAATGGGAATAACAAAACTTCTTCTACATAGATATAGACGAATGTCTGTGGTATCCTTGTGAGAACAATGGTACATGTGTAAACAGCAATGGTTCATACACATGTAACTGTACGGAGGGTTGGCAAGACAAGAATTGCAAAATCGGTATGATTCGATCATAATGATTTTACTGTATTTTGAAAAGCTCAAGCATCCAAGATGAAAGAAAAGACTATTTTACCCATTAATGTAGCCTTACAGAGTCAAGTACATTAAAGAAAGAGGGGGTATAAAGTAAAATTATCTTTTTCTGATTATAAGATAAAATTAAGTGTAACAAAGCATGTATAATGATAACGGGAATAACAAAGCTACTCCTTTGTAGATGTTGACGAATGTTCATGGAATCCCTGTGAGAACAACGGTACATGTATAAACAATAATGGTTCATACACATGTAACTGTACGGAGGGTTGGGAAGACTTGAATTGCAAAATCGGTAAGTAACAAAATTGATAACTTCTGGAATTTCAGAGAGTATAAAGGAAGGAATACTTTTAGTGGCGGCCAACAGCCTTACATTCCAAGTTAAGCTTAGGAGATCAAAATCACTTTATCAAAATTGATAAAAAAGCAGAAAGAATTTTGTAGATGTATAAGATGTCAATGATAAAAGAAAGGGAAGTTTAAATCATTCATCTTGCCTCACAGGGACAATTTTGTAAACTTACATTTTCTAATTTGTTGTATTAGATGATATAAAGTGTAAACAAAATCCGATATCTTTTTTTGGCAATATTACATTGTTTAGATTCGGGATCACTGACGAGGGTTAAGTACCCGAAACTTAAATTATGCTATTGAATTTGAAGACGTTTAACATTAGAGGAATAACATAATATACTTCATTGTAGATGTAGACGAATGTTCTTGGATCCCTTGTGAAAACAACGGTACCTGCATAAACAATAATGGTTCATATTCCTGTAACTGTACGGAGGGCTGGCAAGACAAGAATTGCAATGACGGCAAGTAAACCACGTTACTCGTTAATTTGCAATAAGACATGAATCATGGTCAATGCAATACATGCAACTATACATATTTACAAATTAGGATTGATAAAAGCAATCTTGAATAACTTTCTTTTCTCCATTGTAGACATTGACGAATGTTCTTGGTACCCATGTGAGAACAACGGAACTTGCATAAACAACAACGGATCTTACTCTTGTAATTGTACAGCCGGTTGGAAAGGTCATGACTGTATCGATGGTAGGTAATATAGGATGATATAACTACAGGAGATGCTAAATCCTTTACGGACACCTGGCCTAATTTATATTAGGGATTTACTTTTACGTTTTACAGAATAATTTGAGAGGTTCCTTTGATTTGATTTTGCATTATGTATTCACATTGATTTTTTTTAAATTCTTATTTTTTGTTGTTGTTGTTTGAATACCACACTTTTCTCCATTGTAGACATTGACGAATGTTCTTGGTATCCATGTAAGAACAACGGAACATGCATAAACAACAACGGATCTTACTCTTGTAATTGTACAGCCGGTTGGAAAAGTCATGACTGTATCGATGGTAGGTAATAGAAGATTATTAAACTTCAGGAAATGCATACTCTTTCTGAACACCTGATCTCATTTCTGTTTCGGACTCACTTTTACACTTTGTAGAATGTTTTGGTTGTTACCATTGATTTTGCATTATGTATGCACACTAATTTTTTTTTCGAAGTTATTTTTTTGTTCGAATAACAAACTTTCTTTTCTCCATTGTAGACATTGACGAATGTTCATGGTACCCATGTGAGAACAACGGAACTTGCATAAACAACAACGGATCTTACTCTTGTAATTGTACAGCCGGTTGGAAAGGTCGTGACTGTATCGATGGTAGGTAAAATAGGATGATATAACTACAGGAGATGCTTACTCTTTTCGGACGCCTGGCCTAATTTATGTTAGGGATTTACTTTTTCGCTTTGTAGAATGTTTTAAGAGGTTCCTTTGATTTGATGTTGCATTATGTATGCACAATGATTTCTTTCGAAATTTTTCTTTGTTTTTTTTGTTCGAATAACACACTTTTCTTTATTGTAGATATTGACGAATGTTCATTGTACCTATGTGAAAACAACGGAACTTGCATAAACAACAACGGATCGTACTCTTGTAATTGTACAGCCGGTTGGAAAGGTCATGACTGTATCGATGGTAGGTAATAAACGATGATGTAACTACAGGAGATGCTTACTCTTTCCGGACACCTGATTTTATTTATATTGGGAATTAAATTTTACGCTTTGTAGAATGTTTTGGGCGTTGCCTTTAATTTTGCATTATGTTTACACACTGATTTTTTTTCTGGATTATCAATTGGAGTTTGTGTTTGAACAACTTGCTTTCCCTCTTTGTAGATGTTAACGAATGTTCTTGGTACCCATGTGAGAATAACGGAACTTGCATAAACAACAACGGATCTTACTCGTGTAATTGTACAGCTGGTTGGAAAGGGCATGACTGCATAGATGGTAGGTATCTGTATGTTTGAGCCATGTTTTAACAATGGTACATGTATAAATAACAATATCTATGTAACTGCGCCGAAGGTTGGCAAGACAAGAATTGTAACCGAGGTAAATTGATATACTTTTATGTCGAATCCAGTGAAAAAATTTCTTTCAAATTTAGTTTGGGATGATTAATTGCAACATAAAGATGTCAATTTTTCGTAACTTTTAACGTTGGTAGTGAAAATCATATATTTTCATTTAAAGAGTTTCTAAAGACTAGATAACTTCGTCTTTCCGTCCGTCTGTTTCTCTTTTTCTCGACTTTTGCAGTAATGTTCCGCTGTTATCAATCATGTTTGGAAACCTGCATTTATCTCATTTCAGATGTGGATGAATGTTCAAAATACTTCCCATGTGAAAACAATGGAACCTGCATAAATAACAACGGATCGTATATATGTAATTGTACATCAGGTTGGGATGGTCATGATTGTGAAAAAGGTATAGTCAATTTTCTATTTATCAATGGATTTGTAGAAAACATGTCGCATCTTTGACCATCCTAATGTTCAAAACATAATATCAAATGACTATCGAAAATATTCAGATTTTTATTTTGCAATGTAAGCAGTGTCGTCATTCAAAATTTATTTGGAATCGAACCCGGAAATACCATCTTCAGGAATTAAAAGAAATGCAATTTTGTTTTCACATACTTTTTAGATGTCAATGAATGTGATTATCTACCTTGTACAAATAACGGGACATGTATAAACAACAACGGGTCGTATGCTTGCGAGTGTTTAGATGGATGGCAGGGGAAGCATTGTGACATAGGTAAAACATAATGTTCTTTTTTTATTTCATGAGATATTTTAATAATGTTTAAACTGTGTTAATAAGCACGGTACCGCTTTTGGAGCGTCACCTGCAATGCATTCCGTACTTAAGTCGAAATTAAAGGAGGTTAAAATCCTAGCACTATCCCTCCAATGCTATTTTGGTCATACATTTTATATAGCTAAGCTACTGAATCGACCCTACAGGAAATTTGAAGCCACGCCCTTTTCTTAGTAGATAGACAAAATTTAAAAATCAAACTATAAGGCGCTACTGAAATGAACTTTAGCTGGGTCTGAAAATCATTTTGGCTGGAAGCATCGCTGATGAGGATTTATTATCCGAATGATTACACGAAACACGTGTCTGGTGCATTGGAATTGGTTTCAAGAACGTAAAGAGTTGGAAAACTTCCTGCTACACTGGACTCTAGTAATTGTTCATTGGATTAAGTTCGTCTTTCTATGAACCGGTTTTGTTGTCTCCGTCTGTTTGTTGTATTTTCTATTTTCCCGAGAGAAAGTTCTGTTTTAAAATTTCTCAAGAATTTAGATTGTAAATTTTGGAATCTGATTTTGGGTTTTGTGTTTGACTTTCATTCACTGATTTGAAATATACATTCTGGAGGTATTTCAGCTTCTTCAATGTCAAACGTGCTTTGTCGTCAGGATCTTCAGGGTATCTCATTGAATTGTGAATGTGACATTGATAAATTCAACGGTGCATGTTTTGTAAATATCTTTTTTTCATTTTCGAGCATGAACATCTACGGCGGGTACGGCCAGCCAAAACAGGGGATGCTTACTCCCCCCCCCCCGGGCACCTGGTCCTACTTCTAGCTTGCTAGGGATCCGTGAATGCTCAGTTTGGCACTCCATTTTGAGTACTGTTGAGATTGTCGTCAGGGTATTCTTTATCTCATTTATTTACAGATGTTGATGAATGTCAGTATTCCCCATGTGCAAACAACGCATCGTGTATCAACAATAATGGTTCCTTTAGATGTGATTGCTCAGAAGGATGGCAAGGATTCTACTGTAAAGAAGGTAAATAAATCAGAGATAAAAAGGATAAACTCTATGAATTGATTTATGAAAGAAAGGATCTTCAACAATACTCGATTGTAGTACTCAGAGCAAAACCCCAAAATAACACAAAACAAAGAGTAGACAAGCACCGACAGAGACGCTTAAATGACAAGGAATACCAACACAAAACATAGAAACAATAAACACAAATGACTGCACATAAACCAAAGAAACCAATAGGCAACTGGTGCCGACTTACGTCAGTGGCCAATTGTGTGGTTATCCAGATTACGTGCGCACAACCCTTGCACTTTTCTGGTTACCGAAGGTGTCGAGGAACTCACAAATTTGGTATAGAATAACCTCACTGTAAGATAACTATATAAACAAGACAACATAACACAAGAACCTATGCAACAAAAATTGATATGTATATGGATATCAAAATAGAGGGCATACGAAATAAGGTCCGTGCTCTGCCGGCTATAGCGAGCTCATACATGTTATCACCTGAGGAGTCCAACCGACATTCTGAGAAGACAGGTTGTAGGGGCCCTGTCATCTCACGAGGATTTGACAGGACACATAACCACACCATTTGCTACTTGCGTTGCAGATGTCCGCCCTAAGTCGGCACCGATTTACCATTGGTCATGTTGGATTATGTATAGTTACGTCTCTTGCCGTGCTTGTCTTCTCTGTGTTTTCCCATCAGGTGTTTTTGTGTTTTTCTGTGGGCACTGCGACCGAGTCTGTCTGGTTGGAGATCCCCTCCTTTCTTTCACATATCAACCACATGATCTACTTTCGCAGTATTTTGATTATACTCAAATTGCTATATTTTTTTTCGTTAATATGAATCTCCGTTAGGCATAGATTTGAAATTTTTAAAAGGACTATTATCTTTGAGCAGACTATTTGAATTTTCAACATAGATGCACATAGGTTTAATTTCTTAAGTTTTTATTACTCTAGAAATTATTACATGTATTTATTACAATAATACCGAAATATGTATGAAGCTATCTAATGGTATCAAAAACATATGTAACATCACTTCTGTTGATTTAACTTTATAAGGAAAATTGGTTCATTGTTAAATCGTTATAATTTTGTTAAGACACTGAACAATTTTCAAACAACAATTTCAGATGTAAACGAATGCCGTAAAGTACCATGTGAAAATAACGGAACATGTGTGAATAACAATGGGTCTTACATTTGCAACTGTCAGGAGGGATGGCAAGGCTTTGTTTGTCATGAAGGTAAAATAAGTTATGTTTATCTTTACGAAAATGGATTTTTAGATATTTCTCAAACAAAAACTCTGTTCTTTGAAATAATTACAGGACCTTGAACCAGAAAATTAATAAAAAGTAATCCGAAAGCATGTTGAACCTTTAAGCATAAAAATGATTTTTTTGAAAACTGTGGGTCTTTTATTGTTTGAAGATATCAACGAATGCGATATGAATCCTTGCGACAATAATGGAACATGCATAAATAATAACGGGTCTTACAGTTGTAATTGTACGGAAGGTTGGCAGGGACATGACTGTATTGAAGGTAAGAAATTATATGAAGAGTCGGCAAATCTAAGAATTGATGATTTAGGCAGAAATGGGAGACAGAAGATTTTATAACTTAAAGATAAAAAACTTATAATTTTAAGCATAACGCAGGTGACATACTTAAACTTGCTTTTGAAGAATATACAATAGTTAACGATATTTGGGTTAATGATGTCTGTTTATTTACTGTCTATATGCTGTCATGTTAATGAATTTTAATCCAAAAAGTGAACATTTTGCAGATGTTAATGAATGTGACATGGCTCCATGTGAAAATAATGGAACGTGCATTAATACCAATGGATCTTACATTTGTAATTGTACGGAGGGCTGGCAGAGTCATAATTGTCTTGATGGTAATATAAAAATCATAATTACGAAGTAAACGTATATATGGAAAATTTGAATTCAATGATAATGTTTCAAGCATAACGAAAGTTTTTATGTAAGAAAATAGATCGGAAAAAATGCATCTGATCAATAGCACAACCATATAAACAATTAAATAAGAGAGGTTTAGAAAAGTTTAGATTCGCGTTGTGGGTCGTTTTGAAGAAAAAATCGTTTCCATATAAAAAAAGTATTATTGTATGTTCATATAAAGATATGATCACCAATGATACGATTGCATAACTCGAAACTTTTGCGTACCTTAGTTATTCATTTAGTTTAAATACTTTTTTCATGAATATTTGACGTGTAGTTTATCGTAAAATTAAATATACAAGTATGAGGAATTGAAAACATCATAAGCTGATAAAAAGTAATTATTCCTAATGACAGCTGTCTTACAATTTTATTCTATTTTCTTATTTTTAAGAAAATGTCCAAACATTTTTATAAATTCTCTATCTGGGACAAAAGACTTTTCAAAATTAATTTTCTTTAATACTTATTAGATATCATATATTTTTTAATCAGGGGTCATTTTTACATTTTTTCAGATGTTGATGAGTGTGATTTTATGCCATGCGAACATAATGGTACTTGTGTAAATAACAACGGATCTTACAGTTGTAATTGTACGGATGGCTGGAAGGGATATAACTGTTTTGAGGGTGAGAAATTTTTGCTGAGAATGTTTTGCTGATTTTTTCCCTTTTTTCCTATTTTTATGTCCATATTGTAATAAACAATCAAAAGCGTAGTTTCGTTATCTGGAAGTTTCTGTTTTTGCATGATAAATACTCCTGCTTCCCTGTAATGCTACATCAATTCATCTTAAACTTTTATTGGCAGATGTAAATGAGTGTGATTTATTCCCATGTGAGAACAATGGTACATGCTACAACAATAATGGGTCGTATAAATGTGATTGCACGGAAGGCTGGCAGGGCCATAATTGCATTAAAGGTATTTAAAAGTGTGCAATATTATATCTTTAGTTTTCTATTATTTTTCATATGGTTGAAATAAAAAGAACTATTCTTTATGTCAATGGTTAAAGAGTAAGGTTTTTATGTGAAAAGATTTATTCTACCAAAATCTTCTGAAAATATATTGAATTGAATGTCCTTGATGGTTGGAAAATTGAATTAATTCAATTTTAAAGTTGATTGCTACAATGAATGACTGAAATAACCTAATCGTGGTATGGAAGTTATTTCCATGGAAATTATATTCAAAAATTGATGATCTGTATGGATAAAAGGAAAACGGAGTAGATCATTTCAAATAACGATAGCATTTGAAATCAATGAATACATTCCCGCCAAGTCCGTTGACCTTGCGTTAAACAAATATCATATAAACCCTTTGAATTTAATTGTCGTTCATTCAATCAGACGTCAATGAATGCAACTTCATCCCATGTGAAAACAACGGAACATGCATAAATAATAACGGATCATACAGCTGTAATTGTACGGAGGGCTGGCAGGGACATGATTGTTATGAAGGTAATCAGTTTTGTTGTGTGGAAAAATATTTTCATAATCTATACAAAAATGTATGAAATGGTTTCTTTGGGTAGAACATTTGTTATTTAGAATAAGACTAAAATTATAGATAATTGAAAGAAATTGTGTTCACTAAAAACATTCCATTTTTATAGATGTGATTGAGTGTGATTACTCTCCTTGTGGTAACAACGGCACCTGTATCAATACGAATGGATCCTTCAGTTGTAATTGTACGGAGGGCTGGCAGGGATATCTGTGTCTAGAAGGTAAACTGTTAAATTCAGTAAGGAAACACGACAAAAAGGCAAATGTATTCGTCGTTTACAAAGTAAAGCTTTGAAACTGATGACAAAGAAACTTACTGACTTCTTAGTACGGCTGTTAGTTCTATTGTATGATAGACATATTTCAGTTATCAATGCCGTTGTTTAGTTACTTCTGTCAAGTCGATAAGCACTCACACTCATATTCACTTCCCACTTTTTAATGATTTCTAAAAGATATTTGCTTCTCTTATTTCTGTATACTTTCATATTTACAGATGTAAACGAATGTGACATTTTCCCATGTGATAATAACGGAACATGTCTGAACAATAATGGGTCTTACAGTTGTAATTGTACGGAAGGCTGGCAGGGACATAATTGTAACAAAGGTTAATTATTTTATGAATATTTGAAATGCAAGGTTGTAAATTTCACAAATGACATTATAATTGCATAAATAATGTCAACTTTTCAAAATCATTACTTCATCCTAAAGAAATATTACAATAACAATTAATGAAGTTATATTTTTTTTCGACATTTCATTTCTAGATATTGATGAATGCCTTTTTGATCCCTGCATTAATAATGGAACATGCATAAATAATAATGGATCATATACATGTAACTGTACATCTGGTTGGCAAGCACACGATTGTCAAGAAGGTAGGTTTAGAAAATATAAAGATGAAGGTTATTTTGTAAGTGATATACAACAAACATCTATCTTATGCCCCAGATCTGAAAATAGAATTAGAAACATAACAATATCAATTCAATCATTAATATAATGCTATGCTAAATCAACATTTTTTCACGTATCTTAATGGTAAAAATTAAAGTATGATTTAGATTGTATGTTGACATCCCTGACAAGAAGCTAATGAACGGGATATAAATCCTAGTGAATACAATTGAACATGCTTTCATATTAATAGTTCGTAACTCTGAATTTGTCGAAATATCAAACAAAGAACATATATAACAAAATCACAAATAAGAAGAGCATGAGAATTATAGGAAGAGAACCATCAAAAGCAAGAGCTTTTTTCTTATGCATGTTGAGAAAAGAGGCGAATTTGGGATTCGTCAAACCTTTCGCATTATATGATTATGATAAAAAAATGCATACTAATGAAATAATGTCGAAGGGTTCCAACTCTCTACCTTCTTGAAGAAAATTCCAAATCAATTTACATGCACCAGACACGTGTTTCGAATATTAAATTCTCATCAGTGATGCTTTCAGCGGCGCCACCATAAATAGTTTCAGAAGCGCCCTCTTTAATTTTTGAAGTCAGATTTTTTACATTTACATTACAGAGAGCGCGCGGCTCCAAATTTCCTGTAGGGTCGATTCAGTAGCATATCCAAATAAAATCTATGTTCAAAATAGCATTGGAGGGATGGTGCTAAGATGTTAAACTCCTTTAATTTCGATGATATTTATCGGTGAAATGGCTTGTATCCGAAATAGCAAAAAAAGTAATCGACATAATATTGTACACAGTAATACGTTGTTATTTATATGTACAAAATAATGGACAGAAAAGTCACAAGATAGAAAAAAGTATCCTTGTGTGAGCTTTTATTCTACTTAGAATTTTTTCATATTGTAAGCTTTTTCTTTTAATTAGACGTCAATGAATGTGAAATGATGCCATGTGTAAATAACGGAACGTGCATTAACAATAATGGATCGTATACTTGCAATTGTACTGAAGGCTGGCAGGGACATGATTGTTATGAAGGTGAAACCTCTTTTTAATCGCTTAAAGAATTAAACAAAATAGTCCTTAAAACTTATATTGGTACACAAATATATAATAAAATTGAATGAATAAGTAAATTTAACTACGATAAAACAAAGCCTTAGCCAACGAACTGCCTAAGAGGGAAGTATCATTAGGGAAGATCAGAATTTCTTAATTTGGTACGTCTAGGATAATGCACAATTGTTCTGTGATAATACCAGAAATAACTTCATTAGACAAAACAAAAACCCTGTTTTATTACTGAAAGTACATAAGGAATGACGATATTTTGAAGCAAAACGTAGAGCCTGAGTACACATTAATTATTTGAATATGATGTACACGTCTAAACTGATGGATATACTATATGAAACAACTAATCTATTAATAGATGTGATTGAGTGTGATTACTCTCCATGTGATAACAACGGTACGTGTATCAATACCAACGGATCCTTCACTTGTAATTGTACGGAGGGCTGGCAAGGTCATCTCTGTGGAGAGGGTAAACTATCTCAATAGTCTCTTTTTTGTCTCTTCAATAAAGAGCAAATGGAAAGCAAACATCATTCTATAAGAGCTTCCTGTCTTTACATAAATGATTATTTACTAGAATTTTTAGAATAGTGTTGAACGTTGCTAACAATTTGATACACTTATAACAATACCTTTATTATAAATTCTTGACCTTGAAATATTTCTCACATTTTATCACTTTTATTCAGATTTTATTTTGCAATGTTGAATAGCATTTTGATAATCTTTCGCATCTAGAAATTTTGGAAAAACTGAATTAAATTTTCTTCATTGAACTTTTTCATGCACTAGTACATTGTGTCTCTTTGTTTTTGTTTTGTTTGACGAATTTAATTCACTGATTTTTTTACGTACAGACGTAAATGAATGCAGTGTACTTCCTTGTGAGAACAACGGGACTTGTATCAATAATAACGGATCTTACTTCTGCAATTGTACAGACGGATGGCAGGAACATAATTGTATAAGAGGTAAATTAGAAACAAAAATCTGAACAATTTGTTAATTAATGGTTTTTGTATGAAACATAAATATAACCAAGAAGCAAAAGTAAGAAAGCATAAATTGAATGAAAATTCCTCTTCAAGAACTGAAATCGTTTCCGTTTTTGAGAAATATGCTGAGCTATTTGAATTTTATTTAAAAGTGTAAGATTTATATGAGAGGAAGTAAAGTCTAATCTTCAAAAAGAGAAATTATATTACCAATTTTGGATAATTTGAAAGGGTAAGACCTAAGAAAGCGCTGAAAGCTAACTTTTCAATAGTCGAACTAGTAGCGTTTTCATCTTTCATAGAATCAATTACAGCCTATAAATTATTTTCAGAAAAATAAATTCAAATCTGTGTATATTTGACTTTTATTAGATAAAAATAGAATGATTTGTCTTTCCTTTTCTTATAGATGTAGATGAATGCATAAGTGACCCTTGTCTAAACAACGGAACTTGCATAAATAATAATGGATCATATTCGTGTAATTGTACCGCGGGTTGGCAAGGGCATGACTGTATCGATGGTGAGTTCATCTCATTTTCAATGATTATTAATAAACATATTGCTTTTTGTATTTATAGTTATTTCTTCAACGCATTCGAAAACTTCTAGTATCAAAATTTCTTGACAATTCCAAAACGTCGGTCCTGTAGCATCATATCCCACCCATCATGCTACGTCTTTCGGTACATTTTTGGACAAAATAACTGTCACACGTTTTGGCCATATTATATTCTTTAGATTGAGGATCATTGACGAGGTTTAAGTACCCGAAACGCGTATGTCTGGCACATGCTGCAAATGTATCTGGTCTTAAATAATGCTATTGAATTTGAAGACGTTTAACATTCAATTATCATCACGTTACAAAATTTCTCATGTCATTAAACGTGTAGTGTTAAATAGGTGTAATGCCATTGATTGTTACTTATGCTTTGGAATTTGTGACTGAAAGTCACATAGAAAACCTGAAATCAGATTAAGCATTTTTATACCCCCGTAATCGAAGATTTGGGGGCATATAGTTTCTGGTCTGTCCGTCTGTCTTTAACCTTGACCATAACTTTTGAATGGTAAGTGACAGGGCTTTCATATTTCACATGTGTATTCTTTGTGACAAGACCTTTCTATGGATACCAAAATATTTGACCTTGTGACCTTGACCTTGACCTACTTTTGAAAAACTTTCACCTTAAGCATAACTTTTGAATGATTAGTGAGAGGGCTTTCATATTTCAAATGTGTATTCCTTGTGACAAGACCTTTCAATGGATACGAAAATTTTTGACCTTGTGACATTGACCTTGGAGCTTGACCTAATATCCAAAATTTAAACATTAGCCATAACTTTTGAATGGTAAGTGATAGGGCGTTCATATTTCACATAAGAATTCCATGTGGCAATACTTTTTCCTGATTACTTATTATTGATCTTGTGACCTTGACCTCAAATGTGAAACTACTTTTTATCTGTTTTACTGACAAAGATGCCAACGGGGGCATTCGTGTTTCACAAACACAGGTTTTATTTATTCACCTAACTGCGGTCCAGTTGTTTTGGACGGCAAATTAAGTACCTTTCCCACAAAATGACGCCAAAGAAATTAGTTTTTCACTGTGACGTAATAAGAGTAAGTATTTGCCGTCTACAAAATACTAGTAACGCAGTAACGTGAAAAATGCTTATTAAAAATCCTTATCCGTGGGTATAGAAAATGATAGAAAATGCAAAACAAAAATCATTCTACAGAGGAACAATAGTGAATCAGGTACTCAGGGAGAGGAAGGTAAATTATTTTGTGTTGCCTGAAACTTAAAAACACAAAAAGGGATTACTTTTTGGTCATATATTTCATTAGGATTAATATCGATTTATTTGCTAGAACAGAATAAATATCCGTTTATTTGGAGAATAGAAGAAGAGCCAAGTATCATGTCTTGAGTTACGTTAATGCATTATAGAGACAAAGATAACTTCGATATTACCTTCCAAAACGTCATAATAAATTCGAAGCTTCGTCATTGTTTTATATCCTTTTTAATTCAATGCTGCTTTACATAATCGAATAACATTTGTAAATTTGAGAAATGATATCTTACCTTTTTAACAGATGTTAACGAATGTGACCGAATGCCATGTGAGAATAACGGAACATGTATCAACAATAATGGGTCGTACAATTGTGATTGCACAGAGGGTTGGCACGGACATGACTGCAAAAATGGTAATACTTTTTTATCGCCTATAGACATAATTTTATTTGAATGCGGTCAATGGTATTTCATTTTATGTTTTTCCGCTTATTATACAATTTTGCGAGGTATATTCTTTCTCCTTAAGTAATAAGTATTGTGAAGTTTATAGTGCTCCAAACGAAGCTTTCGTTTTAAAAGAGTTCAAACAGAACAACAGTGTATCAGTTATCGCTTCATAAGAGTCGAATCGAACTATAGAATTTTCTCCCTCATGCGCTGACGAGACGTGCAAGTCTGGTCCATGCTGCAAATAGAACTGTTCTTAAATAAACATAAAAGAAGTATCTATCAGTTATTCAGTCTCAAAGTTAAGCAGGCAAGGCAAAACCAACAGAATATCCATTGACACGGTTGCGAACCTCAGAATGAATAACATTACGAAGTGAGGGGGTGACCACGGAATGCCAGCGTCTCCTAATTAAATTCAAGAAAGGAGGGGATCTCCAACAAGACTCGGTTGCAGCACCAACAGCAACACACCAAACATCCCAAGTGAAAACACAGGGAAGACACACACAGCGAGAGACAAGGAGCAGCAAACGAGGCACCAAACATCGAACATAAAAGGCAACACATAAACCAACTAGACCCATGGGAAATCAGTGCCGACTTAGGACGGCAATCTGCCACGTTAGTATCAGATGGTGTGGTTATCCTGGATTACGTGCGCACAATTTTCCCACTTTTCCGGTTACCCAAAAGTCTCGAAGAACGCATAATTGTTGTGTAAAATAATGCATCACCCGTCGCAACAGCTCAAACTTGTCAAATTCGGTGATTGTCTCCATGTACATATTGATGTACAAATCAGGTAAAGATGTCTTGTTTGGTGATGATGAAAGCCATTCAGTCGCAATCCAGAATGTCATTGATCATTCTGGAAAAGGGAATCTGATCAGATATATAAAGGGGATCTGATAAGCATTTATTAATGAAGACGTTTAACATTTAATTCAAATTTTGAATTTATTACTTTTACATTCGAAGAGCGTCTTGATTTTTTCCTGCTATCAATATACTTTATTTAATGCACTATCCTTGAAATATTTGCATACTTTCACTTTATTCTTTCCATTTGTATTTCATTAAAGATGTGAATGAATGTGTCTACAGTCCCTGTGAAAACAATGGAACTTGTATCAATAACAATGGATCTTACATGTGCAACTGCACCATTGGCTGGCAAGGATTCACTTGCTACGAAGGTTCGTTCAAAAGCTTGAATGAACAAGAGAAAAAAAATAAATCTTTGAATTGAATACTTTATTAATATTGTTACAAAAAAAAAATAGATTAAGAAATATTTAGGAAATATTTTTTTCAGATACAAATGAATGTGACAGATTCCCATGTGACAATAATGGAACATGCATCAATACCAACGGATCCTATTCGTGTAATTGTACAGATGGTTGGCAAGGACATGACTGTATCGAAGGTTTGAAGATATGAATACATGTACATTCAATGAAGTTTTAACACTAAGGTGGAGAAATAAATTTCATTTTATTTGTTGAAAAGGAAATGTTTCCTATTGGTTGCGCATATGGTGCAATTAAATTTTATAATAGAATTAATTAGACTTAATTCTAACATCATTTTTTTGCGTGGAATGAGGATGAAAACGAAATATAAGAGATATAATTGTAGACAACGAAATTCATCAGATGAATTATTTTCTCATCGACAGACGTAAACGAGTGTTCGTTTAGTCCCTGTGAACACAACGGAACCTGTTCGAATAACAACGGCTCCTACTCTTGCAACTGCACGGAAGGATGGCAAGGACATGACTGTGAAGAGGGTAAGCTTTGGCACATTCATTACATACTTCATTCACTTTTCAAAATACGATATAAGAATAGAAATTTGATCATTCAAATGGATTAAAATACTTTTTTTCTTTTTCATTGTTTATTAGATGTCGATGAGTGTAAATTCCAACAACCTTGTGATCATGACGGCGCTTGCACAAATTTAAACGGATCGTATGTTTGCAACTGTACCGATGGATGGAATGGAACAAACTGTAAGGAAGGTAAGTATATGAACTTTCTGTTATGTATGTAAACGTCTTCAAATTGAATAGCATCATTTAAGAACAGATAAATTTTAACTAAAAAATGTTTAGAAAATACAAGACTGATTTGGTAAACCTTTACGGAACATATGACTTTGAAATGGGAATGCTGACTTTATTCGGGAACTGGTAAAGGTGAATCAGCAACCTTATAATATCTTTCCTACGTGAAATGTTTTACTACTGTGCTTATTTGTTTCCAAGAATTAACGTCTTTCCATTTTTTCTAGATATCAATGAGTGTCAGATGGCTCCGTGTCAGAATAATGGGACCTGTGTCAACACAGAAGGGTCTTTTTACTGCAATTGCACAGATGGCTGGTCTGGGAAAATCTGTGATGACGGTATGTAAAAAAAATCTAGTATTACAAATGAACGATCTTTATATTTACTATGGAAAATAATTGAATTATGTCTGACAAAAGGAAATCTTTAACATTAAAATGTTAGAATGTTTAGAATAAGTTCTTGAAAGATTTAAAAATGGCGATGCAGTTAAATAATCATTTCACAGCAAATTTGATTTTTGACAGATAATGATGAATGCTTGGAGCACCCATGTTTGAATAATGGGACCTGTGTCAATGAAGTTGGTGATTACAGATGCCAATGCTTCATTGGATGGACTGGTAGAAACTGCGAAACAGGTACATTGGTCTTTTTTAAACTGAAAGAGAAATTTCAACAAAGAATCGTTACTTTCATCATTCTTTCATAGAACTTTCTTATTATTAAAGTTTCAATGAACGTCATAAATGAAAGTCATGTATAGATATGAACAAATACTGATTGTGCAGTTCAAAAGCGGAAAAATTTAATCACAACATTTTCACTGTAGATGTCGATGAATGTCAACAATTTCCATGCCAACATAATGGAACATGTGAAAATAGTATGGGTTCGTACAGTTGTAACTGTACCGAGGGTTGGCAGAACAAAGATTGTTTAGATGGTATGTACTATTATGAACGGAAAAGATCTGCTCATGTCACAATTGCGCGAGAAAAAGCAAGACATCACATAAAACATAAAAATTAGAAAAATAAGTAATGAAGATCTACGAATTCGAATTGGGACGGATTTAATTTTTAGCTCGCCGATACGAAAAAGTCCCGAGAGCTAATGATTTACCCTCGGCGTCGTCGTCGTTTTCGTCGGCATTGTCGTTCGTAGACAAAACCTTTACCTGGGCTATATCTCTTGAACAATAAGGGGTAGGGTTTTGATATTTCACATGTAGAGAACTTGTGACTAGACCTTTCATTTCAGACTATGACTTTTGACTTAGTGACCTTGGACTTTGATCTACTTTTAAAAAAACATTAACCTACTTTGTATCCCTTGAACTATAAGGGGCAGGGTTTTGATATTTCAAATGTAGATACCTTGTGACGAGACCTTTCATTTGAGACCATGATCTTTGCCCCAGTGACTTAGACCTTGAATGACAAATATGGATAATGACCATATCCCTGTATACAGCACAAAATCGATAATTCAGAAAATCAGAAACCGAAGGCATACACAATCAGGATAAAACAGGAACCAAAGCAAACAAACAAAAACCTCCACCATATGAAAAGAAGCGAACTCCCGATATGGGAGTGAGACCAGGTGCCCAGGAACAATGATCTACTTTTCAAAACCTTTAACCTGGGCAATATCTCTTGAACTATAAGGGTTAGGACTGTGATATTTCACATGTAGATTTTTTTGTGACCATGTGCTTTGACCAATTGACTTACGTTTTAAAAACTTTAACCTGGGCTATACGTCTTCTACTATAAGAGGTAGGGCTTTGATATACCTTACGTTTGAGACCATATGCGTTGACCTAGTGACCTACTATTGAAAAAATAGTTTGGTATCCATCTCTTTAACTAGGGAAAGTATTTTTATATTTCGTGCGTGTATTTATTATTACCAAGACCTTTCATTTTAACGAAGTGACCTTGATCTTAACAATTAGGCTATTTTTATTACTTATACTTAAGCTGTATCTTTAGCATTCTAAGGAATAAGACTAGTATAAGATGCATGGTCTCTTCATGACAATGGATTTTTGTATTTAAGAAGTTATTTGATTTTTGGCAAAAACCTGCTACGGTGAGCTATGTAATATTTGATTATCCTATGTTTATAAAATCTGGACATGTATATTTTTGGGAAATTTTAGTACTTAATCGTACATTTCTTTAGATGGGTATTATCTTTGACCAAAGTTATAATATGTCTTTACATTTTTTTTCAGATATAAACGAATGTGATCAGTCGCCGTGTATGCATAATGGAACATGTATCAACAATGAAGGTTCCTATGTGTGTAACTGCACAGGGGGCTGGCAAGGACAAGATTGTGTCAAAGGTTGGAACAATATTCCTTGTCTTTATAAGTCATCTAGGTTCTTGTTCTAGACTAAAGACAATGTAATAATATTCAACATTGAACCTGCTTTTTTCTCCTTGATGACGTATACGTATTTGTAAATCACAGGAAAATCATACGATATGTTTGCTTTAAACGCAAGATTCAAATTTTGGTGAATGTTTTTTTTTCTGAATATTCTACTTTCTTCGTTGAAGATGTCGATGAATGTGAACGAGTGCCTTGCATGCATAATGGTACATGTATCAACAATATAGGATCTTACTCGTGTAATTGTACAGGAGGTTGGACCTCACATGATTGTGAAGAAGGTAATATGAAATTCTGGCCAATATAAAGTATCAGCATGTGAATCTTTATTACAGAAGAGAACATAATGTAATCGTAATTGCGACACATCGCATTTTAAAGTGATCGATTTTAAATTTTCATTTAGTCATACATCTTTCAGATAAGTTTCGAAAACAGAGTGAAATATCTTTTCTCTCATCCCACTGCTGCGTCTTCTTTATTCGATTTCTGTGTTATAATGTAGAAACATGAATGTACATGTACCATATTTTATTAAATAGACGTAAATGAGTGTGAAAAGTTCTTACCCTGCGACAACAATGGTACTTGCATCAACAACAATGGATCATACCTATGCAATTGTACGGAAGGCTGGGACGGACACGACTGTGAAAATGGTATGAATGTCTTGTAATTGAATAGTTGTAATTGAAAAATGAACTTCCGAAATTAAAAAATAAAAGTCCGAAGATGACATATTTATATGGCTAATATTTCTTCCGTAGTAAATATATGCATTTATACATGTATGAACCTAAAACGTTCATATTGAATATCGAGATTTTGTGGCGTCGCAGTCACAAATGGATTGCTTGATTAAGCTTCAAGACTTTAAAAAAAAAAACCCGACATTTAACTCTGTTATGGCATTATCTGCTTTGCTAATAACATTATAGTGCATTTAATCTACCACACAACTGCTTACATCAGGTACTTCCAATATATAGCTTTGACAGCTTTGTCCTTAGCTGGCTCTTTTGGATACATTTTAGGTCATGTTTAGAATTTCGTTATTCGCTATTTGAATTTTTTCTTTCGACCTGAGCATTACTGATGAGGTATTATTTATTGAAATGCACATATGGTGCAAAATAGTATTAAGCTAGAATATATATTTCAATATCAATGAATTCCTCATCAAATTTGCATTGTTATAACACTAATGCTCATGGATAATGCCGAAGAAAGCAGCTTTCTTAGTACATTGATGTAATTTCCTCTTTCAAGACGTGGATGAGTGTGAATGGGCACCGTGTTTGAACAATGGAACTTGCCTAAATAACAACGGCTCATACATATGTAATTGTACTGATGGTTGGACGGATAGAAATTGTTTCAAAGGTAAAACAATTTCTATTCAAAGATATGATATATTACGAATCGATCTTCTTTTAAATACCTATTACATTTCTGTATGAACAGATGTTACATATGAATATTTCTTAGAGAAACAAAGACGATTCAAAGGTGAATAGATAAAAACTTTGAGAATTGACGAAACAAGAGAAAAAAGCGAAAAGATGTAATTTAAAACTAATGAGTTGCGTAATTGAATTATTTTAAGACGTACCTATCTACCATCCGAACCATTCATTTCTGGTATACTATATTTCTGGAAGACTGCTGTCTGACAGACAGAAAAGTTGGAAATGTAAGGTGCAATTTGTTATTTCAGATATCAACGAATGTGATGATTTACCTTGTATGAATTCCGGTGACTGTATCAATACCAATGGATCGTTTATCTGTAATTGTACATCCGGTTGGCAAGGCAAAATCTGTAAAGAGGGTAAGTATATCGTCTCTTCTATTTCGGCATCTAAAAGATTTCATTAAAACCTATATATTCTTGAAAAAAGCCCGAAAAGCTTGAATTTTCATTAAAACAGACAGAACAGAACTAATGATTATGTTACTAAAACAATAATTCGAGAAGAGATCTCTCTCCTTATCTTTCAAGAACGGGATTAATTTTCCAACTAATGATTGGAAGCTAAACTCAAGGACTACGCTACATGATGATCACCAAAGTTACAATGTCCGAATGAATGCTATTCTAATTCTACTCAATAATCGAATTTTCATAAAAAGACAATTTTTTTGAAAAATTAAATGTGACAAATGTTTAAAAACGTATAAACAATTGCCGGCAGTCAGAGTTCGATTCAAGAAAACATTTTGGTATAGACATCAAAAGCTCTTACGGCTTACCTGCATGTAATGTTTTTATATGTTAAATGTATGTATATCTTTGATAAATGCAGAAAGATTAAGTGTCAATCAGAAATATACAATTTTCTTTTAGATGTCAATGAGTGCCTGGCATTTCCATGCGAGAATAATGGCACATGCATAAACAATAATGGTTCATACCACTGTAATTGTTCATCTGGTTGGCAAGGTCAACATTGTACGGATGGTAAGGTTCGAAATATAAGAAAATTAGAAATAAAAGGGTGTAAAGCTCTGCTCTCAGAGATCAGCTTTCTTCCACAAACACTTGACGCTTGACATACATTTTCTTTCCATACAGAAAGAAAAATGAGTAAGTCAGTAAATGAAAGTCAAACGCAAAATCCGAAACCATACCGGAATTCCAAAAACAACGATCGAAGGGCTTACGGATTTTTGATAAAAATACCATACAAAACTTTCTCAGAAAAGTCAAGCCAAAGGTCATGATAACAAATTACTTATTTTCTCATAGATGTGAACGAGTGTGAGGTCCAAACACCTTGTGAACATGAAGGAGAATGTATAAACAACAACGGATCGTTTAGCTGTAACTGCTCGTCAGGATGGACCGGATCAGTCTGTCAAGAGGGTAAGTCATTTAGTCATTTCTATAGGAAAAAAATGCCAACTCGTTTAAAGAATTCAATCTTAATTACTAGTTAATTTTTTAAAGAAATAAAAAAGAATATTTTATAAAATAGTAGAATTGACTCTTAACATGCATAATAAAAGTACCTTCATTTAACAGTATCAATTATAAGATAATAATATTGGTATCGTTGATCGTTAGCGTTGAAAGCAATGGCCAGTGTTTTGCTTTTAATATTAACCGAAAAGTTATAATTCTAATATGATGTTTAACATTTAGATGTCAACGAATGCAACAACTTTCCATGTGAAAACAATGGTACATGCATAAACAACCAGGGATCATATACTTGTAATTGCACTGACAACTGGCAAGGGCATGATTGTATCGAAGGTAATATATCCAGATATGTTTTCTAGTCAGATTAAATATCCAATTTGATGAAAACTAAGCTCTCCTTATGTGTTTCCTGCATAGCGATCTGACAATAATCCGTAAGAGAACATGACTGGGGTCGAACTTGGCAGTTTATAGCACTGATCATTGCAATAAACATTTAGCTTTGCTGCAGCGTCATTTCATTGGTTGAGTAGATTTTGATTCAGAATTGGCCTCTTACAGACAATTGTCAAATTTCAGTGCTGGTTACACATGGTGAGAGCAAAAACTGTGCTTGCAATTCTTGAGACCTAAATGTCATAGTTTGCATTATATTTTCATTCAGATGTTGATGAATGTACAGTAAACTCTACGAGTCCCTGTGAAAATAATGGAACATGTGTCAACAGCAACGGTTCATTTACATGTGAATGTACCGCAGGTTATACAGGAGGAGTTTGTAAGGAAGGTAAAGGGCCCTATATCTATTTTGATAAAACTTAAGGGTACTGTCGGGTTAAATATCTTTTTTTGTATCTCCATTGATAAGAGATTTCCAATTCTACAGTAATACTCATGTATATCAAAAGATGCCTGAAATTCAAAGAAAATGTATCATACGATCGGGACGGGTAGGAATTGACTTTAACTTGTAATTCTTTGCTAGCATTTGTTTCTTTATGAAAAGTTTTTAATATACATGTAATTTAACTATCTATTGTTATATTTTAAGAATGTCATGATTTTGCAAAAACAAAATAATCCTTGAATGTCGTCCTTGTGCATACGTGACTTCAAAAATAATTCATATTGATACGATTTTGGGCAAATTAGACTTCCTTTCGTATCAAATTAATGACATGAATGATTTTGTAGATGTTAATGAATGTGATATGTTCCCTTGCGTTCATGGAGATTGTATCAACACCAATGGTTCCTACCATTGTGATTGTTGGGAGGGATGGCAAGGAAAGCATTGCATGGAAGGTATGAAAATTATGAATGAAAAGTGTGTCTTCAAACCAGATCCAGTTATCAGCTGTTGGATAATGAATCTTTGCGGAATACATATTTTCCCCCTTACAGACGGTATCTGACGTAAAACTATTGTGACGTCATGAAAACGTTATGGTAACGTCGATTTTATACCGTCATTTCCTAGACTTTTATGACTGTTTCCATAGAATGTGATGACGTCATAATCAGTCTACGTCAGATACCGTCTCAAATGGGACGTAACTCTGGTTTTTGAAAATAGCGAATATATTCAAAGAAAATTAAAAAAAAAAACAATATCTTCAATCGAATAAATGATTTCTTACAAGATTATCTTCTTTCCTTTTCAATAGATTGACTTATTTATTGAAAGGTTAAAACTTTTTCCTATCCTTTTAGATATTGATGAATGTAACGTATCGATGCCTTGTCAAAATAATGCAACTTGTGTGAACAATGAGGGCTCATTTACATGTACATGCGACGCTGGATGGACCGGACAGTTATGTCAAGACGGTGTGTTACTTTCTATTTTATTGAATATTTGCTACGTGACCCTTTAGGTATCACTAATGATTTAAGCGTTTTAGAAAAATATTATCTGATTTAAATTATTTTATCTCTGAACATTTTTCATATGTTGGTGAAAGCAAATTGCAATGAGTCCTTTTACATCATCTACGATACTATATTTATCCGTCATCTTAATTCAGATATTAATGAATGTGATCAAATACCATGCGAAAACAACGGTACGTGTATCAACACAAATGGGTCTTTTAGTTGTATTTGTGAGGACGGCTGGACCGGTTTTACGTGTAATGAAGGTAACTTTTTATTAAATAAGGAATAAATGGGTTATAATTTATTCAAATTAATACGACAAAAAGAGAATATCCGCTGATACTTTAATAAATATATCGTAATGATGCCTCGTAAATAAATTACACAAGATTTCCTTTTATTTCGATTATGTTATTTTGTTTGAAAAGGTACATAATTTCCAAATTAGAAGATTCTACATAAAATAAATACATGAAACAGGCAATGACCCATTCGACGAAAAATGATACACAAATTGAGATATTCCAGATCATTTTACAATAAAAATAAACGTATATCGGTGGTCATTGTTATGAAAACAAAATCAACAAACACAACAAGAAATGAAGATCAATCAATATTTTTCTTCAGATATTGATGAGTGCTCAGTGCTAGATGATTCAGTTCAACCTCCATGTGACCATAACGGTACATGTATTAACAACAACGGATCATTCACATGTGTGTGTAAAGATGGATGGGCAGGCAAAATTTGTAAAGAGGGTATGTTTTCACCTTCAACAATTTACTGAAAGAAAAAAAAAGTCGAAAATATGATTATGTCTATAAATTGAGGTATCAATATTGTACTTCAGAGAGTACGAAAATGATATATTATTTCTTCAAACTCTAGATGTAAACGAATGTGATTACTCCCCATGTGACAACAACGGCACATGCCTTAACACAAATGGCTCATACGCATGTAACTGTTCAGATGGTTGGCAAGGCCACGATTGTGAAAAAGGTGAGTTGAATACCTTGGTATAAGAAAATCTGAATTTTTCCTCTCTCATTTTATGAATCAAAATTAATGATAAATGATGCTGTTTATCAACATATATTTGCACTGTATGCCTTCTTTTAGATATAAATGAATGTGATTCATCCCCATGCTTAAACCTTGGAGAATGTATAAACAACAACGGGTCCTTTCACTGTAACTGTAGCCTTGGCTGGACGAGTTTTCTATGCGATGAAGGTTGGTTATTTCTATGCGATGAAGGTTGATTATTACGTACTAATAAAATTTTGTTTTAATTAAGTTTAAGTAATGAGATACATCGATGAATATGTCACAAATAGATATAGATGTATTCCCTTAAGGCAATTTATAGATTTCAGTGATCGATTGGTGTTATAATAAATGAATTAATTTAAAAAAGAATTCTAATGGAAAATAAATCTAATTTCTAAAATAGAGGGAAGTTAATGACTATTTATAATTATTTCATTATAGATGTCAATGAATGTGACAATCATCCTTGCGAAAACAATGGAACATGTATGAATACAGACGGTTCTTATTACTGCAATTGTACTGAAGCTTGGACGGCAAAACATTGCCAAGAAGGTTTTTATTCTTATAGTAGCAGTTCTTTAGATTCGCGTAATAAACTTCCATAATCCTTCAACTTCATTATTGTATATACTACTGCGAAATATAAACTATCAATATGATGCCACTATTTAAATGATGGAAATTGGATTTTATGAAGGTATAGGCAGGTATAAAAATATCAGAAAGAACTTGAGTAACAGAAGATTCGGTATGATCAAATTCTCTTTAATTACTGTTACAAGTCGCAATTAGCAAATCTAAGCAACATCTAATGTAGATTGCATTTCTATTCAAATGTCTGCGAACTATTTCAGATGTAAACGAATGCACCAGTAGCCCTTGCCTTAACAAAGGAAAATGCGAAAATGAAAATGGTACATTCAATTGTGATTGCATGCCTGGTTGGACAGGAAAAGTCTGTGACACTGGTAAGGAAATTAATTTGAGGATAATTATCTTTTTTTTGGGGGGGGGACACCAGACATCATAAAATTTGGCGATATTTTCAGTGTAACGTCACAGTAGACAACATGACAACGCATAAAGTCAGTGCGATTAAATATGACGTCTCATTAAAAACTGTTGCCAAATGATGTGATGTCTGGTGACTATGCATATAAAATGGGAAATGGACTATTCTTGCAGACTTAAGGTAAGGGTTGCGACTACAGGGAGATAACTCTATTTTCATATCACATAATATTTGAAACCAACATAAATGATACATAGTATAAGCTCAGATTGTTACATCATTTTAGAAAAAAATAATAATACTTGAAACTTTCATTGCTGAATGGATATTTTTGGGAAAAATGCATATTTTTCAATGAAAAATCGCCGAAAATAGGAAAAAATTGTCATTTTGCATGAGTTCTGCTACCAAAGATTCAAACATCAGAATATTTACTATCCGTTATACTCGTCAAAAGTGATATAATTAGAAATTCGAACTTCAAGTTAATCTATATGTTTTTGGGTCAAAATGTGGATTTTTTTTTGCATAAATTATTCTGCTACGTCTTTCGGTACGCTTTTTCGACATAGTAACTTTCATACTTTTTTGGCATATTACATTGTTTAGATTTGAGGATCACTGACGAGGGTTGAGTACCCGAAACGTGCATGTCTGGTCCATGTTGCCAATTTATCTGTTCTTAAATGATGCTATTTAATTTGAAGACGTTTACATTGTGCTGTTTATAGAAACAGTCATTTTGCTCAAAAACTAATTCGGGTACATATTGATTTGACTGCTTTAGGATAAAGCAATACCATAGATATAGAAAAAAAATTGTGTAGCTGGCGACCTTCTAGCTATTAATAAAAATAATGAGTTGTTGCCATGGCAATCAGCAACATAGTTTTTATAAGAAAATACTCTCCTTAGAACTGATTATTTTATCAGAATTTCTCAAAATAGCCTTTAATTCATCCACAAGCTATAAGAATCTTGAAAAATAAGGATAAATATGAATTTTTGAAATTTCATGCATTTCAGAGGTATGTAAAGTTATGATGTGGTATTCTCTAAACAGACAAAAATGTTAAAATAGGCCAAAAATGGACGTTTAGAGCCAAAAAACGAGACGGGCAAATTTTGACTTTTTTGTCTGAATAGTTCGAGGAGATGTTCCTCTACATATGAACCTGTTCTTTTTTCTTCTACCTCATTTCTATTAGAAGTCGCCACCCTGACCTTAAGGCAAATCAAATAATTTTGCAGCACAATTAAAGAAAGTATTGATTCTGTATTATACCTGATGATTTTTTTTTACATTTCAGATATCAACGAATGTAACACATTTCCATGTGAAAACAATGGAACTTGTATAAACAACAATGGTTCATATAGCTGTAATTGTTCAGATGGTTGGATTGGTCACGACTGCGAAAATGGTAAGCATGGAGAGGAAGCGTCGTAACTCTGGACAAAAATGTCTAAATGTGCATCAAATATTTATGCATGTATTTGATTACGAATCCTAGTCAGTTTTGCTACATGTCAAACTAAATTAAAAAGCAAAACATATGAAGCGTGGCGCCCCTAATGTATGTTAATGTTATACGTTTTCAAATTCGTCTTCAAATGTTATACGTCTTCAAATTCGTCTTCAAATGTTAAATCTTCAAATCAGAAGGTTAACACCAAGTTAAAGATTGACTTAGTCTTAAGTTTGTAGAAATCGATTTAATATTGATGTTCCTTGTAGTATAGAAATAATATTCATGTTGTCGTCAAGTTTAATGACATACAGAATGTATTGTTTGATGTTCTACTCTTATTGTTTTTTTATTTATAGATTTGAACGAATGCGACATGCAGCCTTGTGAAAATGAAGGCATTTGTATCAATAATAATGGCTCGTATGCTTGCAACTGCACTGAAGGATGGACGGGACATATTTGTGATAAAGGTATTTGATCGTCAAATTATAGCAAAAAAAGTTGAGTCATCGAACATCTTACATGCACGAAATTTTTTTTCAACTTTCCTTATTTTCTTATTTTTTTAGATGTCTTCATGTTTTGGATTGGATAATATATGAACCCTTATATATCAAACGATAATTATGGTACTTTCTTATGTCCATTTCAGATATTAATGAATGTGAAATTGCTCCATGTAAAAATAACGGGACGTGCATAAACAGTCCTGGATCATACTCTTGTAATTGTACTGCTGGATGGAAAGACCATGATTGCGATCAAGGTAAATCATTATGTAAAAATGATAATTTCAACTTTTCATATTCAGTAAAATTATCAAATGGCACACCAACTAGCCCAAACTTGACATATATTAACATACCGATTCAAATGTAAAATCAAAACGCATGGGCATCACTTTTAGATAACTCATAGAAAACAATCATGTGTTTTTATTCACGCCAAACGAATTAAAGCAACTGAACATGATAATTGATTGTTATATTTTGATTTTGTTTTTCATTTATAAGAAATTAATAAAACAAATTTATATATATATAATTTGAAATTTAATAGGCACGATGAGCTGATGTTGATATGATTTTAGAATAAAGCGTAAAGATCAAAACTTCACATATTATATCTCTGTATGGAGAATCAGGAAGCAAAGATAAAGTAAATGAGAAATTGAAAGCATAGGAATTTAACTCTGTGTAGAGATAAAGTATATCTGTACATTTCGCAATGTTCATTCTATTTTCATCTCTAGATGTAAATGAGTGCGACGAAAGTCCATGCCAACACAATGGAACGTGTATTAACAACATGGGTTCGTTTAACTGCAATTGTTCTTCAGGATGGCTGGGACAAGTTTGTGAAGAAGGTATGGAATGATGTAATACATGCCTTTGTATATAGTACAAAATTCAGTATATGATGTTTTCATGAAATTTAACGTCACGCTTATTGAAGGTGATGGCAACGATTTTTTTTAAAATATGGAATAATTTGAAGTCAATATGATTTAAAATGATTGCATGCTTATTCCTAATCACCTACTACAAATTTGGATTTCTCTTTCCTTTTTGGTTTTGGTTTTCCTCCGATTCCATAGACTTGGATGAGTGTGAGAAAAGTCCTTGTGAGAATAATGGTACCTGTATAAACAATCCCGGATCATTTAGCTGCAACTGCTCTGTTGGTTGGGATGGTCATATTTGTGACGAAGGTGAAGATATTACCGAATTCCTGACACAAATCGCTTTAAACAACACGATGTTTTCTTAGTTTTTATTATAGTTGTTTTATTTTTTTTTAAAAAAGGAACTGTTGAAATTTGGTAAAAATTAAGTTAGTGCGGATGAGGAATGCTCTCTCGTCTTTCAATCATTCCCACCTTCTCTGTAGATATATGTCTGCAGTACCTTTTTATTGAATGGATATGAAATATGATTACAAATCTATCTAAATTTACTTTTTAGACATTGACGAATGCTTGGATTCTCCATGCGAACACGAAGGTCAATGTGTGAACAACAATGGTTCCTATGCATGTAATTGTACTGACGGATGGGTAGGACAAAATTGTGTGGAAGGTAGGATTAATTATAGAATAACTGTCTTTTGGAATGTGATTTTACTGTGATAACCCACAATGGATCCAGGAATTATGAGAAACATAATTCCTGGATCCATTGTAGGTTATCACAGTATAATCACATTCCAAAAGACAGTTATCATATATATTTACATTCCAGTTTTTCACGCTTTAATGACGTTAAAATACGTTTACAACTACGTTGCTAAGGCTCTGTTACTAGGTACCGTCAAAGTTCAAATCAAGCCAACTTACTATGACGTCATAGTTCAAATCACGCCACTGCGGTTATACTCCTATAATCACAGTGTAAATTCTATACAAATGAATGGGCATATGTAAATAATAGAATCTATTCCCAGATGTGATCAGGACATCCAACCGGAGTCAAGGATTTGCTTGTATCACGACGAGGCTTGTCTTGGATTTGCGTGTACCTGATCACATCTGGGGATTGATTATTCATTCTCCCACTGCCTAAAAGCGCTCAAAAATGAGATTTTATGAATTCTTTTTTCATATTTTGATCGGCAAACGCATCAATCATGTATGACATCACAATTGACGCTACAGCCAAAAGGCACATGAAAATGTTATCTTACCCCATAGGGGTAAGACAAGGATATCTTTTCCCAGAATTTCCATGGATACCCCACTCTAAGTTAGGGGAAATTATACACAAAATTTGAAGAGCAAAGCATGTTGGACTAATGCCAAAGCTTCCATATTTTTATCAGTGCACTTGCACTACTCTGCTACAGTGAAACAACTCATCAATGGAGTTACAAACAATACATAACACAAATACAAAATCAAACAAGTTAATTATCAATGAAACCTCAAATTCTAAAACCTTCTTAGATAAAAGCTTCTTTTACATATTTGATGTCACATATTTTTATCGCTGCAGAGATTCATGAGGTGAAATCTTACAAAAATGAAACAAATTATACATTTATATTTTGCATTTCCTATCTTAAGATGTGGACGAGTGCTTACGAATTCCATGTGACAATAATGGCACCTGCATTAACAACATGGGCTCATACTCATGTAACTGTTCTGATGGGTGGCAAGGACCAAACTGTAAACAAGGTATTTCTACGTACACGTGTATGAATTCTTCGAATATAATAAATTATATATGATACCGAATCTGCTTTTTAAGCCCCCGGAATCAAAGATTTGGGGTCATTTAGTTTTTGGCCTGCCCGTCTGTCTGTCTGTTTGTCCGAAAAAATTTTAACATTGGACATAGCTTTTGAATGCAGGTGATACAGCTTTCATTTTTCACATGTGTATTCCTTGTCACGAGACCTTTCATTTATACCAACATTTTTGACCGTGTGACCTTGATCTTTGACCTACTTTTCAAAAACTTTAACATTGGTTATAACATTTGAATGGTAAGTGATAGGGATTTCATATTTCAGATGGGTATTCCTTGTGACAAAAGCTTTCCATTGATACCGAAGTTTTTGACATCAAAACCTTGACCTTTACCTTTGATCTATTTTTCAAAAACTTTAACATTGGGCATAACTTTTAGTAAGTGATAGGGCTTCCATAATTCACATGTGTTATCCGTGTGACAAGACCTTTCCATTTATACCGAATATTTTGACCTCCTGACTTTTCAAAAATTTTAACATTGGTCAAAACTTTTGAATGGTAATTGATAGGGCTTTCATATTTTATGACAAGAATATTTCTATCAAATTATTTTACCTTGATTTTGACCTTTGACTTACGTTACAAAAACTTTAATTTTGGGCATAACTTTTGAATGGTAAGTGATACGGCTGTGATAGTTCACCTGTGTATTTCTTGGCACAAGATTTTTCCATTAATACCAATATTTTATAATCGAATGATCCTGACTCTGACCTTTCACATACTTAATGGCCGGGTGGGGACTATAAAAGAAGACATGTATATGTCCTGTCATTTCCTCACTGGCCTCTGTAGGGTTAACTTCTCTAATCGTAATCTGATTCATCGACATTATATAAACACTTATTTCACAAATCAGTGTGGAGCAGTTAAAATCGTTCCCCGTGACTTGATGTTTGTCAAGTGTATTAATTACTTCTTTCCAGCTCTGTCACCTGAAAGAAGCTTTGTTTTGGCCTTTTATCAATGTGACATCATATATATATATATTTTGCTATTTCGGAAACTAGCCATTTGACTGATAATTATCATCGAAATTAAAGGAGTTTAACATCTTAGCACCATCCCTCCAATGCTATTTTGAACATAGATTTTATTTGGATATGCTACTGAATCGACCCTACAGGAAATTTGGAGCCGCGCACTTTCTGTAATGTAAATTACAAAATAAATCTAACTTAAAAGAATTAAAGAGGGCGCTACTGAAATAATTTTTGGTAGCTCCGCTAGAAGCATCACTGATGAGAATTTAATATTTTAAACAAGTGTCTGGTACATGGAAATTGGTTTGGAATTTTCTTCAAGAAGGTATAGAGTTGGAACCCTTCTACATTACTACATGTATGTATCCTTTATAACCCCCTCAATTTTTGATTGAAAGCTTCAAATAGATAAAACTGTGGTATATCTAATTAGCATAATCAAGTCTTTGATGTCACACATCGCTAGCGTCCCTAGGAATATCACTGGTTAGTAGACACCGCTTATATCACGCATATCAAGCTAAGATACATGTAACTCAGGTGTGTATATTAATTGTCACTCAGTTGAAACCCCCGGTCTTTAACAGAAAATGGTGTTTATACATGTACTAACAAAGATGCCACCCGAGACATTCTTGTTTCACAAATACACGCTTTATTAACGTAGGACTCCAAAAAGGCTGAATGTATGTCCTTATGTTCGAACTTCGGACTTTCTGTTTATGTAAGTATTAGAGATGTATCCACCGGGAAAGAAAAAAAGCAGCAATAATGGGGAAATGCTGTGTTCAGAAAAACTGCAATTGTTACTTGCCCGACTAAGCTGATCAGATTGAGCATATCAGGAAAATTATGAGATATGATTAAGATATTCTTGTATGAATATACATTAAGGTCAGGGTGGCGACTTTTAATAGAAATGAGATAGAAGAAAGATGGATAGGTTAATATGTAGAGGAACATCGCCTCGAACTATTCGGACCAAAAAAAAAAAAATCAAATTTTGCCCGTCTCGTTTTTTGGCTATAAACGTCCATTTTTGACCTATTTGAACATTTTTGTAATTTTAGAGAATACCGCATCATAACTTTACATACATCTGAAATGCATAAATTACAAAAATGCATATCTATCCTTATTCTTCAAGATTCTTATAAATTGTTGATGAATTAAAGGCTATTTTGAGAAATTCTGATAAAATAATCAGTTCTAAGGAGAGTATTTTCTTATAAAAACTACGTTGCTGGTTGCCATGGCAACAACTCATTATTTTTAGTAATAGTTAGAAGGTCGCCAGCTACACAATTTTTTTCTACATATATATCTATGGTATTGCTTTATCCTAAAGCAGTCAAATCAATATGTACCCGAATTGGTTTTGGAGCAAAATGACTGTTTCTATAAATAGCACAATATGTTATGCAAAAAATCAACATTTTGTACCAAAAACATAGAGTTTAACTTGAAGTTCAAATTTCTAATTATCTCGCTTTTAAAGAGTATAATGGATAGTAAATATTCTGTTGTTTGAATCTTTGGTAGCAGAACTCATGCGAAAATGAAAATTTTTTCCCTATTTTCGGCGATTTTTCATTGAAATATATGCATTTTTCCCAAAAGTATCCATTCAGCAATGAAAGTTTCAGGGATTATTATTTTTTTCTAAAATAATGTAACAATCTGAGCTTATACCATGTATCGTTTATGTCTGTTTTAAATATTATGTGATATGAAAATAGAGTTATCTCCCTGTAGTCGCAACCCTAACCTTAAGTCTTTGAATAAGATATTGATATATAAATACAACATGAAGAATATTATTTCTCCTTCTACAGATGTAGATGAGTGCCAGAACGATCCTTGCCAAAATAATGGGACATGTGCAAATACGATAGGATCCTTTTACTGCAACTGTACGGATGGTTGGACGGATAATGTGTGTCATAAAGGTAAGAAACCATTAGTCGTGACATAATATTGAAATGAAAGGAATACGTTTAGCTATTTAATTTGATATTTTTTCTTTATTAATCTTGACCAAATAAGAAATATTTACCTGATATGTACATTGAGTCAATCACCGAATTTGACAAGTTCCATGGAGCTGTTGCGACGGGTGTTGCATGCAATCTTTAATCAATTTGCATGCAATCAGGAGTCGCTGACTCTCCCCGGGCACCTGGTGTAACTTCGGTATGTTATTTATTCCGAGGTAAGCAACCGTTTCAATGGAAAGGAGCTGTTAAGATAAGGGCCGGATTTAGCCCTGAAATCACTCGATTATTTCTCGGGAGCTGTCCTTTCAATTTAGATAAAAGTTGGTCAGGATAAAAATATTAAGTATTATAAGATTCCTAGTAGGTGTTTTATTTAAATAAATTCGATGAAAGATGTTATGATTACTGGTTGAAGAGGTAGGGGTACAGATGACGGAAAACGTTGAATTTCGCTTGAAAATGCACAAAAAATGCATTATTTTAAACATTTTTACGTTTTTTATGCTTCTGTTACCTTTTAATGTTAAAATTGGATAAGCAAAATTAACTTTGAGGTTATTATATCAATATAATCGGCAAATTCTGCAATCCGGAAACTGAAAAACGGTTTTATTTCGTTCTTCTCAGCCATTTATGTAGCTTTCTGGCGCGAAATACACACGGTGTAGAAATAGACAACTTTCTCGTTTATTTCCTTCCAAACGGTTAAATATTTGATCGGGACACACTCCTGAATAGATTGTTCCGTGAATTAAAATGAAAAAGACGACAATATTACGTACTTTAACGCTCTAGAGGCAAATTTAAAAATAGTCAGCCATCCCCCCTTTTTTCGTTTTTCGCCTGTGGGACATTGTTCCCCCCCTCGCTTCAGAACCCCACTTGGCCAGAAAATGTGTTTTATTGATATACACCTTTGGTGAAAGTGGCATTGTAAAGCGAGGGGGGGAATGATGTTGTATAAAACTTTTTCGTTTTCCATTGATTTCTGTGTAAAAAACGCTTATTTTGACCCAAATATCGGTCTTATTTTGCATAAATTATCCCATCTGAAAGCAGATTCATATGCAGACCAAGTTACTTCAAATTTCAACCGAAAAAGATTCTCAATTTTTGCATGTTGAAATTTCGACTTTTCAGGGCAGATTCTACGCCTTATCTTAACAGCTCCTTCTAATAAGTTTGCTTTGCCTTCTCGACTATGAGACTGAATAACTGATAGACACTTTTTATGTTCATTATGAATCGTTTGCTTTGAAATAGATGTCAACGAGTGCATAGAATTCATTCCTTGTGAGAATGGCGCCGAGTGCGAAAACAAAGAAGGCACCTATTTTTGTAATTGCACAAATGGATGGACAGACAAGAATTGTGACAAAGGTTCTATTGCATTTCAATTGTAAATGCATTATGTCAAATATTTTACAATCGAGAAACACTTTTGCATAATATATTTAAAAGCAAATTCAATATAACTTAAATTCCATATAAATTATTATATATTCAATTGAAGATGAAGACTTGTCGAATTTTTCACTGAATATTTGAAAGGAAAAACCAATGTACATTTTGTGTTAAGTAATCACTGTTGTCTGTCGTTTTGGAACTTGTCGTTTTGGTACACTTCGATATCGTCAAAGTGCATCTATATATTTACCTTTTTTTACAGATATCAATGAATGTAATGAACAACCTTGTCAAAACAATGGTACATGCATCAATAATGAAGGGTCCTACTCCTGTAATTGTACGGAAGGCTGGCAGGGACAGAACTGTGATCAAGGTATTCCGACTTTTTACAATTTTTAAGATATAAAAAATGTTATTCCTGAGTTGGTGACTATTCTGGTTTAGGTATACATTGATTAATGACGGAAGATGTGAAAATAAATGAAATAAATAATCTCTCCATGAAAATAGGCTTGTCTATACTGTCTCAACTTCTATAAACTTATTTGTGAACAGATGTCAACGAATGTGCAGTGATAAAGCCATGCAAAAATGAAGGAAGCTGTGAGAATACGAAAGGTTCATATACATGCAAATGTACAGATGGTTGGGATGGTCACGATTGTGGAAAAGGTAAAAACAATTTCAAAAATTGCATCTGATTCAAACGGATCTTTTACACCCATTTACCTTTCAAAATCTTACGCATGTGTTATGAACATGAATTTTAAAAACTGTGGAAGGATAGTCAGTAAAAAGTGAATTGGATGTCATAATTCAAGAAATTTCTCATAGTTAAACTAAGTATGTTTTGATTAAGATACACATGTACAATTTACTCAAAATTGACTTTTCATGTGATCATCTATTTTATCATTTATACTATCTATCAATGTTTTACTTTCAGATGTAGACGAATGTGAGTGGTTCCCATGTTTGAATAACGGTACTTGTGTCAATTCCCCCGGATCCTACAAATGTGACTGTACAGAAGGTTGGCAAGGACAGGATTGTTACGAAGGTAATATCAGTTACAGTACTTTTTTGTCACTCAGTATACTCTACGGTCCCATATCACGTGATACACAAATGATATGTTCCACGGGAATCCATTTTGATTAAACCGAGTAAATACTGTCTAGATCATCTTTATATGAATTTACTTTAAGCCTACCATATATCCATCATTTTCAATTATGGTAATCTATTTGGGTCAAGAATAGACGTATATTCATACAACACTTAAACAGATAATTTTGTATCTGTCCGTGTACCATATCATAACATATGGTGAGCTTCGAAAATGTTCTGCTTAAATGTTCTTTGAATATAACTCTATTCTTGATCAGAATAGATTACGTGTTCCTGATCACATCTGGTAATTGAATACTTTTCCGCCACTGTCTAAAAAGTGCTTATAAATGAGATTTCATGTTTTGATCAGCTACCAAACAATGGACGGTATAGATAAAATGCATGCACGTGAATATGTTATCTTACCTTGTAGGAGTAAGACAAAGATGTCCTATCCCATCGTTTCTATAGATATCCCAGTCCGCAGAACTGAACTAAGAGAAAAACATATTTTGCATTTACTGCAAAATCAAACTAAAGGTTGCTATTTTGTGTATTCTACATGCAGTCGCACTGCTATAGATTCACATTGCAAATTCTGGAAGCTTCGTATTAATTGGAAGCATATTTTCCCTATTTAGAATGTTGTCCTGAAGAATGATATTGAGTAAACGTCTTCAAATTGAATAGCATCATTTAAGAACAGAAAAATTTGCAACGTGGACCAGACATGCACGTTTCGGGTACTTAACCCTCATCAGTGATCCTAAATCTAAACAATGTAATATGCCAAAAAAAGTATGAAAGTTACTATGTCGAAAAAGAGTACCGAAAGACGTAGCAGGATTGGTGGGATATGATGCTACAGGACCCACTTTTTAGAAATTTCAAGAAGTTTTGATACAAGAAATTTAAAATGCGTTGAGGAAACGATCAACCAAAATCGATCGAACTTGGCTACATGTGCCCTCGGGGACTCCTGGTCCACCAGCAGTGACACTTGCCAAGTGGTATAAATGTAAACGTCTTCAAATTGAATAGCATCATTTAAGAACAGAAAAATTGGCAACGTGGACCAGACATGCACGTTTCGGGTACTTAACCCTCATCAGTGATCCTAAATCTAAACAATGTAATATTAGTCCAGTCAATATAGAGCAAAATGGGACTATACCTAGAAATAATTGCAACAGAAATTATTTTGGTCGGAATTGATTCTTTACAGGACCACCAACATAAATCTAAATTTCGCCCAAAATCGGAAAGGGGGAAATAGTGATTTTGGGGCTAAAAATGCGGAATTTTTGTGAAAATCCTGAAAATTTTAAAAACTATCTTCTTAGCTGTTAAGCAATTTACCAAATGAAATAAATTCAATTATATGAGCATTTCCTCAGTATTTTCACCGATATGAATAATTTTTGACAATATTTACCCATAAGAAGGATGGTTTTTTGGCTGAAAATGTGGAATTTTTGTAAAAATCTTTGAGTTTGAAATGTTGTCTATGTAGCTGTCTAGCGATTTTCCAAATGAATAAAATCGATCAAATGAACATTTCTTTATTATTCCAATCGATATAAATCGTTTCTGACAATATAGGTATGCATAAAATGAAATAATTTTTGGGCTAAAAATGCGAAAAATTTGTAAAAATCGTCAAAATTTTAAATGCTGTCTACATTGCTGATTTCCAATTTAAGAGTAAAAGAACATAGATCAAATGAACATTTTTTTACCATTCTTTTAGTCATTATGAATCATTTCTGAAAATCTGAATGCGTAATGGATTCATTTGTGGGATAAAAATGCCGAATTTCTGTAAAAATGATGGGAATATGAATATGAATTATCTATAGATTGGTGTTTTGAGCATTTATTTTAAACGTCTTTTAAAAATTCAATAATTTGCAACGTGGACCAGACATGCACATTTCGGGTACTTAACCCTCGTCAGTGATCCTCAATCTAAGAAATGTAATACGGTTAAAGAGGGTGAAAGTTATGTCTAAAAATGAACTGAAAGACATAGCAGGGTTGGTGCTTCCATTATAACAATAAAGACGTAGCAGGGTTGGAGTACTTCTATTATAGTAATGAAAGTGTTCCAACTCTTTACCTTCCAGTGAATAAGGAAATTCTTGAGTATAACACCAATCCGATTAATCGTCTTTTACTTATTTCGACATTACTGGATTTGACAGTTTTACTATTTGACATTCGCAAAATAGCTGACATATTCCTTTATTCATATAAGTTTCTGCTTTCAAACATCAAATAGAAGCTAGCATCGCAGTTCAACTCAACCTAGTCATGCCTCCATTCTGGGGGTCGCGATTGCCTTGTTAATTTATGTCATATTCCCCTGGATCTTTGACTCCTGAATTACGATTGGTACTACGTGTATTTTGTTATGCTGAATATACGTAGTTTATATATAGCAATTACTTGAACTTCTGATATATGTATTTGAGTTGTCATAATGATAAGTAGGTTTAAGAAAAATAGAAAATCCCAGAAACATAACATCATGAGTATTAAGCTAGGTATTGATAACTTATAGGTCGATCAAATAAGACTGCCTATTTAATATTAATAGATATGAATGATTTTGACCTAAATTGTATTTATACCATAGTTAACATTCAGCATTATGACTTTTATAGGATGATTTTGGTGCTAAATTCACTGAATTTGAAAATATTGAGTAATCGTCCAAATATAAATGTTTTCTTTGTGTAGATTGAATACAGCAGGCAAATCTTTGCAAAAAATCTTTTTAGATACGATGACAATATGTAATTGTACCGTCAAATGCATACTTTTCTCATACTATTTTTAATCTTCTGTAAGTACGAGATATATTCCACCGCAATCTCATGATTTGTTAGAGTTTTAGGATTTGACTGTTCCAGCATTGTTTGCCCCGCTGGAGCCCATCAGATTCAGTGTATTTTATTCCGAGTCCATGGGGCAATACAAAACCCTACAAAATGTGCGGACCACACCAATATCATTATGATACTTTCATTTCCCTCTGATATATGCGTATACTAGTACCATTTTCCATTTCTATTCTGCAAACCCCAAAAAGAAAATACTTTTTTCAACTTTTTACTACATCCAAAGGCAATAACAGTCGCACCAATATTTGAATTTGACCGGTACATGTTTTTACCACAGTACATTTGTACATTCGTACACGAAATATAATTTAAAACCATCCAATCTCCAATGAGATACTCCCGAGGAGAAATAATTTCGCACAGAATGCAACAATGCATACTGTAAACGTGGACATTTTTTCGTGTGAGGGTAGTTTTCGCGTATTTCGCGAAACGATGGAGTTTGCGAAAATTTCCCACACGCAAAAAATAACCCTGCTGCATTCTTACAAAGACAGAGACGTTTCTATCGAAAATATTTCCTCTGCGTGGAACGTCTTTATGTGATAATTGCGAAAATTTTCCCCAGTGAAAATATTCACGTCTACAGAATATGTGCACCTCAACATCAAATCACACAAGTAAAGGTAGAAATGTCTGCTGAATGATATAAGATTTTTTTGAATTTGAAGACGTTTAATATTCCTAAAGAGTTTTAGTGTAATCTCCTAATCCAAATCAAACCCTCTTAGTTGGAGAAGCTCCACTCAAATGAGAGCCAATACAAAAGAAAAATCTACAAAAATTTGACACTGCAATTTTTGATGGCCTTATCTACGGCGATGCAATTATCAAGACTGGTCAAAGCATCATTTGATGGACCATTGCTTGTGACTAACTCATATATGTCTGTCAGAAAGTGTCATGGTTGTGCTTTGGTGTGAAATATGATTAATATACCCCAAACATCCTCTCTACCCTATACATTTTGTGTTTACCGAACATTTCCATCATTTCCTTCCTCCAAAATATCAAATATTCTTAGATCGCTGTGTTTAGATAATTAGTGCAATTGGATTATCAATGCACTGGACTTGGATTTTCGTTTTCAGTAAAGAGGGCGAACCGTACAAAACTTACGTAAAAAGTGTAGATAGACTACGGACCATATTCTCTCTCTAACACACATAGAGAAAGAGATCAGATACATGTACATGACTCGTACATACGGTATATGTATTGATAAATTGAATTTATTCCGACGTTCGCGTAAAAAGTAGTCTTCAAAACGGGAAAGTATAGAATTTTTTAATGAATTAAAAGGAAAAATTCTTCTTTCCCGCTCCATTATTTCTTGGGGGGAGGGGTTACTAGTATGTGTATACTAAAACTCCATTTATAGTTTTAAAGTATTACATAATGTTCAGCCCCCCCCCCTCCCTCCATTTTCTCTCTCTCTCTCTGACCTTTTTAAACCATATATAAAATTCCCTTACCCTCCTTTACATTCAAGATAAGCTCAGCAATTAAATATATATTAATGATCGGAAATAGCTATGAGCATAAGTTTTTATATGTGAAATAACAGTTTTGTTTTGGTTGTAATTGCCCTCCATACATTTTTACCGCTTCATATTCTGACTGCTTTCCAGCGTTTCTTGTGACATTTGAAGACAAATAAAGCAAACATATCATCAATTTCTAATTTGTAACATCGTGTATCACTGTAATGAATACTGTACTTTCAGTATAAAGCGATGTAACACTGTATCTTTAGCCTTGGTCAGAGGAAAATGATAACCAACTGTAATTCCATTGATAAGCAAGTACGGCATCATAAATGCTGTATTTCTTTATATTAGAAATTATTGTTTTTGATTTCCATAGCATAATTCACGTCTACTTGTCTATAATCATATATATTTGGTTCAAATTATTTCATAAACATTACTCTTTAAAAACCGGAAATGCTATCCTAGCGTAAATACTGAATCGGAACGGGTTATGGAAGCCTATTTTAGCTATATCTATTGCGACATTTTCACAAAGTTTAATCTCTTTTATTTGCACATTTCCACTTTGCCGATTTTTGGCGAAACTTAGTCACAACATATATTGGATGTATACTTTCGTATAGTGGTTTCAGAATTTCTGTTGCAATTACTTCTAGGTCAAAATTTATATTGACTGGACTATATGTGTAAAAAAATATTTGAAAAAGTAATTCTTTTCTTGGATACAGTTCATTTTTCAATCCTTTTATTCAAATATGTACATAATGTTTGTCCGTATTCATGTCTGTTATGTATGTTCTGTGGTAGCACAGTTTGGGCACCACACTTGTCTTACTTACTGATATTTTCTTTCTTATTCAGATGTGAACGAATGTTTGTCATCCCCATGCGAGAATAATGGAACATGCGTTAACAACGAAGGATCGTATAAATGTAACTGCCTACCAGGTTGGACTGGATTCAATTGTAAACAAGGTAGTACTACTGTTCTGAATTGTATCATTCATATCTAGATTGTCGAATAAATAAAACAGAAGAATCTTAAGAAATAATATTAATACTGGTAAGGTTATTCTTTCTGCTCAATGTTCTTCTTTTTCTGTTTTTCTTCGATTTAAATATTTGGCAATTCATCTAAGAAAAAAACAATTTTCAGACATCAACGAGTGTAACGATAGCCCTTGTGAGAATAACGGAACGTGTACAAACACTGCTGGGTCGTACTCTTGCTCATGCAAAGAAGGTTGGACAGGGCAAAACTGTCAAACAGGTATTAAAGAAATTTCTTGTCATTCCATTTTTCTATCAAACTAAACAATTATAAAGACTTGATATCAATTTTCTTAGCTGAGAAATTTGATAAATAGTGCATTTTTGGTCCCAAATGTAGCAAAAGTTATGAATGATAAGAAAAGTGTAATTCAGAGAGCTCAAGTCTAATGTTTATATTCTTGTTTTAAGTATTTTTCACTTCATCATTGGAGTAAAATACTAGACACTTTACAACTTTTGACGATGCTCTTCATCTCTTTAATACATTACGTTACGAAGCTTCTATCTTTTATTTTCAGATATCAATGAATGTGATAGCGATCCATGTAAAAATGGAGGTCAATGTATAAACAACCAAGGATCATTTACTTGTAATTGTAGTGAAGGATGGACTTCTGATCTATGCGAAAAGGGTATGTCTAAATCGCTTTATAATAATAAAAAAAGAACACTAGCATTAAAGCAGAGTAGCTAGCTAATTTTTGGTCAAATAAAGGGGCACATACGTCGTTGAGGTATTTTAGTTAAACAAATTATTCATCATTGATAATATGGCGTATCTCAATCCAATGACACGTTGGAAAGAAGACTAAGATCGGACGTCAAAAACTTTGAAATTCTTTTAATCATTCAATATTCGCCAATTTAGTAACAGGAATCATTAACATTACAATCGATTTTATCCTTGTGTCCGTAAAAAAAAAATGCGTTCAATTGTATATTCTATATATTTCAGTCATCTGTAACAGGTGTCATATAGGAAATATTATAAGAATAATGAAAAAATTATGAATATATAAAATCCCTTCAATTTATGGAATACCCCCAAAAATGATATCCTAAGATTAGCTTGAGTTTGTAATCATCTTTCAGATGTTGACGAATGTAAGAAAGATCCGTGTGAAAATAACGGTACATGTACTAACAGTCCCGGCTCGTACAAATGTTCCTGTGTGTCAGGATGGGAAAGCCAAAACTGTGAGAAGGGTAAGAACACTTCTTAAATGTCTTTTTTGTCACAGTGTGCAATAAGACGGTTACAATTAGTCATTATTATCAAAATGCTGAACTCAAAATAAGCACAATTTATTTCTGAATGAGCTAAATATAATAAAAAAAATTTACTTTTCATTGTAAGTTTCTGACTTTTGAATCAATTGTTTTACACTTGCGAGCAGACATAAATGAATGTGATAAGAGCCCCTGCGAAAACGGCGGTTCCTGTGTCAATACGGACGGTTCCTTTAAATGCAACTGTGGGAAAGGCTGGACCGGAAACGTTTGTGAAACAGGTACAATTATAAATTAATTACTCAATGAGAATTATTTACAAACTGATTCACTTAAGTGTGAACTTAATAAATAAATATATGCATGAGTTATACTGTAATCTAAAAGCCGAGTCTTTTTAAAAGTCTCAAAGTGATGACAAAATAAAGAATAGAAAATGAATCAAAAATTGCTTCTTTGTAGCTAATTTTTCATATGTATGACTTTTTTCGGACCTGCATATAATGTATGATAATTTCGTAGTTAATGAGTATGTTATCTATATATGAAAGTTGCGTTTAACACGAAAAGAAACAAATAAATCTACAGTAATGAGCAAGATTTAAATTGGCCTCCTTTCATTATCGTTTTGAATTGTCTACAGATAAAAACGAATGTCTAACCTCACCTTGCAAGAACAATGCCAGCTGTGTGAATAATCCCGGGTCATACAAATGCGACTGTATTCCAGGATGGACCTCGCAGCACTGTGACAAAGGTAACCAAAAGAAATCTTCTAATGGGTATAGCATTGACATTCTAAACTTGTATTTTAATTTCATTTTGGAGTGATTTGAAAGAAATTTCAAATCTGACTACATTACTATGATTTGCATTAATACTAAAAGGGGACTGTATTTGCGTTCGATTATGTAACATACACGTTATAAAATACTATGTCGTGAAACGCAATTAAATATACTTTAACATCAACGTTTTGCAAGAATCACAAGATGTTTGTTTGTGTAGATGAACATCAATCCGTACAGCTGATTCGCCCAACGTTCGGTCATCGTTCTTAGATAAGTTTTATCGTTTTTCTTTTTTTTAGTGATTTATCTTACCTTACTTTTCCTTCTTTACACATGAAAAGGGTTTCGTGCGTGATTTACCTGACTTTTGTGAGGCAAACGAAAAGTGTAATCGTGGAAAATATTGAATACAGCTTAGATTAAGCGATAATATATGTGTTATATGTTGAATATATACTTAAAGTGGACATTGTGGATAAGCAAACTTGTTGTATTATTTTTTTGTCACTGAAGGAATATTATTAACTATCAAAGAAGACACAATCGATCAAATACATGAATTATCAGTGTCAAATTTTTACAAAGAAAACAAAAATTAACGGATAGATTTTCGAGAGGGGTAGGGGCAAAATCTGCCGTTTTAGGCCCCATTGTTTGCTATTTTCAAAAATTGTTTTCTTACCGTTTTTATCTTTCAAATAAGGGTAGATATATTGTTGGTTATTGAAATTGAATCGAAAATAGATATTATCAATTGATAGGAGCATTAATTCGCGCCTAAATTACCCTCTACTACCGAAATTAGTAGTAAAATGATAGCAACCAAATTGCAACAAAATAGTTTATAGTATATATAGAGCAAGCGCATGTAACAAAGTTATACGTTTCATTTACATTCAGAATATATAAAAAAAATATCCCATATTAGTTCGAACCTGTTCCATGCCCTTGCTCTGGAGCTTACATCTGTAGGTATGTTTGTCCGTTACCTCAAATCTGAATTTCTAACGTGATATAGAGCTCAAGATCCAATCATTTTGCCATAAAAGATGGGGTTTTCGAGAATTCACATAAAATTTGTCCTTTTTTAGTTTAGAAGACGCATAATGAATAAGAAAATATAACCGTTCTAATATTTTGATTTGGTCACATTTTTAACAAAGGGGTAGGTCAAAAGAATTGACAGTCCATTCTTCAAAGAATGTATAGTTAGTTGAGTTCGAGAGATTAAAAACAGGTAACTCTCAGCGACAATTCTACAATATTCATATGAAAGTATTGAAAGAATAAAAGAGTGACACCATGTGATTACTTTAACGTTTTGTAAAAGCTATAGCTAGAAAGGCTATCTATTAAGGAAATCTTGAATTTGAACCCATCTGGTCACATTTCTAGCCATACGGAGACTTACAAAGAATTACCAGATTTTTTCGAATTGTATTGTAATTTTGAGTGTTTAATATGTCTCTTTCAGATATAAATGAGTGTGATAAAAATCCTTGTAAAAATGGTGCAACCTGCATCAATTCAGACGGTTCTTATTCGTGTAGATGTCGAGCAGGTTGGAAAGGAAAGAATTGTGAGGAAGGTAAAGTTAAAAGTTTGCACATTCGGATATTATCAAAGGATTTTTTTCCTCAACTGAAGCCAAACTAACAAATGGTACGATGATATCAAAGAATATTTTTCAAACCTCATTATAAACCATGTCAGTAAAGCCATGCATTCGGTTATATGCAATCTGTTTAAAAAATAACTTTAGATATCAATGAATGTGACGACCAGCCTTGCAGTAACGGTGGAGTATGTGTGAACAACCCTGGATCATATAAATGTAACTGTAAAGCTGGATGGACCGGGCAAAATTGTGAAACAGGTATGATTCGATTCTTTTCGTTTTCCATGGGAAATACATGCAAGATGAAACTACAAAAGACCGTCTCGCGATAATGTTCACTCGGATCTCTTTTGTCTCATTGTGCTGTATTTTATCCACTCAAAACAATGAAATGACGTCAGGGTGAGCGAAAAGACAAAAGTGATTCGAGTTCACCTTATCGCGAAAGGGTCTAATAATAACTAGATGACTGACTATTTAGTTTGTTCGAAGATTCGCATTTACTGCCTGTTTTTTTTTATAATCGCCTTCTTCATTGTATATCATGTCGTCGAATTTCAAATTATTTTCAATATAAGTCGGTAAAGTAAAAGCTATGATGTGAATAAAAAGATTCATGTGATGAATAATTGGTGCTTCATGTAATAGTGTTTTGTTTATTTCCATTAAGTTTGACATTTACTATGCATCTATGCCTGTCTTCCTCTAATTCAATGGCTTTCTAAAGATCATTGCATAATTACATGTGACATTCACTTTCACATGTGACATTCACTTTGAACAGACATAGATGAATGTCAGAAATCGCCATGTGAACACAAAGGGACTTGCGTGAACACTCCTGGATCATACCGCTGTGAATGTACTGATAGCTGGCAAGGAGATAAATGTCAAACAGGTGAGCTACAGTACAATACAAAATATTATAAAAGCAATCCATATATTTGCTTTGTTTGGAATAAAATTCGACTCATATAAACTTTGTTTTACAAAACAAGATACAACTACATGTACACTTTTCCTCTGCTGAATCAATAGAAATATTTGTCATAGATTTTACTTCACATTTCCATAAACATATTCTTTTCCACAGAAATGGGTTCGTTTTGTTTTCAAGTTTCAAGGTCAATGTCGTTTCAGATGTAAATGAATGTCTTAGAGACAAACCGTGCGCACATGGCGGATCGTGTAATAACACAGTGGGGTCTTACAACTGTATATGTACCTCAGGATGGAAAGGCAAAAACTGTGAAGTTGGTAAGAGAAACAAAATATATGAATATATTATTTGTGATTCCTATTCCCATATAAGAAATCTACCGTAAAATGGATTATTTAAAATAAGATTGATGGTGCATGTAAAATTATAACTTAACTGACATTGGTTACTCCGATTCCATGATTCAAATATGGATTAAAATGCAACCCTATAGCAATAATTTCAATTATAAAAACTTAAGTATCATTATCATATCACAATATCGCATTATTTAATTGCACAAACGATCATCAGATAGGAGCATTCTGTCCTGAATCAAATCATTTCATTTAACTTTTTTCAAAATGTTGACATGTGCATTTAATAACTTCCAATCATTCGAAAAAAAAGCTATGTATGAAGCATTAAAGGAATTCTAAGAAAACGTTTTTTCTCCAAGACGAGAATGAGTGTGAAAAGAGTCCATGCAAGAATGGGGGACATTGTGTGAATAATCCAGGCTCATATAGATGTAAATGTATGAAAGGCTGGAGGGGCAAACATTGTGAAAACGGTGAGTTCACTGAGTTGTATTGTACGAAAGCCTATTGAGCTCAAGTGGTAGCTGAGAAATTTATTTTTTCGCGAAACTTACGCGTTATAACGCGATACTTTCGCGTTATATCGCGAAACTTTCGCGTTAATACGCGAAACTTACGCGTTTTTACGCGAAACTTTCGCGTTAATACGCGAATCTTTCGCGTTATTACGCGAAACTTTCGCGTTATTACGCGAAACTTTCGCGTTATTACGCGAAACTTTCGCGTTATAACGCGAAAATTTGTATGTATGCAGTATGTAAAAGATTTCAAATCGGAGCCCTTGTAGGAGCTTCAGGATACCCCCAGCCCAGAGTAGTTTCATAGCAATAACAACATATAAGATTATAAAGAAATACATGTACATATATATATATACGACGAAATTTCAATCAGAAAACAAGAGTAGATTTTTCAAGAAAATGTCAAGATTTACTTGAAATACTGTCTTGCCATTTCCAGGAACTACATGTTATGAATGATCGATATAGGCATTACACGAAATCCCTTAATTTTGGGAAGTACGTAAAATTCCTTATTATACTTATTCACTGTAACATATACACATAATATCACGAAATCCTATTAATATAAATGTATATATTATAGTGAATAAATGTAATCAGAGATTTTACGCGATTCCTAAAATTAAGGGATTTCGTGTAATGCCTGTATCGATCGGTAATTACATGGAACTCCTGAAGTTGGCCAGGCGTTCCATGTATTTCCTAACCGTTATTTTTAGTCTTCTTTTGACATTTGAAATCATAGCTTTTTCTGTCCTTTGGTGCTGAATATCCTCTCTGACAAGCAGAAAGGAATGTTTATGTCAAATGAATAGAAATATTCAAGCTAGAGTTTAGGTAATATCCATCAAATTATTGCTCAAATTAAGGGTTCAATTTATAATTTTTATGCAGATTGAACATAAAACCAAAGTATCAATCAAGAACGAATCTAACATGATTGATGATTGAAGTATTTTTAAACATAAACCGAAAGTAGAAGAAACATTAGTATTCTTAAGAACATTTAGTTTTCTCGATAAGGCTTAATAAATGCCTTAAATGTGTTGATTTCCAACTACCTTTCATGTGATACATATGTATCTGAATCTGATATAATGTATATAAAAGTGATGAACGAACGCCCTGCCAGACAAATCAGTATGAAATGTAATTTTAATACGTCAATCATTGCTGTCTCCCAGTAAGCACTTTTAAATACTAAGATTTTTAATTGCGACAAGATTTTGGGACGAATCGAACATCATTGCACTTTGGTACGAAAGCTTATATTGAGTTCCATGGTCCAAGCAATATTCACCTCGACGTAGAAGAGGGAGGGGGGGGGGGGGGTTGCGGCAATGGTGTCCGCACTCAAGAAAATGGGACCTATATTTCACGCTTGAGCAACCAGGTTAAGTGAAACAGGACATGTCCTTTATCAGCATATCTTTTAAAAGTCCTAAATCAACCAAACTTGTATGTGTGATGCATCTGCTCTAGTAAGGATGCATATTGTAATGTACGGTACGTATGCTGCATTAGACCTATATTGCATGCCTGAAAAACCAGTTTAAGTAAAATTGGACAGGTCAATTTCCAGTCTATTAAAAGTCCTAGATCATTCAAATTTGTGTGAATGATGAATCTGAGGATCCTTCCTGCAATGCATGGTAGGGAAGCTGAATTTGACCTATATTTTACACTTGATCGACAATATTAAGTAAAACAGGACAGATCCAGCTTATCACGAGTCTTAGATCAACCAAACTTGTATGTATCCGAGGATGGCATGCTTACTGCAATTCTGGTGTGGATGATCTGAATCATACTTTATACTCTAGTGACCAGGTCAGATAACTCCAAAATACTTTAACCATGTTTACCATACTTTTAAATTGCACTCAGTCTGACATTAACTTTTGGCCTATATTTCATTTAAAGTCGAGAAAATTGAACGCAGATAAATTTTATACTATCAATGGAAGGGCATTTATATTTCATACATATATTCATCGTACATAACATGCTTATTGGTTTCGCGATATAACGCGAAAGTTTCGTGTTATAACGCGTAAAATTCGCGTTATTACGCGTAAAGTTCGCGTTACAACGCGTAAAGTTCGCGTAATAACGCTGAAGTTTCGCGTTATAACGCAAAAGTTTCGCGTAATAACGCGTAAGTTTCGCGATATAACGCGTAAGTTTCGCGTTATAACGCGAAAGTTTCGCGTATAACGCATAAGTTTCGCGTTATAACGCGTAAAGTTCGTGTAATAACGAGTAAGTTTCGCTTTATAACGCGAAAGTTTCGCGATATAACGCGTAAGTTTCGCGTAAAGTTCGCGTTATAACGCGAAAGTTTCGCGATATAACGCGTTAGTTTCGCGTTATAACGCGAAAGTTTCGCGATAAAATGCATAAAATTCGCGTTATTACGCGTAAAGTTCGCGTTATAACGCGTTAAGTTCGCGTAATAACGCGTAAGTTTCGCGTTATAACGCGTAAGTTTCGCGTTATTACGCGAAAGTTTCGCGTTTAAACGCGAAAGTTTCGCGTTATAACGCGTAAAGTTCGCGTAATATCGCGAAGTTTCGCGATATCACGCGAAAGCTTCTGCACGTTTATTTTCGCGATATAACGCGAAAGTTTCGCGATATAACGCGTAAAGTTCGCGTTATAACGCGAAACTTTCGCGTTATATCGCGAAAGTTTTGCATTATAACGCGTTAGTTTCGCGTTATAACGCGAAAGTTTCGCGTTATAACGCGAAAAAATAATTTTCTCAGCTACCATTTGAGCTCAATAGGCTTTCGTAGTATTGACTGTAAAATGTAATATTCGGTATTTTCATTATACAGAGTTATGAGGTAAAAGTATTGTTATCTAATTCTATGGAAAGCAACGTTAGATTCAGGGAAAGTACACTACAAATCCGATGTTTCTATTTTTTAGAATTTTTATTACGTCATAATGCTTTTACGTCCCAAAACGAACACAAGAATGCACCAACGAAATGTTCTAAATTTCTTTTTCTTAATGACTTTAAATTCAAAATGAATATCGCTAATTATTTACAATATTGCCTAATGCAGATGTTAATGAATGTAGACGAAAGCCATGTGTCAACGGTGGAACATGTACAAATACCATAGGATCTTATAGATGTACATGCGTACCTCCATGGGTGGGAAAGAACTGCCAGAGCGGTTAGCATCATGTCACAAAATGTGTTGTTACAAAAATGCACTGTCAGCAATTAGCGTCTTAGTAGAGCTAGAACTAGATAGATTTTGATTGTTATGACTGGCTCAAACTGTGCACTGCCTCCGTTTTGCTGTTTTACTGTTTTGTTTTCATCTGTCTCATTATGAATATTGTTTTTGCTGTTTTTACTTGTATTGTGTTTTTGTATTTGTTTTGAAATAAATACTCATGTCTTGTTATATGATTTTATGTTTAGCATGAGTGTTTGGTTTTGTATTTATGTTGTTTGCAACTGTTTACTTCTGTTAGTTTAATAAGTGGAGCTACTGTTAATGTTTGCAGTTTGTATTCGTGCTATTGTATTCTACAGATGGAAAGAGGTAATGTTAAAAAATCTTCTTTTGCTTGCTGAAGCATTATTTTCAAGAACTGAAAAAATCGATCTGAGGAAATTTTTGAAGTTTTAAGAAGATGATCTTTTCTCAAAACTTTAAAAATATCTTATTTACATTCTGTTATTTATCTAGTTTAAGAAAACAAAACAGAAAAGATCAATATTAGATACGTAACAAAGCAAAAAGAGATTAGTTTTGTTAGAATAAGATTTCTAATAACTTTGCTTGAATCTAAATTATTCTATATTTTATAACTCTAGGTTTATTCATCGAAGGATTCAGTGCAATGATAGGAACAAAGGGGCTTACTGCAAAATGTTTCATCGAAAAGTTCGAAAACTGGGGCTTCTTACAGATTATCCGCAACAAAAATGCAGTCATACGGCTATCAGATAAGTCAAAGATCAATTCCCGTTTATACAAAAAAGCGGTGTCGTCTGTAGCAACGATGAGGGACGAGTATGCTGAGTTAGCCTTCACCTTTACCACTCTGAGATGTAAAGATAAAGGAGAATGGAGTTGTAATTTAGATGGCAAACATCAGGCTACTGCAAATATTACAGTGACCAGTAAGTAAAAGCAATGACATACATGCTATTTGTTAAAGGTTCAAATTTAGTCTTTTGGTACATTTTTTGGACATAATAATTTTCATACTTTTTGGCCATATTACATTGTTTAGACTTAGGATCACTGACGAGGGTTTAGTACCCGAAACGTGAATGTCTGGTCCATGCTGTAAATTTACCAGGTCTTAAATGATGCTATCGAATTTGAAGACGTTTAACATTGTAGCATGGTTGTTATATATTATTTGGATTATGACACATAAAAAATCATGAATAATCAAAATACATGTTCTGTTGTTATAAAGCTGGATTTAAACGATGGCGTAAAATTAAGAATACTAAGTCAGTCGAGTTTCGTTCATTTATTACAGCAAAACCGAAGGGCACACCAGTAATAAGTAAAATTGAAGAACTGTTTGGAGAAAACAATAAGCTCTTCAACTGTTCTGGAAAACCAGGATATCCATTCGGAGACATGAAATTCAAAGTTAAATTCAACGGTGATGCTGACTTCCAGGACTATGAATTTCATAATGTAAATCGCACCAATAAGGATATTCATCCCAAGTGTGTGAGAAATCAGGTCGTACACGTCAAATACTTATTCAGTATGAAATGGAACATGGCCGTTATACGATGTCAGGCAGATGGATCCGACAAGTATGATGACACCAACATTTATCTCATAAAACGTAAGTATTCGTTTCTGTTTATTTCATTTAGTACGTGATTGCTTTAAATGTTCTCTAAATATGATTCTAATGACAAATATGGATAATGACCATATCCCAATAAACAGAACAAAATTGATAATTCAGAAAATCATAAACCGAGGCATACAAAATCAGGATAAAACAGAAACCAAAGCAAACAAAGAAAAACCTCCGCCATATGAAAAGAAGCGAACTCCCAATATTGGAGTGAGATCAGGTGCCCAGGAAGAGTCAGTATATCTTGCTTGCATACAACACCCGTCGCTTCAATACGGTAGAATTGTCACAACTTGAACAGAATAGATTCCCATCAAATAAATGATAATAATTGTATGAAATGCCTAAAATAAAACTATATTAAGTAGATTTAGACAGTATATACCTTGTTTTATCGATGAGAGTTCCTGTTGAACAAACCATTTGTGTATAATGTGATACTCAACCGTGAGATATACACAACCACTGTAATTCTCTGAAGCTATTGAAAGAAACATTTCGCATGAAACCGTTAGTAAAGTCACAATGCATATGCACTACAGAATTGCTCTAACCTAAAACTGAACCCGCGGTAATCTACAAATTTTAAAGTGTCTTTTTACCTGAGAACTGACAATTGTGGTGCATATATACAGAATAAATGTATTAATTTATATTTTTACGGATATGCGACACCCAGCAAGTGCATTTTTCGTATGTAGTTCGCAAACGCGTATTACATGTACAAAAAATAAACTTCATGTGTGTTGCATACCCGTGACTAATCACCAATTATGACACTTACTCCATAGATAAAATCAAAGATAGGGAACCAAAACGCAAACACACCAGGAACAAAAACAAAGGAACAGAAAAAAAAACCAATATAGAAACATTTAATTTCAATTGGTAACACCGATAGGCATTCTGAGTCGTATTCAGAACTACTTCCTAGATTTACATCCAAAGCAAATGGTGTGGTTATCTGGATTACATCTATAAAACTGCGCTAGATTTACTATCCAGTAGGGTGTTGAAAAAGACATGATTAATATCATTTCAGCTACAATATGTGATGGCCAATCGGAAAATACGAAACTTGAACACCCTTACACGAGGCATAAGTACATTATATGCACAAGGGAAGCTCCTCAGGCCCAGTTCTGTCCTACAGGCACGTGTTTTGATATCCGAACGAGGCAATGTGGATTCTGCTAGGCTAAGTATCTGAGGAAAACTTTTTAGAGCAACCCAAGCTCTTGAGTGAAGGTCTTCCAAGGAAAGGCATCGGAATTTATTACGAAAGTAATCGACTATTTGAGAGATTTCTTTATCAAATCTCAGGCTGGTTGAAGTATAAGATGCTCTTTTATGGGCTGCATTGAACCAACAGAATGAAAGTTAGAATGTTTAGAGATGAGAGCGAATTTCCACGTGAAATACAATATATACTGCTTTTTGTACTTAGCTTGTAACATAAAGACTGATTTAAAGTATAATTGCAATCTCGCTCAAAGATTATTCTTATTTCTGTAAACGATTTGAGTTGTCCTTCAAAGCTTTTTTATTGTGTACATTAAAAAAGAAAGAAAATATATTTCAGAGCTCAAAGATCATTTTGATATCTTATTACATGATTAAGAGCTTTTCATTGCTTGATTTTAAACATGAAGCAAATTGTTTCAAAAGAAGAACTATAATACATTTAATTTTTGCTTTTTAAAAAGAGAAATTGTGTATAGCATTTTATTTTTAGTATCACATTTATCAAGCTCATGGAGAAATAAAGATATACAAAAATGGAAAATTGACAAGAATTATGTTTTCCCTAAGGACTAGTATTGGAGGAAAAGCATTGGTCATTTTGGTGAATTAAGGTGAAGTCCGAGATTTTAATCTTATAGCCTGAAGAACTACTTAGTTCATGGTAGATGTTTTCATGCTCGTCAAAGATGAATCGAAGCTATATTCTTACAACAAAACGCTCCATAAACCAAGACGTCTATTACTTTTAAGGAAAAGGAGTTCTTCCTCTTTTCCATGGGGCAGCTCTGGACATAAAAACCACATTCTGTGCACTTAACATGATGAATATTTCGGATAATGAATTATTCTCAATGGTTCTTAATGTAAAATGATTAAGAATAGTCAAAACAATTTAGTGCCGCTCTCTCTATTTTCATTGTTTGTCAACTGGAGCGTGTTCAACTACTCGAAAGTGCTGCATTGACAAATACAGTTGGAAGGATGGTGCAAATTTTGATGCTACTTAATGTAATGTAACTCTGTGTGTTGCGGTATTTTGTAGTGGATGCTCCAAAGGAGTCACAGTAAATATTTAGAAACAGATTGATTTGCAGGCATAACTTGTATGATTTTATCGTGTTGAAAAGAAAAACAAGTATTTGCAACTATATAAATTGTCAATATTGAAATATATGCTCTATAGTACCAATTTTATTGTTCTAGACACATGATTCAGATATTGAATATTCGTCAGGAGTACTTCATATCAGTTTAAATAGAACGAAAGTAATTTTTCCTGGCGCCATTTTCAATACAGAATTTAAGTTTCCTCTTTTCGAAATGAGCGGCTCCAAATTTTGTATAGGGTTTATTGAGTTAAAGAAGATCCTGACGATAATCACAACAACACCCACAATAGAGCACCAAATTGAGCATCGTCAGACCCCTAGCAAGCTAGAGGTGGGACCAGGAGCCCGGGAGGAGAAAGCATCCCTGTTCGCTAGCCGCACCCGCCGTCGATGTTCATGCACGAAAATGAAAGGAAAATATAAAATGCATGCACTGTCTGAGGCCAGGTCTATATAGAAAGTGCTATGGCGACAATGCCAGGGAAAAATATTCAAAACACTTACTGTCTAACCCCTCGCGGGGAACTTTTTTACGAGCTCCACACTGCAAAGGGCATAAGTGTGACACAAATGAGTTAAAGAAGATCCTGACGATAAACTCAACAGCACCCACAATAGAGCACCAAATTGAGCATCGACAGACCCCTAGCAAGCTAGAGGTGGGACCAGGTGCCCGGGAGGAGTAAGCATCCCCTGTTGGCTAGCTGCACCCGCCGTCGATGTTCACGCACGAAAATGAAAAGAAAATGTAAAATGCATGCACTGTCTGAGGCCACGTCCATATAGAAAGTGCTATGGCGACAATGTCAGGGAAAAATATTCAAAACACTTACTGTCAAACCCCTCGCGGGGAACTTTTTTACGAGCTCCACACGACAAAGGGCATAAGTGTGACACAAATCAAGATCCTGACGATAATCTCAACAGCATCCACAATAAAGCACCAAATTTAGCAGCGTATTTAAGTGAAAAATATGGCCAAAAATAGTTGAGGGTAGGCGCAAGAAGCTTAATTCTAAACATAAAGTAAAAAAAAAACTATGCCGAAACCCAAGCTAAGTTCAGAGCTATACAATGAGGGAAAATCATATAATGAATGCCTGCATATCATTCAAATAAAATTATGCTATCTCATTCATACTTAATTCTTTGACGTCAATATGCACGCGATTTCGTCATTAATTAGATTTTACTGCAGCAAAATGTTTGTCTTGCATTTAATTTCAGTGTGAAATATTGTAAATCAGGATCCAGTTTTTCAGATTATTTATTCTTAATGATAATAGCCTATAGTACAAGTAAAAAAAGTGTATGAACATTATATATAGAATATCAATGCATTGAGTTGGTAAATCAGCAATTTTGAAAAATTGATGCATTATTTTAAATTAAAGTTCTCAGCATAAATTTAATCATTTATGTGGCGCCATCTAAACGGATTCCAAAGACAACAAATATGGATAATGACCATATCCCTAAACACAGCACAAAATCGATTATTCAGAAAATCATAAACCGAAGGAATACAAAATCACGATAAAACAAGAACCAAAGCAAACAGACAAAAACCTCCACCAAATGAAAAGAAGCGAACTCCCGATATTGGAGTGAGACCAGTTGCACAGGAAGAGTCAGTATCTCCTGCTTGCATGCAACGTCCGTCGCTTCAATTCGGTAGAATTGTCACATCCGGTTACTTGCATTTTGGAAGATTTAAAGTATTTGGTTGGAAGAAATCAGACAAAAACCTCCACCACACGAAAAGAAGCAAACTCCCGATATGGGAGTGATACCAGGTGCCCAGTAAGAGTCAGCATCTCCTGCTTGCATGCAACACCCGTTGCTTCGATTCGGTAGAATTGTCACATCCGGTTACTTGCATTTTGGAAGATTTAAAGTATAATCTTTGGTTTGATGGTATAAATAAGAATGTTCCGCCCATTATTCAATCAATCAAACCGCGTACAATCAGTGATTGGTTTCAACCTGTGTTCGTCATGAAATGAACGTCAAAATCCTGTAGGCGTTAAACATGTGAAATATGTAAATATAATTCACTTAAAAACAGTTGTGCATATACATTCTTAGTACTTGGTTTAGAGCAACTGCATGATAAAAACGGCCAAAATGTTACACGTCTTAATATTCATAGCATCATTTAAAAACAGATAAATTTGCAGCATGGACCAGACATGCATGTTTGGGATACTTAACTCTCGTCAGTGATCCTCAATCCAAACAATGAAATAGACTAAAGAAAGTGAAAGTTGTGTTTACATAATACCGAAAGACGTAGCAGGATGGGTAGGATATGGTGCTACAGGGGCCCTTTTTAGAAAATTCAAGAAAATTGTGTAAAAAGAAATTTTCGAATGCGTTTGAAGATACGATCAACCAAAGTTGATCGAACTTGGCCACATGTGACAATCAACAAATGGTAGAAATGTTACACGTTTTCAAACTCATAGAATCATCTAGGAACAGATAAACTTGCAGCATGGACCAAACATAAAAAAGTTGATAGATATAAATAAAATACCACATAAAACGCTTAAACACAGTATTTTAATATATATTATCATTATTATTGTTATTATTATTAATATAGTATCGATCACATTTAATTTTTTAATTGTCTGAAATCTTCATGGATGAAATTGGAAAATGAAGCGTCTTATTTATGTATGAATTCAAAGAATAATTGGATTGCAGTACTATTTGATACAGCAAAAAGACTTACGTAAGCATGATTGAAGTAGACTCAAAAACGAAGTATCAAAATGTATGAGGAAGTCTGTTAGTTATTCTGACGTACTAATATGAATAAATATCAAAGAGAGGTACATGTGTTATAGTTTCAGTTATACATGTTTGCACTTTCTCGAGAATTAGCTATGTAATGCACTTTACGGGTGCAATAGTGTCTTCAACGTAAATTCAATATCCGTCAGATATATCATAGTTTCGATGATACATATTACGTACTTTATCCATGTTTAGTTACGGTATGCACTTTACGGCTGCAGTGACCGGCATGCTAAAAATACTCTCTTCAACGTAAGTGTTCCATCCTGTATGGAAGCATTGGTACATATTCTCTGTCCCGCGTTCACAATACACTGAATATATCATGTTCTTACGACCTTTCATACTGTGAGGATCAACTTTTATGTATTTTGGAATTCCATTGCTGGAACAGAAAAAAATTGCATGTAAAATGTTGCGTAGATTTCAATTGATGTATTAAGCAGTATAAATGATTGAAACCACTATTTTTTGGAATGAATTCTTAAACTAAATATGTTTACATGTGTTGTCTTTAATTTTGTAGGTGTTTCATTACAGACATTATTCGAAAAGAATTTCTTCTATCCAATAGAAAATGTCCCATAAGGTTGTGATGTATTATAAAAATTTCAGGCACGATATTTCTAATATTCTCTTACATGTATCCCAACGATCTGCAGAACGCTCTTGCATGAATTTCATCCCAAAGGGTAGCAATAACAATATACTCCTCGTCGTCTTTAGCAAAAATAACCTCACCTTCATGAGTCTGATTAAGTGTGTTTCGTATTTCAAATGCTGAAAAATAAAAAATGCAATTGGTAATGAAATCAAGCGTCAATATAATAGAGAGGTTTATTTTTGCCTGCGTGTAACTTGTGCGGGTACGTCTTATGTACAATTTGAACAACATGTTACCGTTGTTGAGATTTCTTTTCAAAGACCACCACGTGTACTCGAAATTACTTCGTGAATTTAAGATGAATTTTGGACAGGTGAAATAGAAAGGGAACGCTAAGGTTCATAAAATCTATATTGAGATAGAAAACATTCTGAATTCATTGCCATGCTTTTAATACTATCTTGAAGTAAACTTGCCTCATATTTTAGCTCGAGAGAAATACCTGCGTAGTGCGTATCCGGGTACAAATCTACCAAGAGAGGACAGGTCGGGATCACCTTAACCTCTTTTATAAGACAGTGCCGACTTAGGAAGGCTAGCTGCTATTGTTAGTAGCAAATCGTTATGTGCACACAATTCTCCGATTTTGATACATTTTTAACAAGGGGACCTACAAGATATGTCAGGTCAGGAACAAACATGTCGACCATTTGAAATTGAAACAAAAAATCTTGTCTAATGCGCACGCTTTTCATTTTCCACGTAACAACGTATTCCTATCGGTTGCCCATTCATAGGCCAGCCTGGTAACCATTGCAGTCCTTCACATTGTCCGAGGTTCTCTTCTTTCCCTGTGCATCCCGTACTGCCAGACAATGACTCTGTCACGTTGCAATAACCATACATACAGGTGTTGTTCTTGTAGATTTCCCCTCCCGACCTATAATTCAATAAAATGCAATCAGAATCTCCCAATGTAAATTGTCATATTACCGTCAAGAAATGATATAGATATTGATTTGAACTACGCGAAAGGTATTAAAAGAACAGCTAGGAAATAGGGTTTATCAACTTATTAAGATTATGGCTGTTCCTTACAAAGTGGACTGAATAATTTTTTTTTCTAGACAAATTCATAATCAAATATTATCACTTCAAAATATTCTTTCTTTCAGACGGACACTAGGCTTGGTACTTGACCAATCTACAGTCTTGTACCAGCGCATCCTTGAGACTTGCACTCTGACTGACTGTGACGACGGGACTCTATGACGGGCCCCGTCCAAACCTCTTTAGAGAAGACAGGGCCCCGGCCACCTGTCCTGTCTGAATGTCAGTCGGCCTCCTCGGGTGATTACATACATGAGCTCGCTACAGCCGACAGAGCACGGACTGGATTACGCACGCCCTTTATTTTATATCCATTACATATCCATCTGGGTTGCTGGGGACTCTACGTTTTGCGGTCTTGTTTATGTGAGGTCATCTTACAGTAAGGAGGTTGTTTTACAACACAATTGAACGTTCTTCGAGACTGCTGAGTAATTGAAGATGTTAGAGGGTTGTGCGCACGCAATCCAGGATAACCACACCATTTGCTACTCGCGTGGCAAATGGCCGTTCAATTAAAGTCGGCGCCGGTTGCCCATTGGTCTCGTCGGTTTATGTGAAGTCTTTTGTGCTTGATGTTTACATGTCGTATGTCTCTTTTTCGTCTCATACTATGCTCGTCTTTTGTGTTTTTGCATCGGGTGTTTTGGTGTTTTGCTGTTGATGCTGCAACAGGGTCTTGTTGGAGATCCCCTCTCTTTCTTTAGCATAACCCAGTCAAATATAGTGAATTTGACAGTGCTTCAACTAAATTGATATCTTAGCAATGCTTTAGAAACATTCTATGAAAAAGAAATGCAAAGACCTGACAGACAGATCGATGGAGGCGCGTAGCCAGAGTACTTTTCAAGAGGAAGCACTTTCCGTGAGGGATACGCTTTGATGCTCCTAATTGGTCCAGAGAAAAGACTTTGTGAGTATTCAAGGGGTAATATTCTGGATTCTAATGAATTTTGCACATTTCTACATTAAAATAACAATTTATGTACCCTCTTTCATTCTTTTTTTGTGGAACGATGCGGACGCATCTGCATACTTGCGTACGCCTGGCTACGCGCCTATGATGAACCATATCTTTATGATGAGTAAAGTTTAACGTCTTCAAATTCGATAGCATCATTTAAGAATATATAAAAGGGCAGCATGGACCAAACATGCACGTTTCGGATACTTAACCTTCGTCAGTGATCCTCAATCTAAACAATGTAATATGGCAAAAGAGAGTGAAATTTATTATGTCAAAAATGTAATAAAAGACGTAACAGGATGGATGTGATATGATGCTACAGGACCGACGTTTTAGAATTTTCAAGAAATTTTGAAACTCGAATAATGAGTCCGAATCAGTACTACTCTAGCAAAAATGATTCATAATTTAGTGTGGCGACCTCTTGGTTAATTCCAACAATTCAGGTATCTTACTTGTTGAGTGAAATTCTCCGTAGTTTCTGATGAGGAATTTGAATCAAAAATGCGACCGTAACAAAATTCACAAATCATAAATCAAAGGGATGGTTCAAGGATGTTCAAAATGCGTCTTGTAACAATTATTGTAAATAAATGTGTATCTATACATTAATGTCATTTTCGAATGTACCTGTATCCAAGTTGCCGACATACCACCGATGCAAGTTTAGGGTCTCCGGAATAAGAAGGAACAATTAGCCAACTTTTGTTATGATAGACTTCCAGTAGTCCGCTGTTTGCATTAGAACCTTTGAGTCTTACTGGAGTAACTAGAAAAAAGGAATAGTCTAGACGGTATCCATTATAAGGTATAAATTGTTAAAAAAAAATTCAGAGAGCTTCGAGTTTGTTAAAGGGGGACTATATAAGGGGACAGGTAAATTTTCTGTCATCTCCTCACTGTCCACAATAGGTTTAACATCTCTCATTGGTATGTAGTTGGTTGTTTTTAATCCTTTCACCCCTATCAATATTTGATTGAAAGCTTAAGACAGATGAGATTCGGGTATCTCATTAGCACAGTAAAGGATAATCTGTCGGTGTGTCTTTGATGTAACACGCCGCTCGCAGACGGCGTTGTCTTCAAAGACGGTATACCACGCCTATCAAGCTTATGTCACTCAGGTATAACTATTAACGACCGACTGGTTCCCAAAGTCGGCCTTTAAACGATGTATAACCTAGTTTATACTGCAGTTATGTTTGTTGGGATCTTGTGAGGCAAACTAAGCTTAATATGTCTTATCCCATTACATGTATGTAATTTAAAACACGTCATTTACTCTGCATGCGCGGAAAAAGATTTTCCCGAAAGTTGGGGAGGGGGGGGGGTGAGGGTAATTATTAAAACGAAACAAAAGCTGAAAAATTGATAAAAGATTCTGGGGGAGGGTTCTTGATTGACTCCACTTTTAATAAATCAGCGTATTGCACTTTGTTTAAGTAAACATCAAAGAGGTACCTAACCGTTATTCAGTCTCAAAGTCGAGAATGCGAAGCAAAATCGTGAGAATTCCCATCGAAACGGTTGCGAAGTCCGGAATGAACAACACTTCGAAATTCCGAAGTGAGACCAGGTGCCCGGGGAGAGTCAGCGTCTCCTGATTGCATGCAACAAACTTCGCAACAGCTCCATGGAAACCTGTCAAATTGTCTCGATGTACATTTTGATATACAATTCAGGTAAGATGACATCATCCATTTGACGATAAATATTAATATAGGAAAGCAAAACTTATCATGATCGCACACAGGGTGTAAGCTTATGTCACCAAAGCATGAGAGGGAATTTATAAATCAATGAAGTTTCAAAACCTGTTTCATTGATCCATTTAGAAACAACTCATTTCTTATGACCTGATTGGTCATTCAGACGATGACCTAATGTCTAGTAAGTCACGTCCACTTTACTTCATTTGCTAACACGGTTCTGGAATTTTTGTTAGTCTTTTGTTAAAAATGATCTATGTAACCTTCAGAAAAATTATCAAGTGTTACTATGAATACCTTGCGGTCTCACTGGTTTCTTGTTGCATGAAATACTAATATCCCTCCTGTGATCACTGTATAAATAACATCCCCATCGATGGTCGTGCGAAGTGTAATTTCTAAACGGACACTGAGAGATATCTGTGGCGTTTATTGGACAGTCCAGGTACTTTAAAATAATTGGTCCAAGTCCTCGGTAAGACCATTTTTTCTTATATTTCATGACCAATTTTCCACCATGCCTGCCAAAAAATTGAAGCTGTATCATGAAACAGTCTGATACATTTGTTCGAATCTAAAAAAAGAACATATTGAAGAATTCTGTGCAAAATAATACATAGGCATTATAAGAAAAAAGATAATCAAACATTCTATATTATTCGAAACTCTTTTCGGGAATTTGATGTCTTATTCGATGTCCAGAAGAATATCAGTTGCTGTTATTGATTCTTCGCGCGAAGCCGTTCTATAGATCTTGCACTGAGCTGAACTAAGAAGGGGACATAACCAATTTTATCATGATCTATCTCATATACATTTTTATCTCAAAGAAAGAAAAGAGGTACAGTCGCCGATAATTTTAGTACTCCACCCGCTTATACAACTCATAAATGAAAGATATATTCATGTAAATATTGAGGCTCTTCATGAACACTGCAGATATTTGAATAACCTGCACTCTAACCCTCCAGTTTTATTCAAACATGCAGATATGATATACAAATAAAGATACAAAGCAATTATCATGCACATGCATGCTCTTTATGTCAATGAGTTAAAAGAAGATCCTGACGATATCTCAGCAGTACTCACAATAGAGTACCAAACTGAGCATCGACGGACCCCTAGCAAGATAGAGGTGGGATCAGGTGCACGGGAGGTTAAAGCATCCGCTGTTGGTTAGCCGCACCCGTCGTCGATGTCCATGCATGAAAATGAAAACAATATATATATATATAACATGCACGCCACTGTCTGAGGTTATGTCTATATAGAAAGTGCTATGGCGACCATGTCAGGGAAAATATTCAAAACACACTAAGGATCCAGCTGCATCTTACTTGAATCCCATCATGGAGCAAATCATATTGGCTTCCGGATAACCAATATAGGCACCGCACACTGTCCCCCATAAACCATCTTTATAATACTGCAGTCTCTTCACTCCCTCAAAATTCCTTCTTTTTCGAAATGGTATTGTTGGAACTGTCGATAAATGGTTTATAATCGTACTTTTTTATTTCAAATAATCAAAATAACAAAGAAGTTTTTTTTCACATCACAATTGAAAAACCATACAGACTTTTATCCAAAGCATTTGAAAACTCTATTTTTAATTAAGATGATAAACGGTCATTATCCATATTTGCCATGTATATATTAAAACATAAAAATCTGAATTACATAAACTTTGATGAATATGCAAAATTGAACATTTTATAGTAAAACCAAGGCCATTTCGTCTTGCCTTTCAATGGCTCTTTCCTACAAACAATGCCTCCGCCACGTGCGTTACCGGACATTTTGGCTCCTGATCTGTACTTCACTGAGCAATTACTTATTGTAACAGCATCGTAAGGACAAGTTATAAACTCAATTAAGACAGTCCCAACAGTTGGTGGGACTTTCTCCTTCAAAATAGGTTCGCCACCATGTCTATAAAAAACAGCAAATAGACATGTCCGTTATTTTTTATTACAAGAAGAGTTGTGATGGTTGGACAAGGCTCTTTACAACATTTCACGTCCTTCTATCTCCACAGATATTATGTATATCAAAGCCTCTAACAAGATTGTATTAGCCTCTTAGAATCACAGCGTGCATTAATTGTAATAATGAACACTTTCTTCCTTTGTGGTTTCTTAAATTTAGCCATTTTTTATTTACATTATCCCAAATGGTCCACCTTAATTCGTTCTCTATCCATTTTATATGAACCGGAATATTCCGATGTTAAGTGGATGAAAAACGACACATATTTTCCGTGCAATGGCATTATATCCAGAATACAATTTGAAACATGAGTGAAACAAAGAGCTTGCAATCTTCATAAATAACAGATTCGATACATGCTTTTCCATCACGATTAACTTATTGATGAAATTGATAAGGGGATATTCTCTTTGAATTTCATAATTACAATCCTATACGTAGATGGTTACCTGTATCCCAACATTTTACAGAACATGTTAGCCTCAGGGAACTGTAGCCAGTAAGGATTCATTAGTATCCAACTTCCATTAAGCATAAGTTCCACGCGACCTTTATCATTTCGGCCATATCCAGATAGCCGAATTCTCCGATTTTCCTCTTAAAACATAATAATAGATTATATAAACATGATAAACACACATAGATGTGTATGAACTAATTGTACTGATAATTTTTAGAAGTGTTTAAAGATATATATTAGTTTTATGTTTTCAATCAAAGTTATGATATGCATGGGAAATTCAATGAATCGAAAATTTGAGGAATAACCAACACAAAGAAAAATGGATAGTTCAAAATGTGTTTAAAACATAATACGCAGACATAATGAGTCCTTGTCAATGGCACCTCAAGAAAAAGTGAATCAGAAAAGCAAAGATAACTTCACCGAATCTGCACCCATCCTGCTACGTCTTTAGGTACATTTTGGACATAATAACTTTGACATTCTTTGGTCATATTACATTGTTTAATTGAGAATCACTGGCGAGTGTTAAGTACCCGAAACGTGAATGCCTGGTCTATGGTGCATATTTTTCTGTCCTTAAATGATGCTGTTGAATTTGAAGACGTTTAACATTCGTAGAGTCCAATCGGTTAATCTCTGCATTTCAATTAATCATTCAGTCTGGAGTTAAGTGAGAAGCTTCATATGTTAACAAGGGTCTACTCGGAACCCTTTCAATGAAATATTTGGTTGAAACAACATTAAAGGGATCCAATTTTCAAGAAAAAGTGATTCAGAGAAGCAAAGATAATTTCGCAGAGGTCCCTCGTTTAATTTAATCTCTGCTTTTTAAATAATCATTCAGTCAAGGGTTTAGTAAGAGGCTTCAAATGTTAACAAGGATTAACTCCGAAGCACTTTAAATGAAAGATTTGGTTAAAAAAGCATTAGAGGAATTCAATTTTAAAATTCTACAAATTACTTTTTTTCTTTAAAATCGTAAAAGTTATGATATTATAACGTAATGGCTTACTTACCCTCGACAGGTCCATCGTGACACCTTATGGCCAGATCATGACTGTGATTACAACCGCAACAAAGATTGCCAAAACCATTATGAGAGCACAAACTAAAGTCGGTCGCATTAGGTGGGCATTGTAAACCAGTAACCATGACTGGTCCTACGTCTGTTTGACCGAAGTGAAATTTATCCCATGCATTGTGCATAATTCCCCCGAATCTGCAAAAATGAAATAAATGTATAGCTCAACCAGGAAATTCGAAATCTCCGAAATGTCTTAAGATCATTGCATTTATGAAGATTGAGTTTATATTGTGAAAAACGCATATGACATGAGAAAAAATAGGAATTAAGAAAACAAACAAATGATTTATCACCGTTCAATTGCTTATAGCGAACAAAATAGCTATAATAAAAACTGAAAAGGCAGTCCAGCGATACGAAACAATCGTATGAGGCCCCAAAGAACTCTTTTGTTTTCTATTCAGTACGCTGTTCAAATAGTGTGGCCGAAATGGAGAAAATCAAATCAAATACTGAATAGTTGAGGGGTGCAATTCTTGATAAGACCGGAAATATATGCCAAAAGAGAAGTGTTAGGCAGTTCATGAGGGAGGAATATGAAAGTTAGTGAGAAAATTGAAACAGCATCGATACTTGTCCTTCTCTTGCTCTCCTTGCAAATACCAATCGTAAGTATTTGAGCAAATGTTTAGATATTTTTTAAAGAAAACGTACAAAAATTAACAACAAAAGTTTTTTTACCTGAATCCAAACGTATTACAGATGGTCGATATTTCATTGTCCGTTAGTCCGTTTAAACAGACAGTTCCCCAATATCCGTTCCCGTATACTTCTATCCTGCCCTCTATGAGCGAGGTTGCAGCAAAACGTATCACTTTATCTGGAACTAGTGAATATCTAATAACTTAATGCAATTCATTTATTTTTTGAGATATGTAAATTGATTTTTCACTGAAAGAGGAGATGAAGGAAAATTTGGATATAAAAAAATGAGGTCAAAGTCTAAATGATGCCAAAATTTCTTTTTTCATATTCGCTTATGCTAATGCATTTGTGTTATTTGATGCAAATAATGAACCTAGCTGCATACACAAAAAGGTTGTTATAATTTTTCGATGGATTGATGCAAATTTCATCTTTCAATGTTTGTTCCCTTCGGTTTCTCTTTTTTACCTCTTTATCCAATACCACGTGATCATAAAAATAACCAATCAGAAGACATACTATTAACTGGTGTTCTTCTGCAAGTGACTCCGGCAGGATAAATATAACTATGTTTGTATATATCCCAACCAGAGCAGTCTTGTAGTCTTGTGCTGTTCATGGGACAGTCAAGCTTGATTAAAGGTGAATATATACGCCTTCTCCCTCGGTAACTGTATTCACGAAATGAATTTCCGTCATTGATCAAGAACCGAGGTTCCCCTCCGTCTCTAAAAGTAAGAAAACAAGACAACACGGACCTGGTAAGAAATAAAGGTGTCAGTACTTCTAAGCCGTAAGACATATTTATCATTGATTGAATAGTAATGGAAGAAAACTGATTCCCTACATCGGCAATATAAACAAACAATGCCTGTAAAGATCATACAATTTCCTCCATTTCCCTGTGTTTTTAAGATATGTTTTTATCAATTTATCAAGCACGAAAATGTTCACTCGACTAAAAACTATATCAGATAGACAAAGCGATAAATGCCTAACCCTTCATTTTTTTGTTTTTGTTTTTGTAAATTATTTTTGTTTGCGACAATGCTCTTTCTCAAAATAATCTATATTACCCGATTCGATTATTTTCCATTCATACGGATACAAACGTAGCATCAAAATGAAAAATGAGCGAAGTATTATCGTGGCAAACTAACCTGACTGGGCGAAGCTTATTTTGACCAAGTCATCAGAATAGTTTACTTCTGACCAGGTGATATAAGCTATCAAAATTACAGGTAATGGGTATTTACTCTAGTAATTAATACATGTATGCAATCCATAACCTATCTATCCTTATATAATTATTGACTTTTGATGAGGTCTACTCGTGACTATACAGACCTGGTCAGGTATTGGTTGAACGAGGCCGAAGGCCGAGGTTAACCAATGCCTGACCAGGTCTGTATAGTCACGAGTAGACCGAAATCAAAAGTCAATAGCTGCTTTATCAAACTATCAGGATTTTATTAACATTTGCATTGCAATGATATGCGATGTCAAAGATCAAACACTACAAAAGTCAACATACGCGCTAATCCCGAGTAGACCGCTTTGGAGCGTTAGCGGTCAACTCACTCTTATGTACACTCTATCAAACAGTGTCTCCACCAATCAGAAATAAGCAAAATCGGCAATAATTCCTGATCATTTAATAAAAATTGTAATTGGCTCGTCTCAATGGCTTGATTGAATTGGATCCGCCTGGTCAGGTGACTTTGCCACGACAATCAGTGTGTATAGATACAATAACCTCATAAAACGGGTCTTGGTTTGGATCCTCTGCTTACGTTTAAAAACAACACATACTTATATCAAAGACCCAAAGATAACATGTTGTCTTAAGCGGTGGTCACAACCCACTTTACGTGCACGTACGTTCTGTCAACGTGCAAAAAACGTAGGTAAACCTTGGGTACCGGTACGGTGCCCGTGCCTTGTCAGTACGTGTCCAGTACGGCCTCCTTGTGGATTTGGGAACACGCTGACAGGACGTAGCAGTTTTAGTGCATACATAAGTTTCGCTGCGTCCTATCTGCGTGCTGTCTATGAATTCAATAAGAAGTACGACACGCACGTTGTGAGTACATTGCAAGTACGTGTAACGCACCTTCGACACAAGGAAGTGAGGACAATGTGCATAAGCAGTACGTGTAAATTCGACATCCCTACAATAACGTAGAAGACATACGAAGAAAGTACGTTGTATGCAAGTTGCACGCAAGTCGTACATGTAAGAACGTACAACGCTCTTATTTTTTTTTGCGTAACATATGATGCATGTAACCACCCATATAACTTTGCGTGCGACGTGCCTTGACTCACTCCTTCCCTACGCTTGCCACTTGCTTCCTTGTGACTTCGGAAACACGTAGCACACGTATTCTCCACATACACGCACGTCCAAAAAGCACGCAAGGCGGGTTGTGACCAGGGTAGATGTAGTTCTGCAATAACCGTGTCTGATTATGATGTATTTGAAATAGCCGCGTTAGATTTGATGTGAAATGTTCAAATTCAATAGCATGATTTAAGGACGGATAAATTTGCAGCATGGACCAGAAATGCACGTTTCCCTAGTCAGTGATCCTTACTCTAAACAATGTAATATGGCCAAAAAGTGTAAACGTTATTATGTCTAAACATGTAGATCTACCGAAAGACGTAATACGATGGGTGCGATACATGTATGATGCTACAGGACCAACGTTTACAAATTTCAAGAAATATTGGTAACAGAAAAGGTGGAACGTGTTGAAGAAACGATCAACGGAAGTTGAATTAAGTCAGAAATTTATTTAACATCGTATACATTTTAGATGTACACATGTATTTCTTCTTTTGAACTGAAGGAATATTGTCTTAGCTCTCTCAACATGTAAAATTGACAAAAAGTACCTGTAGCCTAATAGTCTACAAATCAAACTGGCTTCAGGAGATTCCCATGTGAGCATCTGAACTCGGCTCCAGGTTTTATTGTAGTAGATCTCTACACGTCCTTCGCCGATATTCCCTCTTGTAGAATCAACTAAGCGAACAGGTGGTATGGATAATTCTACGATCAAAGCATGAAATGAAACCAAAATCAGACAACATTTTCTTTTGTCAAAGGAAAAGACATAAGAGATTTTGTCAATGACAATGTGTGAAAACAATCTTTGCCTTGTATTTGATTTTGCAAAAGAAAAAATAAACCTTTTTTTTCTTGGTGTGCGACTATCAAATTAATTGCATGTTGAATATATGCAAAGTGCTAAACTCACAGGGCTCAGGAATCGTAGCGTAGTAAGGAACCCTTACTTTATAAAACCCTAAAGGATTTCTAGCAATCTGGATTCAACCGGTGCAACTTTTAGGAAGAATTTTTGATTTTGAAGTCTTTATTATTTTGAATTCTTTATTCAAACATAATTCTACAGCCAAACGAAAATCCGTATCAATTAGGTCGTGATAAAGGGATCAGCCCGTTGGAAGGTACGCTAGAAAGCCATCATTGGGTTTTTATAACAGACTTGTAAGTTTGTGCAGAGTTAAGGATTTGTAACTTAGCTATGATAACTCTACCCTGTGGCTTATCGTATGTTTTTGTCATCAATAAAGGGTACGAATGTATCACAGGTTTGTCTCACGTTCTTGTCATTCGCATAACACGTTTTAAATCGTCTGAAGTAAAAATTTATGCACTGCATATCAAATAAAAATCTGATTTTGAAAACAGATTGAACAAAACACTTTATTTGATTTTTAAATTATATCTTACCATTGAACGTAACTTTTGTAAATTGAGTAATGTTTCTGGAGCCAAATGAAACAACACACATATAAGAACCGGAGTCCTGAAGTGTAGGCTTTTCAAATATTAATTTCGAAACATGCCTCCTCTGTCGGATATGTGACCTTGACCTATCTTCCAAGCAAAACAATCCCTCAGCTGTCCGAAACTGTGTATGTCTCATGGAACATGGGGTATTTTCCAATGCCTTTTTGTACCACTGAATAATAAAAATATGCAGATAAAGAAATCACGTCAAGAAGTATTTCAATGGAAAATATGTATACATTTATACATGTACCTCATTTTAAGGGATGGTCGTCAAAGAGGACAAATATGGATAATGACCATATCCCTGTATACAGCACGAAACCGATAATTCAGAAAATCAGAAACCGAAGGCATACAAAATCGGGATAAAACAGGAACCAAAGCAAACAAACAAAAACCTTCACCACATGAAAAGAAGCGAACTCCCGATATGGGAGGTATCACTCTATCAATAATGTCGAAGGGTTCCAACTCTCTACCTTCTTGAAGAAAATTCCAAATCAATTTACATGCACCAGACACGTGTTTCGAATATTAAATTCTCATCAGTGATGCTTTGGGCGGCGCCACCATAAATAGTTTCAGTAGCGCCCTCTTTAATCTTTAGAAGTTAGATTTTTACATTTACATTACAGAGAGCGCGCGGCTCCAAATTTCCTGTAGGGTCGATTCAGTAGCATATCCAAATAAAGTCTATGTTCAAAATAGCATTGGAGGGATGGTGCTAAGATGTTAAACTCCTTTAATTTCGATGATGTTTATCGGTGAAATGGCTAGTATCCGAAAGAGCAAAAAAATATATTTTATGTCTCATTGATAAAAGGCCAAAACAAAGCTTCTTTCAAGTCACAACAATAGTCCAATTAGAAACCAATTGCCAACTATTCCACTTGCTTTGCAGATGGCCATCGTAAGTCGGCACTGGTTGCCCATTGGTTTATGTGTGGTCTTCTGTGTTTTGTGTTTCTATGGTTGTATGTATTTGTGTGTCTTGTCCCTTTTGTGTCTCTTTATGTGCGTGTTACAATGTAGCTTTGTATTTTTGCATTGGGGTTTTTGGATTTTGCTGTGGGTGCTGCAACCGAGTGTTCTTGCAAATCCCCTCCTTTCTTTTACCCAAATCAGATTATGTCCCTTACCTGAAGTACGATAATTACAAAAGAAATAAGATCTTCAACCTTTTCAAAATGTTTGTATAGAAGAGGGAGGGTGTCCGTTGCTCGAAACATTCATTTCAATTGAAGAGAATATTTTCCTTTCGCTGTTCAGTCTAGGCATGACTTTTTAGATAGATTCCAAAGCAAATTGAAAAAAAAAAGCTGCTGAGAAGTATATGTCTTATATGTGATATTTCTCTGATGTTGCAATGACAAATGTCGAGATAGAAAATGTTTTGTACAATTTCATGTTGATGATAGAATGTAATACCATTTCTTATGTTATATCGTAATTATTTCAAATAACTTACATTTATTTCTGGAGCTTCATCAGTCTTAACTCTGCATCTTAAGATGGTCCTTTCTCCCACTGTTCCTCCATATGCATTAACAACAGGATACAAAAGTTCAGCTAACTCATTATATCTGTATTGATTATCTAATGACAAAAAAGGACTCATTAATTATCTCTTGAATCTAAACCAATGCAAAACAAGTGAATCTACTGAATTATTAGCTTAAATAATAATACGGAAGTGGTGCTCCAACTCTTTGCTTTCTTCAAGAAAAGGGGTAGGTTCACTAACTGCCAAAATCGGCCCTAAATTTTTGCGAAAAATAATTTTAGGAAAATTATGATTCAGTATCTCTAATATTTATCTCAAATACCTGCCGATATAGAAAGTAAATATTTTTCATTGTCAAAACGTCACGTGCGTTAGTTATGACGTTACATTTTGACGTCATTTGCCCTGCAGACGGAAAATGAAGGAAAATCGCCATATTTTTTGCATAAATCTTTAAAATTAGTATAGGCGCCAACCCTCACCCAACATAAATTTTATGTTGATCGAAAGATAGATTGCAAATCTAACTTTTTATTTAAAAATTATTTTGGGTTAGGGCTGGCGCCCTACTTATTTTCATAAATTTTGACCAAAATTATGCCAATTTGTTGCGATTTTTCAGCATTTTACGACTTTAAGCCATCATTGAAGCCAAATCTTTCGGCGTATTGCACGTAAATTGAAATATTTATTTGGTATTTAAACAACCACACATTTAACTTCCTTGATACGAAATACAATCGAAATCTAAAATATTCTAAAATTAGGGCCGATTTTCCATGTTCCCGAACCTGCTCCTTTCAGATCAATTTTAATGCATCGGACGCGTGTTTCGGATAGTAAATCCTCAGTAATGGTACTTATTAAATGCCGAAGTTATTTTCTGACACAGCAAACTATTTACCTATCAATGCCCGTTTGTGTGGGTACTATTTACCTATTAATGCCCGTTTGTGTGGGTACTATTTACCTATCAATGCCCGTTTGTGTGGGTACTATTTACCTATCAATGCCCGTTTGTGTGGGTACTATTTACCTATCAATGCCCGTTTGTGTGGGTACTATTTACCTATTAATGTCCGTTTGTGTGGGTACTATTTACCTATCAATGCCCGTTTGTGTTGGTACTATTTACCTATTAATGCCCGTTTGTGTGGGTACTATTTACCTATCAATGCCCGTTTGTGTGGGTACTATTTACCTATTAATGCCCGTTTGTGTGGGTACTATTTACCTATCAATGCCCGTTTGTGTGGGTACTATTTACCTATTAATGCCCGTTTGTGTGGGTACTATTTACCTATCAATGCCCGTTTGTGTGGGTACTATTTACCTATCAATGCCCGTTTGTGTGGGTACTATTTACCTATCAATGCCCGTTTGTGTGGGTACTATTTACCTATCAATGCCCGTTTGTGTGGGTACTATTTACCTATCAATGCCCGTTTGTGTGGGTACTATTTACCTATTAATGCCCGTTTGTGTGGGTACTATTTACCTATCAATGCCCGTTTGTGTGGGTACTATTTACCTATCAATGCCCGTTTGTGTGGGTACTATTTACCTATTAATGCCCGTTTGTGTGGGTACTATTTACCTATTAATGCCCGTTTGTGTGGGTACTATTTACCTATTAATGCCCGTTTGTGTGGAGACTATTCTCTCATAGTGTTGCTTTTGGAAGGAATAGTGCCCGAGCGTCAGCGAGGGCACTATTTACCTTCTAAAAGCAACACTATGAGAGAATAGTACCCACACAAACGGGTATTAATTGGTTTAGAGCATCACATGACTGTAGAATCAATTAATTAATTAATTAATTAATCAATTGCAATTTACGCGAGATATCAAAGAAAAGTGTTCTTTATTTCCCCCCACTTCGCTTATTGCTATTTACATTCATGCATTGTTCATGACGTCATAATACTTCCTAAGGGACGTAACTCTGTAAAGCAAAAAGCAATAGTGCCCGGGTGCTGGGCACTATCCTCTGATAGTCCCCGCGTGCTTAACCAATGAAATTCCGAGGATTTATCATGTGATGCACTAAATTTCAGTAGTACTCTCTGGTTTATTTTTTGTGCAATTGATTTGCAGAGAACGTGTGGCTCCAAATTTTGTTTTGGGTCGATTCAGTAGCATAGTTAAAGGCCCAAACTCTAAGCCCCGCCTTTGACCGTTTCGGGCCAGCTGTCAATCATTTTCTAACTCACGGACTTGTGACCGGTCAACTGTGTGATAAACCAAGCGTAAAGACGTGTACGATCGGTTGTTCAGAAGTATCATGGCTTTGGTATTAGCTTCATACATCAATCTACAGATATTTCATGGCTATTTGAATTTGATGAGAATTATTGCTATATTCAAAAAGATACTGTTTATATATTTTTTTATGAAGAAAAATTACATGTTAATTAATACGTTAATGTTTATAAGATAAAAAAATCCTCATATTAGATAATTAGCAAATTATTGAGATCAGAGGAAAAACGTCATTTTAAAATTGGTTATAACAAACTATCTGTGGCCACCAACGACGAACTTAAGCGAACACCGGAAATAAGCATTTTCACAGTCAAAACAAACCAGCCTTTGTCGAAAAAAAGTGTTGTTCTCTCTCTCTCTCTCTTTCTCTCTCTGGACGCACAAATATACGAGTACATATTGGCAAAAGATTTTTATTGTCCCGCGAGAGCGAGAAAGTCGAATGACACAATTTCGATCAGTTGACTCTTTTGAATATAACATTTCCCACTAATTTAGATAGAACTGATACTGGTGGTGGTATACAACTCTCTCAAACGCCAGGATCAACATGATGCCGATATAGTTCTGAAAATTATTCTATAAAATGTTCCTGTGTTCATTAATTAGTTTCCTTTTTTCCAATTCTTTTACAAGCTTTTGTTCTTTCAAACAAACAAACTAACGAAATGTAGTCTAAAGTAAAGTCTCAACATTTAATAAAAATATATAACTGTAAATATGGCTTCTTGCATAGTATCTTACTTATGAAGTAGTGTGATAGGAAAAATAATTATAGTTATTTACGATTAGATTTTCAGAAAAACAATATGTGAGAAAACCAAAGACATCCGATAGTGCAAAGAAAAAAATGCTAGCTCCTGTTCTGGTACTTCAAACGGTTCCAAACAAGTCCTTAAAATATGATTCATCAAGGACGCGTATCCAGACAAAAATGAATCATGTAAAAAAAGGCATTTGTTTAAGAATTGGAATAAAACGGTTAGACTATAATGCCGTTTATATTTTTTTCAGTTTCATTACTCTTAGTGACCTTGGTGTTGATTGACCATGGTGTACATATGGGCTGTATAGGAACGCTAGATCTGTTGAAAAGAACGTAATAACTATGTAAGAAGCGGAAGCGAGCCAGAGAAAATGTTTAAATTGCTGACGGCAAAATATTATCAACACTTCCAATATAAATTCAAGTTAAAATTTTCAAATATTATGGCAACAAAAGGGAAATTGGGTCATATTCTTATGAAATATGTACATTTATACATAATTTCCTTTGAAAAATTCCAGGGGTGATACGGACCCCCCCCCCCCCTCTTGATCCGCGCCTCCAAAGAAAAACAAACAAACAAACAAACAAACAAACAAAACAAGAAACAACAACGTCATGGCTTTTATGAGGATAGCCTAATAATAAAGCAAATGTAATACAATAAACACTTACCCCCCTCCCCCTGAATTCCAATAGTAAACCGGTGAATGCCAAACTCAATGCTCTACAAACAATGCCTCACAAGTTATTCACACCTTTTTCAGTTATCCTGCGCTTCTACATGTATAACAATCATCCCCTGTGCGGGGAGATCCGATGTCTTCACACCCTGTAAGACCGGATACATAGACTGTGTAATACGCCCATATAAGGTCACGTGACTATATCCGTACGATGTAAAACCTTCCCCTTTACATGAAATCTATGACCAAAATAGCATTGGAGGAATGGTGCTAAAATGTTAACCTCCTTTAATTTCAATGAATTATTAGCTTCAAGTAACATTTTGGACTTCCTATCCGAAATATGTATGTATGTCTACAGGACAGTTTATGGCTAACTTTAGACGGGACATATTACGATGTATAGTAGAATATGGAGGTTTTCCAACTATTTACAATGTTCCTTCCCGAAGAAATCACAAATATGGATATTGACCATATCCCTGTATACAGCACAAAATCGATAATTCAGAATATCAGAACTCGAAGGCGTATAAAATCAGAGTAAAACAGGAACCACAGCAAACAAGCAAAAACCAACACCACATGAAAAGAAGCGAACTACCGATATGGGAGTGAGACCAGGTGTCCAGGAATGTAAGCATCTCCTGCTTGCATGCAACACCCGCCGCTTCAGTTCGGTAGAACTGTCACATCCGTTTACTTTAATTTCGGAAGACATAGAGTACAATCTTTGGTTGGATGGTTCAAATGGTCTTAATAAAATGTTTAACGTCTAAAAATTCATCAGCATCATTTTAGAGCAGATAAATTTACAGCATGGACCAGACATGCACGTTTCGGGTTATAAATCCTCGTCAGTGATCCTCAATCTAAACAATGTGATATGACCAAAATCTGTGAAAATATAGAATATCATCCACCATTCTGGAGAGTGGGACATCCTTGTGTATGACGAGTTCCCCATATCGACCGTAGAACTTCCTTAGTGACGATGTGAGTCGGTCACAAACATATCCCTGACTGAGAAGGTTATCTGAAAGACGCCTAGCTCTCAGAACAAACTCCGTATATTTGGTACTTGCTCTGGCATAGCGTATCAACTGAGATATGAACACGCCATAAGCAGGCGATGAAGGGATGTTGCTACTCAGAAAAGGAATGTTTGTAATGTTGAAATTGAAGTCGTCACGTTTGTCATAGAGTGAGGTGTTCATGTGACCATCAGTGTCGTAGGATAACATTATGTCCAAATAGGATGCTGAATTCATAATACGGAAGTGTTCATCTATATACCTTCTTTAAGAGAATTTCCAAACCAATTCCCATGCACCAGATAAAAACACAACACGAAGTATGGCTTGGATCCATTTTCCATTTTTCATTTTATAATTTCAAATTGAAAAACGAAAATGGAAAATGGACTCAAATACGCTGTATTAAACCACAATTCAATTTTCCATTGCAAAAGTAAAAAACGAAAATGGAAAATTGAACCCATTTTCAATTTTCAATTTTCATTTTGAAATTTAATTTTCCTAATGAAAAATAGAAAATGGGTTCAATTTTCAATTTTCCTTTTAAAATTTAATTTTCCTAATGAAAAATAGAAAATGGACTGTAATAGGCTGTACTAAACCACAATTCAATTTTCCTTTACAAAATCCGTAATGGAAAATGAAAAGTTGAGTCAATTTTCCATTTTTACACTCCGCGCGCTAATGCAAAAATGAAAAAATAAAAAATTGAATCTATTTTCAATTTTTCATTTTTCATTTTCGTTTTAACGACACACGACCTGCACACCCCTATTTCTATAATCCAGAGGTCCAGCGATTAGCCAATCAGAGCGCTCGTTTCAAACGTAAACAAAAGTCTCTTTCGGCAGTTTGCCCTTTCTCTCGCTTCGCAAATAAACAGTTGTAGTTGTGGAAATAACATTTTATATGTTTTTAAAATAAAAATTATGAAATATGGGTGTGTGTTTTAATTGCCTCCAACCTCCCCTTATAGTCATCCAACTCAGTCCACCATACAATTTATTTACAAACATATCGTAAAGTATTGTGCTGAGACTCTACGATCGAAACCATTTTAAAACTTTTAAAAATCTCAAAATCAGCGGAGCGAGCCGTAATCACGTCTACTCCATAGTACTGTAGAACAAAATATATCTCCTTTATAAAATATGTTAGTGAAGACACCGTGAAAGTAACATAAAACTAGCCCATATTTCAGACTTTCTGTTGATTTTATTGTGAAGTCCAACGGGTCTGCAACGTGAACATGCTCTAGATAATGGCGTTTTAAAAGACATTGAATATTTCCGTCTGACAAGTTAAATTTAATAATACACATAGTCACTGCTAATTAGATAATTGGATTAACGCTGGGGTAGACGTTGTTTGCACGCGCAGCGTTACTGACATCAAGCGAGCGTGATCGATTCTCGAGCCCATTTTAAAGGTAATGGTGCTATGCATGGTCAAAATCAAAATAAATCGATTCAATAATTTCGAATATAGGAGCTTGTCTACAATATTCATAGTTATTTTGGAGCTGTACGTAGTTAAGTTCTTTCTACATGACCCCTCTTCAAGTAACCCCGGCACGAACCAACCTAGAGGTCAATCACTTTGTTAACGCCGTTTTACCGGCTAGACGTATTTTTTAGATTGTCCATTACAGCTTCCAAAATAATCATTGTATATCTTGGAAAAAAAATGAACAAATAGACCCCCAAAATAATCTAAAATCGTACGCCAAATCTTCGGCTTTTTATGACAAAATGGTGTAATCCGAGGCATTTTTAAAAATCTTTTTACATTCCCCATATTTTGATTTTTAAATTTAATCGGACTTCAAAGTTTTTTGTGGTTTAAATATTTTTTCTTGCAATTTTTTTCGCCAAAGTTATCCGTAAGCGTTTGTAGGTTTGCCAAACCATGACACGACGCATTCATGGGACAGAGGGTATATAATATAGATTTGCTTGACTTTTTTTCAAAATCCTCTCGGCGAGGCCCCCGAACTCCTTTCCATCATCTTCCATCTATATACCCTCCCCACATAGACCCCTCGGGCCTTGCGAGTCATTCCACAAAAAGTGTATACATTTGTAATTATGCAATCCCCCCCTATTTGAGGATTTAGGCCCGCCGGCCCCTGCTAATCGTCCACATCGAAGCTACGCTCCGACACTGATCAATCAGTATAATAGACGGTAAACTAATATTTTAGTGAAAATCCGGCAAAGTCCTCACCCCCCCTTTTTTTTACCATATATTTTGATCTGCAACATGTGCAAGAATATTTGATTAGTACTGATTAAAATACATGTATGCATGTATAGAATAAAATATAAGAAACCAAATACAATATAGTTCCAGGCACGTATATCATGGTATATGTACGTCCCTTATAGTACTTGTTACGAAACTAAAATATACAATGTCACTACTACAGTAAATCTATCATATGGATACCATGTAGATGTGATAATTACATTATTGTACTATGAAAACAATATTAATGTTTGAAATACATGTGACATAGGAGGCATGCGCTGTTCAGCAGGCGTAAGAAGATAGAGAACTTTATCATTTATTTTCCCATGAAGTTATCAAAATATCGGAATGAAAATTTGATATCTACTATCTATAGATGCTAGAAATCAATATCTATCCATCCACTTAAGTTTCAACAGTACATGGACGGATTTAGGGGATGGGTGGTGGTGGTGGTGGTGGGGGGGGGTGCAAATTCCCATGGAACCCCCCCCCTGGGCACCACCCCCCCCCCTATGGGACCCCCTAGGTTTTCTTTTTATTTCGGTAACATCAGCAATCGAAAAAAAAAATGCAAACGCATCAGTAAAAATTGCTTAATGTTCAGCAGAATTCACGAATTAGAAAAAAAATAACTTTTTATATGTATTCAATCATATATCGATACCTTATTTGAGAATTTATTGAGGTTGAAAATCCAATTTTTTTAGGTTCTAAATTTGTTCGTACAAGCAATATTTATTGCAAAGTTTTGTAGTGTACATTGCGCAGGGTGTTTCTGTTCATATTATACCCGAAAATTGGTCCTTATTCCAACTAGTTATCACATCTTTCAATTCAATTTCTACATTTTATCGGAAAATTAACAATCATATAAACATGTCAAATGATTAACAAAACATAAATGGTACGGGGATAGGAACCTTCACGCTTTTGTCCTTATAGAAGGATTTTTTAGTCTTCAAATTTTGTTTAAAACATAGAAATGTACATTTATTAAACATTGGACTTGGAAATTATGTAAAAAAAAAAACAAACAAACAAAAATGAAGGAAACAAATTTTACTCCATATCATACTAATATTCTAATTCTATGTCCATGTAACACTGTAACTGTGGGGACAAATAAACAATAAGTATTAAAGTACAAATAATCTGGAAAAAAAAGATCGAGATAAACCCAGGCTCTCCCTACTAATTGGAGCTGGTATTCCTAAAATGGTCCTGATGTTCGAGTTAATAAGGAGAAAATATGCTTCAGATTGCACAATTTTATTCTATATTTTTTTTAATTCCCGGGGAGCGCCCCCCCCCCCCCCCCGGAGTTCTACCTCCCGTTTTCTCCAACACTGGGCATTTCGTACCTCGGATCGACCCTTTGGGCCGATGCAACATCCCACTCTCCCGCTTTCCACTCTGGATCCAACCCTGGTAGTGTACAACATCCAAAGTATGACCAGATATACAGCGATGGCAGTAGAATAACCTCTCGACAACACAGACGTCAACCGGGTTATGGATGGATAAAAAGGGATTTATGCAAAAAAAAACATATTTCTGTTAAGTAGAATAACCTCTCGACAACACAGACGTCAACCGGGTTATGGATGCCATGCATAAAAAGGGATTTATGCAAAAAACATATTTCTGTTAGATTCACTCGAAATAAGGCGAATCGCCGATAACAAGGAAGCTTTAAAGTCCATGGTCTTATATATGCTTATCGCATTGCCTTGTCATATAGCTTTGTTATAAAAATACGAAGGAGCTGCATAAATTTATGTGACTAAGATAACATATTAAATAAAACTATTTTAAAAACATATACAACTACAACTGTTTATTTGCGAAGCGAGAGAAAGGGCAAGCTGCAGATAGAGACTTTTGTTTACGTTTGAAACGAGCGCTCTGATTGGCTAATCGCTGGACCTCTGGATTATAGTGATAGGGGTGTACAGGTCGTGTGTCGTTAAATCGAAAATGAAAAATGAAAAATTGAAAATGGATTCAATTTTTCATTTTTCATTTTTGCATTAGCGCGCGGAGTGTAAAAATGGAAAATTGACTCAATTTTTCATTTTCCATTACGGATTTTGAAAAGGAAAATTGAATTGTGGTTTAGTACAGCCTATTACAGTCCATTTTTATTTTTCATTAGGAAAATAAAATATTAAAAAGGAAAATTGAAAATTGAACCCATTTTCAATTTTCAATTTTCATTTTAAAATGAAAAATGAAAAATTGAATCAATTTTTCATTTTTCATTTTCAAAATGAAAATTGAAAATTGAAAATGGGTTCAATTTTCCATTTTCGTTTTTTACTTTTGCAATGGAAAATTGAATTGTGGTTTAATACAGCGTATTTGAGTCCATTTTCCATTTTCGTTTTTCAATTTGAAATTTTAAAATGAAAAATGGAAAATTGATCCAATTTTCCATTTTTCATTTACTAAATTGAAAATGAAAAAAATGAAATATTGATTCAATTTTCCATTTTTCATTAACATTTCCAAAATGGAAAATTGAATTGTGGTTTAGTACACGGACCTTGTAAGCCCGCATCGGCTTACAAAAGTCTTTGATTGGTTTATGTCGTTTGCATTTTTGTTATGTAATAAATTTGTTTGCACATTGTGACTCTATGGATATTATCTAAATGTATCATTATCACTTATGTTTTAATAAAGCTATTCGCTATTTTCGAAAACCAGAGTAACTTCCCATTTGAGACGGTATCTGACATAGACTGATTATGACGCCATCAAATTCTATGCTTACAGTCCTAAAAGTCTGGGAAATGACGTTATGAAATCGACGTTACCATACCATTTTCATGACGTTACAATGGTTTTACGTTAGATACTGTATGTAAGGGGAAAAACTCTGTATTCCGCAAAGACCCAATGTTATTGTTCTTGTTGTTCCCCTTTCTCGAATGTGCCACAACGTCGTCATTTTGGGGATATTTTGCTTAGTGTCTCTTTTAAAAAATCTGTCTGCTCGTTCCTTTTACAGATTTCTTTTTTTATTGGTTTAAGTGTGTGCTTTGCATTTCCTCAATTATTCGGTTTTCAACAGTTGTGTTGTTTAACACGTTTTCTTTTTAACGTTTTTTAAAGATTGATAATAAATTATTCATACAAGTAAAGGAAATGATAGTGTTATTCCTGATTTCATTCTTATGTGAAAGTGGAATTAAATGACCAACACAAATGATACATATCTTTAGAGCATCTTCGTTTAGAAATCATATACATGTATATTTTTAGCTCAATAAAATGAAATAAATGCTTTTTGAAATGGGTTTTCTCACCTGGATGCCTATATGGTTTATATCCGTTCGTCATGGTTAGATAAATCATTAAAAGAAAATAACTTGTTTTAAACGGAAACATAACGCTTGTACCTTCTGAATAAGGTTTGTTTCTTTACATTTGCACTTACTATCGCATTAAGAAACGAAACCGGAAGTACTTACATAAGCAAACATTTCGCCTAAATGACTTTTGAAGGTCATTACTCAATTCAATTGTTTCAATTCAGTTGGTTCACAGGAAAACTGCAATCAGGTTGTGGTTTTAACACCGAACTTCACTCCACATCTTAATGACATTGTATTTTACAAGTGCTTTAGATGTTATGACTAATTGCCTACTAAAACAAGTATTAAGGTCAGAATGACTTGTAACATATTTCTCCTTCATAAGTTAGATAGTTGTGTACATGTTTTTCTAAGGTTTAAGCTAATTTCCCCCTAGTAATTCGTTTAAATCTTATTGAAACTACAATTATCATGAACAAATGCAAATAGTATGTTATTCTCTAACATCAACATACTGCTAACATACCAAAAATAATATACGAAATGTATCCAGGACTACAAATAATCACATAACCACCATATTACGATACCATGAATCCAAAACAAGAACAACGAGTTTTTTTCAAAATGACGATTCTTATCTTACATATAACCTGGAGTCTGGACTCGGGCCGAACATATGTCAACAAGGTCACAAGGAAGTCGAATGGATAGTTTTTATCTGGAACCCTACTCTAGAGTAGGGTTGCAATTCCTGTTTTCAATTTACCCCCTTGCTCGGGGTGGATCAATAATACGTTCTGTTATAGATTGACCTAAATATTGAAGCTAGTGCTTCATAACGAGGGACGATATCTTCTAAATCTTGTTTCTGGTGGAGTCGAGACTCGATCCAGTTACTTAAGTTTTATCGCAGCTCAATGCCGACTCTCTGGAAGCAAGAAACACTATCCTTATAATGCGCATGCTTAAAAGATTTATGTCAATCTGTTGGTCAACAACTATAAACGGTAGAGAGAATTGAACACTGGATTAGCGACTCTTCATAAGAATGTAGTTCTAGATAAAAACGCAAAGAGAAGATCTCCAACAAGACCAGACTACAGCGAGTACAACTGAACATACACACGAAACCCGATATGTTAGATCATTGTGTGTAAAATACCAATTCTCTGTAAGGACCAAAATTGGCTGGCCACTGCATGTCATGGGTTAAAATATCTTATGGCGTTATTAACGATATATTCGAATTTCATCCTGTACTATGTAGACATTGGTTGCCTTCCTTTTAATATGTTGCATTTTATTTCTCAATTGTCTATTACTTGAAGAAAACGCCTGAGAACCTGTCCAAAAGTCTTTAGAGAAGACAGGACCACTACCACCTGTCCTCTCTGAATTTCCGTCGTACTCCGCAGGTGATAACATGAAAAAGCTCGCTGCAACCGGCAGAACACGGAATATATTTCGCCTCCTTCTCAATATCCATTTACATATCATATTTGTTGCTTACGCCTGCATTGTGTGGTCATCTTACTGTAATGACGTTATTTTACACTACAAATTCTGCATTCTTCGTGACGTGTGGGTAACCGGAAAAGTGAAAGGGTTGTGTGCGCGTAATCCTGATAACTATACCATTTTCTATTGGTGTGGCAGATCACCGTCCAAGGTCAACATGGATTGTCCATTTGTCTCGTTGGTTTATGTGTAGTCTTTTGTGTGTGTTTTAAATGTTTCTGTGTCTTATGTCTCTTTCATGTCTGTTGTTGTGCTTGTCTAGTCTGTGTTTTTGCATCAGTGTTTTGGCGCTTTGTTCTGGATGCTGCAACCGAGTCTGGTTGGAGATCCATTCCTTGCTTTTGTGAGTTGTTTTCATGTACATGTAAATGTTCTTGTTGACCTTTTGTCTTATTCTACGTGATATGTAAAACTATAGTGTTGTTTGTTGGGGAACTTATTTGTGATACTTATAGTGGCTTCCGACGCAAAAGTACAAAAACTTCTTAGTCTTGGAGACGCATCACATTCTGCCATGAATTTCACTACATTGTATAGAGTCAAACGTCGCAGTGGTACGTACGGATTTAGAATTTTTCCGGAGGAAATATTGTGCAGTCTAAATAGAGGAGGGGTTCGATCCAGCCTATGGTTTTGAGAAAAGTTATACTACATGAAGAACAGCAAAGGAGTTTTTGCAAATTCAAGGGGTTTTAACGCCCAATTTAGATCTTCGCTTGATGGGTCACCGCCTCCTTTAACCTAATGTTTAGTTATGTTGACCATATTTTTCCATCCTGTGTGTAATTGCTGTCAAAGACAATGTTGTTTCGATTTGATTTTCTTTGAAGAAAATAAAATAATTCAAAAATACTGTGTCTGTAGTGATATTCTGGGCATGAATACAGATCACCTAGGTATGCATTTCTAAAAAAAATCATGGCTTTTAACTGAGGTGTTGCACTCTTGTCTGAAAAAGTCTTCGGAAAATCAAAATCGTAATAATCAGATTACTTTTTTTTGTTGTTGATAGAAAAAAGGATTAACTAAATACTGACCAAATTTGGTTGACACAGAGCTTGCGATAATATGAGGAAGGTCTATTAGGAAGAAACTCTAGACTGAAAAAAGAATCCATGAATATATGTTTGCTCGACATTAGCTGGGCAATTTTCAAAGACTGCTCCTTGAAGTGTGATTCAGGTGTAAATTCTGTGTACAACCGTTGGGATCAAAATATGTAGTATGATCTTACTGTCTTATTTACTACTGTCCTGTTCACTAATTCAAGAGCACACTGTTTTTGATGTTTTCTCCGAAATATACTGTTGTCATCTTTTAGACTGATGTTTCTTAGCCCTAACAGAAAATGCCCCCCCCCCCCCGTTTGGTTGTGCGTAGCTTAGTTAAAGATTCGACGGAAAATAAAATGTCTACGGGGATTTTCAATAGTAAAAAATGACTAAAACATGGCGGTGGGCACATGTAGCCAAGTTCGATCAACTTCGGTTGATCGTCTCTTCAACGCATTCGAAAATTTCTGTTATCAAAATTTCTTCAAATTTCTAAAAAGTGGGTCCTGCAGCATCATATCCCATCCATCCTGCTACGTCTTTCGGTAAATGTTTTTCAACATAATAATTTTCACACTCTTTGGCAATATTACATTCTTTAGATTGAGGATCACTGACGAAGGTTAAGTACCCGAAACGTGCATGTCTGGTCCATGCTGAAAATTCATCTGTTCTTAAATGATGCTATTGAATTTGAAGACGTTTAACATTAACATGGAAATTTCTCGTAGACAATTATTTTCTTTTTTATTTAATTTTTCAACACTTGGATGGGGGAGTTAACGCACATTTCCCGTTACGAGCAAAGGAGGTCATCCAATGTGCACAAGGACAATTAATAATTGGAAAATTACAAAAACGGCAGAATAGATCTCCAAAACCGGATGCTCTGAATTTAGTGAACAGAGAGTACTTAATTCCAGAACACCCTGTTTTGGGAATTTATTCTGAGGAATTATTCTTAGGAGTTTTGCAATAAATTATTGTCTGATTACCTTTCCTGTATATAGGAAAATAAGACTATGACAAAATGAATAAGTTTCATCATTTTAATGATGTATGGCTGTTTTGGACGCGGCTGACATTATAAAACAAATTCAATGCAAATACAAATGTCAAATATGTTCAATGTAAGTTCAATGCAAATTTAACTATATTTAGATGCAATCCAATTTAAATAAATGCGAATTGTAATTCAAGTTCAATTCAATCAAATTCAAATTGCAAATCAAGTTCAATTCAATCAAGTTCCCAATTCATGTTCAAGTGAAGTTCACGTTTAAATAAGTTCACTTCAATACTCAATCAAAGCTCACTTTATTCAAATGTTTTGCTCAAATTGATTCCAATTCCATTGATTTCACAATAACAGTCAGTTTGAATTTGAAGACGTTTAACATTTGTACCACTTGGTGAGTGAGTGTGGACCGGGAGTCCCCGAGGGCACATGTAGCCAAGTTCGATCAATTCGATTGGTCGTTTCTTCAAACCCATTCAAAAATTTCTGTCTTTCGGAAGCCTGGGTCCAGTAGCATCATATTCAAGCCATCTTCCTACGTCTTTCGGTATATTTGGACATAATTATCACATATTTTGGTATTATTTAATTGTTTGGATTGAGGATCACCGACGAGAGTTAAATACCCGAAATGTGCATGTCTGGTTCACGCTGTTAATTAATCTGCCTTTAAATGATGCTAATAAATTTGATGATGTTAAACATTGCATTAAGATTGGCCAGTGAACAGAACATACGCGGCCAATTTAACTTTAAGCAAATCACAAGCGATCAAATCGATCACTGCAGTGCATCAATGCAGCAATGATTTGAGTTAAAAGTTCAGTGTATTTTTAATTCAGGAGAAATATTGCCGACAATAATTCGGGATCAGCAAATAAACAGATAAGGCTGCCGTAATAGTCATTACTGGATAGTCTTTATTTTAACCTATTTATCAATTACTAATATGCACATCGACCGGGAAAACCGCGTCGAAGCGCACGCATTTTAAATATTGATATATTATAGCGTAGGTGCTGCGCTAATGGTACACAGACAATGATCACAGAATCGGGTTCACTACATTGACAAGGATAACAGTGTTAAACGTCTTTAAATTCAATAGCATCATTTAAAACCTGATAAAGTTACAGCATGGACCAGACATGCACGTTTCGGGTACTGAACCCTCGTCAGTGATCCTCAGTCTAAACAATGTAATATTGCCAAAAAATATGAAATTATTATGTCCAAAAATGTACCAAAAGACGTAGCAGAATGGGTGGGATATGATGCTATAGGACCCACGTTTTAGAAATTTCAAGAAATTTTGAACAAGAAAATTTCAAATGCGTCGAAGAGACAGACGATCAACTAGAGTTGATCGAACTTGGTACATGTGCCCTCGGGGACTCTTGGTCCACAAGCAGTTTCACTTCATGAGGTCGATATAGGCAAACGTCTAGTCCAAGGAATAACATCGGATTCAGCCGCGCCGAGTGTCCCGGATGGTATGGTTAGTAGGATCCTGGCTGACCTGAAAATATACATCAAACCTGGCAGCAGAACCAGGTTCTAAATTTGATAATAGCCTATAAAACAAGCAACACATTGGGTAGGTGGGTGGGCGAATCATTTCTTGAAAGATTAGCTGTACAGATGTAGTCCTGAATGTGCATATTCAAATACTTTCCAGCTTAAATTTTCAATAGGTCTGTAACCTTAAGTTGAATTCCAGAAAGAAGTCACTCAATGACCCGTATGTAAAAGATGTGCTTTGTGACGTGTACTGATGAAGTCATAGGTTAATTATGCTTGGTGGTCGATGTATGAAAAGCGAGGTAACTCGCACAGCCACATGAGAAAAGCCACTTATACAGAAATCTATTTGCGAACTAGCGTCTTAATATATTTTATTATCTATGGATCTTTCCTGTATATATGAAGATAAGACTATGACAAAATAAATCAGTTTCACCATTTTAAAATATTGAAAACTTAAAAGAAAAATATCTTTTTTTTAGAAAAATCACTATTGTCTCCTGAGCAGATATTGTTTGGATATGCTACTGAATCGACCCTACAGGAAATTTGGAGCCGTGCATTCTCTGTAAAGAAAATTTAAAAAATTAAATTCTGAAAAAATAAAACCAGAGGGCGCTAGTGAAATGAATGTGGGTGGCGTATGAAAAGGACTTTGGCAGGAAACATAATTGATAAGAGTTTAATAGTCTAAACATGTGTCTGGTGCATGAAAATTGGTCAGAATTTTCTTCAAGAAGGTATAGAGTTGAGACACTTCCGTATTATCAATATAACACTTATTTCTTGTTGCAGTGTTGAGCAGTTAAAATCGTTCCCCGTGACTTGATGTTTGTCATCGATCAAGTGTACTTATTACTTCCTTCCAGCTCTGTCGCCTGAAAGAAGCTTTGTTTTGGCCTTTTATCAATTTGACATCATATTATATGTTTTTGCTATTTCGTAAACTTGCCATTTCATCGAAAAATATCATCGAAATTAAAAGAGGTTAACATCTTATTGCCATCCCTCCAATGCTATTTTGAACATAGATTTTATTTGGATATGCTACTGAATCGACCCTACAGGAAATCTGGAGCCGCGCACTATCTGTAAAGTAAATGTACAATTTTAAATTCTAAAAAAAAAAACCAGCGGGCTTTATAATAGTGAAATGATTGTGGGTGGTGTATAAAAAGCACTTTGGCAGGAAGCATCACTGATGAGAATTTAATATTCGAAACACGTGTCTGATGCATGAAATTTCTTGGAAATTTTCTTCAAGAAGTTATAGAGTTATAACACTTCCGTATTACTGAATATATTAATAATGGTATAACATTTTATGGTATTCGATATCATTTACTGATGTATTTAAACCTAAAAATGTAGTTGTGCTTTTTTCTGGAAAATTCCTCTTAAAGGTGCCCACCTGCTGACGTAAATCAAAACATTTAATTACCATGGTTTAAGTAAATAATCTCACTAAATAGATAGAGATCACATACGTAAATACCCGAAATTTTTATCAGCATACCTAATTTTTATCAAAAGTAGGGGATTTTCGCAGCAGATAAATCCTACTCATTTGCTATGCTGGGCTTTGAAGAATCTGAAAAATTGAAGAATAATACTGTAAGCAGCAATAATTCACATCCGCAGAATTTCATATTCTTGCAGTCTGTACTATAGCAAAATACCAAATCTGACATCGGAGCTCTGATATTATTTCCCCCTTTTGCAATTTCAAAAGTCTATTTATTTCCCTCTGTGCAGAAATAGAAAGAGTATGTTCATAAACTAGTTACTGTACTTGAACGAATCTTGTAAAATCTAAGTATCTGAGGGAGAAATAGATTGCACGGGTAATAAACACTTCTTTCATGTAGCCCTTAGCCCTTTTGAATGTTACTTGATTAAACAGCATTTTTGTATATACATATGTATGTACCTCCTTGAACCCGACATTTTCAGATTGATTTACTTTAGACTTCGCACTCCGGACTTCGCACTTTTATAGGTCATAGTAAGTACATCAAGTAAAATCTGAACTAACTGGACAAAATGATAAATATGTATATCTATATATGAAAACAAAAGGACTAGGTGCGCTAACCTCTCATATCGGCCCTATAAATTCGACCAAAATATTTTTGATAAACGAACTATTTATAATAATTTTTGAGTCTTCGTAACGTTACGCGCGTGACGTATGACGTCACGTTCTGACGTCATTTGACCTGAATAACGTACGCAAAACAAAGGAAAATCATCGTATTTTACACACAAATCTTCATAATTCATCTACGCACCAGGCTCCGCCCACGAAATATTTAATGCGAATTAAAAGCCCAATCAAAAATCCATCGATTGGCACAAAAATTATCGTGGGCAAGGCTTGGATCATTACTGGATTTCATAAATTTGTGTCGAAATTTCGCTCATTTTTTAGACGTTCTGCTCGACGTACTATTCAGTATAGGATTGTTAAATCGAAACAAGATTTCCTTATTTGGATTCACCATACATTTGACATTTTATGAACTAGAATATTATGGATATATGAACATAAATGATATTATGGATATATGAGCATTAATTACATGAAAATAAGACCGAAATGGCGGGTTTCCGCACCTATTCCTTTGTGAAGAAATTCTTAACCAAAGTATTCAAAGTACATGGAGATAGCATCAACAATACTGTTCTACATGTACTTTCATCTGTCTTCATCTGTCTTCATCGTTTCAATGATTTGTTCTTTAAGTTAGTATTTCAATGGTGTTATGAACTGTTTGTTCACCATGTGTGGTTGTTCTCTTCGTATCCGTTTGTTGATTTTATGTTTTTATTTATTATAGTTTTACACCAGTGAGTGAAAAGCAACATCCAAAACTGGAAATAAAAAGTCACGATAGATGGGTATAATTCTAAAACAGGGCGGAGATCCCGAAAGGTGAAAACAGCGGAGCGATAATAGACAGAGCGAAAAAAACAAACACAAAACAAAGGAGGGGATCTCCAACAACACCAAGTTACAGCACCCACAGCAAAACCCCAAAACACCCAATGCAAAAACACAAAGCAGACAAGCACAAAAAGAGACGCACAAGGGACAAGGATTGTCAACGCACAACACAGAAACATCAAACACAAAGGACTACACATAAACCAACGAGACCAATGGGCAACAGGTGCCGACTTAGGACGGCCATCTGCCACGGAAATAGCAGAAGGTATGGTGATCCTGGATTACGTGCGCACAACCCTTCCATTTTCCCGATTACCCATAGGTCTCGAAGAACGTACAATTGTGGTGTAAAACAACCTCCTCACTGTCAGATGACCACACACAAACAAGACCGCAAAACGAAGGGGCCCAAGCAACACAGATGAATATGTAAATGGATATAAAAAGAGGGCCTACGTAATACAATCCGTGCTCTGCCGCCGCGAGTTCATGTATGTTATCACCCGAGGAGTCCGACTGACATTAAGTTCGATTAACTTCGGTTGATCGTCTGTCTCTTCAACGCAATTGAAATTTTCTGTTACAAAATTGCTTGAAATTTCTAAACCGTGGGTCCTGTAGCATCATATCCCACTCATTCTACTACGTCTTTTGGTACATTTTTGGACATAATAATTTTCATACTTTTTGGCCATATTACATTGTTTAGACTAAGGATCACTGACGAGGGTTTAGTACCCGAAACGTGCATGTCTGGTCCATGCTGTTAATTTATCAGGTTTTAAATGATGCTATTGAATTTAAAGACGTTTAACATTTGAACTACTTGGTGAGTGTCACTGCTGGTGGACCAAGAGTCCCCGAGGGCACCTGTAGCCAAGTTCGATTAACTTCGGTTGATCGTCTGTCTCTTCAACGCAATTGAAATTTTCTGTTACAAAATTGCTTGAAATTTCTAAACCGTGGGTCCTGTAGCATCATATCCCACTCATTCTACTACGTCTTTTGGTACATTTTTGGACATAATAATTTTCATACTTTTTGGCCATATTACATTGTTTAGACTAAGGATCACTGACGAGGGTTTAGTACCCGAAACGTGCATGTCTGGTCCATGCTGTTAATTTATCAGGTTTTAAATGATGCTATTGAATTTAAAGACGTTTAACATTCAGAGAGGACAGGTGGTCGGGGCCCTGTCTTCTCTAAAGAGGTTTGGACAGGGCCCGTCATGGAGTCCCGTCGTCACAGTCAGTCAGAGTGCAAGTTTTAAGAATGCGCTTGTACAAGACTGTAGATTGGTAAAGTACCAAGCCTAGTGTCCGTCTGGTGACATTAGGATCATACCCACGGTATAAAAGGCGTTTGATGATTCTGACACATTTTCGATAATGATGTTGTCTATCTTTGATCCTTCTTGTTAATAATGTCACCATAAAATGCAGGTTGTGAAATACCCAAAGTAATATACTCTGTTGCCCGTATTGGTCCGAATTTCAGAAGAAGTTGACAATAATTTTTGTAAAATTTCCAGAAAGTCTTTACTAGTTTGTGAAAGCGAAAACCTTGTCCTAAAAGTTTCTTGGTAATTTGTAAATTTCTACTATGAAAATCCAAAACATCAGTACATGCTCTAGCATACCGGATGAGCTGTGAAATATAGATACCATAGGACGGTAATCTAGGAACATCACCGTCAAGCCAGGGGAAATTTACTATGTTAAATCCAAAATCATCTCTTTTGTCATACACACTTGTATGGATCTCTCCATTAACAATTTTGATATTTAGGTCCAAATGGTGTTTCTGTGTTGGAAACGTTTGCCTTGTTTAAAATCAATTCTTGTGGATAAATAACATTTTTATATTTCTCAAAAACAGGATTGTCGATAGCAAGAATATCATCCAGGTACCTAGAAGTACCAATGAATCATTTCACATCATCATTTTTTCTTTGTTTTTGAAGATTTTGGATAAATTCCTTTTCATACGTGTATAAAAATAAATCTGCAACAACAGGCGCACAATTAGTACCCATTGGAATCCCTACAACCTGCTTGTAGAGTTTCTTACCAAATCTTACATAAATATTGTCCAAAAGGAAGGACAAGGCAATACACAGGTCACCACATGTCCATGATTTGTATGATTTGTAATCTGTGGCGGAAAAAAAACCCTTCGATTCAGAAGTACAAATATAAGTTTTCCCCTCTCGATCAAAACACCATTTAATGAGTTTGGACAGTCGATCATTTATTTTGTCGTGAGGAAGCGTGGTGTACATATTAGAAAAGTCGTATGAAGATATCGTATTTGCTTCAAAATTTCTTGATTTCATTTTGTCAATCACATCCCCTGAATTTTTGATAGACCAAAAGAAGTTTACGCCATTCCTGTTCATGACAGTTTCACAGTATTTTGCCACGTGTTCCTTTATAGCCGTGAGTGCTGACGTCAGATTTCTAGACAAAATTGTTGTTGAGCAGTTGCTAGAATTAGCAATGTATCGAAATGTATCGAAACAAACAAACGGAAACGAATCTGCTGTCTCCATTTTTCTCGTCTCATGTGAGTACGTTCGGATGTTATCGTTATAACTTTGTTATATTCCACTTTCTAGAATGATCAGTGGCATTCTGGATTGCTATTGAATAACTGTCATCATCACCAAACAAGACATGCTTACCTGATATGTTTACAACATATTCATCGAGACAATCTAGACAAGTTTCCATGGAGCTATTGCGACGGGTGTTGCATGCAATCAGGAGATGCTGACTCTCCTAGAGCACATGGTCTAATTTCGGAATGTTATTCTTTTCGAGGTTCGCGACTGTTCTAATGTTTTTCCCTTGTCTTCTCGACTTTGCGACTTTGATATAACTGATAGTTATATCATGGATGTTTACCTTATTTCTATATGTCATATTATATCTACTTTTTACGATATTTGTTCATGAGAAAAGTATAAACTTTGTTTTATTTTAGTGCACGAAATGAGTGTATTTATACAATAAATGTCTTTTGATATGTGATTATACTATGCAATGTAAATGTCTTCAAATTGAATAGCATCATTTAAGAACAAATAAATTGGCAACGTGGACCAGACATGCACGTTTCGGGTACTTAACCCTCAGCAGTGATCCTAAATCCTAAATCTAAACAATGTAATCCCCAAAAAGTATGAAAGTTACTATGTCGAAAAAGGGTACCGAAAGACGTAGCAGGATGGGTGGGATATGATGCTACAGGACCCACTTTTTAGAAATTTCAAGAAATTTTGATAACAGAAATTTAGATTGCGTTGAAGAAACGATCAACCGAAATTGATCGAACTTGGCTACATGTGCCCTCGGGGACTCCTGGTCCACCAGCAGTGACACTCACCAAGTGGTATAAATGTAAATGTCTTCAAATTGAATAGCATCATTTAAGAACAAATAAATTGGCAACGTGGACCAGACATGCACGTTTCGGGTACTTAACCCTCATCAGTGATTCTAAATCCTAAATCTAAACAATGTAATACGCCAAAAAGTATGAAAGTTACTATGTCGAAAAAGGGTACCGAAAGACGTAGCAGGATGGGTGGGATATGATGCTACAGGACCCACTTTTTAGAAATTTCAAGAAATTTTGATAACAGAAATTTAGATTGCGTTGAAGAAACGATCAACCGAAATTGATCGAACTTGGCTACATGTAATGGATCCAGGAATTCACTGTGTACAGCCGTACAGCGGATATTGGTACTTTTGTCGGCGTATTGGTACAACTGAAGCGGTATAAAATTGCTAATAGTATGTATGTACATGCAATACTGTTGTATTTTTGAGGAACAATATAATCTAACACCACCATGATGATGACGGAGGGATGGCGATTTCTCAACCCGAGTGTACAAATTTTGCCAATCTGATTTAAACCAGATCTGTACATGCTCCCGATTTTGTTATGTCGCGTAGAGGTATGAGATTGGTTGAAACTTTTTTGATTGGATGGAGAAATTTCCTAGCAAAGGTCACCTGCACGTCGATGTCTACTGGCTTATACCAGATCCTCTACGCGACATAACAAAATCGGAAGCATGAAGAGATCTGGTTTTAATCAGATTGAAATTTTGCAAGTCCATGACGAGGCTTGCCGAGTCATGGACAAGCAAATTTTTTACACTCGGGTTGAGAAATCGCCATCCCCCCGTCATGGTGGTGTTTGATTGTTTTCTCACGTCGTCAACTAGAGTGTCTGTTAAAATCACCTGTTTGTTGCCTTTCTTCCATAACGTCGCTTTGGTAGCGATGACGTCAGAGGGTGAGATCGACTTATCTCACCCCAGGAAAATTGGAGAGTTCTGTCTCAAGTGGGAGAAAATATTATTTGATATTGTGTTGAATTTCACGCACAATATTCAATGATGGTAATTTCACCATTTAAACCCTGAAAATGCGAACAATAGAAGCAAAATAAACAGAATACGATACCTCGTATACCTAAATTGACATACATGTATATAACACCTTTTTATTCTTTTTAACAAAAGAAGATACAAGAAAAGATTATGGTTTGTGCTAAGTCTATGTATCATTTCATGACTAGTGAATTGTCAATATTGGAATATATGTTCTGTTATTAAATTTCAGTGAACCATATGCGCATTTCAACAAATTATGCCGTATCAATGATGCTCGTGGCTGGAAAAGATAAAATCCATAAAATATAGATATTTTGAAGAGCAAAAGTCTACTTTTCGGTTCACAATATTGCAACGAAGCGTCTAGTGGAATACGATGTCTTCATTAATTATTGATAAAATAAAGTGTAGCTCAAAGATTTATCAAAGAAATTTCAAATAGTAGTTAAATCTGTATAGTAATTAGTTTGATCTTGTTCATACATCGCAATATGAGACAATAATGTTCATTGTATGCGCCACTAAAAATGCCGAACGGCGAATTACTTTGTTACCGTACACTAGACGTCTAAAGAGTGGTATTGTAGAGAGTAATAGTTTAAAACGCTGACTATTCTAACTCTTCAGGCCATGTCAAAAGAGTCCTTTAAACATGAAATTAAACGGGATATTATAAATCTCTATTTCAAAACAATAACATTTGATTCAACACTGTGACGCGACCGTTGATGTCTCCTCTTATCTTCCCGAGAACCCAACAATGGTTATCAGGATATTGTTTAAATGGAACTTTAACTGAATGGTAACATTTTGTCATCGCGATATTCAATGACTACGATCGAAGCAGTACCCATCACTTATCCAGTATTAAAGTTGGAGAAGGAAAGGCAAAACCTTCAGAAATGACTTGTCGATTTGTGCCGGCAATATCCGAAATTTCGGTTTCTATTTTATCAAGCGTACCTGCCTGCGGCCAACACAGCTCTACCAACCAAATAGCCAAGTGTCATTGGCCGTTTCTGCGGCTACCGTTTTCTCTTTACGTCTCCTAGTAATGCTGCCGGGCGTCATTCAATTCTTCAAAAGCCAGATGGTAATTAAAAATTTCCAATAATGATTATCTAAATAACATAATTTATTTAAAATTTTAACATTGTTTGCTTGGGATTTTCTACTCATTTTTGATGCAAACGTGTACGCTTATCTTGCATCCGATGTTAAAGTAGAGAAACATGTTAGGCTCGAATACGTATGCAATTCCGCTATGAGCTTCACGTACCATTATGTTCAGAGTCAAACGGTGCGGAAATATAGTTTGTTCTCATGATGATGTCATACCTGCAAATAAACCGCCATACTGGATCTAGGACTTGATCAATGTCTACCCTGCAAAAGGTTGACATTCAAACATTCATAAATAAATTTTCGGATGATATATCATAACCAATCTTCTGACTATTCTTTAAAATATCTTGTTGTTTGTACATGTAATTCTCATGAAGACATTGATGTATTCGATGTAAAAACCTCGGAAAATTTGCTAAAGGAGAGTAATTCTAATATAACAGAGATAGATAAAGTCCGAGAATTGTAATCCAAGGAGGGAGATAACTCTGTCAAATGGGAGAAATATATGGCTATTTGGGAACACACTATATAACATATGAAGTTGTGGTGAAAGACACCAGTTACATATGTGGATTTAGAAAATTTTTCCTGCTGCCAAAAACGGACGATGATCCAGTCTATAGTGTTGAAAAAAATCATAGTGAAAGCAAGACAAATCCTTTGGTTGGTGACGCTCCTCCTTCAACCAAATGTTTAGTTATTTTGGCCATATTTTTTTTAATCCTGTGTGTAATAGCATCTATATTTGAAAAGAAATGATTGTAGAGAATGTTGTATCGCTTTGTTTTTGTATTTGGAAATAAAATAGTTTAGAAATACAGTGCCCGTAGTGCGATGTTGGTGGATGATATTCTATCATAGACCATTTGAACCATCCAACCAAAGATTGTCTTCCGAAATGGAAGTAATCGGATGTGACAGTTCTACCGAATTGAAGCGGCGGGTGTTGCATGCAAGCAGGAGATGCTTACTCTTCCCGGGCACCTGGTCTAACTCCCATATCGGGGGTTCGCTTCTTTTCATGTGGTGGAAGTTTTTGTTTGTTTGCTTTGGTTCCTGTTTTATCCTGATTTTGTATGCCTTCGGTTTCTGATTTTCTGAATTATCGATTTTGTGTTGTATACAGGGATATGGTCATTATCCATATTTGCCATTTTTACCACTGTCCATGTGTCACTGCTGGTGCAAAAATTGTCCCCGATGGCACTTGTCGGGCAGTCTATTGCTTCAATAGTAGACAGGAGACCTACAAGGTGGTTGGAGCGTCGCCCACTATAAAAAGGCCCCAGCCTTTTGCGTTTACGGACACATACGCAACAGGTAATTTAGGTGTCCATAGAATTAGTCTACATGACATTAGAGACGAAACATTTGTAGTAAGTAGAAACCATGAATTTTGGTACAGACATGCAGATCGGTATATTAAAATCAAGCCCTGTAAGATTGAAGTGGTCGATATACTTAAAGAGCACCAATTTTTACCAAGCGATTGCTCAGGTTCTAAGTGCGGCACGAAGAACTGCAAAACTTGTAACATCCTAATAACAGACACTTCCTTCTCAAGTAATCTTACAAAACAAACATTTAACACGCATAGTTTTGAAAACCTAAGCTGTATGACATCTATATGGCATTTTGACAAGGCCGATCATTCTGTTTTATCTATGAGAGTCAGAATCCTGGAGAAAATATATCACCCCACAAACAATCCCAATTTGAGCACACCTTTCCGTCGCAACAGAGAAGAGTTCTGGATAAAAAATCTTAACACTGCAGCGCCCTATGGGTGCAACGATAATATCAGCAGCTTAGGAAACTTTACAAGTCCCGGTTGTCAATCGGTAAATGTGACTAGCTTATTCAACAGACCACAAAGAAGATCTCGAAGTCATGGAATTCGTAAATACAATAGGCCTGAGATACATAGTTTCTCCTTTGATGACTTTGTTCCATTTTTGAATGAGCCTCTAGGCCTGCATTACATTCGTACTAAATTATACTCAGTTCCTTTACGGAAGTTACACGAAATCTACGAATATACGAAGGACCTCACATATACCGATACACGTTCCCCAGAATACAGACTACAAGGAGTCATCTTGGACATTTCTACGTTTCGTTTATTTCAAGCAGTTAGATCAGATAAATCAGAGAAGAAAACAAACCGTCCTTTCATTAAAGTAAGAATCTAGGTCAAATTTTGAATGACAAAACTGTCACAGAAAATCCCACCATATTTCAAAAGAAAAGAAATTCCTTGTATTTCCTATAGCTACACACCAACAGTTGCATCTAAAATTTACAATTACAAACGATTCTTGCAGTGTATTGATTTAAGTAATCCCTCACTACATCCACTTCCTTGCGAATGTTCTTCATCGGATTTCAACTACTCTCCTTGTGGACACGTTATTACTGGTGACCTTAGTATAGGCAAGAACGACAAGTTGAGAGAATTGTTAAAAAAGGGTCCCAAATACAGAGAAAGTATGTCCTTTACATGGAACCAAAATGTCAAAATTATCATGGACTCTTGTGAGAAATATGCAAGACGTTGGGCAAAGAAAGAGGATGTACAGCTCGACACCCTTTCCGAATGGATAAAATCAATCAGAGGGTTACTTTTATCTAGAATTTACCAATTAAAATCAACTGTGAACACCAGATTCGAGTCTATATTTAAAGACCCTGATATTATCACAGAGCTTACTTACCTCCAAGAACATTATGTCATCACACCAGCGGACAAAGCCTCAAATAATTACACATTTACTTGCAAAAAGTACTTTTTCGACAGTCAAGTTAAAGAGTTGGGTTTAAATTCGACACCTGGAAATCCCACTTACACCCCAACAAACCTTTCTGCCTTTGAAATATTAGATAACCAAAAATCAGCTCTTGCTTCCTTTGGCTTCGACACTAACAATTTAGATTTAGATTTACCATACTTATACTCCTCCTAGATTTACCATACTTATACTAGTATAAAAAGAAGGGAGATCTCCTCCCTTCTTTTTATACTGCATACATACTGCATACCTAAAATGCATAAGAATCCGTACAAACAACGTTTCATCGCTGGCTCCTCAAAATGTTCTACCAAATCTATATCGATCTTACTCACCAAAGTTTGATCTGAAATCAAATCTGGGCTTCAAAAATATTGTTCGACAGTATATTCTCGCAGTGGTATCAACCAGATGTGGATTTTAAAGAATTCGAAGGAACTTTTAGAACATCTGAATTCCACTCATTTTAGTAGAGTACATTCGATCAAAGCCTTTGATTTTTCGACACTTTACACTACAATTCCACATTCTAAATTGAAAGAAAGACTCGCTGAAATTATAAGTAATGCGTTTACAAGTAAAAGAAAGGAGGGGATCTCCAACAACTAGGTTGCAGCACCCACAGCAAAATCCTTAAACACCCAGGCAAAAAACACAGAACAGATACCCACAGAAAGAGACGCAAAATAGATAAGGAACACCAACTCACAACATAGAAACATGAAACATAAAAGACTACACATAAACCAACGAGACCAATGGGCAACCGGTGCCGACTTAGGACGGCCATCTGCCACGTAAATAGCAGACGGTGTGGTTATCCTGGATTACGTGCGCACAACCCTCCCACTATTCCGATTTCCCAGAGGTCTCGAAGAACGCACAATTATGGTGTAAAACAACCTCCTCACTGTTAGATGACCACACACAAACAAGACCGTAAAACACAGGGGTCCAAGTAACACAGATGAATATGTAAATGGTACGGTAATCGCAAATACAAATTTATTGTTGTTAACTATGACAAAACCTACTTTGTAAAAGAAAAGTCCGATTCTGACAATAAGTACACTGAAACAGATATTATTCAGATGTTAAATTGTCTGATCGACAACATTTTTGTGGTGTTTGGAGGAAAGGTCTTCCAGCAAATAGTCAGAATTCCAATGGGGACCAATTGTGCCCCACTTCTTGCCGACATTTTCCTTTACTCGTTACTCGTACGTAGCTGAATTCATTCAATCTCTGGTCTCCTTTTTCTCTGGGAAAAGATACTTAGCTTCTGACTTCAACTTCACTTACAGATACATAGACGATGTGTTGTCCATCAATAATCCAAACTTCGCGGATTACCTGAGCAGTATCTATCCTTCGGAGTTTGAAGTCAAAGATACTACAGAGACAAATAATTCAGCATCCTATTTGGACATAATGTTGTCCTACGACACTGATGGTCACATGAACACCTTACTCTATGACAAACGTGACGACTTCAATTTCAGCATTACAAACTTTCCTTTTCTGAGTAGCAACATTCCTTCATCGCCTGCTTATGGCGTGTTCATATCTCAGTTGATACGCTATGCCAGAGCAAGTGCCAAATATACGGATTTTGTTCTGAGAGCTAGGCGTCTGGCAGATAAGCTTCTCAGTCAAGGATATGTTTGTGACCGACTAACATCGTCACTGAGGAAGTTCTACAGTAGAAACCAAAGATTGTATTCTATATCTTCCGAAATGGAAGTAACCGGATGTGAAAGTTCTACCGAATTGAAGCGGCGGGTGTTGCATGCAAGCAGGAGATGCTTACTCTTCCTGGGCACCTGGTCTCACTCATATATCGGGGGTTCGCTTCTTTTCATGTGGTGGATGCTTTTGTTTGTTCGCTTTGGTTTCTGTTTTATCCTGATTTTCTATGCCTTCGGTTTCTGATTTTCTGAATTATCGATTTTGTGCTGTATAGAGGGAAATGGTCACTATCCATATTTGTCATTGGTAATGAAAAGACAATTGCTCTGTAAAGAAAATTGCAGTTTCTCAACACGAAACCTTTTTTTAACATTTCAAACTAAATGAAAGCCAATTTTGCTAATAGTAAATCATCATCAGTGGCTCTTCATGTTAAAATGATTCAAATAGCGCAAGATATGTCAGTTATATAATACAACTATCCAACATAAAAGTCATGTACCTCTAGCTTGCTAGGGGTCCGTCGATACTCGATCTTGTGTTCTATTGTTAGTGCTGTTGAGATAATCGTCAGGATCTTCTTTCACTCTTTTGTGTCACACTAATGCCCTTTGCCGTGTGAAGCTCGTAAAAAAGTTCCCCGCGAAGGGTTTAGCAGTAACTGTTTTGAATATTTTCCCATTACATGGTCGTCATAGCACTTTCTATATGGTCATTGCCTCAGACAGTGCATGTATCTTAGATATTGTTTTCATTTTCGTGCGTGAACACAGACTGTGGGTGCGGCTAGCCAAACAGGGGATGCTTACTCCTCCCGGGCACCCGGTCCACCTCTAGCTTGCTATGGGTCCGTCGGTGCTCGATTTTGTGCTCTATTGTGAGTGCTGTTGATATTATCGTCAATATCTTTCACTCTCTTCTAAAACATGATCGACGAGTCATACACTACTCAACCTGGCTTAACGACAAAGGTAAGATGTACAGGTGGAAAGATAACCTTGGTATGCGTATGCACTACGAAAACACGGGCTTTACGCTCGTGTCGGATTTAATTCTTTCTGAAAATATAATATAATATTATATATAATATGAAAACTAGTGTTGTTATCATCGATACACAAAAGGTTAAAATGAATGCTGATCAAGTTTGGATGAACTAGAAATCAAAAGAAAGAATACATTCCCAAAATGAAAACGGAATCCAACGATTTAATTTTAATCAACATTAGCCGATCCACTCTTTATAAAAGGCGATACGTACGGAATGGCTTCGGCAACTGCACTGCGTGATACGCTTTACATGTATATGTAAAAAAGCCATCCAAAGAAGGGAGGAGATCTCCAACAAGACTCCGTTGCATGTAAAGTAATGCTTGTGTCGCCTGCGAAGTGGCTTAATTTTAAGAAGTGGATCAAATATGTAGGTCACTTGGTTCAAAATTATTTGTATCAGGAGGAAAGTATTGTCAAATGAAATATTAGGCCTAAAAGATATTGTCAATCTATAATTTTGAGAAAAGAAGGTCTATCACGTAGGTCAAGGTCACTATGTAAAAAAAAATTGGTAACAAAAGAAAGGATTTATCATATGATAAACACGTGGGAAATAAATATTAAATCCGTAACACTTACCAATCATGATATTAAGCAATTGTTTAAGTATGTGAATGGTGATTTTTTTAGAGTATGTCAAATATCTAGGTCAATGTTAAAAATTATGGAATGTGTAGAAAGGTCTTGTTACAAGGAATACACATGTAAAATATTAAAACCCTATCAATAACCAATTTTAGCATTTTTGAAAAGTAGGTCAAATATCTGGGTCAAGGTCACAAGGTCAAAATTTATAGTACGTGAAGAAAGGTCTTGTAACAAGGAATACACATGTGAAATATCAAAGCCCTAGAACTTACCAATCAAAAGTTATGGGGTGTGACACCCAAAGGTCACACCCAAAAATTATTTGGTGTGACACCCAAAGGCCTGCTTTGCAGGCGACACAAGAAACCATGATTTGATACCCTTGTGCAAATTATATTGCTCGCTCGCAGCTGTACACATAATATTAACCTGTATCAGTCATTTTTCATCTCCAAATTTTGTCAACATCTTTTAATAACTTTATTCTATAAATAACAAAATTCATGAGAAATCTGATTATGATGATTTTTTTCAAGAATTATTCAAACACAAGTATAAAGCTTGTTAAACTTGGTGTTTATAAGAGCATACGCATACTCAGGCGATCTGTAGTCGTAAGTAACATTAACTAAATAGAATATCGAAGCTGTAGCTGAAAATTTTATGTGAATTTGGCTAATCAACAATACAATGTTTGTAGTTTGAACGCGTGTGTGCTCCACTATAAGGTCGTCATATCAAGGGAATCTTCCCCTTATCTTATAAAGTACACCTTCGCATTGGTGCACGACTTCATCCGTCTTAAGGTCAGCTAAGATAGAAAATAAAAGTGCTTAGCACAATCTATTCTTTGACTGTTATGCATTTTAAAAAATATGTGTGCTTCTAACATGTTCTTTAATGTTGCTATTGAATTTGAAGACGTTAAACATTTGTACCTCTTGGTGAGTGTCACTGCTGGTGGACCAAGAGTCCCCTGGGGCACATGTAGCCAAGTTCGATCAACTTTGGTTGATCGTTTCGTCAACGCAGTCGAAAATTTATGTAAACAAAATTTCTTTAAATTTCTAAAACGTGGGTCCTGTAGCATAAACATTAAAGATTCACAGATCAGTTATTCAGTCTCAAAGTCGAGAAGGCAAGGCAATATCATTAGATTTTTCATAGGAACGGTTGCGAACATCGGAATGAATAAAAGTCCGAAGTGAGACCAGGTACCTGGGGAAAAGCAGCGTCTCCTGATTGCATGCAACACTCGTCGCAACAGCTACATGGAAACTTGTCAAATTCGTAGATTCTCTCGGTGTATGTTGTTTGGTGATAGTGACAGCCATTCAATCACAATCCAGAATATCACTGATTATTCTGGAAAGGGGAATCTGATATGTTTTCATTATATCCCCGTAGCGACCGAAGAACTTCAAGATGATTTCAACCGTTGTGCAATATAATCCTGAACGAGTAGCTTACTTGAAAGTAGTTTAAGGCCCGGTCACACTGCGCTTTACGGCTTGATCACGGCCAAAACACGTTTAAAAAAGGTCACCCGTGAAGTAGACGTTGTTGTGCGCTTTTAAGACGCGCTACAGACGATTTGTAGACGTGCTAGGACGCGGTAAAAAATCTGAACGGTGTTGGACGCGGAAAGAAGTTTTGAACTGCTCAAAATTTTATACCGCGGACAACCACGGACAGTGTACGTGGTAAAGACGTGCAACGCACGCGAAACACACGTGATAATCCGTGTTCCGGCAGTGATTAAGACTTGGAGAAGACGCGGTAAGACGCGAAAGCTTGAGCGGTCTATCACGGTCGGAGCACGGCCATTGCACGGCCATTGCACGGGTGTTCCGCGTTGGTATCACGGGTAAAAGCGTGTGTATAACGTCTTGTCACGAACGCGTTTAGTTTTAGACGTGGTTGGCTGTTATTAGCCGCGCTTGGGCAGTGTTTCAGCAGTGGAACAGCCGCCGGCGGTCATATCCCGTGCAAAGCACAGTCATTGCAAAAATTACCACGTACAACCACGTCCAGAAGATTTTTGAACGTGATATGGACGTGGAGTGCAGTGTGACCGGGCCTTTAGTTCTAACAATGAAATCTTCATATTTAGAACATGCCCTGGCGTGGCGTATGAGCTGAGAAACAAAAACGCCATGAGCAGGAGAAGACGGAATGTTGCTACACATGGAACGGAAGTTAGTTATGCGGAAGCTGACATCATGACTGTCATACAGTGAGGTGTTCAAATGGCCGTTTGTGTCGAAAGTTTGAAGTATATCCAAGTACGAAGCGGATCTGTCGCTCTCGGTTGTTTCCTATCATATCACTTCCATTCTGCTACATCTTTCGATACAAATTTTTACATCATAATTTTCACACTTATTGGTCATATTACATTGTTTAGACTGAGGATCACTGACGATGGTTAAGTACCCGAAACGTGCATGTCTGGTCCATGCTGCAAATTTATCTGTTCTTAATTATGCTATTCAATTTGGAGACGTTTATATCCTTATACATGAATCATTGCAGAATGATTCAGATGGGCCTTTGGGACTTATACCACTGTATGTCGAAGAAAGTTGTTTTGTTGAGATAAACGTCGTTTCCATATCTTGTGTACTCGAAGAAAAAAGAATCATTGAGGTATATGTACAACGTTTGAATTAAAATTTCAAGAAGTTACTTAGAGCATTTTACACCAGCTATCGCATTGCTAACAAACGACAATAGAGAAGATTCCCCTTGAAGACGTTGGTTCCACCCGGTATGAAAGCAATCATAAAGATCCTGGGACTCCCTTCCACAGTACATCCTTTGTATCGTTTGCCTGTTGTTGTACATTGTGAAGTTGTAAAAACTCACACGGTTTGCATTATTCAATATCAGAGGCTTACCATCCCTGAAACATGTAATAATGTTAAAATGATATGTGAGATTTCTTTCAGAAGAAAACGATAAGAAACTTTTTTTGATATAAAATTTCTATATTAGTATATAGAATTTTAGTCACCAGTTTTGATTTCATATCTCATAAATTTGATTTGCTTTACATAGATATATTCTTCGATTGATATAACAATATAAGTATGTACCATTATACAAAAGAATTGCACTCTGAATGACTGTGACGATAGGACTCCATGGCGTGCCCTGTCCAAACCTCTTAAGAAAAGACAGGGCCACGACCACCTGTCCTCTCTGAATGTCAGTCGGACTCCTCAGATGAACACATGCATGAACTCACTACAGCCGACAGACCACGGCCTGTATTTAGTATGCCTTCTGTTTTTTATATCCATTATACATATCCATCTGTGTGTTTCTTGGGGCCCCTGTGTCATGTTGTCTATTTGTATGTTCATCATACAGTGAGGAGGTTATTTACAACACAGTTGTGCGTTCTTCGAGACCTCTGCGTAATCGGAAAAGTGGGAGGATTGTGCTCACGTAATATAGGATTGCCCATTGGTCTCGTTGGTGTATTTGAAGGCATTTGTGTGTGATGTTTCTCTGTGATTTGGCGTTCCTTGTACCATTTGCACCTCTCTCTTTCTCTGTGCTTGTCTGCTTTGTGTTTTTGCAGTGGGTGTTTTGGGGTTTTGCTGTTGGTGCCTCAACTAGGTGTTGTTGGAGATCCCCTTCTTTCTCTGATGTACAGATGTATATTTCATACCAAAAAAATTGGGCGATAATATTACCTGTGTCCAAGAGATTTGCAGTGGGCTCGGGCATGTATATCATCCCATAAGGTTGCAGAGACTGAATAAAAGCTATCGTTTCTTTTCAGTGTTACCTGTCCTTCAAGATTTTCGTTTAACGTATCCATTACTTCGTATGCTGTAATGAAGAAACAAAGCTTGCGTTTCAATTCCAGAGATATACATAAACCCATAAAGGACAATATTTTCCTTTCTATTTTTATAAATCGATAGTCGTGATAATAGCGACGTTAGCTAATCAGACGAAACAGGTTAATATGGTATAAGAGGCCTAAGGGGACAAAATCGTTCACCAGAGTACACTTTTTATCAAACTTTGTATATAAATGCAATTTCATACAAAGATAAAAAGGTCTGTATTTTTGAGTGTTTGACTGTGTTTGAGTCTAGGACCTGAAGAACTTATGTGAAAACCTGTGCAGTAATTTTCAATAGAAGAATAAAATGTTATTCATACATCGTTGCGGACGATGGGTTAAATACAGACTTTGAGGGAGGACCTTGAGTATCTGCTTCTTGTAAGATTTCATGAAATACCTTGCAGCGGTTGCGAAGGAGAAGTCGCAAATGCGTCAGTCAATCTGAATCCTTAGTGGAAATGATTGCAAGCATATCGGTTCTAAAACATAAACTTTATACAAGACCTCAAGTACTAGCTTCTTGTAAGAATTTTTGAAATTCTGAGGTACGATCGCATAGGAAAAGTAGTCAATATTCATATTTCGTATCCAAATTGAAATTTTAAAAATTAATAGTATATTAAAAACTTAACTATGCGAACGATAAGTGATTGTATGTTTTTAGTGTACAAAATTTCTATTGTCGCATAACTAAAGCTTTAGCAATTTGGTATCATACAATACTTTGCTAATTTGGAAACGTATAATATCATCGTAATTAAAGCAGATTAACATTCTAACACTATCCCTCCAATTTCATTATGGTCTGAATCGACCGTACACGCCATATAGAGCCGTGCAGTCTTTGCAAAGTAAAAGTAAAAAATCGAAATTCAAGGAATGAAAAAATCGAAATTCAAGGAATGAAAAAATCGAAATTAAAAAAATGAAAAATCGAAATTCAAAAAATGAAACAAGAGGGCGATAGTAAAATACTGTTAAATTCACTGTGGCTTCTGATGAAGGTTTACTGTGACCCGAAGTACGTATCTAGTGCTTTACAATTTACCCTTCCGAAAGCGGGAAAAATTTGAGAAATTCCATGACGTCACAATGCAATTTCGATGTTTGACCAGGGTTCCAAGCTTGTTTGTCCGAGGTAAAAGCATTGTGACGTCACGAAATTTTGCATTTTTTTCCCGCAATCGGAAGAGTCAATTCAAGAGGTAACGAGTTGGAACACCTCTATATTCTAAAAACGTATGTGTTGAGAGAGTTTGTTGTACGTATCGAAGATTTAACTCACGAAAGTCTTTTTCGTAGCAGGATATGCCCAAGGGCTGCAGGTGTTTCCGAAATGTTCTCCATATTAATTCATTGCATTGTCCAAGATTTCGTTCTTTCCCAGTGCAGTCCGACATACCAGAAAATGAATCTGCTCCTGTACAGTTCCTTGTTTTACAGAGATCGCTTATGTACATTTCACCTCCGTGTCTAAAAAAGTAAAAAACGTTAAACTTCCATCTTATTTACATTAAATAAGACAATATTTCAAAAATCTATGTTGTATTGCAAAGTCATTGAGATATCAAGAAATGCAGTATAATAGGGCTGTTCAGAATTTTCATGGATAACGCAGTTTAAGGAAAGATCTACTAGTATATCGTTTGATAAATACCAAGTTTCTTTCGTTAATCGATTGATGTTTATCGTCTTCAAATTCATTAGCATCGTTTTAGAGCAGATAAATTTACAGCATCGACCAAACATGCACGTTTCGGGTATTTAACCCTCGTCAGTGATCCTCATTCTAAACAATGCAATATGGTTAAAATTGATTACAAATGCGGATATTCACAAGGATTGGTCATTAACAACATTTCATATCCCCATTTGAATGACGAAAAGTCATAGGTCACGGAGCAGCTATCAAAGAAGAAATAACGTCGTAAGAGGAATTGATTGAATTTGACATTTTAAAGAAATTCAACACTTCTAATACGTACAAAAGTTTTCTTTTCATGTTTTTGATGAAACCATTACGTTCTATTTTCATGTACATTTCTACTTCTATCATAATGTAGATTAATCTTCAATCTATTGCATTTGAAGACGTTTAACATTTGAAGCAGTAAAACACAGATCACCGTTAAGCGACGGAAAGGTATAACTTTAATTATTTTCGTTTACGTTTTGTTCAATACCATCCTAAGGAAAAGAGGGGATCTCCATCAACACTCAGTTGCAGCACCCACAGCACAACCACTAAACATCCGATGCAAAAACACAGAGCAGACACTCACAGAAAGAAACACAAGAGGGACAAGGAACACAAACTCACATCATAGAAACATGAAACACAAAAGACCACACATAAACCAACGAGACCATAGAGCAACCGATGCCAAATAAGGACCATTATGTGGTTATCCTGATTACGTGTTCACATCCCTCCCACTTTTCCGATTACTCAGAGGTATCAAAGAACGCACATTTGCTGTAAAATAACCTCCTCATTGTGATTTGAACATACAAACAGACAGCATGACACGGGGACCCTAAGAAATACAAATGGATATAAACAAGAGCCCCAGGTGGGGGGGGGGGGGCACAACGCTCACCTGATATCCATGCACACTCTGAACATACTGACATTGAATAATGTTAGAGCCAGAGCCATAGTCAGAATTTTTTGGTCCATATGCCATAAATAATTAAAAAAAATATCATAAAAATTCCAAAAAAGTAAAATGCAATAAATGAGTGTGCAAAATGGAGGAAATGAAAATGGAAAAAGGAAAAAGAAGGTTTTTTTGTATTCAGATGATTTAAAAGTGCTTAAAAAGCTTGCAAAATGCAAAAAATGAAAAAAAAATTGGGATGCCAGTGCCTGAATTTGAACCCACAATCCTTGGGTCTATGTGCACGCACAGCATATCTAGATTAAAATAAAAAAAAAATTCAAAAAATAAAGTTATAGCAAATAATGTATATAAAAGAATTGAGTAACTTAATCTGACAAACATGCAATAAATGAGTGCAGAAGATCATATATTTACTAAGTTATTAAAAGAAATAGTTAAAGAAAAATAATAAGAGCACCCTAACATCTCTCTCTTCCGGGGAAAGGATGGACAACCTAAAGAAGCATCAGATAGGATGTCATCCTTAAGAAATATTAAGTGCAGAAAACCACTGTTAGATGGAGTAAATGAAAGAAAGATTAGTATTTACTCTGATTAGTTCATTAATATACAAGCCAATTAGAAAAAAAATATTATTTTGTCCAGTTCTTATCACATCATCTAATAGAAAAAAAAATCTGTCAGCAGATGTTGTTACAGAAATTTTGACCCCCCCCTTTTATACTTTATAGAATACAAGAATTATTATAAATTCAAATTGTACATGTTGTTAATCAAAAATGCTATCACACAAGCATTCATTAATTTAATTTTACCTAGGATATAGGTTTCAAAATATCAATATGAACTCAAGGGAAATTAATATGGAGAAAATGCCAAACTTCATAAAAAATTCCAAAGTTCAAAAAGTGGCAAAAATGGCATTAAAATTATTCAGGTAAGTTAAAAATAGCATTCAAAGCTTAAAATATGGATGAAAAATGAAAAATAAAGAAAAAAATTTTTTAAGGCCCAGCCGGGATTTGAACTCGCTACCTTGGGACTCATTGACAAAGAAAACATGCCTATTTACAGTATTAAAGAAGTCATTAAAAATCTAAAAGTCAAGATATTGAGAAAATTCTTTCACTGTTACATTCCTTACAATAAATATGATAAATGTTAAAACAATCATTCATGGGAAGAACCATAAAATGCCAAAAATGATGAAAATGACCATCCTCCCTTCCTTTTTTACAGTATTAAAAAAATCATTAAAAATTCAAAAATAAGCAAAATTTCAGCAAAATTCTTTCACTAAAGCATTCCTTTGCTTAAAAATGGCTAAATTAAACTAAACTGGAGCAGAATTTTTCAATAAGAAAGAAAATTAAGAGAAATATCAATTTTTGCATTAAAAATGCAATGTCGAAAAAGACGTCAAAAACGCGTCAAAAATTAGTTATTGGATTTTAACGAAATGAACAAACTTGAATCGTACATCCTTCTAGATCACTTAGATACAATTAGTTTTTCAATCCATTCAGTGGAACTGGAGAAGAAGATTTTTGAAGAGGGGTACCCTCTGGGGCCTATTTGACCCCGCCCTGGATCCACCCCTGAAGGGATCAAGCCGAAATGAACAAACTTGGTAGAGGACCTTTAGTACTTCATGCATACCAAGTTTCATCAAAATCCCTTCAGCCGTTCTTGAGAAGAAGTTGAAAATGTTAAAAGTTTACAACGGACGGACGGACGACGGACGCCGGACGCCACACTATGACAATAGCTCACTTGAGCCTTTGGCTCAGGTGAGCTAAAAAGGAATATGTGCTCTGCAGGCTGTAGCGAGCTCATGCATGTGCCCACCAGAGGAGTCCGACTCACACATTCAGAAAGGACAGGTTGTCGGGACCCTGCCTTCTCTAAAGAGGTTTGGACAGGGCATGTAATGGAGTCCTGTCGTCACAGTCAACCAGAGTGCAATTCGTAAATGCGCTGGCACAATGCTGGAGATTGGGCCAGTACCAAGTCGAGTGTACGTCTTGTGACAGGAAATCGCATATTGATATATTTATTCCAAATAAAAACACTTTTTTTTTTCTATTTTTACAACATTGGTTTTGATGCATTTGTCCCATAAGCTATAGAGTCTCTGTTTGTTTTACTGAACTGAAATTCAAAACGTATGATTGTCAGGTGTTCCGTAAAGAACTTCCATATTCTTTTGATACACAATGCCCTGCATAAATGCTCCCAAAATCCGTAAATGTGGTCCGATTTTGTAAAACTTCGCAGGGATAATGGCAAATAATAATTTTAATAATATAGAAAGTGTCGTTTCAAGGAATCTTCATTCAAATTCAAATCCAAATGTGGCTTTTAAAACCTATGTCCACGAACATTCGGAAATGACTTCCTATATGTCACAGAAATCATTAGAAACTTTTAAAATCATAAAGTCATGAAAGAAATCTTGAATATTGATTTGAAATCTTAGAAAATCAAAATGAAGCCTCTACCTGAATCCTAGCTGACGACACACAACTGATGCAAGAGCTGGATTGGATGCGTACGATACAATCTTCCATTTTCCTTCGTTGGATACTTCTAAAAATCCTTTGTTTCGTTTACTTCCGTTAAGTCTAATGGCTATGTCTGCATATAAAAGTAAATATATAAATCCATGTTGTAGTTCGTCAGAGTTACAAAATATTTTTACAATAAAAATCTGTTAACATACTCTGGCTTTCAAGTTGTGTTTGCGCAAACACTAGCGATTTTCATAGGATCAAATATTCGAAAAGGGCATTATTTGTCAAATCTAATATAGTGAAGGGAAAGCATAAGGTTTTTTCTATACCAAGTGAAAATACTATACTATGCAGAAATTTTTGTTTAAAAAGTTACATGTATGTTATATATCTGTGAGGCACAGACGATTTCATATTTTCCAGAGAAATCTTTGGAGAGCAAAGCAAGCCTGAAAATGTTTAGGGTGTACAGCGCTAGCAGTGTTTCATGCTAATAATCAGTTTAGAGGATACAGTGAATGTTATTATACAAATATGGACTTGGTCGAGGTCATTATGTCATTATAATGACCGAGGCCAAGTCCTTATTTGTTATATTATATAAGTAATAGTTAGACTATATATGATTAAATAATGATTCAAAACAATATATAAACGTAATCTTTCATCAAGAATTCAACAATTAATTGCACTTTTTTGTGAAAAATACATCTAAACTTTTAATATTTAACAAAAAACTAAAAAGATTTTTTTTCGAAAATACTGAAATCAGGAAAAATACCACACCGAGTCATTATCTTCCGTCAGCGGTCATTATCGGAAAATAATGACTCGCGCGTCAGCCAATCAGAATCGACTTTACATCCTAGTTATATAATATAATTTAAGACTGCCCGTACAGAACATCCTAACTGCCTGACATGTGATTCACAGTTGAATCAAATTTGAGGCGCATTTTATTCCTTCCAAAATGAAAAAGTTAACATTTGCTATCATGGGACGAACTACATGTATAAAGAAATTGTCAAACCTAACGTTTGATTTTTGTCACAGTTGATACCTTTTTTGCCATAGTAAGGTAAATGACCATGTCAATTTTCCACATATATTTGATTCACATTTGAAATCTATATATATAATTATCCTGTTTCATCTTACGTAAGTCAAACCCTGTTGCAGCACCAACGGCAAAATAACAAAACAGCCGATGTGAAAACACAAAAATGAGCATCACAAGAAACGTAAAAGAGACACACGACATAGAAACATCAAACACAAAAGACTACACATAAACCAACGTGATTAATGGGCAGCCGGTGTCAACTTAGGATGGTCATTCGCTACACGTGCTCACAACCCTCCCGCTTTTCCGGTTACCAAAAGATCTCGAGTAACGCATAATTGTTGTGTGAACAAGTCAACTGCTTTCTAAACTCTCTCGGGAGTATACACGCAGAGCTGCCGTTTAAGCGCTAATGCTTTTCATTCACATCACCTGCTCATCTCATGTAGTAATATAGGACTAAATAATACTTACTTCTTGGAGGATTCTTGTTACATATTAGACTGACATCCTTGCGATAGTTACTATATTTGCCACAAGCTGTATGCCTGGACAGAAAGCTATTGTTCCTGAACTGACACTGAGAAAAATCCGTTGAATTCAATGGACAGTCTAAATTCCTGAGAAGGACGGGACCGATGGCTTTGAGGTAGTAATCTTGCACGGTTTTCTTGAAATGACCACCATGCCTAAATTAAAAGAAATTTCGAAATTAAATAATTGCGACATAAACTTTCAGAGACAACCCTCTTACAAGAAATAAGATACTCTTCAGTTACCTTTATAATTCAACTATATTCGAGCTTGTGCTACTTCGAGTTAATAAAGCCTCTGAACAGACAGACTCAACACAAGATTCGATGGCGCTCGCCATTAATGAATAAGATATGACAAATAAGGACAATGACCATATCCCAATACACGGTACAAAATCGATAATTCAGAAAATCATAAACCGAAGGCATACAAAATCAGGATAAAACTGGAACCAAAGCAAAAAAACAGAAACCTCCACCACGTGAATAGAAGCAAACTCCCAATATGGGAGTGAGACGAGGTGCTCAGGAAGAGTCGGAATCTCCTGCTTGCATCTTAAGCTTTGAAATAAGTTTGGCTTCCCCGATTAATTTTATTTTGAATACAGTGATTATGATTCGTTAATATAATACTTATAAGACGTGCCTAATGTACTAAATCTGACACAAATGTTACTTTCTCCGTCTAGATTTTTTGTCCGATTTTCTTTTCTCGTGAAAAAGTGCTGTTTAATTTCTTTTTTTTTTTCATTAACTTGAAAGCCTTTTCATACTTTTTTCGGAATCTGATTTTAACTGTCATTCACTGATTGTGTCGAGATGTCAGCTCTCTGTCAGCATGATCAAAATTTCGTTTTTTGACATATGTCAGAGAGAATCAAATAAGATGAAATGTGAAGAAGCATTTATGAATTTTGACACCGAAAATAAGGTGAAATGATTAGTACACTCGTCATCATATATTGATAACTATACTCATCTTCATCAAAATAAAAATGGCTCTTTGTCTTTTATTTGAAAAATTTAAATTGCCGGCTCTTCTTACGATTAAGATCCATTTACATGTAAAAAAAATCTTATTTCATTCTCATATTTATATATACAAGAAATATTTTCATTGGTCTTAAATATCATGTGCAAAACAAATGGTGACCATTTTTCACTAACGATTGATTGGTCTACTCAATATGGGCAACATCGGTTGGTTTTCAGTAGTTTCTTAGAAATAATGTTTAACTTCTTTAAACTCATTAGCATCATTTTAAAGCATATAAATTTACAGCATGAACCAGACCAAACTAACTTCGATATTAATCGTGAATAAACATCTTCAATTGCTTTGTAATTACAAATAAATGAATACATATAACATGATCCTATATTTGTTGTTGTATTCATGGTAGTTTTCATGTCGAAAAATAATCCATTGAGTTAAAGGTCATACATGACAACAGCTCAGGAGAAAAGGCCACCTTATTTTAGTCTGCTCGACACTACTACTTCTGTACTTTCGAATCAATCAATTTTATAATCAACGATCAAATTTTGTAGTGCAGGTATCGGTGAAATCGACAGTCTTACTTGAGTCCCATCATTGAGCAGACCATTGAGGCTTCTGGAGTCCCTATATAGGCTCCACAAACCGTTCCCCAGTAACCATCCTTATAGTACTGTAACTTTTCTATTCCTCGATCATTCAATCTATTCCGGAATGGCATGACGGGGACTGTAACAAAATAAGAGTAGTATGTTTTATATTTAATGTATTGAAATATATGTTCTATTCTCTTATTTTACATACATTTCACATATTCGCTTTCACAAACTAGTAAAGACTTTCTGGAAATTTTACAAAAATTATTGTCAACTTCTTTTGAAATTCGGACCAATACAGGTAGAAGAGTATATTACTTTGGTTATTTCACAACCTGCATTTTATGGTGACATATTCAAAAACTGACTGTGACGACGGACCCTGTCCAAACCTATTTAGAGAAGACAGGGCCCCGACCACCTGTCCTCTCTGAATGTCAGTCGGACTCATCGTGTGATAACATACATGAGCTCGCGGCGGCAGAGCACGGATTGTATTACGTACGCCCTCTTTTTATATCCATTTACATATTCATCTGTGTTGCTTGGGTCCCTGCGTTTTGCGGTCTTGTTTGTGTGTGGTCATCTGACAATGAGGAGGTTGTTTTACACTCAAATGTTCGTTCTTCGAGACCTCTGGGTAATCGGAAAAGTGGAGGGTTGTGCACACGTAATCCAGGATAACCACACCTTCTGCTATTTCCGTGGCAGATGGCCGTCCTAAGTCGGCACCGTTTGTCCATTGGTCTCCTTGGTTTATGTGAAGTCCTTTGTGTTTGATGTTTCTGTGTTGTGTGTTGACGTTCCTTGTCCCTTATGCGTCTCTTTCTGTGCTTGTCTGCTTTTTCTTTTTGCATTGGGTGTTTTGGGGTTTTTCTGTGGGTGCTGCAACCTGGTGTGTTTGGAGAACCCCTCCTTTGTTTCAATGAAGAATGAATCAATAGTGATGCATAGGGCAGAAAAAAGGAATAGGGAAATTCTAAACATGACATGATGGTTACGAATTAGATTGCAATGTTATCAATCTTGTATACAAGCAGGGAGGGGATCTCCAACCAGACCTTGTTGCAGTACCAACAACAAAATACCAAAACATCCGAAACGCAAACACAGAGAAGACAAGTACAGCAAGAGATGAAGAAGAGACACACGACATAGAAACAATAAACACAAAAAACTACACATAAACCAACGAGACCAATTGGCAATCGGTGCCGACTTAGGACGGCCATGCGCTACGCAGGTAACAATTGGTGTTGTTTTCCTGAATTACGTGCGCACAACTCTCCCACTTTTCCGATTTCCCAGAGGTCTCGAAGAACGACGTATAATTGTGATGTAAATCAACCTCCTCACTGTCAGATGACCACACACAAACAAGATCGCAAAACGCAAATCACTCCTTGAGAGCCATAACAGTTCACATCCTAGACAATGCAATGGTTCCAACAAGACAAATCATGACAGTGAAAGGTCATAGAGCGGGGTCTTCTTTGAAGACTTACAATGGGAAAAACCATCGAAAAAATGAAAACAAAATAATGATGTCGCACATTCTTACGGAAAAACCATGATAGAGAAATCCAAATGATCTTTCAAATATAACAGCAATGGTTTCAATCTGCATATGTTATAGCCGTTTTTCAAAATCCATAGTGGCTAAAAAAAAATACAAAAAATGTCCGAGGCTGGCAACTTTTGCGCACTTTTTCATTTTTACGTCTCAATAGAATTGCGTCTTTTAACAGTGACGTCATAGTGAAAAACAACGCCAAAAGATGTTGACTCGGACATTTTGAGTTTTTAATCAAAATCGGAAAATGATCTATTGAGAGTGATTCAGTTTTCAATGATGGGTGGGATTCCGCGCTTGCCAGAATGCCAATGCAAGCATTTCCGACATTCACTTACTGCACCAATCCATACTACTAAATAAATAGAGTTATTTTAGCCAGTTCCACGCTGCATCGGCAAAGCGTTAAATTTTAGTGTATTCCTGATAGTTACAAGGAAAACGGCCGATAGGACGACATAATCTTTTTATCCTGAATTGTGCTCTATTTAATTAATCATCTCGGTTTTCAATCATCGAGATCTGGATTTCACCGAGTACGGTTTGGGTGTTTCATAGGTTTCGAGAATATTCCCACCAACACTTTTTCTATTTCACACTGGTTATTAATTTTCGAATCACTGGAAATTAACTTCCTATTTCCAAATTAGGTGTATGTAAGTGACTGTAAATGACCGTTCTTGGCCAGATATATCCCTGAAATTGTTTCAACGGGAAATGTTGGGGAGTTGGACAATTTTGGGAACTTTATAAAATACCTGTACTGTGTATTCAATTCAGATCAACTACCACCAGCATCTCATTCTGAGTTGTGATATTATAAAAAAGTTTTGAAGAAACTCGATAGTAATCTATTGTTCTATTGGACTAATTTCATAAAGCCCCACCCCCTTTCCATTTTTATTTTTTGCACTACAGGGCAGGGAATAATCGCTCCTGTTTTCTTAAAGGAGACTTAAAGGACTGTCATTTGCCAATATTTGGAGGGGAAATGCAGAGGGAGGGAGAGGGGCTTCATGAATATATATACCTTCTCTATGGATAAACGAATGTACCCCGCATTTCCAATAAAAAGTCAAACGGAGAGTAACTTTTCCGCTGAAAAATGTACAGCTACTTTTTATACATTAACTGCTCTAATGTTTCTAAACACACAAAATTTTCCTGTCAGTATGCATGTTTACAAACATGTTAATTTTTTGAAAATATTCCATTCGATAATACCCGTGCTTGCATGGGTAATTGTCCAGTGTTACAAAAAAATTTGGATTAAATGATCAATGATACCCCGCCCGGCATATTTCACTTTATAAGAAATTAAAGCTATATCTTTTCGGATAATCCCCTGAATGGATTTCCCTGTAAATGTACAAAACATAAAAATACTGAATTTTTGTATTATCTATAATGGTTTTCTTATTAATAATGTCCACAAAACACAAAAGAATTCAGTGTTCTAAGTTTCAGGAGGCATAATTCTCCAAGTAATTAGCGATTTGACCGATATTCAAACCTATATTTCATTGGACTATGTATGTGTTCAATGTGGAAAAACATTTTTTAGCTATCGGCCTCTGTCAATCAGAATCGTGTAAATAATGCCTTCGGTCTCTGTCAAAATTTCATTTCTGAGCCATGCAATATTTTTTCATATTGAACACATACCCAGCTCATATTTGTATAATATTTTTCAAGCGGAGTAGGTGCTAAATCATAATTTTACAACTGACATATTAAGAACTCTTAATATAGGTATACATACATGTAAACTATCATTTGTCGATGGTAGTAACGGAAATTTTTTAATCAGTGATGATGATAGGCATACCTTCTTTCGGAGTCTTCCTGCAGGTAACCCCGCCACCTTCAGCTCTGTCGAAAAAGTATGTACCACCTTCCCAAGACAGGATACAATCTGTTAACGTGGTGGCGTTTACTGGGCAGTCTATATATCTTATCCAGAGCGTACTTCGAGTGGTTGGCATTGAATCATCAAATATCGGCTCTCCACCATATCTGGGTAAAAATGCACAAAATATTTCTTAAGCATACGATCAATTAATATTTATGCCAGCTAATGTAGGTGGTAATCTTTTGAAAAAAAATAACTGTAGGCAAATGTAACCTCTGTGTAATGAAAGAAAAATCCATGGTATGCTTGTATCGCCTGCGAAACGGCTTATTCTTATGTGGAAAAGTAGGTCAAATATCTTGGTCAAAGTCACTATGTTACAATTTTTTTGTCTTGTCACAAGGAAAACACATGCGCAATATTAACGCTCTATCTTTTACCAATTTAAAGTTATGGGATGTGACAGCTAAATTGTGACTGACAGACAGACAAACAGACGGACGGAGAACGGTCAAAGTGATCCCTAGGTGTCGCTATGCCTCGCAAGGGGAGGCTATCTTCAACATCACTAGGTTGCAGTTCCACAGCAAAACACCAAAACTAACAATGCATAAACATGAAATTGACATGCACATAAAACACAAAAGGGACAAGGAACACAAAAAAGCAACACAAAAAGATGAAACACAAAATATGACACATAAACCAGAGAGATACATTGGCAACCGGACGGCCATGTGCTATGCAAGTTGATAATGGTGTGGATCACGTGTGCACAACCCTACCGCTTTCCGGTGGTGAAAAATAACCTGCTCACTGTAAGATGACCATACAAAAAAGCCAACATATAGACAAGTTCGATCAATTTCGGTTGATTGTTTCTTCAACGCATTCTTAAATTTCTGTTATCAAATTTCTTGACATTTCTAAAACGTGGGTCTGTAGCATCATATCCCACCCATCCTTTTTCGACATAGTAACTTTCATACCTTTTTGGCATATCACATTGTTTAGATTTGATGATCACTGACGAGGGTAAAGTACCCGGAACGTGCATGTCTGGTCCATGCTGCCAATTTATCTGTTATTAAATGATGCTATTCAATTTGAAGCCGTTTAACATTAAGCAGGGACCCGAGTAACATATAGATGAATTTGTAAATGGGTATAAAGGTAGAGGACATACAAAAAATGTATAGGAAAGTCATAACCATCCGTATCGCTCCGTTGCAATCCAGAACCATTTTGATAAAAATAACTTTCAGAATTGCTACGACTTCCCTACGGATTGATATAACTTCCTATACATAGATTCGGATTCGAAAAGGAAAAGCTATACATGTAGATATCTACAGATTGAGTATTGATATTACTGTTAAATCTATAAATACACATGATTGTTCTCCTACCTTCTTCAAGAAAATATCAATCAGATTTTAATGCACCAGACACGTGTTCCGGTTAGTAAATCCTCATCAGTGACACTTATTAAACACCGAAGTAATTTTCTGACACAGCGAAATGAACTTCAGTTGCGTTCTCAGGTTGAATTATTTTTTGTTATTCTGGTAAGAGTGCATTGCTCCATTTCGTATCGATTTAGTAACATAATTCATTGGAATCTATTACAAAATAAAACATTGGAGGAATAGTGCTTAGATCTTAACCTCCTTAATTTTCGATAATCATTTTTTAATTAAATATGGAATAAGTAAAATAATATACATAATGTCAAATTGATAAAGTAATAAAACAAAGCTTTTTATGGATGAAAAGAATGGTAAATACGTATTCTATAAGTATTCTGCGCATTCGTCGGTCAATATATGAGTTTATACTTTAACTATTCATGTCCAGATAATTATATAAAGGTGTATATAAGTCTCCAGTATTGATACAATTGTGTTTGTCCCATAATGAAAGTATTGGTTGTTTTAGTAATTATGTTGGAAAACACGTAGAGAATTCAAACCCGTCCTAGTGTAGCTTTGCGTACGCGAGTTGCAATTCATAGCTATCAACACCCGATTCATATCAACCCCTCAACCCCCTCAAACTGCATCAAACCGTACCAGAGTCATAGCTTCATGTGTCGCCACGGATAGAATCTATTTCAAAGTCATATTGAAGTTGAATCTTAATTTGTACACTCATGTCCCTCATCTTCTTAAACGAACGTATTCCTAACGGAGTATTCTACGAGTAGAATCCGTTGCAGTACCCACAGTAAAACTCAGAAAACATCCACTTGCGAAAATGAAAAGCACGCAAATACAACAGAGATAAAAATAAACAAACAAGGAACATCAATCATGACATGACAAATATGGATAATGACCATATCTCTGTATACAGAATAGAATCGATAATGCAGAAAATCAGAAACCGAAGGCATACAGAATCAGGATAAAACAGGAACCAAAGCAAACAAATAAAAACATCCATCATATGAAAAGAAGCGAACTCCCGATATGGGACATCCTAGGGCCATAAATAAACCAAAGAGACCTATTAGTAAAAATTATATCTTATATCGATGGAAATTCTCACTTTTTTGCCTTGCCTTCTAGACTATGAGACTGACTTCTTTGATGTTTATCATCGACTTTGACCAGTTTTAATGGAACGGTTACGACGGGTGTTGCATGCAATCAGAAGACGCTAACTCTCCCCGGGTACCGAGTTTGAGACTGAATAACTAATGGGTACTTCTTCGATGTTTATTGTACAGAGTGATCCTCCGTGTTATTTCCTTTATAAGGGCCCTAGGAATAGTAAACAAAATCTATTTAAGCCCTCAAGCTACTACTGACATTTATTTTTTTTTAAATATTCCTTACTTGAATCCAAGCATCCTGCAAAACATATCTGCTTCATGAAACTGTATCCATTGTGGATACACAAATCCCCATACCCCTTTATGGAACACCTCAACACGTCCTTTGTCAGTCCTATTATATCCTCTCAAACGGATACGCTTTGCAACATCCTTAACTTGAAAACAGAAAACAAAAAAAAAAGCTTACTTTGAAACATCCAAAATGACATCGTTTTTCTTTTGATCAGTCTAGTAATTTTCTCATTTTTTTCCATTAAAATTGCTATAATAGGAAATTTCATTGTTAAATTGAGCTGTCATTTTGTGATAATAATTTATATGATACAAGGAATGATAATTGTCAATATTGAAATATATGTTCTATAGTACAAATTTTATTATACTAGACATGAAACCATTGTTTATTTCTGTAATAGAGAGCACTTAAATTAAGCAGTCCATTTGAAAAAAAATTAACATTGCATCTTAAATGAAATATTCAATATCCATAGGAACCAATTTGTGACGGCTGATTGCTACCTAGTATGCCTATATGGTACGTGTATGTAATGGGGTGTTAGTCCACTAAATTTTGCAAAACATTTTGATGGGTCTCATATTACCCTTATCTGATCTTTTTGTACAGGTGAGTCTTCCAGCAGCAGTATCGCTCATACTCTTGCACCAAAATGTACATTGACGTAGAGATGCATGAGCATCTTTTGGGCATTTAAGACTAAGAAACTTTGTCCTCTTATTTGTTCTTGTGCGATATGGTCGTGGACGATCTAATTGCAAGAAACGAGGCTCAGATCCAAAACTGAAAATATAACTCAAATTGAGATAGAAATTAGAATAAAGCCTACGCTCACGCAGCAAGATACGCCCGTTGGGATTTTTTTCACAACACCAAAATATCTAAGTCCCATAACTCCATAAGGACAAATCGGATGAACCTTAAAATCGAAAGGCGGCTTCCTCTTCAAAGTCTGATCACAATGTACAAATATCATGAAATTTGTTGACGCATATTCAAGTTATTGCGTTCCATGCACCTATATTTTGCCCTTAGCTTAACATGTATGTGCATATACCCCCCCCCCCCCCCCCCCTCCATTACACATAATTTCTGGATTATGTGACAAAAAATTCAAGAACCCGTTAAATAGGTGAAAGAACATCCTTTCTACTTGAAGTATACAAAATTTCAAAACATTTTGACCAGAAATAGATTTTTAAACAATTTTTAACTATTTTAGTATATTTTCATTGTATTTAAAATATCTAAGTCCCATAACTCCGTAACGACAAATCGGATGAACCTGAAAATCGAAAGGCGGCTTCTTCTTCAAAGTCTGATCACAATGTAGAAATATCCTGTAAATCCATTGACGCATATTCAAGTTATTGCGTTCCATGCGCCTTTATTTTGTCCTTAGCTTGACATGTATGTGCATATTACCCCCCCCCCCCCCATTACACATAATATCTCGATTATGCGATCAAAAAATTAAAAACCCGTTACATATGTCAAAGCGCATCCTTTCTACCTTAAGTATACAAAATTTCAAAACATTTCAAGCAGAAATAGATTTTTAAATAATTTTTAACTATTTGAGTATATTTTCACTGTATTTTAAGATATCTAAGTCCCATAAGTCTGTAACGACAAATCCAAAAACCTGAAAATCGAAAGGTGGCTTCCTCTCCACAGTCCAATCAAAATGTATGAATATCATGAAAATCCGTTGACGCATATTCAAGTTATTGCGTTCCATGCGCCTATATTTTGCCCTTAGCTTAACATGTATGTGCATATAACCCCCCTTCCTATTACACACAATATCTCGGTTATGCGACCAAAAAATTAAAAACCCGTTACATATGTCAAAGAACATCCTTCCTACTTGAAGCATTCAAAATTTCAAACATTTCGACCAGAAATAGATTTTTAAATAATTTTAAAAATATTTTAGTATATTTTCACTGTATTTTAAAAATCTAAGTCCCATAACTCTGTAACGACAAATCGGATGAACCTGAAAATCGAAAGGCTGCCTCCTCTCCACAGTCCAATCATAATGTATGAATATAATGAAAATCCGTTGACGCATATTCAAGTGATTGCGTCCCATGCGCCTATATTTTGCCCTTAGCTTAACATGTAGGTGCATATAATCCAACCCCGCCCCCCTTCCTATTATACACACTATCTCGGTTATGCGACCAAAAAATTAAAAACCCGTTACATATGTCAAAGAACATCCTTTCTACTTGAAGTATACAAAATTTCAAAACATTTCGACCAGAAATAGATTTTTAAATAATTTTTAAATATTTTAGTATATTTTCACTGTATTTTAAAAATCTAAGCCCCATAACTCTGTAACGACAAATCAGATGAACCTGAAAATCGAAAGGCGGCTTCCTCTCCACAGTCCAATCATTATGTATGAATTTCATGAAAATCCGTTGACGTATATTCAAGTTATTGCGTTCCATAGGCGGACGGACAGACGGACGGACGGACGGACTTCGCCATACCATAATACAACCCGTCAAATGACGGGCTTATAATAAAAAATGATATCATAAGAGGTACTGATAAGATTTGGCACCCACTCAAAATATCAGTATGACTGAGACATTTGACGTCAACTTATCAGCTCTAATTGTCGGTACTTCGATACTCTTTCAACCTTTATGTTGCTTTTTCCTCCTAATACCGTATCTTTTCTATAACCTTCAAGTTATATAAATATTATTTTTATTTACGGCATTAAAATATTTCCAATGAGTTAAAGAAGATCCTGACGACAATCTCAACAGCACTCACAATAGAGCACCAAATTGAGCATCGACGGACCTCCAGCAAGCTAGAGGCGAGACCAGGTGCCCGGGAGGAGGAGTAAGCGTCCCCTGTTGGCTAGCCACACCCGCCGTCGATGTTCACGCACGAAAATGAAAACAATATATGAAATGCATGCATTTTCTGAGGTTATGTCTATATAGAAAGTGCTATGGCGACCACATTAGGAAAAATATTCCAAATGTATTGTAGCGTGTTCGTCCGACCTCCTTTACCTTAGACAACTTCATCATTCATTTCTCAGAATAAAAAAAAAACAAAGCTGTTTATTCATTCAGCTGAATTTGCATCATTCAATTTTGCAAGAAGTGTCTTCTATATTTTCAACAAATCTATCCTATCTTTTTAAAATCCATATTACCCTCGTTCATGTATCCTTACTTGTATCCTAGTGATTTGCAGATGATATGGGACTCTTCATTGGTCAATGTATAGAATCGCACTCTATTCCAGGATCTGTTATAGAATATTTCAACTACACCATCGGCAAGTATTCCATCAGGGGAATCTATAATTCGTATCGACGGAGCTGGCTTTGCTTTTGAAAATATAATATCGTACAATTTAGTTTTTTTTTCTATCAAGTTATTTTTAAATATAATTAATAATCTTTTATCGAGAAATTCTGATCGCACAAGATCTGTCGTTGACGTTATTGTCTTTATAAATCATACATCCTACTTCGCATGTATATGGATTACATTAAATTCTCTATAAAAGATAAATTCTTTTTTCTTTGAAGAGTATTACTGGTATTGATATTTATGTTGTACAATAACTCAAATTCATGTATTTGACTATTATTGACATAGTGAAAATGTTAATTAGATAGTGTCTTTTTGGGTTTCTGTTGTATTGAGTCATTCTGTATCTGGGTTTTTATTTTTCTTTTCTGGTAAGATACTTCTGCTTCATATTTTTCTAGAATGTGTATACCTATAAATTCTGATTTCCACTTTTTTTTATATGTTTATTCACTGCTTGACATTATCATATTGAAATACATTGTATAAGTCATGTTATCTTTATAATTAAGCACACCATATGGGCATTGCAACTCGTAATGTATAATCATTCATGTTGTAGGAATCTGTGTAAAAAGATGTTTCCCGAGAAATGTATCATGTCATGAAATCAGTTTGTTCAAATAAAAAAGGATAAAAAAAATAGTCGTACATGGAAAACAGCAAATACATACCATGAAAATTCAGCAGCGTCTTGTGGGTAATATTATTGGATCTGTATGAAACCATACACATATAGATGCCGGAGTCCTGTCGCCTAGGTTTCCTGAAAACAAGTTTTGAAAGTATTGTTTTCTTTCGTATTATCAGCCTCGAATGTTTTAGTAAACAATACTCGGTATCGCCAAGCGTGATTCCTCTATTGTGTTCAATGCATGACTTTCCGGACGTTTCCTTGTACCACTGAAAATAAAATTATATCGTTTTAAAGGGAATTTTATTGTAGGACAGTTCTTACAGCAAAACTTTAAACTAACAGTTATCGAATTAAACAAGTTGAAGTGATGGGAGTATTCTTAATTTTATGTAAAGAAAACTGTTTCGACTTGCCTTTATTGTTGCATCAGCTGTATATTTAGCTCTACACTTGATGACTGCACGCTGACCTATTCTTCCTCCATACGCATTTACGGCAGGAGACAGTAGGTATGTTTGGATGCCATCTTGAAATGGACTTTACATTTAATTTGTGTGCTGCATTCATTGAATGAAAGTTTTATTTTTATACACGTATGAAAAATCATTTTATACAGTCACGTATGAAAAAGAATTTATCAAAAATCTTCAAAAGCAAAGTAAACATGATGATTTGAAATGTTTCATTGGTACTTCTAGGTACCTGGATGACATACATACTTTCGACAATCCTGTTTTTGAAGAGTATAGAAATGTTATTCATCCACACAAAATGACTCTAAACGAGGCAACCATTTCAAACACAAAATTATAAGAGAGAGAGATTTATACAAAAGTGTATGACAAAACAGATGATATTGGATTAAAAAGTAAACTTTCCCTAACTTGACGACGATGTTTTTTGATTACCGTCATACGGTATCTCATCCGGTATGCTAGAGCATATACCGTTGTTTTGAATTTTCATAATAGAAATTAACAAATTTTAGGTCAAGGTTTTCGCTTTCACAAACTAGTAAAGACTTTCTGGAAATTTTACAAAAATTATTGTCAACTTCTTTTGAAATTCGGACCCGTACAAGCAAGAGAAAATATTACTTTGAGTATTTTATGGTGACATTTTTAAGAAAATAAGAAGGATCAAAGGTAAACAGAGTCACCATCGAAATTGTGTTAGAATCTTCAAGCGCCTTTTTATAGACACTTGGCTTGGTTCTAGACATATCTACAGCCTTGTACCAGCGCATTCTTAAGAATTGCACTCTGACTGACTGTAACGACAGAATTCTATGACGGCCCTGTCCAAACGTATTGAGAGAAGACAGGGTCTCGACCAAATGACCTCCCTAAATGTCAGACGGACTCCTCGGTTGATCTATGCATGAGCTCACTTCAGCCCGCAGAGCATGGACTGTATTTCGTATGCCTTCTGTATATCTTATATCCATTTACATATTCATCTGTTTGTTTCTTTGGCCCCTGCGTCATGCTGTCTGTTTGTATGTTCATCTTACAATGAGGAGATTATTTTACACCACAACTAGAAAACGACCCGCGCAAGATACGTTGACATATTCGAGTAAGTTATGTATGACTCAAGTATGCAATACATAGGAATTCTGTTCAGATTTATAGATGCCATCACATATTGTTTCGAACTGATATTGATAGATACTACATGAATTTAATTGGTATCGATAAGGGGATGACCGTAATCAGTTACGTTTTCTATGAATCACAGGCTGGAACCCTTCCCCCATATCTGCAAGTCCAGGCTGAAAAAATATATATAAGTTAAAAATTCGGTTTCCACTCGCCCTTCGGCTACCCTTTCTTTTTGGCTCCGATCAATATTATACCGTCCTCGTGTAAGATGAAAGAAAATAGAAAATAAAGTTGTTGGGGTTTTTTTTAATATTTTTTCTCTCAGCTCGCACAACAAAATTTTCTGTATAATTCCTTTCATTTGATTAATATTATTCCTCAGTATTGATTAAGACGATAACGATACTGTTTATGATGTTCACGATCAGAAGTTTTTCAGAGCTTTGTAAAGCGCCTATACACTATAGTCTTTGGTTTCCACTCTGAATTTCTGGTAACACCATTTTATATGGGGAGTTCCTTACTGCCTTCGTTGTAAACTTTTCTCTAGTTATTATTTTCGGTACATGTACCACCATGAACCTTTGTGTATATAACTTTTAATGAAACTACCGGATAATTGTTGTGAGACACTTGAGATGAAATTAAACAGAGGTGGGTGCTTCATATACTTCGATGGAAAAAGCATTAACTTCTAGAATGTCCTTATAAGATTGGACGTCGTATATTTCAGAAAACGATTATGGAATCTTCAATTTGTGTCGAGACGGAATTAGCCTCTACTAACATGAGAAATGTCTTGCAAGAATCGTCTTACTAAATTATTATACTTTAAAATTCGGGGATAGGAAAGAGAGTATAACTCAGTAAAAAATAGGAAGTGAATGATTAGTGTCCGATGCTTTTACTTTTTTTGACTTTTGATTGTTTAAGACTTATTTTAGGAAAACGGTGAGACATTATGAATAATTACACATTAATAAGAAATAATTTCTTCTAAACAATTATCAAAATCACATTGTCACATCATATGCTATATCTTCATGCCACACCATTTATCTCTGTCCTCTTCGTTTGACGGAGAATCAGCTAATTCGTTCCTTTAGTAGTATAGATAAGGAAGAATAATAAATTGCGTTTTTTGTCGACGTCGGTAATATAATCCATTAATTTTGGAAAAAATGTTTTAAATTTCACGTAAGTTGCTTTTTATCGTGTTATTGTGAACTTTGACTGACAACAGCAAATTTTACTGTACAAAATACTAACAAATCAACTGCTCTTAAATTCTATTATAAGGTGTCCCTAGAATTAGCTTGCACGACTTTAAAAATAAAACATTTGTAGTTAGTAACAACCATGAGTTTTGGTATAAACATGCAGATGGGTATATTAAAATCAAGCCCTGTAAGATTGAAGTGGTCGATATACTAAAAGAGCAACTATTTTCACCAAGCGATTGCTCAATTTCTAGGTGTGGCATGAAGAACTGCAAAACTTGTAACATCCTAATAACAGACACTTCATTCTCAAGTAATCTCACAAAACAAACATTTAACACGCATAGTTTTGAAAACCTTAACTGCATGACATCTAATGTTGTGTACGGAATAGAGTGCTCACTTTGTGGATTGATTTATGTGGGCGAAACCAAAGGCCAGCTCCGAAAAAGAATGTCAGGACACCGGTCAAAAATAAATAATAAAGGAAGTCAACTCCTTTATCGACATTTTGACCAGGCGGATCATTCTGTTTTATCTATGAGAGTCAGAATCCTGGAGAAAATATATCACCCCACAAACAATCCCAATTTGAGCACACCTCTCCGTCGCAACAGAGAAGAGTTCTGGATAAAAAATCTTAACACTGCAGCGCCCTATGGGTGCAACGATAACATCAGCACTATAGGAAACTTAATAAGTCCCGGTTGTCAATCGGTAAATGTGACTAGCTTATTCAGCAGATCACAAAGAAGACCTCGAAGTCATGGCATTCGAAAATATAATAGGCCTGAGATACATAGTTTCTCCTTCAATGATTTGGTTCCATTTTTGAATGAGCCTCTAGGCCTGCATTATATTCGTACCAAATTATACTCTGTTCCTTTACGGAAGTTACACGAAATCTACGATTATACGAAGGACCTCGCATATACCGATACACGTTCCCCAGAATACAGACTACAAGGAGTCACCTGGGACATTTCTACTTTTCGTTTATTTCAAGCAGTTAGATCAGATAAATAAGAGGAGAAAACAAACCGCCCTTTCATTCAAGTAAGATTTGCAAACAAAGGTATTGATAACTTGAATCTTGGTCAAATTTTGAATCACAAAACTGTCACAGAAAAAAAAACCACCATATTTCAAAAGAAAAGAAACTCCTTGTATTTCCTATAGCTACACACCAACAGTTGCATCTAAAATTTACAATTACAAACGATTCCTGCAGTGTATTGATTTAAGTAATCCCTCACTACATCCACTTCCCTGCGAATGTTCTTCATCGGATTTCAACTACTCTCCTTGTGGACACGTTATTACTGGTGACCTTAGTATAGTCAAGAACGACAAGTTGAGAGAATTGTTCAAAAGAGGTCCCAAATACAGAGAAAGTATGTCCTTTACATGGAACCAAAATGTCAAAATTATCATGGACTCTTGTGAGGAATATGCAAGACATTGGGCAAAGAAAGAGGATGTACAGCTCGACACCCTTTCCGAATGGATAAAATCAATCAGAGGGTTACTTTTATCTAGAATTAACCGAATTAAAATCAACTGTGAACACCAGATTCGTGTCTATATTTAAAGACCCTGATGTTATCACAGAACTTACCTACCTCCAAGAACATTATGTCATCACACCAGCGGACAAAGCCTCAAATAATTACACATTTACTTGCAAAAAGTACTATTTCGACAGTCTAGTTAAAGAGTTGGGTTTAAATTCGACACCTGGAAATCCCACTTACACCCCAACAAACCTTTCTGCCTCTGAAATAATAGATAACCACAAATCAGCTCTTGCTTCCTTTGGCTTCGACACTACCAATTTAGATTTAGATTTACCATACTTATACTGCATACCTAAAATGCATAAGAATCCGTACAAACAACGTTTTATCGCTGGTTCCTCAAAATGTTCTACCAAATCTGTATCGATCTTACTCACCAAAGTTTTATCTGAAGTCAAATCTGGGCTACAAAAATATTGTTCGACAGTATATTCTCGCAGTGGTATCAACCAGATGTGGATGTTAAAGAATTCGAAGGAACTTTTAGAACATCTGAAATCCACTCATTTTAGTAGAGTCCATTCGATCAAAGCCTTTGATTTTCCGACACTTTACACTACAATTCCACATTCTAAATTGAAAGAAAGACTCGCAAAAATTATAAGTAATGCGTTTACAAGTAAGAACGGTAATCGCAAATACAAATTTATTGTTGTTAACTATGACAAAACCTACTTTGTAAAAGAAAAGTCAGATTCTGAAAATAAGTACACTGAAACAGACATTATTCAGATGTTAAACTGTCTGATCGACAACATTTTTGTGGTGTTTGAAGGAAAGGTCTTCCAGCAAATTGTCGGAATTCCAATGGGGACCAATTGTGCCCCACTCCTTGCCGACATTTTCCTTTACTCGTACGAAGCTGAATTCATTCAATCTTTGGTCTCTGAAGGGAAAAGATACTTAGCTTCTGACTTCAACTTCACTTACAGATACATACGATGTGTTGTCCATCAATAATCCAAAATTCGCGGATTACCTGAGCAGTATCTATCCTTCGGAGCTTGAAGTCAAAGAAACTACAGAGACAAATAATTCAGCATCCTATTTGGACATAATGTTGTCCTACGACACTGATGGTCACGTGAACACCTCACTCTATGACAAACGTGACGACTTCAATTTCAGCATTACGAACTTTTCTTTTCTGAGTAGCAACATCCCTTCATCGCCTGCTTATGGCGTGTTCATATCTCAGTTGATACGCTATGCCAGAGCAAGTACCAAATATACGGATTTTGTTCTGAGAGCTAGGCGTCTTTCAGATATGCTTCTTAGTCAGGGATATGTTTGTGACCGACTAACATCGTCACTGAGGAAGTTCTATGGTCGATATGGGGAACTCGTCATACACTATGATGTCCCACTATCCAGAATGGTGGATGATATTCTGTCATAGACCATTTGAATCATCCAACCAAAGATTGTACTCTATATCTTCCAAAATGGAAGTAACCGGATGTGACAATTCTACCGAATTGAAGCGACGGGTGTTGCATGCAAGCAGGAGATGCTTACTCTTCCTGGGCACCTGGTCTCACTCTCATATCGGGAGTTCGCTTCTTTTCATATGGTGGAGGTTTTTGTTTTTGTTTGCTTTGGTTCCTGTTTTATCCTGATTTTGTATGCCTTCGGTTTCTGATTTTCTGAATTATCGATTTTGTACTGTAGACAGGGATATGGTCATTATCCATATTTGTCATTGGAAGACCATTTGAATCTTGGGGAGGGGACTGGCATATTTTTCAGGTTCAGATTATTTTCAATGCAGAGCGGGGTAGATTGTTTATAAAAGAAACGGGGATCTCCAACAATACTCGGCCGCAGCACCACCAGCAAAAACCCCAAAACACACACTGCAAAAACACAAGACCGACACGCACAGAATGAGACGGAAATTGTACAATGAACGCCAAATCAGATAGAAACATCAAATATAAATGACCACAAATAAACTAACGAGACCAATGAGTACTTGGTGCCGACTTAGGACGGCCATCTGCCATTTCAGTAGCAGACAATGTTGTTATCCTGGATTACGTGCGCACAACCCTCTCAGTGGTCCGATTACCCAGAGGTCTCGAAGAACGTACACTTGTGGTGTAAAACAACCTCCTCTCTGTCAGATAATCACACACAAACAAGACCGCAAAACGCAGGGTTCCAAGCAACCCAGATGAATATGTAAATGGATATAAAAAAGGACGTCCGTAATACAGTCCGTGCTCTGCCCGCTGTCCGTGCTCTGTCCGCTGTAACGAGCTCATGTTATACTATGTTATCACCCGAGGAGTCCGACTGACTATCAGAGAGGACAGGTGATGGGGCCCTGTCTTCTATAAAGAGGTTTGGTCAGAGCCCGCCATGGAGTCCCGTCGTCACAGTCAGTTAGAGTGCAAGTCTTAAGAATACGCTGTTACAAGACTGTAGATTGGTCAAGTACCAAGCCTAGTGTCCGTCTGTGACATTAGGATCATATCCACGGTATAAAAGGCGTTTGATGATTCTGACCCATTTTCGATGGTAATGCTTTCTATCTTTGATCCATCTAATTTTGTTAATTATGTCACCATGCATAAAATGCAGGTTGTGAAATACCCAAAGTAATGTACTCTGTTGCTTGGACTTGACTTGGATAGAACCTCAAATGAAAATAAATTATTTTTGAGGGAAAATAAAGTCGAATAAAGTTGGAAGAGAAGTATTGAAAATTAAGGTAACAGGTACTTGAGCAAGAGATAAACCACGTAAGGCTAAAGATTAACAAATCTGATACGTTTTTCTTTCAAAAATTTAGTATCATATTCTTTCTGTCGACTTCCGGTTGATATTTATTTCAGCTATCCTCTTTCAATTTGCTCATGTTGTTAAACTGCAGATAATTCTCGTAAGAGACATTTGTTGCTTACAGCTGCTCTACATTCCATGTTCGGCAATGTTTCCGATGACTTTCAGCCAAATTATGCCGGTCGAAAAGGATGCATATCCGTTTTAAGTTTTGCCATTACAAGAGAAATTTTACGATTCGAAGGATTCATCTCTTAACCAGAAGTGATATTTTTGCATATGGTTGCCCTACATGAAGATTTATAATGGTCGAACTGAGGTTGAATAAAAAATTCAAGAAAATAATGGTCACAAAAATGTTATCTTAAAGAAAATACAGAAAAGCATCCATAAAAGTATCGTTTCTTTGATAAAAACTATAGTCTTAAACATACACTCCCAAAATATTCTATTCATTGTCTAAATTTTTGCCTTATAATAAATTTTGTTAGGGGCTGAACTTCACCTCCGGTTTCATGAACGCGCTTTTTACACGATATTAGGGCTGTTTCGGTTAAGCGAAAATTCGGTTAACCGCAGTTCAAGCTAGGTCGGTTCGATTCCGATCGTACTTTACGGAGAATAGTTCGGGTTTTTTTTTTTTTGTTATATCTGGTTATCAGTAGTTTATCAATTTTGTATGATACACAGACTGTGATTGGGTACTTTGTCGTATTTCACCAAATGAATTGGGTTGTTTCAATTCTTGATTGTAAACGTGCACCTGTTCGTATGACAGATCGAGTCTAAGAAGTCTTCTTAGTGTTCTAGTTTGGTTATTTTGTTGACTGTTGATAAAATCTCGAAGAAAAATGCTTTCAAAGCAGAAAAATGAAAGGAATGATTTGTTGATTTGTTTTTCTTACCATTATTACACTCTTTTATGGAATTAAACAACACAAACTCAAACCGAACAGGAAAAAAAACCCAAGAACCGCGGTTCATTTTCCTGAACCGAACCGAACCGACTAAAGGCTGAACCGTGACAGCCCCACACGATATATATTTCAAAGACATTATCTGAGTGTTTTAAGGAGGTATTCAACACTTCTACGCCAAATTCAGTTTTTCTCAAAATTTCTGAAATTATATATTACTTGTCTGTCCTTTATTATACAAACTTACATTTGATTCAATCCACAGGAAAATTTTCTATGAGACTTTGAAATATGCATTTTTCAACGTTTCCGTGAATTTTTGAAGACGTCATGATATTAAAAGTATCACTCCAGTTCTCGTAAAGCTATTGGAAATTAATTTTGATTTGACTACCAAAATCTTCATAAATGTATTGCACTTACATTTGGAAAGGATGATATGAATGGTGTTTTAACAAAGGTAGGATACTGGAATAAAATATTATATTATCGCAAAAAAAATTGCAATTCTAAGCCAATTGACTGTAGTTGATAGCTAATTATCGTGATTATTAAGAATCCTGTGGATGAATCCTTACCAAAAACTAACAAATTGATTTACAATGTACAGAGATGATTTCATGATTAAATGAGAAAAAAATTGAATTTAGGATTAAAATATTACAAAGCTTTATATTTTCCTTCAAAAATTGTTCATTTTCAATGAAGTGACACCCGCTTTCCTGTAATATAAATTTATCAACGAATTCACTGTGATGAAGTTTGAACTTTCTATTTTACACATGCAAAGTTTCAATGTGATACAAATGGTATTGATGATTTTATTGCATTTTGAATGCGAAGGTTCCTGACGCCATTTTTCCAGATAACGTCGAAATGACGTCGTGGTTATCTCATGGCTAGAACTCCTAAAGTCCACAATTTCGAAAATCGCCATAATTTCTTCAAATGACGCCGGAAATTATTCAAACTTCATTAGAATACTCAAATGTGTATATCAATCAGCATATCAATTTTTTTGAAAAAGTTAAGACTGAACTTTTCACAGGAAGTGAGAAAACAAATAATGTTGCCGCCATCTTGGTGTCCAAACCCTCCTTAATACATATTAAATTTTCAATTCCGTTAGAGAAACAATTTGATTCATTGCAACCATACTGAAAACAGCAAATTTTTCGAGAAAAATCAACCCCATCAATTTAATGTCTAACTTTAATTGTTTAAAATCATACCTGTCCCCATTTCGATCCCGACTTGAAATAAGTTGCAAAATTCAAAGATGTTTAATAAAGTAATATTGTCTTCGGCAAAGGTCAGATCTATATCGTAATACATCAAATATTTATCACCAAACCAGCATTTTGCATAAAAAACAATTTCACCGTTGCTTAACTTTTGTCTGTGTGCAAATTTGACTAAATTCATCTAATTTGAATGGTCTATTGATAAATTACATAGTGCACGACTTTCTGGGCACTGAAATTTATATACATTTACATATATCGCCTGCTTATACAAAATTGAGTTTTCATAGCACATGGGGAAAAGGGGCATGCCCAAATAAGTTTGTGTTAAACCAATAAGCTAGTGAAGGATGAACTATTTCTATGAGACTTGAAGCATGGAATATTTGTTTTAAAAAAGAAAATGTAATTTATAAATGCTTATTTAAACGAAAAGGCATCGTAATACTATAATGTAGAACAATTATACTTGATATGAAATAGCATAGATGAGCGAGCCGAAAAGTTTTTGTTGTCATGTCATTTGCGACGCAAACTGAAATTTGTTTCAGTGTATTGCGAGCGGAGCGAACCGAAACTCTAATTTAAAGAAATGCTGACCAGAATATTTATCTTATGCTACCAAGATGGACAAATTATTTAATTTTCAACATTTTCTGGATCAGAATATTATTACCCAAAAGTGTCAACCTTACCCCCGCCTCATCTCAGGATGGTCGTCCCCTTATGAGGTAATGATTTCAAAAATTTATAAATCTTTTAAGTGACTCGCGTACCGTATGTTTTCACAAAAAGGGAAAAGTTGGTATAATAAATAAATTAAACTTACTTGATTTGTTGACCTTTAGAGAATCTGATACACCGAAGAATAGAGTAGAAAGCAGCAATAATTCAAATCTGTCGATCTTCATATTCCTGCAGTCTCTTGCAGTACTTTAGTGAAAACTTGACAGAAGGTCAAACAGTGAAGTTAGGATGTTGCTTTCCTATTGTGCAATCTAAAAGTATATTTCATAATGTGAAGAAATAGGAGTTTGTCCATAAACTAGTTACTTTACTTGAACCAATTTTGTAAAACTTAAGTATTTAAGGAAGATGTAAATTGCAAGTATAATTAAGTTCTTTCATAGTCCTTTTGGATCTTAAGAATGAATAAGATTCGACAGCGTTGTATACAGCTTCTTGAATAACATACAATGGTCTTAATCCAAGTGCATACTTTCATTTTGACACAAATCATGTAAGTAGGTCATGGTGAAACATTTCATACCGTATGAGTATGCTGAAACAACTTCAAACAGGACAAGCTAATTGGATCATATAACCATGGCATTGCAAAATGCTACCCTCATACATAGTCTCCTTTTGTGCGGGTGTTGAATTTGCATGTTTTGTTATGGGTGTTGTAACGTGCATGTAATTTTGTCAAATAATGCACATTCTTTTTATTCATACCAAGTACAAAGAAGTTATTTTAACTTTTACAAAAGGAAAAATGATCTTCTAATATTATATACTCATTTAAAATCATCTTTATTTTCAATAAACATGTCCACCATTCTGTGACAGCTTTGAATCGATTCCTAATCACCAAAACCTGTCCTTATCTTTCCTCAATTGTCTTTGTCTTATACAAACTCTATGACACTATGTACATTGAGACAATCACCGAATTTGACAAATTTTCATGGAGCTGTTGAGGCGGGTGTTGCATGCAATCAGGAGGTTCTGACTCTTCCCGGGCACTTGGTCTCACTTCGGAGTGTTATTCATTTCGAGATTTGCAATCGTTTCAAAGGAAATTATAAGATTTCGTCTTTCCTTCTCGGCTTTGAGACTGAATAACAGATAGGTACTTCTTTGATGTTTATTGTACTTGTAGTATTATATTTTTTTTCCAGAGACAACCTCTAGATAATTGTCATTCCTTAGAAAGTTTATGCTATTGAACGAAGATAACAGTATTTGTTTTACTTGTATTTATATAAGTATTTCGAAATTGTACTGTACTTCATTAATCCATTTCAAAAGCACCATCTTCAATAAATTTGGACTACACTATGGGAATATGGGATTACTGATATCTATCGTGTCGTCATTTGTATTTCAAAAATGCTATGTGATTGTGTATGTAGTCATTACCTGTTTGAATCCTTTTTCTAGTCTCATGTTTAAAGTGTTCCGTTGTGATATTGTTAGGAATCCACTCCTTATCATCCTACCTCGGAAAATAATTTGCATCTATTTCTTTTTCTGTGAATCCAGAATTTTATGATGGAACCGGCTTTATAATGTTTTTTTTTTTATTTTGGTTAATAAAATTTCGTCAAATTTCTAATCAACATCAAAGAAGTACCTCACCGTTATTCAGTCTCAAAGTCGAGAAGGCAAGACAAAATCGTGAGAATTCCCATCGAAACGGTTGCGAACCCCGAAATGAACAACATTCCGAATTGAGACCAGGACCGGGTTGCTCAAAACCTTGACTAAAGTTATCCGGTGGTTAAATTCCTTATCCAGCGGTTAAATTCTGACCACCGGATAACTTGCGTTGCTCAAACGTTATCCACTGGTCAAATCGACGTAACCACTGGATAAAGTTATCCAGTGGTTAAATTCCTTATCCAGCGGTTAAATTTTGACCACCGGATAAGTTGCGTTGCTCAAACGTTATCCGCTGGTCAAATTGACTTAACCACTGGTTAAATATACCACTTAGCCGGCCAAAGTTAACCGGTCGTCATAGGTGGGTTAAATCATTTAACCAGTGGCTAAACATGGCGTATCGTCTGCTATTCGATATTAATTTTGGAAATAGAAGAAGGAAAGAAAGAGTTTATAGAGAGTTTGACGTTTGTTTTGATGAAGGGGAGTACAAAGAGCGCTATAGGTTTTCGAAAGAAACGGTAGACTGTATTATAGACTTGTTAGAACCATACTTATGTAGGCCGACCCTTAGATCACACTCGCTTTCGTCTCGTAGTCAAGTGGAGATGCCGTTAAGATTTTATGCCACAGGAGACAAGATGAGAACAATAGGGGACACCCTTGGCTATCATGTCTCCAGCGTTTCAAGAAGTGTGCGTGACGTTTCAGACGCGCTGACAGAAGTGGCAAGTGAATACATCAAATGGCCCGATAATCTTGAAAAGAGAACTATCAAAAGAGGGTTTTTTGATATAGCTGGATTCCCAGGGGTGATAGGCGCAGTAGATGGCACCCATGTTAGAATTATCGGGCCGTCAGAACACGAAAACGTGTATGTGAACAGGAAAGGGTTCCATTCCCTCAACATCCAGGGTATTTGTGACCATCAAGGTATATTCACTATATGTTTATAGTTTTATCATCCATTTAGTGTATCACATGATGAATACTTAGAATTTCATTGGTTAAGCACGACTTTGCTAAACTCTGGTCGTCGCATCATAATTTATATGTACATGTAACTTATTATACCCCTGCTAATTTTTTTTCCTGATTTAGACGGCGTGAACGTGACGCGATTTACGCTCTCTGATTGGTTCGATGTACTCCGTGGCAAAATTAAAAAAAGATTGATTATATTCATTTAGTTATAATTCAAATACATATATAGTTCTTTTTTCAAAGGTCGTTTTAGAAACATTGTCGCCAAATGGCCAGGATCCAATCATGATTCATTCATCTTTAGAGAGTCAGACTTGGGAGCATTCCTTGAAGCTAGACATAGAGGTATAGATGTTGACGGAGTTCTGCTAGGTGACAATGGATATGCTTGCTCCAGATACCTCGTAACGCCATTCTTGCGTCCTGCCTCAGAGTAATTTCTTCTTCTTTGTAAAAATACAAGTTGTACGAATATAGACAAAAACAGAGAAAGCAGGGGTACTTTAGAAAGGAAGCGCAATTGTTGTCCCACATTTTATCTGCCACTGTCATAACCCAAATTTTTGCATTCTTTCTTGGTACTTTTCTATCAACCACAGCTATATTTTATTATAAGAGCTGTTCAAAGCGGTGAAGAAAATAACTCGTGGACCTCTTTTCTACTGTAGTTCCCAAAAGAAATACAATGATGCGCACACGAAGACAAGAGCAGTTATAGAGAGATGTTTTGGTCGGTGGAAGAGGAGATTTATGGTGCTACACGATGAGATTAGTGTAAAAATTAATCCGAATAACCATTCTTAAATATTTCCATTAGAGAGGAATCCCCATGTTAAGCGCCCGTTAGGCAAACGGATTTATAAACTATAATTCTGGTTGCCTACTATGACATCACGCTTTAGTTTTGAAAGTACGGAGAATTTACCAACGTTCAGATACTTTTGACGTTATAACATGCAAAAGGCTCATTATAAATGCTAAACGGGATGTCCGATATTTGGTACAAATGGAAATATAAGTAATGACTGCCTTACTTTGGGTGTTCATGGTAGTATAATTCTGGTTGGACACGTGCAAATTTTTCGAGAATCGCTTCGCGATTCACGGAATTTGCTCGTGACCAACCAGAATTATACTACCATGAACACCCAAAGTAAGACAGTCATTTCTTAAATAGAGAGAATGCACCGTCTTGCATTTTTAGAATTTCAGACGGATTTTTTATTTACTTGAATTGAATTATTTCATGGACTTCAAACTGCATATTTGACGCTTTATACATTGAATGTGACCGTGAGTGATTTAATCTTGAAAGTAAATAGAATAACCAACAACTATATAATGACAGATTTGGTGACCTTGTCAATTGTCTCATCGTCTCTCCAAAAATAGTATTTTCTTTGTCAGATTTGTCCAGAGATTTTACATAATATATACATAATTTTACATAATAATGTATTTTGTCTCTTGTACTAACCCTATTAGAAATGGACCAGTCGCGGATCTAGGATTTCAGGATTTTAGAAAGGGGGCTTGGGCGAAGAAAATATTGTTCACAGAAAATCTGACAAGCAAAGAAAACAAGGAGCCCAACCGGGGGTCGGGTGGGGTTGGTTACAATCCAACTTGAAAGAATTTTGTTCAAAGAAAAACTGGCAAGCAAAAAAAAAAGGGGGGGGGGGGGGGCGAGAAATGGAGGAGATTGACATGTATACACGTATTCTCATTTCTCCCTCTGAGGTCCTTTCAAATGAATTATATCTATGTTTAATTAAGTGATATTGGTGAGCGATAGCGAGCGAGCGAGTTTTTGCTGCGTCTGGAGTAAAATGTCAGAAAATTTCTATCTACCCTCGATTTCTTTTTAGGGAGAAAGGGTACATCGAAAAGCCGTATTATTTTGACTTGATCATATACATGTAAGTGGTAAAAACTGGCGAGCCAGCGAATCGTTCAAAAAGGATAGTCATAATTTATTAATAACTATTTCCATTGCATAATATTCATATACATGTATTCTATCTTTCTCTGTCCTTTTGTTGGCTTTAGTACATGAAACAATTAAAATATTATACTGAATCCTACCAACTTTGTCCAACAACCCGAAAGATGTAAATAAATGAGAAAATTAATGATTTTAAGTGATTTTTTCCGCTATATTTTTATGAATTAGCGCGAAAGGTTCCGATTCTGACAATTTGTGTACGAGTTGTCGTTACTCTCAGTCGACACCTAGCGTTCGTTGAAAAGCCTAATATATGTCTCGCCAGTATAACAAATGGGTAGTTATCCGGATTACGTGCACAGCACCCTCCCATAACATACATACCCTCAGACAAACCTACACATACAGAAGCATGACTGCTTCAGAAATTTGGTTCGGAAATTATCATAATTATTATCAATGGTTAATTATCACACTTTCAATTCAATTGAATAATTTATTAGTAGTTACATGAATCCATTCTATTTTTTTAAGTGCACCCCTGAAAGAGTAACAAAAATTGTTACCGCATGTGCAGTATTACATAATATTGCATTAGACAGACGTGAGGAGATGTTGGAAGGTGATGACGATGATGATGACGATGATTTCAGTAGCCATGGAGGGTCAGCACCAACATGTGGAAATGATAACACGAGACAATTCATTGTTGATAACTACTTTTAAATTCTGTATTGTCATTTGATGAGGCCGTATACAGTATAAAACTTAATTTTGCTGAAGCACTATAGATTGATTATTGATTAATGTCAAGGTCAAGGTCACTTGGTACATCTTTAATGAAATTGTACATAGATCCCTGTCCGGGCTATATCTCTTGAACCTTTTACCCGATCCCTTTTATATTTTAGTATGTTCTTGCTTATGACTCGAAGGTTTCAAATCACCTTGACCCAAGGTCATGTGACCAAGGTCAAGGTCACTTAGTACATCTTTAATTAAATTGTACATAGATTCCTGTCCTGTATATGCGAATCATGTCCAGGATGAAATTGTCTATTCTTATTATTAGCCTAGTCAAATTAGCCCTAAAATGGGACAACATTGAAGAAATTGCAACAGAAATCATTTTCAGTGATTTTGATTCCTGATTATGTATGTTTTCATGTGTGAAAACCTGAACTTCAGAATCCTTGCACAAATTACGATTTTGGGGCAAAAAAGTTTGATTTAAATGAAGAATCGACGAAAAATGGAAAGTTTTGATAACTCAGCCATACGGTAGAAATATTAATTCAAAATACTCTCATTAATCAATGATATAATAGATATTGATGTATGTAAACAATAAAGGGGTTTTTTTTCTATCTATTTAAGTGTGATTTTGGGTCAAAAAAGTATAATTTTGGTGAAAATATCAAGAAAAAAGGAAAATTTGAATAATTCAGCAATGAAAAAAGAAATTATGTTCCAAACATTATTATGAATATCAAATTGTGAAATAAATTGATTTTTGAAACAAATTAAGCCAAAGTATTGTTAATATCTCATTTTTGAGACAAAAAATATATTTGGAGGGAGGGGGGTCTCAAAAAAGTTGAAAATTTTCAATAATTGAGAAATGTTGAGTATAAAAGTTATTCTAAGCAATATCAAACATCCATAATAAGATATACTCATGAATAATTCGTCACATTTTCATTCAAAGCTTAATTTTGGGCAAAAACATTTGATTTTGTTGAAAAATCACTGAAAATTGAAAAAAATTTGATAATCAATTCGTAAAAAGTTAAAATGTCGATAACAAACACAATTTTAATACTTTCTTAATTATTTACACACAATACCATAATTGTATAATGAAATCTGTATATGTAATTTCTAATCCCGGAAGCATACTTTAGGGGTAAAAAAATGAAATTGTAGAAAAATCACTTAAAATTAGGAAATAACTAGCTTCTGACGTTATGTTTGCGGACGGTAAATGCTGATTTTACGGTCGCAAACCGAGTTTTTTCTGGCGACGCGGTAGCAGAGCGCCAGAAAAACGGATGTTTGCACCATAAAATCAGCATTCACCGTCCGCAAACATAACGTCAGAAACTAGTTACATGTATTCTCATTCTAATGCAATCTATATTTTTGGCCGGGTTGCAAAGCAATTCCGGTCTATAGATTGACGATGTCCGTCCGTCTGTCCGTCCGTCCGTCTGCCGCCAACATTTTGGTTAAAGTTTCTGGTTGAGGCAAACTCTAAGGAACTATATGCAGTAGAAACTTTATATTATACATGAAGGTTGCCCATGACAAGACCTTTCAATTTATGCCATAACATTTGACCTAGTGACCTTGACCTTGGACTTTGACCTAGTTAAAGATTTTGGTTAAAGTTCCTGGTTTAAGCAAAATCTATGGAAATGTATGCAGTAGAAACTTTATATTATACATGTATGTTGCCCATGATGAGATCTTTCAATTTATGCCATAACATTGGACCTAGTGACCTTGACCTTGGACTTTAACCTAGTTAAAGATTTTGGTTAAAGTTTCTGGTTTAAGCAAAATCTAAGGAACTGTATGCAGTAGAAACCTTATATTAAACATTTAGGTTGCCTCTGACAAGACCTCTCAATGTATGCTGTTATATTTGACTTAGTGAACTTGACCCAGTTGGTGACAAAAACTTACTTTGCAATCCGGCCATACCGTCTTTAGCGGTGTTTTATTGTGAATATAAAGCAAAATGGCCTAAGATCAAAGTAGGGAGGAGACATCTGTTTTTTTTTCTGAAAAACAGGGGTTTTTTTTAAAAATTTGGTTTAGTTGTCCCTAAAATACCTATTTGTAGGGTTGTCTAAAAGATAATGACATTTTTCTCATTGGACTTAAAAGGATGTTTGCAAAATACTGGGCTTTTCCCTAGATATTCACGTCACAGAGATTTTGATCAAATAATTTGAGTTTCAGGGAAAAGGAATTGGATTGAAAGCAGCCTCATTACATAATTTATTTAACTTTCATTCGAACAATGTCTATTATGTACATCGAGTTTAAGTAATTTTATCTGCAGCTCAAGTTTCTCTTTCTTCAGGGCAATCAATTCACGCTCTTCTTTTATTCTCATCATATCTTCATTCAAGACTTGTCTCTGAAGTTCCTCCACGTCTACACTTGGCGCTCTCTTTGTTGTTTTTTTTCTTACCTAAAATGTTAATTTTATTTTTATCTTGAACTAACTTAATCTTCAACAAATTAGACAAAATAGATAATGCAGTGCAAGAAGTAGCATACATAGATTCGTCCATCTGTCCGTCCGTCTGTCAGCCACAAAACTTTAACCTTGGGCATAACTTTTGAATGGTGAGTGGTAGGGCTTTCATATTTCACATGTGTATTTCTTGTGACAAGACCTTTTCGTAGATGGCAACATTTTTTACCTTGTGACTTTGAATTTGGAATATGACCTACTTTTGACCTTGACCTTGGAGTTTAACCTTACCTATCTTTAGATTTTGTATCGGCAGCATGCATAAGATATATTATTAAAAGTTAGGGGTGGGGATCTTTAAGCATTTCTTTACATACAAACACCCCAAAGGGGGTGGGGCACAATTCCTTGATGTTGATTTTTATGTACGTTTCTGATTATCAAGAAAGAGATTGCTTTTGATAAATCGTATGATAAAAATGTTAATCTAACAAAAACGTACTGATCTTGGATGGCTTGTCTTTCTTTTCCGTTAAGACGATGTCATAAACTAACGTCTCATCTATTGTAAGATAATATCATAAACATAAGTAAAATTGAACACCACATCTTTACTCATAAAGAAGATATAAACTTGAATTTCGGTGAGATTGATGTTGATTGATTGATGAACTAAAAGAAATTTAAGTCCTTATAACTTTGATTTGTCTTTGGTTATATATATTGTATATATGTGTGTGTAAGAAATATACCTGTTTCATTATCTGGCAAGGTGATGACAGCCGACCCATGTTCATCACTAACTGTAAATGACACATGTAGCATCCCCATTAAAAAAATGTTTAGTTCTATATTTTGCTATGAACATGTATGTGCTTAAGGCTTATCAATATTAGTATTTTCATGATGGCATATATCATGTGCTGTTGCAAATTTGTGTATATTTCATCTCCTCTCTTCTACGCATACATAATCTAATTTTATTTTACTTTTAATTTTCGTGAAGTAGTATAAAAATGCCCTCATCTACTTTGAAAATGTAGTCTGTGATACATTCTAGTACATTAGTATATATATGGTATACATATATTTCCTTCTGTGATATTTCTGTATACATGTATTTGATTTTTTTTTCTTTCTTGTAAGTACATGTATTAATAAGATTATTGATTGTACTTTTTTTAAACTTCTTAATCCTTTACGATTTTTTAAATTGAATCACCTATTAAATTCTCATCAGAAGCAGGAACTCCACAGATGTCTCCATTATCTTTATCTAAAGTAAATGATAGACAAAACAAAGGAATTTGTCATCAAATATCATTCTAGTCTACGTTTGCTTCGATTACATGTAATATACGAGGGCTGATTGATATGTTCTGAGCCTCGTATTGAAGTATTTGAATTTTATCAGACATTTTGCATTATTTTTCTACATAATTCCCTTCAGTATCTATACACTTTTGCCACCGCTGTTTAAGGGCATCAATACAACAGAGTGCATAGTATGTGTCAATGATTGTTTGTCCTGTTTGGAGTTAATCTATCGACATAATACCTCCAGAAAACCGAGGCTCACAACATATCAATCAGCCCTCGTATGATCCATAATTATCTGTACAGTAGCTCAGCCAAAAAGTTCGCGAGCCAATGCTGTCATAGCAAGTTGTCAGTCGTATTTTGTGACCTTTTTTTTTTCAAACATAATTTCTATGAAACTTGGTAGGAATAACGTATAGAAGTAGAATTACAAGGTCAATCTAATTTTATTCATTGCTTATAGTAATACCTGTAGTAACAAACAACAATACTTTACTACTACAGCGTGAATATTAATGTATACATGTATATATATATATATCAATAATTACATTTAATTTTAGAATATAAACGTACGTGTGTGGTGCATGGGCATTACCTGTAAGATGTGCATGGTAAAAACGATATTACTTACCTAGACAATCCAAACCAGCTTCCTCGGAAACTGTGGTGAGGTCAATGTCTTCTGAAGGCATTTCTGCAAAAATTTTAAAGAAACTTCAAAATATTGTGCACTTTATGTATGTCTACATTGTTGCCTCAATTATAAAATACCTTTCATTTCAAAATGTTAATGAGATGATAAGATAGGGCTGTATTTAGCCCTGAATCGATCTATATCTCCTTTCACCTTGACATAACTGAAATTATGTAAAGAAGCTAATGCCAAAGTCGGGGGGGGGGGGGAGGGGTATCTCGACGCAATAGGATAATATTATTAATATTGAAACAGTGTTAGAAATCTTAAGGTCCAAACATGGCAATTTTAGTGTCATTTCAGTACTTGTATGAATTATTCGCGGTTTAACTTCAAGAATGGATCGTGACGTATTCTAGAAAATAGTGGCAGATCTATTTTAAAAATCAGTAACGTTACATATCTGTTGTAGGAGCATTTGTTTTTCACACGCACCGTGTGTGTGGTGTTGTTTTTTTTTTTTTATTTTTTTTTATTTTTTCTTCATTTTTTTCTTTTTAGTATTCATTAATTTATCATTATTTTTTTGCTGACTATTTTTGTTAAATTGACAATAATCTGAGGACGTGTACATAAATTCAGTGTGAATTAAATCTTATATATATGCACAGCCAATGTAATTCCCTGAGATGTTACTATTGAAAAGAACGTGCTGCAATTCGTGTATTAACACTCGTGACGTCACAATGCATAAGATCTAAAGAAACATGCCGCGACGGCTGTTCTAACCTGCAAACTGAACCCGCGGTGACCTAAATGTTTATGTCACCTTTTTACCTGGAAAAACGCGATTTTTGAAAACAAGAATGAAACGGACAACTGTGGTGCATATATATAGAATAAATGTCATAATTTGTGTTTTGTTACGGGTATGCAACACACAGCAAGTGCATTTATCGCATGAAATGCGCTAACGCGCATTACATGTACGATAAATGCACTTGCTGTGTGTTGCATACCCGTAACAAAACACAAATTAAGACACTTATTCTCTATTTGAAAGGTCTCCATCCACCCTTTTTCATCTTTTTATTTCACTTGATTTCGTATTATTTGGTTTCGTTTCTTTTGATTTGTTCTAATTTCAATTCGTTTCTATTCTTTTCTTTTCATTTTGTTTTGTTTCCTTTTTCATTTTATTTCGGTTATTTCAGTTTGTTTGGCATTTTACAGGTACTGTAAAGAGAGGTTACTCTTGATACGTGCATTTCAGCGACTGGGGCGAACACGAGTTTGATTAGGGATTGTTTTGACATTAAAAAACTCATTTTTTACCTCATTTTGGTAAAGGATGACATGGCATCTGAATGTACACATTTCTGTATTGTTTAGAACATTTCTCTAATACAGTTATAGGCAGGTAAGTAGCGTAAAAGCAGATTTCCTCTATCTCGAAATTTCTCTGACTACACACATTACAGTGTTACACACTAACAAAGTTGACCAGTAGGAAAGAAAGTGGTAACTATGATTCAAAATCTCAATGATATATGTACATGTATATGTATAATTAATATTAACTTACCATCCTGGCCAAGTCCAATCTCTACCCCTCCTTGTATACCGACGAAGTTTGGCGCGTCGCTGTTCAACTCGAGTATTTTCTTGGATACAACATCCATCTCGGGTCCTTCAGGCCCACCCCCAGTTTTAAACCTGCTAGCCTTTTCCTTGACCTTTTCATTTTTTGCTGACGTGTTCAATTTTCTCCATTTTTCTTTGATTTGATCAATAGTTCTAGATGTCCCCCCCCCCCTTGCATTTAAATTTGTTGCTATGGTTTCCCATGCTCTAGCCTTCTTGATGTTTGTAATTTGATTCGTTTGCTTAGATGTTAAAATATTATAGAATTTCTCAACTTGCTCAACTAAAAAAAATTTATCCTCTTCAGAAAAATTGCCTGCTCTTTTGATAAATTTCTTGTCTGCTGCCATTTTGGTTTCCTATGCACGCAATGCATTGTGGGATACTAACCACTGGTTAAGTAATTTATCCAGTGGTTAAATAATTTAACCAGTGGCTAGTTAGCCACTGGCCAATTCATGGTTTGAGCAACAGAAACCGGTCAAAAGTTATCCAGCGGTTAGCTAGCCGGGGGTAAGCAGTTTAGCCGCTGGATAACTTTATCCGGCGGATAAATTTAGCCAGGGTTTTGAGCAACCCGGTCCAGGTGCCCGGAAAGAGTCAACGTCTCCTAATTGCATGCAACACCCGTCGCAACAGCTCCATGGAAACCTGTCTTATTCGGTGATTGTCTCGATGTACATTTTGATGTACAGATCAGGTAGGTATATTCTTGTTTGGTAATGACGACAGCCATTCAATCACAGTGTAGAATATCACTGATCATTCTGGAAAGGGGGATCTGATATGCTTAGATAATATCCCCGAAGCGACCGAAGAACTTCCGCGTTTATGAAATGTATGTTAAAGTTGAATTAATAAGTTCTGTGTTTTGCCATTTATGAGCTCAGTTTTATACTGGCAATTGATACCCAATTATATAAGGGACACTTGGGTTGGTTTATGTGTGGTCTTTTGTCTTCGATGTTTGATGTCTATTGTGCTGATCCTCGTTCCTTTTGTGTCTCTTGCTGTGTGTGTCTTCTCTATGTTTTCACCTGGTGTGTTTTGGTGTGTTGCTGTTGGTGCTGCAACAGAGTGTTGTTGGAGATCCCCTCCTTTCTTGAATTGTACAAGACAAAATATTTTCCTTGCAGTTCCTTTGACTTGTATCCTAACCTACAGTGACGACTATGCACCAGAATATGACCTGTCTGTCCTAGATTTGCCAAAGGTGACACTGAACCAACTTAAAAAGTAGACGTCACTCCTCGGATGTAAAACAATAGTTTGAGTTTAATGACTAATTGTCAATCTTATTAGTACATGCTTTTGACGTCAAGGTATAAATGGTATTTAGAAATGAAATAACTGTGACATTTATCTGTTTTATTTTTTGAAGTTGTATCATATATATGTGTTTTAATTGTACCTTAGCGCCTATTTTCCATTTTGCCTCGTCGGACGGTGATATTATTTTATACAACAAACAGGCGATTTCGATAACTCGACATAATGTTAACAAAATTGATACATGTAGCAGCTACGGATATTAGGTCCTTTATCTGGATAAGAACACAAATTGTCATGCTGGCAAGTTAAACTTTAATACATGTACTTCTTTTAATCTGGCGGTTTCATTTTGTTTCTTTCTTTTGATGTTGCGATCGTTTGCTATAGTCCTTAAAGTAATTACACTGGGTTATATTTCAGTTTGATTATGTTGAATTGGCAGTTTCGGAGAAGCCAAAGGCCACATTCCCAAAATACAAGGACATAAAATGTTATGTTCGTCCCACAGAATGCAGTTTATTATTATAGAACAGCATTCAGTCTTCAATTATGCAATTGCAATCAAATCGCCAATGCACTTCACTTAGAAAAAGGCTATGATTTACAATGACAAGAGATTTACCCTCATATTACGTCATAAATATATATGTAATTATTATGTAATTATGTAATGTATTAATTAATGGATATATTAATGAAATAATACCTCCTTAACAGCAACAAGGCTCAATAAAATGTCATTTCCATAAATCTCAGCTGAATCGTTTAAACATCAAAAGTATGCTAGCTGGAATAAAATAATGAACAACTCGTTATAATAAATGATCTTTAATAAATAAATATTATAATAACTTTAACAGTCGTTTCATTTCATTCAGTGTCGAAAAGGGCGTTTTCTCCTGGCATCTCTTCATAATTTTCCAACATTTCTTTGATTAATCTAATTCGCTCTGCCTTCAAAGCCAGCCCTGACTTCTTTTCTAACTTTTTTGTTTTTTCCAAGTCTTTGCGAATGACTGTATTGATAATCTGTAAGTAGTAGATATTTTGTTGCAAAAGTATTATTGTCCGCGCGGCTCATTTGGAAACTGAATATACGCATTTGGAATACTTTGCCATGCGAAAATTTAAATGAAATGGGTACCATTCAATAAATGTCGCTTTGTCGTAAATGTTGGCATATGATATATGGTCGTACGTTTATGCAGTCATGCTATACAGACAAAATGCTATTTAGATGGGGCATTTTCAATGTAAAATTTCAGCATGACGTCGCCGAGTTTTACATAGAGTCTATGGACAGCGTCATGACGTCACGTGAAAATTTAGCACGGGATATCGCTATATAAAACTTGTTTCGTTTGTAAGGTTTGATTGCAAGCACCGACTATCGTATAACTTATAGTGAAATTTACGACTAAGCGATATCTGTTGAATGGTATCCATTTCATTAAAATTTTTGCATGACAAAGTAATCAAAATCGCGGTTATCCGGTTTCCAAAGCGGACAGAAGGGGTATAATAACAATTTCGTCGAAAAGATACTAGACATAGTGTATTGCCATATCTTACATATTTTTAGATATTTTATATTTTTTCTGTTTCATTCAACTCAACATGAAAATATACGGTTCCGAATATTGCCGAAGTGCGTCTTCGGGCAACTTCGTGGTATTTATCATGTTTCTGTTACAAAAACAGCCGGAAGTACAGTATTACACCCATAATGTCTTTTAAGACAATTTTTCTGGGCAATGTGCTCATACAAAATTCTGTCTTTTCGATTTTACAGTCCTGCGTTCGATTTGTGCAGGTATCTGACGTAAAAGCATTGTGACGTTGTTAAATTCCTTTAAGAACGTCATATATATACCACTTTCCGTGAATTTTATGCTGGTTTCCATAGAATTTGATGACGTCACAATGCGTTGACCTCAGATACCTGCACAAATGGGAAGTAACTCTATATTTTGAAAAGACCGAATTTAAGTGTCCAACTCTGCCTTCAGATCAGTTTCCTAAGAAGAAGAGAAAATAAATTCAATACACCATAGTAGCATAATGTGAAAATGGCAGTTTTCTACTTTTATTTGGACGCTGACTCTCCCCGGACACCTGGCTTCACCTCAGAATGCTATTTATTCCGAGGTTATTGAATTTGAAGACGTTAAACATTCTCAACTGTTCCAATGGAAATTCTAATAGCGAGCGGAGCTCGCTGCAAAGGCCCGAAGGGCCTTTGCGAGCGAAGCTCGCCCTTATGGTAACGCGTATACACATATTTTATTGAGAAAATATGCTGAATCAAAGAATGAGAATGTACTACTATGCTTTCAAAAACTTTCGTCCCCTCGCAGACAGAGTTACTGCGGAGATGCTGGATATTGCCATTTAAATTTTTTTTCGACTCCAAGTAGACGTATATGTTATACTCAATTTTTGTTTATAAGTTAAATTTATTGAAAATATTTTTCGTAAATCAGGTAACGATAAAGCATCAACAAGGCGACGTAACCACGGGAAATCCGACATTTCCGGTTTTAAACGAGACGTTTCGCTCTGATTGCTTTTCTCGTCTCGGGTGGTTTCGTACTGTCAGAAGTCGGAATATGTTTATTTTTTCTTTTGTTCTTAAGTAATTTATTTTCAGCTAACCTAAACATTATTCTTACAAGACAAAAATGAATTATAAAGAACCATATTTTAAAAGAACCATATTTTTAAGCCCCCCTTAAAATGTTCATCAGATCTGCTTGTCTAGATCAATTTTACAAATGCTTCCGTGTTTCCACTCGCCTTATACTACCTTTTTTTTTGGCAATCATCAAATAGAAAGTTTTGTAAGATAAGATAATCCATCATAGTCAAAATATAATAGAAAGATCTTTTTTTATTTCATATAATCATATCTATTTTCTCTCCGCTCGCACAAAAAGGCTTTGCCTTGATTCATATTAATTTTGCTTTGTCTTCTCGACTTTGAGCCTGAATAACTGAAAGGTACTTCATTGATGTTTAGTTTAATTTACCCAGTCATTTACTTACCCATACTTCAAAACTTACATTTTCATTCCAATTTTCCAAAGCTGAGACATTGTGTCGCATAACATGGAAATACTTTGTATTATCGACAATCCGTTCTCGGGTTAACATGTCAATGTAGATATTTTCAATTGTTTTTTCTAGTGTGTGAATGGCATCCTCATCGCAATATGGAAATGTGACGTTGTCAAGATACCTCTGACAGAGTTTAATATTCTGCACAACACTGATTAGGTTAGCACGTGTTTTTGTTGCTAATTTGTACTTCCTCCTATATTGCAATTGCCTGTTCCTTAAATAGGAAAAATAAGAAAAATGGTATTTGTTTAACAGTTCACTTTGATTACGCTTTTTCATAAAAATGTAAGCCATTTGTTATAATTCATATCAAATTTTGATTCGAATTGTACTTGCAATCATGACTTTGCCCAGAAGTTTTTAAGTTGACCTGTACTTTCCAAAGGGGCAGGTTCAGGAAGCCCCGAAATCGGCCCTGTAAATTCTAGGATCAGTGGTTCGAATCCCGACGGGGGCATTTTTCCTTCCGATTTTTCATGATTCTTCATTTATTTCATTACCCCATCGTTTCATAAACATAATGAAGGTTGGGGGTTTTTTTTTGTAGGTTTGGTTTAAAACTGTCTGAGTAAATATATTCATTTTAATTTCATTTTAACATGAGCGCACGCGGTATAACGATTTCATGAGGTAAAAAGGGGTGGGTGGGACTTAACGTCCAACACGGATAATATTGTACACAGGAATAGGACAGACAAAATGGCTTCACTGTGAACAAATTATAATTTATTATCTTTACCGATAATTCATGAATTTTAAGGTTAAATTACTACATGTATAAGGTGTACAATGAAAATACATTCTTTTGTTATTTTTGTGTCGCCTGCGATCACTTTGTCCGTTGTCCGTCTGTCTGTCTGTCAAACTTGGGTGTCACACCCTATATAAAAGTGATTCGTAAGTGTCGCTATGTCTCGCAGGTTTGGAATGCTGTCGTTATTTATGTAAACATAAAAATATAAAACATAACAATAGGCAAACCACCCCCCCCCCTTCTCAAAAATGAAAATAACAAAAAAAACCCAACAAAAGACAAATAGGGAAAAACATAAAAGAAAGACAAAACTTTGATCGTTTTTGTTTAGTTACATGTTCAAAAAGGCGATTACGCGATTGGGGACCTTTTTTTCTTTTTCTTATGCATTTCGATGTATTATGATGTATGCACGCACATTGAATCATTGCTATATTTTATGTATTTCAAATTTATTTTCAGAATGCCAGGGCAAAAGGCTTGTTACTTTCAGTGCGTTCTTTGTTCAAAAAGAACCAAGCCGAAAGAGAGGAGAAAAGTAACCCCTTCAGTGAAGAAATTTTTGAGGAAGAGTTTTCTTCTGGAGTGTACTGCAAACGACGTAATCTGTAACAAATATCGACTTAAATTCTGCAGGGATTCTAATGAAAGTTCTAGGGCGGTTACAGCTAAAGAAAAAAACAGAAAAACAGACTCTGACGATGAATTCGAGCCTCCACAACCAAAACAGCAGAAACTTAGCAGTCCACCATCAGTTTCTCTTTCGATTAAGTCGACAGTAAAATCGCACGGGTATTGCATTATTTGCCGGAAACCAGGACCGAAACTTATTGTCATATCGCCTGATATACGAACGAAAGTATTAATCAACAATAATGTATTGATTCCGGCCGGATCCCATTGCTGTCCGTCTCATATTACAGAGGATTGTTTGTCAGATGAATCCATTGAGAGCATTCAAACAATGCATGAGCAGTCTTACCTGAACAGATCTACAATCTTGGATATAGTTACACGACTGCGTGAAATATGCATTCGACAAAACAAAGTCAGGTTAGACTTCGACAGCCCGGGCACACTTCAAGATGACGACTATAAGGAGTTGACTGGATTGTCGAAACATGCTTTCGATGATCTTTTCTCTTGCATTGAAGCATACTTCAGGAACACTCCAACTAGAAGTCAAAGGTGCTCTCTTGCAATTTTTCTTTGCAAAATGAGAAATGGACTGTCAAATAAATTCCTAGCAACGCTTTTTAATATCAGTAAATCGAGCGTACGCAGGGCAATATCTACAGTGAGAAAAGCAATGATGCGTGGCTTTGTCCCACAGAACCTTGGCTTCAATCATATCTCCAGAGAAAAAGTAATCAGTGACCATACTCGTCAGATAGCCCAATCTCTGCTCGGTGATGTAGGCATACCAAAGGCAATTTTGGTGTTAGATGGAACATACATATACATTGAAAAGAGTAATAACTTTCATTTTCAACGTCGCTCGTACAGCCTACATAAAGGAAGACCTCTTGTAAAGCCTATGGTTATTACCACAACTACAGGTTACTACGTATCAATCTTAGGCCCATATTTTGCAGACTCCAAAAACAATGACGCATCCATTCTAACTCATATTTTGAAATCAAATGTTGAGGATATACGCAACTGGGTAGAGAAGGATGACACGTTTGTGGTTGACAGAGGTTTCCGAGATTCCTTGACACTTTTGGAAGACTTAGGCATAAAAGCAGAGATGCCTCGCTTCTTGGGAAGAGGAGACAAACAAATGACGACCGAGGACGCAAAAATGAGCAGATTAGTAACAAAGGTAAATCCTGCTAACCAATCTTATCTCATTAGCATTAGATTATCATGAAAATTACAGTTTACTGTTATGTTATATGTAACTCGTTTGTACTTTTACAATGTTGTACTACATTCGTTATACTTACAAAGTTCTCGCTTACATGTCATAAATATTACACAATAATTAAATTTATCGAGGTCAATATGATGGTTTATTTCATGAAGAGACAATTGTATTTATTGAGCTCCATGGGGGAGCTGTACTGTTGTATTTACCGAAGATAATTGGAAGTAAAATGAGTATTTTATTACATGAAGTATCAAAACATGATTTTGCCCTCTGATATATTTTATGCACACAGAGAGCAATTTGAATTGTTATATTCGCAAGGTGTGACCCGTGTATATGTACGTTAAGGGGAAATGCTCACGAAGTTTGTCAGTCTGTTGTCCAGTGTGTCCGTGTGTGCATGCTTCCCTTTATCGGTCTTTTTGTCTGTCTCTGTCAGTCTGTCTGAACTCACGATTTCAGAGGCAGTGTATAAACTGAGCTTTGTTTTGCAAAAAAAAAATGAAAATGATAAAAATGAATCCTTGGTACACATGTAAGAGAAAGTGAAAGTATTTTCAAAACTTAACAAAGTTTGACTTCATGACTTTGACCTCGGCTGCAATTTGACCTTCATTAATAAGGAAACTGCTAAAAGGATTGAAAAAGTTAAAATGTACGTATTACCATGTGACCCATGAAAAATATATTGGCACTATGTGCTTTATATGTACGAAGCCTTGTAATTCATAGAAAAAAAATCAATTAAAATCATAAATTGCAGGTGCGATGGGTGGTTGAATCTGCGAACGCAAGGATAAAGATGTGGAAGTATCTTGCGAAAACGCTGCCAACAAATCAAGTACCTAACATAGGAGACTATGTAAGAATTGTTTGCGCCTTATCAAACAAATATTTTCCTCCGCTCAACCCCACACTAGATCATGAAGCAGATGAATCTGAAGCTGCTAAAATGTTACATCTTTCAAGAAAAGTGAATGAGCTAAAGAATTATGTCGAAGAAAACGGGTTGGTTAGGAAAACAGCAAAATGGAAGAGGGTAAATGATGATGATATAGATGATTTCCCCACTATTGATGAAGAGAGGCTGCGCAATATCACCTGCGGTACATATCAACTGAAGCTGAGTACATCATACATACAAGAGCATGTAGACAACGAAAGTGATATTTTCATTCACAAAGATGATCCTACTTTGCTACGCATCAAGATACAAAGTAGACACACGTCTTCTAGAAAGTACACAGTTTGGATAAGGTACAGCGATACTGATGTCGAGTCTTGGTATTGTTTGTGTCGTGCTGGGGCCCGGGTAGTTGGCGTCTGCTCCCACGTCGCCGCCTTATTATGGTATTTTGGTGGAGCAAGTTCATCTGGAAGGTCATCGTTTGGTGTTCGTGACTGGGGTGCCACTATCACTGATGCCGTTGACATTATACCAGAAATTATAGATGGATCAGACAGCGAGGATGACATCGAGGAATAAAGAAGACAATCCCGATAAATCTATCGGAACACACTGTTTGACAATTCTAGTTTACGTTCAATTTTTTGAGAAATAGTCGATCGATTTTCAGATGTTTATTTTCACACTCAAAATTCACAAAATGTTAAACGTTGCAAATGCTGGTTTACATGCTTATTTGTTGCATTTATCTCCGAGTGTTTGATAAGTGTTAATATTAAAGTACCATGCAATAGGTTCTTAAGAAAACGGAAATTTCCCTTTTATTTATAAACGGCAAAAATAATTACTAGAAAATTTAAATGATAATGCAGAAGGAAAACTAGCTTTTTTAACCATATAAGACATAATTTTTGGTGTACTTTTAGGAAAATAGCAATATTTTATGCTCAGAAATTATCTAAGTCGGTTTTTTTTTCTGAACAAGGATCAAATATGTTAGATAACACAGCAGTACCTATTCATACAGGTAGATATTCACTGACATTCAGGCATAAATCTGTGTGTACAACTATGGTTATGGCTATTACATTAATCAAACTTGAGTGTAGGTTTTAATAACTTAGTACTTTGAAAAGATGATTTACCGTGCTATTTTCATATGTGTAGAGGAGAAAAGCAAAAATGAAACCAAAATAAAATTTCATTTTCAAAAAGTGCTCTAAAAGTTGAATATTTCTCTCGATATTCATATGTGTCTATCTCAAAGCGTTTTCACGTAAAATCAAAATTTCTGTTTTCTTAACTGGCTGTTAGTACTTTAGAAGCTTAATATTACAATTAACAGAGAAATATATCAAGATTAAGGGTTCAAAGAGGACGATATTCAATTTTGCAGAGATGATCTATGTGAACACAACGTAGTAAATATTTGATAACTACATGTTTATGTGTTTAATTTTACCATCTTAATTATTTTGAGCTAATAACACGATACATAAAAACGAAAATAAATATTTATAAAAACACATTGTTAGATATCTAATTATATTGCTTGAACAAAAACAAAGAATAATCATTATGATGTACGATTTTTCGACATAACGCTACATAAGGGTCAAAATGACGTCATGAGCGTCTAAAACCTGGGTAGCGACAACCATTTTTTAAAACAACCGTTTTCGAGAACGGAACATCAGAATTTAATAAATGATGGCTTATTTGGAAGAGGAAAACCTCTATTTTCAAGTCTTTATTGAATTTTCAAAAATCAGATAAGGGCCGATTTTGACCCTTCGTGGCCATACCCCTTTAGACAGAAGGATTTCAGGAATAAAGAATATATATGTATAGATGTCTTTTAAAGAGCTATGCCTTCAGGGAGATAATCCTTGCTTTTCGATGAATGTCTCAATGTTAAAGGTCTCCAAATTCAATAGCATCATTTAAGAACAGATCAATTTGCAGCATGGACCAGACATTCATGTTTCGGGTACTTCACATTTTGCATTTGGTGTTTTGCTGTGGGTGCTGCAACCGGGTGTTGTTGGAGATCCCCTCCTTTCTTTTAACCCTCGTCAGTGATTCTGATTTTAAACAATGTAATATGTCCAAAGAGTGTAAAATGTCCAAAAAAGTACCGAAAGACGTAGCAGGATAGGCCGGATATAATGCTACAGGACCCATGTTTTAGAAATTTCAAGAAAGTTTGATAACAGACATTTTTGAATGCGTTGAAGAAACGATCAACCGAAGTTGAATGAACAACTTGGCTACATGTGCCCTTGCTGGCACCTGGTCCACCAGCAGTGACACCTCCTGCAGTGGTACAACTGTTAAACATCTTCAAGTTCAATAGCATCAAATTTGTTGACGTATTATTTACACGAAAGGAGGGGATACCTAAGAACACTCGGTTGCGGCAGCCACAGCAAATCCAAGAGCACCCACTTACACTGAGAAAAACGTACACAAACGTATACAAACGCCGAAGGCCAGCATTTGAGTTTCATTTTCTATTCGGAAAATGAAGTTTCAAAGTTTGAGTAAAACTCCTCCAATAATAATTATATTCAAAGCTGTCCTGGTACATCGTATTTGGATAAATGTAATCCCCAAGAAGGAGTAAATGTTTAACGTCTTCAAATTCATTAGCATCATTTTAGAGCAGATAAATTTACAGCATGGACCAGACATGCACGTTTCGGGTAATAAACCCTCGTCAGTGATCATCAATCTAAACAATGTAATATGGCCAAAATCTGTGAGAATAATGTCCTAAATATACCGAAAGGCGTAGCAAGATGACTGGGATATAATGCTACAGGACCCAGGTTTTCGAAATTTGAGACAATTTTGTAAACAGAGATTTTCAAATGCGTTTGAAGAATGTCATGAAACTGCCATTTTCAATATTTCAAAACATTCAAAAATCATATTCTTCTTTATATTATTTGTATTTTCTCTTGTTTGACGGGCAGGAAAATACTTGGATAGAGACAGCACAAATTCAGAATAAAGAAGAAAGAAACGAAACAGATTATAATATGTAACCTACAAAACAGGCATATTAGCGACTTCAATCCACCAACTCTCAGCTTTGGTCATCTGTCGAGTTGCATGATGTGATAGAACCTCACAACTGCTCCATTTGTAGAAAGTTGTGTTTATTTTCTGTTTTTGATGTTGATACAAATTATGTTCTGACTCAAGCCTGTTCTCAGTGTCACCACCAAAGTGTCCGTTGAAAATTCTGCCTGAAAAATACAATATTTCTCTACAGGCATACATCAATTTTTTGTTTTCAGGTTTCTTAATTAAAGGAAAATAATGTCCAATTGGCTAGATTTAAAAAGTGTTAGATTAATTTCATATCAAATAAATCATATGTTCCACTCTAAAATTAAAAGTTTGTTAGAATATTTTCACAAATAGTTGAAATAATGTAATATCTTCACCAAAGAAAGATTACTTTTATGGGAAAGGAGGGGATCTCTAGTAAGACCCGGTTGCAGCACCCACAACAAAACACCAAAGTCAAAACACAGAGGAGACACGCACAGCAATAGACGCAAAAGGGACAAGGGACATCAAAAGTGACATCAAAACACCAATAAAAAAAAGACTACACATAAACAAACGAGACCAATTAGCAATCGGTGCCGACTTACAACTATCATCTGCAACGTTATTAGCATATGATGTTATTATCCGGGTTGCGTGCACACAACTCTCCATATTTTCCAGTTACCAAGAGGTTTCGAAGAACGCACAATTGTTGTATACAAAAACTTCCTCACTGTAAGATGACTACACATGTACGACAGCGAAAAGCAGATCCCACGCAATACAAAGATTAATTGGATATGATAAGGAAAGTGCATACATGTACGAAAAACAGTCCCTACTCTGCAAGGTGTTGCGAGCTCATGCATGTTATCACCCGAGAAGTTCGACCGACATTCAGAGAGGACATGTATCTTCTAAAAAGAGATTTTCACAAGGCTTGTCATGGAGTCACGTCGTCATAGTCAGTCAGAGTGCAAATCTTGATAATGCGCTGGTACAAGGCGGTAGATTTGCCAAGTACCATGTCGAGTCCGTTTGGTGATATCAGGATTATTTCATCTGAAAAAAAGGCGTCTGACGATTCTGACGCATTTTCGATGGACATTTTGTCCACTCGTGAAATGACAAATATTTTATGTATATCGTGAAATGAAAGGTATATCGTGAAATCGTCAAAGTAATATACCCTGTTGCATGTGTAGAGGTCCTGAATTAAGATGAATTTGAGATTTGTTTTTGTAAAATTTCCAGAAAGTTTTAATGAAAACGGAAACCTTGACCTTAAAGTTGGTTGGTAATGGGAACAACGATTGGTATCCATTAATTGAAATATTTAGGTGGTAATTAAATAAATAAATAATTGAGATAACATCTAGATACCAAAGGGGTCTCCATTGCTAACCTAATTTCACTTGCTTGCTATTGATAAGAACAACTTTTTAAGAAAGATAAAAAGACGAAATTCAAATATCCCATTAATGCTAGATCATAAGTATTGATACGACATAAGATTCCAAACCTCCTAATCTTCAGGATCTATACCCATACACTTCTGTACAGACTAAGACAATTTTTGGAGATACAAATTATAAAAGACATTCACAACGTTCTTCTGAATCACATATCTTTATATGGTCATTTCAAAACTGAATACAATTTAATGATATTGATAAAATTATGGGAGTAGTATTAAGTTTTGCAACAGATATAGCCTTAGAAAAGAATTATAAATGCGTTAAAGGGGAGGTTTAGAATGGAATTAATAGCCCATTCCCACACATTATTAGCTATAGTTCAAACGAATGTGGATGATGTCATCGGAGATATTTCTTTGACGTAGCGGCACCAACTGTAGAAACAATTTGGACGAAACCAAAATTAGGTCTTTAAGAAGAGGTCTTATAGCAAAGACGATGGGCAGACAAATTCTGAATGAATGAACAGAATGACAACGCACTGAAACGCAATGTGACTATATTGTACCTTCTTAAACACGATGGCGATTTCTTTATAATTGTGTATATACAAAGGATCACATTAGAATAGAAAGAGGAACTTAAGTCGCTTTGAGTCATGAATACTTTAAGAGATATTTTATTCGTTTCCTTACCAAGTAATTCATCTTGCTCTTTCTCTAACATGTCTAGTTTATCTATCAATACCCTTGTCTTCCTCATCGCTCTCATTATTTCATCTCTTTGTTTTTTCGCCCCATTCAATTGTTCCTTGGTGTTTTTCTCCTCTACTAATGCTCCCATGTACTCACTCTTTAACAGGAATACACCAAAATGATTATTTATTCATTTGTAGAATGATATTCATATTAAACTATATACTTATCATTTTGAAGATAACAATTTAGTATTAGAGTTCTACCGATTATCACTACAGTACGTAGATTTTCATTCTTATGCAAGATCTAACCAATGTCTTTCGGTATAACTACATGTATATAACAACATTGCGTCTTCGAAAAGCCATGGTTTTTTTTTCTTCTTTTTTTTTTTTTGGTTAGAAGGGAGGCAGACGTATGTAATCGATAACATGTAACTACACAAGCTTTACAATTTCTTTAAGTACACATGTTTATGTCTGTGTTTCAACCAGCCACATAAATCGCCTCCATTTCAAATTGGTCTCCCCTTATTATCTTTGAAATAAGAATTTAATTTGATCGATTGAAGAACGAAATGGGTTACTGTATATCTATTCAAGAACGAAAAACAAAATAATTTGGAAGGATGATCGTAATAAAGCCCACACTAAAGCAGCAAGATATGCCCGACGGCATTTACTTTCACAATACCAAAATATCGAAGTACCATAACTCCGTAATGACAAATTATATGATGAACTTGAAAATCGAAAAACTGCTTCCTCTCCACATTCTTATGACAGTGTAAAAATAGCATGAAAATTTGTTGACGCATATTCAAAATATTGCGTTCCATGCTCCTATGCTTTGCTCTTACATTGTGCTTATGACTCTCTATCCCATTACATTAATTATTTCACAATTATGCGACCAAAAAAATGAAGGACCCATGATATATATTAAAGACCATCCTTTATTCTTGAAGTATACAAATTTTCGAAACATTTCACCTCAAACAAGATTTTTTTTTTTAATTTTGATTTCAGTGTATTTTCATAGTGTTTAAAAATATTGCAAGTACAATAACTGCGTAACCACAAATCGGATGAACCTGAAAATCGAAATTTGGCTTTTTCTTTACAGTCTGATCACAATGTAGAAATATCATGAATATCTGTTGACGCATATTCTAGTGATTGTGTTCCATGCACCTATACTTTGCTCTCATTTTAACATGTATGTGCATATGACCCCCTCCCTCTCATTACACATAATTTCACGATTATGCGACTAAAAAAAATTAAAAGAAAACGTTACATATTTTTAAAAAATATCCTTTATTCTTGATGTATACAAATTTTCAAAACAATTCACCCAAAAATACATTTTTAAAGAATTTTGACTATGAACACTTATTTCCTGTTGCAGTGTGGAACAGTTAAACTCGTTCCCCGTGACATTGGATATTTTTTTAAGTGTGTTAAAGTGATATTAGAACATATGAGATAATACTTGTACCTAAAACCTTCCCTAAATATAAACCATAATACGCCAAAAATAGTTTTCAGCTCTTACCGCACACATACGTAAATCAGTTTTGAAATTGCTATCTTTAGCCATTTACAGAAACCCTGATTCTATAAGTGATCACTTCCGGTAAATATGATGGGGAGACTTATGACGTAGAAAGTTGTACATGAAAGACGAAAGTAGTGTAAACAATGCAATGTACCGTTGAGGTATTGAAGCTGAGTTCGCATTTAATTTGCTCAGTTTCACATCTTCTGATAATTTCTTGATTATGTCGAGTATTAATATGTAAATGTTTAATATTAGTAATTTTCATGCGACCAAGCATCTGTCCATGAGAAAAAAAAAAGAGGGGAGGGTCTTGAGATGGACGATTTCACACATGATGTCACATCATATTTTCTGTCTGTCCTATTTTACTATTTGTTCTAAACACGCATGATTTGAAACTATGGTTGAATATACAGCCCGACCTGTTTCAAACGCAGAAGGGGGGGTTGACTTGGAATGCGTGCGACTGGAATTTAAGACCGGGAGGCCCCCTGCCCATCCTTTTATTGAGCTTAGTGAACAACATAGTATTACCTATATTCATTACCGGCAGTCATGACTGCCGGTATACTGTAATCAATCGTGACATACTTGCACGGATAAAATAACTCTTGGCAATATGATTGGTGGATAACTACAAAATATGCAAATATTCGTCAAGGTTATTCTGAATCTGTGCATAAGATGATTCCATCAAGTCCGCTGAAGAGTCTAGATGACTTGAAAAATGAAAGTCATATCGTATCAGTGCATTTTCTTCCGAAAGATGCCTCGAAAAGTCTTTGTACCGATACGTCCTACAACAAATCACAGATCCTCGGAAATTTCCGTAGCTTGAATCGGAAATAAAAACGGAAAAGCCCGGAAATGTGCGATTGGTCTAACAAGAATAAAAATCGTTTATTCCATTTTTTTTCTTACTAGAATTTTACAACATTTAATGTCAGCTAACTGCCGGCAAGCTTTTTGTAAAAGCTAATACTTGTATTGTCATATACATTCACTTTAATGACAAATGACAGATGGAGATATCTTTGGCATAGACGGATTCAGGAATCTAAAATAGGGAGGGCGGATCACAGTAAACATTGAAAACAATCTTTCGGAGAAGCGTAGGGAGGGGGTGAGGGGTATAATGACTAAAACAAAACGTTATTAATTTATTTTTACATGTATTTTTTTTTTAAATTCATCTTTATACATAATTATTTCAAAATTTACCTGCATTGCTGCAAGGGATATAGGGTATACTTATTTAACTAGCTCCCCAGTGGGTAAAACACTCAGAAAATTTTAATATTATTCTGAGGCTCCAAGTCGATGTCATGGAATCTATTTTAATTAAAATAAGGATCAATTTTATTCTATCAATATATATGGTCTCAACTTTTGGGATAAACAACGAAAAATGATTCGACATTATTCTTTTTTTCTAAATCATTAACTTATGGTCACAGCTAGCGGTTTTTAATTGAATAAAATAATAATAAAAGAACGAAGCAATAAATTTATACTGATCTGAAAACATTTTTGAAATACGTTTTCATGAGAGGCAATTGATGATAGAAAAGATTGGATGATCTCTCTCTCTCTCTCTCTCTCTCTCTCTCTCTCTCTCTCTCAACTACTCAAAACGGACAAATGTGCGTGTGTGTGTGTGGGGGGGGTTACCCCCGCAAACCACGATCTAATATTCGGCAAGTGCTAGATCCATCAATCCATATGTAGTTTCAGAATCTGTCAAAAATATTGGCCAGCACGATCATTTTTTTTAATCAGAATATAAATTATGTCAAACTTCTGTCCTGAATCTATGTATAGGTGATCGCCAGCCATGAGCATGTTTAGAAATGAGCTCCCTTTATTTATTTATTTATTTATTTATTTATTTATTTATTTATTTATTTATTTATTTATTTATCTATTTATTTATTTATTTATTTATTTATTTATTTTATTTATTTATTTATCTATTTTTTTTTCCTTTTTTGGCTCAATAAATAAAAAACTATGTTTTAGATATTGATTGTTTTATTCTTGAAACGGTAACCACATGCGTATACACATGTGCGCGTACAAGCAATCACTTTGTCGTGTACAGCTTCTGACGTCATTTACTGAGACCCACGAAGAATACAGTCGATCCCGAAAATTCATTGGGTAATTGACAAAAATGTCCATTTCCTCTAAAACCAGGATTTTTTTCTGTGGTTACAGCATGAAAAATTTCATTTTTAAAGAGCTAATGCTATATACTATTTTCACAGATGTTCTAATATCACTTAAGTACTTCTTTCCAGCTCTTTCGCCAGAAAGAAGCTTTGTTTTGGCACTTTATCAATTTGACATCGAATATTTCATTTGGCTATTTCGGAAACTTTATATATATTATCGAAATTAAAGGAGGTTAACATCTAATGCAATTTTGAACATATATTTTATTTGGATATCCTAATGAATTGACCCTACAGGAAATTTGGAGACGCGTACTCTCTGTTAAGTAAATGCACAAATTTAAAGTCTAAAAATAAAACCAGAGGGCGCTAGTGAAATGAATTTGGGCGGCTTATGAAAAGCACTTTGGCTGGAAGCTTCACTGATGAGAATTTAATATTTGAAATACTAAATAATACATTGGTTTGAAATTTTCTTTAAGAAGGTATAGAGTTGGAACCCTTTCGCATTATAAAAGGATATTAACACAGTATTTATCAAATCTAAGTCCAATAACTATGTAACGACAAATTGGATGAACATGAAAATCGAAAGGCGGCTCCCTCTCCACAGTCCTACGCAATGTAAAAATATTATGAAAATCTGTTGACACATATTAAAGTTATAACGTTCTATGTGCCTATACTTTGTCCTTAGCTTAACATGTATGTGCATATAAGCCCCCCCCCCCCCTTCATAACACAAAATTTCTCAATTATACATCGAAGAAATTAATAATCCATTACATATGTATAAGAATATTTTTCCTTCTTAAAGTATACAAATGTTCAACACATTTCTCCCAAAAAGAGATTTTAAAAGAATGTTAAACTATTTAAGTATATTTTCACAGTATTTAAAAATCCTAAGTCCCATAACTCCGTAAAGACAAATCGGATGAACCTGGAAATAGTAAGGCGGTTTTTTCTTTTCAGTCTGATCACAATGTAAAAATATCATGAAAATCTGTTGACACATATTCAAGTTATTGCGTTCCATAAGCGGATGGACATGTAGACGGACAGACGGACGGACATCGTCATAACATAATACGTCCCGTCCAATACGGGCGTATAAAAACGATGCCAAAAAACGGCAATAGAATTCAAATTCCCATATCTCTTTTTTTACCTTTTCTGCAGACATCTTAGTATTGTTAGACTCCTGATCCTTCATTGTCGATAATTTGGCATCTTCAACATCAGCTTTTTCCTTTTTCCTGCGGGGATTCGGTAAATTTGTTAAGGTCACTTTCAGAAAAAAAATGTTTTACGTTCGCTAAAGACAGCATCCAATTTGCTATCTGAAAGTTCACCAATTCATCAAAAAATGGATATCAAATCAAATTCGTATAGAGTATCTTTAAAAACACGAACTTTCTCAATTTATGAAATACTAAGTACCTGCCTTCTGGATTCCCGACCTTTTAACTACCTCTAGATATTATCAAATAACAATTATATAATCAGATATTCTGTATATATTGAAATTAAGCCCATTAAGACTTCCAAAATTTCCAAAATAGCATAAAATCATTTTATATGCTGCATTCTGTGGAAAAAATGCAACCGCACATCCAAATTTAAAATAAAAAGTATTGAAAATTATTTTGGTTTGGTTTGCCAGCAAAAGTAGCCAGTCAAAGTAAAGACCGAGTACTTTTGACTATCAAATGGACATTCAACAACCACATAAAAATGTTATTCTCCCACAAAAAATACAAAGGAAAGACCCCATCGAAGCACGGAGACAACATATAAGAGGAATGAGATCAGTATTTCTTCTTCAGTTTTGCTCGTACCCCGTGAGACAGCCTATGTGAGACACATAAGTTGTCTCAAAGGCTACACCATCCAATTATTAAACGTCATAGTCATGTACCAATTAGCTGTTCCAAACGACCAATCAGAGATGCCGTACTAAAGACGCGTGTGAGTTTTGAAAGTACTTCCGGTAAATGGCAATGAAATGTTGACGAAGCTTGAGTTTGACGTCAGAGGGTTATTATGTGATTTTGCAGACGGGACAAACTATTGTGAAATAACATTTATCAGTTAGAAACGCACGATCGTTATCTAGTTCACCACTGTTCTCTACCGGTTACCATTTTGTCTCGACAATGCGTAGTAACCGTTGTCAAGGAGTAACGACAAAATTATAGCTACATAGAAATGAAGAAGAAATAGATTCCATCACTTTCTACTGAGTGAGACATAAAAATTTACACTCGTGACAAATTTTCCGTCACTCGTGTAAATTTTTAAGTCTCAGTAGATCGTGATAGAACCTATTAATTTCAAATACCGACTAGGGATGGCCATCAGCTTTTTTAAATGTCAAAATAGATGGTGATTTCTCCCAATTGAGTTAAAAAAGATCCTGGCGATAATCACAATAGCACTCAAAATAGAGCACACAAAATTGAGCATGGACGGACCCTAGCAAGCTAGAGGTGGAACCAGGTGTCCGGGAGGAGTAAGCATCTCATCAAAGACACATATCTCATAAAAAAAAGTCTTAAAAGTTTGCAATGTAGGATGGCCTGAGGATTAGGACAATTAACACTATGTGTCATAGTTAACACATAAAAACTTTATGAATGGATATGGTATTTAGAGAAGACAAAATGGAAAACAATGAAAAAATAGGGGAGGTTCTGATACCGGGATTTGAACCCACAACCCTAGGGTCCATGCGCAGAGTGAACATGTCTATTCACATTTTTAAAAATTCATAAAACTTTCAAAAAGAAGATTATAGAATGGTATGTATATCAAAGCAAACAGTTACTTAGATATGACAAACATGCACTAAATGAGGACATAAAACCACACATCTGTAGAGTTAGTCAAAGAAATAGCTAAAAAAAATGAGCATTTCTGACAGTCCGAAAAGATGTCATAAACACGTCAAAAATTTGGCTTCGGGCTGGAACCAAAAACTGAAGCATCCTTCTAGATTATCCAGATACTTTCATTTTGTCGATATGTGCTTCTGTTCTGAAGAAGTAGTTTGTGAAAGGAGGGTACCTCCCCATTAAATACTTTTGCCTGTGACGGCGCCACCTGTTGACGGAACTGGACGAAAATTAATACTTGTAGGGGACTATGAGTACTTCATTTCTACAAGATTTCATTAAAATCTCCTCAGTGGTTCTGGAGAAGATGTCCGATATGTATGAAAATATCCCCCTTTCCTTTTTCCCATAAGAATAAAATGTTCAAACAAAATCAATATAAAACCAATGAATGCCTTATGATAATAATGGAAGTGTTCTAAGTGTATGATACATGTATTGTGCTTATTTTTGGTATCCCTTTTGTATCCCTTGTTTCACTTGTCTACTATGTTTTTTGCTACTGGCTGTTTCAGTGTTTTGCTGTGGATGCTGAAACCAATGCCTGTTAGAGATCCCCTCCATTCATACACATGGATTTGACCTCACTTACGTTTGTTCCTTGAGTATTATTAATGATTTTTCCAACCATTCAATTGTTTGTGCTGTATCAGTTTCTTGCTCTTTTAAAGTTTTCAAACTTTGTCTCGTCTTCTTTTTCTCCAAATTTTGAATCACATTCTCTAAAATCATGTAACGTTTCACAAAGCCATTCATATCAATCTTTTTCTGTACAAAAAAAGAAGAAAAATTAAAGTTTATAACAAGTAAGTTACATCAAATATATGTCATTTGAAAGTTTTTTTTTCTTATATTAAGGATATTTTGTTTAACTTATTTGGTTTATTTGAAATCCAAATCCTTATTCTTAGGTGTCTAGATTATCTATGAAAATATTTTACATAGCCACGGACTTACAGAAATGAATGATTGATGAATTGAAATTATTATGTTATCATTTGTTTGCAGTAATAAGGGCTTTGAAAAAATCTGCAGCACTCCTACAATGCACTAACCACAACGGGAATTTACAAATTACAGGCATCAAACCACAGTGGATGTATAGAACAAAGGAGGGGATATCCAACAACACCAGGTTGCAGCACCCACAGCAAAACCCAATAACACCCAATGCAAAAGTCTAGGAAGAGACGCAAAAGGGACAAGGAACTTCAACGCACAACACAGAAGCATCAAACACAATGGACTACACATTAACCAACGAGACCAGTGGGCAACCGATGCCGACTTAGGACGGCCATATGCAACGGAAATAAAAGAAGGTGTGGTTATCCTGTATTACGTGCGCACAACCCTCCCACTTCTCCGATTACCCAGAGGTCTCGAAGAACGTACCATTGTGTTGTAAAAAAACCTCCTCGCTGTCAGATGACCACACACAAACAAGACTACAAAACGTATAGATACACACATCAATATTTTCTTATTCACTGAATCTAAATGATGTGTTTTCTGCGTAAATGTAGGAGTTCATTTTTATGTACCTGGTGCTGGAGGAGTAGTGGTTAGTGGTAAGAGCGCTGGACTATAAACCTATAGGTCGTGGGTTCGAATCTCACCGTCGCCGGTCATTACAAAACCAATGTAACATTTGGCAAGTCACTTTATACTACGTTGCAGTCTCTCCATCCAGGAGTAAATCGGGTACCTGGCATGAGACGAGCTGGTAATGTGAATGAAAAACATCAGCGCCCAAACGGCAGCTCTGCTTGTATACTCCCATAGGAGTTGAGAAGGCACTGGATTGTCCAGGTCTCGCCAGGGAGTATCATACGAACAAGACTATAACCCCTACCTTTACCTTTATATTTTATCTTCATATGTGAGGTTACAATAGCAGACTTCTTCCAGTTTGATTTTTATATGCATATTCAAGAATAGAACCCATGAAAATCTTACAAATATCTTACAGAATCTAATAATACCTTAAAACTTGTCATCATACACACTATAGCGGTATCAGTCTCTGGCTCTTTATATAAAAAATTGACCGGGTCTAATTAGCATAGAGGCTATAGGGTTTATAGGATTAAAACCCGAGACCCTTACAAACAAGATGCTTTTGACACTTTGCTGACGATATTTTTAAGTTGATTTTTGATTTGTGTCTGGTCAAAGAATTTTCAATTGGATTAATGTGTCTTTGACGGGAAAAGACGAAACAGACAAAAAAGAAAACGATCCAGAATATACCGCTCTCTCAACGATCTACTTACTATAGCACGCAATGGCGGAAGACATGAGCTGTTACATGCTCTGTCGTCAATCCCAGTGATGCACTTGAAATCTATCTTGGATGAAGCAGAGGTTGCATTCTTAAGAAACACTGACTGATTCAGACTTAATATCATTGTCTCATTTGCACAGTATAAACTTTATCCTATTGTGAAAAACACCTCACCTAAAAGACGATTCATCAAAATCCCGTTTATTAACAAAGGTTTTGATATTCTAAACATCTCTAATATTTTTCGGGATCATCGCGTACAAAGTACCACTCCTCAATATTTTGAAAATTTAGAGCCACCTCTTATTTGTTATAAGTACAAGAAACCTATTCGAAACTTTGTTTTTAACTATAATAAAGTTACAACGGATCCTAAAATACTTGAATCGTGTCGCTTCTTGAGAATGTGCAACTTCTAAATATCTCTACAAACCAGCTGGCCATGTTGTTACAGGTGACTTTTAAATTATCCAAGACAGACAGCTTCGTGGTCATCTTTAAAAAGGACCTAAGTATAGAATCCCATCTAAGATAGATTTTGTCAAATGCCGTGAAGTGCTTACGGAAGCCTTAGATAATTATACGAAAAGATGGTGTAAATCAGAAGGAGTCGAACCGCGTGCTCTGAATGACTGGAAAAACCTTATTTTAGATATAACGGATATTCGAATAGATAACTTCCATAAAAACCCTCATCTTTTTCAAAATCCACGTTCCAAATCAGAAAGATATTTCAAATCCAAACTAAGTAAATTACATGAAAAATATGTCTTTGCACCAGCTGATAAAGCAGCCAACAACACCATTATCATTTGAAAACGTTACTACATATCAACAATTTCGGAACTTTCGTCTACCAATACATATATCAAAAGCAATGAAAGTGCATCTAACATTTTAGGCAAGCACAACAGTGAACTGTCTTCATTCAATATCTCTATTTCTAAATTGGATCTCCCAACACTATATTGCATACCGAAACTGCACAAGTCTCCTTACAAATTTCGATTTATTGCTAATTCTAGTAACTGCTCCACTACAATTTTGTCTAGAAATCTGACGTCAGCACTTACTGCTATTAAAGAACACATAACTAGATATTGTGAAACGGTTCTAAACAGGAACGATGTAAATTAATTTTGGTCTATTAAGAATTCAGGGGATGTGATTGAAAAAATGAAATCTGGAAATTTCCAAGTCAATACGATTTCTTCATACGACTTCTCTAATATGTACACCACACTTCCTCATGACAAAATTAATGATCGATTATCTAATCTCATTAAATGGTGTTTTGATCGAGAGCGAATAACTTACATTTGTACATCTGAATCGAAGGGTTTCTTTTCCTCGACAGACTACAAATCATCTAAATAATGGACATGTAGTGACCTGTGTAATGCCTTGTCCTTCCTCTTGGACAATATTTATGTTAGATTTGGTGAGGATCTATACCAGCAGATTGTAGGAATTCCTATGGGTACTAACTGTGCGCCTCTTGTTGCAGATTTATCTTTATACACTTATGAAAAAGAATTTATCCAAAATCTTCAAAAGCAAAGAAAATTTGATGAGCTGAAATGTTTCAATAATACTTCTAGGTATCTGGATGATATTCTAACCATTGACAATCCTGCTTTTGAATTATATAAGAATGAAATTTATCCGCAAGAATTAACCCTTAACAAGGCAAACCTTTCAAATACAGAAACACCCTTTTTGGACCTAAATATCAAAATTGTAAACGGAAAGATTCATCCAAGTGTATATGACAAAAGGGATGATTTTGGATTCAACATAGTAAATTTCCCTTGGCTTGACGGTGATGTTCGAAGATTACCGTCATACGGCATTTACATATCACAGCTCATCCGGTACGCTAGAGCATGTACTGATATTTTGGATTTTCACAGTAGAAATTTACAAATTACCAAAAAACTTTTAGGTCAAGGTTTCCGCTTTCATAAACTAGTTAAGACTTTCTGGAAATTTTACAAAAATTACAGTCAACTTCTTTTAAAATTCGGATCTATACATGCAACAGAGTACATTACTATGGGTATTACACAACCTCTCTTTTATGGTGATATGATAAACAAAATAAAAAGGATCAAAGGTAGGCAGCATAACCATCGAAAATGCGTCAGAATCATCAAACGCCTTTTATACCGTGGGTATGATCCTAATATCACCAGACGGACACTAGGCTTGGTACTTGACCAATCTACAGTCTTGTACAAGCGCATCCTTGAGACTTGCACTCTGACTGACTGTGACGACGGGACTCAATGACGGGCCCTGTCCAAACCTCTTTAGAGAAGACAGGGCCCCGACCACCTGTCCTCTCTGAATGTCAGTCGGACTCCTCGGGTGATTACATACATGAGCTCGCTACAGCCGGCAGAGCACGGACTGTATTACGCATGCCCTCTTTTTATATCCATTTACATATTCATCTGTGTCTATGGGGCCTCTGCGTTTCGCGGTCTCGTTTGTGTGATGTCATCTTACAGTGAGGAGGTTGTTTTACACCACAATTGTACGTTCTTCGAGACCTCTGGGTAATTGGAGAAGTGAGAGGGTTGTGCGCACGTAATCCAGGATAACCACACCATTTGCTACTTGCGTGACAGATGGCCGTCCAAAGTCGGCACCGGTTACCCATTGGTCTCGTCGGTTTATGTGTAGTCTTTTGTGTTTGATGTTTACATGTCGTGTGTCTCTTTTCCGTCTCGTGCTGTACTCGTCTTTTGTGTTTTTGCATCGGGTGTTTTGGTGTTTTACTGTTGATGCTGCAACGGGGTCTTATTGGAGATCTCCTCCCTTCTTTTTACAATGAGGAGGTTGTTTTACACCACAATTGTACGTTCTTCGAGACCTCTGGGTAATTGGAGAAGTGAGAGGGTTGTGCGCACGTAATCCAGGATAACCACACCATTTGCTACTTGCGTGACAAATGGCCGTCCAAAGTCGGCACCGGTTACCCATTGGTCTCGTCTGTTTATGTGTAGTCTTTTGTGTTTGATGTTTACATGTCGTGTGTCTCTTTTCCGTCTCGTGCTGTACTCGTCTTTTGTGTTTTTGCATCGGGTGTTTTGGTGTTTTACTGTTGATGCTGCAACGGAGTCTTGTTGGAGATCTCCTCCCTTCTTTTCATTGATTTACGATGGTTTACAATGAATGTGCTTTCTTTGATAACAAGAATAAGATGAACATGCTTGGGTAAGATTTGTAGATATATCTGACTTATTTTTCCAAAAGGATGTCATTTCTTTTGATAGCAGGATTTCCATTCCTTCATCCAGATGCGGTGTTGTGTGAGGCAGCTTAATCATAAACTGGCATGAAAAGCATTTTGGGTTATATTCATTACGGTCAATATTTTGATTAAAAATTCAGATTTTTTTTTCACTGCGCAGTATCGCACATCGTCCGGACGAAAGACAAATTACCATGACAAATATGGATAATGAACATATCCCTGTATACAGCTAAAAATCGATAATTCAGAAAATCAAAAACCGAAGGCATACAAATTCAGGATAGAACAGGAACCAAAGCAAACAAACAAAATCCTCCATCACATGAAAAGAAGCTAACTCCTAATATCGGAGTGAGACCAGTTGCCCAGGAATAGTAATCATCTCCTGCTTGCATGCAATACCCGCCGCTTCAATTCGGAAGAACTGTCACATCCGGTTACTTCCATTTCTGTAGACATAGAGTATAATCTTTGGTTGGATGGTTCAAATGGTCTATGACAGAATATCATCCACCATTCTGGAGAGTTGTACATCATAGTGTATTACCAGTTCCCCATATCGACCGTAGAACTTTCTCAGTGACGATGTTAGTCGGTCACAAACATATCCCTTACTGAGAAGCTTATCTGAAAGACTCCTAGCTCTCAGAACAAAAAGCGTACTTCAAAATTTAAAATAGGGACCAGGTATTCCGACAAACTACAAAAAAATGGTATGATTTTATGTAATGAATCTTATGCGATTTTAACTAAAAGTGGTAACTCTTCCCTTTTTTGTGTTTCTGTCCTTGTGTAAAGTTTAGCTATCTTGAGATCTATTCACATCATTTATCGCGAATGTTGGACACAACATCATTTTTAATAAAAATATAAACATGAAAACTTACACTGTTTTCAAGAGCTGATGCTGTTGATGAATCCTCGTTGAAATATTGTCTGTAACACACATATATTTACATGTAATTTCGATAAATAACATATCTTAATGATCTTCATATTTAAAGCACAAGAAAATTATGTATATAACAGGGTACCCTATTTACCTATTCCTCCCTGCCATGGATTCGAACCCACTACCTACGGCAACTTCCGTCTGGCAATTACGAGTCCGGCACGCTATCCACCACACCATCTCGACTTCACAAATATGAAGTTTTGATGGCAAGGGTCTATCGTATCGGACTCGTGATCACTCGGTAGTCAACGGCTTTCGGGATTTCCCCTATATACTAGTAGGGTGCGATTATACTCGGAATCGAGGGATGCACTCAACGCAGAAGAAGGTCTTCATATTTATATAGTTGAAGAAATGATCTTCATATTTATATTATTAAATTTTCCTACCTCCCATCTCTGTCTTTTTCTATTGGATTTGTTTTTATGCATACAAAATCTCATATTCTTTTTCCTGCTTTTGAATTATTGCTTAGAATGAATATTCCTTCTAGAAATAAAAAATAGATATCCACAACTGCATTGATGCAAATAATATCACGCTAAAACATCATACCCAGTTATTGCTAAGTGTTGAACAGCAATGATAACGAAGAGAGAAGACGCCTTCAAAATGTATCTCTCCAATGCAGCCATTATCATCAATCTTCTCTCACATATACTGGTTTTGTTCTTAAACCTGACAAAAAAGAGAAGATAAATGCAAAATAGAAGGAACACGAAAAGATAAACGTAAAATGATTGTAATACGCTGGTTAATAATTTGTCTATTGTTGATGGGAGGTTTATCAATATGAGCAAGCCAGTTTACATGAAACCCAAAAATCGATAAGGAAGAACTTACAATCAAGACTTCACCAGAACACTAAACACAAAATAAACATCAAAGAAGTACCTAACAGTTATTCAATCTCAAAGTCGAGAAGGCAAGGCCAAATCGTGAGAATTCCCATCGGAACGGTTGCTAACCCCGGAATGAACAACATTCCGAAGTGAGACCAGGTGCCCGGGGAGAAAAATGCTTCACACAAACACTGAGACCAATGGGTTACAGGTACCGACTAAGGACAACCTTCTGCAATCCAAATTATGTATGCATAATTCTCCTACTAATCCGGTTTCCATGTAGTCCCGAAGAACGCAAAAATGGTGTGTATGATACTCTCATCACTGTAAGATTACGACACAAACAAGAAGACAAATACTAGGACCAAGTAACAAATAGATAATGGTGCAAACGAAAAGCGAAAAAGTTGTCAATAACAGTCTGTGCTCTGCGGTCCGTGTTGCACTTAACAATTCAAAATTCCAAAAAAGTTTTGGAATTTTCTATTTTCGATATTTTAACCGAATCCCTAAATTATCAAACTTTAGAATTTTTTTAAGTTTAGATTTTTGAGTAAAATGTCAAAAATCTAAAATATTTTGAATTTTTGAAATTTTAGATTTGTGAGTAAAAACCTAACGTTTTAGATATTTCAATTTTCGTACACAGTTTACAATTCTAAAGCCATATGTTCTAAACTTAAGAATTCAAAATTTTTTAATTTTTTAGAATCTTAGATATCTGACATTTTGATCAAAAACCTAAAGTACCAATGCATTTAAAAGTTTTAGAAGTTTAGACTTTTAAGTGAAATCTCAAAAATTTTAATTGTTTTGAACATTTCGAACTTTAGATAATACCGTTTAGGGTTTTCTGATTTAAAAAAATCAAGAAGTCAAAACCTGAAACGATATTTGTGATTTTGCTTATTCGGAAGTTTAGGTTTAAAGTAAAAAATCTAACGTTCCAAAAATTCAAACCGTTAGGGATTTTTGATATTTTAGTGAAAAATCTAAACGTCTAAAACTACCCTTTTGACGCATGTATAAGAAATTCAGCATCAAGTCAAGGAAAATTTACCATGTTAAACCTTAAATCATCTCATTTAATTTGTCAATCACACTGGTATGAATTTCAAAACGGTGTTTGTGTATAATTAGAAACGTTGGTTTCTTGGTTTTATGTAGAAAAAAGTAGGTTTCAATTATGAAAAGCAAGAAATCAGAAAATCAATACTATATGGTTAATAACATTTTGTGCATTCCAAATAAATAACTGACTGATTAAATGTGTTTTGTCATTCATTGGCAATTTGTTATTAACTCGTTTGTAGATATCCCCTACTCGAGGACAAAAACACATTTCATCGTTAACTGCTGCTCTGTTGTTCAATAATCACATAAAAAAAATAAACAAAAACTATTTTGATGCCTTGGCAATATCCCAACGGATATTGCTATTGAGTTCCTCATCTTTTTAACATCAATTCTCTGTAAGCACCAGAAATTCAGCATAAGGACCGGAACGCTTTGCCACAAATCAATACGTTTTTATGCAAAATGAAAGCCAATAATGAAAATATTTGAAAATGACGAAAATATTTATGCTTGGTGCCATGGAAACGGGATGTTAACACTGAAAAAGTTCAATTTTTAGCTTTTTTGAAGACTTGCAGGATCCAATTAACACATTTTCTTCCGACATATGTGATTGAATCGTAATGTTTGATCCTAATTCTTTGTGATAAAACCATAAGATAACGGAAAAATTAGGAATAGGGAGTTACCATGGCAACAATTCTACCATTATCTGAAGATAGCAAATTTTCATTTTTAACTTTGAAGTTTAAAGTCAAAACTAATCAGATGGCAATAAACGAATTGTAATTTTTCTTGGTTGCCAAGGCAATATGGACGGTATCCAAGGAAAACTGCTCTTTTTAGTTCAGATTGTATACCTTAAATTTGACAATATCAAAGAACAAAACATGAAAAGATTTATTTAATGATAAGCTTCTAAGGTTATCTTAAATTTTTATTAAGAATATTTTGCTCAATACTAAGAGAAATAATCCGTTGCTTAGAAAGCTTATAGAAATTTGAAATAAGCTTGTTTGCTTCCTTGGATACGGCCATTTTGAATAAATATAAAAAATGAAACTTTTTCTATTAAAGTGTTTAAGCAATCTCTTTTAATATCACAAAGATTTGTTCTTTATAACCTAATTAGAAATTTGATTTCAAAAGCTTTAAATTGTACAAAACAAGAAGAAATTTTGTGTAAATCGGTCTTGTTTCCATAGTAACAATGCAAAAATGTGTCTTGTTTTATGGAAATGAATTCTACTGACAAGGTGATTTCTAATGGAATGGAAAATGTAATTATAACAATACTTTATTCTGAAAATTCAATCGAATTAAATGGTTGCCATGGTAACGTTTACACCACCAATTTTATTTAAGCTGTACAAAGGGTACATTACATGTGACATAATAATGCTATCACATTTTATCTATTAAGCCTTTATTTTTTAATTATTTGGTTTTCGGATCCACCGACCAGATTTTTTGAAAGAAGGAAAAAAATTTAATCGAAAAATCACGGTTTTTTTTATTTTCGCCTAACAGAATATTTAGTGTCTATTAAAAAAATAAAAGTAGCATTCAAAGCTGCATCATGCGCCCCAAGACTCATCTCAGCCTTTGAATTTTCCTTTTTTGAGAAGCCGTTTCTAACTACATAACACTTCTTTCCATAGTGAGTACTTAGCACCTTTCTGACAGCAAGGTAGATTTAAATGTTGATTGTCTTCAAATTCAATAGCATCATTTTAGAACAGGTAAATTTTCTGCATGGACCACACATGCACGTTTCGGTAACTTAACCCTCGTCAGTGATCCTCTATCTAAACAATGTAATATTGCCAAAGAGTGTGAAAATTATTATGTCCAAAATGTACCGAAAGACGTAGCAGGATGGATGAGATATGATGCTACAGGACCCACCTTTTAGACATTTCAAAAAAAATTGATAACAGAAATTTTCGAATGAGTTGTAGAAACGATCAATCGAAGTTGATGGAACTTGACATGACAATTTGTCCGTTTCGCATGAGCGGCTTGCAGTCGGGAGCTCTCAAATGGTCAAGCAATAGGATTATAGTGATAATCTGATTACGTAACCTGTATAACAATAACAAGGACAACAGCCGCGGAAACGACCAACGACACTTGGCTATTTGGTTGGTTGAGGTGTACCCCAACCAACCAACCACATAGCCAAGTGTCGTTGGCCGTTTCTGTGGCAACGGGGACATATAACCGAAGAAGGTCATACGAATTATTTTCAATTTAAAATTCTTTGACTAGTTTAGTAAGAAGGAAAATTTGTTCATCAATGGATTAACCGCTAAGCAGTCGGCAATATTTTTTTTTAATCCTACACATTTTCTACAACACGAATGACGATAAGACATATATCAAGAGGGGAGGAGATGAGTCAGGAACCCCTCCCTTGAATTTGCAAAGAAAATCCATATTTTCTAGGTTTTTCCCTATACATTTTTTTCAAAATTCAGGTTCGACCCCTCTGATGGACTGGGGTCCGGAAAGAACATTCTAGATCCGCTTATGATCGATATATAAGCAGGTCAAAAATGCATCCATTTCTTGATCAAAGAAAGGACTCAACTGTAGCCATTGACCGGGAACAATTACATAAAGGGATGGGGCTGCTCTAAGTATTGGTACATATTCAATAGATGTACTTCTTATGAGTTTTTGAGACCACTACCCGTCTGCAACTCCCCTTTCCTAAGTCTTATTTCAGCAAAAGATATCATTCTATGCAATTATTATACGCCCGTCATTTGACGGGTCGTATTATGGTATGGCGAAGTCCGTCCGTCCGTCCGTCCGTCTGTCCGTGTGTCCGTCCGCGTATGGAACGCAATAACTTGAATATACGTCAACGGATTTTCATGAAATACATACATAATGATTGGACTGTGGAGAGGAAGCCGCCTTTCGATTTTCAGGTTCATCCGATTTGTCGTTACAGAGTTATGGGATTTAGATTTTTAAAAACAGTGAAAATATACTAAAATATTTAAAAATTATTTAAAAATCTATTTCTAGTGGAAATGTTTTAAAATTTTGTATACTTCAAGTAGAAAGGATGTTCTTTGACATATGTAACGGGTTTTTAATTTTTTTGTCGCATAACCGAGATATTGTGTGTAATAGGAAGGGAGGGTGGGTTAAATGCACATACATGTTAAGCTAAGGGCAAAATATAGGTGCATGGAACGCAATAACTTGAATATGCGTCAACGGATTTTCATGATATTCATACATTATGATTGGACTGTGGAGAGAAAGCCGCCTTTCGATTTTCAGGTTCATTCGATATGTCGTTACAGAGTTATGGGACTTAGATATTTTAAAATACAGTGAAAATATACTAAAATAGTTAAAAATTATTTAAAAATCTATTTCTGGTTGAAATGTTTTGAAATTTTGTATACTGAAGGTAGAAAGGATGCTCTTTGACATATGTGACGGGTTTTTAATTTTTTGGTCGCATAATCGAGATATTATGTGTAATGGGGGGGGGGTGTTTATATGCACATACATGTTAAGCTAAGGGCAAAATATAGGTGCATGGAACGCAATAACTTGAATATGCGTCAACAGATTTTCATGATATTTTTAGATTGTGATCAGACTTTAAAGAGGAAGCCGCCTTTCGATTTTAAGGTTCATCCAATTTGTCCTTATGGAGTTATGGGACTTAGATATTTTGGTGTTGTGAAAAAAATCCCAACGGGCGTATCTTGCTGCGTGAGCGTAGGCTTTATTGGGACATATCATACTACACTTCCTGGCGGGGACTCATCGTTCTTAGAAGCCCTGACATGAATTGATCAAGAAAATACATGCCTTCTTGTATCTGCAAAATAAAAGCAGTTTATACTTTTGTTGATTTTGGATAAGTGTGCGGCATTCAGGTTTTTGACTTGTCAGTCTTTTTTATTCCTCAAAACCCAATCGTGAAACATAGAGATTTGACTTTGTCTGGCATCTGTTCGGCTGGTAGTCACACTTTAACATAAACATGATAAATGGCTACAACTTTATTCACATGCATTATACCGGTACTTCCACCAAACTGGTAACGATGATCAAACAAAATGAGACTCACACCCAATGAGGGTCAAGGTCACCTTCAAGGTTAAGAAAATGAAAATTATCTCCATCATGACAAGCCTGTACACACCCAGTGAAACAAACACACAAGAATGTGACACATAAAGGACATCAGACAAAATTACAAACCGCAAAAAGTCACTAGAACATCATACAAAGCAATCGAAACAGACGTACATCAAACATTAATGACAAAACATAAAAAGAAGGAGACCAATGTGCACCCAGTGCCGTCTTTGGACGGCCATCTGCTATCAGCAAATGGTATAGTTATCCGGGGACGGCCATCTGCTATCAGCAAATGGTGTAGTTATCCGGATTAAGTGGGTACAACCCTCCCACGTATCCGGATACACAGAGGTCTCCATAGACGCACAATTGTTGTATAAACATAAAACTTTTTACTGTAAGGTGACATCACAAACGAGATAGTTAAACGCAACTGCCTCTTGTAACACATATTCTATGTAAATGGATCTAAAAATGTCTATGGCATTCGAGAGTTAAAGAAGATTCTGACGATAATCCCAACAACACTCACAATAGAGCACAAAATTGAGCATCGACGGACCTCTAGCAAGCTAGAGGTGGGATCAGGTGCCCGGGAGGAGTAAGCATCCCCTGTTTGGCTAGTCGCAACCGCCGTTGATATGAACGCACGAAAATGAAAAGAATATCTAAAATGCATGCACTGTATAATATACTGCTCTGTTGGCCACCAGAGTTGCATAAAGCAAACACAGATGATATAGCTACACCATTTTTGGATCTTGATATCAAAATCAATAACGGAGAAATTCAGACAAAAATATACGACAAAAGAGAAGATAGTTAACTTTCCTTGGCTTGATGGCGATGTTCCAAGGTTGCCATCCTACGGCATTTACATCTTTCAGCTTATCAAGTACGGTAGAGCTTGCTCACATGTTTCGGACTTCCATGATAAAAATAAACAAATTACAAAAAAACTTATCAGTCAAGGATATAGATATCATAAATTTGTTCAATCTTTTTGGAAATTTTTCATTAACTATTCTGAACTTCTTTTTAAATTTGAGACAACTCCAGCGTCAGAGTTTGTATCATAGGGAATTTCATTGCATTATTTATGAATTATATTACAATTGAAATTATGAACCATTTGCATGAGACACAGTAAGGCTTCAAAATTGTTTAATTTTCATATTTTGGTATCTTATTACCTAGTTACCATGGCAACCAATTCACTTGGCAACAATATGTTGATGATTTTCTATTCCTGACATTTTGCCCTACACATATATGAAATTTAATGAAAATAGGAGAACATGCGTGGCCGAAACAGAAAATTGGTGCTACATTTGTACATGTAGTTCTTCGGATTGACAATTTTATAAAACTTTATTATTTCAAAACGAGCATGAAATGGATTTATAATCATACAATAATTTCTTGGAGATTAACAAAAGGAAGATAAGAAAGAGATCTCTAGCAAGAATACCCGGCGCTGACAACAGCGGAAAACATCCAAAAACTTACGTGACAAGATTTGTAAAACTTGTATAGGATAACTACAAAAAAGGGTAGTAGGGAGATTGGGAACACGAAATATTTAACTTCGTTCATTTGGACTAGACCAGCAGATGAAAGTTATAAGGGGGATAAAATATGATTCAAACCTTAAACATCTTTCTTATTTTATTTTCTCGCATCATAAATTATGTCGGTTTATCATATTGTATACTTTGTGTTGAATGACTGCCAAAAAAGGGTAGCCGACAGCGGTAGAGCAAGTGGAAACAAAAGTTACGGTTCATTTGGCCTATACCGGCAGATAAAATAGGGGAGGGGGGTTCCAGTCTGATTTACAGAAATCTACGAACAAAAAACTGGTGTCTGATTTTGAAAACTTATATCAACGATCTAGTTTCAAAGAAAGGCAGTGCCCAGCTTGAAGTCATCTTTGCTTGATCTGGTCAAACCAAGGACTCATAAACAGACCAGGTTAAAAACGGAATCGATAAGTTAATCATGTTAATATATTTCCTACATGTTTTTATTTCATGTCATTTTTATTTTGTAAGAATAACGGTTAAATTGAAATAAATTACTTCATGCATATCGATCAAAAGAAAAAACCAATTCCAACTTCTTAGAGTGCGAAACCACCCGGAACGAGAAAAGTAATCGGAGCGAAACGTCCCGTTTAGCATCACGTGACAAATCTGTCGAAAATGGCTGCTTTTACATTCCGCAGTAACGATCCGTTGTTAATGCTATTTCGTAAACTACCGTACCAAAAATCATGTCAATAGATTTAACTTATGAATAAAAATAGAGTAAAGCATATACGTCAACTTGAATGTCAAAACTGAATTTGTAAATTGCAATATGCAACAGTCTTCTCCGCAGCGATAGAGCGAAAATTTTTGAAAGTATAGTAACATTCTCATTCAGCATATTTTCTCGATAAAGTCAGTGTATTACACTTAACCATAAGTGCGAGATCCGTTCGGGCCTTTGCGGCGAGCTGTGCTCGCTATTAATCTTGAGCATTTTTCCTTTTTTTCCATTCAAAAATATCCAATTAAAAAAAATATCTCATCAACATTATTAATCATGGTTCAACATTGTCCATGAAAATTCCAAGTGTCGAAATGTCTACCATGTTTGTTTCCTCGCTTACGGACAAAGTGACGTCATTTTCCGTATTGACCCTGTTTTAACCGTATTGACCTGTTTTCCGTATTGGTCCTGTTTTTCAATGTTGGCCCTGTCATTTATTTCGTATGGTGCGGGCTGTATTCTTTTTTTTTACTTATTGGTTCAGTTTCATTTCATTTATGTGTAAGAAATAACAACTAGCTAGCCGTGGTTTATTGTCCAGTAATTCCACGAGTCGCATGAACCAATCAAATTATCATCGAGCCGCGAAGCGGCGAGGTGATAATTTGATTGGTTCATGTGACGAGTGGAATTACTGGACAATGAATCACGGATAGCTAGTTGTTATTTCTATTCTAATATAGCACGTGAATTCACTGGAAGTTTGTTGGAGATTTTACACCAGGCGATTTCTATGGTGCATATAGGGAGAAAATTTCAAGTCATATTAGAATGATAAATAATTATACGGATAAAGTATCTTCCCACTTTTTCGTAAAACAGATGTCTTTAAACGTATAGCTTAAGTACCAACAAAAAGACCGCTCGTGGTAAGGTAACATCACAAAGAAGACATGACTTGAGATTTTATCCCTATATGTGCTAAAGAGCTAACCCGTGGTATATTCTCTAACACATTCATGGTCAGATAAGCCACGCCCACTTACGTGCATACTCTGAATTTGTTTTTATTTTCTGAATTGAATCGGGTAAATAATTAATTCTATGGTAATATTATTGAATTCTCTGTTCTTTTACCTCAAATCCGTGTCGATTTCTTAGATGTCTGTAAAATCCAGTCAGTAATCGTATAACCTCTGCAAATCTTCACAAATGGTATTTGAAGAAAAATGTTCAGGACTTTTGAATTTGCTTTCGTCGTCTCTATCGATATAAGTTCAGATCCTTATATCCCAAGGAAATTCATCGGTATAAGATCACCATTGTTCATGTGATAACACTCTAACAACATCATTATTTCTAAAGATGAAATCATAAAAAATGTAATAGTTGATTCGTCTGTTACATGTAACGATAGCAAAAACCATAATTAATCAAGGTAAACAACGGTAGCGCTTTCCTTTCTAACATATATATATGATAACAAAAAAGTAACCGCCTCTTACTTTTCTATTAATGTTGTAGAGGTAATCATTATTACGTCTTTCGTTCAAATGATCTGGATATTCCATTCATAATGAAAAATGAACCATTTCTATACCCAGCGAGAAATACACTCCCACACGTTTATTATTAGTTACATAGTCTTCTAGTGACCTGGTACGGGATGATACCAAGTCTCTAGGTTTGATATCGGGCGAGGCAAAGCCGAGTCCTGTATTATACCTAGTGACCTGGTTTCATCCCATTCCAGATCACTAGGTAACGAATTTATCTCAATGGTGACCTATTTCAGAATATTCGTGAGGCGTGTGGAAGTCGATGTTGTCTACGCTGTGATGTCAAGCAATGTGACGTCATTGAAGACCTGGTTTTAAAAGTCTAGGCACCCGGTATAAGATATATAGGGATGCCCCAGCTTACTTGTCAGAGGTGGGTTAAAAAAGAAATTCATGCAAATATTTCTTCTACGACTCACCTAAAGCACTTCCTTTTGCCTGCTTAGATTGTTCTTATCAGTGAGTGAAAGTCATGAACTCAAAATGAAAATTCAAAAATCCTCAATTAATAGACATATACAACCTCTAGAAAATTATAAAACAGAACAAAGAGAGGGAGATATCATCAAAGTGTGAAAACAACGGAACGTATTCTAATGCAAAGAGAAAATAGACGGACAAACAGACGGAGACAATAACACAAAAAACAAACACGAAGGACAACATGATCTGATTCCAGATTTTAGTGTAAGAACGGAAGTTTTGGTTCCTGTTTTATCCTGATTTTGTATGCCTTCGGTTTCTGATTTTCTGAATTATCGATTTTGTACTGTAGACAGGGATATGGTCATTATCCATATTTGTCATTTGTAGATTGCACTGCAACAGAGTATATTACAATGGGTATTTCACTACCTACATTTTATGTTGACATAATTTACAAAATAAGAAGGATCAAAGGTACACAGAATTACCATCGAAATTGTGTTAGAATCATCAAACTCCTTTTATATCGTGGTTATGATCCTTCTGTCACCAGATGAACACTTGGCTTGGTACTGAACCAATCTACAGCCTTGTACCAGCGCATTGTTAAGAATTGCACTCTGACTGACTATGACGACAGGACTCCATGACGGGCCCTATCCAAACCTCTTTAGAGAAGATAGGACCCCGACCGTCTGTCCTCTGAATCTCCTCGGGTAACAACATACATGAGCTCGCTACAGCTCTAACATCTGTTGCAAGCCTGTGCCGCCTATGACCTTGTTGCAAGTTGATCCATCTGTGTGATTCTATGGCCCCTGCGTCATGCTGTCTGTTTGTATGTTAACGTCTTCAAATTCAATAGCATCATTTAAGAACAGATAGAATTTCTGCATAGACCAGACATGCACGTTTCGGGTACTACACCCTTGTCAGTAATCCTCAATCTAAACAATGAAATATGGCCAATTCAATTAAATTCAATTCAATTTATTCCGTAAGTCACAGACTCATAGGCATATTACAAAAATCACATAAACATACATAAGTAAATGGATATCATGAATATATGGATTACATAATTTAGTTATAAAAAATATTAAAGTATATGAATCAAATATATGTTCCCAAAAGTAATAGTAGATGTATATAAGTATATAACAATATTATTACATCAGTATTGTTTACAAAAATATTTCATATGGAATTTTTCTGTGTAAAAAAAAAAAGAAAAACATATAAAAGCATACGGAGAAGTTAACGCCCCCCCCCCCCTCCCACCAAATATAACCCATCAAGAACAGAAAGAGGGTCACGCAGACTTACACTGACAGGAGAGTGAATTTATTCATTATTTCTCTGCTTACTTGCTAAATAGAGATATTTACCTAAATTACAAAGTTCCTTTATGTTGTTTACGCTTAGTAGCTGTATTAACTTGAAAACACTGGGATTGTTATAATAGTATTTCTTAATAAATTGTTTTCTAAGAGTATTGAAATAAGGACAGATAAGAATGAAATGGAACTCATCTTCAATATCGTTAAGATTACAATGTGAACATATTCTATTTATTCTATTTTCTTGTGTGTAACGTCCTTGCTCAATTTTTAATTTATGTGAAACCAAACGATACCGTGTAATATTTCTTTTATAGAGGGATGGAATTGGTTTTGTCAAGTAATATTGCAAAGTAAAATTATCGATTAAATGTTGATATAAGAATCCCTTTGGTGATCTAGATATTGCTAATAATGTTTCTTGTTTATATATATCAGTTATTCTATTCTCAATTAAAGCCAGAATATCTTTATCAGATCTGTTTTCACTCCATACATAACCAAGTCCTATCTTAGACAATTCTGTTTTCAGATTTTTTACCAATTCGTTATCGTTTTGTATCATTTCTTCGTAGCATGTCTTCAGTAAACAATTATTTGAATTTCTTATCTTTAACCAATATTTAAATATTCTTAACTTTCTTTTGATAATAAGTGGATACCTTCCAAGCTCGTAGTAAATCATATTCGTAGTAGTAGTATTTTTCACACCTAAAATTCGCTTCAAAAACATCAAATGTACTTTTTCAACATCAGTAGCCTTATGAAATCCCCAAATTTCAGCACCGTAATGTAAAATACTTCCTATATAAGTATCAAACAGAGAACACCTCGTTTCGATGTTAAAGTTGAATCGTTTTAACGTACTAGATATGGCAAATAATGCTAACTATGCCAACTAGTGTGAAAAATGTAATGTCCAAAAATGTACCGAAAATGTAGCAGGATGGGTGGGATATGATGCTAAAGGACCCACGTTTTAGAAATTTTAAGATTTTTTGATAACAGATGTTTTTATGTTGATAACAGTTTTTTTTTTAGTATGTTAGATGTTTTTTTATGTTCATCTTACAGTGAGGAAGTTATTTTACACCACAATTGTGCGTTTTTCGAGACCTCTGAGTAATCAGACCAAACCTCTTTAGAGAAGACAGGGCCCCGACCATCTGTCCTCTCTGAATCTCGGTCGGACTCCTCGGTTGATAACATGTATGAGCTGGCAGAGCACCGACTATTTTTCGTACGCCTTATGTTATCATATCCATATACATATCCATCTGTTTCTTTCTTGGGCCCCTGCGTCATGCTGTCTGTTTGTATGGTCATCTTACAGCGAGGTTATTTTACAACATAATTGTACTTCTTCGAGGCCTCTTGGTAATCGGAAAAGTGGGAGGTTGTGTGCACGTAATCCAGTATAACCACACTGTCTGCTACATGGGTGGCAGATGGCCGTCCAAAGTCGGCACCGGTTGCCCATTGCTCTCGTTGATTTATGTGTGGTCTTTTGTTTTAAATTGGTGTTTCTATGTTGTGCGTTGGTGTTCCTTGTCCCTTTTGCGTCTCTTTCTATGCGTGTCTGCTTTGTGATTTTGCATTGGGTGTTTTGGAGTTTTGCTGTGGGTGCTGCAGCCTAGTGTTGTATGAGATCCCCTCCTTTGCAAAATACACGCGCTTTATTAATATAAATCATACCTTTACCTTTTTATATTAATCTAAAAAGGGTTAATGTACTGTGTCCGTGTGATCAAAAATTAGAATAAGAAAACTGCCAAAATATATTCTGGGTGTATTGAATTAATCCAGAGAATGTATTGCGTTAGAAATACAACTGTATCAAGATATTTCACTTAACAATATTCACTGTTAAAACTGATTGCGGTGATGTAAAGTTGAATGAATTAAATGAAGATTTAAAGACGTTTATTATTCATTCATTAATGAAATTCAGTTAAATACAAAACAAACTAGACCATAAAAATATAAAAACCCATTAATTAAATCTTAAAGAAGGAAGCCAAATCAGAATGTGCCTTTATCATGGACGCGCTTTAGCCAGCAGAGCACGGATTGCCGTGCATCCATGTGTTTGTTTGTGGGTTTGGATGTTTGGATTCTTGTGAAGAGCATAGAAGACAAATGAGTTAAAGAAGATCCTGACGATAATCTCAACAACACTCACAATAGAGCACAAAATTGAGCATCATAGAAACAAAAAACCTTCCACAAATACGCTTGCGTTGCCTTTATTTTCCATATGCTCACTTCCTTTGATATGACACAAATGATCGGAGACCAATTTATAACCAGTGTTCACTCAAGTGAAGAAAAAAATCATCAATTTATTTTAAGAGTAGAATGTCCATTTTTAAGAGAATGGTCAGTTTATTCTTTAAAAAAAACATTCGAAAAGATCTAATGTAGCCAACAGCATCATACCATTATTGTATGAATTCGATAAAAATTGCAATATTTCTTGATGATTGAATTTTCCGATATCTTGTACAGTATGCTATCCTTTTATCCGTATCCTTTGTGAAATATTGACTCTGATAATTCCGCATTTGATCGATTTTTTTTTACTTTTTCAGTTGTTGATTTCTATGGTGACAAGTAAAGAAAGTTCGTCGATTTTTCTTCAAAAAAAAAATATAACGCACATGATATTAAATCGCTTACTGATAAACATGTACAATACTTGTATACAGATTTCCAAATAATTGAAAAGAGAAAAATCAATTGCAATTCTAAAGAAGTAAAAATACATACTGTCTTTTTCTGACTTTAAATTTTGAGAAAATTTCAAGTGAGAACATCTCACTTGAAATTTTCTCAAAATTTAAAGTAAGAAAAAAACAATATTTAGATCTCAATTCATTTTAATTTGCCAAGTAGTAACATTCCTTCATCCCCTGTCTATGATGCTTTGGTATCGCAATTAATACCCTATTTCAGAGCAAGCTGAAATTACAACGAATTCGTTCTGAGTACAAAACGACTAACCGATAAACTAATCAACCATGTATTGGTACATGTTTATTTGTAAGCGACTGACTTCGTCGCTGTTGAATGGTTTTGGAAAATGGTAAAACATTACACTTCCTTGTCCTAAATGTTGAATGTATCTAATCTAGAACCACAAAATCCACCAAATTTACATATGTACCAAGTGCAAGTAAACAGGAGATGCTTACTCTCCCTGTGCATCCGATCTCATCTTCATTAAGGGTAAACTTTTGTTTCTTTGAAATTTTTTTTAATTAATATCGTTCTACATGCACATGTGGGAGTATTTTTACACATCAATTGTTTGTTGCTTAGATAATGACTTGACAGTCTTCAGTCTTTGAAGTCACCAGGATTGCTTCCCTAGTAATCACTGTTTTAATGTGAAAGTTTTTAGTTTATGCAGCACTGTGCACATTTCTTTCAGTAGCACCACTACAATGTATCTACAAAAGCTATCTTTGAAGATAAATTATTCATATATACATTATCTATAAACTAGTATTGTCTTATTATTGAATAGTATGTCCTGGAATTCTACAGAGGTCTACGTTTCATTTTACTCGTATTCATCTTTTCCCAGCCATTGGTGGAGCGTGTTTCATTAAATTTGGCAAGCCATACGACAAAGATACTAGTATGTGCTTCTTCACACAGCGATACATGATTACATCCTCTGGATGAACGCCACGCAATCATTGTAAACTTTGGAAGTTTTTTTGTTAAAGGATTGATTCCATGACCCCACTTAATGTTTATTTGAATTCATATTTGACACTTTTTTTTTACGACACCACATTATTTTGAGTGGCGTCACTTGTGATAATTTCAGTTAAACATTTATCTCTGCGGAAATTGTTCATATTGACAATTTTGTCCTCCGTGTTTCTGCGGTGTGATGTTGTAGTCTCTGTCTGTTTGTCTTCTTTTCCTCTTCCCATGAGAGTGAGTTCCGCTGTTTTGACAGTTGTGGATCTCCTACTTATCCTTGTTTTGTATTTTCACGGTTTTGTATGCCAAGTTTTGGGGTGCATTCGATTATGCGGAACGTTCCAAAACGATCCCGTTCCGATAATTTAACGAAAAAGGAACAGGAATGACTGCCCTGTATTAACACTGAATCAAGGCAAATTTCGAAATTTCGCTAAATTCGAACATTAGAGAGGTTGAAATTTCGTACGTGTAACTTGTCACACCTGGGCTCCTGGTCCTACCTCTACCGTGCTAGGGGTCCGTCGATGTTCGATTTGGTGCACTTTTGTGAGTGCTGTTGAGATTATCGTCAGGATCTTCTTTCACTCACTTGTACGTGTACTTCTGATCCGCTATTGTGACGCCAATTATTGCGTGTGACGTCATTTGCCTTACAAGGTACACGTCCCCAGTGAACATGCTAAGTGCGAGATACACGTAGGACATTTATTCAAGATATTTCATCCGCTTTATCTTTTAAATAATATAAAAAGTATTGCAACCAATTCAGAATGCTTTCAATTTTCTATTTTAAATATGAATAAGCCGAACTTGTTCTTTTTGAAATAATTTAATTTTGTATGTAACAAGGATTTTCATTGGCTTAAAAGTTGAGGTTATTTTCCATAACCTGAAAAATATTACACTTTCAGAGTATGACCTCTATCAGCATAGTTGGAACATTTCGATCTCCACTTACTTACAATACAAACAAGATCACGAACTACTTGATGTTGAAAGAATATTACAATGAAGTATATAAAAATTTGTATCATTCATGGAACTGCCTATCCTTAAAAAAATCATTGAACCTTTATTAATTATCACCTCCCTCAGATCGATTGTATTTGATTGAACTTTAAGAAAATGTGAACGAATGGGCGTACATCTCTATACGTAAAAATTGCGCAAATTAAATCTTGATATAAAAACTTGAGTACCGTTATTTTCCTTTAATTTTAGCTTTCTCTTGCGTGTATGATATGGAATTTAACTATTCCTTTGAATCAAGTATTTTCAGTCAGAACTTAACAGAATCAGAGGATCAGTTCAGACACCCAGACCCGACAAGCGTCACATACATTGTCCGAAAAATCTTCATCCCCGCAATATGTGTCATTGGACTCATTGGAAACATCATGTCCGCAATGACTTACTTTGGAAAGGAAATGCGAAAAATGTCATGCAGTATCTACCTTGGGGCTCGTTCCGTCTCGGACACCGGATACATCATTACTCTTCTATGCAGCTGGCTTGACTTTGTGGACGTTCGAGTTGTCCATCTCCCCGGACCTTGCCAGATGACCATCTTCCTGTCTTATGTCTGCAGCTTCATTTCCGTCTGGTGCGTAGTTTTGGTAACGTACGAAAATTTTATTCGTATTTGTAAGCATGAGAAAGTGAATTCCGTTTGTACGGTAAAAGTAGCGAGGAATGTCACCATCTCGCTAGCTGTATTTGCGATACTTACCTACAACTTTCACCTTTGGGGAGTGGATACACGTGAGATGTATGGGAAGACATACTGCATGACGAGGCACATTGAAGTATTTGCAAAGATAGAAATGGCTGTTGTATTCGGTGACACCTTTTTGACGCTTATCATTCCGCTGTTCATAATCATTATTTTCATGGGTCTAATCTTCAAGAAGGCTTACTCTTCATGGCAAAGATTTTCAAGTAGAGAAGAAAGTCGACAACAGAACGCCTTTCTGGATATACAGAAAAGAACGGCATCACCCCATTCCAGAGTAGCCAAACTTTTGACGACAGTTTCTATTCTCTTCCTTCTCCTTCATACCCCGAGTCATGTAATAAGGATTAAAGAAATCTACGAAGCATTCTTCTATGGGCCTTTTACTAGCAATGATAAAGATCGTGTGCTTCAACACGTTTTCTCTGTCCTATATTACCTGAACTTTGCTATCAACTGGTTTGTATACATCATCAGCGGAAAAAAATTCCGACGTGTGTTCTACTACAAGTTCATAAAATGCAGCAGTACGTCACGAAGAGATTCATTTTTTACAAATCAAATGACCAACACAAGGGCAAGTCTTGGAAATCTGACTTCCATTGAATGCAGACGATCTTCTGAAACAGCCAGCAGACGAGTGAGTTCGGTTGAATGTTCGATATCGACCTATTTACCCACTTCTCAGTCATACACAAGAAGGGCGAGTCTGCAATTAGCTACAGAGAGAAAAATTAGTAAGTTCGGCAGGAATTTATCTGTTGAAGATTGTCTTTGATACAGATGCATAATAATGAACTTATGATAACACTCACTATTTGTTTTCAGGATCCCTTAATTGGATGCATGTTTAATTGTGTATAAGATATTTCATGTGTTGAATCTGTTGTTTGCTGCAGTCATGTGAGTGTTTGTTCCAAGGTTGTCATAGAAATGTCATATTTTAAAGAATGTTTTCCTTTATGAACTATGAATGAACTTATTTTATTGTCGATCGACGTAATTCTGCCATTTTTGAACATAACTGATTTACAATGATTGAAATAAAGCATATGTATCTGTGTCTTCTTCTTAAATCTTAAATTAAAAATATATAAATATAGCAGGACTTATGTTTTTTTTCATTACATGATTTACGTATGTATGTACATGTAATTACAATGAATTTGTCTATTTGAGGTTTGCGTTCGTTTACCCATCCATACAAATTCAGTATCTCTAACTATTAAATGTGAATAAATTGTTATACGGCGGCATTCCAATACTTCTGCTCATGGCGTTTTTGTTTCTCAGCTGATACGGTACGCCAGGGCATGTTCCAAATATGAAGATTTCATCATTAGAGCCAGACGGCTTGCAAGTAAGCTACTTGTTCAGAGTTATATCACACAATGGCTGAAATCATAATTGCGGAAGGTCTTCGGTCGCTACGGGGATATTATAAAAGCATATCAGATCCCCCTTTCCAGAATGATCAGTGACATTCTACATTGTGATTGAATGGCTGTCGTCATCACCGAACAAGACATACTTACCTGATCTGTACATCAAAATGTACATCGAGAAAATCACTGAATTTGACAGGTTTCCATGGAGCTGTTGCGACGGGTGTTGCATACAATCAGGAGACGCTGACTCTCCCCGGGCACCTGGTCTCACTTTGGAATGTTGTTAATTCCGGGGTTCACAGCCGTTTCGATGGGAATTCTCACGATTTTGCTTTGCCTTCTCGACTTTGAGACTGAATAACAGTTGGGTACTTCTTTGATGTTTATTTTGATGATTGGAAAAGGTACAATCATCTTTTTAAAAAGGAGAAATCCAACAAAGTTGCTATTCTAGAATGTTTCGGTTTTCCCTCATTGTATTATATTCATACCTCTTGTCTGTATCAGACCACAAATTATGACATTATACTTTATTGTTCGAAATTTCATGCATGATATGTACAGTAGCTCTGACCTCTGTCGCCATTCTATTATCAAGTTCATAGGATTTCCATGTACTTTCTCCTTAATGTTTGATGCATCCAAATGATGTTTGGTAAACAATGACAAAATGCAGGTCAAATTCGAATTTATAATAAAGAGGTGTTCCAACTCATTACCTTCTTGAAGAAAATTTCAAACCATTTTTCATGCACCAGACACTTGTTTCAGATATTAGATCATTTAAGCACGATGGAGGTATTAAACTTGGTCTATGAATAAGATCTTGGAACAGCTTCAACAACTTCAGTACACATAAGGAGGGACAACGACACACAAAACAGCACAGATACAGAACAGTCCCTGAAACAATAGTCCATTTTCCAGTTAAAAGATATGACTATTCCTAACCTTGGTTTTATACACACAGACATCAGACATCACATCATATGGCACATTTTCAATTATGATGTCACATCTGATCGCACCGTCTTGAAGCAACTTGATGTGTTGTCATGCTTTTTATTTTGACGTCACAATGAAAATATCACGAAATTTTGTGATGTCTGGTGTTTTACTGTTTCACGAGTTTACTGGAAAATCAGCTATTAAAGCAGATACACCTTAATATGAAACACGAATAACAAAAAATGATTTGAGGAAGACTGGTTCATATACCGACTAGCCGCTATATAATAGCATCGGTGTAGTTATCCGGATTACATACACATTACCCTCCACTTCCCCAGATACAGAAATCTTTCGAGACGTGCAGCTAAATGAAAATAAAAAGTCTTCTTGTTGTAAAAAAGAATGGGATATCCAAGTAACAGGGGACATCACAAACAAGACAACTATACATATGGGACTTTACACATGGAATACACATGGGACAATATGAAAGAGAGGAGGGGATCTCCAACAAGTCCCGGTTGCAGTACCAACTGCGAAGCACCAAAACATCTGATGCGATTACACAGAAAGACATGCATATCAAGAGACGTAAAAACATGAGACACAAAAGACCACACATAAACAAATGCGACCAATATGCAATCGGTGCAGACTTAAGACGGCCATCTGCCACACAAAAAGCAAACAGGCGTTGTTATCCGATAACCACCCAACCCCCTCAAACATTTCCGGTTGCCCTAAGCTGATAGCAAATCAGATACATGTATCAGATTTAGAATCAGAAGAAAACAGATATCAAGAGCCATGGACATACGATATAAATGATGTTAAGGAAGGGAGGAGATCTCTAACGAGACCCCGTTACAGCATCAACAGCAAAACACCCGATGCAAAAACACAAAAGACGAGTACAGCACGAGACGGAAAAGAGACACACATCATGTAAACATCAAACAAAAAAGACTACACATAAACCGAAGAGACAAATGGGCAACCGGTGATGACTTTGGACGGCCATTTGTCACGCAAGTAGCAAATGGTGTGGTTATCCTGGATTACGTGCGCACAACCCTCTCACTTCCCCAATTACCCAGAGGTCTCGAAGAACGTACAATTGTGGTTTAAAACAACCTCCTCACTGTAAGATGACCTCACACAAACAAGACCGCGAAACGTAGAGGCCCCAGAAACACAGATGAATATGTAAATGGATATAAAAAGAGGGCATGCGTAATACAGTCCGTGCTCTGCCGGCTGTAGCGAGCTCATGTATGTAATCACCCGAGGAGTCCGACTGACATTCAGAGAGGACAGGTGGTCGGGGCCCTGTCTTCTCTAAAGAGGTTTGGACAGGGCCCGTCATGGAGTCCCGTCGTCACAGTCAGTCAGAGTGTAAGTCTCAACACTGTACAAGACTGTAGATTGGTCAAGTACCAAGCCTAGTGTCCGTCTGGTGACATTAGGATCATATCCACGGTATAAAAGGCGTTTGATGATTCTGACGCATTTTCGATGGTTATGCTGCCTACCTTTGATCCTTCTAATTTTGTTTATCATATCACCATAAAAGACAGGTTGTGTAATACCCAAAGTAATGTACTCTGTTGCGTGTATAGATCCGATTTTTAAAAGAAGTTGACTGTAATTTTTGTAAAATTTCCAGAAAGTCTTAACTAGTTAAAGAAAGCGGAAACCTTGACCTAAAAGTTTTTTGGTAATTTGTAAATTTCTACTGTCAAAATCCAAAATATCAGTACATGCTCTAGCGTACCGGATGAGCTGTGATATGTAAATGTCGTATGACGGTAATCTTGGAACATCACCGTCAAGCCAGGGGAAATTTACTATGTTGAATCCAAAATCATCCCTTTTGTCATATACACTTGTATGAATCTTTACAGTTTTGATATTTAGGTCCAAAAACGGTGTTTCTGTATTTGTAACGTTTGCCTTGTTAAGTGTTAATTCTTGTAGATAAATTTCATTCTTATATAATTCAAAAGCAGGATTGTCAATGGTTAGAATATCATCCAGATACCTAGAAGTTCAATCATTCCGATGAATATTGTCCTTGGACTCCAGGAATTTCCTCCTTGACGGTTTTTATAGATCCAAAAAAATATTTGGTAAACATATATGCAGGTCAATTTCAATCATGATCAATTTTAAAAGAGTTATTACCTTTTGGTTTTATATGTTCAAGATGGCTGCAGGCAGGTCATGTCTAAATTTATTAACGGAAGATGCCTTGAACGTCTTTCGGGCATTGTATTTTAAAGAAATGGATAAACCTAACCCTCACCCAATCTACGTTTTGCAAACCATCATCCAAATTTACCCTTATAATTGCAGCATTTTTTTTAGTTTACCTAGTATATCATTTTCATATCTTATCTACGTATGTCCATATGACTATCGACTTTCGTACATTTTTCACAGATTCGACATTTCTATATCTATTGAAGCTAATTACAGATGCATATCGGTCACTGCGAAAACATATGGAGATACCTAGATTTAAAACATTCTTTCCAAGGAGACAAACTACATTTAACAAATAAACCAAGGTAACGGATATTGAGCTATGGATGACAAAAACTATGGAGGGTTTCTTTATGCATCGTTTTTATACAACAAATTGCTTGAATGACTCTCCAACCTTTCCACATACGAGGTGTTCTCCAAAAAAAAAAATAGGGGTCGCCAACAATACCCACAGCAACACCCCGGTGTGAAAATACAGGGTCGACAAGCACAAATAGGGACGCGGAAGAAACGGACAATTCGGTCTTTTCGAAATACAGAGTTACTTCCCATTTGTGCTTGTACCTGACGTCAACGCATTGTGACGTAATTACTTTTTTTGGAAACCAGCATAGAATTCAGGGAAACAGGGTTACAGATATGACGTCTTCAAAGGAATTTAATGACGTCACAACGCTTTTACGTCAGACACCTGCACAAATCGAACGTTGGCCTGTAAAATCGAAAAGAAGGAATTGTTGTATATAATAACCTCTCCATTGTAAGATACCCACATAAACAAGACATCAAGGGCCAAAGTAACACGCAGATGAATATGTGAATGGATATACAAACAAAGGGCGTGTGTAAAACAGACACAATTCTTCCATAGATTAAAATCTTCTCACATACAGGACTGTAAAATACAGGGACACACCATGTAAATGGATATAGAAAAGATACAGTATAAGAAATATATTATGTGCTCTATGCTGTTTAACAGAAGCAAGCTCACGTTCAAGCATTCGAAAAACCCGACCTACTTTTAGTTCGCACAATTTTAATGGGTTTTCTTTGGAGGATTTTTTTTTCTTTTCTTTTTTTTTTTAATTTCGCTTGAAATCCTTGATTATGAATGTCTATAAAAAGCTAGAATATTAATGAACTTACAAATATTGTAACTATCAAGTAACCTTTCTCTCTTGCTCATTTTTCTGTACATCTTTATATCTGAAGTATCCAATGTACAAATGGAGATCTCGCTCGACTCGTCCATTGAAACAGTATTAAAATTATCTCGGTAATCTTTGGCAGTGTCTCGATAGTTTCCGTGTCTTGAGCAACGGTCGGCATGTTGACCTTTGATCACATAAACTATTTTTTATGTTTCATTAGGTATATTTTTAGGTGAAAATATGACATGTTTCTGACTATATATTACACTTGATATTCATTTGTACAACGGATACCTTATAGAAGATTCTGACGATAATCTCAACAGCACCTACAATAAAGCACAAAACTGAGTATCGACGGACCCCTAGCAAGCTAGAAGTGGGACGAGGTACCCAGGAGGAGTAAGCATCCCATGTTTGGCTTGCTACACCCGCAGTAGATGTTCACGACGAAATTGAAAACAATATCTAAATCACATGCACTGTCTGAGGTCATGTCTATATAGAAAGTGCTATGGCGACCATGTCAGGGAAACATATTCAAAACACTTACTGTCAAACCCATCGCAGGGAACTTTTTTACGAGTTCCATACTGAAGTTTTTTTTTTAATTATGTTGATCTTTGAAATATTTAAGTTATAGACATTACTAGGTTTGATGATATTTCAATTCATATAGGACCAATAAGATCTTGACTTCGCGGGCAGTTATGAAATTTTCGAAAGTAGCACAAAAAATGACAGACAAATTATGGTCTATCCATTGAGGATATGTCCGTGACGAATTTACGTCTGTGTGTGCCTTTACAAAATGCTCTGAATTGTTCAATTACTATTCTCGTCGGTTAGTTTAAATCAGACGAATCCAATAAAATATTTCAAGCTGCATTAATGGTTATGATAGTTTAGAATGTTACGAAATTATGACAAAGGAGTAATCGTAGTTACGAAATAGAGAAAACCAGAGTCTCCAACTTTACTGCAAGATGTTGCCATTATAAATTCAACATGATTCATAATTTTGTACATATCAATCTAAAATTGTTTCGATCCACATTGGCCTGAATTTAATGTTTAGCAACAGTATGACTCACTTAAGTCTATCCTCTTGGTAAGTTGGTGTGAGTGTTTGTAATGTGCGTTTCCTTTGCATTTTAAGCTATGATGCTGAAATTGCATTAGGAACATATTCATTTTCGGGTGGGGGTATGTCAGATCTCGGTAACGCGGTTCCTAGAGCTTTAGAGTCAGTGAATAAAATTCAAACACAAAACCCGAAACCATATTCTAAAAACCACAATTGAAAGGCTTAAGAATTTTGAAAAAATACAAAACAGAACTTACCCAGCCGAAAAGAAAGTAGGACAAACAGACAGTGAAAGCGATACAAGCTCCACAGAAACACGAAGGTCAACTTATCTAATGAACCATCTCCAGTGCAAGTTCGGAAGGCATTAAAGAATGCATTGTAGGTGGCGCTGTTAAAACGCGTCGTGCTAATTATTTCCATATATCGCATGAATCATGTAACATATATGAATAAATGCAAGTATAGTATCCAAGCAGGAGGGACCAAAAAGGAAGCACAAAGCCCATCCCAATTTCTGTCTTAGTGCTTCCCAAATTTGTTGGTTGGTGTTGCATGCAAGTAGGACATGTCCACTTCTCCAGGAAACCTGATCTCACTCCTTCGCAGGGAGTTCACTTCTCTTCCTATGGTAGATTTTTTTATTTCTGTTCCTTCGCCTTAGTTCTGGTTATATCATGGTTTTGGATAATTTTTCGATTAACGATTTTGTACTTCTTAATAGGGACATGGTTTTGTCCATATTAGTCAGTCACTGCTTGGCCATGGGACCAAAATTAATAGTAAGTAGCGCCACCCTGAATAAATTCGATAAAATGATAGTTGCAATATATATATATATTATTTTTTTTTTTTGCATTTTTATCTTTCAAAAGCCGATCTTAGCAACATTTTATGATTCTGATGAAAGTAGTTCCGGCTCATCCGGTATTTAATTGTGTTTATTGGGGTATAAACGTGTACTTTGGACCAATCAAAATGCGTAGATTCGTGTAAACAAGCATATTTGGAAATTATATTCCAACATCTTGTTGGCCTTCAGGTATTCAATGTATACCCAACAAAAAAACAAACGCACCACTTAATCTTCATTTTATAAAATGAATTATGTAATCTATAGGTATTCTATTCTGTTCCACCATAAATCGTAGGTATGCGAGTGACTTATTCTGTCAAACGCCAAACAAATCCGTCTTCATGATCACAGACAGCACAAAGATAAAGACACTTGGTTCAAAACGCAATGTCACAAAATGGCTTTTAAGAATTCCGTTCACATTTTAGAAATGATTAAAGCTGTTTAACCTATCCAAACTGATATATCAGGCATTGCGATTTGTTTTTTAAATGATGATAAACAATTTTCCCTGAATACAAATTCATTTAATTGCTTCAAATGACGTCATCAAAGAGAAAGTCTAAATTTGAGAAAAACATCCCAAACATAAACTCTTTTGAAAATGAAGTCCGTGTTGTGATATTTTTCGCCTTTAAATGTGTCGCAAAGCACAAAATTACCCTACTACAGCTAGACTCTGACCTTTTTTTCGCAAACACAGTTTTCAGAAACAGTACCTCGATCTTGACAGATCATTTTTACGTGCATTTTCAATGGTTTTTGACGTTAATTTTAAGCTTTTCTGGTATTTCATTTGCTTATTTCAATGCGATGTTAAAGATAAATCTGCAACAGATAAATAAGAATGGCTGAAGACAAAATTAGTGTTCATATGGGATCAGAATTGCCAAATATTGATATCCTTTATTGTAAAACATACCCCAATATACGGATATTTCCACTAAGACATTTAATTGTCAGATTTATTGGCATATTTTGACTACAATTGAATGGAGAAACCAGTATTCATCTAAATTTTTACAGAAAATTTGCTGAAAGTGGTCAAACAACAAAATTTCAGAAGGATACCAAACGTGCGGCCATGCAACAGAAGCTAGAAACAACGTGCTTTATTCAGCACAATCATTGTTATATGTTGCGAAAAAATGATCGAAACGTGCTTTATCCCCGGTAATTCGAGTGCTGGAAAAAGAAAATTATAATCAAATGCCTAACGAAATTTTTTTGATCAATTGAAAAAAATCACTATATAATATGATGTGCGTTTCTTTTTTTGTCGGGTATATTTCAATGGGGCTACATGCAATGATTTCGGATTTAATTATTGGCCAATATGCACTGTATGTTATGCAGTTTGGTAGTGCTTATTAATACAGTTGTCAGTTATAATAAACTTGAACTGTACTTGATCAAAACAAAGATAAGAATTATAAGACAAGCACCTTTGAAAAACACTTCATGAAATGATCACGTGTTAGTGTACGTTTTACTATCCTTATGTTAAACGAGTGAAATTTTTGTACAGTGTATGTGTTAATCTTAACTATTGATCGAAGAGGCAGCCTCCTTTCAATTTGTTTTATTTTCATATTTAGGCCAATCCATCCGTTCAAAATTAAGCAATGCTATAAAACGCGTAACAAACTTCTACTTCGGAGTAAAATGTTGTTGAGTGTTCGAATGTTTTCATTCAATGCCTGTAATATCCAGTTGCCCAGTTCCGCCCGGCTTCTTGGTGAGTTTATCTGAATCGATAAGATGCAAGGAATATTTGGTAATTCTTGGCCGATGATAGTGGCGAGCTGAACCGTGTAACACATTGCCTGGCGGATAAACCTTTCAGACCACTGTAAAGATAGCCCGTGTCTTAATGCATAGCCAAGTCGTCCTAAAGTAAGTTTGATCTTCACGTCAAGGAGTTGATGATAAAGACATCTTGCTGATATGTTCTAGAAAAAAAATGTCCATTTAGTTTATAGACAACATTAGTGAAACACAAAAGCAGAATCAAAAACTCACAATCAAAAGGCTTACAAATTCTTGAAAAAAAATAAAACAGAACTTTTTCACGAAAAAGGAAAAATCAGATAGACAAACAGACTGAGACAAATAAAAATGTTCATAACACAGTATATTTAACATGATCTTGAAATAAAAGTTAAGAGAGCAACTATTTGATTTGATGGGGAGGAAGGTAGACAGGAATACTTTCCAAAAATAATTGCGGCTTGATTTTTTTTGCCGAAGGACCGACAAAAATCCGAATATTGGTTTCGCTGAATAGTTTGCCAAATAATCCTACCTAAAAAAATTCGGATCTGAACAATCCATTTAAAGATGTTCCGGATTGCAAAAGCCCCCCCCCCCCCCACCTAAAATTCAAATGGCTGTTCTCTAAACCTGAACTTAGAAGTCAAATGGCTGCTCTCTTAACATAAACGAAGTTTCAAGGGAGGGAAGAGGAGGATTGGAGAAATATTTGAGTTGACATCTAAATATTTCACCTATGTTAAAGAAATTATCATAAAACGCAAGACCATTATTTACTCAAAGAAAATGGAATGTGCATTGCATATAGTAACCTTTTGTTATACATTTTCCTTCATGGATTTACCTACCCTTTTACATTGCAACGGTGCTCCTTGATATTCAGGTGAACGTAACAGGCCGGCAATGTTCATGTTTTCTGCAGGAGAAACGTCGCCATCAAAGACGTCCCTGTCCTAACGGAACAACAAAGATCAGAGTGTTCGATAAGAAACATCAAGTTTTGAGAAAAATATCAGAGAAGATGTATAGACTATCTTTTGTCGAATTAGATATTGATAGGTCAAAGCTAGTCTGTAAAATTATACTTCATTTTTTAAAACGAGGTTGATAGAACAAGAAGGACAGGTTTAGATGAAGTCAGTGTTTCTTAGTAAGAGTACGGTATCCTTGTTTCATGTTGAATATGCCAAGTTCGAATAAAAATGCGGTCCGATTATATTTGTAGTTCTTGCTCTGGTCTAAAACTCTAAAAGATTATTTTTGCTGACGGTAGGGCATTTGTGTCGCATCGATATATTAAGTCTATTAAGTCTTAGGTATAATTGGTATTATATTTATCTTCCTCAGTCATTATTTTGAGTCCGTTGACCATTCAAGTGGCTAAGTGTTATTGAGAGCGCTAGCGTCCCTGTGAATTTGTGCATTATTGACATTAAGTCTTTCTTCTTACCTTCAATGACTTCTTGGTACCTTTTCTTTTTCTTCTGCGAATTTGTTCCCAATAAACCAGTTTAGGTTTTACAGTTAAACAGTTTTGAAACTAGTTTGAGGGTTAAGTATCCGAAACGTGCATCTTTGGCCCATGCTGCTAATTTATCTGTCCTTAAATGATGGTATTAAATTTGAAGACGTTTAACATTTGTAACACTTGGTGAGTGTTACTGCTGGTGGACCAGGAATCCCGATTGCACATGTAGCCAAGTTAGATCAACTTCGATTGATTGTCTGTCTCTTCAGCGCTTTCGAAAATTTCTGTTACCAAATTTCTTGAAATTTCTAAACCGTGAGTCCTATAGCATCATATCCCACCAATCCTGCTACGTCTTTCCGGTACATTTTTTACATAATTTTCACCATCTCTGATCATATTACATTGTTTAGATTGAAGATCACTGACGAGGGTTAAGTACCCGAAACGTGCATGTCTGGTCCATGCTGAAAATTTAACTGTCCTTAAATGATGCTATTGAATTTGAAGACGTTTAACGTTAGAAACCCAAACTGGTGGCCGTAAATTTAAGACTTTTCTTATTTAGAGGAAACGTTCCAATAGATACATCTACTGAGAAATGAAGTATACAGTACGGACTACATCGATGGTATCACTTAGGATGGACAACCGCTTCGGGGCAGTAATAACAAATATGGAAGAAACCATAAACCAAGAAGTACAAAATCGTTATTCGAAAACTAATCAAACCAAGGGCATACAAAACCAAGATAAAACTGGCCGAAGTCGTCCATCCAGGATTATAAAACCAGATTACCAAACAGTTGATAAACTACAATCGGTATACAACTTAAGTATAAGATTTGAATAAAAATAAACTTACATAACGGAATCTTTCTCGGAGCAGTTGATATCTGAGAGAGTGTACGGCAGATCCTATGGCGTTGAGCACTCTGGACCCACTTGACGTTGATGGTATATCACGTGCAATTGTTCGAGTAACATTAGAACCAGAACACGGTGAGCAAACGTTGATGACAAGAACTTCGTGTCCCCTCAGGTTGTACACCGTGATAATACTCAAGTAAATCTTTAACGTTGCAACAAGTGGACCTGCAAAAAAGATTTATCCACAATGTTGATTGATCATTTTATCATCCTGTTGTCACCAGAAGGACATCCTGCATGTTGAATTTGAAGAAGTTTAACATTTGTACCACTTGGTGAGTGTCACTGCTGATGGACCAAGAGTTCCCGAGGTACATGTAGCCAAGTTCGATCATTTTCGCTTGAACGCATTCAAAAAGTTTTTTTATCAAATTTTACTGAAATTTCATAAACGTGGGTCCTGTTGCATCATGTTCCACCAATCCTTCTTCATCTTTCGGTACACTTTTGGACATAATAACTTTCATATTACATTGTTTAGATTAAGGATCAATGACGAACGTTTAGTACCCGAAACGTGTATGTCTGGTCCATTCTGCTAATTTATCTGTTCTTAAATGATGCTATAATAATGACTTTGAAGACGTTTAGCATGATACTTGACCCATCTGCAGTCTTGAACTAGCGTATTCTTAAGAATCGCATTCTGATTGACTATGACAACGGGTCTCAATGACGGGCCCTGTTCAGCCCCAACTAACTCTACTTTCGGGTAAAGTTGATGCATAAAATCGCTCCAACGGCAGAACATAGACTGTTTTCCGTATGACCTTCGTTTTTCATATCCATTTACAAATCCATCTATGTTTTGCTTGGGCCCTACGTTCTGCTGTCTTGTTTGTGTGATCATCTTACAGCAAAGAGGCTATCATACACAACATGTGTACATTATAAGAAACCACTGGGCAAATGGACAAGAAGGAGGATATTGCGCACGTTATTCGGATAACCAAACAATTTCCTACAAATGTGATAGATGGACGAAGTTAGTCGGCACGGTTTGTGTAATTGTCTAGTTAGTTTATTTGTAGGGTTTTTAATTTTTGTGTGTATTTACTGTTTTGAGGTCGTGTTTGGTGTTAAATCCATGTCCCCTTTGCGTCTCTTGCTGTGCTTATCTACTCTGTGTTTTCGCTTGGGGTATTTCGGGTGCTGCAACCCAGTCTTGTAGCAGATCCCTCATTTCCTTTATTTATTATTTTTTACCAATAAATATATTTCAATACTCCCTTAGCATTCTCAATAATTTAATAATGGGATCTACAAATAATATATGATATGATATGTGAAATGACAAATTATGTAAGTTAATTTGAATTTGAGAAAGACTGACAAATTACAATACGAAAAGGAAATAAAATGAATATTTTAAGAGTCGCAGATCCGATATGGGGAGTTTGTGACAAAATTTACATATTTTTCTGATATCATCATGCCATAAGGAATACTGTCCAGTGGTCAACTTTAGGATGGTTTTGAAAATGACATGCATAAATAAAAAAAACATGTGTTTGTAAAACAAGAATGCCCCCGTGGGCATCTTTGTCGGTAAGACAGGTCAAGGTCACGAGGTAAAAAATTTCGGTATCCATGGAAAGGTCTTGTCACAAGGAATACACATGTGAAATATGAAAACTCTATCACTTACCATTCAAAAGTTATGGCAACGGTTAAAGTTTTTGCGGACAAACAGATAAACAGACAAACAGACAGACGGACTGACTGACAGACCAAAAACTATATGCCCCGAATCTCCGATTACGGGGCATAAAAACGAAGTGCCCAACCAAAAAGCAGTAATATAATGAATTTGTCCTAATTAGTAAATTACATTAGAAAAGGACCCGCGTAAACGCTGGAAATATTGTCATAGATACGTTGACATATTTAGAAACGTTATGTATGACTCTAGTATGAAGTACATGTACAAAGGGATTCTGTTCAGATCTATATTCTTTGGCACTTATATTAATAAATTTATCATCATATGAATTTGAAATAAAATAATTTTTATTGTCACCGGTAAACGGATGACCATAACCAATTACGGTCATCTCAATATGTAAGTATAAAAAACCAACGAATTTACGACTGAGCAATACCCATTGAATTTTATCAGTTTTACATATTTTTGCATGATACAGTGGTATAAATCGCGTCTATTCAGTTTCCGCAGCGATTTGAGCGTAAAGTTATCAGAAACGTTTTCCTTCGATAGTATATTGTAATTACGTAAGGCTCATGACAAGAAGGGAGGGGATTTCCAACTAGACCCGACTGCAGTATCAACAGCAAAACACTGAACACAGATGCGAAAACACAGAAAAGACTAGCACAACAGGAGACTAAAAAGTGACATACGACATAGAATCATTAAGCACAAAAGACTGCACATAACCCAACGAGACCATTATGTGCTCATTAATTATATACAAAAGTGTCAAAAAGAAACGTAAGAAAGTGTCCACATGTGAATTTTACATTACGCCAATGGAAACGACATGGTAAAAATTAGCATGGGAAAGAGCATTTGGTAATTAAGAAGATAGGGTTTACTTAGACCGTTTTAGTTCCCTCCTAGCCAGACATGAAGTGGGAGCAAGTTGATGAATCACCTCTGAAAAAGTCCGACTTGACAGGACTCGAACCTATATTTCCAGATTGGAAGAGCGGCTGGATGCCAAGCGCTCTACTAGCTGCGTACATCGTAAATTTCAGAAAACGAATATGGGATCTTGAATCAAATCAGCTTCCTACTAACATGAGAAACGTCTTGCAAGAATCTTCTGACAAAATTTATGATACTCTTTTAAGAAGTCGGGGATTAGAAAAAAGTATAAATCAGAGGATAATATGAAGTTAATGGTTAGTGTCCGACGCCGGCTTTGAACTTTAAATTTTCTCAGATTTGTTACAGGAAAACAGTGAGGCATAATGATTACACGTTAATTAGAAATAATTCCTTCTCAACAATCATCAAATTCAAATTGTCATATCAGATACTATATCTTCACCATTTATCTATGTCCTCTTTGTTTCGACGGAGAATCGGCTAATTTGTTCCTTTAGTATTATAGATATATGCCAATTGATGTCATATTAAAGAAGGATTCTGTATAACAATCTTTCTATCTTGAGTGTTTTAACAATCATAATTCGAATATCACAACAAAATAAGGAAAATACATATCGTTCATTAATGCATATGCTTCTTGGAGAACTTTGATCAAAGTCTTTCATGGAATCCTATTTTCACAGTGGGCCGACTATACGATCCATTGCTTGTCTGAGGATTTATGACGTGTTATACACAGTTTCCCATTAATGGCTTTGTAGGCATATAGAAGCACAGGGGCCGTTGCCATTTTGTTTCTTTTTAATTTTCCATGAAATCATACTTCAATCGAAATTCCAGCCCCTTCCCCTTTCCATCTCCCGGGCCTTTCAATCAGCTACAACAATTTCCTGTGGATTCAATTTCTACTACACCTATATTGAAATCGTTGTAGCTGATGAAATGGGGGAGCTGGAATATTGATAATTTCAATGGAAACTGAGGAGCTTCTTTAATTTTTGTCAAGCGCAATCTCAGTTTCAAATGCGTCCTTCATAAAGTGTGTGGGGAAAAATCGGCGGTCCAGAGCTCGTTGTATATCTTATGATTATCGGTTTATTTTCCATTGCCAGTCCAAAAATAATGAATGTGCATTGAGATGAAACATACATCTGTTGATTCCTACCCAAAAATGTGAAAAATAATCCATTTAAACCATGATTCTGCCGTGTTTTATATACCGATTGTACTCTCAGCAGTCTCCGCCATGATTCTACTATATTTGTACCACGTGATCAGCATTTTGAGGCCCCATAAGGGTTAATACCTATGTTTTTTAAAAGTAATCAGCTGTTTCAGGCGGTAGATACGATTTTAATCATTGTTTTATTTTTTCTGTTTAATCTTTTATTTTTTTAGCAGAATGGAAATCCTTTGGGGTGATATGAAGAAAGAATAAATCATACCATTTAATTAAAAGAAAAAAGGGGGGAATTATTTCTTGTGCTATTTTCCCCCAGCTTAAAATGGGATTTTGATTAAAATGATTCTATGTTATAATATTTTTTTTTGGATTATTGATCGACTTTCTATGGTTTATTCCTTCAACACTGATGAAAAGGAAAGAAAGAAACAAGGGGGGGGGGGGGGTTAATTCATTCTGAAACGGGGATAGGGAACTTTTTTTCATAGATTCACCTCCCTATGCGTTTTTTTTTGGGGGGGGGTTCGGTTTTGTTTTGGTTCTATTTTTTTTTTTTTTTTTTTTTGCTGGGGTTTCTTTTTTTTTCTTTTTTTTTTTTTGTTGTTGTTGTTTTTTGTTTTATTTGATTGATGAAAAGAAAGAAAAAAAGGGGGGATTTTTTTATTCATTCTCTGAAACGGGATTGATTTTTAAAATTTCTTCTTAGAAAGTATATCAATAATCTATATTAAAGGAAAATAAAAAAAAATATTATAACAGAATCATTTTGATTAAATTCCCGTTATAAGCTGGGAAAAAATAGCACAAGAAATAATCCCCTTTTTTTCTCTTAATTAAATGATATGATTTATTCTTTCTTCATTTCATCTAAAATGATTTCCATTCTGCTAAAAAAAAAAATAAAAGATTAAACAGAAAAAATAAAACAATGATTAAAATCAAAATCGTATCTACCGCCTGAAACAGCTGATTACTTAAAAACATAGGTATTAACCCTTATGGAACCTAAAAATGCTGATCACGTGGTACAAATATAGTAGAATCATGGCGGAGACTGCAGAGAGTACAATCGGTAGATAAAACACGACAGAATCATGGTTTAAATGGATTATTTTTCACATTTTTGGGTAGGAATCAACAGATGTATGTTTCATCTGAATGGACATGCATTATTTTTGGACTGGCAATGGAAAATACACCGATAATCATAAGATATACAACGAGATCTGGACCGCCGATTTTTCCCACACACATTATGAAGGACGCATTTGAAACTGAGGTTGCGCTAGACAAAAATTAAAGAAGCTCCTCAGTTTCCATTGAAATTAGAATATTGATTGCAGTATGATTTCACGGAAAATAAAAAAAAATCAGTAAAAGGCCCCATGTGTATAGAAGCAGTTAAAAGCACAGGGGGATGCTGCTAGATTTTTTTTTATTTATTTATTTCTGATTTCTCTGTGTAGAATATATAGAATCCGCGGAAAATCGTTGTAGCTGATTAATCAAAAGAGGGAAATTGGAGGCGCTGGAATTTGATTGCAGTATGATTTTATGAAAAATAAAAAAATCTGGCAATGGTCCCCCTGTGGTTAAAAAGGTGCTTTTAAAATACTTTTGTGCATGTCCATTCTCCTTTCATCTTGTCTGCAGAATTTCCAATTTTATTACAAGTAACGTTTAGATAAATCAGGCAAATTCTAGCTAGACGTTTTAAAGGTTTTGTCATGTAAGGATGGAAAAGAACAAAGATGCAAACTTAATTGTTATATTGCTCATTAAAAAAAGCAAATAAGTCATAAAGTTGTTTGGGGGGTTGGATATTTTTTCTACTATTTTTTAATTAAAAATTATGACCAAAGAGATACGAAATTACAAAAGGTATGCCAAGTATAGAAACTTATACCATAAGTAAATCAAAGAAAATTAAATAATAAATGATGTTATCTAAGAAGCTTATACATAGGAAATCAAACCAAAATGATTCAGAGAAATATTAAAAAAAATTAGTTGCGCCCAAACTTTTCGAGATTTCATATATTTTGTCAGGAGCAAACAAATCTTAATTATGTGTAGAGTCCGTATAAGGGTCCTCTCCATCGCCACAAACAACAATCCTCTCTTATTGGTTGGATGTAACGACCAATCTTTAATCTTTATTAGTTTGGAAATTCACATACAATAATTCTTACCATGATCAATGTTTCCATTGGTGATGCTTCTTATTTAACAAACATCCTCTCTTTATTGGTTGGATGTACATGTATTAGTTCGCTTTACATACAATAATTCGTCATATTTAAATGTATACTATGATTGATTTTTTTTCCATTTCCGATAAAAATAATTTCCTCTCCCTACCATTTCCTGCCTCTTTGATTTTCGTCATGGAAAGTAAAATAAAAAGAAGGAGATCTCCAACAACACTCGGTTACAGCAACAACAGGAAAACCACGAAACAACCAATGCAAAAACACAGAGTACACTCACAGAAAGAGACGCAAAATGGACAAGGAGCACCAACTCACACCATAGAAACATGAAACAAAAAGCCCACATAAACCAACGAAACATATGGGCAATCGGTGCCGACTTGGGACGGCCATCTGCAAGGCAGGTAGCAGACGGTGTGATTATCCGGATTACGTGCACATCACCTTCCCACTTTTCCGATTACCGAGAGGTCTCGAAGAACACACAATTGTTATGTAAAATAACCTCCTCAAAGTAAGATGAACATACATACAGACAGCATGACACACAAATGGATATACATGTATAAGAATATCATCTAGGAACCTAGAAGTAAAAATGAAACATTTCGAATCATTATGTATTCTTTGCTATTAAAGATTTTGGATAGATTCATTAGCATGTGTATAAGAATAAATTTGCAACAAGAGGCGCACAATTAGTACCCATTGCGATGCCAACAATCTGCTTGTAGAGATTCTCACCAAATCTTGCATAAATGTTGTCAAGAAGAAGTACAAGGCAATACACAGGTCACTGCATGTCCATGATTTGTATGATTTGTATTCTGCAGCGGAAAAGAAACCCTTTGATTCAGATGTACAAACATAAGATTTCCCCTCTCGATCAAAGCACCATTTTATGACTTTGAACAATCGATCACTAATTTTGTCATGAGGAAGTGGGGTGTACATATTAGAAAAGTCGTAAAAATTTCTAAATTTCATTTTGTCAATCATATCCCCTGAATTTTTTTAATAGACCAAAAGAAGTTTAAATCATTCCTGTTTAGAACAGTTTTAAAATATTTTGCCACGTGTCTATTTATCGTGAGGACTGAAGTCATATTTCTAGACAAAATATTTTATTTTTGAAAACAACAGATAAGATAAAGACAAAATCAGTAAAACACATGGATGCTCCCCGAACACAATAATTTTGATACAAAAAATTTGATTTTTTGAGTGTCTTTGACCTTTCAGAAATCATGAATGACCCTGACCTTTAATACTTTGGTCTGAACGCCCACATTATGCAAAACGGTTTGGGAAGTTTGAACAAATTATCCCAATGAAGTCATGTGTAATACACTCTTATCTTTTTCCTTTTTGGTACACAATTTTTCATCAATGCAAACAAATATCACACAGAAATGCAAATGACCTAGACTTTTATGAATTACGTTAAGTGACCTTTGTCTTGAAGGGTCTTTACAATAAACAATTGTGGGATATATGATGAAATTCTCAAAAACAACGTATATGTACACACTGTATATACACATTCACGCGAAGTTATGTTTAACCCCTCTCAGCCCCCACAATTTTCCTCAATGCAAAAATGCAAAAGACCTTGATGCTAATGATGCTAATGAATTTGAAGACGTTAAACATTTGTACCACTTGGTGAGTGTCACTGCTGGTGGACCAGGAGTCCCCCAGGGCACATGTTGCCAAGTATTTTTTCTACTATTTTTAATGAAACTTTATGACCACAGAGATACAAAATAACAAAAGGTATGCCAAGTATAGAAACTTATACCATAAGTAAATCATAGAAAATAAAATAATAAATGATGTTATCTAAGAAGCTTATATATAGGAAATCAAACCAAAATGATTCAGAGAAATATAAAAAAAATTTAGTTGCACCCAAACTTTTCGAGATTTGATATATTTTGTCAGGAGCAAACAAATCTTAATTTTGTATGGAGTCCGTATAAGGGCTCTCTCCATCGCCACAAACAACAATTCTCTCTTATTGGTTGGATGTAACAACCAATCTTTAATCTTTATTAGTTTGAAAATTCTCATACAATAATTCTTACCATGATCAATGTTTCCATTGGTGATGCTTATTATTTAACAAACATCCTCTCTTTATTGGTTGGATGTACATGTATTAGTTCGCTTTACATACAATAATTCGTCATATTTCAATTTGTACTATGATTATTTTTCTTTCCATTAGAGATGCTTCTTATTTATCCGATAAAAATACTTTCCTCTTCCTACCATTTCCTGCCTCTTTGATTTTCGTCATGGAAATAAAAGAAAAATAAGGAGATCTCCAACAACACTTGGCTGCAGCACCCACAGGAAAACCATAAAACAACCAATGCAAAAACACAGAGCAGACACTCACAGAAAGAGACACAAAAGGGACAAGAAACACCAACTCACACCATAGAAACATGAAACAAAAAATCCCATATACACCAACAAAACCTATGGGCAATCGGTGCCGACTTAGGACGGCCATCTGCAAGGCAGGTAGCAGACGGTGTGGTCATCCGGATTACGTGCACACCATCCTCCCACTTTTCCAATTACCCAGAAGAACGCACTATTGTGATGTAAAATAACCTCCTCAAAGTAAGATGAACATACAAACAGACAGCATGACGCACAAATGGATGTGTAAATGGATATAGAAACGCATGGCATACGAAATACAGTCCGTGCTCTGCCGGCTGTAGCGAGTTCATGCATGTGATCACCGAGAAGTCCGACTGACATTCAGAGAGGAAAGGTTTTCGGGGCCCTGTGTTCTGTAAAGAGGTTTGGACAGGTCCCATCATGGAGTCCTGTCGTCACAGACAGTCATAGTGCAATTCTTAAGAATACGCAGGTACAAGGTTGTAGGTCCAGTACCAAGCCAAATGTCCGTGTGGTGACAGAAGGATCATTTCAAAGGTATAAAAGGCGTTTGATGGTTCGGACACAATCTCGATGTTAATTCTGTCTACCTTTGATCCTTCTTTTTTCGTTAATATATCACAATAAAATGCAGAATATGAAATACGCAAAGTAATATACTCTGTTGCTTTCCGAATTTCAAAAGAAGTTGACTTTTTATTTTGTAAAATTTCCAGAAAGTCTTCACTAGTTTGTTAAAGCGAAAACCTTGACCTAAACGTTTCTTGGTAATTTCTAAATTTCTACCATGAAAATCCAAAATATCAGTACATGCCTAAGCAAACCGGATGAGCTGCGAAATGTGCATACTGTATGACGCCAATCTAGGACATCACCGTCAAGCCAGGGAAAATTTACTATGTTGAATCCAAAATCATCTCTTTTGTCATACACAGTTGTATGAATCTCTCCATTAACAATTTTGATATTTAGGTCCAAAAATGGTGCTGGTTTGTTTGTAACGTTTGACTTCTTTACAGTTAATTCTTGTGGATAATAATGCGGAAATGTCATTTTTATACTTTTCAAAAACAGGATTGTCGATACTAAGAGTACAATTATTAGCTTTTACAAAAAGCTTGCCGGCAGTTAGCTGACATTAAATGTTGTAAAATTCTAGTGAGAAAAAAATTAGTACAGTCAAGCTAGCCAGCACAAACAATTTTTATTCTTGTTAGACCAATCGCACATTTCCGTGCTTTTCCGTTTTTAGTTCCGATTCAAAGAAAATGCAATGATACGATATCACTTTCATTTTTCAGCTCATCTAGACTCTTCAATCGACCTGATGAAAGTATCTTATGCACAGGTTCTGAATAACCTTGACGAATATTTGCATTTTATTGTAATTGTCTACCAATCATATTGCCAAGATTTATTTTATACGTGCAAGTATGTCACGATTGATGACTGCCGGTAATCATCAAGGTACCTAGAGGTACCAATGAAACATTTCAAATAAATATGTTTTCTTTGCTATTAAAGATTTTGGATAAATTCTTTATCATGTGTTTAACAATAAACAAGAGGCGCACAATTAGTACCATTTGGGATCCCTACAACCTGCTTGTAGATATTCTCACCAAATCTTGCATAAATGTTGTCCAAGAAGAAGGACAAGGGAATACACAGGTCACTACATGTCCATAACTTGTATGATTTGTATTCTTCAGCGTAAAGGAAACCCTTTGATTTAGATATACAAACATAAGATTTCCTCTCTCGATCAAAACACCATTTTATTACTTTGAACAATCGATCATTAATATTGTCATGAGGAAGTGGGGTGTACATAGAAGAAAAGTCGTATGAAGAAATCGTATTGCCTTGAAAATTTCTAGATTTCATTTTGTCAATCATATCCCCTGAATTTTTAATAGACCAAAAGAAGTTTAAATCATTCCTGTTTAGAACAGTTTTAAAATATTTTGCCACGTGTCAATTTATCACCGTGAGTGTTGACGTCAGATTTCAAGACAAAATATTTTATTTTGAAAACAACAGATAAGAAAAAGACAAAATCAGTAAAACTGATGGATACTCCCCGAACACAATAATTCTAAAACAAAAAGTTTGATTTTCTGAGTGTCTTTGACCTTTCAGAAATGATAATGAATTACCCTGACCTTCAAGTCTTTGGTCTGAAAGCCCACATTATGCAAAATGGTTTGTGAAGTTTGAACAAATTATCCCCATGAAATAATTTGTAATACACCCTTATCCTTTTTTGGTACACAATTTTTCATCATGCAAATGCAAAAAAATCACACAGGAATGCAAATGACCTAGACTTTTATGAATTATGTAAGTGTACTTTGTCTTGAAGGATTTTTACAATAAACAATTGTGGGATATATGATGAAATCCTCAAAAACAACCTATATATACGCACTGTATCAATAAATAGTAAACGATTCTCTCCACAAGTTTCAATATATTGAAAAATAACAAACGCCGAACTAAAACTCAACCGGTTTCATTGGTTTTTGAAAAACTCCTGATGATACCGATGAAACCGGTTGAGTTTTAGTTCGGCGTTTGTTATTTTTTCAATATACACTCTGTATATACACATTCACCCGAAGTTATGTTTACCCCCCCCCCCCCCCAGTTTTTCATCAATGCAAAAAAAATCACACAGGAATGCAAATGACCTTGACCTTTATGAATTCCGTTAAGTGACCTTTGTCTTGATGGGTCTTTACAATAAACAACACACCTCCCCCTTTCGACACACAATTATTCATCATAGCAATAAAAAATCGTTAAAAACCCGTATCATTTGTACAAGATTATGCATTATTCTATCATTTTACAAAATTTCAGACCATTTGGACATATTACTGATTTTCAATAATTTTTATTTTATTTTTATTGCAAAAAGCTATTTTAGCCTGGAAATGACCTTGACCTTTGATGATTGACCTTAAGTGACTTTTGTCCCAAAGGATCTATCCTAATGAACATTTGTGTGATTTGATTAAATTCTATTAAAGCGTTTAGGAGATATGAACTTGAACGGACGGACAGACAGAGAGACTGACACGACGGCGACTATATGCTCCTCCGAAAATTTTTAAATGTCACGATAGGATTTGAATTCTCATGTCTCAGATTTTCGCAAATGTCAATTGTCAAAGTCAAGTTTGATTTTCAAGGATGAAAATAATTTCATATAACATGACGAATGGAAACTTTTGTGGATGAAAAATGTTGCACTTAAGGAGGGTTTGAACACCAAGATGGTGGCGGCTTTATTTGTTTTCTTACTTCCTAGGAAAAGTACAGTCTTAATTTCCTCAAAACATTTGATACGCTGGTTGATATACACATTTGAGTGTCCTGATGACGTTTGAATAATTTTCGGCGCCATTTGAAGAAATTATGGCGATTTTCAAAATTGGATTTTGGGAGTTTTATCCACGGGCAAACCACGACGTCATTTCGACGTTATCGGGGAAAGTGGCGTCATAAACCTTCGCATACTAAACTGTCGCATTGAAACTTTGCATGTATAAAATAGAAAATTGAATCTTCATCATAGTGAATTCGTTGACAAATTAACATGACAGGAAAGCTGATGTCACTTCATTGAAAATGGACGATTTTAGAAAGAAAAATTAGAAAATATAAAGCTTTGTAATATTCTAAACCAAAATTCATTTTTTTTTCATTTAATCATGAAATCATCTCTGGACATTGTTGATAATTTTGTTAGTTTTTGACAAAGATTTATCCACAGGATTTCTAATAATTAAGTATCAACTACGGTCAATTGGTTGGAAATCGCAATTTTTGAGCGACAGTGTCAACTTTTACTCCAATATCCTGCCTTTGTTTAAAACACAATTAATCTCATAATCTCCTATAGCTGTACGAGAACTGGAATGACACTTTCAATATTATGACGTCATCAAGAAATTCACTAAAACGTCGATTAATGCATATTTCAAAATCTCGTTGAAAATTTTCTTGTGGATAGAATCAAATGTAAGTTTGCACAATCAAGGACAGACAAAAAATATATAATTTCAGAGATTTTGAGAAAAATTGAATTTGGCGTCCAAGCGTTCAATACCTCCTTAATTGTTTTCTCGGTTGTCAGTTAGGAGTCTAAGAACATTGATCGCGATACAATGTTGAAACCATTTTTGTAAAGTGAGATCAATACTACGGTTAGTATTATAGTCAAGTAAAATCGTCTATACCTAAAGTTACCTTTCTTTGGTTAACAAATTTTCCTGTCAAAAGGTTATGATCAACCAGACAATGTCTAATCCTTAACATATAACTATTAGAAGTATACATTATATCATAAAAGGAATTATCGTATATTAAAAAAAATAATTGATCATTCTGAACTTTCTTTATCAACAACCATTTTAATAGCAAGATTTATTGACAGCAGTCTAGGTGAATTCGAGGAGCTGCTTACCTGTGCGTACTGTAGTATTGCTTACATTGTGCCTCGCCTGCTTATGCTAGGTTTACACTTAGCCACGATGCCCTACGATGTCCACGATTGAGCAAAATCGTGGAGCTCCACGATTCTATAAATAAAGTTGGTCTTCGCACGCTCTCCGACGCTCCATCACGCTCTGATACGCGCTGTAGCGATTTGTTACGATTGTAGATAAGATCTGTTACGATTTGCATCCCGTTCTCTCAAGCTTCGTTACGTTCCCGTACGATTACCAAGATGAGCTATTACGCTTTGCCACGCTCTATCACGGTTCCCTACGCTTATCAAGTTTTGTTGCGATCTGTTACGATGCAGGACTACGATTTGCCGCGATTTAACACGATTTGATATGAAATAGACAACCAGTATCAATACTACTTGCAATATCTGAACAAGATTAAGCTTAATATCCAGGAGATGAATATTTTATATCGCAAAAAGCAGGAAATGACATTGATGAACCTTATTTGATCTTTCTTTTTTCGATTATTAAAATTTACATTCCCAGATAGCATACTGATGTTGGCCCAACGCAAGTCCATCGGTGATATTTACGTTGGGCCAATATCGGCAGTGAATGTTGGGCCAATGCAATGTTGCTCATCGGCCCAACGTTGGCCCCACAAGTTGGGTCGTGGTTGGGCCGATGTCAGACCTCGGATGTTTACACGTTGGCCCAACGTTGGCCCAGTTTAACATATATATCGGGCTTATGTTGGTCCAACGTCAATCCAACATTGTAATGATATGTTGGCTGAACGTTGGCTTTTTGTTGGTAACGTTGGCCGTAGCTGCTTAGGTGATCTGAAAGTAGAAAGTAAATATCCCCATATTTATTGATCCACAAGTCTGAACATAAATCACTCAATGTTAACTATCCGACTTCAAACACAACTCTGGTCCTTTGGTATCTCCACTTTTCCTTTCTTTCTCATTAGGTCGAATACTATCTTCAAATCATTCGATCAACCGATCTCCATTTCAACGTGGTATATTACTGCAAAAGAGAAAAGATACAAAAATATCAGATATTTAAATAAATTAACATGGTTAATGATACTAGTTAATTTGATTTCTACAAATGCAATATTAACAAAAATAAATAGAATAATACATACGAATTGCCAGCAATCATGAATAATAATACATAAAGTACTTACATTTACTGCCTACACTTTACAAAACTTTAGCGTCCACTGACCGCTCTCGCTCTATTTCAAATTTATCTTTACTTAATTCCTTGTAGTTTGCGTCCCAGATAAGAAACGTCCGGTATCAGATTGTGCAATCTAGCTCCGTTGCCTTAGAAACTGGTCAGACATCTGGTGTTAATTATGACTTGACCGGCCAAGCACTGACCTAGATCTTATCTCTGCAGTTACTTCGGTAGTAATTTTATGATGAGTTGAATTTTATAAAGTAATACAGGAACCTTGAATTACTGACATATTATATACATGTATGTATCATTGTAAAATAACTATGCACATTATATGATCTAATATTTTTTATGAAAAATTGTTTTTTTTTTAATGTTTTCTTTACCCAATGTTTACGTTGGTCCAACGTTGACCCAACGTCTTACAGTACCGCAAAAAGTATGTTCTCTTTTGACGGACACAAATTTCTTATCTAAAGACTTGTTAAGTATTTGAAAATTTTTGAAAACTTCATAGTTCAAGACTTTTCGGAAATGAAAAATAAACGATATTTTGAAAATTAACCTTGGTATAACATACGTAGGTCCGACGTAGGCCCAACGGCAACCCATTCATACCATTATTGCAAATAATGTAAAAATGTTAAAGAGGAATAAATTCAGTTAATATTGTCCAGTTACAAAAGTCAGATTGACTTTTTATTAAATTAGATTTCATTTGAATCTTTACATTTTTTCTTTCTTTTGGACCAACGTTTGCCCAACATTGAACCAACGTCGTAAATTAGATTATTATTCTTTTGACTCTTATGGCTTCGTTTTATTATTTTGAAACAAAATTTTGATCTTTTTCAATGATGGTGTACGTGTATTTCAAATCTCATTTGTAAAATTATAAAATTCGATCGGTGCTTTTATCTTGAACATGTGATGTTGGACCAACATTGGCCCAACCCCAGTCCAACAACAGCGATAATGCATTGGTATATCCGACAAATACAATGTTGGGCCAATGTTGATCCAACGTTGACATGCCAACGCCAACCACCGGCCAACCATACAACATATTACCAACATTGGCCCAACGTAGTCATGCTATCTGGGTTTTTTCTTGAGCAATTCAAATCTTTGATTGCCTGTATATATTTAATTCGTTCGAAGACAATTAATGCAGCACCTCACTGCTTATCAAGACTTCTTTTGTTAGTCTTCTATGTTAGAAATTGTTGCGGATGTTAAAAACACTTGAAATCCATCAAAAAACGTCTTATTATTATTTTCATTATAGAAATATTGGAATCGCAACGAATCTTGTAGATCGTGGACTGAATCGCGGAAACCGTAACAAATCGTCAAAGAGCGTGAGTGAAATCGTAGTGGATCGTAGGAGAACGTGTTTCACCAAGATCTCCTACGATCGCATATTACGATCTGTTGCGCTTTGTCAAGATTTGTTACGCTCCACTACGCTCCATCACGTTCACTACGCTCTCCTACGCTCTCTCACGATGTAACGATCAATCGGGACAATCGTAGCATTATGCTAGGTTTACACTTAGCCACGATCGCCCCGATTGAGGTGAATCGTAGAGATCGTAAGAGAGCGTGGGGTTGAATCGTGACGATCGTAAGAGAGCGTGGTGGAATCGTGATGATCGTAGGAGATCGCGCCAAAATTTTGATTCTCAAAAAATTTGCTACGATTGTCCCAATTGATCCTTACATCGTGAGAGAGCGTAGTGAACGTGATGGAGCGTAGTAGAGCGTAACAGATCTTGACAAAGCGCAACAGATCGTAGTATGCGGTCGTAGGAGATCTTGGTGAAACACGTTCTCCTACGATCCACTACGATTTCACTCACGCTCTTTGACGATTTGTTACGGTTTCCACGATTCAGTCCACGATCTACAAGATTCGTTGCGATTCCAATATTTCTATAATGAAAATAATAATAAGACAACCCGTTTTTTTCTATGGATTTCAAGTGTTTTTAACATTCGCAACAATTTCTAACATACGAAGAAGACTAAGAAAAGAAGTCTTGATAATCAGTGAGGTGCTGCATTAATTGTCTTCGAACGAATTAAATATATACACGCAATCAAAGATTTGAATTGCTCAAGAAAAAATGTAAACTTTAATGATCGAAAAAAGAAAGATCAATTAAGGTTCATCAATGCCATTTCCTGCGTTTTGTGATATAAAATATTCATCTCCTGGATATTAAGCTTAATCTTGTTCGGATATTGCAAGTGGTACTGAAACTGGTTGACAATGTCTATTTCATATCAAATCGTGTTAAATCGCGGCAAATCGTAGTCCTGCATCGTAACAGATCGCAACAAAACTTGATAAGCGTAGGGAACCGTGATAGAGCGTTGCAAAGCGTAATAGCTCATCTTGGTAATCGTACGGGAACGTAACGAAGCTTGAGAGAACGGGATTCAAATCGTAACAGATCTTATATACAATTGTAACAAATCGCTACAGCGCGTATCAGAGCGTGATGGAGCGTCGGAGAGCGTGCGAAGACCATTTTTATTTATAGAATCGTGGAGCTCCACGATTTTGCTCAATCGTGGACATCGTAGGGCATCGTGGCTAAGTGTAAACCTAGCATTAACAAAAAATGTATTCAAAATGCAGCATTACCTTGAAAAGAATAATATAATCTTACACCATCATGAGGGAGGGATGGCGATTTCTCAACCCGAGTGTACAAATTTTGCAAGTCCATGACGAGGCTTGCCGAGTCATGGACAAGCAAAATTTTTACACGAGGCTTGAGAATGAGCCATCCATCCCTCACTGTGGTGTTTGATTGTTTTTCTCCCACGTTATCGACTATCTAGAGTGTTTGTTATAATCACCAGTTTGCCTTACTTCCATAACGTCGCTTTGGTAGCGATGACGTCAGAGGGTGAGATCGATGACGTCAGAGGGTGAGATCGATTTATCTCACCCCAGGGAAATTTGAGAGTTCTCAGTCTCAAGTGGGAGAATTAAGGTTGTCGATGGGTAATGAGAATTAATTGGGGCATCCATTTATGGAATTTTAAGCTCTAATATCTTAGCAAAGTTATGATATAGAAATTTAATAAACATTTTGACTTATTAGTTGTTTGAAAAAAAGGTCACTTCAAGAGTTATGAACTCATAGAGTTAACATCGAACTCTATGAAAAAAAAAGTAATTTCTAAGCATTTTTTTTCAATAGAATGATGGGGCATTAAATATCGATTGGTAAACATTTCTAAAAAGTATATTTCATCAAATTCCGTTGAAAAATCAAAATTTCACCATTACTTTTCTTGCCAATGATTTTTTGTTTTTCATTAGGGGGAAATAACTTTAAAACATGACCCTTTTCAAAATATTTCTTATTCAATATATATTAGCTTAATACAAACGTTTTCAGATTATCTTAAGGCACAGACAAATATTTAATGATAGATCATCCTTTTTTTCAATATTTTAGGCATAATTCAAATCATTACACATTTTTAAATACAGTAAGATACGAGTACAAGATACTTTTTGCAATTGGCAAACATGATGTTGTAACTTGAATCTGACAGCAATACAAACGATATACATGAATTGAAATGTGGACCTATACACTCTTAAGAGGTATCTGTCATTTGCGGATATAACGAGGGGGCGGCGTGTTTTGTTTTGTTTTTTGTTTTTTATATTATTTTGAATGTTTCAAATGGTTTTAAATACCACTGATGAGGATTCGTTATCAGAAAAATGCAGAGACTTTTGTCATTTTCGTAGATTTTTTTATCAATTCTCTGACCAAAATATTTTGAAAGCATGTCATGGAGTTTTATTATTATCTCTATAATTGGTTTGTATAATACACTGAATACAAAAATAACAATTTTTTGGAAAATAGCAATTTTAGTTGCCATGGAAACGATGTTTGTTTAACAATGGTCAAATAAGTCATCTTTGGTTATTATGTTGCCATGGAAACCACTGTCAGAGTTATTTGGTATTAACAACCAACTTATAATCTTTTATATTTAAAACCTAAATTTTAAGAAAATGGAATTTTTTTTTTAATTTCTGTCTATAACCGAATCCTTTCAAATCAAAATCAGTCAAAAAGCGGCATGAAGTAAGTCAAAATTAAGGCCTATTTGTGTCCAATATTTACCATTATTTAAGCAAAAAAAACCCCACAAAATATCAGGCTGATAACACCATAACTGTTGCCAGAACAAAAATTATTTTTTCTCATAAATATAATCATTGAAAAGTATCAGTGGGGCCTTGTTTTGGTTTCCTACATTTTGAGATAAAAAAAATTGTTGCCATGGCAACTTTTCAATTAACACATGTAGACTACTTTTTTTTCAAATAAATTTTGAGCATCGCATTGAATTACTTTAAATTGCCAAAGCTTTATATCGGGACAACAGAAGAAATTATTCTTTGTTAGAGCACTTTCAAAATTTGTCAAGGTCATTGACTCTAATTTCAAGGTCGATTCAAAATATAGGATCCAATTTCACTAGAATTTGAATTTTTGTTGTCATTTATCGTTCCTAATTATAGGCTTGACTACCATATTTTTGTATCAGAAGTACTTCTTTCCAAAATAAGGACTGATAGGAGAAAAAAAATTATAATTTTTAGTTTAGATTTTTTCCCAAAATTCCTAACAAAAAAGTGACAATCTTACATTTTGTTCATTTGAATGTATGAACTACTAGCTACATGTCAAGGATGTCATTGATTTTGAGATTTTTGCATTTTTGACCAACAAATAGGGGCTATATCAAAATCACTTTGTATTTCTTTGTTTTACTCGATACCACATGGTTTCTGAGTGATTGCCTATTAATTTTTTTTAAAAATCACAGACTTTTATCAAAGGACTATATATGGTTTATATAGTAAAGTGGCCCCCTTTCAGGGCAAAATCTGAAATTTTCATGAAGTAATGAATTTGTAACAATATTCATTCTACAATGTAGGCTTCTTGGGTATTCTTAAATTTCCTTTCTCACTGACATAGAATATGGGCTTCAAAATGGTATATTTTGCCAAATTTCTGGAAAAACGTCATTTTAGGGCTCATTTTCGACATACTTCCTATAAGTTAGTATCGAGCGGGCTTCTGAACAACTTTTATACTTTGATATATTGTTACTTTTGTACGTCTCTAAGTGCATACAAAAGGAAAAAGTTGTTCACGATCCCGCTCGATATTATCACAATGAAAATAATCAAGAATTATGTTATTTTTCGCGAAAAATTGACAAAATCACCAGTTTTTATGATATTTATGCAAAATTTACAATGTCTTACAAATCGTGGAGTAGTTTTTGTAACTAGATTTCTCGAAATATATTTAACTTTCTTTAAATGACAACAAAATTTAATTTTGGAGAGGTCGATTTTAGGGGGCTACTTTACTATGTAAACCATACATACTCCTTATTATACCCTTTTGAATAAAATTTTGAAGAGGTCCCACTCACATTTTAACATTTTCTTAAAGTTCTTCAAAACGGATTTTTGCTTATTTTTTTAGCATATTGGAAAAAAAGATTGGGGTGCAAACATATTTCTTGTGTAGTATTTATACTATGAAAGATATAAAAAATAAAGGAAATTTTAGTTGACTACAATACCTGTAGGCGATGCTGGTTCATTGAATTATCTTGCAATTGCTTAAACTTATTTTTCCTTTTTAGAAATTATTGCAAACAAGTGTTGTTTATGAAATGAAAGAAAGGAGGGGATCTCCAACAACACTAGGTTGCAGCACCCACAGCAAAATCCCCAAACACCCATGCAAAAAACACAGAACAGATACCCACAGAAAGAGACGCAAAAGGGACAAGGAACACCAACTCACAACATAGAAACATGAAACATAAAAGACTACACATAAACCAACGAGACCAATGGGCAACCGGTGCCGACTTAGGACGGCCATCTGCCACGTAAATAGCAGACGGTGTGGTTATCCTGGATTACGTGCGCACAACCCTCCCACTATTCCGATTTCCCAGAGGTCTCGAAGAACGCACAATTATGGTGTAAAACAACCTCCTCACTGTTAGGTGACCACACACAAACAAGACCGTAAAACACAGGGGTCCAAGCAACACAGATGAATATGTAAATGGATATAAAAAGAGGACGTGCGTAATACAGTCCGTGCTCTGCCGGCTGTAGCGAGCTCATATATGTTATCACCCGAGGAGTCCGACTGACATTCAGAGAGGACAGGTGGTCGGGGCCCTGTCTTCTCTAAAGAGGTTTGGACAGGGCCCGTCATGGAGTCCCGTCGTCACAGTCAGTCAGAGTGCAAGTCTTAAGAATGCGCTCGTACAAGACTGTATATTGGTCAAGTACCAAGCTTAGTGTCCGTCTGGTGACATTAGGATCATATCCACGGTATAAAAGGCGTTTGATGACTCTGACGCATTTTCGATACATATGCTGTCTACCTTTGATCCTTCTTATTTTGTTAATTATGTCACCATAAAATGCAGGTTGTGAAATACCCAAAGTAATATACTCCGTTGCTTGTATGGGTCCGAATTTCAAAAGAACTTGATCATAATTTTTGTAAAATTTCCAGAAAGTCTTTACTAGTTTGTGAAAGCGAAAACCTTGACCTAAAAGTTTCTTTGTAATTTGTAGATTTCTATTATGGAAATCCAAAACATCAGTACATGCTCTAGCATACCGGATGAGCTGTAAAATGTAGATACCGTATGACGGTAATCTAGGGACATCACCGTCAAGCCAGGGAAAATTTACTATGTTGAATCCAAAATCATCTCATTTGTCATATACACTTGTATGAATTTCTCCATTGACAATTTTGATATTTAGGTCCAAAAATGGTGTTTCAGTGTCTGTAAAGTTTGCCTTGTTTAGAGTCAATTCTTGTGGATAAATAACATCTTTATACTTTTCAAAAACAGGATTATCGATAGTAAGAATATCATCCAGGTACCTAGAAGTACCAGTGAAGCATTTCACATCATCATGTTTTCTTTGCTTTTGAAGATTTTGAATAAATTCCTTTTCATATGTGTATAAAAATAAATCTGCAACAAGAGGCGTACAATTTGTACCCATAGGAATCCCTACAACCTGCTTGTAGAGATTCTCACCAAATCTCATGAAATCACCATGATGCTCATTCTGTAAGGTTAAATTGAGCAAATCATCTGATATCTTATTATTTTTTCATGTAGCCGTTTTCCAAGACAAATCATGAAAGAACACACACAATTTAAAAAAAATCTAAATGTAAATGGAGGGAATACTGATTATAAGCCCTCCTATCTTCATAAAAGAATTATCTCCAATCGAAACAATGGTAAACATGATAATTTGCGTAAACGAATATTATAGATTATTACTATTTGTTTTCAAATATACATTCATAAAATCTAATGCCTCTGTTTGCAACGCGAATTCTGATTGGTTGTGCTATTGAACAACAATAAAATACATGGGTATTTACGTTTCATTAAAGTTTCGGGTTTGATTTCATGCGTTTATATGGCAACGTCGTTAAAAGCAGAGGATTGACCCAAACACTAGAAAAGTGCTACCATACTGATGTTTTACAAAAACTGACTTGGTATCGGCGAATCTCCGATCAGAAAACTGACAAAGGATTCGCCTTTATTCTGTCAGATTTTGAAAAAAAAAACTACCATGGAACCCCTCAATTCTAATCAGAATTCAACAGAAATATCATAATCAATGGGCATAGAAAACGAAGAAAAAAATCAAAACCAAACAAAATAACCAAAGCATTTTCAAAAGAGTAAAAGTGGTATCCAAGATGCAATGAAATAAGTCGATATTGGTTGTTAAGCTGGAAGTTCGACTTCCTGAAAAATAACCTAAATCAGGTAAAATTGATTTTAGTTGAATATGAATGAGTTAAAGAAGATCCTGACGATAATCTCAACAGAACTCACAATAAAGCACCAAATTGAGCATCGACGGACCCTAGCAAGCTAGAGGTGGGACCAGGTGCCCGGGAGGAGTAAGCATCCCCTGTTGGCTAGCCGCACCCGCCGTCGATGTTCATGCATTAAAATGAAAATAATAAAAAAAAACATGAACTGCACTGTCTGAGGCCATTTCTATATAGAAAGTGCTATGGCGATCATGTCAGGGAAAATATTCAAAACACTTGCCGTCAAACCCCTCGCGGGGAACTTTTTTACGAGAAATGATCGAAATTCTGCAGAAAAGAGGTTCTACTTGAGAAAGTAGATACACAAAGTTGAAAGAAAACCAAACTATCTGGTGCTACTAAAATTAATTTGGCTGTGTCATAAAATCACTTTTGCTCGAAGTACCACTGGTAAGAGTTTACTATCCGAAACATGTGTCTAATACATTAAAATTCGTTTTAAATGTTGTTCAAATAGGTAATGAATATGAACACTTAAATTTTCTCGACAGAAAAAAAATAGATTAACAAATGAGATAAAGATATGAGATAAAGATCCTGACGACAATCTCAACAGCACACACAGTAGAGAACCAAACTGAACATCGACAGACCCCTAGCAATCTAGAGGTTGGACAATCAGATAGCATTGGAGAATGACCGTTGTTTTACGTCTGGTTTATTTTTGCGTGCGTTCGTTTCTTCATATTTGTGGGTACTTTAGTTTCAGTGGGTTACAAAACTGAGTAACAATTTTATAATCTACTTGACTGCAGGGCAATGGGTATACATAATCAGATGCGATGGATAAAAAGGTAAAAATCTGAGGTACTTGGGGCATTTCGTTGATCTTTAATATTCGGTTTCTGATTTTCTGAATTATCGATTTTGTGCTGCATACAGGGATGTGGTCATTATCCATATTTGTCTTTCACACATACCCTCTGCAGAAGACTGAAGATTCTGCATTTATCAAAATGCAACTAAATGTTTTCATTCAGATAGTTAAACATTTAAATACTTCTTCTACACAGTATAGTTTCTTATCATTTACATAGTTTTCCCTCACCAAACAAGTTTCATCGTAACCACCGCGTAGGATAGAAACGTATGATGTTGTGATTCACTACGGAGGTTTTTGGTAGCTTTCTCGGCATTTAAGTGATACTGCACAAAACTGATAAAATGTTGCAGTAGGGCAATGCCTAATAAGTAAGTCCACATCGTGTATATATCTGAAAAGTCTATAGGTTTTGCAAACACTTCAAGAGTTCTACTAGGTCAAGAATGTTTCTATCGTCAACAAACTATTGAAGTTTTTGCAAATACTATGAACTTTTCATATATCAACACGATATGGATTCGTTTTTAAGGCATTACCTACTGCAACGGCTCATCACTTTTGTAAAGTTTAAGTAAGAAAATGAAAATATACCAAAAACTGTCTAAGGAATCACAACAACATACGTTTCGATCCCACGCGGTGGTAACTAACATAACTTAATTTCACTTTGCAATTTCAGTTTCCAATCATGCTGATCAAGGTTTTTCTAATAATTTAGGAAATTCTTCCTTCAATTCAAAATGAGGAATGGTTGTATAAATAGTCCAAAAATAAAATGAATGATTTGAACATTAAGCGAAAACATGTTGGCAAATTGAGAAATTCGGTTATCATAGATTTCAAACGAACTTGCACTGGACTCTGGAGATTAGATTCCTTCTATGGAGCTTTGTTATTGTCTCCGTCTGTTTGTCTTATTTTCTTTTCTCGTCAGGAAGTTCCGTTTTATGATTTTTTAAGAATTTGTGATCATGGTTTCTAGAATATAATTTCAGGTTTTGTGTCTGATTTTCATTCACTGATTCAAAGACATACAATTATTGAATTGAATTTCCATTATCTGTTCACCTTAAATACAGTTTACAGAGTCAATCAAGCTACAGTTCTTATAGACATAACCTCAGACAGTGCATGTATTTTATATATTGTTTCATTTTCGTTCGTGAGCATCGACGGCGGGTGCGGCTAACCAACAGGGTATGCTAACTCGTCCCGGGCACCTGGTCCCATCTCTAGCTTGCTAGGGGTCCTTTGATGCTCAAAATCTATTGTGTTGAGACTTTCGTCAGGATCTTCTTTATCTCATTGATAATGAACCCACAAGTTCATTGTCTCAACCCCTTCACTTTTGATGGAGTTTCGATTACATAAAATTTATATCATTCATTGATAGCTAATTCCACAATTTTACTGTGAACAAGAATACTCAAAGGATCAAGAAACATAGCGTTTATTGCATATAAAACTTTTATTCAAAAAAAATGAATGAGTATACAACTTGAAACTAACAAATGTTGTTAAAATATTCGAGAAAAACAATCACTGAATTGTGGTTGTATTGGTATCCAATATGGATTACTCAACTTTATGCAAAACACTACATTTGTGAACCAAATTATTCACAACAATATTCAAAGAAACATATTTTCATATCAAAATAAAATAAACACATGTTTGACATGTTATAAAAATAAACTTATATGAAATAAAATCAATATAGCAAAAGGTATAAAAAAAACTGAAATGTAAACAAATTAATAAATTAAAAATAAGACAACTCAAACATACATAAATTAAATTGTGCAAAGTAATATCTTGAAAAATTGATAATTAAACAAAAAATTAAAATCTAATAAGATAAATATCCATCTCGAGTGGAACAGTTTAAATACACAACGACAACCAGTCAATACATTCCTAATCGTATTCAACCAAAAGTGTCTTTAATCACTGCTTAAGGTTAAAAAGCATGCTGTAAGATATACTCCATATCGCCTAGCAGATTTTTCAGAATCAGTCGACTCGCAGTCTGGTACAGCGACAGAGTACGAGTGCTATCCAAGCAGTACAACGATGTGACGTCAAAGTCATGGGAAGACAACTCCGTATAAGAAACTAGTTTACATATCAGTTTCCAGATGAGGGATTTCAAATCTTTGACCAAAACATTCGACAATGAAGTTGAAGATAATCCTGTCTTTTGATTTAAGTTTTCCTCGTAGTTACTCATCATGGTTAAATAAGCGTGGTAAATAACCAGGTTCTGAGTGAATTCCTTCATGTCATTCGTAGCATTTCCGGTCTGCAAGTAAAGATTTAGAAAAAAAAATGATGTAAGAATGATGTTAAACGTCTTCAAAATCAATAGCATCATTAAAGTACAGATAAATTTGCAGCATGGACCAGACATATACATTTCGGGTACTAAACCCTCTTCTGTGATCCTCAACCTAAACAATGCACTACGGCCAAAGAGTGTGAAAATAATGATGTCCAAAGATGTAGCGAAAAACGTATCAGGATGGGTGGGATATGAAGCTACAGGACCCACGTTATAGAAATTTCAAGAAATTTTGATTAAGGAAATTTTTGAAGAGACAGACAATTAGCCAAAGTTGATCGAACTTGACTACAATTGCCCTCGGGGACTCTGTTCCACCAGCAGTGACACTCACAAAGTGGTCCAAATGTTAAACGTCTACAAATTTAATAGCATCATTTAAGAACAGATAAACAATGCACCATGACCAAAGTGTGTGAAAGTTATAATGTCCAAAAATTTACCGAAAAACGTAGCAGTATATCATACACAAATGTTCCAGGCTTACGTTTTTTAAATGATAGATATTTGCAATTTTATCTTTCCTAATTGAGACTTAAGAAGGATCTATGTAGCTTTATTGTTTTCACATCTTTTCACAACAGCAAACTACATTCTTTGAATTACAAGATGTGAAATTGTCCTACTGAAACCGATTACTGTAAACGTGACAATTTTCACATGGGGGTAATTTCGCGTGTTTCCGCGCACTAAGGGATTTCGCGAAAATTCCCCCACGCGAAAATCTCCTCGTTGCATTCTTACAATGGGAAAGACATTTTTTATCGCGAATATTTCCCCAACGCGTAATGTCTTGATTTTATATTCGCTAAATTTTTCCCCAGCGAAAATAACCACGTTTTCAGTATGACGTTATAGACCACGTTTTCATCGACCCTTACATGCACAAATACAGAGCTATATTGATGGTTTTGTCATAGATGAAATACTTATGAAATATCGATGCTAATTTTTACCTGATTTAAGTTTGGAATATTCAGATCCATGATCATCTTCACCGAATCAAGTCCACGAACTTCCTGTGAAAAATGCAAAGCATATTTTTAATCAAAGAAAACCGGATTACAGCTAGCGACATGCACATTATTCTAATTCATATAAGTTCTCTACTAAAATGAATTTGGAGGAATATTACTAACAAACAAGATTCTTTCTATTGGCGTGGGGGTTTTTTTAACAATGGACTCCACCTGAGTCAGAACGATGTCAAAAGTCTTTGATTATATTTCTTTCGCCAAAAATAAAATTTTAAAAGATTAATTAATTGTACTGATTTATGTATTGTATACTTCTGTAGAAAGAGGGGGAAATAATTGAATAAAAATCATTTTACTTACGAAATGAGCATAAATGTCTTTGACGATGGGCTCGGCTAAATCATGAATATTCTGCACTTTTGATTGTACATCGCTAGCGGAGAGTTTTTGATATTTAGGACAACTTGCCAGGTGACCTGAACTCGTTCTTGAGTCACATGCACTCTGTGTAGTTGGTGCATGGTCTTGGTCAAGAAATAAAAATCTTTTAATGGCATCTTTCGTTTTCCCGGTTTGAGCTGCTGTTGTAGACTTGAAGATCTCGCTAGCCGACGGTGCTAAAGTTATGACCGTTGAAGTTTGTTCAATAACGGTTTTGGCCAGTTCAACTGGTGCTGTCGAAGTTCTTTGGATAATGACTGCCATCAGAAGGGTTATGTACTTAGACAGATCTGGAGAACAAAGAAATCATCATAAACTATGATAACTTAACATGAATTAAATACGTGTCTAAGTTGTAAAGGAACTCATATTATCTGAAAATAATTTGCAATGGATGTCAAAATTAAAATGCAAAGACACTTTAATAAATATGCTTCTTAAAACCTACTTTTTCTTCTCTTAAAACAATTTGTAATGGACATACAAAATAAACTTGATTAGCAAAAATGTCCATTTTCCCATTTTATAAATACTTATTTAAAACATACTCATTTTTTTCGTAAGGCTATTGTAATAATTTGCTTTAATTAATTTTATTTCTCTTCTTTCTCCTCTCTCATTCAAATACAATAATGATCTCTATTAAAGATTTTGAACATTTTATTCTCAATGCTATGGGGATTCACTTTTCATTAAATTAAAAACTCATTTGATTTGTCGATTTTCTAGGACTGAAACATTGAGAAAATCCCTAACTATTTATAAAGTCTTCACAGGTATGAAGTAAGTGACTATCAAATACTAACATACAGTCGATACTAATCTCGTATCTACTTCATGATAAAAGGTTATGAATACATCAGAATACTACTGATATCATATAAAGGTCAAAACATTCATGATACACCCCCATGATTTTCGATGGAATTTGCTTTGACCGTTTGTTTTCTGATTGGCCAGTTGTAATTGTCACTTATGACTGAAACAGAATTTTTTTCTTGTAGGCAGATGTTTTTAAATGAAGTCCAAATCTTTAAGTCCTCTTTCTTCTTTTATATTGTGATAAATTCCACGTTATAAACATGCGTTGGTTTTAGGACGACCAACATGCGTATTGATTTGCTTATGGGTTAAAGAAGATCCTGACGATAATCTCAACAGCACTCACAATAGAGCACAAAATTAAGCATCGACGGACCCCCAGCAAGCTAGAGGTGGGACCAGGTGCCCGGGAGGAGTAAGCATCCCCTGTTTGTGCTCTTTTATATGCATTTTAGGTCATATTTAGAACTCAGCTTTTTTGAGGGGTGGGATAGATTTAAATTAATCGCAAAAGGTATTGATCTCAGCTCAATGTATAATATTTCTACTGAAATTTTACTGAACATAGAACCCCTAAAAAGAAAACAAATGAAGGAAAAGCACACAAGTACCTATAAGAAGTTTTATTTAAAGATGAAAGGTAAGAAGATTTTTACGGTTAATGGTCAGTTGACAGTTATCTGACTTCAAAATCAGTATTTTACTCATTTTCCGTCTTCTTTAAACGTGTTTATTCTTTCAGCTCTGTATTATATGTGCAAAGTCGATTCATTTCGGACATATATTATACTCAGTACTATGGAAATTCACTTTTATTTATATCAAGAAAGGTAATGTGATTCGTAAGTTCAACTGGATTGAAACACTGAGAATACCACTAACATTATAAATAAAATCTGCTCATGTATGAGGCAAGAAGGTATCAATTTCCAAAGCATAGTGAATGCATATGATAACTAATGATATTGATTATTGATACTAAAGAATGCTCTAGAATAATTAAGAAAATAAGAAGACTGAAATCAAACACTGCCTTGTCAATCCATATGTAGGATGACATTTAATAAGGGTTTTATTGTTTGTTATTGGTTCAAGTATAACTTCAATTTTGTGCTCTATTGTGAGTGATGTTGAGATTATCGTCAGGATCTTCTTTAACTCATTCATGACTAAATCATTATGTTTTGGCTGAATTTTCAGTTATAAACATGGTTATGAAGCATGGCGTTTTCATCTGAGTTTCTAAAATGCCTTTCGCACTTGACTCTGGAAATTGTTCATAAGATTAAGTTGTCCTTCGAGTTGCTATGAAGCTTTGTTATTATTTCTGTGTTACCCTATTTCCTTTTCTCATGAGACAGATCTGTTTTTGTTTTTGTTTTTGTTTTTTTTTTTTTTTTCAAGAACTTGACTTGTAAGCCTTTTGATTGTGATTTTTTAAATTTGATTACGAATTTGTGTTTGATTTTCATTCACTGATCGATAACGATTCAGGTACAAATTCTAAAAAGCTTTAAGAATATTACTCAGAAGCAGACTTTTTCCACCTTCGGGCATTAGAGCTTTCCAATTCAAGAGGGATAACTCCAAATGTGCATAATTATGTATATTGTGTTTAATGAATTTATCAATAGGTCGATTGTTTCCTGAAGGAGGGAATGTTGTAAGGAAAAATATTTTTGAAACTAAGTTACATTTACGAAAATATAATGGAATCACTGGTGCAAATTGTCTGTTCGCGGACAGAACAGAATGCAAATGGCGTTTCAAATATCTTTTCTCAAAATAAGAAAATATTTGTGCTAGAAGATAGGAAATTGTAAAAAAGAAAATTTATCAGGAAACAGAACACATAGGCGGGTCTTTACGTTGACATAACTCGACAAAATGTAAGGCGAATGTTTTTGAAAGACAGCGAGAGAAATGCAAAATTTCCGTCTACTCATACATGTAGTAGGTTTTGCTTCTGGACCGTAAGTCCTCCATTTTTCTAAGATAAAGTTTTCGACATCATCCTTGGCGCTTTCCTAATATTTTTGGGATGTAATTCATATCATTACTGCCATAAAAATCTGTCATTCATATTTTTACTGCCATAAAAATCTGTAATCCATATCATTACTGTCATAAAAATCTGTAATTCATATCATTACTGCCATAAAAATCTGTAATTCATATCATTACTGCCATAAAAATCTGTAATTCATATCATTACTGCCATAAAAATCTGTAATTCATATCATTACTGCCATAAAAATCTGTCATTCATATTTTTACTGCCATAAAAATCTGTAATCCATATCATTACTGTCATAAAAATCTGTAATTCATATCATTACTGCCATAAAAATATGTAATTCATATCATTACTGCCATAAAAATATGTAATTCATATCATTACTGCCATAAAAATCTGTTATTCATATCATTACTGCCATAAAAATCTGTAATTCATATCATTACTGCCATAAAAATCTGTAATTCATATCATTACTGCCATAAAAATCTGTAATTCATATCATTACTGCCATAAAAATCTGTAATTCATATCATTACTGCCATAAAAATCTGTAATGTATATCATTACTGCCATATAAATCTGTAATTCATATCATTACTGCCATAAAAATCTGTAATTCATATCATTACTGCCATAAAAATCTGTAATTCATATCATTACTGCCATAAAAATCTGTTATTCATATCATTACTGCCATAAAAATCTGTAATTCATATCATTACTGCCATAAAAATATGTAATTCATATCATTACTGCCATAAAAATCTGTTATTCATATCATTACTGCCATAAAAATCTGTAATTCATATCATTACTGCCATAAATATCTGTAATTCATATCATTACTGCCATAAATATCTGTAATTCATATCATTACTGCCATAAAAATATGTAATTCATATCATTACTGCCATAAAAATCTGTAATTCATATCATTACTGCCATAAAAATCTGTCATTCATATCATTACTGCCATAAAAATCTGTAATTCATATCATTACTGCCATAAAAATCTGTTATTCATATCATTACTGCCATAAAAATTTGTAATTCATATCATCACTGCCATAAAAATCTGTAATTCATATCATCACTGCCATAAAAATCTGTAATTCATATCATCACTGCCATAAAAATCTGTAATTCATATCATCACTGCCATAAAAATTTGTAATTCATATCATTACTGCCATAAAAATCTGTAATTCATATCATTACTGCCATAAAAATATTTAATTCATATCATTACTGCCATAAAAATATGTAATTCATATCATTACTGCCATAAAAATCTGTAATTCATATCATTACTGCCATAAAAATATGTAATTCATATCATTACTGCCATAAAAATCTGTAATTCATATCATTACTGCCATAAAAATATGTAATTCATATCATTACTGCCATAAAAATCTGTTTTAAGAATATACTTTAAAAATTATCTTCCTAGGTTGGGGCAGAAGTAAAGGTACATTGCATTTAACGCACTGCAATTTCTTATCTTTATCATTTTTGATACTAAAATGCGCAATAAATTAGACCCAGGTCATAGTAATACATGTATTTAAATTTCAATCAACGGACGTTTCGGTATACCTGCAAGTGCTGTTGGTACTTTACGGACACTGATGGACATCGGAGGAAATATACCACATATAGTTTACATATCTCACCGCGTCGGATCGAAAAGTATGATGTTGTGATTCCTTACAAAGTTCTTTTTTAAAGTTTCTAAATTAAAATTTACGAAACTGATGAGCCGTTGCAATAGTAAGATGCCAAGTTAATCATTTCATATCGTCTAGATATTTGAAAAGTTCATAGTATTTGCAAACACATCAATAGTTCTTCGACGACGTCGACAGATACGTTCTTGACCTATCATTCCTTTTGACGAACTCTTGAACATTTCGATCCCACGCGAAATTAAGAAATGTGCAATTTTATCTTGGAACGAAACTTGTAACAAATTTTCACTATGAAACTAACATTTATTACAGTAACTGTAAATATGGAAATTTTTGCTTTGGGGTAATTTTCGCGTTCTTCGCGAATTGAAGGATTTCGCGAAAATTTCTCCACGTGAAAATATCCCCGCTGCATTTCTACAATTGGAGAGACAATCTTATCCCTAACATTTCCCCCACGCGCAACGTCTTGATGTTATAATCGCGAAATTTTCCCCCAGCGAAAATAACCACGTTTAGAGTGTTCAACTTTTGAGAATAACATACTCATTTTGCATAACGTGTAAGATTGCTTCTTGTCTTTTTCCTTTCCCTATCTTCTTTAGTTATAAAAAATACTTTGAACTTTTATACTAATAAAGGATGGAATCCAGCCCTCTGTTTTAGAAGTAATTGATTTCATTTGTTAATTTACTAGGACCGAAACACACGGAACCTCCTTATTATATTTATATAATTATCTCAGTGCAAGAAAATGTACGATCAAAATGTTAACACATTAGACTAAATTTGAACTATCTGATCGAAAGTTATGAATACTGAAGTTCATTGATAACACGAGGGGTCAAAGTAATGATAGTACTCCTATGATTAACAACAGTTAACAAACAGAGAAATTTTCAAATATAACTTGTTTTCTGATTGGACGGTTTCATTTTAAATAATGCAATTAATGGCCGAAACAAAAGTCCTATTACATTTTAATCTTTCTTGAAAAATGGACTTATCCAAATTCGATATCAAACTTTCAAATAAAATGAAGTCCATGAATTGTTCGAATTCAATGTATTTTAAAATATCTAGACAAATCTTGGTTATTCAAATTAATTTCTCTGCTTTATTTTGTTTCAATACTACGAGTCAAAAATATTTCTGAAAGGAGGTCAACAAAACGGTTGCCCAGTCCAATACTAGCAAAGGACCTAACAGAATATGTTGTTATACATCACATTCAGAGTAGCATCAAAACAAATAAAACGCATAATATGTGAAAACAAATCTTCAAAAGCTCATTTCTCGACAGGAGCAGGTAATTTCTCTTTGAAAGGAAATAATGATTTTAAGCAAGGGTACGAGAACCCTGCCAAATACACATACACACACAGAGTTTTCTAAGCAACAGAAACCATAACAAAAATAATCAAACCTCATACATACCAGGAAACTGATTGAAACTTGTGATGAATTATCACCCAGAAACATTTTTTTAATCTCTCTACTTAAATAACATCAGTTAATGAAAATCAAACACAAAAACCGCAATAAGGATAAAAAAGGCTTTCAAGAAAGTTCAGGACAAAAAATATAAAGCAGAACATTCTCACGAGAAAAAATCGGGCACAGAAACACGAATGACTTATTCTAAATAAGAATGTATTGTAGGTGGCGCTTTTAAAAAACGTGCTGCATTAATATAGCAAAGTTTAAACAAATTCAAATAAACCACGAATCATGTTATATATATAATGCAAGTCATAGTATCTTAGAGGGCACGTGTAGCCAAGTTCGATCAACTTCGGTTAATCGTCTGTCTCTTCAAGGTATTCGAAAATTTCTGTTACCAAATATCTTGAAAATTCTAAAACGTGGGTCCTGTAGCATCATATCCCACCCATCCTGCTACGTCTTTCAGCACATTTTTGGACATAATAATTTTCACCCTGTTTGGTCATATTACATTGTTTAGATTGAGGATCACTGACGAAGGTTAAGAATCAAAAAAAGGTGCATGTCTTGTCCATGCTGCAAATTTATCCGCTCTAAAATGATGCTTTTGAATTTCAAGGCGTTAAACATATAAGTAAGTAGGACCGAATAGAATCTTTAAAATCATTTCAATTTATCTCGCTGTATTATTTAGAATAAATATCAGAAATACATACTCATTTTGCAATACGTGTATGAATTGCTTCTTGTATAATGACTTTTCTCTTCCTTTCCTGTTTTATTATTAATTTGATATAGAGAACTCTTGACAAAACTTTATACTTAATTGAATGGAAATTCTCTTTCCTTATAATACAGAATTAATATCATTAGTTTCACAAGGAAACCCCTTCAGTATATTAATATAATTATCTCAATGAAAGACAAGGTACTATCAATTTGTTTAACATATCAGATAAAATTTTACTATCCAATCAAAAGCTACGAATACTTTACTGATAATAATAGGGGTCAAATTAATGAAAGTAATTCTACTACAACCTTACTGTTAAAAGAGAAAATTACAATTGTTTCTTGGTGTCTGATTGGACAGTTTCATTCTAAGAAAGGACCGATAAAAAAGATTTATATTTTAATCTGTCTTGAAGCATAGACAAAACATGTTAATTTTCTCTTCCAAGTGAAATCATCTAAATTGTTCGAATTCCATGGGCTTTAAAATACATAAAGAAATGTTGATTATACAAATTGATTCCTCTGCTTAAGGATCCAGCACTCTTATATAGCACTTCCAGTTAAAATTTATGCACATTTTCATAATTTCCTGACAAACGTTGATGATTTCATCATAGGGAATCTTCGGGGTGACAGAGTAGATCACTGTATGCGAGGTGTAATCCCTAATTTTAGCAAGAAAAGTATGTATATCATTCTTTTTGAACAGATTGAAAATTTTTATTTCTGGTATTTATTATTGAAAATGTATTAGGGGTTGAATACCTTAATTTTGAATTTAATTCAATGAGCCAAAAAATTGTTCTGAAAGGAGATCAGCCCATCTATATTAAATATCAGAATAGTTATGGTCTTCCAGTCCGAAAAGAATACAGCGGATCAATCAAAGCTTATTCAATTTGAAGACGTTTACATTCTTGCAATACATTATGTGTCTATTCATTATGATTTTTGGATTCCTGGTTTGGGGCGTTTGTGTTTGACTTTCTTTCACTAATTGCATGCTTCATCAAATGTAACTCTACGAAAGATTGTTTATCGATGGGACCATATAAATAATGCTTCAGCCTTGTTTCGCTTGTAAGCAGTAAAATATTTCCAGGAAGCGCAATCACTGCTAAATACACACGCACAAAGTTTGACAAGCAACAAAATCCATCCAAAATAGTCAAACCTCACAAATACCCGAAAACTGGACGACAAAGAGCGAAGACATCAACAGAGGCACCATTGATTGTAATCAATGTAATTTGAAAGACAACGTACGATAGAAATAAGAAAAAAATGTGCTCCACTATTCTTAAAAAAAATTAAATGTCACAACATTGCATCAAGACATCAGCCCGCTGGACTAGTATTTCAAAATACTGTGTTTTGGATTATTGAATATCTTATTCGACATACTCATTTTTGGTTAGGAGCAATGTGCTTTGATTTCCTCTTTACTTGTTCAATAGCTTAAATTTGATTTCTTCTTTACTTGTTCACTTGTTCTCCTTTTATAGTTAAAGAGAAATTTTTGACATTTTATACTCAGTCAAATAGAAATTTTGTTTTATTTATGGAATGGCTTGAAATTTTCTTTTATTTATAGAATAGAATCATATTCCTTTCCCTTTTTCATCAATATATAGATAGAAATCTCGACAAAACTTTATACTACCTTGAATGAACATTTTATTTTATTTTATTTTATTTTCATAATGAATTGATATCATTCACATTTAGTTTCAAAAGATAACCCCTTCGGTTTATTGATTTAATCAATTTGTTCAACATATCAGATAAAATTTTACTATCCAATCAAAATATTTCACTGATATCATGAGGGTTCAAATTAATGAAACCACTACAACCCAACGGTTAAAAGAGAAAATTACAATAGTTTCTCGGTATATGATGAAATGGCTTATTTATCGACGGTACCATGAACTCAGAAATAACGCTTTAACCTTCTTTCGCTCTGTAAGCAATCAAGATTTCCAGCAAGCACACGTGTCCATTGCTACATTTTCTTCAAGAATGTATAGAGTTGGAAGCCTTCCGCATTATTTATACACACGCATAAAGGTTTACTACAAGCAACATCAACCATCGAAAATAATCAAACCTTAAAAAAATCTAGTAAATGTGACGAAAAAAAGGCAAATCAAAAGAATCACCACAGAAACATGAACTTTCAAAGACAACATATGAGAGTTATAGGGTCAGTGTGCACACATTTTTTTTATCTAAAGAAAAATGAAATGTCCCAAAAAACGCATAAAAAATAAGCCTGCTTGACATTTATTTCAAAATACAGTGTACCAGTCAAGTGTGTTTTAGGATATTGAATCTCTTATTTGAATTTGACGTACTCATTTTTTGTTAGCAATGTGTTTTGATTTCCCCTTTACTCGTTCCCTTGTTCTCCTTTTAAAGTAAGAGAGAGATTTCGGACATTTTATACTCTCCCGAATAGAATTTTCTTTTATTTATAGAATGGCTTGAAATTTTCTTTATATGATAGGACTGGAACCTTTAGAAAATCCCTTGTTTTATTTTTAAAATCTGTTCAGGTGTGAAACAAGTAGTTATCAATTGTTCAGATATGGTGGTCAAGTATCAGATATGTACTATCAATAAAAAGTTATGAATACTTCTAAATACTGATATCGTATGAAAGTCAATAAAACACTACAACCCAATTGCGTTAAAAAGATCTTGCCTTTTAGTTATTTTGTTTTCTGATTGCTCTGTTGTAACTGTCACTGATGACTGATTTAGCTGTTTTTATGCCCCCGGAATCAAGGATTCGGGGCATATACGAGGGCTGTCCGTAAAATTCGTGGACAAGTCTTAAATTAAGGAAAATTAGCGTCAAAAATAACTATTTTTAGTATATTTATCATCATATACTATTAGCGAATTACGAAATGTAAACATTTGTCATATTTTGATTCCATTATTACAACTATGACTTCGTAATTAGACATGGGATGGTGACCCGGAGCACGGTGACTTTTTACCGAAATATGCTGTTTATCATTTTATTCATTTCATTTGCATTTTGTAAAATCCCGCGAATAAAACGATAATTTTTTACATTGTGATGTTGATAATAGTAATGACATCTCACATGCAAAATTTGAACGTTCAAAGTTTCAAAATGACAATGAAAACCGGATCTGAAGGTAATAAGACGTGATCGTCATTATTCGAAAAAAAAGCAGAGAGCAGTGTTAGAATTTTGCGTAGGCTTCAGAAAACATCGACATAGACCAATACATTCCTTAAACAGACGGGAAAAACATGAGTAAACTAGCTGTTCTCAAGTCTTCAAGTGGCAAAAAAGATTTTTTTTTTTTACGTTAAGGACAGTTTACAGGATGGGTAAGTGCAACGGAAGACTTCCTAGCAATGAAAGAAATGCTTTTAAATGAAGAACGTGGCGTGATTCACAGTGATCGACGACTAACAATTCGGCAAATAGCAGGTAACTGTGAAATTTAAAAAAATCGTGCATCAGATCTTATCCCATGATCCTTTAATGAGTCATGTCTGTGCTGGATGGGTTCCAAAAATTCTTCGAAATTGAAATTTAAAAAGGAGAGTAGAATGGTCAAAATATTTTATAACGGATAACGTCAAGAATCCTGATGCTGGCGCTCCGGGTATGAGGAAGTGTCCTTTTCATATTGTATAGAAATATGAGTATTTGTGCTTTGTTTGTGATGAAATTTGATATATTATTGATATGAATCTTGAATTTGATAAAAAGGATACTTTCATTTATTTCACCATTATTTGCTAGCTTTAATCAAGGTAGTCCACGAACTTTACGGACAACCCTCGTAGTGTTTGACCTTTCCGTCTGTTTGTCTGTCTGTCTGTTTGTTCAAAAATCTTCAACATTGCGCATAACTTTTGAACAGTAAGTGATAGGGCTTTCATATTTCACATGTGTATTCCTTGCAACAAGACCTTTCAATTGACACCAAATTTTTTACCTCGTGACCTTGAAATTTGACCTCCTTTTAAAAAACTTTAACATTGGGCATAATTTTTGAAAGGTAAGTGATAGGGTTTTCATATTTCACGTGTGTATTCCTTGTGACAAGACCTTTCCATTGATACAAAATGTTTTGACCTCGTGACCTTGATATTTGACCTACTTTTTAAAAAACCTTAATATTGGTCATAACTTTTGAATAGGTGATAGAGTTTTCATATTTCACATGTGTATTCCTTGTGACAAGATCTTTCCATTGATACCAAACATTTTTATCTTGAATTTGACCTACTTTACAAAAACTTTAAAACTGAGCATAACTTTTGAATGGTAAGTGATAGGGCTTTGATATTTCACATGTGTATTCCTTGTCACAAGATTTTTCCATTTATACCAACATTTTTAACCCATTGACCTTTCACATACGGTACTTAACAGAAAATGATGTTTAAACTTACAAAGATGCACCAGGGGCATTCGTGTTTCACAAACACAGGCTTTATTTTCATAGAAATATCAATCTTTGTGTCCTTTTTTAGCAAATCTCAAACGCTAACCCAAAACTCAGAATCAAAACATAATTTTCAATGGACATAAAAATCTACAAAATTACACAATTTTAAAAAAGTACATAATCTGCAAAGCAACAAACGTGAATCCTCAATAATGATTAGCTCTGGTGTCCGGGAAGAGTAATCATCTCCTGTTTATAATGAACACCCGTCTTTTCAGTTGTATAAAATGTTGCATGAAACGGGGATGGGAAAGACAACATGCAAAGCAATTACGCCCAAAACAGCCGGGACATTCAAGAAAATCACCACACAAAATGATCAAAACAATCTGCTCACTTGTCAATTGCCAAAGCAAGGAAAGCACATAATTGTCTCATTTGTACTTGATGTTGATAATGTTGAATTTGAAAAATCGCGGTACCCCCGACTATGTTATGTGACACCAAATTGCCAAGTTTTTATTAACTTTTTTACCACGCTTCTTTCTGCTTTCAGAAAATATATGTCTGATATTTTTGTCTAATTGTATTTGGGGTGATTCTAACGGTTTTTTAGGGGGGTAAGTAAATTCCTGTTTATTTTAATGATTTGTTGTAAACCATGCAGGCATTGTTCTCTTTCTTCAAATATCTATTTTTGTATCAAAATGCACTTATCAATTTCAATATTTCTAGCATAAAGATCATTTAAGAGATCTGAATTTGCGCTTTCTCGGATTTAGGTATCACGGAAGTCTTCAAAATCTGAATGTGTCGCATTTTGACAGTCTTTCAGTCCTTAAAACAAAGTTCATATTAAATTGAGCAACGGATCCGACCGATGTTTTTAAATTGTTTTATCAAACCTTCTATGAACAAACTTTTAGAATCTGAAGGTATTGCTGGTATTCTATGGGTATGCGTGATATGAGTGGAAATATACTTATCTCAAGAAAATTATTCATTACTTAAAATAATAAATGTGTTACTAATTTCTTACTTTCAAAATGAATATTGGATTTGAAATAATTTAAAGACACATTATTTTACCCTTTCAATATTGTGTTACGTATGAAATTACTCAATTTTCTAATTTCGGTTAAATTTCTGTAATTTCATTTTAAAAACTTACTTTTCACATCAATTATTTAAATTAGAAATTCGTACATTTTATAATTATTAATTTTAGAATTTCATTACCATTTTATTTCTGTTCAAAAAATCGCTTTTCTGATTCTAAATTGGCAGAATAAATTTATCGTAAACAACTTAAGACCCTGTAAGTAATTTTATCACGTCTTAACCTTTTGTACGTAATTGAGTCAATATACACACAAGTGTTTAATACCTTGGGGTACGTTCATGTTTGCAAACTTTGTAATTATAGTGTCGGCTTCTATTGTTCATTTACGACACAGGTAATCCTTAAGAAAACTTTGGTAATCTCAAATCTGTCACTTCCTCCACGAAATAATTCTCGGAAATTTTGTATCCTTGCGCGATCGTGCCAAGAAATTAGGCAAGTCCTTTTGTTATTCTAATGGTACCCTGTCATTTGATTGGTCAATTTTGGAAATTGGGACTACTTTCAAGGGACGTCAAGCTTTTGGGTAGATCAAGGCTTCATTTCAAAAGCCTGATCGAGAGAGAATAAATGTGATAAATTTTATCTGGATATTTTCTTCATTTTTTCAAGGTAAGCGTCCCTATATTTTTATTATATTTTAAGTAATGAATTAAGGTTTATTTCTGAACTGTCATATCGAATGTTTTTATATTATTTAAATTGTTTCTTTGAAATGTGTCTTTCTTAGAGTACTTGATTTGTAACAAAATGTAGAGTGTAGAATTTATGTGCAAACTTTGTTTGATATTTTCTATTGGTTTACGCTAAGTTTTATATGTTCAAGAACGATAACTCTAAATTTTATTCTATTTGGAACTCTCTCATTTGGAGGTATGATTTGATTGGTTTGGCGAAAAGTTCGAAGCAAAAGAAATGTGTTCCATTTTTGATTTCTCCTATTTTCATGTAAGTTAGCTAAAGTTAGTTTAATGTTTGAAAATAGTGAACAGAGTATCAGTTTTGCATTTGAAATTGATCTTGGATATTGTTGCCACTGTTATCATTTTGTTGAACATTATAAAATTGCTCTACTTTCATATTGATTTATGATCTAAAAAGGATTCCAAAAGCCTGATCAAGAGAGAATAAACGTTATAAATTTTATCTGGATATTTTCTTCATTTTTACAGTTGACAGCCTGGGATTGGTCTATCCCACTTATACAAGGCGGGCACCGGAGATACAGGGTAACTTGATTTGGGCCCGGTCTCTGTGAAAGTTTAAGTCTCAGTCCCTCGTTATCATTGGGGACGAAATTTGTTTGTGACAAGTGGTGGAGAATATAACGGATCCCGGATTACCTCTCGAGCTCATGACATATTGGCTGAGAAGCAGACCAGAGATTTCTACCATGACTACTGAGCATTCCCCAGAAAATGAAAGAGAAGTACAACTTTCTCATGAGGATTCAGTCCCAGGATATGCTACAGGTGGGCAGGATTCACATTTATTGATTAATCATACTGACTCCCGTGATCATTTACACATACCTGTACAGACAAGTCATACACAGACTATGGAAGCAAATATAGGCCATTCCAGTATACCGGTAGCTGCCATATAAGGGGAATCCCAACACAGACATAAAATCAATGTTACAATGGACAAATGTAATGGATACTCATCACCATCATTTTTTAGGAGCAGTTCATGTCATACATTGCATTACAAAGAATGCCAGAGAGGGATGCAGTGAAGTCATTTCCCTTTTTACTGGGAGAAATGCCGAGGGAGTGGTTTTACCAGTTACCAATGCAAAATCGTGCTTCACTAGAGGCTATACGCCTTGCCTTCCTTCATAGATTCAAACCGACCATCCCCTTCAATGTTGAGATATGGGACTTGCAACAGAAAGATGGTGAAAGTGTGGAGATCTACCTACATAGGGTCAGGAAGAAGGCTGCAGAGTTAAATGTGCAGGAAGATTTCCTAACGGCAAGAACTATCAGGGGCCTTAGGCCAGAGATTGCGACTATTGTTATGCCCCAGTCCCCTCAAACCATGGAGGAGCTCAGGACCAAAGCCCTATTGGCAGAGGTCACAGTACAGGTGACAGGGAAGAAAACAGACCCAGGAAGGATAACCTTGTTAACATTTTTACAAGTGCATTAGAGAACATGTCAGCGCACATTGGCAATTCTGTGACCTGCAATAAATGCAGTAATGAGTTAAAGAAGATCCTGACGATAATCTCAACAGCACTCACAATAGAGCAGAAAATTAAACATCGACAGACCCCTAGCAAGCTAGAGGTGGGATCAGGTGCCCGGGAGGAGTAAGCATCCCCTGTTGGCTAGCCGCACCCGCCGTCGATGTTAATGAAGCATGGAAATGAAAATATATAAAATTCATGCACTGTTTGACGTTATGTCTATATAGAAAGTGCTATGGCGACAATGTCAGGGAAGTATATTCAAAACACTTACTGTCAAACCCCTCGCGGGGAACTTTTTTACGAGCTCCACACGGCAAAGGGCATAAGTGTGACACAAATGAGTTAAAGAAGATCCTGACGATAATCTCAACAGCACTCACAATAGAGCAGAAAATTAAACATCGACAGACCCCTAGCAAGCTAGAGGTGGGATCAGGTGCCCGGGAGGAGTAAGCATCCCCTGTTGGCTAGCCAGTAAGTGTGAGCCAGAGACAAAACATTCCGATACAATTCAATGGACCCCACCCAAGTGGACCCCATCAGTACAGTGGACCACAGGAAATGAACCACACTACAGGTGAAAGGGACCCACATCGGATACAGCACCCAAGACCCCAGCAGTTCAGGCAGGGAGCCAGGCAATACAAGTGCTATAGCTGTGGTAATATGTCTTTCAAATCTTCTCAATCTTGTAGAGCTAAAAATGCTACTTGTAGAAATTGTAATCAAAAAGGTCACTTTGAAGTCATGTGTAGGGATGCAATTTTTTATCAAATAAATGGGCTTAATTCAAACCAAAATAAATAGGGACTCGAGCCTGTTCTCGGGCAGCCGTCTGGGGATGGGCACAATGTTCAAATGCCAGAATCTTTTAAGTGCTCAGAGGCTGAAATTTGCCTTACTCAGTCTCTTTATTTAAATAAAGTTACAATTTCAATAGGCAACAGGAAAACGCATGCTTTGGTCGATACAGGTGCAAGTATCTGTGTAGCAGACAAAGGTTTTATTGACCAGACAATATATGCAGGTAAAGTGCTAAAACAACCTGAACATGCAAATATCAGAGGGGTAACAGGTAACAGGTTGAGAGTGCTAGGGATAATTGAAATCAAGTTTGATATAGGGGGCAACACTTTCACCCATCCTATTCATATCATTGAGGGTCTAGGTTACTCCTTGGTGTTAGGTTTAGATTTTATGCGAGCTTTCAATGTGCTACTTGATTTTCAGAGCAATCAGATGATTTTTCCTGACGATCATAACACCACTACAGTAAGTCTGATACAGTATCACAATGGCTTGGCTAGAACCATTACAAATACAATAATTCCAAAAAGATCAGAGGCTGACATATTAGTTCGTGTATCAAATACACAAAATAATGTGGAAGTGCTCTTAGAACCTCACCCTTCATTGGTAGATTTTCACCGAATGGCAGCTAGGTGTTTAGTCAGAGTAAACGAATCAAAGGCCATTATCAGGGTGTTGAATCCTACTCATAGTGACATAAAAATCAGGGCCAAAGAAATTGTTGCTACTGTATCAGATGTGGAACCTACTGTCTACCTTCTAAGATCTGACTCTGATATTAACATGAATAACATCCCTAGTCAAGAGCATGAAACTAATACACCTAACCTTGACTTTGACTTTAGCAATTCAGAATTAACAGATGAACATAAGTCCAGGTTCAGGGATTTTTCAGGGTATTTTACTTTGGGTCCAGGGTCCGGTAAAATTGGGAAGAATCGCGGCGTTTTAATGAAATTGGGAATTTTCAACAGTTTAATTTGATTCTTAATGGAATAAATCCTTACACAGAGATATAACTCCTTCTTATTCAAATTAAGTGTCTTCAATGAAATAAACAAAGTACTAGTAAAACCATCTATACTTTAGATTGTACTTCAAAGGACATAATGATAATCTTCTAGGATCAGGAACAGGCATCTGTTCAGAGTCAGAGGGGCTACTTTAATCATCATGATCAATCAGGATTCAGATTCAAACTCTGTGTTTGATCGGGGACATTTCCACTGTCCGAGTCGCCCTATTCTGTTACTGAACATGAACTACTTTCTGTTGTTTCTTTTATAGTCACTATCCAAAATTTCATTTTGAAGAACGTATCTATCCTCTACAAAGAAGATGTACTCCCTTTTGTCATTTTTTGGTATCAAATTTGCTGTTGTAAGACGATATGGTCATGGGTTCCCAATACTTGAGATACGATTTGATGATTAAAACGTAAAACTATACCGGATATAAGATTTCTGACCAGTTTACACATAGATCGCCAATGTCGTATTGCTGCAATGTATTTCAGTCGACATTATTTTGCTCTTTATTGAAGAACACTTCAAAAAATTTATGAGGTTCAAATCGGGAAATTTCGACCATAAATTGGGAAAATACAGGCCATTTTGGCATTGGGAATGAACGGACTTGAAAAATCCCTGAGGTTACTTTCCTTTCTCAATGAGAAGAAGAAGGATAAATTTGCCACAGATCTGGGTAAGTTAGGGAAAACAGCTAAATGTAAACATAACATTGACACACTACCAGGCACCAAGCCAGTCGGCAAAGGTCCCTATCATGCAACACCTGACAACAGAAGGGAAATTGACAAACGGGTTAAAGAAATGCTTGATAATGATATCATAGAGCCGTCTAACTCGGCTTGGCATTCTCCTGTTTTATTAGTCAAAAAACCTTCAGGTGAGTATCGCTTTGTGGTAGATTACAGGGACTTGAACAAGTCCACTGTACCAATGTCTTTCCCTCTTCCCCAACTCACTTCAATATTTGATGCCTTGGGTGAAACAAAAGCTCAGTGGTTTTCATCCCTTGATCTTAGAAGTGGGTTCTGGCAAATTGCCATGGATGAAAGTTCAAAGCATAAGGCAGCATTTATAACTCAATCAGGAGTGTATGAGTGGAAAAGGATGCCTTTTGGATTGATGAACGCCCCAATTACATTCCAGACCTTGATGACAGATGTTTTGAGAGACATAAATTGGCGGTTTGTTCTTTGTTACATTGATGATATTCTCATATTTTCCTCATCATTTGACCTACATCTCAGTCATATTCAGGAGGTTTTCACACGCCTAAGGGAGGCAAATCTTACGTTACATCCAAAGAAATGCCATTTTGCTCTCAAACATCTTAAGTTTCTAGGTCATATCATAACTAGACACGGTGTTCAGGTTGACCCAGATAAAACAGCAAAAATGGAGCATTACCCAAGGCAACGTTCAGCAAAAGAGGTAAGACGGTTCCTTGGTATGGCGAATTATTATAGGAAATTTATCAAAGACTTTGCAAAAATGGCCACACCTCTTAACAATCTTACCAAAGCAAATGTAAGATTCCACTGGGACTCAGCTTGTCAGTTATCATTTGAGTCACTCAGGAAGGCACTTCTCACTGTCCATGTACTTGCTTATCCAGATCCATCTAAGACATTTGTACTCACCTGTGATGCATCAGATCATTCAATCGGTTTTATCTTAGGTCAACAAATTCATGGTAAGAAAGAACAGGTAATAGCATATGGAGGCAAGACTCTTTCTACTGAAGAGAGGAGGTATTCGACTACAGAAAAGGAGCTTTTAGCTGTTGTTCGTGGAGTGGAAGCTTACAGGCCATACTTATGTAGTGGTAAGTTTATAGTATACACTGACCATAAAGCTCTAGTGTGGCTAAAATCAGCCAAACACACTGGGAAGTTAGAAAGATGGGCCTTAAAACTCCAGGAGTATAACTTTGATATTATACACAAAGAAGGTAAGAACAACTATGCAGCTGATGCATTAAGTCGAATACCTCCCTCTGGTGACATTAGTGATGACATTGTTGAAAACACTCCTCAGATAAATGCTTTGCAGACTGCTACCAATGCTTTAAGTCAAGAGGAACCAAAGGAAATAATACAGGTAGAATTATTTAACAGCGAACCCCACGCTCCAATAGCTGTTATTGAACCTGACAGATTTTCAGCTACCATCAACAACGGAGAAGCTTTATTTAGGCTCCAATCTCAATGTCCAGATTTTGAGAAAATGGTAAAGTATTTAGTCAGTGACCAGTTGCCAGAGAACAAAAAGGAGAGGGACAAATTGGTTTCTGAGGCCCAACACTATGAGATCATAGACAACTTGCTATATCACAGCTATCAAAAGAGAATGCGGATGTCCAGACATCAGCCTAGGGAGTTTCAGTTTATACTTCAGACAGCCCTGCCCCAGGTACTCAGAAAAGATGCACTTTTGTCTTACCATGACAGTTTGGCTGGAGGTGGTCACTTAGGGGTCGAAAAGGTAAGATGTTCAATGATGGAAAAATACTATTGGCCAGGAATGAGCCAAGACATCATTGATTATGTCAGGTCATGTGACAGATGTCAGAGGGCCAAAAGGGACTTCCATCCATCCAAACCCCCCCCCCCCGACTCCCATGCCAAGAAGAGGTAAGTTTGAGTGCTGGCAAATAGATGTTCTGGGCCCAATCTCTAAAACACCAGCAGAAGGCTACCAGTACATTCTACTTTGTATTGACTCTGGGTCACGTTGGCCTGAAGCCTTTACTCTCAAGACGAAAGATTCTAAGGAGATTGCCAATGTCCTGTTCAATGAGATTTTTACTCGCTATGGTAGCCCTTCCGTCCTTTTTTCTGATAGGGGACGTAATTTTATGTTTAAACTCATCAATGCTTTGTGCGAAATTTTTCAAATTACTCAATATCACACATCATCTTATCATCCTAATACAAATGGTGTAGTTGAGAGACAAAACAGTACCATAGCACAATCTCTCAGGACGTATTGTGCAAAGGACCATTCAAAATGGCCATCATTGCTCCAAGATATCATGATGTCATTCAGTAAATCTCCTTCAGTGGCTTCCACAGAGTTAGCTCCTTTTAAAATTCTCTTTGGTCAGCAAATGCGACTTCCATTTGATGTAGCTCTTGAACCGATGGATTCACTTGGTACAGATGCAAAACAATATATGAATCATTTTCTTGCCAAGTTGAAGGTCTTTGAAAAAGTAGCTCGAGAAAATGATGAAGCACATCAGGAAAAGACTAAAGAAAGATATGATAGAACATCAAAAGAACCTGAGTTCGCAGTTGGTGACCTTGTTCTTATGAAAGTTCATGCATTTCCAAAAGGTCAGTCCAAAAAGTTGTTTGATAAACATGATGGTCCTTATAAAATCATAGAGGAGGGACCTAATTTCACTTACAGGCTAAAACATGCTACTACTAACAAAGTTCATAAGTCAATGGTCAATGCTACAAATATGAAAAGGTACTATCCAGCAGGACCTTGTAGATCTCGCCTAGATGGATATTCTCAATCTCAGGTTGACCCTCAGATTAGTCAGTCAACTGATAACAATAATGACTTGTCTACTAGTGCTCAAAGATCAAGTACGAACAATAATGATCAACAAACCACAGATACAGGTAGGTCAAATGAACATGAAAGTGCAGTTGACCGTACAGGTCAAGGTCAGAGTACTTCAGGTGGTAACCAAGGTAAAAGTAACGTTCCTACTCAGCAAGTTGACCCAGGTCAAGGTCAGAGTACTTCAGGTGGTAACCAAGGTAACAGTAATGTTCCTACTCAGCAAGTTGATCCAGGTCAAGGTCACAGTACTTCAGATGGTAACCATGGTAATGATTATGTTGCCAATCAGCCAGTTGGCACTACAGGTCAAGGTCAGAGTACTTCGAGTAGCAACCATGGTAACAGTAATGTGGGCACTCAACCTGTTGACAATGCGAGTCAAGATCAGAGTACAGTAGATAGTCACCATGATAATGATGACTTAGTCAATCAACAAGTTGACAATGAAGGTCAAGGTCAAACAGACGCTGCAAGTTCAAGTACATCTGATACTAGTCAGGTCATAACTTCAAGTCAAGGGTTTCCATGTTGTAACCATGATGATAAGGAATATCCTATCAAGAAAATTATTAGAGGCAGATTTAAGAAAAATCAGCGTTTCTTTGAAGTTGAATGGTTGAATGGTTCAAAGTCATGGATATCAGACAAAAGTATGAACAAGGAAGCGTTAGAGGACGCTGATCGTCGTTTCACTAAAAAGGGCAAAAAGAGAAAAACTTATTTCAAGAGAATATAATTTGGTTGTTTTGGTTAGATTTGTGAACATAGTTGATCACCTTTGTCTTTATTGAGTGTATCTTGAGTGAGTCTTTTTTGAGTATTATAATCATTATCTAGTTCAGTGATATTTTTTATTTATCTTATGTATGTGTGCATTCTTATGATGACAATCTTGTCATGGGTTATTCATTACCTGGTACTACTTGCACATCATGCATTTATGGTACATATATTATGATCATGGCATTTATCAGTTTTATTATGATCCTTGCATTTATCAGTTTTATCTAGTTGTCGCTTATTAGCAAGATTATGACTTGATTGTTAATATGGGTATGAACTAATTCCATTATAATGGGTTGTATTACACCTTTAACACTCATTCTCAGAAAAGCCCTACCTTTGTCAATAAGGGGTATGCATCATTCCCAGTTCTGTGGAAATTTCGACTTCTCTGGATATTTCTTTGTCATTAATATTTTTTTCAAGTTTGGATTTTTTTTTTCACTAAATTAATGTGGAGTGGTCAACTTTCATTGTAGTTTTCTACTTGTAAGTTTTGTGATAGTGCGCAATGTCACAGATTGCAACACATAATTTTTTTTTCTTTATTTTAGGGGATATCCGGATGAGTGGGACTTTCCTGTGGATATTGGTCATGATGCTCATTTCCTCTTCCTTTGGGGTGTCTGCCAGTAAGGTCTCCAGTGACACAAGTGGGTCGGTCCTGCAGCGAGTAAATTATGGTGTGATATTCAAGCAAGATGCCAAGTTGGTGTTGGCCCAGGAATATTGGCTTCATACATTTCATGTCAAGTTACCAAATCGAGTGAAAATTCCAGCTCTTACTCAGTGCATCCCAGATTCGTCAAGTTGTAAGGTGATCAACAATGTACGCAATTTTCTCTTTGCCCTACATATAAGGAAACTGAACAGCATATCGGAGACACTATGGCATCTATTAAAACTCTATTCCCCAGTCTTCAATTCATCAACGGAAAAGGTCATCAATGTCATTACTACCATTTATTGGGTCATTGTCAAAATCACTGTTTGGGACAGCCACTATCGAAGACGTCAATTTGCTAGCAAGACATATAAATGAACTGAACTCTCGCACAAGTAAATTGGCAAGTGCCATGCAACAACATGGTAAACATCTATCATCCTTTATTTCACTGGTTGACAAAAGAACGAACAATTTACTTAAGGGTATCAAGCTGAATTCACAGAAAATTGATAGTGTTGTCTCACAATTCCAGTTTAATCTACAACAAATGGAATATGCAATGTCTAATATTTCAGTAGTTATGATGCAACAGGTAACGATGGCTAGAAATCTCCGTAGCAACCTAGACAAGCTTCTCTCTTCTGTTGAAAGTCTGGTAGAATGAAAGATTTCCCCCTTTCTCATTTCTAAACGTACCTTAAACAAAGTCCTTTTCAACATATCTAACATTCTCAATAAGAAATATAAGGCATTCTTTCTAACTCACACTAATCCTTCTTTCTACTATTCCCATGCACAATTTCTATACACTAGGAGCTATAGTAATATTTATATAACTATCAAGTTCCCTGTGTCCACTCACAAAACTCCATTGCAATTATACAGAGTAATCTCCCTTCCGGTACCTGTGAATGATTCATCCTCACACGCTACCCAGCTTCTTTCTCTCTCTCCCTACATTGCAGTAACACATCACCATGATCATTTTGTCTCCTTACAACCTTCTCAACTTATTAACTGTGTACATGGAAATATAATTCTCTGCAATTTTAATATTCCCCTTACTCCTATCACAGTCCCTGATTGTACCATGGCTCTCTTTTCTAACAATGCTAAACAAGTTCACCAACTATGTGATTTTCGGTTCATGCCTCATCTACTAAAACCTGATATTGTAGAACTCTCACCCACATCAGTACTACTTTATAACATTAAAAACTTGGCTCTAGATTGCCCATATGAGAAAAAAGTTATTGAGGGTTGTTCATTTTGTATTTTCAATGTTCTATGCAAATGTTCATTATCGACTGACTCCATGTTTTATTCTCCTCGATTGGTTGATTGTTATAACTCCAAAAATAAGTTTCACAATGTTACACCCTGTAAACTTGGCTTTGTTACAAAATTTCTTTGATGAGTCAAAATTAAGACATGTTTTTGCTGATACAACATTCCCCAACCCAGTAAATCTTAGTGTACCTCAGTTTCAGATTTATAATAACAGTTTTAGTAAAATTTTGGCAAATGATCATGTCAGCCATTAAGTTTGAAAAAGATGAGCAAGGCTGCCCTTAAAGATGAAGTATTTTTTTCTAACTTGGCCGAACCAGTCATTGAGGGTGATATAACTATTCCATCTGCTTGGCCAGATACAAATACAATTATGATTTTTGCCACTATGGGAGTTACTGCCCTTTGTTTCGTATTTTGTATTGTTTCATTTATCAAGATGAGGAAGATGGCTATAGTTTTGCTAACATTACAGAGAGCTGTTAGTGTCAAATCAGAGAAAATACCATCATTTATTTTTGAGAAAAAATCAAATATAAAAACTGTTGAGTCTGACGATACATTGAATAACACACTTAATATAGAACTTTTGTGGACACATGCTATCGCAATTATCAGTGTTTTGGTACTTTTAGTCTTGCTTGTCTGCATTTACCTACTGTATCGATCAAGGCGTAATAATGGTACTATTCTGGTTTTAGAAATTACTTCTGGGAGTCTTTGTGTTACCATCCCGATTTTGCACTTGACATTATGTCTATCCTACTGGCGTATTAAGAAATCTAGAATCAGGGGACTTAGTATTTCAAATTTTCCATCCACTAAATTGTTTGCAAATTGGGCACCATTTACGGTTACAAACAAGGCAACTGATCAAACGATAGATGTTCCACAAGAAATTAATATTGGTTGGTGGACACATTACCAACTTTCTAAGATGTTCAAGCACCCTTTTTGTGCTTACATTTTGATAACACATCAGGGTTATTACACGGTATTGAACAACACAAAGAATGACGCCCATACATCTTGTCTTTCTATAGAAACTGCATAAATTTTCAAGATTTGAGTAAGATTTTTGGAAACAAAATAAGGGGTTGTGCACGTATCTCAATGTAGGGATGGCCTTTGGCTTAGTTGCAACTCTCTCATTTTCTTTTCTAAAATTTTTTTTCTGAACATTTTTAGAAACTCTAGAGATCCAATCATTTTTCATACCGGGCATCCCTCACATAGACAACAATTATGGTACATGACTGTCAGATATATTATGCTTAGTCTCATATGACCTTTGTAAATAATTGTATAATTATAGAGTGGTTTTATACTTTCACATGAGTTCATATTTTGTAAATATATGTGTGACGATAAGAACTTAAACATTAAAAGAGTGTGTTGACATGATGAAAATTTGACATATTTCAACTTTTCAGTTATTTGATCAACGAGTTCACATGATGGCAAGTTCAGATACTTGTATACTTGTGCATGTTTTATCGTGATCTCATATCATATGTGTGGTTCATATTACTCATCTGACATTATCATGTTTTGTCAAAGTATTTTTGATATGAATGTTTATCGTGATCTCATATCATTTGTGTGGTTCATATTACTCATCTGACATTATCATGTTTTGTCAAAGAATTTTTGATATGAATATTTATCGTGATCTCATATCATATGTGTGGTTCATATTACTCATCTGACATTATCATGTTTTGTCAAAGAATTTTTGATATGAATATTTATCGTGATCTCATATCATATGTGTGGTTCATATTACTCATCTGACATTATCATGTTTTGTCAAAGTATTTTTGATATGAATGTTTATCGTGATCTCATATCATTTGTGTGGTTCATATTACTCATCTGACATTATCATGTTTTGTCAAAGTATTTTTGATATGAATGTTTATCGTGATCTCATATCATATGTGTGGTTCATATTACTCATCTGACATTATCATGTTTTGTCAAAAAAAATTTGATATGAATGTTTATCGTGATCTCATATCATATGTGTGGTTCATATTACTCATCTGACATTATCATATTTTGTCATAATATTTCTAATGAGTATGGAGTGTACATCATCATTTGTCCTCACTCTATTTTGTTTCAAGTAGCATTTTGATTGAGAATGTGTTTTTAAATTCCTGTATTTGTTTATCTCATTTGTAAATTCATGTATATATTTTTGTTAGGACCTTACATTTTATAAGCTTCGGGGTCCGAAGCTAGGTGGTCTGGGGGGTATTGTTACGTATGAAATTACTCAATTTTCTAATTTCGGTTAAATTTCTGTAATTTCATTTTAAAAACTTACTTTTCACATCAATTATTTAAATTAGAAATTCGCACATTTTATAATTATTAATTTTAGAATTTCATTTACATTTTATTTCTGTTCAAAAAATCACTTTTCTAATTCTAAATTGGCAGAATAAATTTATCGTAAACAACTTAAGACCCTGCAAGTAATTTTATCACGTCTTAACCTTTTGTACGTAATTGAGTCAATATACACACAAGTGTTTAATAGCAGTTCTCTGTAAGGACCAAAATAATTTCAATAGCACGTGGAAACAGCATGTCTCCAATTTTGGAGATTTTTGGTGTGGAAGGTGTATATGATGTCCTGAGACAAAAATAAACTTTCTTTTTACAAATTAAGTTTTCGTTGCCATGGAAACCATGTTTGAAATTTTACGCATCAGTAGAATACTTGTAACATGGCATTTTCACAAGGCTCGTTTCCATGGTAACAGCTACTGTAGTCAACTGAAATTTCCTTAATTTTTCTCTTTATATCTTTAATAGTATAAATATTACACAAGAAGTATGTTTTTGCCCCCTATTCTCTTTGTCAATATGCTCAAAATGTAGGCAAAAACCTGTTTTGAAGAGGCCCTTTTTTAGACCGAAAAAGCTCCTAATTTAACATGATTTTGCTCAAATTTAAGGGCAAATAATTAGAAATGTCAGGCTAACTTGATTTCTACTGCCAATTATCTTTAAAGTTTAATCCTCGATCTTTAAGAAAATGTTAAAATTTGAGTGGGAACTCTTCACAATTTTATTCAAAAGGGTATAAAAAATGGTTACCATGGTGACATTCTGTTCAGTGCTATTACACATAGAGTAATTTACTGGTAAATTTTCAGCTGTCCGTTATATATTTTTAAGCATTTTTTTATCAGTGCATATAAAAGAGCATTAGTGATTAAAAAAATCACCTTAAAACTTTTCAAGGTCAAAGGACCCAATGTCAAGGTCATCTTGAATGCAATTCACAAAATTTGGCAAAATTCTGCAATTTTTCAAAAATATGAGAGGCAGTTACTCATATATCATGCGGTATTGAGTAAAACAAACACATACATAGTAATTTTGGATATATCCCCTATTTATTGACCAAAGTTGCAAAAAATCTCAAAATCAATGACATCCTTGATTTTTAGCTAGTATTTCATGCATACATATAAAAGAATGTGAAATTACCATGATTTTTGTCTGGGGCTTATTTTTTAGGAGAAATGTTCTGAACTAAAAATTGTAATGTTTTTCCATCTATCGGTCCTAGTTTTAGAAAGAAGTATTTTTTATACAAAAATATGGCAGTCAAGCCTAAATTTAGTAACAATAAATAACAACAAAAATGCAAATTTCATTGAAATTGGAACCAATATTTTGAATTGACCTTGAACTTAAAGTCAATGACCTTGACAATTTTTGGAAGTGCTCAAATGAAGAACAATTTCTTCTGTTGTCCCTACATAAAGCTTAAGCAATATAAGTTATTTAAACCATGCTAAAAATCAATTTGAAAAGATATAGACTTAATGTGTCAAATGAAAAGTTGTCATGGCAACCATTTTTGACCTCAAAATGTAGGAAAACAAAACAAGGTCCCACTTATTTTTTCCAGTGATTATTTTTGTCACATGAAATCTATTTTGTTCTGACAACAGTGATGGTGTTATCAGCCTGACATTTTGTGTTATTTTTGCTTAAAAATGGTAAAAATTGGACAAAAATAGGCCTTGATTTTGACCTTATTTTATGGCAATTTTTGATTGATTTTGATTTGTTAGGATCCGGCTAATTGAAAGACATGTCAAAAATTTATTATTTTTTCTAAACAAGAGGTTTTAAAGATTATAAGTTGTTAATACCAATTAATTCTGACAATGGTTTCCATGGCAACATAATAACCAAAGATGACTTATTTGACCATTTTTTTAGTGCTATAAATAGACAGACCTCGTTTCCATGGCAACCGGAATATTTATTTTCAATAAATCGTTATTTTTGTATTCAGGGTATTATACATACCATTTACAGAGAAAATCATGAAAATCCATGACATGCTGTTTCCAAAATATTTTGGTCCTTACAGAGAATCGATATTAATACCTTGGGATACGTTCATGTTTGCAAACTTTGTAATTATAGTGTCGGCTTCTATTGTTCATTTATGACACAGGTAATCCTTAAGAAAACTTTGGTAATCTCAAATCTGTCACTTCCTCTACGAAATAATTCTCGGAAATTTTTTATCCTTGCGCGATCGTGCCAAGAAATTCGCAAGTCCTTTTGTTATTCTAATGGTACCCTGTCATTTGATTGGTCAATTTTGGAAATTGGGACTACTTTCAAGGGACGCCAAGCTTTTGGGTAGATCAAGGCTTCATTCCAAAAGCCTGATCGAGAGAGAATAAATGTTATAAATTTTATCTGGATATTTTCTTCATTTTTACAGGTAAGCGTCCCTATATTTTTATTATATTTTAAGTAATGAATTAAGGTTTATTTCTGAACTGTCATATCGAATGTTTTTATATTATTTAAATTGTTTCTTTGAAATGTGTCTTTCTTAGAGTACTTGATTTGTAAGAAAATGTAGAGTGTAGAATTTATGTGCAAACTTTGTTTGATATTTTCTATTGGTTTACGCTAAGTTTTATATGTTCAAGAACGATAACTCTAAATTTTATTCTGATTCCCCTATATTTGGAACTCTCACATTTGGAGGTATGATTTGATTGGTTTGGCGAAAAGTTCGAAGCAAAAGAAATGTGTTCCATTTTTTATTTCTCCTATTTTCATGTAAGTTAGCTAAATCAAAGTTTAAGACCAACTTTATTTTGTAGTTTAATGTTTGAAATTAATCTCCATTTTGTGAAAACCTTAGATGATCAGTATTTATTTCTCAAAATTGTCCAGACAGTTTGTCTCATTTCATTTCACTTTTGAACACTTGAAATTATTCCCTGATTGAAATATTTCCCTGTTCTATTCAATGTCTCATAATCATTAATTGAGTATTATAGTTCTCATACACCAAGATGTGTTCAAATTGTTTATTTTAGTGAACAGAGTATAAGTTTTGCATTTGAAATTGATTTTGGATATTGTTGCCACTGTTATCATTTTGTTGAACATTATAAAATTGCTCTACTTTCATATTGATTTATGATCTAAAAAGGATTCCAAAAGCCTGATCAAGAGAGAATAAACGTTATAAATTTTATCTGGATATTTTCTTCATTTTTACAGTGGACAGCCTGGGATTGGTCTATCCCACTTATACAAGGCGGGCACCGGAGTTACAGGGTAACTTGATTTGGGCCCGGTCTCTGTGAAAGTTTAAGTCACAGTCCCTCGTTATCATTGGGGACGAAATTTGTTTGTGACAATTGTGAAACAAATAAAATTATTCTTTTTAACTTGACTTGAAACTTGTAATTTACATTACCCAAGATACCTATTAGTTCTTATTCTACTTTTATGATGTACTCATTTCTTGTAAGCACATGCAAATTGGTTCTTTTATTTATTTTTTCCTCCTTCCCCCTTCCTATTCAAATACTTATAGAGAATATGACTATGCTTAAAACTTTTATACTTTATTGCATGCACATCCACTCTTCTTTTCAAAAATTGTTCAATTCGTAGATCTGAAACGTAAGAAAACCCCCTTCGGTATATTTTTATTATCACACCTCAATGTAAGAAAAACCAGAAGTCTCTGACGAGACTGTAGCTCTCCTGGTTGTTTTTCCTAAAACATCAATTCCTTTCTTTTTTTAAACCAAGACCATAGGGAGCAGGCGCTCTAACAAATTATAAGTAGCATGACAAAACTACATATTCATTATACTGCAACTATAATAGCACTCATATAATTCATAATATCCGAGATAAAGTATTTCTAAAAAGAATGTCACACCCATTTTCCAAGATCCTAGGGGCCAAGGGCTGCTAGCTCAAATGAACTATCAATGACACATCAAGACTACAGATCCATAATATTGGATAAAGAATTAACTCCCCATCATTAATAGCTTTAAACCAGTAGAGAGCACAAATATATAGGACAAATTACCACACCCATTTTCAAAGACCCTGGGGGTATAGGGCTAAAACAAAATATCAGGTGCACAACTATGCCACAGACCAATCATTGCAAAAAGAATTAATTCTACATCATTTATAGTGTCAGAGGAGTTGCGAGCACAAGATTACATAGAGTTATATGGGAGAAAATGACCACACCCATTTCTAAGACCCTGGGGGTCAGGGGCTCAAACAAAATATCAGGTGCACAACTAGACTACAGACCCATCATATTGCAAAAAGAATTAAGTCTCCATCATTTATAGTGTCAGAGGAGTTGCGAGCACAAGATTACATAGTTATATAGGAGAAAATGACCACATCCAATTTCTAAGACCCTGGGGGTCAGGGGCTCAAACAAAATATCAGGTGCACAACAAGACCACAGACCCATCATATTGCAAAAAGAATTAAGTCTCCATCATTTATAGTGTCAGAGGAGTTGCGAGCACAAGATTACATAGTTATATAGGAGAAAATGACCACACCCATTTCTAAGACCCTGGGGGTCAGGGGCTCAAACAAAATATCAGGTGCACAACTAGACTACAGACCTATCATATTGCAAAAAGAATTAAGTCTCCATCATTTATAGTGTCAGAGGAGTTGCGAGCACAAGATTACATAGTTATATAGGAGAAAATGACCACACCCATTTCTAAGACCCTGGGGGTCAGGGGCTCAAACAAAATATCAGGTGCACAACAAGACCACAGACCCATCATATTGCAAAATGAATTAAGTCTCCATCATTTATAGTGTCAGAGGAGTTGTCCGGACAAAATTACATAGAATTTAATGACCACGCCCATTTTCTAAGACCCTGGGGGTCAGGGACTGAAACTTAATGTCAGGTGCACAACTAGACCATGGACAAAGTAAAATGCAAAAAGAATTAATTTTCTATCTCTAACAGTTTCAGAGGAGTTGTCCGGACAAGATTACATAGAATTTAATGACCACGCCCATTTTCTAAGACCCTGGGGGTCAGGGACTGAAACTAAATGTCAGGTGCACAACTAGACCATGGTCCAAGTAAAATGCAAAAAGAATTAACTTTCTATCTCTAACAGTTTCAGAGGAGTTGTCCGGACAAGAATTGTTTACGGACAGACGGACAGACAGACAGACGGACGGACGCCGGACAAAGGGTGATCGCATAAGCTCGACTGGTCTGAGACCAGTAGAGCTAAAAAGGAGGGGAACTCCAACAACACCTAGTTGCAGCACCAACGCCAAAACACCCACTGTAAAACACAAAGCAGACATGCACAGAAAGAGACGCAAATGGTTCAAGAAACGCCAAATCAAAGAGAAAGACCAAACACAAATCCAATGAGACCAATGGGCAATCAGTGCCGACTTAGGACGGCCTTCGCAGACTGTGTGGTTATCCTGAATTACATGCGCACAACCATTCCACCTTTCCAATCTCCCAAAGGTTACGAAGAATGCACAATTGTTGGTGTAAAATAGCCTCCTCATTGTAAGATGAACATACAAACAGAAAGCATGACGCAGGGGCCCCAAGAAACACACAGATGGATATGAAACAGAAGGTATACGAAATACAGTCCGTGCTCTGCTGGCTGTAGCTAGCGCATGCATGTGATCACCCGAAGAGTCCTGCTGACATTCAGAGAGGACAAAGTATTGTCTTGACATATTAGACTAAGTTCGTACTATCTAATCACAAAGTATGATAACTTCGGTACAATGATAGTATGAGGGTTCAAATTAACGATAGTAGTACTACTATAACCCAACTGTTAACACAGAAATTTTCTGGTTGGACGGTTAAATTTAGCACATGTCCGAAATGTAAGTTAGAAATATATAAATATTCTGCAAATAAGCATACGTGAATCCCAAATGAAGATTATACCAAGTGTCCGGGTAGAGTAAGTATCTCCTGCTTACGAGTAACACCCGTCATTTTAGCCTTGCAGAAAATGGCAATAATGAATGTGTCGAATCTAGTTATTATTCAGTTACAACAGAATATATTTCATATGAGTTCGAAACTACTTTAAATTACTAGTATCAAACCGGAAACCATGTTCAAATACAATTCAACTGACCAAAGAGAACTACAAAACCTGTTATAAAAGACTACTCACAGAGTAGATGCATGAGGAATAAAAACGTAGTTTAAAAAGATATTACTCTCGAAAATGTTTATCATCAATTGACCTTTTAACTTTGGAAAGGATACTTTAAAGTTTCTCGACTCTTTGGGTCTAATGATATGATCATGTTGCTGAGGTCACAGCGGAAAGTACACTCACAAGATAGTAGTAAAAAATACATTACTTTTTTAACAACAGCACAAACAATTGTATGTTATTTGATATATTTCAGGTAAAAGATGTTTTAAAGACCATTGATGGATCTTAAGAAATTTGTATAATTGATATTTGTATGGTATTGCCAATATTGTAACATAGTTCCCAGCGATTGAGTGTTTCAAGTGTTTTTATTTTTACTTCCTATCAAACGTTGATGCCAGAGAAAAGCTCTGTTTGTCTACTCCTTGACTGAACATTTACCATGGTTTCCCTTATTTAAAATCCTGTCTGAGTTATATTAACGAGATATCACACGCGTTTCAGTAGCCTCCCTTAGACGAGAATTTTTAAGAAATCTCCACGCTGAAGATTTCCGATTTTCGTAACTTAAAATGTCTTGATGTTCTGGCTTTGTTATAATCAGTCTACCGGCAATTCGATTCACTAGCTCAGCGGTAGAGCTCTTGCCCACCATGCGGGAAGACCGGGGTTCAAGCCTGAGCGCAGGGGTATTAATTAGATTATTATTCGTATGTAAATACGAATGTTTTTTTTTTTTCTTTGCAAAGTAATGGTAAGCCTAGAGTGACCAACAATAGTCAAATTTTTGCTGAAATTGAACTTATTTGAAAATTTTGTTAAGACTTCTTTATACCTACATACATATGTCGTATTTCTTCAGAAATAAGTCAGGTGTCAGTAAAGTGTTTGAATGTAGAGAACTTATAATATAGTTACCCATATGGTACATGTAATATCATTACACATGCGCACATACTGTCGTGTTATCACACAAAATCTGTATTCGGCTCTATTTATTTACATATTGACATCTTTGTGAGTTCAGGAACACTGCTGTGATATTTCAAAAAGTTGATCATATAAATTCGGACGCTTTTGTCTTTTGTCACATAGAAAAGAAAGATAACTCGAATTGCACTTTTAATTTTTTACATGATAATTTACACATTCAGTCAGATTTTGCAACATATGACGTGGTCATTGAATGAATTCTTTCTATAAGAATTTGCACAATATGATGAGGGAATCATATGTGAAGTTTCATTTAAATATCTTGGGCTGAAAAAAAAATATAGCCAAAAATGAGCATTTTCATTACAATCAATTGATGGCTAAAAGTCTGGTCAATTTCAAAATCTCACCATTTTGGATGGTGACCTCCTAATATTGTCCCTTACATCTGAATTAAATCAGGAAATCAGAATTATGATTTTTTTCTGAAAATACGTGTTGTATAACACGAAACGTGTGATATCACCTTAAGTAAGCAGTCTTTCATCAGCCTTCAAATGGGGTTTGGACATCCATTTCACTTAGTTGCGAACTTGTATACTAGTATACAGTAACCCTTCACAAAATATTAAACTCTTAAGTACAGGTCCACGTAAGGATCAGGCAGTTGAAAAACCTTAAAATTTTTGCAGAACTTTTTTTTTCTTGAAATGTGTTCAGATCAGCCTCCATATGAATGTTCTGAAGGATTTTTCCTCATACTTGGATTGTGAAGAAAGTTATAGGGGTAGCAAATTTGGTTGAATTATATAGAGAAAATTTTCCCGCCATTTTTGTCCTTTATATTCCTTTATAAATTATAAGGTGAATATCTCGCTTCACCATCGCTACATTGAAAAATAAATATTATACGTTTGATTTGTACCACATATATGTCTCAAAACAGAAATAAAAAGTTTTGCAATATTTTGTATGTATCACCCCTTCCTGATTCTTACGTGGACCAATACTTTACTCTTGAAATCAATTCACGTTGATGAAAATATAATATTGTGATTCACTGAAATTTGGGTTCTCTGCCACCGTGCTCATAATGCCTGATGCACAGTATTTCGCACTTTTTGTCTAGCAGGATGTTATCGGATTGCAGAGATTAAAGACCTTTTTTTTTTCTTTTTATAACATATACATCTTTATTGCCTTTTTTCTCTTAATTTGTACTCTTTCACGATACCAGAGAGGCATCGTACATTTTTCAACACAGCCTATTTAAAGTCACTTTCTTTTAATTATAGATTAACTTAATTTGTTCATTTGAAACGTCTGAAACAATTAGAAAATCCTCTCGTTTATTTCTGATGTCTTCTCAAGTGTGATACGAATTTCTACCTATTGTCAAGATACTGAGACTGATAATTAGATATGTACAATCTCTCGTAAGATAATACTTCAAATGTCCGACACTAAAATGAGGTCAACATAATCATATTACTTCCGCATTGTATTTAAGATAATATTGACCCTATTGTACTGTTTCCTTTTGGACAGTTGTAAGTGTCACCCATGGTTGTATAAGTATTTCCTATTGTTTGATTATAACCGTTATGAAGTGCATTATCAGGGAATTCAGCAATATTGGTTAATACAAGTGCAGCGGGTAACATTAAAGGTTACTCACTAGTGAGTTCGCCTCTGGAGAACTGTTGACGAGGCGTCCGTCCAGGCCAAAGGTGTCAATCCAACTGGGGTCCAATCAGCTGCTCCTGGCGTCATACATAAAACCTAACCCCGAACCCGCAATAAAACCAATTATACAACATTCCTCCCCATTTTAAAAGGAACCTGACCAGTATGTGTAGAACGTGAAAGTTACTAAATTCAACATTAAAATAATAAAAAGGATAATCTACTTAATATTGAATTTATTTTTAAAAGAGAAGTGCTTCATACATACTTGATTCCATTTTATACATCTAGCGGACACAGCTCAGAACATCCGAATTGTGCCATTCAGAGTTGTATACAATTTTACTTTAGCGTTTCTCTATATAAAGTGACCTATGTAGATCAAGGAATTATACATATAATCCCAATTATTAACAAGTACATGTACATATCATTTATACAGCTCAGCAGTCATCTAATTAATATTACTTTGAAGATAAACACCAGAATTGTCTTCTTAATTTCCTTCTCAATTTCAGTTCATTTCATTTTATTTCAGTTCCCTCCCCCCTTTTCATATGGAAGGAAAACACATAATATCTTGAATATTTGACTTATATCAGATGATCCGACATAAAGCCAACAAACAGCCAGGTTTTTAAAAGATAAAAACAATTAAAATCATATTCAATTAAAAATGAGGACATAAACATGATATTATCTCATTATAAGTCGTATCACATTACTCATTTATCACAGATATGGCAACAATCACAAGACCCTTACTCCCTTCCCCTTTACTTAAAAAGACGTCAAAATATATAAAATAGCTAGGAACATATGCTTATTTGATTCCCAAAATGTAATGTGGTGAAAACAGCGATTGCATATTACACATAAGTAATGAAAATGATAAAGTATAAAGTAAAGAACTGAAACTTGCTTTAGGCCCAAATAATGGGCAAATTAAAACAACTTAAATACGATTTCGCCGACAACGATGTCCCATTTGTGAACGATGGGTTAACTCTTTCAGGAGGTAGGTTGGTGATCGGCCTACATCACCGACTTGCTGATGTTTAAAGAATCTGCATGTTTAGACCTTAAATTTGAAACGCAAAGACCTTGACATTCGTTGTTGTTTGACCTTGACCTAGTTGTGTTACACTGATCTCTATCTGTGTTAACTTTTTGTAATTTGCGCCTCTTGTACTCTTAAGACAAACACTTGGTGCTCTCCTCTATTTTATGTCCATCTAACTTATGGTGAACTATTTAAAGCAATCAGATAAAGAATGCCTCTGACCTTGGCAAGTTCTTTGCCAAACGTGTAAATTTTGTACTGTGTATTGGGATATGGTCATTGTCCATATTTGGCATTGATAATTCAAGACACATCGCCAAGGTTAAGTTCACCTTGCATAATTTACATAAAATCACAAACCAAAGGCATACGAAATCAGGATAAAACAGGAACCAAAGGAAACAAACAAAAAACTCCACCATATGAAAAGAAACGAACTCCCAATTAGGAGTGAGACCAGGTGCCCAGGAAGAGTCAGCATCTAATGCTTGCATGCAACACCCGTCGCTACAATTCGGCAGAAATATCACATACGGTTACTTCCATTTCGGAAGATGTAAGTATAATCTGTGGGTGGATGGTTTAAATGGTCTATGGCAGAATATCATTCATCATTCTGGACAATAGAACTAATAGAATCTATGCCCAGATGTGATCAGGGACAGGGAAATCCAACCCGAGTGTCAAGGATTTGCTTTTACCACGACGAGGCTTGCCGAGTCGTAGACAAAAGCAAATTCTGGACAAGAGGGCTGGATTTCCGTGTCCCTGATCACATCTGGAGATTGATTATTTTTCTCTCACTGTCTAACAGGGCTCAAAAATGAGGTTTGTATGTATTTTTTTCATATTGTGACCGGCTAACGCAGCAAGCATATATGACGTCACAATGACGTCACAATTAAAAGCACCTCCGGAATTGGCTTATCTCTGAAGGGTGGGACAATGTTTTTCCTAACGCCTTATTTCGCGGCCAAATTAATCTTGAAACCATAGTGTATGCCGAGTTCCCCATATCGACCGTAGAACTTCCTTAGTGACGATGTTAGTCGATCACAAACGTATCCCTGACTGAGAAGCTTATCTGAAAGACTCTCGAGCAGAGCAAAATCTGTATATTTGAAAATATGCCATCAAAGGAAATGTTACGTGATAAAAGTTGAGCGTATCCGTTGTACCTTTCTATCGATAACGAACCTTTTTAGCTCATAAATCTGACCTTTGAGTTTTAATTACTTTCGAAATTGTTAGACATTGGCAATTACTCTTGAATGTCTGGTGATATAACTTTCATATTTCACATTTGTATTCCATATGATAAGAGCTTTCTATTTGTGCAATATGGTCTTTACTTTTATGTTGACCTCTTTTCAGATTAAGACCATCTTCTTTTATCTTTGGCCATATTACATTGTTTAGATTAAGGATCACTGACGATGGTTATGTACCCGAAATGTGCATGTCAAGTCCGTGCTGCAAATGTATCTGTTCTTAAAAGATGCTATTGAATTTGAAGACGTCAAACATTTGACGATGATGCATTTTGCTTTGGAACATTCAAAATCTATAATTTATTGCATGAATGCCATGCAATTTCTATATATTTCATTTCACAAGTAAGAGTTCAATTAAGCGATGAAAATCAAAAATATTTTGATATATTCAAATCAATTTACATTGCTATATTCCATTGAAATTTACCCTCTCAGAAACTTCTGAACAAGTTACCCAAGTGTGAACTGAAAATTTCACTAATCAAAAGTTGCCCATCTATCTATCATAAGTGTAGTATAACTCGATTGGTTGATATCATTTGTCAAATGAAAAGAGACCTTTTACTTTCATTTTTTGAAGTTTCATATGGTTTATCATTTATAGATTATGATATGTAATTTTCTATTTATACATCTATGTCAAAGTATGTCGTTATTAATAAATATCATATTTTATCAGCTATGCAGCAAAACTGATAAAGATATACATCATCTGTCAAATAAATATCAGTAGTTAGATCGATATGCATTCAGCATATGTATTTTCCTTTCTCATATTATAAATATGATCTTGTACTTATCAGTGAGTGAAAGTCAAACTAAGATTTTAAAAATTACAATCGAAAGTCTTACAAACTCTGAGGAAAAAAAACTTTCCTCGCGCGAAAAGAAAAATCGGACACACAGACGGAGACAATGACAAAGCTTCATTGAGATACAAAGGACAACTTATCTAATGATCAATCTACAACTCCAGTGCAAAAAAGGAGGGGATCTCCAACAACACCAGGTTGCAGCACCCACAGCAAAACCCCAAAACACCCAATGCAAAAACACAGCGCAGACAAGCACAGAAAGAGACGCAAAAGGGACAAGAAACGTCAACGCACAACACAGAAACACCAAACACATAAAGAACTACACATAAACCAACGAGACTAATGGGCAACCGGTGCCGACTTAGGACGGCCATCTGCCTTTGAAATAGCAGAAGGTGTGATTATCCTAAATTGCGTGCGCACAACCCTTCCACTTTTCCGATTACCCAGAGGTCTCGAAGAACGTATAATTGTGGTGTAAAACAACCTCCTCATTGTCAGATGTCCACACACAAACAAGACCGCAAAACGCAGGGTCCCAAGCAACACAGATGAGTTTGTAAATGGATATAAAAAGAGGGTGTACGTAATACAATCCGTGCTCTGCCGCCGCGAGCTCATGTATGTTATCACCCGAGGAGTCCGACTGACAATAAGAGAGGACAGGTGGTCGGGGTCCTGTCTTCTATGAAGAGGTTTGGACATGGCCCGTCATGGAGTCCCGTCGTCACAGTCAGTCAAAGTGCAAGTTTGAAGAATGCGCTGGTCAAAGACTGTAGATTGGTCAAGTACCAAGCCTAGTGTCCGTCTTGTGACATTAGGATCATATCCTAGGTATAAAAGGCGTTTGATGATTCTGAAGCATTTTCGATAGTTATGTTGTCTATCTTTAATCCTTCTTATCTTGTTAATTATGTCACCATAAAATGCATGTTGTGAAATACCCAAAGTAATATACTCTGTTGTCTGTATTGGTCCGAATTTCAAAAGAAGTAATTTTTTGTAAAATTTCCAGAAAGTCTTTACTAGTTCGTAAAAGCGAAAACCTTGTCCTAAAGTTTCTTGGTAAGTTGTAAATTTCAACTATGAAATTCAAAAACATCAGTACATGCTCTAGCATATCGGATGAGCTGTGAAATGTAGATACCATAGAGACGGTAATCTAGGAACATCACCATCAAGCCAGGGGAAATTTATTATGTTAAATCCAAAATTATTCCTTTTGTCATACACAGTTGTATGAATCTCTCCATTAACAATTTTGATATTAAGGTCCAAAAATGGAGTTTCTGTGTTTGTAGCGTTTGCCTTGTTTAGAATCAATTCTTGCGAATAAACGAAGGGAGGAGATAAATAACATTCATATACTTTTTGAAAAGTATATAAATAACATTTATATATTTTTCAAAAACAGGATTGTTGATAGTAAGAATTTCATCCAGTTACCTAGAAGTACCAATGAAACATTTCACATAATTTTTTCTTTGCTTTTGAAGATTTTGGATAAATTCCCTTTCATACGTGTATGAAAATAAATCTGCAACAAGAGGCGCACAATTAGTTCCCAAAGGAATCCCTTCAACCTACTTGTAGAGTTCCTCGCCAAATCTTACATAAATATTGTCCAAAAGGTCACCACATGTCCATGATTTGTAATCTGTGGCGGAGAAGAAACCCTTCTATTCAGATGTACAAAAATAAGTTTTCCCCTCTCGATCAAAATACCATTTAATGAGTTTGGACAGTCGATCATTTATTTTGTCGTGAGGAAGCGTGGTGTACATATTAGTACATGCAGGTGCAGGATGCGTTGTAGAATGTATTGTAGGTGGTGCTATTAAAACACGACGTGCTTATTTGCAAAGATGAACATGTTCGTGTATCATATGAGTTATGTTACATATCTAATGCAAGTATAGTATCATGGTATGCGAAGCAATATTATGTTTATACCTAAATAGAGTCCTAAATAAATGGTAAATTACGTTGAAGAAAGTATGAGTATTAACATACTTGCCAGTATACACCGTAAAATGCATTCCTAATATGTTCAACATATTCATCATTAGCCATTTCTGAAATGAAATATGGAAAAATATATTCAGCTGCAGCCATTTGTGTGCATCGTATGCGCCTTATAATAAAAATTATACATCGTCATGATGCCGAATGCCAAAATAGAAGGACTCCAAATAGTAAATACATGTATATGGAGAACTCAATTCCAACAGAAAAACTAAAACTTTAAAAAACTTTTTTTTTTTTGAAGTAAACTTTAAAAAGAGGGACCTGCAATAGGACCATATGTATTTGCGTTTTGTAACCATATGGCCTCACACCAACAATCGTTGCAGTGATTTATTATTTTTATTTCTCAATTACTTGGTTTTAGGGAGTTTGCACACTGTACAAAGAGGGATAACTCTAATCTAGTTGATGCATTTATCAGAACACAAAAATTAATTATTTCCCTTACATGAAAGAACGATGAAATGCATAATTAGGTCATGTAAAGATATCTGAAATAAGTTATAAGAAAGGGAATCAAGAAATTTTTAGTTATTATGTTTTTTCTAAAGATTTTAAGGAAAATATTTTCTTAATTCTAAAGTGACACTTGGAAAGCCCAGAGATTTTTAAGAATTAAATTACAAATGGGCTTTATCTAAGAGTTGGAGATAACCACGTACATCTGTGCCTTTGGATTCATTTAGACAGCTTATCTTTGAGGGATGAAAATCAAGTTAATGAGAAATATGTCTATCATTTGTGCAAATCCCCACCTTGGTTAAAAAACGTCATTTTTCCATTGTCAGATTCACTTTCTCGCATGCAATGAGAGTTATCACGGCTTAATAAACTTTGTAAAATTTTCAACGATGTTTTTTTCTTTCCGATGCACGACAAAGAACTGCACACAAATTAAATACACAACGCTAAGTATGGCTTCATTGGTTTGTAAGCCCGCATTGGCTTATAGTTTCTCTTAGATTTAGATACCAATAAAAATGCACTTCAATTTTTAATTTTTAATTGATTATATGTGTGACTATTGTACACGACGAAGTGCAAGCACAAACTGCGCTTCTATTTGTGGGAACACACCATGTTTCGATGAGCGAATCCAGACTATAGTTCTATATTAAGGATGGCGATTTTATCTACTTATATAATTGATCTACAATGGATTTATCTTGATCTTTTTCTTATTACAACGATATGCCACAAACATTTCGAATATCAACAAACATTGAGCCATATTGAAAAAGTCACGAAAAAATCCTGGTGACTCGTTCAAGTTTTTTATTCAATTTGTCAGTTTTGTGCAAATTCAAACAACTTTCCGAAGAGACCGAGTTATTCCACTGATGTTTGGGTCGATTTATTGAATCATCGATTTATTTCAAGGTCTAAGTCAAACAGGCCGAAACCAGATTCAAAAACCACAATCGAAAGGCTTACAAATTTTTGAAAAACATGTCAGAAATTTCTCAAACGAAGAGAAAATAGTCATACTCGAATAGTTGGGATGTTAAACGTCTTCAAATTCGATAGCATCATTCAAGATCAGATAAATTTACAGCATGGACCAGACATGCACGTTTCGGGTAAGTAACCCTCGAGCGTACAAATGCCTTTCCCCGTAAAGTTTCTTTATTCTAACCCTCCGCTTGGTGTAAATACACTGGGTATAAATTCACAATATATCAAAAGTTTTCAATTTCTACATTGAAATATTAAAATACATTGTACAATGCAAGACAACCGTAAATCATTAATTTGCTTCAAAGTTTCTGTACAGAATGTACTACTGCTTCGCTCTCGAACAAGTCGAATATTCGTTTGCTGTTACTTCGATGTTTGACTTTTTAAACACTGGGAATAAAAATGAAGTAAGTTAGATACGTTTTTGATTTTAGATTCACATGTGTGAAATAGAAAAAATATGAAAAACATATGAGATTGTAATTTTCAAAGTGATTTAAAATTCCTCTTCAATCAGAGAATAAAAGTCACACACAAAAGCCGAAATCTGATTCCATAAATCACAATCAAAAATTGTGAAACAAATATTAAAACAGAACTTTCTGACGAGAAAAGACAAATCGGATAAACAGACGAAGAAAATAGCACAGCCCCATAGAAACACGAATGACATCTTTATGGAATGAACCATCTCTAGAGTCCGATGCAAGTGCGGAATGCATTGTAGGTGGCACTGTCAAAACAAGGCCTGCTAATTTGCATAGTTTAATATATTTAAATATCATATGAATCATGTTGCATTTCAAATCAAAGCAAAGTATCTAAGTAGGACCAAAAAATGAAGCTTAAATGTTTAATGTCTTCAAATTCATTAGCATCATTTTAGAGCAGATAAATTTACAGCATGGACCAGACATGCACGTTTCGGCTATTTAACCCTCGTCAGTGATCCTCAATCTGAACAATTGATATGACCAAAATCTGTGAAATGTATGTCCTAAATATACCAAAAGATGTAGCAAGATGGCTGGGATATGATGCTACAGGACCCAGGTTTTAGAAATTTGAGAAAATTTGTAAACAGAAATTTTCAAATGCGTTTGAAGAAACGACAAACCGAAATTGATCGTACTTGGCTACATGTGCCCTCGGGGACTCCTGGTCCACCAGCAGTGACACTACCCAAGTGGTACAAATGTTTAACATCTTCAAATTCATCAGCATCATTTTAGAGCAGATAAATTTACAGTGTGGACCAGACATGCATGTATCGGGGTTGATGTGTTTAAGTCTGATACCAGGGCTAATGAGCGAAACTTAAAATTATTATAAGTAGTATTTAACCCGAAGCGTGCATGTCTGGTTTAGCATATTTTAAGTTTCGTTCCTTAGGCTAAGATCATTCGAAAGCAGTTAAAGTTGGGAAGCGCAAGGTGTCTCTGGTTTACACCCCACGTCAGCTGGAACTTTTTTTACGTGTAATCTGTTCATATATAATGTATGTCAGGATCGACAAGAAGTACGTGAGACGATCACTCTGAGAGCTATGATTTTCTGAATTTAAAAGTTCACATAAACTAAGTAACTATACCAATCTTGGTGAGATTGCAAAGTCCCCAAGGCTTCCTATTCTTTAAAAACAAATTCTCAAACATACTCAGTTCCCGTATCCGCCTTTGTAATTTAGATTACATGCACATGGTGCATGTATACCACAATGGCTTGCAAATGAGATTTTTACCCCCCCCCCCCCTTCCAATTATTCTCTGTTTATTTCTTTCACCATTATTTGCATTCATGGATACATTCTGCCGTCTTGATAAATTTTAACTAGAAGCAAAAGTTTTATCATGTAATTGACCACTAACGAAACTACATCAATGAAAGGCCATTCAAGAAATTAAAATGAAGTGATCTGCTAGCTGGCAAGAGATGAACTCATTCTGTGTTTGATGTTTAATATTGCCGAAAAAATCACGTTGAATTATTTAAACTTTAGCATGTTTAGAGTAATTTTCAACATCAAAAAAAAATTTTCCGGCTCTTAAAATGGCCGAAAAAAAATTTCCGGCTGGCAAAAGTCTTCCTGCCCCCCCCCCCCCCCCCCCCCCAAATCTAATGGTTGCTCCCTAACGGTAGGGATCACCAATGAAATAATTTCCCTCTACATCATGCAGATCCAAAATTCCGACGAATTTACAAATTTGTAACAAACATATTAGGGAGCAACTGTTTGATTCTTATACAGGGGCCAACTATGTTTTCTGCTTTTAGCATTAATTTTCTTTTTATACGCCCGTCACTTTACGGGTCGTATTATGGGATGGCGAAGTCCGTCCGTCTGTCCGTCTGTCCGTCCGCGTATGGAACGCAATAACTTGAATATGCGTCAACGGATTTTCATGATATTTCTACATTGTCAAACTTTGATGAGGAAACTGCCTTTCGAGTTTCATGTTAATCTCATTTGTTGTTACGGAGATATGGGACTTATAATTTTAAAATACTGTGAAAATATACTGAAAAAGTTAAAAATTCTTTAAAAATCTATGTTTAGGTGAATTGTTTTGGAAATTTGTTTACTTCAAGAAGAAAGGATGTTGTTTGACATATAGATGCATGTTTTAATTTTTTTTGTCGCATAATCAATAGAATAAGTGTCAACACATTTTCATGATAGTTCTACTTCGTGATTAGATTGTGTGAGAGAGAATGCCGCCTTTCGAATTTCAGGTTCATCCGATTTGTCTTTATTTTATGGAGTTATGGGACTTAGATATTTCGATGTTGTAAAAAAAAAATCCCAACAGGCGTATCTTGCTGCGTGAGCGTAGGCTTTATTTTCAGAGCCAGAAAAAAATGTATCCTAATTCTTTGCATCACGGGCAGCTCTTCGGTCCAGAATACCAATATTTATTTTTAGCGTAAGGGGGAGGGGGTGTCGAACTTGATTGTGTTTTAAGTCTCCCTGCCCTCTCTCCCGAAAGTTGATTGATTGCAAAATTTACTTGTACCTAGTTGTCATTAGGTCATGTATTAAATCTAGATAATTCTTTATTTATTTCTTGTTCATTTCAGTAATTCTTCTTCTTTTTCTGTCTTCAATTGCGGCGATTTTCTTTCTAAAATATTTTTTGCAGATTGGCGTTCGCATAGGCTGAATTTTTTTATGACAGAATTCAGCAAACATTGGTGCTTCAAAAAAGCTTGCACTTTTAATTTTTAAATAAAGATTTACGATAAATTCGTTTCCTTTCAAAGAACATCTCACAAGCGGAAAAAAAACCAACATTCTAGCGGCATAAATGTCACGAATATTTAGGAATCCCCCCTCCTATTTCTACCTTGACGGCAAATTAAGTGCCAAATGGCGTCACATGTAAGCGCACATAAAGGGTAAAATGACGTCATATAAGAAGACCGTAATGACGTCACCATAGTCGTCAACATCGCTAAACAAAGGTTTTGAAGTATAAATGTTTGTTTTTTTTACTAGTTCTATCACGTAAAATAGGAAGAATAACTAAGGCTGAGTTCAGTTGTAAGTCTGAGTTCAGTTGCATCATGGGTAAATTATGTTAACTAGGAGTTAACTCTATGGTTAAATTCTTAACACAAAGTTAACTCATAGTTAGCTAACTACGTGAATGTGCAACGGGATTTAACCACGTGGTTAGCTAACTATGAGTTAACATTTAACTTGAAGTTAACTTTTAACTTATAGTTAAATTTAACAACGCATTGTGCAACCGGGTCCTGGTATCAGACTTAAACACATCAATGTCTGTGATCCTCAATCTAAACCATGTAACATGGCAGAAGAGTATGAAAGGTCTTCTATTCAAAAGTGTACCGAAAGACGTAGCAGGACGGATGGGATATGATTCTACAGGACCCCAGTTATAGATATTTCAAGAAATTTTGTCAACAGAAATTTTCGAATGCGCTTAAGAGACGACCACCGAAGTTGATCGAACTTGGATATATGTGCCCACCACTGGTCCACCAGCAGTGACACTCACCAAGTGGTACACAGTGTAAAACGTCTTCAAATTCAAAAGATGAAATCAATTGAAATAGAGATAAGCAAATACAAATATAGGACAAATTCACTTTATCCACAAGAACAAATGCTAGAAGGTAAAATATTTCGAATAAAATGAAATGTAACAGAATTGAGTAGGTTTTTCACAAGCTTCAAAGAGCCAAGTTGAGGTTTAACATTGGGTAAGGAGAAAAGTAAGGTCGTAGAAAGGTCCTAGACCTAAGAAACATAATAATAATCAATGCTGGCTGAAAGAACGACAGACCAAGAATTGACATAAGTGGGTATCTAAGACTGATGAGATAAATGTGTATTGATGAGACGTTTACGCTTTTTAGCCAGCCGTGTGCCGCTACTTCTTCTTGGAAATTAACCTGCCTGTAGTGTTTGTAACTCTGTATATCAAAATGTCTTTACTCGCACACTTACTGTAGCGCCATCTATCAAAAGCTTGAATAAATTGTAGAAAAAGAAGTATGTCATTTGAGTGACTAGGAACTAGACAGAAATAACTCATTTTTCTTATTCAAGTGCTACGCCTACCTTCAGATTTATTTTATATACTTATGAAAAAGACTTAATCCAAAATCTTCAAAAGAAAAGAAAATTTGATGATTTGAAATGTTTGACTGATACTTCTAGGTTCCTTGATGATATTCTCGCTATTGACAATCCTGTTGACAATCTTTCAGATAAGCTTCTCAGTCAGGGATATGTTTGTGACCGACTAACATCGTCACTGAGGAAGTTCTACGGTCGATATGGGGAACTCGTCATACACTATGATGTCCCACTCTCCAGAATGGTGGGTGATATTCTGTCATAGACCATTTGAACCATCCAAGCCAAGATTGTACTCTATGTCTTCCGAAATGGAAGTTACCGGATGTGACAGTTCTACCGAATTGAAGCGGCGGGTGTTGCATGCAAGCAGGAGATGCTTACTCTTCCTGGGCACCTGATCTCACTCCCATATCGGGAGTTCGCTTCTTTTCATGTGGTGGAGGTTTTTGTTTGTTTGCTTTGGTTCCTGTTTTGTCCTGATTTTGTATGCCTTCGGTTTCTGATTTTCTGAATTATCGATTTTGTGCTGTATACAGGGATATGGTCATTATCCATATTTGTCACTTTGATACAAATAAGAATCAAATTTGTCCACAAGAATTGGCACTCATTAAGGCAAACGTTAAAAACGCCTTTTTGGACCTAAAAATCAAAATCACAAACGGAGAATTTCATACAAGTGTTTATGACAAGAGGTCATTTTGGGTCAACGTAGTTTATTTCCCCTGGCCTGACGATGACGTTCCCAGATCACCGTCATACGGCATTTACATATCACATTTCATGCAGTATGCTAGAGGGTATACTAATGTTATTGAATTTCATAGTAGAAATTTAAATTTAACCAAGAAAATTTTAGGTCAAGGTTTCCGCTTTCATAAACTAGTTAATACTTTTCTGGATTTTTTTCAAAAACATACATTGAGCTTCTTTTAAATTTCTGGACCTATACAAACAACAGAGTATAGAACTTTTGGTATTTCACAGCCTGCATTTTATGGTGACATAATTTACAATATTAGAAGGATCAAAGGCAGACAGCATAACCATCGAAAATGCGTCAGAATCATCAAACGCCTGTTATACCGTGGATATGATCCTAATGTCACAAGTTGGACACTCGACATGACACTGGACCAATCTACACCCTTGTACCAGCGCATTCTTAGGACTTGCACTCTGACAGACTGTACCGATGGGACTCCATGACAGGCCCTGTCCAAACCTCTTTAGAGAAGATAGGGCTCGACTACATGTCCTCCCTGAATGTCGATCGGACTCCTCGGGTGATAACATGAATGAACTCGCTACAGCCGGCAGAGCACGGACTGCATCTCGTACAACCCCCCCCCCCCAATTTTATATATATATATATATATATATATTTACGTATCCATTTTCTGTTTCTTGGGCCCCTGTGTTGTGCTGTATTCTTTGTCTTCTTTGTATGGTCATGTTAAAGTGAGGAGGTTCTTTTACACAACAATTGTGCATTCTTCGATACCTTTAGGTAACCGGAAAATCGGGGGGTGCGCACGTAATCCGGATAATCACACCATCTGCTACGTAGCAGATGGCCATCCCAAGTCGGCACCAATTTTCCATGGGTCTCGTTGGTTTATGCGTGGTTTTTGTGTTCGATGTTTAATGTCTTATCCCTTTGTATGTGTATCTTCTCTGTGTTTTCACTTCGGGTGTTTTGGTGCGTTGCTGTTGTTGCTGCAGCAGAGCCTTGTTGGAGATCCCCTTCTTTCTTCAACTGAACCCTAGTCAGTCCTATGTCCCTAATTCTGAATGTTAACAGCACTTCCTTTTGTAATGTTTAGGCTTTTTCTTTTACCTTAATCCTTTATGTTAACCTTAATTCCTTTTGTACTGTTAAGTTTTTTCCTTTGTCCTTAGTCCTCAATTTAAACCTAAATTCATTTTGCACTGTTGTGGCTTATTTGCATGAGTACATTCTTACTTTCGAGCTGTTGCATTGGAGCATATAAATTATGCCTTAGTCCATTTTTGCCTTATGTGACATACGATTTTCTACTTGGCACATTTTCCTATTCGAACACTATGTCTGAGAAATCCCTTAATTGGTGCAGTGCTCCAATTAAGGCCAGTGACCTAAGCAAGCTTGTCCAAGCACCACAAGCTCATTGGATATGCCGAAACATATATATCTGTGCTATGTGCTATATGAAAATAGCCTTGCCTCTGATTTTTTTGTTTGTGATGCTGAAAATTTTAATAGCTAAAATGTGGTGGTGGTTTTTGTTTGTTTGCTTTGGTTCCTGTTTTGTCCTGATTTTGTATGCCTTCGGTTTCTGATTTTCTGGGTTGTCGATTTTGTGCTGTATACAGGGATATGGTCATTATCCATATTTGTCATATTACATCGCTTTAATTTGATAACCTGCTTTTACCTATTTCTTAACAGCAAAGAAATTATTTCATTGAACTTATCTTCTTTTAAGCTTAGAAGAAATAGAATTTGCCATCTTACCTCAAAGCACTAACTACCATGACATCTTGATGAATCTGCAATAAGTTCGGGTTTTTTCATGGCATCAGCAGGAACTCCAGTTGCAGAGCACACATCTCTTGCAGTTTAATTATTGTTGGGCTCCACAAGTGTATGCATACGGGTGAATACTACTACTTTGATGCACAAGCGTTTTGTAATGCGAAAAGGTACGAATATTTCGTATTTTTGACACGGGAAAATACGATTATTTTGACCTCCAAAGCTCTTCTTTTCAAAATCTCGATGAAAAGAGTACGTACATAGAATAAGCTCATTTAATTACTATTTTCGAGCTATATTCTTGCAAACAAAAAGGTGTGATTCCACTTATCGAGAAATAAAGACATTTCCTTCATCTACATAAAGAGGAAATGAAGCAACACGATTGTTTATCTAAGAATGAAACATTTTACCAATCTCTTTTATTTCATGAAACGTAGGTCTTATTTTTTATAAAATTATATTAAAGTTTTTTATTCTAACTGTGGGCTATTCTGCGAGTAGTCAATGCTTCCTAATGGTACATCGTCTGTTTTGATTGGTTGTTAGACCGTTCTGTGTTGGCGTGTTGTATGTCACGTTGTCCTCTGTTGTTTAATGAATTTGTTTTGTCTGGTGCGTCTTGCATCTTGCGGTTGTGTTCAGCTTGTGGTTCGTACAAGGTAGTCTTGCTGGAGATCTCTTACATTATGTGTTCTGCTGTGGTCAATTTAAGGTAGTCTTGCTGGATATCTCTTCATTATTTTTCTGATGACCTAATGACAATGGCAATACTTCAATGGATAGTGAGATTGACGCAGACAGGGCTGCTCTGTGAGTTCAAATCCCAAAGCCATGACAAAGTATTTTTTTAATTTGTATAATTATTTTAATAATTTTGGTTGTGGATATTTAAGGAACCGCATGTAAGTTCTTGATAATTCTACGATATACAGATTTGATTCTTTGAATTTAATCCTTTTAAAATGATTTGTCTTCCCTAAAATTTGTGAACAATTGTAAAAAATATTATGCAACATAATAAGCGTCCACAAAGTACTGCTAAGGTATGCAGTGTAGAAATGTTTTCACCATTAAAATAAGGTTTAAAAATGTAATGATATTGAATATCAATAATTATAAGTTTAGAAAATTACTTACTAGTCATCTGTGTCTTCTGATATCTGTTCTATCAGCAATCCTTGAGATCGCTACGAATTCTCCTCAAAAAGGGATGTTTGTCTCTCACTGCTAATCCTTTATAGTGAGGAGGGACGAGCCCCCTAATTAGACATATTGTTCCCTGTACATTTTGACTTTCCTTCCTACATATCCATCTTTATTGAATATATTGCAACATTAGTGAACCTAGAAAAAATCTTTAAAACGTTTCTCTTTTCCGACTTCTTCGTGTTGCTTTGTTTTCTCTCACTGATGTACTCTACCAGACCATTGTTACAGAAAAGGACTAATATATAACATTTACTAAAGTAGGTTATTAATACGTATGAAAAAGGTATGCGTCGATATAAAATTTTTAAGTGAATTTCAAAACTGTCACCAGGTGAAAGGAAGATGTCAAGGTCACCATGACAATTCATCTGGTATGGCTATGATACAAAGTGGAAAAAAGTCGTAACATCCGTTGATCAGAGGAAATAATCAAGTCCTTATCATCGCAATCATAATTAATAATCAAATTCAAGGAATTGGTCCTCAGCTTTTGGGGGTTTCTCTTTTAAGTAATGCTTATATACATCCCAAGTTTTTATGATATAGCTACCACTTTGTTCAAAAGTTGGAACACTTCCATATTATTACCATTCGAAAGGTATTCCCAAGGTTAAAGTTTTTTGAAAAGAAGGTCAAAGTCCAAGGTCAATGTAAGAAATTGTGGTAGCAAGGGAAAAAGTTTTGTGGCAAGGAATAAACACTTATTCAAAGGTTTTGCCCTTGGAAAGTTCAAATGTTTTTTTAAGTAGGTCAAGCTCAAACTCGGAAATTATGGTTCAAAGGTAAAAGTCTTGTGACAAGGAATGCACATGTGAAATATGAAAGCATCATCACTTACCATTCAAAAGTTATGGTCAAAGTCAGAGTTGTTTTTAAACTCGAAGGTGAAGGTCACAAAGTCAATACTTTTTGTAGAAAGGTCTACCATGTGAAATATTAAAGCGCAAATGTAATTTGTTAAAGTTTTTGTGACTGACAGACAGACGGACGCGAAAGCGGTGTACAACAAAGTACCGACAGGGATGAAAAATAGGAATGTTACCTCACAAGTTAACGGAACAAAAGTCGCATCATGTCAACATGATAATTTTGATATGTGTCATACCACCAATAAATTGAAAATTAGCAATCAAAGGTCTACGTATCTTAAATGAGGAAGACATCGTTATAGCTACAACAGCGGGAATCACGCGCACAATATTGCAACACTGAACGGACATAGTACATTTACGGAATTATGTCAATACTTAGTATCCAAAAATCTTTCCTTCCTTTCTTAGAGATGCCCCTCCGGAGAGCCGGTAGGAGACTAATAATGAGTTCAGCAGTTCCTTTCACCTCTAGTCACCCGTATGGATTTGGATATGTTAATCTACAAAAATTGGATTATTAATTGAGAGCTCGAACATCCCTACCATGCCTATGGTGTTTTCATATGCTACTCAAGAGAAAGCTCCTACTTCTAGTCCGTTGTCTAAGGACATCCCTAGATAGCCAGATACATTCTAGTCCGTTGTCTAAGGACACCCCTAGATAGCCAAATAACTTCTAGACCGTTGTCTAAGGACATTCCTAGATAGCCAGATACCTTCTAGTCCGTTGTCAAAGGACACCCCTAGATAGCTAGATACCTTCTAGTCCGTTGTCTAAGGACATCCCTAGATAGCCAGATACCTTCTAGTCCGTTGTCTAAGGACATCCCTAGATAGCCAGATACCTTCATTTCTGGAAAATATACAGCAACTATTAGCGGGATGGTGGGAATATTATCATAAATTTCTTTATGGCGGGGATTTTAAATGTTTTGTACATTGCATCAGAAAACAATGATATTTTGTAAAATTTGTGAGCATGTTTATATGAAACAAACGTTTATAAATATGTTACATGGTTAGTAGATACATTTCAACTGCAAATGGCATTAAACATGACTAAAAAAATATGTTTTTCTTGCATAAGCATGTTTACTTTTACAACTAGAGTCAAAAAATCATTTTAGTGGTATGAGAATCGACATATTTGTCGTAAGATACGAGTATATTACACGTCTCCAAATTCATAGCATCAATTAAGATCAGATAAATTTGCAGCATGTACCAGAATGCATTTTCGGGTACTTGACCCTCGTCAGTGATCCTCATTCCAAACAATGGTATACATGTATGGCCGAAGACTAAAAGTAGTGTCCAAAAGATACCGAGAGACGTAGCAGGATTGGTGGGATATGATGCTACTGGACCCACTTTTCAGAAATTCCGAGAAAATTTTGTGAACAGATTTTTCGAATACGATTGAAGAAACGATCAACCGAAGTTGATAACACTTGGCTACATGTTCCCCCTCTTCAAAGACACATGAGTCAACGGATGATACAATTACACCGCAATGTTTTTAGTTCTTCCCGCTTTGAGACATGCCTTCATGGGATTGCTTCGAATTAACTACCATTCCTCATACCAGATCAGCATCTTCTCTCAACTTTGAAAGCGTGCACGATCGCGCTGTGCGATACCTAAACAGCTGTCGATAACCTTCATCCAACGATTGAAAGGTTCTAATTCATAATCAGGGTCGAATGCCCAAAAGGGGATACTTCTCTTACTTACAATTATTTTTACCTTGATGAATTCTTGTCACAAAAACGAAATGATAATTCTTATTTTTCATTTCTGCCTAATGCAGCAGTATTATTCTGCAATAATATAATCTTCTAAAGCTCCGTTCAACTGCAATCCCGCTGTACCTACGACCATTCCCGGCTCTTAATCGTTTGTTGGTCTGGTGCAGCGTATGTTGGTCCAAATCGATCGATAGTACAGCGGGCACGCTCTATTGTCGGGAAAAGTTTCCCGTACTCTTTCAACTGGTTGAAAAAATACGGGAAACTTTACACTCTCCTTTTGATCGTGCATTGGTCGAGGTTTGGTCGGGATAGTCGGGGGTACAGCCTAGGTAGACATGTCTTTGCCGGGTCAGAGCGTGGATTAAGCGTATTCTGATCGGCATTTAACTCTATCACGCTTTCCTCACGCACAAGATACGCTTTAATGACGTCCCTTTCCCGATTTCTACACGTCTTTTCTATGCTCTCTCCGCGACGTTACGGCTCAATTTTAATGTTAGCTGATCTTCCAAAGAACTATTCAGGATCATCCCGTGACCAACTTACGCTCTATAGGACCAACCTACGACCAAACGATGCTTTAAGTAAGCTCTGTGTTAGTACATCAAATTCTTAAGTAATTATTTATTAAAATACTTATTATCAAAATGTCGCAACGACGACAATACCAACAAAATATAATGGTCGCTTTTATGGATATACAAAGCAAGGAAGAGGAAGAGGAATTTAATGCCCTTTATGATAAACGACCTCGAAAGTTTTGGGTTAAGCCATGGCTTTCGGAGCAACACAGGCTTCTGTTTGGCCAATAAAACAGTCGAATGACTCAATTTAGACTGGAATTTGAGGCATCTTTTGTCAACTTTATGACTCCATAATTATTTAATGAGATAGTACAATGTATAGAAAGCGCCGGAATGAAGAAACGAGCTACAAACTCCAGGAGGCCTCTAGAAGTTGAACTAAAACTTGCAGTGACGCTGAGGCATATTGCATCAGGCGACAAATACAGTTCCCTGCAGTACAATTTCCATTGCGGTCGAAGTACCATTACCAATTTTGTTCCAGAAGTGTGCAGGGCAATAGTTGATGAGTTCAAAGACGAAGCGGTATCTTGTCCAACAACCCCTGGAGAAAAATAAACCGACGAATTCTATCGACGATCGAATGTGCCACATGCATGTGGAGCTATCAGATGTCCTCCAAACAGCGGATCCATGTTTAAAACTACAAAGGATTTTATTCTATAGTTCTTTTAGGACTTGTTGATGCAGATTATAAATTTCTATGGGTAGAATGTGGGTGGAACGGGGCTATGCTTGATGCTCAAATCTACAATGCTTCAGAGCTCAAATATCACTTGCAAGAAGGAACAATCGGCCTTCCAAATCCTGAGCCATTGCCTAATGAAGACAAGGATATGCCTTATTTCATATTAGGTGACGACGCATTTGGCCTCAGAACATATCTCATGATACCATATACATACACAGATACACGACTCGTGAACAACTTGTTTACAACTATTGAATCTCAAGAGGAAGACGTGTTGTGGAAAAGACATTTGGAATTATGGCGAATAGATGACAGATCTTACTTACACAAATAATGAAAACCCCAAATAATGTGCGCATAATCATTGAAGCATGTGTCATCCCCCATAACCTCTTACGGATGAAGTTTCCTAGTATGCAGAATACCCAATTAGATTCAGAGGATAGTGAACATAATATAGTTCCAGGAGCACAGAGAGCTACTGCTAATATGCACGAGGTTGATCAAGTTAGAGGACATAACACTGATGCCACTAGAGCTAAAATGAGTAAAAGAATTATTTGTCTTTTAACTCATTAGAGCAAAAAGACAAAGGGAGTACCTGAGATTGTATTTTAAAAGCACTGCTGAATCTGTCCCATGGCAAGACAATATGGTTTCTAAATAAACATTACAGAAGTAATAAACATTACAAAAGTAATAATACAACATGACATAAGAAAAATGTTTTATTCAAACTTTATGTAACATTATTAAAATAAACTTCAGAGAAGCGTTTGAATGACTTATTTGAACTGAATTAAATCTTTTGAATCAGAAGTAAAGTTTACTAGTATTTTACGTTTATAGCATTTGAAAAACATAGATGAATGAGATTTTTTGATTGACTTCATAGTTTCTGAAAATCACATAAGAAATCCGGTTAACATTATTATGTGTAAACGTATCAACATATAAACATGATATCAAACATGAGTATCATTTCAATCATGAAATTTGTATAGAAGCGTTTTTTAAGCTTTTCTTCATTTTCGCTTCCTGCAAAAACAATAAAATTCAAAATATTCTGATTAATATCATGAACTTCAATAGTAGTGCATGTAATTACAATCCACAACGTTGAAATTGTTCTAAAACAACTTTATTCTTGTTGTTTTTGTGTATTTAGCTCTTGATCCTGATACATGGATTGAATAGGAGAGGTTTCATGTAGGGTTGAAGATTGTTGCGTTCCTGAAGTTGCCGCAGCAGGTTGTAGTTGAGTTACTTCAATTTGTTGCTGTTGAGGATGCTTATTCCTCCCGGGCACCCGGTCCCACCTCTAGCTTGCTAGGGGTCCGTCGATGCTCAATTTCGTGCTTTCTGAAATTATTTTTGGTGCCTCCGCTGGAAGCATCACTGATGGGATTTAATATTCGAAACACGTGCCTGGTGCATGGAAATTGCTTTGGAATTTTCTTCAAGAAGATATAGAGTTGGAACCCTTCGACATTATTATTTTGAGTGCTGTGGAGATTGTCGTCAGGATCTTCTTTAACTTCGATGTTCTCAGATGCTGCTAAGAACTCATCGACAGCGCCAATTATCTTATTCGAGTCTATATTTAAAGACCCTGATGTTATATTTAAAGACCCTGTCGTCAATTATCTTATTCGACAGCGCCAATTATCTTATTCGAGTCTATATTTAAAGACCCTGTTGTTATCACAGAGCTTACCTACCTCCAAGAACATTATGTCATCACACCAGCGGACAAAGCCTTAAATAATTACACATTTACTTGCAAAAAAATACTATTTCGACAGTCTAGTTAAAGAGTTGGGTTTAAATTCGACACCTGGAAATCCCACTTACACCCAACAAACCTTTCTGCCTCTGAAATAATAGACTACCACAAATCAGCTCTTGCTTCCTTTGGCTTCCACACTAACAATTTAGATTTAGATTTACCATACTTATACTGCTTACCTAAAATGCATAAGAATCCGTACAAACAACGTTTCATCGCTGGTTCCTCAAAATGTTCTACCAAATCTGTATCGATCTTACTCACCAAAGTTTTATCTATAATCAAATCTGGGCTTCAAAAATAATGTTCGACAGTATATTCTCGCAGTGGTATCAACCAGATGTGGATTTTAAAGAATTCGAAGGAACTTTTAGAACATCTGAAATCCACTCATTTTTGTAGAGTCCATTCGATCAAAGCCTTTGATTTTTCGACGCTTTACACAACAATTCCACATTCTAAATTGAAAGAAAGACTCGCAAAAATTATAAGTAATGCGTTTACAAGTAAGAACGGTAATCGCAAATACAAATTTATTGTTGTGAACTATGACAAAACCTACTTTGTAAAAGAAAAGTCCGATTCTGAAAATACGTACACTGAAACAGATATTATTCAGATGTTAAACTTTTTGATCGACAACATTTTTGTGGTGTTTGGAGGAAAGGTCTTCCAGCAAATTGTCGGAACTCCAATGGGGACCAATTGTGCCCCATTCCTCGTCGACATTTTCCTTTACTCGTACAATTTTATACAATTCAATCTTTGGTCTCTGATGGGAAAAGATACTTAGCTTCTGACTTCAACTTCATTTACAAATACATAGACGATGTGTTGTCCATCAATAATCCAAAATTCACGGATTACCTGAGCAGTATCTATCCTTCAGAGCTTGAAGTCAAAGAAACTACAGAGACAAATAATTCAGCATCCTATTTGGACATAGTGTTGTCCTACGACACTGATGGTCACATGAACACCTCACTCTATGACAAACGTGACGACTTCAATTTCAGCATTACAAACTTTCCTTTTCTGAGTAGCAACATCCCTTTATCGCCAGCTTATGGCGTGTTCATATCTCAGTTGATACGCTTTGCCAGAGCAAGTACCAAATATACGGATTTTTTTCTGAGAGCTAGGCGTCTTTCAGATAAGCTTCTCAGTCAGGGATATGTTTGTGACCGACTAACATCGTCACTGAGGAAGTTCTACGGTCGATATGGGGAACTCGTCATACACTATGATGTCCCACTCTCCAGAATGGTGGATGATATTCTGTCATAGACCATTTGAACCATCAACCAAAGATTGTACTCTATGTCTTCCGAAATGGAAGTAACCGGATGTGACAGTTCTACCGAATTGAAGCGGCGGGTGTTGCATGCAAGCAGGAGATGCTTACTCTTCCTGGGCACCTGGTCTCACTCCCATATCGGGAGTTCGCTTCTTTTCATATGGTGGAGGTTTTGTTTCTTTGCTTTGGTTCCTGTTTTATCCTGATTTTGTATGCCTTAGGTTTCTTATTTTCTGAATTATCGATTTTGTGCTGTATACAGGGATATGGTCATTATCCATATTTGTCATTAAAAGATCTCGACAATGATTGGTCAACATCTCTCATCGAGGTAGTGATCAACTCTCCAAAAGTCTGTCTCTCTGTCAGCTCAGGTACCGGCTTTATCAAGGTCAACATCTGCTCTTGGATGTTCAGCATACGGGATCGATCCTCTGCCATCTTGTCAGTCACAATTTGTCTAGATGATCGACCTCTACCCCTCGTGGACATGCTACTTGAAGAGTACTGACTGCCACTGTCCATATGCGGTCCTGTTGAGTCGTTAAATATGGATTGGACCTCATCGTCGTCATCTGCAGGGCCATCAGTGGTAACAGTGATCGGTGGCGATGCGTCCTTCGGAGGGCAAAGCTGAAAATGAAAGGAGCTGTAACGATAAGGGCTGGATTTAGCCCTGAAATCATTCGATTATTTCTCGTGCGCTTTCCTTCCTTTGAAGGAAAAAGTTGTTCATGATAAAACTATTATATATAAGAAGATTTCTCGTATGAATTTTATTTTTTAAAAAATGATGCAACATTAGATAATTACGGCTTGAATAGGTAGGGGGTAACAATGTCTGAAAACGTCAAATAGCGAACGAAAATATACAAAATAATGCATTTTTACATAAATTTTAGACATTTTATGTTTTAATGTCCTCTTATTTTAAAAATGAAAAAGAAAAAAGTAACTATGAAACCAGTATGTCAATGTAATCGGTAAAATATGCAATCCGGAGACTGAAAACCGTTATATTTTGTACTAAACAGCCACATTGTAAGCTATTAGGCGCGAAATACACACTGTGTAGAAATAGACATCTTTATATCATTTATTTCATTCGTGTATGTTGTATATTTCATCGGAATCCACTCAGAATAGATTGTTCCATTGTATAACAAGAAGAAATGGACAATTTTTATCTATCTAAACGCTTGTAAGTCACATTCTTAAAAAATAGTCCATCCCCCCTTTTTTCGTTTTTCGTCTGTGGGACATTGTTCAACCCCGAGTTACAGAACCACATTTGGTCAGGAAATTGGTATTAATAATATACAACTTTGGTAAAAGTGGCATTCTGTAACTCGGGGTGGAACAATGTTGTAGAAAACTTTTCCGTTTTCCATTGATTTCCGTAGAAAAAACCGCTCATTTTAACCCTAATAGCGGTATTGTTATTGATAATTTATTCAAACAGACATTAGATTCAGATATGCATTAAGTAAGTTGATATTTCTACCGAAATATTTCTTCAAATTTCCCATTTTGAAATTTCGACTTTTCAGGGCAGATTTTACGTCTTATCATTACAGCTCCTTTGAACAATTTGAGTTTTGAAAATAAAATACATTTAACTTGATCAAATAAAATTCATATGTGTCAAATATTTGATATACAATACTAATTTTATTTGTCATATTTATTACTCACAGGCTGTAGAGGACGGGTTAATACTTATCGAACAAAATCTGACAGAAACACAAAATTGTCGTAAACCCAAATCTCTCGATCTGTCCATTTGTTTCGATAAACTGACTCTTTACCATCACCAGACTTTCCTTTAGCCTTTTTCTTAAGACGTCCAAATCGGATGCGTAGAGATTCATACCAGGTCATCAGATACTTTACATCTTTATTCATCTCTGTGGAAGATTTCATTTTCCTTTATCCATTCAACAAGGTTTTGTTCTTCGCTTTGGCTTAATGAACAATTCGCCCTTTGCTTTTTGCTACCAGAAGCAGGTTAAGCGTTTGACACTTCACTAGCATAATATTCAATTTGGCTCATATCTTAATCCTTAGAAATTTCTGCGACATTATCTGTACCACTCTTGAAATAGTATCTTGTTCATTGTTTTCTTCTGTATTTTGTTCCTTTCTTGTGTTTTGTTCTTTTGCTTTATTCGTTTGCTTCCTCTTTCTGAGCATCTTGTTCCTTCCATGGCATGTAGACAAATGAGATGATTTGCAGCAGAAAAGTGTATTTTGAGCGTAGGTACGTCGTGTTTTGGTCGGGAATAGGTCGGGTTTAGGTAGATCAAAGTTAGGTAGAACGGAACTCGGTCGGCAAAATGATCGTGAGTTGGGCGTGTATAGCTTGAGTAAGTCGGCGTTTAAACGTGAATGGATCATAAATTGATCGGGAATTGGTCAGGAATAGATCGTGATGTTTACAAAATTGGGAAATGGTTGGAGAACTTTTACCCGCATTTGTGGAAATTTAGATCGGGAATGGTCGTAGGTACAGTGGGATTGCAGTGGAACGGTGGCATTACAACTTGTTTTCGTCTTGGGAGGCAGTTGTATCTCTGCGCAAGTCCCCGAACTTACGAAAAATAGTGCGGGGTTGATTGTTTTTAGATTCAAGAAAACAGTCCGTGTTCCATATATAGGATATAATGATAAGAAATTAAAATTATATTTTTCTGTTGATGCAGGTGCAAGTATCACCCGAAAAAATGGACGCTTCGTGCATTGATGCAGTTTTCCGTCCAGTTTTTTCGGGTGGTACCGCATCATTGAGCAGAAAAAAATATAAGATTCATTTCTTAAGTATTTAAAACTTGAAAATGGAGGAATAGCTATACAGCAAAATAAGGAATATTGCCAAACAAGAGATATGCATTCGTTGCCGATCGAAAGTTTCTTCGGTCTAAGTCAACAGAATCATTTAAAAATACTAGGTTTTCGATAGAACACTGAAGCACATGACTGACACGAGATGCGCATGGATTTACTTCTTTGAAACGATTCAAAAACTTAAATGTCAAGCTAGGGAGAAGATCCCGAACATGTTCATTTACAGTGATTACAGCGGAATACATACACAGATAAGACGGGCAAAAAGGAGAACAATGCATGTACATGTATCATAGGCGGATATAGGAATTTTTCAAAGGGGGGGTTGAAGATTTTGAAAGGGGGGATGTTGAATGCATACTATCAAAAGCTTCTGTTTCGCAATAATACATTAAAGGGTGCATTATTGACTACACAAAGATAATCTATGTCTGTTTTGTTATCTTTTAAAGCAACGGCGTAGCTCTGCCCGAAAAAGTGGAGGGGCACAACATCCCAAAATTTCTACAAACAAAAAAAAAAAAAGTGGGGGGAGGAAGAGATTTAAAAAAAAATATGGGGTTTCATGCACAAATTTTAACAGTTCTGGCGCAATTCTAAATTTTACGTACATGTACATGAATAAATGTCTGGCGAGCGGTAGCGAGCCAAGAATTTTTTTTAGAAAAATATTGACTTATCAGAAAATAATTTCTATACCCTCTATCATTAACAAGTACATATAGTTTGAGTTTAATGTCTTTATGTATGTTGAGGATGGATCAGAATAGCTTTATTCAGAAAGTCTATAAAGAACTGGCGAGCGGTAGCGAGCCAAAAAAAGTTTGAAAATGGACCGAAAAAAAGGAGATTTATGGTACAAAATGTTGCTATTTTAAACAATGTTAATGCATCATAAAGTTTTGTGATTGAAAAATGTGGGGGGGGGGAGAGAGAGAAGGAGGACATGTACCTCCGCTGCCCCCCCCCCCTTTCTCCTACGCCCTTGTAAAGTAAACACAATTTCCTATTTATAACTAAACACGCATCGGAGCAAAGATTGTTTTATAAGCGTCAAATCTTCAACATTATAATATTCAGACTTCATGTCACAAATGTTGTACACCTTGGTGTTGAAAGCTTGTCAAGTAAGAAGGACAGAGATAAAGTTATTTTTAATATAAGCTCTCTCTCTCTCTCTCTCTCTCTCTCTCTCTCTCTCTCTCTCTCTCTCTCTCTCTCTCTTGTTTTTTTTTTTTTTGGTCCGACCAAAGCTTACCCATGGTCTATTCTCCAACACATTCATTCATGATAAGATAAGCCACGCCTACTCACGCGCTTCCTCTGAAGACCTGTCATTTTCTGAAAACCACTGTAGCAATACTATTTGTCGTCTGCTATAATCAGAGAAATACTTCTTCGCTTCGCAGCTCGGTGATAATTTGACTGGTTCATGCGACTCGGGGAATTACTGGAAAATAAACCTCCACTTCTGAATTCAATGGCGCCGTTGAAACATGAATTCATATTTAAAGCCTACGCTCACGCAGCAAGATACGCCCGTTGGGATTTTTTTCACAACACCAAAATATCTAAGTCCCATACCTCCATAAGGACAAATCGGATGAACATGAAAATCAAAAGGCGGCTTCCTCTTCAAAGTCTGATCACAATGTACAAATATCATCAAAATCTGTTGACGCATATTCAAGTTATTGCGTTCCATGCACCTATATTTTGCCCTATAAAGCTTAACATGTATGTGCATATAACCCCCCCCCCCCCCCCATTACACATAATTTCTGGATAATAGGACAAAAAATTTAAGAATCCGTTACATATGTGAAAGAACTTCCTTTCTACTTGAAGTATACAAAATTTCAAAACATTTCGACCAGAAATAGATTTTTAAATAATTTTTAAATAATTTTTTAGTATATTTTCACTGTATTTTAAAAATCTAAGTCCCATAACTCTGTAACGACAAATCGAATGAACCTGAAAATCGAAAGGCGGCTTCCTCTCCACAGTCCAATCATAATGTATGAATATCATGAAAATCCGTTCACGCATATTCAAGTTATTGCGTTCCATGCGGCTATATTTTGCCCTTAGCTTAACATGTATGTGCATATAACCCACCCCCCTTCCTATTACACACAATATCTCGGTTATGCGACAAAAAAATTAAAAACCCGTTACATATGTCAAAGAACATCCTTTCTACTTGAAGTATACAAAATTTCAAAACATTTCGACCAGAAATAGATTTTTGAATAATTTTTAAATATTTTAGTATATTTCCACTGTATTTTAAAAATCTAAGTCCCATAACTCTGTAACGACAAATCGGATGAACCTGAAAATCGAAAGGCGGCTTCCTCTCTACAGTCCAATCATTATGTATGAATTTCGTGAAAATCCGTTGACGTATATTCAAGTTATTGCGTTCCATAGGCGGACGGACAGACGGACGGACGGACGGACTTCGCCATACCATAATACGACCCGTCAAATGACGGGCGTATAAAAACAATACTGTAAAACGTAATTTATTGTAGATGGCGCCACTGGAATTTCTTCATAAATTCAACTGGTTCAGATAATTACAATTTTTACCGTTAATAATTTTGAAAATAAATCAAGTAATTTCAATTGACGTACAGCGAAATCACTCGCTGTTCATGGTAGCATCTGTATATTTTTTTATCTATCACATACTCCTTTCGTTACGTTTGTAAAGCCTAAAAATGTGTCTCTCAAGCTTTACAAACGTACGCGTAGCGGAATGAGTGTGTGATTGATAAGAAAATATATAGAAACGAATTCTTTTTTTTTTCTAAAATTGTTGAGTTTCTGTGGAAATGATTTCAATATTGACTTTTCTGAGAGGGAGGGGTCACTTCAACTTTTTTTTCTCAAACCTCGGAAAGAAATAAAAAAAAAATTACATACTCTATATACAGCGTAATACATGTGGAAAATATTCTAGCATTAAATCTGCAAACAGATGCTGCCATAAAAGAGTGTTGATATTCAAGTACAGGTCCGTGTAAGAATCAGGCAGGTTGAGAAAATTCCGATTCATGCAAAATAAAAACCCACGGAAACGAGTTCTTCACCGGATAGATCCACAATCACTGAAAAACAATTTCATTTTCACCATCTATAGTTGCGATTTGATACAAACATTTCAATTTCAATGAATTACGAAGAATTTATTGTCTCTAGAATTGACAGTTATCCAAATTGTCATATTTCCTATACATTCTATAGAAAAAAATATCTCGGGTTTGCAATAGTGGATTAAGGTAGTAAAGGTGTTTTGTGAGTTTCTTACAGTAACTATGACAACTCAATAATAAAACTCGTGTGGTTTTTTTCATCATGAATCGCCACCTGCCTGAATTTTATAAATAACTGTATTTATATTTAATATATAGTATTCGTTGTTCCTAAATAACATCGACATTTCAATATATAAAGGGCATTTTCATAATTTTATGAAACCCAACGTGCCCCTTCGCTGAAAACAAATTTTAATTTTGTACGTGAGGTTTCTTTTTATATGTGACCATGGATTTTCTTTTTTTTTTTTTTCAATTTATAAAAGATTATTTGAACAACGAATCAGCAAGAAGTAAGCATCGCTTCCCGCACCCCGCACCCCATGTCCTCTGTTTTGTCACATCATCCTTTTCTCTGGGCATTCCTATATTGAAATGGCTAATGCATTTGACGCTCATTAGACACCTTTCTTTATGCGTCCTAGATGACACATTCCTTCACCGAGCACTTAGTGAATTTCTCTTCACCTCGTGAAATAGCATTCACTGCAAAATTAAATTCTTGATTTCTGAGAAAACTAACATTCCTGATGTCTTCTTTTTTTTAATTCGTTATATTTCGCTTTTTGTAAATTTTGTTTTTCAATTAATGACAGCTGCATGAGAAGAAGATGGACGCCTACGAGAGATTCTGTGAGCAAAATTTATACCTCTATCATTTAAATTAGTTCTGTAATATTGTGTTATTTTACATGTATTTCTTTAATTTATTATCTTCCTTATCCGAGTTCACTGACCCTTTAACCCACATTTTATATCGTGAAATTGTCACTTATTTTGTCAAACGCTCAACGAATCTGTCTTCATGATCAAACACAGCGCCATGATAAAGACACATGGTTTCAATCACAATGTCACAAAATGGCTTTTCAGAATTCCGTTCACTTTTTAGAAATGATTAAAAGCTGTTAAACCTATCCAAATTGGTCTATTATGATTATTAACATTTTTCCCTGAGTACAAATTTATCTAAATGCTTCAAATGACGTAATCAAACAGAAAATCTAAATTTGATGAAAACATCCCAAACATCAACTCTTCATCTTCTCGAGACAAGTGTACGTAATATCTTACTACTTACGTACACTTGTCTTGAGAAGATGCAACTCTTTTGAAAATGAAATCAGTGGTTTAATGTTTTTCGCTCTTAGATGTGTCGCAAAGCACAAAATTCCCCTACTACAGCTTGCATCTTACCTTTTCTGCAAGCACAGTTTTCAGAAACAATACCTCGACCTTGACAGGGCATGTTTTACGTGTGTTTTCAATGGTTTTGTACGTGAGTTTTCAGTTTTTCTGGTATTTCATTCGCTTAGTTCAATGCGATGTTGAACCTATATCTGCAACAGATAAATAAGAATGGCTGAAGACAAAATAGGTGTTGCTTTGGAATCAGGAATGCAAAATAATGATATCCTTTATTGTAAAACATACCCCGATATACGGAAATTTCGACTAAGACATTTAATTTTCAAATTTATTGGCAAATTTTCACTGAATTTGAATAGAGTATTCATCTCCAATTTTACTGAAAATTTGCTGAAAGTGCTCAAACAACAAAATTTAAGAAGGATATCATACCAAATCAGCGGCATGCACCAGGAGCTAGAAACAGCACGCTTAAATCAGCATTATCATTGTAATATGTTGAGTAAGAATTGATCGAACTTGCATGGTAACTCGAGTATTGGAAAAAGAAAACTATAATCAAATGTCTGTCTAAGTATTTATGAACAACTGAAAAAAAATCACTATATAATATGATGTGCGTTTCTTTTTTGTCGGGTATATGTTAAAACTGCCCAGATAAATCCCCTCCACCCCTCCCCTTCCACCTCCCCCCCCCCCAAAAAAAAAAAAAAACTTGCTACAGCTCGCAAGTAGAGATCTATTTGATAGTCTTTAGAATATACAGTGTATATTTATTTCATTTCAGTCGCGAAAATATTTGTTTCACTCAAATATCAAAATTCTATTCATCCCTTGAGAGCTAGAGGGGTTTTTTTTCATGGGGTTTAATAGGGGGTCAAAGGGTCAATGTGAGTTAATATTCATCTCGGATGAACGAATTCTTTCCTTGTTTTGGTTTCGCACGACCGAATACGGAAGAGGTTTAAATTCTAATTTTCTGAGTGCGTTCCATTTGAATTTGTTGTCGCATTGTTTTCTTACAAAATATTCAGTCTGTGTTCATTCCTCATGGCGGCTCAAGGCGAATCAAGAATTCCTGGGGTATGTTCAATTTTCACAAAAATAGTATTTGTTTGAAGTTTATGATTTAGTATATCGTTTGCAATACTGTAGATCAAGTAAAATATGCTGCAAATTGAATCTAGAGCTTGAAATGAAGCTCTTTAATTCTTTAAATCTGTCTGTCTGTCTTCTTGTCTGAATATCTTCTTCCGGGCGAACCCGTCTAACTGTGTCTTTATCTGTATGAGAATCAGTTTGCGTTTAGTGTGACATGTGTATTCCTTCTAAAAGCACAATTTGTTACTACAAAGTTGATCATTTGACCATGACAATGTATATGACCTTTGGCCATTAAGGAGCAACCATTTAATTTTAGGGGGGGGGGGCAGATTGACTTTGAAAAAAAAATTCTAAAGCATAACATAGAAAACTTGTAAAGTTGATGGATAGTCAAACAAACAGTTGAATAGAAGAATGGTGCGAAATATTTTGAAAGCTGTAGTTTGATTTTGCTTTACATACTCAAAAATTTATGAATCGCAAGCGATATAAGTCCCCTACCGGCATTAATCCGTGTCCTTCAACTCTGCCTTGACCTTTACTTACACCAAAAGATGAATCAAACATCAAAAGAAGTTCAATATGTGTATTAGGAAAAGGTTTGGAAAACAGGAAAATTTAATGAAAGCTATGAGGCCATACCATTTGTAAGAACAAATAAATCAAACCCAACTTCAACTTATTCTTTATCATACTATAATGTATCTGCATACCGAAAATCAGCTCAATATCTACAACAGACATGAAAGTATCACACTGAGATATATTCACATACCAAAAACAATTTCAATATCTGCAATACCATGAAAGAAAAGTCCGGAAAACTGAGAATTTCATAAAATTTGCTAAGTCCAAGGGCCATAACTCTTGTGAAAATCAAACTCGAACTTGATCTGTATAACACTAAGATGTAATCAAATATAAAAAATTATTTCAATATCTACAACAACAGCCGAGAAAAGTCCGGAAAACTAAGAATTTCATGAAATTTGCTAAATCCAGGGGCCATAACTCTTGTAAACATAAGTCAATCAGAACCAAACTCGAAGCTGATCTGTACAACACTACAATGTATTCACATATAAAAGATTATTTCAATATCTACAATACCTTGGAAGAAAAGTCCGGAAAACTGATAATTTCATGAAATTTGCTAAGTTCAAGGGCCATAACTCTTGTAAAAATAGGTGAATCGAAACCAAACTCGAACTTAATCTGTATCACATTGAGATAAACACACATGCCAAAAATGACAGACAGACAGACGGACGGACAGATGGACAGACAGACAGACGGACAGACTAACGGGGTGGAAACTATAAGTCCCCTCCGGCGAGCCGGTAGGGGACTAATAAAATCCGGATCGAGATTTAGGGGAAAAAATCTTCCGACCCTTCCACATGCCTGGTAAACACTTTTTTGTGTCATAAACTAAGTACAAATACATGTATAAATGAAACAAACTTTATTCAAAGGAGCGAAATTAACCTGTCTGCATTGAGTATCACTTAAATTAAAAAAATTTCTGGCTCTTAAAATGGCTGAAAACAAATCCGGGTGGCAAAAGCCTTCCTGTCCCCCCCCCCCCTAAAAATTAAATGGTTGCTCCCTTACCTTTTCGTGTGACGTTTTACCTTTGAACTACTAGTATTAACTATCGAACATTGTAAGAGGTATAATGACTCTTGCATTTTGGAATGAGTATCTCTTGTGGCAAGAATTCCTGTCGGTTCCATTTGAGTCTCATACTGGTGAAACTGGAGAGGACTATATGTTTCCTCGTCGTCTGTTTGTGCTTCTGTCTGCCTGTCTGTCTGTCTGTCTGAATATGCTTTTTAGGACCATATTTTTCACACCCTGCATGGATCTGAATAATTTTTCACAGAATTGTCGCCGAGGACTCAATGATGTGGCATGACCTTGATGCATGGCCATTTATCAATGGTCAAGGTCACAGTACATGCAAGTTGAAAAATCTTTTCCGGATCATAGCTTTTCACTGTCACCATGGATCTAAATGATATTTTAAAGAACCGTTGCCCAGGACCTAAGAATTAGGATTTGTCATGACCTTTATTCAAAGTCTGAGGTCAAGGTCGCAAAACATGCGGATTGAAAATCTTATCCAGACCATCGTTTTTGTTTTTTGTTTTTGTTTTTTTTCATTTCACTTCTTGCATGGATCTGAATAACACTTCACAGAATTGTTGCCCATGAGCAAAGCATGTGTATTGACTTTGGTTCAATGTCAAAGGTCAAGGTCACAGTGCTTGAGGGTTAAAGAAGTTCTTTTACCTATATATTTTCACTGATTGATGGATTTGACTATTTCAGTGATTTTAACCAGGACTGAAGGGTACCTCATTACTTTGATCAAAGGTCAGGGTCACTCATTATTGCATGTATTTGAATACGAAATACCATTCTGTAATGTATCACCATATTTTCCTCCATTTATGTAGCTGCCTTCTTTATCAATGATGGATTTGGATGAAACTAGTTTGACCGACGACAACTTTTACCAAATCATGACACCGTCGTCTAAAGGGGCACCGCCATCAGTACAAGTAGTGGATGAAGACTCCGGCCTTGGTATGGAATTCGACCAGGTAAGGCCAAAAATTGGAAAAAAATTAATTGAATGTCTGTTTTCGCTCACTAGATAAGATTCCAGAATACAATGCTGGACTTGTTTTTTTTTTTTTTTTGTTTTGTTTGGTTTTGTTTTGTTTTGTTTTTTTCTTTTGTTTTTGTTTTGTTGTTGTTGTTGTTGTTGTTTTTGTTTGTTTGTTTGTTGTTGTTTTTTTTTTTAAACCATGAAATTGTTACTTTGAAAAAGGGATCAAAATTGTTAAAATTATGAAACTTCATTTAATGGCCACATGGTATAAAAACAAAACTAAAAAATACAAATGTAACTGAAAATGGCCTAACAATGTCAACTCAAAGTAGGGTGGGTAGAGTAAGCGGAACGGATTTTTTTTTCTTTTTATGCCTAAGTATATATACAATACTGACTTTCCGTACCAACTGACACAATGCACCCAATTTACGATTTTGCAAATCAACTCATGTAAAATAGCTAAATGATAGATACGCTGCGATTTGGATGAGGCAAATGTCACGTGACGTGGCTAGTTTGCTACTCGAGGTACTAAGTATTTCATCTTCGTTATGATTTTATTCTATCCAAGTTGTTTTTCTTTTCCTTCTTTTCGTTCATCTTTTGTGGATTTTTTATTGCCAGATGAAGCCATCCAGTGTAAAATTTGATAGTCCTGCATCGCTGGATGAAGCCAATGATAGTTTCGGAGAGGTACCGTATCAAATTATGTTCTTATACAAAAATCATACTCAGTTCGTTCAATGAGATTATTTGTAAAATATTCCAAATCATTTGAATCATCCTTTGATTATTATTGTTCGTATAGACCTAAACTTTATAATCCTTTGATTATTATTGTTCGTATAGACCTAAACTTTATAATCCTTTGATTATTATTGTTCGTATAGACCTAAACTTTATAATAAGCCATTTCCAAACGAATTGAAAAATAACTTTCGTGACTTTCTCTCCTTCTCTTGATTTTCAACTAGCTTATTCGTCCTTTTGCTGGCGTCACCAAGGAACCCAGAGAAGTGTGTCGTCCATTGTTTTGTGGCCGAAAGCGTCTTTTAACAGTCGAGGACAAAGGTTCTTATTCAAAGAGGAGACGTGAGACTACCTCACCAAGGAAAAATCTGATGAAGAAATCTCTGTCATTTGGAGTAAGCTACTTATTTTTGTGTGTAGATAGTGATAGATTTATGACAAGAGAGCACAATGAATTCGCAAGTAAAAGGAGTCATGAAACGCCAATTTTCTACAACAAAAAACGGACGTTTTGGTCTTCGACAAAATAAAACGGTTATTGGGTTTGTTACTGACCGTCCACAGAGATTTGCCAGGTTGATCGATCGACAAATCTCTGTAGACGGTCAGTAACTAACCTAATGACTAATAATTTCATGCTTCTACTAAGACGTTTTACGCTTTTGACGTCACCGAGATGCTTTAAAATATGCTGACGTAACATACGCAAACGAAAAGCCATCGGCGGGATAAATTCGTTATACAGTGTTTTACAGGGGGATACAAAAATTGTTTCGCCTCGCCCGGTACAACTTTTTTCATCGACCTAATATGTTTCTGTATAACTAATAATATTTCATTGTCATTTCAGTGTAGTCCATTGACAAATCATGGAGAGGAATATGTCGTGATGTCCCTGAATAGGCTTGTTGAAGAGAGAAACTTAATCGGGGACGGAAGTTGTTCATACTCATTACCCACAATTCCAGGAAAACACAGTGACCTAACGAGCATCACGTGTCATACGGTGAGTGGAAGAAAAAGCGAATTCGGGTGCCAACTATTGGTGCTGTTTTTGGTTCTATTGTTCAGTCGAACATTTATTTTAGCATGTTGAAAATATTTGGCCGGATCATCCTCCTTACAATCTCAGCCAGTATTGCCTTCTCCTCAGCCATGCGCAAGTCATTCTCCGTAGTTTCGATCTTCTCCAGTCTTCTCGGAGGCTTTAGGGGTAGCCAAGTGGTCCCAGTGTCAAATGCAACTCTTCCACATCTTTTGCATACAAATCCAACAGTATTTCTTCAGTCGATAGATACTTTGTGTTAACTATTGACCCACCAAGTTTACTGGACTCGGCTTCTTGTCGTCTTGTGCTGCTCACGCTCTCCATGCGGTATAACTTTGCTATATTTGCATCCCCTTTTTCATTTATTGGTTGAATAGCGCATGTAGACGATATGTGAATCTTCGTCTATTACGTCATAAAAAACGTTTGCAAATCAAGGGCATATACATTGTAACTCGCTCGGTAGGCCTGTCTGTGTTTTATTTTATAATTTTTAAACAAGACAGATCCTCAATTAAAGGTTGAAATGAACAATTTTGTCAAAAAGCATGATATTGTTCAAGTATACACATATTTAAAATTTTTCCAACTTATAACATGAAAATTCAAATTATGAAAAAAGACATTTAATGTAAAGTCATTTCATGAATTTCATTTTTTCGTGGTTTTGGGCTTCAAAACCTTCCAGCAGGGGTAGACAAATCAGTAAATACTAATAACAAAGAATTGGCCTAAGCCGATATTGATCGGAATGATGCATTGAGCCAAGTTTTTTGTAACTAGAGTTTGACTGTATTATGAGGGCTTATTGCTGTATTGTAAGCCTCGTATATTATACATTATCCCCTCCAGTATCTATACACTTTGCCACCGGTGTTTAAGGGCCTCAATACCACGTTTAAAGAACTCCTTATCTTGACTGGTCAGAAAGCCATCCACAGCAAGTATGACATCATCATCGAACGGAAAGTGGGTTCCAGAAAGAGCTGCTTTCAGTTTTGGAAATAGATGAAAGTCTGATGGAGCAAGAACAGGTGAATAAGGCGAATGCTCAATCAAATTAAAGCCACAATGGTGAATGGAACAACATACCTTTCGATAGTGAGCTTTCCGCAGCGCTCAAGTTTATTATTTTCCTGTAACTGTATCAGACGTGAAGCATAGTATGTATCATTGATTGTTTGTTCCTTTTAGAGATAATCTATCAGCAGAATACCTTCTACATCCCAGAAAACCGAGGCTCACAACATATCAATCAGCCCTTGTTAATCATAGCACGTCAACAACAAGTACTATGTACCTCGTAAATATGCGTTTGAATAATATTTTTAATGTGGCCTAAAATAAAATTAAGTTTGTTTGCCGTTAACCGACCGACCCACGAAAATTGCCGCGACTCGGAGAATTTTATTGCCATTTTCATTCTGATATTTTTTTTATTGATTATTTCTTCCCGAGATTTTGGAATGTCCAGTTTGGAGATAAGATTATTCAAAATGCAAAAAAAAAACCTTTAAATAGATTTAACAGGGCGCAGTTTCAGTGAAGAAACAGTTTCGTATTATGTCCATGTAAATGATGTTTGATAGTCGTATTTTATGTACATTTACGACCGCGAAAAATCAATAACTACTTACCACATTTCAGTAACAAAAAATGCCCACAAGACAGATGGTCCTATTCAAATCATTGATTTTAACATGTGAAAAAGTTGATTTATTTACCCGGTTCCGATCAACAATTGCATCGTATTATCTGTGGCCCCCCCCCCTCCTCCCATTACTAGCTCGCGTAAAGTGGTTGTAACAAATGCAAAATAAAACTTCTTTCGGGGGATGCTAAAAGTGGACTCTTAGATTGTGCTTAAATACTATTTACTGCGTGCTAAGTTGTGGTAAAATGAGCAAGGAAATTCCGTGAGACTTCAGTACCAGAGTGCACGGTTTGCTTCAATGATCCATAATCTTCTCGGGGGGGGGGGTCTCTCCAAACTCCCCCACTTCATATACTCGCAGAGCAACTAACGGAGGTGTGTCAGACATTATAGCAGTTGAAACGGGTTTTTCGGGATCTATCCTGAACGAATACTTGTATTGGAAAATTCGGTTTCGTATGTTGAACCAAACGGACAATAATAATAATGACAGTGCTCTAACTCTCACCTCGTTCAACTTCTGGTGGGTTTGTGCAATCTAGATGTTTGTGAGTTTCCAATGGCAAGAGGATTTAAAACCTATTGATTTTCAAGGTCTGGAGTCAAAAGTCAAGATCACTATTGGTAATGATAAAACTCTTTGGACACTCTAAAGATCACAATTTACTTTGGAAATCAATATTCAATCATCATGTTCAGAACCAGAGGACGATACCTATTGGGTCTCAAGGTCAGGGGTCAAAGTTCACAATAGGCAATAATAGATTAAATCTAGAGATTTCAATTTAATTAAGGCATTCATCAAACTTTACATGCGAGTTTCCAATGGTGAAGGAGGAGGGGACAACAATTGGTTTCAAGGTTCACAATAAGCAATAATGCAGAACTATATGGTTTACTTCTGATGCTCTTCAAAATTCCATGTGAGTTGCCCGTGGGTCAGTACACCTTGTGACTTTGAAGGTCAGGGCTCAAAGGTCAAGGTCACAATGTGCGAAAATAGATTAACCTTATTGACAGCCTTTAGATAGCAAATGAAAGGAAATAAAAAAGATTTTAAAAAATTTTGTTTTCATGCATGGAGGTGCTACACTTTGCGTAAACTTGTTTTCATTTTGACTATTAATTAATAGACAGTGTGCATGTAACAATTATCTGTCACTTTTGTAATTACATTTGTACTAGTATTGGACAAAAAAGCTCTCATTGACCATCAGTCTGTTGGATTCAGTAAGTTTAGACTCTTCAGCATGCAGACTGAAACAATCATAAATGTATATATTGAAACTGATTTGTCTCAATGCAATACACATGATACATACAATGATGAATATGAAAATAAAATTTAAAGGTCATGTTTACTCATAGACCATAAAGTTTCTGGACTTCACAATGCCATGCTTCAGTATGCTATAATCAGCTTCTTTTAATTTTAGTTTAAAGAACATTAAAAATAAGCAATATGCTTATATATTGAATGTAGGAAGTCTTGTGTGGCTAAGTATTTATAAAGTTATTTTCAAATAAAATAAAATATTTTCCCTACCTACCTACCCATAGATAAAAGGGTAGAGTCGGTTAACAGCAAACATAAAATATTTTATGTCTGGCCTGTTCGTTACAGGCAGCTGATTTGCTGAATGGAAAATACAACGGAGTCGTTGGAAGTTATACGTTGATAGACTGTCGATATCCATATGAATATGAGGGTGGACATATTAAGGTAACTTTTTTGAAGTTTTAGTTTCGTATAATGTATAGTCTTTGGAATTACGTTAACAAACCCGCACTGCTGCAAAATTGTTCCATTTCACCTTTTTACTTTCGTTGGTGAATGAGATGAATTTATTTGGAAATTTCGATGGAAAATTAGACTTTGTTTTGGTATGAAGATCAACCACCCCCTCCTGATGAAGTGGAAGCAAACAAAACTAGACTTATACCTAGAAGTTCTTGTTGAAACCAAGACATCCAGGTAGCATATTATAACACCGATGGTGGCATAAAAATATCTCTCTTATTGTGACAAACATGACGGTTATATATCTTCAGCGACTGCATGACGTTTTGGATAGTGAAATGAAAATATAAACAACTTCGCATCTCTTTGTCTACATTTCTACAAAAATATTTTAAAAGATATTTCAACTTAGAACCATTCGAAAACGCCGAATTTGATACCGGTTTCGACATTTTCAACGCAGTAAATGTGACGAGTGTTGCTCTCCCCGGGACAACCAAATATATCTTCATTGGGAATTCACTTTTTCTCCTTTTGTTAGCTCGCCGTGACGAAAAAGTCGGAGAGCTAATGCCATACCCTCGGTGTCGTCGTTGTCGTCGTCCGTAGACAAAACTTTAACCTGGGCTTTATCTCTTGAACTATAAGGGGTAGGGCTTTGATATTTCACATGTACAATGTCGATACCTTGTGACGAGACCTTTCATTTGAGACCATAACCTTTGACCTAGTGACCTTGACCTTGGACTTTGACCTACTTTTCAAAAACTTTAACCTGGTTTGTGACAAAAACCTGTATAGGCGAGCTATGTAATCTTTGATTACCCTATGTTTTGTTAATGTAATTTCCTGGTATTGTATGCACATGGCCAGTGTTAAGACGAATAATGACTCTCGGACATTATTCTACGGGAAAATTATTTGTAGTTACACCGCATTGCCACTTTTAATGTCTGATTTGGGTTTTATGTTTGTATTTCAGTCATAGACTGTGCACATCATAACTGTAACTAACCATGTCCTATGGACGTTAGGAAATGAACCCTATCAGACAATCGATCTGGCAGAGTCATAATTTATCAGAAAGAGAATTTGTATTCCTGTGATCATATCACTTGTAGTCCTAATGAAGAGATAAATAATGATGAATTTTAATGCAGGCGGCAATGAACATCCATTGGAGGCAAGAACAACAAGTTGCAAAACTTTTACACTCACGTGACAACGTGGTGGATGACAAAATACGGCACATCATCATCTTCTATTGTGAATTTTCTTCTGAACGTGGTCCCAAAATGTAAGTTATCTAACCATTTCATAATTTTGTGATATCATTACACTAATGTAAAATATGAATTGTGCTAAAATCTTCTTTTTTGTAATCACTGAACCACATGATGAAGTTTTATGAGAGAGTACCACAGGAGCTCGATGCCAACGATCCACAAGAATATCCGCCTCTACGTTCCTTTTATACTTTGACTGTAGAGAGATGTGAAGGAGTGGATGTCATTGAGGGTTGTTGGCATCGAGCACCTTTGGAGAGTACCTATTTGCTTCCCCCAGGTGCCGCACCTTCAGACAGAAGGATCGTTCACTTAACAAGGACAACTATCCCCATCTGAACTTCCCTGAGCTTTACCTTCTACATGACGGATACAAAGCATTTTACGAAACTTATCCGGTATGTGATTCTTAGACTTGCTCAAGTCCTTATATCAAATAGTTCTGAAATTAAATACATGTACATTTAAACCACTTTGTATTAATGGAGTGAAATATCTTTAACTAAGATGTCTTCTCTGTATTGTGATATATATCTGTAACCAATTGCTCACTGCTTATAGTTTTAAAGGGGGATTTCTTTAATTAATAATTGTAATTCTCTTTCATAACCTTCTTTGATATAATGACTTGAGAAAGTCCATGCGATTCTTCATTTTTTTTTTTTTTCGAAATTAACTGAGCTTATTCTACGAACTTCCCAATGCGGGTACCAAGCATTTAATGATTCTTAACTTTTTTTACGAACTTCCCTTACTTTCCCTAGCTAATGTAACGAATAGTGAGCTTAGGCATATAAGCCACTTGAATTGCCTCCCCGGCAGGCTAGCTTTATGCGGTCAAGTGCGCTTAACTTCAGACCCCTTCTTCGGGCTCCCCTGTCGCTTCACGTTACACTAATATATTAGATTTTTTTCACCATGACGGACTTCGCACTTCGAACCTCGTACTTCGCACTTCGAACATTGAAGAATTGGTGGCGTAGCTGTCGTTCACGTATAAACACATAAGCGGAGTCATCTATATTTTGATTAGTATACCCAATGGAATTGATATATTGTACTTCCTGTACTACTTGCAACCCAATAATAAAACTTTCTGTCATAATTAAAGTTCGAAGTGCAAAGTTCGTCACGGTGAAAAATGTCTTATGTTAAAAGAGCTTGAGTTTAGAGGTCCTAACTTAATTTGATTGTGAAACTTTCATAAAAAATCCTTGTTTCGTAGATAACCACGAACGTTTCATAAAATTAATGGTAAGCTTACTGACGGTAGCAGTTTGTAAAAAGTAGTACAAGTTTGCATTTATATTCTAAACAGGAATTATGTGAACCACGTGACTACAAACCTATGCTTCACAAAGATCATGCGGCAGACTTACGTCACTTCCGGTCCAAATCAAAATCATGGTCCAATGGAGACAAGAGTAGAAAGAGAGCACAAAAGTTGTTTTAATTTTCATAATGAATTTGACATTATAGTATTTTAACACAATATGACACATTTTCGTTAATTGGAATATTTATTATATCATATTTGCATTTGTTTTGTTGTTTGTTTATGATTGCTCAAAAATTTTTACAATTTATATATGAACCCAATCTCACTGCACATACATTAGAACATAAAGAACTTTTTTTCGAATTATATTTTAAATAAAAATTAAACAAGTTAAAACTAAAATTATTGAGAAATTTATGGTAAATATATTTAAAAAATAAAACAAAAATTATTTGAAAATGTTATGGTAAAGTATATTTTAAAAAACATACCTAAATCTAAAAAAAAAACAACAACATAATGTTTCTCTTAAGAGTTAAATTCTATGAATGTTAGAGTTAAATTTATTTTCTAAATTCTTCAATAATGCTTTTAAAAAATAAATATTTCAACAGATGAAATATGTTACTTAATGAACAGAATTTTAAAACATGAGATTGGATGCATCAAGGATGCTACGTGTAAATAACTGTAATATATGTTAAAATTATTTATTTCTTAATTCACTAGTAGTGCTAGGTTTAGTTCTTATTTTCAAAAAAATATCAAATAAATATTATAATAAAGACAAGAAAAATGGAATTGAAATAAATAAGCAGTCGTGCTTGTTTTGAAGATTGATGAAAAACTACGAAACTCAAGCAAAATTTTTTCAAACCCGTTTTTGAAAATTCCTAAAATTACGCCCCATTAACATGTAATCAAATAAAGGATGTTATCAAATATCAGACTAAACTTTAATTTGCAAAATTGAAAAAGATATTTCATGTATTAATTCGCTTCTATTCCGGAACACTGTAGCTTTGGCTACTTTTGTATAGTGCAAAGAACCGACGTGGTGTTTCTGAAGAGAAGAGAACTTTGTCCATTTCAACTGTATTTTTCGATATTACTACAAAAAGAGACTTGAGGTTTGATTAATATTTACCATATTTCTTTAATAATTCGTTATCGTTGTTTTAAATAAAATAGTAGCTACTTAATTTATGATTTCGCTTAAAGTTGTTACGTATAAAAACATTCTCTCGCTCAAATGCCCCTTAAAATGAGTAAAAAGCATGCATAAATATGTGAAAGACAGTACGTTTTGATCATAAAAAATATAATTACGATTATAAAATATAGACACTTGGGGTAAAAATTCGTGATATTATAAATTAAACGCTAAAAGTAAACAAACACAATAACCCTAATATGCAGAATGCATTTTTCGGGCCATCTTAAAAAAAAACAGAGAAAAGAAAATAACTTTTAATTAAAATAATGGTGAATTTGATGTTTAACTCCAATTCGCATAACTAATAAGCTTACATTCATCAAAAGTACACGTAACACACACATCATTATATTCCCAAAAGACGTTTTATTCTTTAGATCAATATTTTACATGTCACATGTCATTTACAATTTTATCTTATATATGAATGTTACTTTATACTTTTATATAAGAAAGAGCGTTTTGAATGAAAGAATGTAACGGTGGTCAAAGTTGATTTTCGATTTTTAAAGAATGATGGAGAGACAACAAGAGAGGAATGAGAGAGATGTTTCATTGATATCATTTAAATATACACGCTGTCCGAATCCCTGTCCCTACCCACATATAGAGTGATCTTCCCCCTCCCCTTTTATTGGGTTATGAGTAAAGGGGAAGTGATCACTAAACCACGGTCGCATATCACATAATACGCAAATGATATATTCCATGGGTATCCCCTTTGATTAAGCCAGGTAAATACTGTCTAAATCTACTTTATATGAATTTATTTAAGGCTTATCATATAACCATCATTATCAATTATATGATGGTAATGTATTCTAGTAAAGAAAAGACGTATATGTAGACAACACTTCACTTTAACAGATTTTTTTGTATCTGTGTTGCACCATATCATAACATGTGGTGAGCATAGACAATTTCTGCTTCAGTGCTCTCTGAATATAACTTTATATTCTTGATCAGTATAGATTACCATCATATAATGATGTTCATATGATAGGCCTAAAATGAATTCATATAAAGTAGGTTTAGACATTATTTACCTGTTTTAATCGATTGGGATTCCCGTGAACATATTGTTTGCGAATCACATGATATGCGACCGTGTAAACTTTATGGATGAAATATTTTTGAAAGCATTGTAGCAATTTCAACGAAAGTGCAAAATTGTTGAGTAGTGACAGGGCCTCGGACGAACGACTATGTATCAGAAATGAATTTAAAATGTATGTCAACAACTTTGCGATATGAAAATTACTTGTAAATATTTCATTTATGCTTCCAATAAAAATGATATATTGTTACCAAACTCGACTTATTTGATATTCTTTTATCACCAGATTTACTTCCCGATTGGGACGGTATCTGACATAGATAATGACGTCATCAAATTCTATAAGGTACGTTACCAAACTTATTTTATAATGTCTTAATTTTGATGGTTTTACATCAGTTGCCGTCCCAAATGGAAATTATAAAAATTCCGTATCTCGAAAAGAATCGATACATCTCTGTTGCTTCCAGTCGAGCTTTATGTAGTATTGTTGGAAGAACAAACTTTGATAGGCACGAGAAAAAAACAGATCGCACACATAGAAGAATCACTTTTTCATATAAGTTTTTTTTTAATTTTCAAAAAATAAACACTTGAAAAGATCCCTTCTATAAGTATAATTATCGTGATATCTTACACGTCAATTTTTATATCGACGATCCCTTATGACATACAACCCCCCATTTCAGCACGTCAAAATATTGAATATTGTATGTGTTCTTATTTTAGCGCAACCAAATTTTTAAAAGTCCACTCAAAAACGAATCCAGCTGAAATAAGTACCATTTATCGGTCCGTGACTTTGTAATTAAGATCTGCTGAATCCGGAGGTTTCCCTTTGAAGTTGGATGTTTTAAGTTCCTTTAGAGATGTATTTGTCAACTCGTCTACAAATGCAGAACGTTCATAAATTTCATCGTAAAAGTAACCGTCATCTGGACCTGCACCAGTGCGCATGTCTAAATCGTCTGTATCTCCAATAGAGAAGAGTTCTCTTTCCGTTCTGGGCGGAGGAAGATCTATAGAATCTGAGTCAGCATTTCTGAGTCGCTGATGATTTCCGGTCATCATTGATTGTTTACGTAAATTCACCAGTTTTCTTAATTTTGCTGGTATTCTGGAAATAAAAGTATTTCAGAAATATTAATCATAAATTCAAAAGGCTCAAATATCTGTCCAAATTGGCACACGCTGAAGCATATAAATTAGATTTCCATTCAAATCCTTGCCTTTGGTTATTCTAATGCAAAACATATCCTTACAAGGTGAAATTCAATTGCAACATTATGAAAACATACATTTACATATTTCAAGAATGAAGCCAACGAAACATTACCAAACCAAAATGTTCTAAGCCTATCGATCGTAATCAAACCAAAGGTTCTTTTAAGGGTTTTGCGCACGAAATCCGGATAATTACATCATTTGCCATTAATGTGGAAAATGACCGTCCGAAGTCGGCACCGATTGCCCGTTGGTTTATGTGTATTATTTTTGTTTGTTTGTTTTGTTGTTGTTTTTTTTTTTTTTTGCAGTATTTGGTGTTCCTTGTCCCTTTTCTGTCTTAAGCTGTGCTTATCCACTCTGTTTTCACAAAAGGATAGAGCGAGGAACCATATTTCGCCGTTTCATAGTTAATTGCTTGTCATCGGTTATCGGAAATATTTGTCAAGTCTATTTTTCTATATCCTGACCGTACCTATAGACCTGCACAAAATTTTTGTCTAAAATACCACAATATGTGGAAAATTAAAAAAAAACTAAATTTTGAAGGTAAACATCCAAAATGTTTTAATTATAAAAACCAAAAAAGAAAACATTTTAGTTGGCAGTTTCAGCTCTGAAAAGTAGTGGTGACGAAATATTTCAAAAATATTGCAAAATCATAATTTTGTCCGTTTTGTGTGCAACTAGGATGCTGATCAACAAAAAACGGCGAAATATGGTCACCCCCGAAAACATGGAAACTAAATATTTTAACGTTTTTAAGGAAACAATGAAATAAGTAAAATAAATAATTTTTGTAGTATTTCTATCAAGATTGGGATTAAATTGAATTTTAATTTAAGTGGCAAATGGCTGTCCAAAGTCGGCACCGGTTGCCCATTGGTCTCGTCGGTTTATGTGTAGTCTTTTGTGTTTGATGTTTACATGTCGTATGTCTCTTTTCCGTCTCATAGTATGCTCGTCTTTTGTGTTTTTGCATCGGGTGATTTGGTGTTTTGCTGTTGGTACTGCAACAGGGTCTTGTTGGATATCCCCTCCCTTCTTTAACAAGAGCAATTATTGATTTGGCCTCCAAGTGTTGAAATTCTGAGAAAGGTACGAACAATACGGCGAAATATGGTCACTTACTCTATGTTACGCTGTTTTGCTGAAGGTGCTGCAATCGAGTTTTGTTGGAGATTCCCTCCTTTCTTTTAAAGCCGACGGACCATAACCAAACAAAAATATTGTAAGGATTCAACGCCATGGACCATATCCTACCCACAATGTTCTTTTGAGGATTTTTAAAAGGCAACGAACCAAAACCAAACAAATGTTCTTTCGGGGATTTAAAGCCAACGGACCATAACCAAACCATAATTTTCTTTTGAGGATTTCAAGGAACGAACCATTATTAAACCAAAATGTTCTTTTGCGGATTTAAAGCACCTAACCATAACCAAACCAAAATATTCTCTTTTGAAAAATTGAAGCCGGCGAAACATATAGGAACCTAATTCTCATTTGAAGATTGGAAGCCCGCAGATCATTACCAAACCCAATACTAATATTCTCTTTAAAAATTGAAGCTCATGGACCATAACCATATTCAAATATTCATTTGAAGTCATGTCCTACCCGGTATTATATATGTTTGATACACGATCATATTTCACGGAACACTTCCTCTAAATTAAGTCTACACAGTCAGTAATTAGAATATATTTTGGAGGTTCCGATTCCATGACATTTCTACGACAGCTTTTAATTGTTTTGGGTTTTTTTAAGGTGCTGCATTCTCTTTAGGGGTACTAACTTTGATCATTTCGGTTTAACATTTGTCTTTAATTTTCTTGTCTCGTGAAGGTATGTTTTCCTGTTTTCGAAATTGGCAATTTTCTTATGTATGTTTTTGTATGTTTCATGGTTTTCTATTTCCAAAGACAATCATTTTTTGAATTCTGAATTTTGGGTTTTGTGTTTGTCGTTCATCCACTGAGATTGAAGTCCTTGGACATAATCAACCAACAATGATCTTTTAAAGCCTATTGACCATAACCTAACCAAAATGTTCTTTTGAAAATTTGGAAGCAAAGGACATAACCGAACAAATCTGTTCCTCTGAGGATCCAGAGCAACTAACCATAACCAACTGAACCAAAATATTCTTTTGAAAATTTAAAACCAAAGGAACACAAACGAACCAAAATGTTCTTTAGAGGATTTGAAGCCATGGACCTTAAACAAACCGAAATGCTCTTTCAGTTTTCAAGCCAATAACCAAAACCATAACCAAAATGTTCTTTTGAAGCTAAAATGTTCTTTGGGGATTTAAAGCCATGGAACATTACCAATAAAAATTATATTTTGAAGATTTGAAGCCCATTTACTATAACCAAACCACAATGTTCTTTTGAGGATTTAAGCCACGAACCATAACCTATCCATAAAATATTACAATGATAACTTAAATAACAGAAAATGTTTTATAGCAAGCTTGATTAGTGTATAATCAGTGTTACATACCCGCATTTCTTATAGAAAACAAAAACGACAAACGATGTAACAACTATTACTGTCAGTACGGAGACAAGAGCGAGTTCTAGTGCCTTGTTGTTTGATGGTGTTAGTATGTGGCCTCCTCCCGTCCCATTGATCATACCAGTTGTAGTAATGGTTGTCATATTCGTGATCTGGCTAGTTGATATGGAATTTTCGGCACTGTGCGTAGAACTTGCTGTCTCCATGCTGCTTCGTATATCCAATCAAAAATTTACAATGAGTATAACTACTTTTTGGTTTTAGTCAGTAATTCGTGCACAAGGTTTCAGTTCCATAGTCCCTCATAACTCCTTTGGATATAATACTTCTACACATTGTTCAACAAAGCCATATGGAATATACATTCCTCGAGGAGCAAAGTATTCTCTGATTTTATTTTAGAAAAGAGTGTCCATCACTTGATGTGGGTCGCCATTTTGAACAGTATATCTATAGTATGACTTAACCAGATAAAATTCAAATAAAATCTATCACTACCCGTTATAGGTATGAACATGAATACTGATGTAAATAATCGTCTCCTCATACTGATATCTCAAACATTTTACGACGTGGTTATCTGCTCCCCGGTATCATTAAAGGAAGGGACTCGTGTCAAGGTACAGGACGGTATAAAACAATGAATGTTTAAAGTTTATGATCTACTTTCTGTCCTTTTTTCGGTAGATGTGAAAGTAATAACATTTTCCTCTTTTTGGTTAAGGTTTAAGGAAAATCGGGTGGTTTTTATGCCAACAACAATAACGTTTTTAAATTATTTGATTAGATATCTTGCGTTATCACAGGGATATAGTCATTAACTGCCGGTATCTAGCTAGTCGTGTCGAATATTTAGACGGACGGACAGACCAGCAAACGAAGCGCTTTTAGAGAGCAAGTAATCAAGATTTCCTACCAAATTCTTGCTCTAAATTCGATTCTTAATTGAAAGATAAAATTACTCAACTCATAAAAAAATACCTCAGCAAAAAAGGCAATTGCAAAAACAGGTATATTTTTGTGGGTTACAATAAAACTTATTTTGTGAAAGAAAATTCAGATTCTAATGATAGATACACAGGGGAAGTTGTAATCAAAATGTTGAACTTTCTTATGGATAATATATTTGTGGTATTTTAGATTAATGGTCTTTCAGGAAACAATGGGAATTCTAATGTGAACCAATTGTGCTCCACTTCTTGTTGATTTTTCGATACTTGTTGCTACTCATATGGAGCCGAGTTTGTTCTCACGGAAAGAAACATCTAGAGCACTCCAATTCAATTCTACATAAAGATATATTGACGACGTGCTCTAAATTAATACTTATGCATGGATATCCAATATTTTCTTTTCATATTCAGTGGCTGATCCAGAAATTTCAGAAAAGGGGGACCCGAAGTCCTGCTTCAAAGAAAATTGATCACAGAAATGCTGACAAGCAAAGAAAAAATAATAAAAACGAACGGAGACATCATGTTAAAGGTCTTCAAATTCAATAGCATCATTTAAGAACATATTAATTTGCAGCATGGACCAGACATGCACGTTTCGGGTACTTAACCCTCGTCAATGATCAGCAATCTAAATAATGTAATAGGGCCAAATATTGAGAAAAATATGTCCAAAAGTGTACCGAAAGACGTATCAGGAGGGGTGAGATATGATGCTACATGACCCACGTTTTAGTAATTTCAAGAAAAAATTCGAATGCGTTGAAGAAACGATCAACCGAAGTTGATCGAACTTGGCTACATGTTCCCTCGGGGACTCCTGGTCCAAAAGCAGTGACACTCACCAAGTGGTACAAATGTTAAACGTCTTCAAATTCAATAGCATCATCTAAGAACAGATTAATATGCAGCATTGACCAGACATGCACGTTTCGGGTACTTGACACGGAAAGGGGGATGAGTGTTACTTTAGTTTATATGAAAACAGGCGAGCATAGCGAAACGAAAATTTTAGGATATGAAGTATTCATTCTGTTTAAATTCAGTCATCAAAATCATATAATAACTTTATATATTGGCGAGCGTAGGGTAGGTAAGTATAGGACTTTGCAACCTCCCAACTCACCTGTCTGACCTGGCTATAGATCGGACCATGAAGCTTTCAGTACTTATACAAGATTTACTTTGAATTTGTGTACGTTTATGGAAAATAGGCATATCTAATGAAAAACTAAGTGTGGCGACCGAAGAATTTTCCAAGAGAAAAGAAATTAAGCATAAAAAGAGTATTCTGAATCAATAACTTTAGATGCAAAAGGGGGGCCGAGCCACCTCCCCCCCCCTAAATCCGTCACTGATATTATTGCACATTAGGTAAAGCAAATACATGTTTCAAATATAGTTTTTGTTTAAAAAATGATTCTACGACGCCCTCTTTTTATATTCATTTGTATGTCATATTCATCTGTGTTGCTTAGGACCCTGCGTTTTGCGGTCTAGTTTGTGTGTGGTCATTAACAGTGAGGAGGTTGTTTTACACCACAATTGTACGTACTTCGAGACATCTTGGTAATTGGTGAGAGGGTTGTGAGCACGTAGTCCAGGATAACCACTCCATTTGCTACTTGTGTGGCAAATGGCCATCCAAAGTCGGCACTGGTTGGTCTCGTTGGTTTATGTGTAGTCTTTTGTGTTTTTTTTTTATATGTCGTATGTCCCTTTTCGTCTCTTAGTATGCTCGTCTTTCTCTTTTCGCATCGGGTGTTTTGGTGTTTTGCTGTTGGTGCTGCAACAGGATCTTGTTGGAGATCCCCTCCCTTCTTTCATCTAGAATTTACCGATTAATTAATACCGGTTACACTCAACTGTGAACACCAGATTCGAGTCTATCTTACCTGAGGTGTACATCAATATGTACATCGAGACAATCGCCGAATATGACAATTTTCCATGGAGCTGTTGCAACGCGTAATGCATGCAATCAGAAGACGCTGACTCTCGTCGGGCACCTACTCTCACTTCGGAATGTTATTCATTCCGAGGTTTGCAACCGTTCCTATAAATTTTAATAATTTTGCCTTGCACATTTACTTGCAAAAAGTACAATTTCGACAGCCTTGTTAAAGAGTTGGGTGTGAATTCGACACCTGGAAATCCTACTTACACTCCAATAAACCTTCCTGCCTCAGAAATAATAGATCACCACAATTCAGCTCTCGCTTCCTTTGGCTTTGACACAAACAATTATCATACTTTGTATACATAAAATGCATAAAAATCCGTACAAACAACATTCCATTGCTGGTTTCTACATAATGCTCAACCAAATCTGTGTCGATCTTTCTCACCAAAGTTTTAACTGAAATCAAATCAAAACCAGATGTGGTTTTAAAGAATTCGAAGGAACTTGTAGAACATCTGAAATCCACTCATTTCAATAGAGTCCATTCAATCAAAGCCTTTGATTGCTTGACACTTTACACAACGATTCCACATTCTAAATTGAAAGTAAGACGCGCCAAAATTATTAGTAATGCGTTTACAAGCAAGAACGGCAATCGCAGATATAAATTTATTGTTGTTAGCTATGACAAAACCTACTTTGTGAAAGAAAAGTCCGATTCTAGAAATAAGTACACTGAAATAGATATTATTCAGATGCGAGCTCATGTTTGTTATCACCCAAGGAGTCCGACTGACATTCAGAGAGGACAGGTGGTCGGGGCCCTGTCTTCTCTAAAGAGGTTTGGACAGGACCCGTCATGGAGTCACAGTCAGTCAGAGTGCAAGTCTCACGAATGCGCTGGTACAAGACTGTAGATTGGTCAAGTACTAAGCCTAGTGTCCGTCTGGTGACATTCGGATCATATCTACGGTATAATATAAAAGGCGTTTGATGATTCTGACGCATCTTCGATGGTTATCCTATCTACCTTTGATCCTTCTAATTATGCCCCCGGAATCACAGATTCGGGGGCATATAGTTTTTGGCCTGTCCGTCTGTTTGTCTGTCTGTTTGTCCGAACTAAAAACTTTAACATTGGGCATAACTTTTGAATGGTAAGTGATAGGGCTTTCATATTTCACATGTGTATTCCTTGTGACAAGACCTTTCCATTGATACCAAAAGTTTTGTCCTCGTGACGTTGACCTTTGACCTACTTTTCAAAAACTTTAACATTGGGCATAACTTTTGAATAGTAATTGATAGGGCTTTCATATTTCACACGTGTATTCCTTGTGAGAAGACCATTTCATTGATAGCAAAAAACTTTTGACTTCGTCACCTTGACGTTGACCTTTCACGTACTCAACAGAAAATGGCGTTTATACTAACAAAGATGCCACCGGGGGCATTCGTGTTTCACAAACACAGGCTTTATTTTGTTTATCATATCACTATAAAAGACAGGTTGTGTAATACCCTAAGTAATGTACTCTGTTGTGTTAAAGTAACCCTCTAATAGATTTTATCCATTCGGAAAGGGTCTCGAGCTGTACATCCTCTTTCTTTGTCCAACATCTTGCGTATTCCGCACACGAGTCCGTGATAATTTTGAAATTTTGGTTCCATGTAAAGGATTTATTTTCGCTGTATTTAAGACTCTTTCTTAACAATTCTCTCAACTTGTCGTTCTTGACTATACTAAGGTCGCCAGTAACAACGTTTACATCTTTTGCAATGAAGTTATAAGGGGGATTTGGCAACATATCATTCTTAGTTATTTCTTAGAATATCGTTTAATGTGCTATATCTATTCTATAATACTTTTTCCATAAATCAAAACAAGCTATTAAACATTTGCTTATTACTACTGAACTTTGAGGGTTCAAAAGCATATATCGGACATTTGATTTTACTAAAGCTTAGTGTGCAAGGGTACATTTTATAATGTACTATATCTTTGATAAAAACATAACTAACTACTTATGCCTGTGTTCTCTGTGTCCTTTGGACCATTGTATATAGGAAATATACTTTAAATACAAATTGAATCTGTTAAATCAATGAGAAGGGATGACGGTCATTCGGATATCATGTACTTGTGTAGCCAATTTAATATTTGATCGACTATAATTAACTGACGGGTAGTCATGGAGCAATTATTAGAGGGGATTAGGTCAAGTTCCTGGATGTTAAACATCACTGATGATACATAGCATGTTGAATGCGCATATCGTGCACAGAAATTATATATAAGAACATATATTTTAATATTGACAATTTCAGTCACTAGGTTGGTATCTCTGCTGGTGGATTGTTTAGTCCCCTAGGATATCGTTCGCCTAGTTTCACAGTGTTTCGGCACTTGACTTGACATATATTTTTAAATTCTCCGTCAGGAAATTTATCAAAAAAATTGTAAGTGGTATCTCCCTGACGATATAGCTCAGTCCTTAACAGGTTATTTGACGGAAATTTTAGGTCAAAGTTTGACTTTCGCTCTTCACAATTCTATATTATTTTAATTTCCTATTTTTGGCCTCGAGCATCACTGTCGAGACATAACTTGTTGAAATGCGCATATGGTGCACTGTAACTTTATATTAGAACATATATACATAATTTTGAAAAAACAAGTTGCCCACCAGACTTGGATGAAAACGCCAACAATACACAATCTAATTTTTTTATAAACCAAACATATGAGAGCAAATTCTATTAGTTATAGTGTTAGTTTCTGCCATACTTCCTACTCAAAGTAGGTGTATAAATTTTACATATTTACACACCTACTTTGAGTAGGAAGTATGACAGGAATAAACCCTATAACGAATTTATCATGCCGAGAACCATTTTGTAACGTTTTCTTTTTGATTTTTGACGTTTGTAAATTTAGTGACCTAACTCGGCGTCAAGGTAGAACACCACTGCCCACGTGACCGTAATACTGCGACGTCATTGGCTGTAAATAGTACGAGGCGTGATAAAGAACAATATGAAGATAGAAGACATAATATGCATAATTACTGAAACCAACTTTAAGACAAGAACAGATGAGTAAGAAATCACATCAAGAGTCATATATGTTTACATATATTTAATGATGATATATCCGTTTACGTTTTGCATTTTGTCAACAATGAATAAATATATATAACTACAATAATAACATTCATGTCTTATTTGACATTTCAATTTTATCGTGCAAGCAAAGGCATGTTAAAGAATGATTTATTTTTACCATAGTTATTTCGGCAAAAACGATCCCGCTTCAATCTTAACACATTTTAAAAATATTCCATAAGATATCAAAGGTTGAATATAGTAAAAATCTACATTATCTCAATATATAGGCAAGTTAATTACCGTTGAAGGTTCAAATTCCCATGTGAAATCAAGGGGAATTAATTTTCCCATGGGATTTTCTAAAATCAAAATTTCCCATTTTGTCTACTATAGCAATTGAATTGGAATTTAATTTCTCTACTGGCAATTTAATCCATTTCCCATGGGAGAAGAAAAATCATTTTTCCCTTTGTTTATTTTTTCCTTGTAATGTGACTAACTCGCCTGCTGTGTGAAATATGGATTAACGACTTTTGGTCTTTCAACTGGACCCTTCTGTTGTATATAGGTTGTTTTCACGTTTAAGGCGGTGTCATTTTACCAAAATAATTTATAATATTGACTGAAATAAAAACTTCGGTGTTGTTTTACAGTTCTTAAAAGATATTTTAAATCTTCTATGAAAAGCGGTATTTAGTATCCCAAATCACTTTAAAATGATCACATTTCTGAAGCACATCAAGCGTGGCAGGCATATTCAGGTTTTAGCTTTCTTGTTCCCCTCCATTTCTTGCATGGCAATTAGATGGTTCTGATAACCAACGGCGGCTGCCAGCATCCTGTAATCCCCCTGGAACCACGGGCTGTACATCGTCATGTCCCTCATAGACAAAAGAGAGGGACCGCCGTAGAAATGGGGCTGGGTCAAAGTAGCACTACATGGGTAAGAAACTGCTCCCTCTTCTGATGCACAAAAAAAAAGAATATTATTGATTATGCTTTCACGTGTAATGTAAATAAGAAAATTTTCGCATGAGGTTAATTTTCGTGTTTTTAATCGTGAAAATCATCCTCACGCGAAATAAATCCAACTATGATCTTTTCAGACTTCTGAATTACGGCTAATTTTGACAGTACTGTACTTAACTTGAGTACATGTATTTTGGTAACATTTCACCATGCAAGCATTCCATTTTACCTGAAACATTTTTGTGTTTTCGTTTTCTTCGGATCAGTCAACAAAAATGACTTCTGACCAAGACCTTTATTTTTTTTATTGACTGACATTGAATCACATCACCAGAGCTTTCGCTATCTTCGCGAATTACTTACGGGTGCGGCTAGCCAACAGGGGATGCTTACTCCTCCTGGGCACCTGGTCCCACCTCTAGCTTGCTAGGGGTCCGTCGATGCTCAGTTTGGTGCTCTATTGTGAGAGCTGTTGAGATTATCGTCAGGATCTTCTTTAACTCATTTGAATACGCAAAAAGATGCTTTGACTACTCTGGATCTAATCCAGGTTCTAAATTCAATTTGATCAGTCATTCGCTGAAAGTATTCGATAACTCTGAATGATTACAATGGAATTTTACAAAGCCATACAACCAAACCAACAAGTTGTAGGAAAAGGTAAATTTAAAACACTCTTGTAAGAACACAAATGCAGCTCTAATGAAGTGAAAAATGTTTCGGCCAATCACAGCCATTTTCATGTTGCTAGATAGGCTCACAAGACACAAATGTACAATGGTTGATGCCGAGACCGTGATTGAAGATGCGTTACTGAATCAGAATCCTCGTTGGTCATGTTTGTTTACGGATTGCTTTGTACAATACAAACTTGGGAGCGGACCTTTATTACTTGCTTCCGGGAACTAAAAGATGGTTTCTAAGACAAATTTGAAATATTTAAATTTAAATATTTAAATATTTTCAATACTTCAAATTTGTCATAGGACAATGGGATGATGGCCGACAAAGAACTACATAATGACAGTTATCTTCACTTTGAAACTTTGGTTTATAGAGGAGCTAAAACACGACTATCATCAAATGTAGTATTTATCGCGCGATATTATGCTCCACTTTCGAGTAAACACGCCCTATGCTTTCTGTAAAGCTACATGTAATTTACACAGAGATTCATACCCACCATCAAAACTATAACGTCTGTTGGAGGGTGAAGTGTCGCTTGTTGAGACAGTTTTTAACTTTGCTTTGCCTGCAATTATAAAGACTATACCCAGAAAAATAATAAACATGAATCAAAAGCACATTTAGACCACTCTCTTTCCTAGCAAAGTGCTTAATCCATACACAGGTTTATATACTAACAATGGATTTTTTTCAAGATTAAAAAAAATATTTTTATCATTCTTATTTTAATCTTATCTTTTTAAATAGAAAATACTTGAAAGAGGCAAAGCTGCTGAGAATAAGACCTACGTACTTGGGACAATCTCCTCGTCATCAGAGGACGGATTTTCCAAAGACTGTCTCTTTTGTCTGAAAAAAAGTTTCGATTAAGAATTATAATATATGACAGACGGAAAGACGCCCAAACAGACAGAGGCAGAGAGGCAGAGATGTCAAAGAATCAGATCCAATATAGATGTTACAACCAGAATAAATAATGTAATATTCTGCAGCCCGTTTCTCTTGCCCATATTCATCTCTCTAAATAAAAACATAAGAGGAATTCTGAGAGAAAAAAATCGAGATCATATTTCCATTACTAAATATTCATTCGTGAGGTGTGAACATGTTTATGAGCATGGGCTTTATTTGCCTGGATACGACATGGCGAATTTCCGGAAATTCATTAACAAAATTCTTGCAAAAAAAATTGGCTTAAAACAGGACAGAGAAGCAAAATTACTTAAATTGTCGGTCCCTTTTGAAACTTGAAAAAAAGGAACATAGCAACTCTACCTGGATTTTCTGAATGCTTTAGCAAAAGGATTGTTCTGAATTTTGAGGTTAGTAATTTTTGAATTTTGGTATGCTGTAACTGCTATGAACGTAGTTTCCTTCAGGAGAAAGGGATAGATTCTTTGTCTTTTCTCTCTTTCAACTACACTGATTCTCATGGTGTATTTACACATGGACTGTAAAAGCATCTGCAAATAAAGAACGATTTACGTAAATTCTTTGAGCTTCATAGGTCAAGACAACATACTTTTTGCAGGGGATTTAAAATCATGGCTCAGTTAAGCTGATATTTCTTTAATAACAATCCTTCTTTATATAGTTCATTACTCTGGATTATTCGACTGCTTTAGGTTGATTATCGAGTACGTAATTTGAAATAAATAGCTCAAAATGCATAAAAGATGCAAAGTGCCGAGTTGCAAAACAGGAATTGTGTAAGGTCTGTAATACGTCAAAATTTAACTAGTGATAATGATTATACGTGCAATACACACTCTAATACAAAGGAGGGGATCTCCAATAACACCAGGCTTCAGCACCAACAGCAAAACCTCAAAACACCCAATGCAAAAACACAGAGCAGACAAGCACAGGAAGAGACGAAAAAGGGACAAGGAACGTCAACGCACAACACAGAAACATCAAACACAAAGGACTACACATAAACCAACGAGACCAATGGGCAACCGGTGCCGACTTAGGACGGCCATCTGCCACGGATATAGCAGAAGGTTTGGTTATCCTGGATTACGTGCGCACAACCCTCCCACTTTTCTGACTACCCAGAGGTCTCGAGGAACGTAAAATTGTAGTGTAAAACAACCTCCTCACTGTCAGATGACCACACACAAACAAGACCGCAAAATACAGGGGTCCAAGCAACACAGATGAATATGTAAATGGATATCAAAAGAGGGCGTACGCAATACAATTCGCCGCGAACTCATGTTTGTTATCACTCGAGGATTGACATTCAGAGAGGACAGGTGGTCGGGGCCCGGTCTTCTCTAAAGAGGTTTGGACAGGGCCCGTCATGAAGTCCCGTCGTCACAGCCAGTCAGAGTGCAATTTTTAAGAATGCGCTGGTACAAGACTGTAGATTGGTCAAGTACCAAGCCCAGTGCCCGTCTGGTCATATCCACTTTATAAAAGGTGTTTGATGATTCTGACGCATTTTCGATAGTTATGCTGTCTATCTTTGATCCTTCTTATTTTGTTAATTATGTCACCATAAAATGCAGGTTGTGAAATACCCAAAGTAATATACTCTGTTGCCTGTACTGATCCGAATTTCAAAAGAAGTTGACAATACTTTTTGTAAAATTTCCAGAAAGTCTTTACTAGTTTGTGAAAGCGAAAACCTTGCCCTAAAAGTTTCTTGGTAATTTGTAAATTTCTACTATGAAAATCCAAAACATCAGTACATGCTCTAGATAGCATACCGGATGAGCTGTGAAATGTAGATACCATAGGACGGTAATCTAGAAACTTCACCGTCAAGCCATGGGAAATTTACTATGTTGAATCAAAAATCATCTCTTTTGTCATACACACTTGTATGAATCTCTCCATTAACAATTTTGATATTTAGGTCCAAAAATGGTGTTTCTGTGTTTGTAGCGTTTGCCTTGTTTAGAATCATTTCTTGTGGATAAACAACATTTTTATACTTTTCAAAAACAGGATTGTCAGGATTGTCGATAGTAAGAATATTATCCAGGTACCGAGAAGTACCAATTAAGCATTTCACATCATCAATTTTTCTTTGCTTTTGAAGATTTTGGATAAATTCCTTTTCATACGTCTATAAAAATAAATATGCAAATCTTCTAATACGATCCAGAAACCACTTTCAACCACATCATTTTGAGAGTCCTATGACTTTGACCTTTTGATCCCAAAATTAATTAGGGTTTTCCTGGACTCATGGGAGACATTTCTGGCAAGTTTCGTGATAATAGGTGCAATGCATATTCTTATATGATCTGGAAACTAATTCAATTATCAGGGTCTTTTGACATTGACCTTTGACCTTTTGACCAAGAAATATATAGGGTTCATCCTTCATTCGTGGGAAACATTTCTGGCAAGTTTCATGATAATAGGTACAATACACCCTCTAATATTATCCTTAAACCATTTTAAATCATCAGAGTTCTATTACCTTGACCTCTGACCTTTTGATCCCAAATTCAATTTAGGTCATCCTTGACTTCTGGGGAGTAAGTGTGTGAAGCTTCAGGGCACTAGCACTTATCATGTTTGACAAGTCCAGAAACCAATTGTTGACACCCGCCCGCCCAGACGCCAGTATCACATCAAATTTTAAAAGAGCCAAGTTTTGCAAATCGGCTGAAAATGTGTTTTAGATAGCTATGAAAAGTTTTAGCGCAACTTGTTCGAAAACAAGAACAAAACCATCGACGTTTTTGCAGAGCGTAAGTGATGTAGGTACTGGCAGAGCAGAGCATGCTTACTCTACCTCGTCATCTGATGTATCTCACCTTACGAGGGTTCATATTCCTTACGTACGCAGATGACATTATTATACTCTCGCAAACGAAAGCGGAGGTTTATATTATAAATACTGGGTATTTACTGTAGGAATCATCCTGTCTGTCTGACAGTCCGTTTATATAAGAAAGATCATTATTAAAATCAATGTGGTTTATGATAATAATTTAGTGCACTAATGGTGCCTTTCCATCAGTGATGCTCGAAGCCGATAATAGAGGAAACCCAAATAGTGTATTTATATAGAACGAAATTAAACACGACTTTTAAAAAAATGTATGCCAAATACTAGTGCAAAGCTAAGGACGGAGCTATGGCTTCAGTGAGGTACATGAAGTTCTGAAATGCTGATTTCTCACGCAGTATAAAGGAGTTTGGTTTATAATTCCTTTATAGCAGACAATCTTATTTCGACGTCTTCCATTTTGATATCTTAAAATTTGACAGGTGTACGCATGCGCAGAGGCATAACTTATTTCGTTCCCATGAAATATTATTTCGTTCCCACGAAATATTATTTCGTTCCCTCGAAATATTATTTCGTTCCCACGAAATATTATTTCGTTCCCACGAAATATTATTTCATTCCCTCAAAATATTATTTCGTTCCCTCGAAATATTATTTCGTTCCCTCGAAATAATATTTCATTCCCACGAAATATTATTTCATTCCGTCGAAACATTATTTCGTTCCCTCGAAATATTATTTCGTTCCCACGAAATCATATTTATTTTTCACACCGCCCTTTACGGCCACCGTAACAATATGCAGATAAAAAGTGATACATTTTCATACCATATGATAATGTAGTGACCAAAAACGTCTACGTGGTGACCCAGATCCCGACTTCATATTATAGAATCAATGTAGCTTTTAGTTTTATGTTTTATGTCTTTGATTTGGTTTGTAAAACATTTGGTTACACGTTTCCACTAATATATAAGGATTCATATAATCTATAGGTCATAACCATAAATTCAAGAATCAATTACATTGGGGAACTTACAATTTCAGATGACTTATGATTAACAAATTTATCACTTCTTATATGACAGGCTAGACGTCTCTGTTGATATTGAAATTCTACCGTTTTCATTTTCTTTATTAGTTATACTAATATATACTGTATCCACATGACAATATTTCACGTTTTGAAAATATATATTTACCATCATACTTTTGCTTTCAGACATGACGAGATTCTTTCTTTTAATAAATGACCGGAACTGAACACATCGATTGTTTGGGGGATGGGGGAGGGGGCTTATGATTGATAAACATTTCACATTTTTGTTACCTTGCCGTCTGCAAACTCTTTGCTGTTGGTCAACTTGACACGCGAGAACGACAGACTTTTTCTCATCAAGTCTTCTCCATAGCATGGGCATTCGTGGTGAACGAAGGGAGCATTGGTGTGGAATGTTTCAGCCCGACCCACGGGGACCCAAGCATCGTTGACGTACTTATAACGCATTTGATCCGCTGACACAATCTCCAATATGACGTCATATAAGGCGGTAGGTCGGAGACCTCGGAACGTGACGGCGATGTACGGGAACATTCTTCTGCAATAAAAAAATATATACTAGTATTTCTCTCAATGTGTTTAGTATCGTTGAAAAATATGCTTGGGACTTTTTGGTACCCCTGACACCACGTGTCCTTTACGGAGATTTTTCCATCATTTAAGTGATACTGCACAAAATTTATGAGACACTGCAGTAAGTCCATATTCTTTATATATCTGAAAAGTCTATAGTTTTTGCAAGCACTTCGAGAGTTCGTCGAAAGGAATAATTTTCTGTCGTCGACAAAGTATTGAAGTGTTTGTAAAAACTATGAACTTTCCGTATACCCGGACGATAAGGCATTGTCCTACTGTAACTGAAACTGCAGTGGTTTTGTAAAGTTCAATTTATGAAATAAAAAAAATCATGTAAGGAATCACAACACCATACGTTTCTATCCAACGTGGTAAATTCAGCCAAGAGCAATCTCAATTGCTTATCTTGTCAACAGACATAATGTTTTTCATTATTATCTGGTTCACTTATGATTATTTCATACTATCGTTTTCTCTTTTCAAAATATATCATTATCTTGTTCCCTAATATTATCAAGGTAATCTACTAGTACATATTTATCAAACTGAACAAATCATTCCTTCCTTTTGTCTTATATAAAGTACTGTTGTATCTCGTTGTGACATCAGACACCTGACAATCTCGTTCTTCAATCTTCTACACCTGACTATTCTGATTCTAGGTTCTAATTTCTACATATATTACAAATAAAATCTGTTTTATTCATAGTTTCCTTGATACACGACCTTTTAATGATATACCATACTATCTTTATTACCTTCCCCCTCTGTTAATGATCATCTCATTCTGTATCTGCTTGAATGACCTCCATAGTTCAGAATCAACCACGCATAACGTAACATCGTTTACTGTCATCTCAATGGGCGTGGCGTCATCTACGTCCATCGCCTGTCTTTCGCCGTTCGGGCAAGGAATTTTGCAGATTGCTGGCTGTGGTTTTCGCTGAATCATTGAATCATCTTGGTCCTTTTCAATTCCATTACAAAATCTACCCACGCTGTAAGATTCTGGCACTATTGCAATGCTATCAAACTTGTTCTTGTTGATTTCATCTTGAAATACGTCATCTCTGTTACATTTTACTTCTGTCTTAACGTTATCATACCGTTCCAGGTCATCGTTACCGTTGTCCTCCTCTCTTGAACCGTTAGCTGTATCGTTAAAACAATCGTCAATGTTTGTTGGAATGTTTCTGTTTGAAAAATCTTGCCGCAAATTTTCCAGGCAGTCATCCTCTTCATTGGACTTTACTTGCTTTATTACAGACAGACCGACGGACACGTCGTTGTCATTTCGTAACGTCGTTGGAATTCTGGCTATTTCGCTGAATTCTTTCTTGCTTGTATCAATTCTGTTGATAATTTGTTCCAATGGGTTCCCGGCTGTTTCAAAAATGACTTTGTGTTCCTGTTTCGTGGTTTGCGTCTTCAAACTGAGATCTAGAGGCTAAAATAGAATAGAAATGTTTGTTTTATTACCAAGATGTCAGTAACCAATGTAAATTATACACCATAAACAACCATAGTTAGAAAAACTGCCCTTTTTGAAAGTTGGTCGGACTCGACGAGTAATAAGACCTATAACCTAGTTTCGTACAACAAATCACAAATTGTTCTTTTCCTTTTTTAAATATTGATTGGAAACTCTCGATGAAGTCAAGAAAACATTTAACCTAAATAATTCCAACTGATTTATGACTATTCCAAAAAGCTTCTATTCATCAAAGACTGTATTAAATGATTTGTTTTGACTATTTTCAAGAATTCGAAATTGAATTTGTGTTTGACATAGTTTTTCACAAAAAGACACACGTCACGCAGGCGTAAAATTTCTTTTATCTTACTTTGGCCTTATAGTCAGTCTTTTTCAGACTTTACATTGTCATTTGTACATGTATTTATATTACTTTTAATTTTAGTCATACATGGTCTATCGCGGATGAAGGGGTCAGAACTCCTCTCTCTTCGCCATTCTTAAAATCATATTTTCCCACGTCTGTGTATTTTCTCAAACGTCATAGAACAGACTCTCCCTGACCGGACTGGACCCCTGTAATTGTTTTTTTTTTTTCTAGTTCCGCGCGTGCACTTTGGTGCGTGTGGGGTGTATGAGCGATACATGTGTGATTGTGTGTGAGGGTGAGGGAGGGTGTGTGTGTGTGTGTGTGTGTTGTCGTAAGTTTCCTCTGTAGGTCTTATCGAAGATCAATTTTGAATCAGAGAGTTTAAAAATATATCTGTTTTTAAATTGAACACGGATATAAAAATAAACTTGTACTTTTTGGTACATGCTATGATGTAAAATCACAAATTAATTATTCAATAATTCCAACTATGTCAAAGCTTTGATGACCCGAAAAGTGCTACGTATAAATGTATTAGTCACAAGAAATTCTCACACGTAAAGAAGTTGCTAAATCTATACGTCCGTACAATGTATCTAAATTTGAAACATCAAAATGACGTTTTTGCGAAAAGTATTGAATAAGAGTATTCTTAAATGTATTGTAAGTCTATTTCAACACTGAGAACAAAACGAAATGATCAGATACTATTTAAAGTCAGACCTCCACCAATGTTCTTTTAAAAATGTTGGCGTTATTACAATATTTGCAGCATGCGGGAACACTGATGTCATTCCTTGCCAAATGCGAGGAAACACGAGACGTGTACAAGAGGCAACAACGCCCACCTAAATCTCTTGTACACTCTAAGCTTACTGATTACATACAGGCATTTTTTATAGTTGTACTGTACTACATTTCAAACAAAATGATGTCAAATTTAATGTTTCAATCAATATAAGTCTTTAAGTGCTTTTGCACCAAAAAAAACCAGAAGTATGTGGACCCAGGCGGAACCCAGCAATACCATGAGGATATCATTCCTACAAATTTTTATCAAAATCCCTTCAGTTACTCTTTAGAAGAGGTTAAAATGTGGAAAGTTTACGACGGACGCCGGACGGATATATATATATATATATATATACATGTATATATATATATGTATATATACAAAGCACAAGAAAATCATGTATATAACAAGGTACCCTATTTACCTATTCTTCCCTGCCAGGGATTCGAACCCACTACCTACGGCACCTTCCGCCTGGCAGTCACGAGTCCGGCACGCTATCCACTACACCATCTCGACTTCACAAAAAAATGAAGTTTTGATGGCAAGGGTCTATCGTATCGAACTCGTGATCACTCGGTAGTCGACGGCTTATGTGGCCCTTATATAGCCTTTGGCTTAGGTGAGCTAAAAAAGCACAAAGCTAGTACAAAAATATATTTTTTGAAACGTTGCACGAATAAAGTTGAAAATGAAGTCTTCATTTTATATTAGCAATAATTTATGAATACAATTATAAATTAGAGTGCAATGTACAAGAATATCACAGACAGACTAAAACAAATGGCATAATGGAATGAATTTAATATCAAATGAGAAAACTGAGATATCATGAAAAAGAAATTAAAATAGCAATCTAAAGTGAACTGACAAAGTATCTCTACAAGTTAAAGATATTCTATGTTATGGGAAAAAACTGAAAGCGTAAATGTATAGAAATAAGCCCTCTATTTTTCATCTTATAAAGAAACAAGTTGTAGTTATTAATCAAAGGTCAAAGTCACTTGCTAAAAGGTCCGTGTATCAGTTAAATAACCTGTCAAAAAGAAGTGCATGTGAAACATCTAGTATTGACCACAACAGATCATAAAGTATGAATAATGTTAAAGTTTTGGGGTTAATTTTTTTTCAAATATGAGGGTTTCTGAAAACAGTTTTTAATATGGAACCTTCATTCCTACGAATTATCAAAAAATAAATGTGCATTGGATTTTTAGAACGATTTTAATATCTTAATTTCTTCGATTGGTACAAGATTCTAAAAATGTATGAAAATAAGCCCCCATTCCCCCTTTTTAACATCAGAAAAAAAACTCATAATTTTTTTTTTATTTTCATCAAGCACTTTGCGGGGTCGATCTACAGTGTAAATCTAAAAAGTTTTAAAACAGTCGATCTTCAAAAATCATTTTTCTTAATGATTGCAAAGTAAAATCACGCAAACAAAATTTATCGACAAAAATTAATTTTGAATGTCCCATACATCAGTTCTGGTTCTGGAGAAGATTTTACAAGGGAACCGGTCCTGTCTGGGACCTATATGCATTAGACACCGCCCTGGACTCATCCCGGAATAGATCATGCTGCAATGTAGGACAAGGACACAGGGTCAAGGTCACAAATAAAGATTCTGATCTCGGAGAATATACATGTGAAATATCGTTTATAACCCTTAAAATTCAAACGATATACATGTAGTACAGATGATATATTTTTAAAAGTAGGTCAGACGGAGGTCAAGGTGATTAGGTCACAAGTCATTGTAATAAACGAAAACCTTACTTAAAGAGAGTCTATAAATATTAAGCTTTCAAACATATATATATATATATTGCAAATCAATTCTTGAAAGGGGGGGGTATAGTAAGGTTGCAATGTCTAATGTCATGGTATAAAACAAAATTTCTGGTCATAGATCTAGAGAATCTACAGATGAAATATCAAAGCCAACATCACTTATGGTTGAAAAATGAAAGCGTTATACATTTTGTTCGAAGAAGGTCAAAGACCAAGGTCAAAGTTTCTATGTCAAATGTAAAGGTCTTCTTTGTATGAAACTGTTTCTAATGCTGATAGTTTATAAGATTTTGCTTTAACCAACATGGTGACGACAGACGGTTAGACAGACAGACAGACTTCATCAAACTGTAGACCTGAATTACTTTGCAGTCCGACCAAATATGAATAAATTTACATACAAAGGATGGATGAAACGTTGTGACAATGATATTTTGTCAGATGAGCCGATTAGGAAAGCAATTTATTAGGGACACTTGTTTTCCGTTCTGATGTGAACGGATGGTGTCATCTTTAAAAATCTATTTTTCTGTCATTTAAAATAAGTTTTACACTTTAATCTATGCATGACATATGCAAAGTGAAGAAGACGACTTCATTAATTTCGGCAAGGTCTTTTTTTAAGCGAGAAAGATTTCAGACAATTTTTTTTCTCTCTGGTGCAGTTCACATCTCTATGCGAACAAGAATATAAATACAAATTTACTTATTCCAAATTAGGGCCCATCTGAGCACAACACATAACAGTCATGCAATTACAATACACAAATATTATAAATGAAGACAAATGCATATATATACTGTTCATTATGCCATACACATCAAGAATAATGTTAATTAAACAATTGTTATACATTCATCATTTTCATGATGCAAACTTAAGTAAATTGTGGAACATTTGCGATTTGCTATCTATACGAGACTATAAAACATTATGATGATTCTGAAATTCCCCTTAAAAATCATAACTTTAATCAATCTTTAACTGTCAACTATATTACACACAGAATAATAATGAGTCGAACTGATGTATCATAAGTATGAATTGTAAAAATAATGATAGTAAATTCTAAAAATTATTCTTTTGTAATGTATTTATTTTAGAACGTTTTAGAACGTAGAAAACGGTATTGTCCCAATGCTTGTTCGAATTCTAAATTTTGGGAAAAATAGTAAGAAGTACCACACCCACTTTCCATTCTATTTTCAAAATTAAAAAAAAAAAAAACACGTAAGTATAAATCGTGAACCTACCTCATCCATTTGTAAAAAGAGCCTCTTAACGCCTGCTTTGTCAGTCTGAAGTCAATAGAATATGTGCAGTATAATATATGCCATTCGAGGAGGCCTTACGGTGGTCGGATTGTCACCTCCCTCCTCTTGGTAAGGAGGGTGCGAATACAGTGGAAACTATAGACGCTAACGAGTGAATCATGAGAAGTGTGAAGCAGTGCTTAACACATATAAAGTACAATATCTCATTCTCAGTTTGTCTTGTTATTGACCAGGGAATGTATAGACAGACCCCAGCGTGTTTCACACCTTTTAGCGAGAGAACATTGAACACTTGGCCGGGTGATTAGAGGTGTGAAAAGCCGTATTCATTTTCTGTTCTCGCATCGACCCTTTCGCTTCGTATATTGCAAATATATCCATCCTCTTTCACACACTAACGAGAAGATATTGTACACCCTTAACACGAAGTGATTAGAGTTATTGTATAAAGTGCTGGACCAAAATATAAAATAATGTACTTAAAAGATGCTAATCAGCTTATAGAATTGCTGAACCAATATCAAGCTAACAATTTCGTGAAATGTACTTTTTAGTTTCAGCAACAAAGTACATATAATAACAAAATTTTCAACGGAATTGTTCAAATGTATGTTCGAATCCTATTTTTTTGGAAATACCACACCCATTTGCTCTTTATTAAAGGTATTCGATGTATAATAAAAATTACTGTGTAAAATTAGAATTTTTAATGATCAAGTAAAACAAAAATGAAGTACTCTTTGCTTTAAAACATTTTTTATCTATTGCCATTCAACTCGGCTCAAAAGATTTGTTACCTAAACTCCGCCCAACATCGGCTAACTTCGGCTTACGTCGGAAATCTACATATATATTAGTCAAAGCAAATCGGAAGTAGTTTATTTAATACCTTAAAAATATTTAGTACGTAGGGCAATTGGCATTTATAAGTAGAGAACCTATTTCGTCCATTTGTAAAAAAAAAAAAAAAAAAAATGAAGTTTAACGCCCCTTCTCTTTTCCCTATGTAATTATTCACCGCACCCAGGGGAAAAAAGCGGACTCTAAATAGGATTGTCGTACGGACCATTCAGGTAAAGGTATATTTGTGAATTGTAAGAAGGAAATGGTACAACAGAAATTCAAAATCATCAATATCATCAAACTAATGAGCAACTTGAAGAAATATTTTATTCTACATTTCACAATTTTCTTGTTTAAACGTACTTTCATATGGATGCATGGTGCAGACAGATCCCAAGTGCAGATCAAATGCTAATTACAAGTCTTCGAATCAATATTCTTCTTGACCAAGATCGGTATTAACTCACCGGAGCCAAGGCTTAAAAAGTAAGCATGTCGTCCGAACATCCGTCCGTCAATCAACAATTTTTCATATTTTCGACTATCTTCTCATTGTCAATGGGCTAGACTCAATTTCCAACGAGGGTCAAGGTCATCTTCAAGGTCAGGTTTACTATTTGCGTTCAAACTTGCGACATGCAATATACCTGTTCTTGAACAGTCTGGTTGATTACTGGAAACACTCTAACAATCTGAAGGAATTTAAACACAGGAGCTCGATGCCAACAACCCTTAATGACACCCGCCCCTTCACATCTCTCTATAGTCAAAGTTCTGTATCTATTTCTAAACTTCCGGTCTACTTTGACGTTACAAAGAAGAAAATAGCTCGGATGTATTGCGTTGATATAAATGTATTTCAAAGGTTTTTTTTTTAACTTTTCGGGTAGTTTTAACATAATAAGAAGCACGACTATTATAAGCACACATTTATTTGCAAAATAGACGAAAAATTTAATGTTCAAGCGGGGCAGTGAGTGTTAGATTTCATTAAATATGGATAGTGAAAATCCTTATCAAAAGAAAGTAGAGGCGGATATTCTTGTGGATTGTTGGCATCGAGCTCCTGTGTATTTAAATTTAGCAAGTGCCCACTTTACTTGGCTGAGGGTAAATTACTCGATTTATTAAATGATCAGGAGTTGACCGCTAACGCTCCAAAGCGGTCTATTCGGGATTAGCGCGTGCGTGACCAGCGCGTGCGTTAATTTTTGTAGTGTTAGATCTTTGACTTTGCGTATCATTTAAATATTTTTAAAATTACTAGTAAATTCCCCATGTTGAACGCCCATTAGGAAACTAGAATTATATTCCAATAACTTGGGTTGCTATCGTGACGCCACGTGCAAGTTTTGTATGTAGGGAGAAATTACCAAAGCGAAGATACATTTGACGCTGTTACAGGCAAAATATGCGATGTTCATGCAAATAAAAATGACCGATAATTAGGATAAATGTAAATATAAGTAATGACTGTCTTACTTTTGGTATTCATGGGTGTATAATTCTGGTTGGACACGTGCAAATTTTCCGAGAATCGCACGTGTCCAACCAGAATTATACACCCATGAACACCAAAAGTAAGACAGTCATTTCTTAGTTAACTACTCGTGACTGACCTTATCAAAAGTCAATAATAATAATCCAATCTGGATAAATGTCAAGGTTCTCAGGTGAACGACGGTGGCCCCTTTGGACCTCTTTTTTATCTATCCGCCGATCTACATTTTTTTGTATACATGTGACACAGGAAAACTTTGACAGTGAGTATGCTTAAGGCTTTCGAAATCCTCATGGGTATTCCTTGTAATAAGACCTTTTTTTTTTTTTTACTGAAACAGCATTTAGATTCTGCCCTAGGACATTCGTGTTTCCCAGCCCTAACGTGTGCCCTTTTTCATTGAAATCACGTGGGATAAGGATACAAATGCCCTTTATTTCTAGACGGTGGTAGTACCAGTTATTGGCTTGTCTACTTGAAATAAATCACAAAAATGCCACTTGTGATAATGATAGAAAATTGAAAAGTTCATGACATACTTATTGACATTACGATATATCGACAGTTCGTTCTTGAAAATGATTTGTTCCGCGTTTTATGACGACATTAACATGATAAGATTGTTAACAACAGAAAAATAGGCATCTTGTTGGATATTGGGAGGAAAGGTTGATAGAACCTCACCCCCAAAAATCTCATCTTAACATCCCTCCATTTTTATTTTTAGTTTATAATTATACATATGACGCTTCAATGTAGGCACGAGTTTTTCTTTATCTGGAGTAGCCTTGTAATAAATATCGTCATCGATATCATTTTGACGTCATACACGATCATTGGCTTGCGTTCACAACAGTTTCGATTGTGCTTAAGATAAACAGATAAAACAGTTTTCATATTTCATGTCTCAAAGCTCAAAGAACATATTTCAATATTTACTAAACAATTATCCGTGCAAGCACGGGTATTATGGAATATTATTTTTAAATAAAATGTTGACATGAAAGATAGTTCAGATGTTTTGTGAATATGCATACTGACAGGAAAACCTTGTGTGTTTAGATACAATACTTCGTATCTCAATTTATAAAAATTAGCTGCTAATTTTTCAGCGGAATAGGCACTCTCCGTTTGACTTTTTATTGGAAACGGGGGTAAGGGGACGACAATTTAATTTAGAGGGGGGTGGGGGGCTTTGTTTTTGGAAATAAATATTCTGACCCAGAAAATGTTGAAAATAAATAATCTGACCCTCTTTGTTGCAGAAATAAATATTCTGGCCCACACATGTGTTCAAAATCTAAAAATTTTCAGCTCGCCATTCACCGAAACACATTTCAGTTTGATCGCTTGCAACAAGACCAAAATTTGTAGGCTCGCTTCGCTCGCCTTCCACTGGTTGCCCTCCACCATTATTTTGACATTTTGCATTATCGCAGACCCCCCACCTCTTATATTACTCATTATGGACTACCTAATGTGATGTCATACTATGTATTTGGTATCAATAGATTCAGAAAATTTTAAATTTTTAATTTATAGACAATTTAACAATAAAATTTAATATAAGAACCACATTATCTGTGCTGAAATGACATGAAAATGGGGTGAAATTTTGTGCAAAAATTACCATATTGGGCAATGTTAAGGGCAAAATTTCACAAAGTTGCGTCATTTTTCTCAGATATTTCAATCAACAGTCTGAAAGATATATTCTTACTCTAAATCATATGGAAAAATCAGGAGGTCCTTACGGCTCGTTTGCCCGAAACCACTGTCGAACCAACTTCTATGAATTTTGACGCGAGGAAATTCCGCCAAAATTCACATGGTCCATCGCACGTTGCAATGTTTATATAGGATACGAAACTAAGGATTCAAAAATTTTCAGTGTCCTGTTACAAACATATTACCTAACACTTTTCAACCATTTCATTACTTTTCATCCTTGCTTTATATAAGCTGCCTTATTCAGGGGTATATGCCCTGATAGCCTTTTACATTAATATTCAGTACCCCTAATTTTATACGAAATGGTGGAGTGGAACCATAAGGGGAATTTTTTTTCCCATCAAAGATATAAATTTGTGTTTATTTGAAAATTTAAGTTTTTTCGCATCTAACGGTACCATAGTTATAGCGCTACACCTTATACTTTTGTCGCTACACAGTACCGAAGGGCGCGTGACGCGCCCATCCAAGTACCCCTTCATGACCATCATGAGGCTTACATAGACAGACATGTATATATTAATGTTCAGGTAGAGACACCATAGTGTCTTTTTGTATTTACTTTGATTCATCATTTAAGAAAAAGATGAAAGAAAGCCAAAATTTCACTTTTGAGGATGGTTGCTATGGCAACGACAAAATTTTGTTGCTTCGGAACCCGTTATTCGATTCCGCAATAAGGCCAGTATTGGAAATGGTTATATGCATCATTTGTGTTTTCAGGTCAATTTGGTTGCTATGGTAACCATTATTTTTCAAATTTTAGCTTATTTACATAAATTTGACATTTTCTTGATGTGTTGATACCTGTCATTATGTGTTAAACCTAATACTTTTGTCTCTTTGGTGTGCCAAATAAAGCATGAGTGCATAGCTTGTACTGCCTTTTTCTCCAAAAATAGTGCTAAAATAGAGTCAGCATCCATTTTCATAACAATCAAAAAATTTTCAAATTTGAAAGAATCCAACAATTATTAGTATATTATGATACAGCAGGGTCATGACCTTTATGTGAGTTGGGTTGTTACCATGGCAACCAATTTTGAAATTTGAACCTAGGAAGCTATATGTTCAATATGGTTGCCCTCCACCATTATTTTGACATTTTGCATTATCGCAGACCCCCCACCTCTTATATTACTCATTATGGACTACCTAATGTGATGTCATACTATGTATTTGGTATCAATAGATTCAGAAAATTTTAAATTTTTAATTTATAGACAATTTAACAATAAAATTTAATATAAGAACCACATTATCTGTGCTGAAATGACATGAAAATGGGGTGAAATTTTGTGCAAAAATTACCATATTGGGCAATGTTAAGGGCAAAATTTCACAAAGTTGCGTCATTTTTCTCAGATATTTCAATCAACAGTCTGAAAGATATATTCTTACTCTAAATCATATGGAAAAATCAGGAGGTCCTTACGGCTTGTTTGCCCGAAACCACTGTCGAACCAACTTCTATGAATTTTGACGCGAGGAAATTCCGCCAAAATTCACATGGTCCATCGCACGTTGCAATGTTTATATAGGATACGAAACTAAGGATTCAAAAATTTTCAGTGTCCTGTTACAAACATATTACCTAACACTTTTCAACCATTTCATTACTTTTCATCCTTGCTTTATATAAGCTGCCTTATTCAGGGGTATATGCCCTGATAGCCTTTTACATTAATATTCAGTACCCCTAATTTTATACGAAATGGTGGAGTGGAACCACTAAAAATATTTCGGGTTCGCTTCGCTCGCTCTTCCACAAATTTTTTTTATACCCTTGTCAGTATCTCTATATAAAATCCTCATAGGAAAAATGTCTATAAATTCGAATATTTGACCAAGCGGTCAATATTTACATCAATATTGGCCCTAGGGCAATATTTCAAAAAAATATTGACCGATAAACGGTACATCGTTTGTGACGTCACGTCATTGATTACGCTATTAGCTCTACCTATTTTTCCGCGCTCTTTTGCTTATAGAAGAAAATGAACACAAACATGCCGGGTTAATCGGTTCGTTGCTACAGCATTGATGTAAGGTATAACAAAACAATTATTGACTGGGAATTCGGGCAATTTATGATTTGTTGGACCTTCAGACAAAATATAGCCCATTGTTATACCCTTGTCAGTATCTCTATATAAAATCTCCATAGGAAAAATGCCTTTAAATTCGAATATTTGACCAAGCGGTCAATATTTACATCAATATTGGCCCTAGGGCAATATTTCAAAAAATATTGACCGATAAACGGTACATCGTTTGTGACGTCACGTCATTGATGACGCTATTAGCTCTACCTATTTTTCCGCGCTCTTTCTCTTATAGAAGAAAATGAACGTAAACATGCAGGGTCAATCGGTTCGTTGCTGCAGTATGGATGTAAGGTATAACAAAACAATTATTGACTGGGAATTCGGGCAATATATGATTTGTTGGACCCTCAGACAAAATATAGCCCTCGGCCTACGGCCTCGGGTAATATTTTATCTTCAGGTCCAACAAATCATATATTGCCCGAATTCCCAGTCAATAATTGTATAATATCAAGTGCTATTAGACATTTACACAGTATTACAATTGCAAAAGAAGGGAGGGGATCTCCAACAAGAGCTTGTTGCAGCACCAACAGCAAAACAGCAAAACACCCGATGCAAACCCACAAAAGACGAGCATACTATGAGACGGAAAAGGGACATACGACATATAAACACCAAATACAGACGACCACACATAAGTTTACAATAGCATAAATGTTTGACCTCAAAAACTTTTGTTCTACACCCCAAAGCTGACGTCATTTACTGACTAAAATGAATGGCTTATATAGAAAGTGATATCAAAAGAAAGATCATTTCCTGTATTTTTATTGGTACCAAATGATATATACCTTTCTCTTACCATTTTCACTCCGAAAACGAAAGTGAAAATAGAGAAATTATGTCTGGACATGTCATTCAGATGGAATTTGGTCCAATTTTGACCATTGTTCCAGAGAAATTCTTAATATAAAAAATATGCTGATTGGAAGCCCAAATCTGTCTAAATAATATATAAAAGTTAATTAGAGATTCGCCGATTCGTTTTTGAGAAATCCACAATACACCACGGAGAAACGAATTTCACAAGTCTCCATTCTGAGCCCCTCGCCGGAAATCACCTCTACGTTGTGACTCCTTCCAGTTTGATTTTTATATGCATATCTAAAAATAGAACCCATGAAAATCTCACAAAAATCTTACAGAATCTAATGATACCTTAAAACTTGCCTTCATTTTAATTATCATACACACTATAGCGATATAAGTCTCTGACTCTTCATATAAAGAATCAGCTTCGAGGCTATAGGGTTTACACTATTAAAACCTAAACCGACGAGACCAATGGGCAACCGGTGCCATTTGCCACGCAAATAGCAAATGGTGTGGATATCCTCGATTACGTGCGCACAACCCTCTCACTTCTCCAAGTACTCAGAGGTCTCGAAGAACGTACAATTGTGGTGTTAAACTACCTCCTCACTGTTGGATGACCTCACACAAACAGGGTCCCCAGCAACACAGATGGATATGTAAATGGATATAAAAAGAGGGTGTGCGTAATACAGTCCGTGCTCTCCCGGCTGTAGCGAAATCATGTATGTAATCACCCGTGGAGTCCGACTGACATTCAGAGAGGACAGGTGTTCGGAGCCCTGTCTCCTCCAAAGAGGTTTGGACAGGGCCTGTCATGGGGTCCCGTCGTCACAGTCAGTCAGAGTGCACGTCTCAATGATGCACTGGTACAAGACTGTAGATTGGTCAAGTACCAAGCCTAGTGTCCGTCTGGTAACACCAGGATCATATCCACGGTATAAAGGGCGTTTGATGATTCTGACGCATTTTCGATGGTTATGCTGCCTACCTTTGATCCTTCCAACTTTGTTTATCATATTACCATAAAAGACAGGTTGTGTAATACCCAAAGTAACGTACGCTGTTGCGTGTATAGATCCGAATTTTAAAAGAAAATTACAAATGTATTGTAATTTTTGTAGAATTTCCAGAAAGTCTTAACTAGTTTATGAAAGCGGAAACCTTGACCTAACAGTTTTTTGGTATAAAACAAAATTGCATGATATTATTATTATTCGATATCGCAAGCATAAACAAAAATGGTGTCCAATGATAATCAGGCATCAGTGATCAACATGTGGCACCGCTTAAACCATTCAATTATGCGAACATCTCAAATTTACTTTGACTATATTTAAACTGTTTGACATGAAGTACTACTGACGAGGATTAAAATATCCGAAACACGTGTCTAGTACAACAAAATTGGTTCTATAGAACATATATTCAATATTGACAATTTCAACCACTAGGTTGGTATCGCTGCTGGTGGACTGTAAGTCCCCGAGGATATCGCTCACCTAGTTTTATGCACTGCATTGAAATATATTCCAAATTTCCTGTCATCAAATAAGACCTAAATTTCTAAAACTAAGGGGTATCTCCCTCATTGCATCTCTGTCCTTAGCTGGGTTTCGGCATGGTTTTTTCGGTCATATTTAGAAAGCTCCTCGCGCCTACCTTCCAACGAGTTTTGGCCATATTTTTTCACTAAAAACGCTTCTGAATAAACCCTACACAAAATTTGGAGCCGCTCATTTTGGCAAGAGGAAATTAAATCTCTATTGTAGATGGCGCAAGGAAATTTCACTTTGGCTATATCTAAACTGTTTGACATGAAGTACTACTGACGAGGATTTAGGAAATGAATCTTTTTTTTCTGTTGATGCAGGTATCGCCCGAAAAATTGGACAGAAAACTGCATCAATGCGCGTAGCGCGTTGATGCAAAAGTTTTCTGTCCAATTTTTCGGGTGATACCTGCATCAACAGAAAAAATATAAGATTAATTTCTTATCATTCTATAATCATCTACTTATGGAAAACAGACTGTTTTCTTGGATCTAAAAAGATTCAATCACCGCACTATATTTCGTAAGTCGGAGGGTTTCGCAGAGATACGTCTGCCAAACAAGTTATGACAGCCGCCATTATTTAAACAGCGAACTATCGTCTCTCTATATCTTTAAAATAAGGACCAGTTTGAGCAAATTCTACATGCACAGTTAATTTTTTGTATGCAGAAAAGAAATGGTACCATTGAAATGATAAGCAAACATCAACAAATTGTATTTTCAGCAAAGAGTGCATTCGTGTTTGAGGGAAACCCCGGTTCTAAAAATAGTGCTGAAAATAACCTTCCGTGAAAAATTGTGCTGATCGATGTATCAACAAAATTTCTCAGCCAATCAGAATCGTCGTTTCTTGAAAATGACAATGGAAATTAAATGATTAAATATACAGTCTTTTTTAACGACTTTGAAATAAGAAAAGCGTCGGATTTAAGGCATGGTCAATTTGATATTCGGGGGGGGGGGGGGTTGGGTTTTTTTTTTTCGAAAATAAAATTTTGCTCTCAATTTTGATGAAAAAAAATTGCTTAAGGTGTGACAGAAAAAACAAATCTTTCTCTTACAAATAAACTGAATATGAATATTTTCTTGCATAAAAATAAACTAATATATTAATATTTAGAGCTTTGAGTAAAAAAATAAATACTTTCTAATTGATAAAACACAAACCTTCTTAATAGCAATTATCTGCAAGGACCAAAATAATTTCAATAGCACGTGGAAATAGCATGTCTCCAATTTTGGAGATTTTTGGTATAGAAGGTGTATATGATGTACTGAGACAAAAATAAACTTCCTTTTTACAAATTAAGTTTTCGTTGCCATGGAAACCATGTTTGAAATTTACGCATCAGTAGACTACATGTAACATGTCATTTTCACAAGGCTCGTTTCCATGGTAACAGTTATCATTGTCAACTGAAATTTCCTTAAATTTTCTCTTTATAACTTTCATTATATAAATACTACACAAGAAGTATGCTTCCGCCCGCTTTTCTTTTTGTCAGTATGCTCAAAATGTAGGCAAAAACCTGCTTTGAAGAGGCCCTTTTAAGACCGAAAAAGCTCCTAATTTAATATGATTTTGCTCAATTTTAAGGGCAATTCTAATATGACTTGATTCTTTTTCCCTATTAAGACAACAAACGCGAGCCGGGCTCTATTTTCCAATATAGGCCGTGTAGCGATAAGCCACGCCTACCCATTTTCTGAAAGCAGATAAACCGACAGGAACTGGTTTTTACCAAGAATCGAAAGATCTAAGTTTGGTCATCATTAGAATAGAAATAGAAAATGACAAGCCGGGCTCTCTTGTCTCATAATGCCCTCAGCCAATCACATTTATTACCGAGCCGCGTCAGCGGCGAGGTGATAAATATGATTGGCTGAGGACGCGAGGGCATTATGAGACAATAGAGCCCGGCTTGTCATTTTCTATTTCTTAAATAATCTAAAATGTCAGACTAACTTGATTTCTACTGCCAGTTATCTTTTAAGTTTAATCCTCGATCCTTGTTAAATGTTAAAATTTGAGTGGGACCTTTTCACAATTTTATTCAAGAGGGTATAAAAATGGTTACCTTGGTGACATTCTGTTCAGTGCTATTACACATAGTGTAATTTACTGGTAATGTTTTAGCTGTCCGTTAAATATTTTTAAGCAATTTTTTATCAGTGCATATAAAAGAGCATTATTGATTAAAAAATAACCTTAAAAATTGTCAAGGTCACAGGACCCAATGTCAAGGTCATCTTGAATGCAATTCTCAAAATTTGGCAAAATTCTGTGATTATTCAAAAATTTGAGAGGCAGTTACTCATTTGTCATGTGGTATTGTGTAAAACAAACACATACATAGTGATTTTGGATATATTCCCTACTTATCGACAAAAGTTGCAAAAATCTCAAAATCAATGTATTGTAGCTAATGTTTCATGCATACATATAAAAAATGTGAGATTATCATGATTTTTGTCTGGGGCTTATTTTTGTAAGGAGAAATGTTCTGAACTAAAAATTGTGATGTTTTTCCACCTATCGGTCCTAATTTTAGAAAGAAGTATTTTGGATACAAATATATGACAGTCAAGCCTAAAATTAGTAACAATAAATAAATGCACATTTTATTGAAATTGGAACCTATATTTTGAATTAACCTTGAATTTAGAGTCAATGACCTGGACAAATTTTGGAAGAGCTCAAATAAAGAATAATTTTGACCTTATTTCATGGCAATTTTTAATTGGCTTTGATTTGATAGGATTCGGCTAATTGAAAGAAATTTTTAATTTTTCTAAAAATAGAGGTTTTAAAGATTATATAAGTTGTTAATACCAATTATCTCTTACAATGGTTTCCATGGCAACATAATAACCAAAGATTACTTATGTGTCTATTTTTGTAGTGCTATAAATAGAAAGACCTCGTTGCCATGGCAACCGGAATATTTATTTTTTAAAAAAATGTTATTTTTGTATTCATGGCATTATACATACCAATTATAGAGAAAATCATAAAAATCCATGACATGCTGTTTCCAAAATATTTTGGTCCTTTAAGAGAATTGATATTAATATGCGCATCGCTTTGTTGAAAAAAAGATCCTTGCTCCAACTTTGCAACAACAAAATAATTTTACCCCGGTCTGGAGCGAAAAAAATAATCTTGCTCCGACAAAAAAACCGAAGCCCCCCCCCCCCCGAATATCATTGGACCGTACCTAAGTGAGATTAAATTCAACATGTGCAGATTTATGAATGACATATATATACGCGCATGCAAAGAGGTAGTAGTAGCTGTATGAGGGGTTTTCATATACCAGCGATGTTTGGGATGGCACAAAGAACGTGAAGAGGAGATATCATGCAGTTGTATGTCTTTGAAGTGCTCGGACCTTTTAACATTCAAGCAGTAGTTACATGTAACCAACTTTTGTCTATACTGCTTGATTATCATCGGACACCTTTTTATCCGACCTAGAAATGCGGCGCTCATAAGAGAGCGGTATTGGGAATATCTCGGCTTGTAAGGGAGGTACTGATTTCATATTTCGTATGAAGATTCAGTATGAATTAATTTATCGAAATATACCACAGAAAATAGGTTTTGACATTGATAACCCTATTTCTGAAGTCTTAACGATGACTTGTCGATTTTTCGTTTAACGTCGAGTAGGATCCCTTTCATATGAAGATTCAAAGCTCGTAAAAAAGTTCCCCGCGAGGGGTTTGACAGTAAGTGTTTTGAATGTTTTCCCTGACATTGTCGCCATAGCACTTTCTATATAGATATAACCTCCGACAATGCATGCATTTTATATATTGTTTTCAATTTCGTGCGTGAACATCGACGGCGGGTGCGGCTAGCCAACAGGGGATGCTTACTCCTCCCGGCCACCTGGTCCCAACTCTGGCTTGCTAGAGGTCTGTCGATGCTCAATTTCGTGCTCTGTTGTGAGTGCTGTTGAGATTATCGTCAGGGTCTTCTTTAACTCATTTAACACATATAGTAAATAGAGCAACCGGTTATTATTAGCGTGATAAATCCCTGTGCTAAAAGAATATAATCTATATAATACAGTGAAATTCTATCGTTTAATTGTGAAACTTTTAGGGCAAGGTTTTCGCTTTCACAAACTAGTTAAGACTTTCTGGAAATTTTACAAAAGTTATTGTCAACTTCTTCTGAAATTCGGACCAATACAGGCAACAGAGTATATTACTTTGGGTATCTCACAACCTGCATTTTATGGTGACATTATAAACAAGATAAGAAGGACCAAAGATAGATAACATCACTATCGAAAATGCGTCAGAATCATCAAGCCCCCTTCATACCGTGGATATGATCCTAATGTCACCAGGCGGACACTAGGCTTGGTACTTGACCAATCTACAGTCTTGTACAAGCGCATTCTTAAATCATGCACTCTGACTGACTGTGACGAAGGGACTCCATGACGAGCCCTGTCCAAACCTCTTTAGAGAAGACAGGGCCCGATAACTTGTCCTCTCTGAATGTCAGTCGAACTCCTCGGGTGATAACATACATGAGCTCGTGGCGGCAGAGCACGGATTGTTTTACATATGAAGAGAAACTTCATAATTCCATTTTTTAAAAGTACATAACCACACAAAACGTACTTTCATATGCATGCACACCGTCGGAACCAACGGTCGGTCACTCTAAGTTTTAGTGTGACCGACCGTGGGTTCCGACGATGCGAGTTTTAAATAGTGTGACCGACAGTGCATGGATTCCGTCGATGATGCATGCATGGTGCAGACGGATCCTAAGTGCAGATCAATTGCTATTTTATAAGTCTTTTAATCAGTATTCCCTTCTTAACTCGACAGACTTTGTCAAAATGATTGGTTTTAGCTCACCTGAGCAAAGGCTAAAGTAAGCCATTGTCACAGCATGTCGATCGAACCTCCGTCCGTCTGTTTGTCCGCCAATTGCCCATATTTCCTATCATCGACTATCTTCACATTGTCAATGGGTTATGAGCAAGAACTATAACTTTACTCGGTAAAGTTATATGCAGGATTGGATGACCTGGCTAGACTCAATTTCCAATTATTGTCAATGTGATATTCAAGGTCTGGTTTACTATTTTGAGATCAAACTTGCAACAGGCAACATACATGTTCTTGATCAGTCCAGTTGATAATTGGAAACACTTTGACAATCTAAAGGTATTTAAATATAGCATGTGCTCCTTTACTCGGCTGGTGGGAAATTACTAGATAGCGAAATCTGGATAAATGCCAAGGTTCTCAGGTGAGCGACAGTGGACCTTTGGACCTCTTTTTTTTATCTACCTGCCGATCTTATGTGGCACAGAAAAAGTTTAACACTGAGCATAAGGCTTTCAAAATCCTCATGTATATTCCTTGTGATAAGACCTTTTTTGATGATACCAAATGATTTGATCTTGTGACCTTGAAACTTTGACCCACTTTAAGAAAATAGCATTTAGATTCTGCCCTGGGACATTCGTGTCTCGCAACCATAAAGTGTGCCCTTTTTCATTGAAAGCATGTGAGACAAGGATAAAAATGCCTCTTTGTAGAACCAGCTATTGACTTGTCTACTTGAAATAAATCACAAAAAATGCCACTTTTGATAATAATAGAAAATTGAAAAGTACACGACATATTTATTAACATTACGATATATCGGCAGTTCGTTCTTGAAAACGATTTATTCAATGCGTTTTTTATGACGACATTAGCATGATAAGATTGTTAACAACAGAAAAATAGGCATCTTGTCGGATATTGGGAGGAAAGGTTGATAGAACCTTTACCCCCAAAAAAATCATTTTTACATCCCTTCTTTTTATTTTTAGTCTATAGTTCTACATATGATGCTTCAATGTACGCACGAGTCTCTATTTTTTCTAGATCAGCCTTGTAATAAATATCGTCATTGACATTATTTTGACGTCATATACACGATCATTGGCTTTCGTTCATGAACAGAACTTTCAAAATACATGTATGTATTTAAAAAAATAAAATTCAACATACAATGATTGTACTCTAGATGAAAACCTTTCATAGTTCATGTCTCAAAGCACATTTTTCTATACTTTTATACCTTGAACTTCTGTGATATCAATCAAACTATTCTATAGATACTGATATGCAGAAAAGTCCTTTCAAAAACGGACATCACAATTAACGAGGCTGTGTCTAATTAGAAAATGATGAACTTCTACCCAAGGTATTTTGATTAAATTCGGATCATATAATTGCAGTGTTATAAAATTCATTTTATGGGAAAGAAAATAGAAGTTGACCGTTCAGTATTATGTAGGGGTCATGTCAAAGATAATGGCATCTTACAATGAGACCTTATGGGGTTTTACTGCAAAATAATGATTTTTCTCAAATTTTTCATATTTCTGCGCAAGAGATTTTAATTAAATTCATGTTATTTATTTGTTGTACTTCAAATATCATTTTAAGAAAAAGAAATTGAAATTTCACCGTCATCAAATTTTTCTAATTGTACTCGGCCTCGTTTAGCTACATCTTTGAATACATGTGGAACTTCAATGAAACCTGAAAGGTCCATCTGCAATTTTGTATAGAAAGCAATAAAACTGTCTTGAATTCTTCGTTTTATGGGTGATTAAAAAGGGGGTCTTTTCTATCTAAAATTTTAAATTAAAAAAGGGGGGGGGGCTTAGGGTCCGGATCGATCCTTTTAAATTTCTTGCCTGTATTAAAATAAAAGAAATTTATACGAAAATACATTTGTATCATTTTTTTTAGAAGTATCTCAGTGAGGGACCTTTTACAAAGACCTAATTTTATTCTAAAAAAAATTCACACCTCATGAAAATGAGTCATGATTGGACTTTCTTTCTTGTTTTCAAATTCTCTGAATCGTTCTATATGAAGCTTCATCTTTGATGTGTTTTTCTGGACTGGCCTTTCTATTATCATGTCCATCGTCATCATGTTGAAATCATTACCTCTGTCATACATCAAGAGAAATCAAAGACTTATTCTAAGAATTTTCATTCAAGAAGTAACATTTGTGACTCATAACAACAGTTCAAAATACTTTTGTAGATCAATATCCTATGGTAGAGTACAATGCAAACTCATTATCAGTACATAAGTACTACGTGACCTTCACCATGGTCATATGACCTTGGGTAATGGTGTTTTTAAACCTTTGCAACAAGAGCAGCAACATACTAAAATATGAAAGTAATCAGACACACATTTTAGTTAAGGTCTTACTTGTCAAGCACTATCAGCAGAAACGGCTAACGACACTGGTCCTATTTGGTTGGTTGGGTACCAACCGAATAGCCAAATGTCGTTGGCCGTTTCTGCAGCTAGTTTAGCAAATATGTTTTCGTCACAGATGTACTATGTGACCTTGATAACAGAACCTTCACTTATATTTCAAATGTAAAACATTAGGACAAAGCAACAGCATACAAACATATGACAGTGATTGGAATGGTAGAAGAGACACAGCAAATGACAAATATGGATAATGACCATATCCCTGTATACAGCACAACATCGATAATTCAGAAAATCAGAAACCGAAGGCATACAAAATCAGGATAAAACAGAAACCAAAGCAAACAAACAAAAATCTCCACCACATGAAAAGAAGTGGACTACCGATATGAAAGTGAGACCATGTGCCCAGGAAGAGTAAGCATCTCCTGCTTGCATGCAACACCCGCCGCTTGAATTCGGTAGATAACTTCCATTTCGGAAGACATAGTGTACAATCTTTGGTTGGATGGTTCAAATGGTCTATGACAGAATATCATCCACCATTCTGGAGAGTGGAACATCATAGTGTATAACGAGTTCCCCATATCGACCGTAGAACTTCCTCAGTGACGATGTTAGTCGGTCACAAACATATCCCTGACTGAGAAGCTTATCTGAAAGACGCCTAGCTCTCAGAACAAAATCCGTATATTTGGTACTTGCTCTGGCAAAGCGTATCAACTGAGATATGAACACGTCATAAGCAGGCGATGAAGGGGTGTTGCTACTCCGAAAAGGAAAGTTTGTAATGCTGAAATTGAAGTCGTCACGTTTGTCATTGAGTGAGGTGTTCATGTGACCATCAGCGTCGTAGGACAACATTATGTCCAAATAGGATGCTGAATTATTTGTCTCTGTAGTTTCTTTGAATTCAAGACCGAAGGATACATACTGCTCTGGTAATCCGCGAAATTTGGATTATTGATGGACAACACATCGTCTATGTATCTGTAAGTGAAGTTGAAGTCAGAAGCTATGTATCTTTTCCCTTCAGAGACCAAAGACTAAATGAATTCAACTTCGTACGAATAAAATGAGTGGGGGACAATTGGTCCCCATTGGAATTCCGACAATTTGCTGGAAGACCTTTCCTCCAAACACAACAAAAATGTTGTTGATCAGAAAGTTTAACATCTGAATAATATCAGTTTCAGTGTACTTATTTTCAGAATCGGACTTTTCTTTTACAAAGTAAGTTTTGTCATAGTTAACAACAATAAATTTGTATTTGCGATTACCGTTCTTACTTGTAAACGCATTACTTATAATTTTTGCGAGTCTTTCTTTCAATTTAGAATGTGGAATTGTAGTGTAAAGTGTCGAAAAATCAAAGGCTTTGATCGAATGGACTCTATTTAAATGAGTGGATTTCAGATGTTCTAAAAGTTCCTTCGAATTCTTTAAAACCCACATCTGGTTGATACCACTGCGAGAATATACTGTCAAACAATATTTTTGAAGCCCAGATTTGATTTCAGATAAAACTTTGGTGAGTAAGATCGATGCAGATTTGTTAGAACATTTTGAGGAACCAGCTATGAAACGTTGTTTTTGTACGGGTTCTTATGCATTTTAGGTATGCAGTATAAGTGTGGCAAATCTAAATCTAAATTGTTAGTGTCGAAGCCAAAGGAAGCAAGAGCTGATTTTTGGTTATCTATAATTTCAGAGACAGAAAGGTTTGTTGGGGTGTAAGTGGGATTTCCAGGTGTCGAATTTCTACCCAACTCTTGAACTAGACTGTCGAAATAGTACTTTTTGCAAGTAAATGTGTAATTATTTGAGGCTTTGTCCGCTGGTGTGATGACATAATGTTCTTGGAGGTAGGTAAGCTCTGTGATAACATCAGGGTATTTAAATATAGACTCGAATCTGGTGTTCACAGTTGGTTTTAATCGGTTAATTCTAGATAAAAGTAACCCTCTGATGGTTTTATCCATTCGAAAAGGGTGTCGAGCTGTACATCATCTTTCTTTGTCCAACGTCTTGCATATTCCTCACAAGATTCCATGATAATTTTGACATTTTGGTTCCATGTAAAGGACATACTTTCTCTGTATTTGGGACCCTATTTTTAACAATTCTCTCAACTTGTCGTTCTTGACTATACTAAGGTCACCAGTAATAACGTGTCTACAAGGAGAGTAGTTGAAATCCGATGACGAACATTCGCAAGGAAGTGGATGTAGTGAAGGATTACTTAAATCAATACACTGCAAGAATCGTTTGTAATTGTAAATTTTAGATGCAACTGTTGGTGTGTAGCTATAGGGAATACAAGGAGTTTCTTTTCTTTTGAAATACGGTGGGATTTTTTCTGTGACAGTTTTGTGATTCAAAATTTGACCAAGATTCAATTTATCAATACCTTTGTTTGCAAATCTTACTTTAATGAAAGGACGGTTTGTTTTCTCCTCTGATTTATCTGATCTAACTGCTTGAAATAAACGAAAAGTAGAAATGTCCAAGATGACTCCTTGTAGTCTGTATTCTGGGGAACGTGTATCGGTAAACGTGAGGTCCTTTGTATAATTGTTAATTTCGTGTAACTTCCGTAAAGGAACAGAGTATAATTTGGTACGAATAAATTGCAGGCCTAGAGGCTCATTCAAAAATGGAACCAATTTATCGAAGGAGAAACTATGCAGGCCTAATATATTTACGAATGGCATGACTTCGAGGTCTTCTTTGTGGTCTGTTGAATAAGCTAGTCACATTTACCGATTGACAACCGGGACTTCTTAAGTTTCCTATGCTGCTGATATAAGACAGCTAAGAAAATTACATCACTAAATTGTTAAGTGACCTTGACCTTGGGTGTGTGACCTTGGGGAGAATTGAACATGAGCAACTCCATAATTAACTATAATAAAACACCACTGAAGACTGTATGACCGGATTGCAAAGTACGTTTTTGTCAGTAAAAAGTTAAAGAATGCCCATATACTAGTATTAGAACCTAAATTACTCAAATTTATATTTGAGGTAAGTGTGCCTTGTATATGTCATGACTAAACTTATGTTGCTGTTTGTTGATTTGGGTATAAAATAGACGAGAAATAACATAAATTGTCGAAGGTATCTAGGTCAGGGTCACTAGGTTAAAGGTCATAGTATCAAGTGAAAGCCCATATCATAAGGAATCCACATGTGAAATATCAAAACCCTATCTCTAATATATACAGAGATATAGCTGAAGTGAATTATTTTAAGTAGGTCAAGAGGTCAAATGTTATGGTCATACGGATTTATCACGCTCCCAGGTTGCTAAATTTTCTATAGATTATCTAAAGGGATCCAACTCGGCGTCTAAGGAAAAATCGACAAGTCATCGTTAAATTCCTCAGAAATAGGCTTATCAATTATATCAAAACCCATTTTCTGTTATGTATTTTGGTAGATAAATGCATACTGAATCTTGTGGAATGTACTTCTCGATTTCCGCAACAAAGATTTAATATCAAAATCTTTAACGGAATTGTTCCATTGTTTTTTTTTCTGTGAAAAATAGTGGGAAGTGCCACACCCATTTTTACTTTATTTTCATGATTAAAAAGAAAATTTAAAAAAGAATTGGTACGTGTATACAGGGCAACGGGCATAAATAGAGAATCCACTTCATCCATTTTAAAAAATGATTTAACCCTTCCCCTTTTCATTATTTTGATAATTTACCGCACAAAGGACAAGCTTTTGCAGACTCTCATACAGACCTGGATAGGTACTAGTTGACCGAGGCCGGACCTGGCCAGGTCTTTATAGTCTCGAGTAGACCGAAATCAAAAGTCAATAACTGCTTTATTAAATTATCAGGATTTTTTTAAACATTTGCATTGTAATG